>OY979705.1:5040651-6512095 GCA_963855925.1 Inga laurina
TGATGAGTGTATTTGACACCAAAGGGCTTCCTTCTCGGGTTGTCACTCGCGAGTAGGTGCACGGGTGTGCCTTCTCACTCGCGGGTATGGGCACCGTGCTCGAGTGAGCCGTGTGTGCTCGAGTGAGCTTGTGCTTCTAGTGTGGGATGGTGCTCTCGGGCGTGTGCTTTCTGTCTCACTTCCTTGTGCTTGAAGTGATTTCCGTACGTGTGCTCGAGTGAGGGCATTTGTGCTCGAGTGAGCCTACTTCTGAAAACTCCCTTATGCTCTCGGGTGTTCACTCGCTGCCTCTCACTCTCTCTTGTGCCCGAGTGATGTCCGTACCATTACTCGAGTGAAGCCGTTTTCACTCGAGTGTCCGTACATCTGTGCTCGAGCATGGTCATCTGTGCTCGAGTGAAACAGTGTAAAATCTCAGTTTTGTGCTTCCAAAAGGGGATCTTTTGGATAGTTCTTCCTACCCTTTAGGAGTGTTGTTAGGGGTATTTAGTGACTCCAAAAGAGCAATAATGATAACCAATTAAGCATTATAAAGTGAATTAAGTCTTGGAGTAGAGAATAACTCTTCGTCCCTAATTGTGAAAATAGGATTTGATATTTGCCTTCCTCGGGAGAGACCGGCGCTAGGACACTCCCGGAAGAACTCAGGTAGTGACTTTTCTCTCATATCTTGTATGATGTTTTGGTATGCATTTCTTATCATTGAACTTGTGAAATATGTGCCATGGTCCATTACGGCGCGAGCAGGTCAGCGTGAGCCGTATAGGGAGTGACAGTGGTCATCTCTAGTTCGGCCGTTGGACTGCCGTCGTAATCGACATGGATCTTTGTGAATCCGACCCGTGGGGGCGGCGTATGTGAAAACCAGCCGTGGGCTGTGTGTGTGTATCTTGCCTATGTGGCTTGCGAATATGATATGCTTTATATGGATCCCAGCTGTGGTGAATTATACTGTGTTGACTGTTGTGATGCAATACAGCGTGAGCAATTCAGCGTGAGCAATCGTCAGGGATGACATGTGTCATACTAACCATTGCCGCTGTAACTGCCGTTGTAGTTGCTTGTGTGGATGATGATTTGATTACATGCATTATTGTTGTACATTATATGATTGACTTGTTACTACGGGGATTCTTTAGAATCTCACTCTCCCAAAATTAAACCTTTTAGACAGGGCCGAAGGATCGAGAGGCAAGCGGGCGACGAAGAGTAGTTAGAGCTCCTGTTTAGGAGTGTATTTTGGAATTTATGGTTATCATTGTATATTTTGGAATTGTATATAGTGGATTTTGTGTAATCCCCAAGTTAAGGGTATTGAATTATGGCTTTGTGCCTTGTAAATCCCTTATCTAATGAATGGAACCCGAGTGAGTCGGGAATTTATGTGCACTCTGATATTTGTAAATGGAATCCACCTGTTCGGGCCAGTATTATTTTGTATTGAGAACTTGAGACCATTGTGAATAAGTTTTGAAAAATGTTTTTGCAAATCCGATTTTTGGGCAAAAGAGTATCTTATTAAGTCCCAATTTCATTATGGTCTCTAATTACAACTTAATTATGAGTTTAAGAACTTAATCACGGCCTAAGGTGGGAAGGGGGTTACACAAGTCATGATTTTAATTATAGGATTTATATACATGTATCTCCTTCTGGTCTCAACATGCATATTGAAATCATTCAAAAGATAGCCAATCAATCAAAAGCATTAAGAGCAATGATTAAAACTCAATCATGAAGGAGAAATTCAAACTAGATTTAATAAGTTAAGATTCAATCCGTCATTAGTAAACTACGTCATTACCCTAGGAAAATGAAAGTTTAGCACATGATGAAGTTAACAAACAAAAATAAAATACATTGAAAGCTTCATAAATATTGAAATAAACGTAATTATTAAATTCTAAAACATAAAAATACAACCATAAGATGCATAAAAATGGAAAAATCTAGCCTTCCATATAGGAGGTAAAACCTTCCGTATAGGTGGCAACCTAAATCATTCATAAAGAAGGACTACCTAAGCCTTCCATATAGGAGGCATGCAAGAATTAAATAAATGCATAAAATTAACTCTAAGATGGTGTATGTGGAAATGAGAGGAATGTAATGGATATGAAAATGGTTGTGTCAAACGTGAATGAAAGAATGACTATATAAAGGGAAGAATGGAGTAGGGTAGATGAAGTGGTACGTAGAGCTGGGAAAACGGGCCGGCCCGGCCCTACAGGGCCGGCCCTTCACGGGCTCGGGCTTAAACGGGCCGGCCCGTTTCCTAAAAAGTACCATATTTTTAAAGCCCGCGGCCCTACAGGGCTGGCCCTTCACAGGCTCGGGCCTAAACGGGCTTAAACT
This sequence comes from Inga laurina, assembly GCA_963855925.1. Taxonomy (NCBI): domain Eukaryota; kingdom Viridiplantae; phylum Streptophyta; class Magnoliopsida; order Fabales; family Fabaceae; genus Inga; species Inga laurina. The sequence continues at coordinate 5,043,007 of OY979705.1, forward strand.
CATTTTAATTCAAAAAATTTTTTAAAAAAAGTTTTACAATTTATTTATTATTTTGCTTTAAATTAGTATACATTATTTTTAAAACTCATAAATTTTTAGTTAAAATAATCATCTAATGTCCAAATTAGCCTTTTTTTTAAGTTTAAATGAATAAAACATTGTAGAAAATAAAATAAATCAAACCAATTAATAAGTGTTTGCCTGTTATTAATACTCTATTAGGAACTTAGGTGTCTCTCATATTGATAATTTGATATAATGATATTATATTTATTAATTTATTTTAAAAAAATATTAAACGGGCCTAAAAGGGCCAGCCCGCAGGGCTTCAGGGCTGGCCCTACAGGGCTTGCGGCCCTACAAGGCCGGCCCTTTTAGGCCCGCTTCCATTTTCAGCCTCTAAATCATAGGCCCGGCCCTTGACGGGGTCGGGCCTAAACGGGCCGGCCCGACGGGCTCAGCCCGAATTCCCAGCTCTAGTGGTACGTAGAGAAAATGTGGTAAATGAAAGGGAAGATGAAGTGGTGGATGAAATGTGGTAAATGAAATGGTTGGTGGAATGGTAGATGGTTCATGATCTCAACTTCCAAGTAAAATTCGAAACCCTTGGAGATAGAATTGAGTTTTGGTCCCAACACAAAAGTTGTAGAGCTTTCTTAGATTTTTATCCATATATAGAACTTCCCAATTCGACATCTAGAGCTTTAGATATTGCCTGAAAACTGAAAGAGGGTCTAATTTAGGGTTTTTTTCAAAAAATTTTATTTTATGCCAAAATCATTATTTATTTATTACTTACACCCAAATTCATTAAATTGAGCTCAAATATCATTCACAAAATCATCATATAAAGAAAAATAAATATGCAAATATTTTACTTGTCAATTTTTATCAATTTGGGCATTAAAATGACAAAAAGTATGAATTAATAATCAAGAAATTGCCTTTTTTTTATTCTTGTGAGAATGACAAAACAAAAGAGACTTGTCATCTTAAATCTAAAAACTAAAAAAAAAACTTATGAATTAATTTTTTAAGGCTAGTGATTCATGTTAGGGATTTTAGTTTTTGGAGTTGGGTACAAGTTTCTTCCACTTATTTATTCTGTCCGAATTAAAAAATAGGTGACTTCTTAAACATGAATTCATAAGTTTTTCTTTGACTTTTGTCATTTTAATCCCTAAATTGATAAAACACTAGTAACACAAAATATAAAAAAAAAAAACTTATGAATTCATGTTCAAGAAATCACTTTTTAATTACATTTGCATCGGAAAAAAATTTTATGGTTACTTTACACTTTTAGTATTAGTTAATGACTATTTAGCACCTTAGCATTTTATTAAAAAGTTTATACTAACGGACGTTAACGGCATGTTTACTTTTGCCCTCTTGTATAATGTTTATGGTTACTTTTACTCCAAAAAAAAAGTTTATGATTACTTTTACATTTTTCAGAAAAGTTGAAGGTTATTTAAGCACTTTATCCCTAAAATAATCAATATCAACCTTCTAAACCAATTAAATATCTTTTTCTATTTATATGAGTATAATCTAATTATTAAGCAGTACTTGAAACCTCCACATAATTAAAATCATATTAAAATCTAATTTCTAATATCAAATTATAATTTATAATTTCATATAACACAAAATCTACAAAACTAAATTGGTTAGAATTTCAATAATACCTCCAATAACCCAAATAAATTATTTAATCCAAATTTACTTGGTTAAAAAGTCTAATATAGAATTATTTATAGGCTGATGATATAGAAAATTTATTATAAAATCATACACCAACTAAATAACAAAAGTAAACCAATTAAAATTAACTATTAATCATCATCTACATTCCTATAGCCTTATATTAACAAAACTCTAATTTGTCCAAAATCCTAATATTAAAATTTTCTCTAATCAGTACAAAATTATTATCATAAGAAAGAGAAAATTATTTAGAACATTTTTCATGAAAAAAATTTGTGATCAAAAGTAATTTGAAGTACCTTATTAATCTTTAAAGTTATGAAAACTGGGACTTAATGACTCTCTCCCTTCAGAATCTCCACTTCGTCAATGAGACTGAGACGAAGTGAAGAAGGAGTGGGGGTATTTATATAATACCTCCCTCCCCATTACCATCATTTTTTTGGATGGTAGGCACCTTTCTTTTGATTCAAATGGGTGGCGTCATATGGCGCCACCCCCTTTTAATTTTTTTCATTATATTAATATATATATTTTTAAATATATTTTAACTAAATCCCTCGTTTCTTTTTATCTTAAAAATCATTACTAAATTCATAATTATCTTTAAATTATAATTATATTCTAAAATAAAAATAAGGATGTTACATGAGCCACTAAAATACACACAGTACCTAGTTACTGATTGACAATCATTGGGGCAAGCAGCCCAGTTTGCGTCAGAATATGACTCAAGATCAATATTTTGTGATCTTTTAATATGTAATCCATGCAGAACTATACCTTTTATGTAGCGCAAAATTCGCTTTACAGCTTGCCAATGCGCTGTGGTAAGGCTACTTAGAAATTGACTGAGGTGATTAACGGCATAAGAGATATCGGGACACATGTTTGTTAGATATTGTAGTGCTCCGATGGCACTTCTGAATTTAGAGGGCTCCTCTAATGGTTCACCACCAGCCGCTGTGAGTAACTTGCCGATGACCATAGGTGTCTTGCATGGTGCAGAATAGAGCATGTTGAATATTTTGAGAATGTCTATGGCATATTTTGTCTGACTAAGGTGTAGACCAGTAGAGTCTCTTTGCATCCCAATACCTAAGAAGTAATGAGCATTGCCCAAGTCTTTAAGACTAAAGATCTCATTAAGTTTGGCGGTGAAATCGTGTAAGTAAGAAGCATTATTCCCTGTGATGAGGATGTCATTAACATATATGAGAGTAATAATGATAGAATGTGCTTGCCATAGGATAAACAAATAAGTAACACTCTTTGTATTGTAGAAACCCCAACGTAATAACACTTCTCGAAACTGATCGAACCAAGCCCGTAGAGCTTGTTTGAGGCCATAGAGCGCCTTCTTCAATTTACAAACATAGTGGGGCTCAGTAGGGTTAGTAAAACCCTCTAGTTGATACATGTAAACATCATCTAGAATTAATCCATTGAGAAATGCAATATTAATATCTAACTGTATGAGTGGCAAATTGAGAGAAACAACAATAGATAAAACAAGCCGAATGGTAGTGATTTTAGCAACTAGACTAAAAGTAGCCCCAAAATTCACACCAGCATCCTATTGAAATCCTTTAGTAACCAGTCAAGCTTTGCATTTATTGAGAGATTTGTTGGAATTGTACTTGTTCTTGAAAACCTAACGACAGTCAATGACCTTGATATGTGGCCTAAGTGGGATAAGATCCCAAGTGCTGTTACGAATGAGAGCATCATACTTAGTTTTTATGGCTGCAAACCATTGTGGGATTTGCAAAGCATTAGAGACAATAGTGGGTTCAGTGTCTTATATGGAAGAGTGGGAGAAAACTCCAATAAACGGGTGTTTGGGTTTGAAGACCCCTTTCTTGGAGCTTGTGATCATATGATGGCCAAAGTGTCCTAGTGTAGGCTATAAGATCGGTTCTGGCACAAAAGGAGGAAAGGAAGGGGATGATACAAAGGATATGATAGGGTCAATGGGTTAGCTGGGTGCATGACTAATAGGGTCAATGGGTTGTCTAGGTGTATGACTGACAGGGTAAAAGGTATTGCATTTGCCATGGGAGAGGTGGGCGGAGGGGTTTGAAGACTTGTTGTCAACACCTATTTTCATTTCGATAATCGAAGAATAATAAAGACAAGATTCTGTGGGTATACAAAAAAGTACAATAATACTAATAAAAGTATTTATTTATAATCTCAACGTTGTTCGTCAATGAAATACAGAAATACAACAAAAATGCTAATGTTTACAGGATTCCCAAAATATCTTAAATATAAACTAACTATAACTACCAGCCATGACCTTGCCTCGAGACACGTGCCAATCACTTTTCGGCATCTACACCTTTTTCATTCGTCCCACTGGCACACACTGAGATGTTTGTTTAGAAAAAGGGGTGAAATTCCAAGAAATCCCAGTAGAAACATGCTATCGTTCATAGAAAATGCGGAAAGTAAATATGACATACGCTAAGGTATGCACCAATTAATGAATAATATAAATACATCATTATCATGTATACATGAGTAAGACCTAGGCCCACAATCTACACCGGTTGGACTTCCACCAACTCCCAGTGTAAGTGCACCCCCAGCACTAAATGCCCCTCTATAGGTAACCACGTTGATTAATAAAGCGCATTTACAAACATTGGCATTGACAAATCTTTATTTTATTATATATTTTTATATTTTATTTAGGGATTTTATCATGATAATTGAACTTAAAATGGCTTCTTTGTGCTTAATTGAGATTAAGAGTAAATATATTAAATTAAGATTAAAAAGGGAAAAATTGTCATAAAAATTGTAATTACTCTTAATCATTTATTTTTAAGAAGATTTGATGTTGGGTTAATTATTTTCAATTGTAGGGACATGGAAAATGGGATTAAAATTGAAAATGGCAGTTTGGGACTTGAATTTAAAAAATGCCAGATTGGTCCCACGAATTTGAGAAATTCCATTTTAGTCCACAAGTCCAACACTGTTTTGCCTTTAGATCTGAAATTTTGACCAAGACGCGCTGAGACCGATATATATATACATATACAAAGACGGGAGATCACAGCCGCAACAGACACATCGCATCTTCACCGTCATCTTCCTTACCTTCTCCGTCGCCGGTGACTGTCACCTTCACCACCATAGTCGCCGAAGACCCTCTCCAACTCAAGCAGAACCTCAGCAAAGCAGGGGCAACAATGAAATAGAGAGCTTAGCCGTGGGAGAGAGAGATGAGACAGAGCAGAGAGCACCATCCACCACCGTCACACCGCCGGATTTCACCTTCATTCACCATCGTCCTGCAACCTTATTGCTGTCCAGAACCATTGACTCACCAACCACCACCACAGGCCGTCGTTTATCACTGCCAGCATATTTCCTCTGTTCTGGACCCATTTCAGTCTTGTCTATCCTCTGATTTTATGTTCAAATCCAGCCCCTGTTTTTAATTGGTTATGTGCTAATTGGTTACTTTAATTGCTGATTTCATGACTGGATGTTTGAATCCTAGAATGACTACTATGTTTGTTGAATCAATGGCTGTGAGTAGCTGATTTTGTTGACTCTTGGAGATGATTTGAGCTCATATATGCTTCAAATGGGAGTTTATTTTATCTATAGTTCATTCTATTTACGATTTCTTAGGTTTAGCAATTTATTTATGTAATGAGATTATGATTTTAGTTATGATTTTTATGGATTGAGTTGTTGTGATTTGGAATTTGTAATGAGGATTTGTATTCATCAATATATATAATTATATATATGTTTATCTATGATTCTATTATTTCTTTCTATTTAATATGATATTGTTGGGTAGTTTGATTGAATTGGAATCGTAGTTGAACCTAAATGCATTACTTATTTCATAATCACTCCCTAAGGAGTTTTAATAATGTTTAAATAAATGGGTTCATGAGTTTAAGCATTAGACTCAATGGTTCAATGGTAACTGAGGTTTGGCATTTTAGGAAACTTAGAGAAACTCATTACATTAAGAGGGCTTAATAGCATTTCAAGAGTAGGGCTCCCTCTCTTGTGATGCTAGACTCATTGGTTAATGAGGTTTGATATATTAGAAGCTTAGTGTATTAACTTCCCAAATATCTTAATTGAGCAAGGATAGTCATTGAAAACCATTTCCAAGAGCATCTTTATCACTTGCATTTCTAACACATTTCCATTCTACTTTTATTCTAAAAAAATCCAAAAATATTAGTTTTAAAGCATTTTAGTTTAATTACAATTTAGTAGTTAGATAAAAAGCTCAAAGATCATTTTTAACTCATTTCATACCAATCATCACATTTAATTCTAGGTAATTAATAAAAGGTTCTTTGAGAGACGATCCGGGATTGCATCCTATATTGCAATCCTTGGTTATTTTCGAAGAGGTTACCAAGGAAAAGCCGGCAACGCCTTATTCTTCAGGCATCCACACAAGCATATAACTATGACATGATGTATGAAGAATAATGTTCCTACCTCAAAGTTCTTTTAACCCTTTTTTAGTGTGCCTCGTAAAACGTGTCGCTCCGACTTTCGCCTCAGCCCTAAAACATTAAATATACAAGAAATAGGTCATAACCTATCCAAGTATCATTTTAAACTATTCCATAGTATTTCTTATGATTAAATTAACCTATGGTGCAAATTTATCAAAATGCCCCCAGGACCTCGACCCGATAGCACGTTTTTACAAAATTTTGACTAGGGCTATCTTGATGTATTTTTGCCCAAGGAATCTATTTTGGGGCTCAAAATTACCAAATTCAATGTCAAATTATGAAAATACCCTTGACAACCTCGATTTAGGGTTTTATGGGCCTTTTTGTAATTATATTTTTTCGGCCTTTTCCGAAAAAGTGACCAACTGTAACCTCACATATTTTTTCCTCCTGAATCCAATGGAACCATAGAAAACATGAAAATCCATTTCCTTCCCTCATGTTTGGACAGACCAGAAACTTTAAAGACAAGAAAAATTAGTTTTTTTGAAATCCAACTTTTAAATCTCTCTCCTTTTCACTCCAAATCACTTGTTTAACTCTTTAAACACTTATGGCTTATGATTTAATAAAATTTAGGCAGCATAACCCCCTTAGGGTTCATGCTTTCCAAGTTCACAAACCAACCATGAAACTTGAAAAAATTAAGAAACATTAACAACAACAACCACAAGAGATCAAGTACATAAAGTTACCCTCTTACTTTCAATCTTGGCACCTTAACTCCTTCTCTTCCTTGAAGACTTGACTTGCTAAACACATGTATACATGAAGAAGAGAACCTTAGAGGAAGTATTACACAAGAATAGGAAGTCAAACCATTAAATCAATACTTGCCTTAATTTTTTTCTTTTGAACTTCCTCTTGCTCTTCCTTGCTTTGTGAACTCTCAAGCTCTCTTCTCTCTCCTTTTTTCCTATGACTTGGACGTGTAATGGCTGATGAAGGGAGTATGAAAGCTTTATCAAATGTCTCTTGCTTCATTTATTGTGTGCAATGATCTTTATGCCCTTTTGTCCTTTTAGTTTCTCCCTAACTATAACTTGAACTTGGGCATTATATTTGAACCAATTCCTTCCTCATTTATGCTCACAAAAATGTCACACACACACCTCCATTTAACCAAGCTTGCTTCATCCTTTTACTCAAGTCAATTGGTACAAGAGTTGGCTACCTAACCTTATGACATAAGTAAAGACTTATGACACAACAATTATCTCCATCATCTTTCATGTGGTGTTGACAATTGGTCTCATTGGATTTTGACACTTGTCTTCTCCTCCTTCATCCCTTAATTTCTAAAATAATTAAGAAAAAGGAAGATTAATTTATTTCTTCAATTTTCGCAAAAATAAAAAATCTGGGCAGAATTTTCACCAATTTTTGAAAATTCATAACTAATTGTGTATATGTCCAATTGGTATGATTCCAAAGCCTATGTAACCATCCTTAAGTCTATTTTCAAGGAAAAATATCACTTTTATCCAATTGAAACCCCATATTTCCCAGAATTTTGATCTTTGGGCGTTGCTATAGAAAAACACCAGAATTTATGTGCTTATTTCAAAAATTCATAATAAATTGTACACAGCTCCAAATAATTTCCATGACCATCTAATTGAAGTTTGATAAGTCTACTTTGTGCCTATAAAATTTCATAAGCATTAGACATCGTTTACTTATTTAAAAATGTCACACAATCAGGGTCATTACACTGGAGAATTTACCAGCAACTATTCCAATGATTTAATTTATGTCCCAACCATATTCTTATTGTGTGTGACCACTAATCACCTTGTTTTATCCCTTGTTTCCCCTTAATTAATTGGGATCAAATTTAATCGATTGGAAAATACTTAATTTCGCATTTTATTGGCAAATTACGATTTTGCCACTACGTTTTTGAATTAAATTCAAATCCATCCTTTCTTGGCCAAAATTCACCATTTTATTTCCTTGAATATTTTCAATTATACATTTTTCTTTATTTTCATTGATTAATTGAAATTAACTTCAATTAATTGGAAGATAATTAATCTTGGCTAAGTTGGAAAAATTATGGCTTTGCTATTGCCATTGAAATCTAATTCCTTTCTTGAATTAATTTACTCAATTTTTTCATTAATATTCACCATTTTGTTGAATTTTCTGAATAATTATAATATATTTGGTGAATATAAAATTTAGGGTGTTACATTTGTTGGGAAAGTAAAAATGGGAAAGGTTTGAATTTAAGTAAGTTGAGCATGATTAAGGAAACCGGTTGCACAAGGGAAGTCCTTTTCATTGAAGACAATGTGTAGGGAGATATAAATTTTTCCTGTTGCTAAGAGGCACTTGAAACCTTTACAAACACCACTGGTACCAAGGAATACGCATCGTGCAGTGTGAAATTCCAGTTTAAGTTTGTGATATGGCTTGAGGCATGGATAACAAGCACAACCAAAAGTTTTCAATCTATTATCGTCAGGATCCTTATTAAAGAGTGTGTAGAAGGGAGATTTTCCTACAAGAACAAATGTAGGAAGCAAGTTAATAAGATAAACAGCAGTTTGAAAGGCTTCCCACCAATACCTTAGCGGCATATTTGCCTGAGCTAGCATGGAGAGCCTAAATTCAGCTATATGACGATGTTTTTGTTCTGCTCTACCATTTTGGGCAGATGTATACGAGCATGAGGAGAGAAACTGTATGCCTGATCCACTGAAGATATTGGTTAGGCTCCTGAACTCTCCACCCTCATCACTGTGCAGGATTTTAATTTTGCATTCAAACATAGTTTCTGCCATGCGCTTAAATTGAAGGAAAGCGGTCCAAACATCACTTTTGAGTCAAAGAGGATATATCCATGTAAAACAACTATAATCATCAATAAAGTTAATATAATACCGATGCTGGTCCCCACACATCTGAGTGCACAAGATCAACCGATCAAGAGGATTTTCAGCATGTGAATTTGATTTATTAAAAGGCAATTTCTTCATTTTTCCAAACTGACAAGCCTCACAAAGAAATTTTTATTGCTTGTAAAATTCGAAAATTACAAACTTGTAAAACCTTAACTAGAGTTCATAGGAGGGGTGTCCAAGACGCCTATGCCATACTTCTAATTGATCACTAGAGACGGCTTATTTTGAACAATGACAGAACAAGAATGATTAGGATGCTGTGGAGCATCTTTATTATTTGTCAAATTCTGAATCAACTAGTAAAGTCCACCACCTTCAGGAGTCGCTCGAAGTAGTATTCTTCCTATCCTCTCGTCCTTCACAAAGCAAATAGAGGCATGAAACTCAACATAAACATTATTATCATTTGCAATTTTCCAAACACTAAGCAAATTTTTTAGCACATGGGGTGCATGTAGTATATTCTTCAGTTTCAGTTTCAGTTTCGCACCATTATACATCAAAAAATCCTTTGAGCCAACATGAGAAATCTTCATGGTGTTACCATTGCCAACATAAAGAGGATACTTACCAGAGTAAGGGCGAGAGTTATCAAGCTGATCTACATCATTAGTGACATGTGTAGTGGCACCGCTATCGAGATGCCAATCCGAATCATTAAGAGTCTCTGGTGTGGCCATGAGTGCAGAGTGATAGGGAGTAGGTTTCTCAAAATCAGCGCCATAGGACTTGTCATATCTATGATAGCATACCTTGGACGAGTGACTAACTTTTTCATCCACGGTTACCTGAGCCTCCACGCCCACGCGAGTAACGGGATGTCGTAGTTTGTGGTCGGCTATGGCCATTGGTGGTGATGTTGACAGACTGGGCAGCAAGACTGAGATTGTTGAACTCATTGAGTTGTTCCATGCGAAACTCCAAGGTGAGTAAGGCAACTTGTTATCATAGGTACATTGAGATAATCACGTGATATCACACCCTTGTGATCAGATAATATAATATTACGCATCTGCTCCTAAAAATACGTGATGCTAATATCTCAGCTTGTTATGAAGTGTGTCGGCAAGAGAGAGGTGAATCTAATGATCTGTTAACAGTTAATGAGCTAAAAGACTTTTTTTAATAAAAAAGAGAGCTAAAAGGCAAATTATTTCATTCATTTAATATAATTCTTACATTGGTGATGTAATCTCTTTCATCACACCCATTTACTATTCTTGAACCTCTGTGATGTAATCCCTTGCATCACTTCTTCCCCGTCAACATCTTGACATTAACAATCTACAATCCCCATTGAGTTGTTCCATGCGAAACTCTAAGGTGAGTAAGGCAGCTTGTTATCATAGATACATTGAGATAATCACGTGATATCACACCCTTGTGATCAGATAATATAATATTACAGATCTGCTCCTAAAAATACGTGATGCTAATATCTCAGCTTGTTATGAAGTGTGTCGGCAAGAGAGAGGTGGATCTAATGATCTGTTAACAGTTAATGAGCTAAAAGACTTTATTTAATAAAAAAGAGAGCTAAAAGGAAAATTATTTCATTCATTTAATATAATTCTTACATTGGTGATGTAATCTCTTTCATCACACCCATTTACTATTCTTGACCCTCTGTGATGTAATCCCTTGCATCACTTCTTCCCCGTCAACATCTTGACATTAACAATCTACAATCCCCATTGGTCATTTTCTTAAGAAAATACTGCTCTGTTCCCCGACTCATCCGCAGTCCTCCACCACCCTTTCCCTATATAAGAAACTGATTCGCAATAAAAGGGACCATAAACCTCATCACTATATCAGATTCAAAGAGAGAAACAACTACAGCCATGGCTACAAACCAACAAGTGAAGCTCTTAGGATTCACAGTAAGCCCATTTGTGGCCAGAGCAGAGCTTGCTCTGAAACTCAAGGGAGTGGATTATGAGTACATTCAAGAATCGCTGCCGAACAAAAGTGATCTTCTTCTCAAGAACAACCCTATTCACAAGAAGGTCCCTGTGCTTCTTCACAATGACAAGCCTGTATGTGAGTCTCTTGTGATTGTTGAATACGTTGGTGAGGCCTGGACTGGTCACCCCATCTTGCCTTCTGATCCTTATCACAGAGCCCTGTCTCGTTTCTGGTCTAAGTTCATCGATGAAAAGGTGATTCAAAACTTCAAGCTCTGTCTCCTCTGTTTTCTGGTCTAAGTGTTTTGTTGCTTGATTTCAGGTGTCGCCTGCGGTATCCAAAGCAGCATGGAACCCAAACAAGCAGGAGAGGGAAAAGGGTGCTGAAGAAGCAAGAGAGGCTCTGGAAATTCTGGACAAGGAGCTCAAAGTGAATGGCAAGTTCTTCATTGGAGATTCAATTGGGTTCTTGGACATAGTTGCTCTGCGCATCTTTTTCTGGCTGCCCATAATTCAAGAAGCTTGTGAGTTTGATGTGTACAGTGGAGAAAAATATCCAAAGCTAGAGAAGTGGGGTCATGAGATTTTGAATGATCCTGTTGTGAAAGGAGTTTTGCCTCCCAGAGAGGTTCTCCTTTCCTTCTTCAAAGCTCGCTTTCAGAGTAAAGTTGATTATCCAGTGTTGCAAGAGAGATGATGGGAATTGTTGACAAAAAAAAAAAAAAAAGAGTGATTATGGGAATAAAATATGTACAATAATTATTCAGTGCTGTGCATTAGAGTGGGAATAATATATGTAGTGGGGAGTGGTGGGGATTCCTCTTGCGAGAACATGCCTATTGCTTTAGTTTTGATCATCAATTATCATATCATAACTAAAGTTTTAAAGTTTGTTGTCGTTTCTTAAATCTTTATTATTTTGCTATGTTGTATCTTTTTTATTCTATTTATAAGTTTAAATTATCTAATTTTTATCTTCTAAAAAAAGTTAGTTAACTTAATAAATATGAACTAAATTAATAATTTTTTTTTTATTTTACCTTCATTTATAAATGTATATTTTTCACCTCTTCCTTCTCCCTCTATCTTTAATAGGGCTAAAATTATAATACATTCATTTATTACCTTAAAAACAAATAAGAAACATGTTTGAAAATAAATTTTTGTATTTGTCCTATGAAAAAGAAAAAGGTCAAAAAAAATTTCTCAATAAAAAAATCATACCATCTTTTTCATGTTTTGTTACTTTTTGTTCAATAAAATTAGCGAAGAGAAAAAAATCATGTTAATAAGGAAAACTATTTTATGTTTTTCAAAATATATTTTTCACTTGCAAATTAAAATTATAAGATTTATTTTCATTAATGATAAATATGTCAACAAAACATAAACTAATATAAATGCAATTAAACTTGAATGGCATGAAGAAAAATGAATGTCCTTCTTAAGTTTTGGAGGATATATATCATATTATAGTTTTAGCTATCAAGCTTCGAGAGTGAGTTAATGATCTCAACTAGTTCACTTGGATAATGATGGCTTTGGTTCATTGAATCACATATTATGGAATGTAATATAATATACTGAGAGATGTAATGCAAAGATGATAAGGATAATAATTTTTATATTAATTTTAACACCCATAAAAATGAAAATACTGAAATATTCTCATAACACATTTTCCAAATGGAGTCGACAGCAGCAAAGGAGATCGGGGAGGAGGGGTCGATGAAGTTTAATTTTTTAAGGATAAGAATGTCTTTTTCTCGTGATGTAATCTCCATTTATCCCATTCTACACCTTGATCGGTGTTTGATATGCTTCATTGCTACTTCACGAAAACTATTGGAGCAAAAATGGCCAAAGAAGAAAGCACAATTATATATTTATGGGCTATGGTGTTAAAATATTTTTTTTTCAGGTATATCCAATGCTCTAAAGTATTTTGTATTGCATTCAAAACTATAAAGTATTTTTCTTATACATTTAGCATCCGGAGCATTTCTTCAATCGTATCCAATACCATAAACTATTTTCTTTAGTGTATCCAACACCTAAAAATAGAGATGAGCAAAACTGAAGTAATGGAATAACCGAAAAGAGGCAATTTTAAACACCAAACCAAAACCAAACACCTTATAATAACCGAAACAAATTAACCAGAATATTTTGGTTCGGGTCCCAAATTAACCGAATTAGTTGAGAAATTAGGCATAACATTTAATACCCTTAGAGTTTTCTATCATATTTCGAGTGTCATGATACTGAAAAAGCTTCAACAACGTCCCTTATGCTGTACAGTCTAAGGGATCAAATCTAGCAATTTAAACTAACTACAATAGTGATTCATTGATGAAATGAGGAGTTATGTTATCTATTACAAAAGTGGTGAGGACCCAGAGAGTTTGAGAGGCAGACGGAGAACTATATGCTCCTACCTTCAAGAGTTTCAGGGCGACTTAGGCGAAATGTGCTGACTGTTGACCGGCGGGCAAGGGAGCTCTAACTTGGGGAGCTAAGGTTTAGAATAACTTTGGGCTTGGGCTGGTGGAGATATTGTGTTAACAAAAATAATAAGTATACATGGTATTTCGGTTATAACCAAATTTTTTTTACAAACACTAAATATCACTATTACAGAATTGAGATATAACCACCCCCAAAGACGTCCCAAATTGAAAATTGGGTGGTTAAAAAGGGAGGCGGTGGCATTTTCGTAATTATATATGTGTAGGGGAACCTTTAGGCGTCCCAAATTTGAATTTGGGACGTCTAAAGTGCTTCCTGGCGCGAAATATAAATTTCATAAATTTTTTTTAGCGCCAGGAGCTGGGTTTAGGCGTCCCAAATTAATTTGGGACGCCTAAAGTGGGACTTTAGGCGTCCCAAAGGGACTTTAGGCGTCCCAAATGCCATTTGGGATGCCTAAAGTAGGGACTTTAGGCGTCCCAAATGGCATTTGGGACGCCTAAAGGCGTCCCCTGCATGTCAGACACTTGTCTGACATGCGGTCTTCTCATCTATCTATCTCACCCTCTCCTCACATCCTCTCAACAACTTTACTCTTCTTCCTCCTCTCCCCACCCACACCGTCGGCCCTCCTGCGTATTTTTTTTCTTCAACTCCTCCCTCCTCCCTTGTTCAAGCTCTCTCCTCCACCGTCGGCCCTAGCTTGTTGAACTCCTCCCTCCTCCCTTCTTCTTCTTCCTCTTTGTTTCTTCAACGGCTGCAACCGTGTCTGTTGCAACAGTGGGTTTTGCTCTCTCCTCCATTGTTGTGCGTGGGTGGAGCTCCAACGTCTTCTCCACAGTGGGTTTTGCTCCAACGTTTTCACCTCCTCCACAGTGGGTTTTGCTCTCTCCTCCATTGTTGTGCGTGGGTGGAGCTCCAACGTCTTCTCTACTTCTCAAACATAGTAGCTAGGGGGTGCACTGATCAGGTTGGTTTATTTTCTTCGTTTTTTTTGTAACAGAATATGGTTTATTTTGTTTTTGAAAAATAAATTAAATGGTTGAGATTGTGCTTATTATACATTGCTTATATTGAGATAGTTGAGATTAGCCTGATGTGTTTGGTGTGATTATATTGTTTAAATTGCATTTATTCAGGAATGGTTTATTTTCTTGTTTAAATATAAATTTACTTGTGTATAATAGAAACAAGTCTTCTTAGTTCTCACCCGTTCCATTGTGTTAAATATGAGTAAAGTTTAAAAGTTACTCCCCTGTTTCAATTTGCCTCTCGTTAATTATTGAGTAAACTTTGTTCTTATAAGATAAAATGTTATATTAAATAGGGATGTAGTTAGAAAGGTTTTAAATTTAAAGGTAGAGTTAATGAGATTTAAAGATTTTTTTGACTATTATGGATCATGTTAAAAGTGACTTATAAAAACGATTAGAAGTAGAGTATTAAATTTTAAGACAAAGTTTTTGAACTTTTATTTATTTATTTGTTCAAGTGTAACATAATGAAAGTGGCTCATAAAAGTTTCTTCCAATCATTGATTAGTGTATGCCACATGAAACCAATACAATTCATAGTTGTTCATGAAACCGTTAAAACCTCTCATTAAAATCCTACCATGAATTTGGCGAAACCATTTGTTATCTTTAACCCCGTTTAATTTGAAACCTCATAATAAGCTCAATATGTTAACCCTGTTAATACAAAGCCGTTTCTACGGCTTTTCTAAAAGTATAATAGATCCCTGTTGTTCAGTTTTAGGGAAATCTAGCTTTTATAAGGCAATGGAGATTTATCCATACACACGTAGTGGCACCACCCCATTTCATTGGTCTTGTTCCTGCACCTTTAATTAGTATATATAATAAAATAAAATATGATTTATTTAAATTAAAGAAAATCTTGTATTAATTACACACAATTGTTTTGTTAATTCCAAATTCTTGAATTATGAAGAATAATTCAAGCCAAAACTTAAAAAGAAAACGATAACCCCAATATTCATTAAATGATTTTTATCTAAATATTTTCAATAAAACAATTTTATTTTTGGAAGAACTCAACTTAAAATTGTTTTGTTAATATGAAACTCGTTTTGTTTTTAATTCTTCCAAACCTCAAAAAAAATCTTTAATTTAATCTTATTGTATTTATTTTATTATACATTAATTTTATATACATATACTTATTAAAAAAATAAGTTACATAGCACTGAAACCCTTTTAATAGGAGAGATGAGGCTAGGAGGGGGCAATAAAGTTATTAAGCCCATATTTTAAAATCCTAAATTGGGTTGATAACTTAATTAGGCAATCCCATCATATGTCCTTGAGAATTGTACTAAACGTGTGAATGTTATTGGTAATGCCTTAGGTGGTAACAAAATGGATCATAGTTGGATGAATGCTTTGAGAACTAGTGAAGAATATGAGAAAGGGGTGGACGAATTTATTGAATTCGCTAAAAAGAATGCTCCTGCAAGAAATGGGAAGTATTTTTGTCCTTGTGTTAATTGTTTGAATGAGAGTAGACGGGATGTTGATGTCATAAAGGATCACCTACTTTGTGATGGAATAAATCTGCGATACACAAGGTGGATATGGCATGGTGAGGAAGTAACTGATTGTCCGTCACACAAGAAGGAAGCTGTGGATGTCATAGATGAAGATAGAATGGAGAGAATGATTAACGATGTTGAGGCAGAATCCTTTGTGCAGTCGCAGGAGTATGATAGCCTGCGGAGTGATGTAGAGACACCATTGTACAGTGGTAGTAAGTACACGCGGCTGACAGGAACATTACATTTGGTTAACTTAAAGGCAACTTGTGGGTGGACCGATAGTAGTTTCACATTGCTACTTGAACTATTGTGTGATATGTTTCCGGAGGATAATGTACTTCCAAATCGTATGTATGAGGCCAAGAAAATCCTGTCTACAATGGGTATGGAGTATAAGAAGATACATGCTTGCCCTAATGACTGCGTACTGTACAGAAATGAGTACGGAGGTCTTAGTGAGTGTCCTAAGTGTAAAACTGCACGATACAAAGTGAAAAAAGATGGTGGTTGTGGTGATGTGACAAGTAAAAGGCAACCTTTAAAGGTTATGTGGTATCTTCCAATAATACCACGTTTTAAACGTTTGTTTGCGAGTGCAACAAAAGCGAAGAAGTTGAGATGGCACTCTGATGAGAGAATATCTGATGGGAAATATCTTCGGCACCCAGCTGACTCTCCACAATGGAAAAAATAGATGAAATATTCCCTCAATTTGGCAGCGAGCCGAGAAACCTACGGCTTGGGCTTTGTACAGACGGCATCAATCCGTATAGAACTCTTACTAGCACACATAGTGCGTGGCCGGTTCTCCTTGTAATATACAACTTGTCTCCCTGGCTATGTATGAAACGTAAGTATATGATGCTATCTATGATGATTTCTGGACCAAAACAGCCAGGGAACGATATTGATGTCTATTTGGCGCCTTTGATTGAGGACTTGAAGAAGTTGTGGGAGGAAGGCGTAGATGTGTTTGATGCTTATAAGAAGGAGTCTTTCAAGCTACGTGCAATGATTTTCACAACGATAAACGACTTCCCTGCGTACGGAAACTTGTCAGGGTGCAGCATGAAGGGTCACAAAGCATGCCCAATATGTGAAGCAGACACACACTTCCAACAACTAAAGCATGGAAGAAAAACTGTCTACCTTGGCCACAGGAGGTTTCTTCATCGGTTCCACCCGTATCGTAGGCTAAGAAAGTGGTTTAACGGCTTACTGGAGCATGGAATGGCTCCAAAGTCACTAACCGGAGAGGAAGTCTACAGTCGAGTGGAACGTATCCATGTCACTTTTGGTAAGAATCAGAGGGTTGCGGGTGAGAAGAACATATGGAAGAAGAGATCCATTTTCTTTGATCTTCCATATTGGCGTTCGCTAGACGTGAGACACAGTATTGATGTGATGCATGTGGAGAAGAATGTTTGTGATAGCCTTATCAGTACGCTTTTGCACATACCAGGGAAGACTAAGGATGGGATTAATGCGAGATTAGACCTTATCGATATGGGAATAAGAGAACGGTTACATCCACAACTAAGAGATGATGGTAGGAGGGCATACATGGAGCCAGCAGCGCATACACTATCAAAAGCAGAGAAAAGAAGTTTGTGTGGGTGTTTGCATGAAATGAAGGTGCCGCAAGGGTATTCCTCGAATGTGAGAAGATGTGTCTCAATGGACGATTTGAAGTTAGTGGGAATGAAGTCCCATGATTATCATGTGTTGATGCAACAACTATTACCAGTAGCTATTAGAGGCATAATGAAAGATGAAGTATGAAACACAGTGACAAGATTGTGCGTTTTCTTCAATGCTATCTGTAACAAAGTCATTGACACTGAAAAGTTGGATGAACTAGAAAATGAGGGTTACATTATTTTGTCACAACTAGAGATGCACTTTCCACCTTCATTTTTTGATATAATGGTGCATTTGGTAGTTCATTTGGTGAGGGAGGTAAGGCTATGCGGTCCAGTTTACCTGAGGTGGATGTACCCTTTCGAGCGATACATGAAGATCTTAAAAGGGTATTCTAAAAATCCTTATCGACCAGAAGCCTCAATAGTAGAAAGATATGTAGTTGAGGAGGCTATGGAGTTTTGCAAAGATTATATGTCAGGGAAGAAGGAACAATCTCGGCATGAAGAAGGGAGAAGCAAGGGAACACGAGGACTGAAAGTGAAGAATGTTCCTCGTGAAGAGGTGTTGCAAGCCCACTTGTATATCCTGAATAATATGGAAGAAGTTCAACCTTACATAAATGAACACAGAAACACTTTGAAGAACAAGAATCCAAGGAAGAATGACATGCAGATTGCTATTGAGCAAAACAAGACATTCATGCAGTGGTTCGAGGAAAAGGTTTTGCACGAGATCGGTGTGTCTGAGACAATCGAGTGGCTAGCTTGGGGGCCTTCGTTTCAGGTCATTACTTGGACCGGTTATGATATAAATGGCTATTCTTTCTATACCAAAGAGCAAGATGACAAAAGTACCATGCAAAATAGTGGGGTCATGGTAGAAGCTGAATCTATGCACTTTTCCAGTTCGAGAGACAAAAACCCCATATTAGCGTCTATGGCCTATTATGGAGTTATAGAAGAAATATAAGAGATGACGTACAACAAGTTCAAAGTTGCTTTATTTAAATGTAAGTGGGTTAGCAACAATGCCGTGGTAATAGATAAACAATTTGGATTTGTCTCAGTCGATCTTCGAAGAGTTGGCTATAGAGAAGAGCCCTTCATTTTAGCAAGCCAGGCGAAACAAGTGTTTTATGTTGGCATCGCAATCTTATTGGTTCAGACGCAACACCTCCAATGATAGGAATTACCTTACTAATACTGAAAATCTGTTGGCATCCTAATAACAATTTGTTTTTTGATGTTCTAAAAGGATGACGAAGCTGCGAGCAAATGGCCCTACTTAGCACGGCTGCAACAGATCTACAAGGGCATTAAACAGATTGACTTGAAGATGCCTCCAGGGATTGTGGGCTAAGTGGAGTATCCCTACACGATTGACAATAAAGATCTCAAGCAGTTTATCAGGTTGGAGGAGATAGATGCAGGCTGGGTCAAATTTGCAGTCCGGTAAGTTTTTTTTCAATTTTCCCATAGAATTCATTTAGTGGTTTTTGGTTTTCATACATTCAAGAATTGATTCCTTATTTTAATTCTATTATAACACCTTCCACGATCTCTGCGCAAACATGGAAAGAGGTAATTGGTATGGATTCTTATGTCCTGCGAATACGACAGGGGATACTTGTACTGTGGCGCATAGGACTCACTATGTCGGCTACCAAATGGCACAAACCAAACTTCGTTGTTATCTAGCACCCATTGTCCAACGGTTCGTATTTACATTTTGTCAATTTAAGAAGTTTAATAAATAATTGTCTTCTCACTCATCTAACTTCATTTTAATGTGTACATGTTGTTAAAGTTTCCACTGGACTTTGTGTGTTATATGTCCCCGCCGCAACGTAGTTTATTGGTTTGATCCCTTGAGTAAAAAGCCAGACAGAGATACAAAATCCGTCTTCGACACGTAAGTTATTCTGTTTGTATTTCATTGACAACAAAAATAAATGAATGGTTCTAATTTCTGTTCATTTTGCTTTTCATGATAGTGCTTGTCAAACATATAGAATCCTAGGTGGGTCACGCGAGGGTGCAGTTGTTAAAAAGCCAAAGTGGTTTTATCCCATAGTAAGTACATTCGATCCTACATAATTGTTTCATTGACGGTCCTTTTAGACATACCTTTATTGATTTTAACAACCAATTGCATCCCTTTGATTAAAAGTGCCCTCGGCAACCTGGCAACACTGAATGCGGATATTATGTTATATTTTATATGTATAACATAACTCAAAGTGGAATTACTAGTGATTTTGAAAAGGTAATCGCTTCTTCATTCTTAAATGATAATATTTTTGGTGTTCTAATCGAAATGCTAATTAATTCATTTGCTTGAGATTCATTTCATCAAAGCTTATTACTTTCTAATTTTCAGATTTTTGATAATCAAGATGCCTACCTACGTGAAGACCTTGATTTGATCAGAGATCTTTTGGCTGGACATCTTCTTCAACATATAGAGCAGTAAACTTGTTATTTTATATCAGTTTGTACTTGTGTGATGACAGCGTTTTGACACTTTCTGGTTGTTTTTTGTTGATATATATAGTAGTAGGTTGCATGAAAGGTTATTGTATGTATATATAGTAAAGATTGTAGTGCTGGATGTCCTTACCAGTTTGTAACGGACAGTGTGGTTTATGAATCCATCTTCTATTCTGTTTCTGCAGTTTCAATTCGTTGGGTAATACAGAATGTAAATTATGGTATAAAAAAAAACCTAACTTTTAGACGTCCCAAATTACAATTTGGGACGCCTAAAGTCCCCCAGCGTGGGACTTTAGGCGTCCCAAATTGTAATTTAGGACTCCTAAAGTCAGACTTTGGGCGTCCCTATCATTTGGGACGTCTTTTGTTTCAACTTACTACACCCCCAGTATATACGTCCCCCCGTTTTGGGACGTTAAAAGTGCCAAATTTGGGAGGTTAAAACCCCTTTTTGTAGTAGTGTATACTTTAAAAAAAAGCCAACGAGTTTTGGCACAGTTGGTTAAGGTCTTGGCACCCCGATCACAAGGGAGTGTGTTCGAACCCTCTGAACGATGGGGAGACCTCGTTGGTAGGCGATCTCGTAAGTCCATTGTAAGTGCTCGAAGAGCCTTGGGGCCGTGCCCTGGCCTTGGTAGGAGACTGATGCCAAATCTACCTAAACTTTTTTTGTATAAAAAAAAAAAGATACAACACCGAAAACCGAACCTAAATAACGGAATTGAGCTCGTTTTGGTTTTATTTTTGATTTGCTCTCCTCTACTCAAATGTATTTTTTTTAAGTATATCGAGCACATTAAATTATATAAATTGTTAAGTGTAAAAATGCATTAAAAAAGTATTTTTTAAAATAAATTTATTAGTTTTGTGAAACTCTTGAATAAATCGAAACAGTTTAATCATCAAGTTAATATGATAATTATATTTTTCTCTGGATAATTATATAGTGAAAAGTGCGAGAAATGGCTTTGGTTCTTTTTTCCAGAAGAAAAGGAAGTTTTTTTTTTTTCTGTAAGCTATCGGATTTACATTTTAATGGTTTAAATTTAATATATTAGAAAAATATTATTATTATTATATTAATATATTAAAAATATTATGATAAAAATATATTAAATCTGGATCATTAAAATCTCAATCCGACAGCCCCACAATCCAATAGCCCACACATGTAAAAGAAACGTCCGTCTCTTTCTGAGCAAAGGTCCGCAGCCGGATCCCACCAACCATATGCGTCGTTGACCATACTCATAGTCTGAGATTGACCTACGCAGCATCGAGAATATCGCTTTATGCTGCTCCATTTGATTACATCGACGAATGAAAATGCTCCAGAAGGATTTCAGCTTTGGGATGGGCGGTGAAAGTTGTCGTTAATGAGCTAAACGACTGTATTTAATAAAAAAGAGAGCTAAAAGGCAAATTATTCCATTCATTTAATATAATTCTTACATTGGTGATGTAATCCCTTGCATCACTTCTTCCCCATCGCCATATTGACATTAAGTCATTAACAATCTACAATCCCCATTGGTCTTTTTCTTAAAAAGATACTGCTCTGTTCCCCGACTCATCCACAGTTCTCCACCACCCTTTCCCTATATAAGAAACTGATTCACAATATATGGGACCATAAAACTCATCACCATATCAGATTCAAAGAGAGCACCAAGTACAGCCATGGCTACAAACCAACAAGTGAAGCTCTTAGGATTCACAATAAGTCCATTTGTGGTGAGAGCTGAACTTGCTTTGAAACTCAAGGGAGTGCAATATGAGTATATTCAAGAATCGCTCCCGAACAAAAGTGATATTCTTCTCAAGAGCAACCCTATTCACAAGAAGGTCCCTGTGCTTCTTCACAACGACAAGCCTGTATGTGAGTCTCTCGTGATTGTTGAATACGTCGATGAGGCTTGGACTGGCCACCCCATCTTGCCTTCGGATCCTTATCACAGAGCCCTGTCTCGTTTCTGGTCTAAGTTCATCGATGACAAGGTGATTCAATACTTCAAGCTCTGTATTGTATTTGTTTTCTCTGTATGAAATTTGAATGATGATGAGTCATAAAACAAGTGTTTTGTTGCTTGATTTTAGGTGACGCTCGTTGTATACAAAGCAACATTGAACCCAAACAAGCAGGAGAGGGAAAAAGGTGCTGAAGAAGCAAGAGAGGCTCTGAAAATTCTGGACAAGGAGCTCAAAGTGAATGGCAAGTTCTTCAATGGAGATACAGTTGGGTTTTTGGACATAACTGCTCTGTTTATCTTTTTCTGGCTGCCCATAATCCAAGAAGCTAGTGAGTTTGACGTGTACAGTGGTGAAAAATATCCGAAACTAGAGAAGTGGGGTCAAGAGATTCTGAATCACCCTGTTGTAAAAGAAGTTTTGCCACCCAGAGATGTTCTTCTTGCCTTCTACAAAGCTCGCTTTCAGAGCATCGTTGCTTCAAAGTAGGTGATCACAACAATTACCAACGATCCATCTTTAAATTAATTATCCAGTGTTGTTATGAAGAGCGGAAATAGAATATGGGTCTGTTTGGGAAAGCTTTTGGTACAAAAAGAATCCATCTGGCCACCAAAAGCTTCAAAAGCCCATTTAAGGTGTTTGAGAAAGTTTTTGGATTAGCTGGGTTTATGGAAAAAATGGAGCTTTTGGGAAAAACTGATCCAAGTAGCTTCTCATATTTCAAAAGGCCATTCATGTATTTTTTTTTAATAATAATTGCTCCTTTTTTATTTTATCAATTTTTTTTAAAATTTTTTCATTTCAATTATCACAATATATACAACTAATATATATATATATAGTATTCAATAAAATTCATGTTATTTTCAGTCATTTTTTATCTCAACGGGCTTTTTAAATGCTAATCCAAACAGGTTTCAGGTTAGAAAAAAAGTCACTTTTGCCACCGTCAATCCAAACACAAATCACATCTACAATTTAACTTTTTTTCTATCTAACTTTTTTAAAAGCCAATCTATGAAAAAAACTCATTCTCCGCCACTAATCCAGACACGCATTATATATGTTGGGGGTGGTGGTGGGTTTCCTCTTACGTGGGAATCTGACTGTTACTTTGGTTTGGATCATCATATCATAAATAAAGCTTTAAACTTTGTTGTCGTTTCTTAAATTTTTTTTTTTTAAGAATCCAGTTGGTATCCACTGATTGTTAGAGACCAATTCTTTCAACATATAGAAAATTCATTATAAAATCATATATCAACTAAATAATAAAAATAAACTGATTAAAATTAACTATTAATCATTATCTACATTCCTATAGCCTTATATTAACAAAACTCAAATTTGTCTAAAATCGTAATTTTAAAATTTTCTCTAATCAGCACAAAATTACTAAGAAAGAGAAAATTATTGAGATCATTTTTCATGAAAAAAGTTTTGTGATCAGAAGTAATTTTGAGTACCTTATTAATCTTTAAAGCTGTAAAAACTGGGACTTAATGACTCCCTCCCTTCAAAATCTCCACTTTGTCAGTAAGACTGAGATGAAGTAAAGAAGGAGTGGGGGTATTTATATAATACCTCCCTCCCCATTACCATCATGTTTTTGGATGGTAAGTACTTTTCTTTTGATTCAAATGGGTGGCGTCATATGGCAACACCCCCCCTTTTAATTTTTTTATTATATGACTTCCTCTGATTTTAACTATAAAATAGAGTTGACTTTTTTTTTGAGAGATTAAGGAAATTAAATAAGTTACTTAATCATATCATATATTGTGTATCCTTAGATTATATATCAGTTTATTAGTCAAACTAATTACTTTGAAGAAAAAAATATAAATATAAATATTCTAAGGTAATTTAATTAGCTTCCTTAATCTCACAAAAAAAGTCAATTTTGTCTTATATATAGGACTGGAGGGAGTAATTTTTTCTAAAATCTATTTTAACTAAATCCCTCTTTTCTTTTTATCTTAAAAATCATTATTAAATTCATAATTATCTTTAAATTATAATTATATCCTAAAATAAAAATAAGGATGTTACATGAGCCACCAAAATACACACAGTACCCAGTTACTGATCGACGATCATTGGAGCAAGTAGCCTAGTTTGCATCAGAATATGACACAAGATCAATATTTTGTGATATTTTAATATGTAATCCATGCAGAACCGTACCTTTTATGTAGCGCAAAATTCTCTTTACATCTTGCAATACGCTGTGGTAGGGCTACTTAGAAATTGACTGAGGTGATTAACGACACAAGAGATATCAGGACACGTGTTTGTTAGATATTGCAGTGCTCCGATGGCACTTCTAAATTTAGAGGGCTTCTCTAATGGTTCACCATCAGCCGCTGTGAGTAACTTACTGGTGACTATAGGTGTCTTACATGGTGAAGAATAGAGTATGTTGAATTTTTTGAGAATGTCTATGGCATATTTTGTTTGACTAAGGTGTAGACCAGTAAAGTCTCTGTGCATCCCAATGCCTAAGAAGTAATGAGTATCGCTCAAGTCTTTTAAGACTAAATATCTCATTAAGTTGGGCGGTGAAATCGCATAAGTGAGAAGCGTTATTCCCTATGATGAGGATGTCATCAACATATATGAGAGTAATAGTGATAAAATGTGCTCGCCATAGGATAAACAAAGAAGTATCACTCTTTGTATTGTAGAAACCCCAACGTAATAACACTTCTTGAAGCCGATCGAATCAAGCCTATAGAGCTTGCTTGAGGCCATAGAGCGCCTTTTTCAATTTACAAACATACCGGGGCTTTAGTAAGATACATGTAAACATCATCTGGAATCAATCCATTGAGAAAATCATTATTAATATCTAACTGTTTGAGTGGCCAATCGAGAGAAACAACAATAGATAAACGAGCCGAATGGTAGTGATTTTAGCAACTAAACTAAAAGTATCCCCAAACTTCACACCAGCATCCTATTAGCAACCAATCAGGCTTTGCGTTTATTGAGAGATATGTTGGCATTGTATTTGTTCTTGAAAACCTAACGACAATCAATGACCTTGATATGTGGCCTAAGCGGGAAAAGATCCCAAGTGCCGTTACTAATAAGAGCATCATACTCAGTTTTTATGGTTGCAAACCATTATAGTATCTGTAAAGCATTAAAGGTAGTAGTAGGTTCATTGTCTTATATAGAAGAGTGGGAGAGAACTCCAATAAACGGGTGTTTGGGGTTTAAAGACTCCTTTCTTTGAGCGTGTGATCATATGATGGCCAGAGTGTCCAAGTGTAGGCTACAAGATCGATTCTGGGACAGAAGGAGGAAAGGAAGGGGATGACATAGGGGATGGGATAGGGTCAATAGGTTAGCTGGGTGCATGACTGAAGGGGTCAATAGGTTGGCTGGGTATATTACTGACGGGGTTAGAGGTATTGCATTTGCCACGTGAGAGGTGGAGGGAGGGATTTGAAGACTTGTTGGGAAAGTAAAAATAGGAAAGGTTTGAATTTCAGTAGTTGAGCGTGTGCATGATTAAGGAAACTAGTTGCATAAGGGAAGTCCTTTTCATTGAAGACAACGTGTCGAGAAATATAAATTTTTCCCGTTGTTGAGAGGCACTTGAAACCTTTACGAACACCACTGAAACCAAGGAATACATTTCATGTAGTGTGAAATTCCAGTTTATGATTGTGATATGGGTTGAGGCATGGATAACAAGCACAACCAAAAGTTTTCAATCTATTATAGTTAGGATCCTTATTGAAGGGTGTGTAAAAGGGAGATTTTCCTGCAAGAACAGGTGTAGGAAGCAAGTTAATGAGATAAACAGCAGTTTGAAAGGCTTCCCACCAATACCTTAGCGGCATATTGCCTGAGCAAGCATAGAGAGCTCAAATTCAGCTATATGACGATGCTTTCGTTCTACTATACCATTTTGGGAAAATGTATATGAGCATGAGGAGCGAAACTATATGCCTGATCCATTGAAGATATTGGTTAGGCTCCTGAACTCTCCACCCTCATCACTCTGCAAGATTTTAATTTTTCATTCAAACCTAGTTTCTGCCATGCACTTAAATTGAAGGAAAGCAGTTCGTACATCACTTTTAAGTCAGAGAGGATATATCCAAGTAAAATGACTATAACCATCAATAAAGTTGATATAGTACAGAAATCTAGTTGATTGAATGGGTACTGGTCCCCACACATCTGAGTGCACAAGATCAAGAGGATTTTTAGCATGTGAATATGATATATTAAAAGGCAATTTCTTCATAAAGAGGAGACTTACTAGAGTAACAGCGAGAGTTATCAAGCTAATCTACATCATTAGTGACATGTGTCGTGGCACTGCTATCGAAATACCAATCCGAATCATTAAGAGTCTCTGGTGTGGCTATGTGTGCAAAGTGATAGGGAGTGGGTTTCTCAAAATCAGCGCTATAGGACTTGTCATATCTATGATAGCATACTTTGGCTGAGTGACCAACTTTTTCATACACTTGACATATTTCTTTGCCTTTCTTGGG
The DNA here is from genome assembly GCA_963855925.1 of Inga laurina. Taxonomy (NCBI): domain Eukaryota; kingdom Viridiplantae; phylum Streptophyta; class Magnoliopsida; order Fabales; family Fabaceae; genus Inga; species Inga laurina. Next base: position 5,069,697 of record OY979705.1, read on the forward strand.
ATGGTCACGTCCTCATCCACGGTTACCTGAGCCTCCACGCCCACGCGAGTAACGAGATGTCATAGTTTGTGGTCGGCTATGGCTATGGGTAGCAATATTGATAGACTGGGCAGCAAGACTGAGATTGTTGAACTCTGTCAACATTCGTTTCCACTTGGATAATCGAACAATAATAAAGACGGAATTCCATGTGCATACAAAAAAGTACAATTATAATATATGTTTACAATCATGTCGTCGTTCGTCACCGAAATACAGAAAATACAGCTAAAATTTAATATTTACAGAATTCTTCAAAATATCTAAACATAAACTAATTATAACCACGATCATGTCCTTACCTTGCGACCCGTGCCAATCACTTCTCGACGTCTATGCCTTTGCCCTTTGACCCATTGGCACCCGCTGAGATGTTTATTTAAAAATAGGGTAAGATTCCGAAGAATCCAATATAAACATATTATCGTTCATAGAAAATGTGAAAAATAAATATGACATGCGCTAAGGTATGCACCAATTAATGAACAACATAAACACATCATCGTCATGTATATATGAGTAGAGCCCAGCCCCATGATTTACATTGGTTGGTCTTCCGCCAACTCCCAGTGTAAGTACACACCGGCACTAACTGCCTCTCTCTAGGTGATTCATGTTAATTAATAAATTGTATTTACAAATATTGGCATCCACACAAGCATGTAACTATGACATGATGTATGAAGGATAATGTTCCTACTTCAAAGCTTTATAAACCCCTTTTTAGATGTGCCTCGTAAAACGTGTCGTGTCCGGCCTCCAACTCGGTCCTAAAATATTAAATGTACAAGAAATAGGTCATCACCTATCCGATGATCATTTTAGACTCTTCCATAGTGTTTCTTGTGGTTATATTAGTCTATGGTGGAAATTTACTAAAATGCACCCTAGACCCAAGCCTGGCCCCGCGATACCCGGCTCGATGGCACGTTTTTCCAAAATTTTGACTATGGCTATTCTGACATTTTTTCACCCAAGGAATCCGTTTCCAAGCTCAAAATCAATAAATTCACTATAAAATTATAAAAATGCTCTTGACAGCCCCAATTTAGGGATTTAGGGGCGTTTTCGTAATTATGCTTTTTCAGCCTTTTCCGAAAAAGTGACCAACTATAACCCCACCTATTTTTGCCCACTGAAACCAATGGAACCATTTATTTCATGAAAATACAGCTCTTACCCCCAAAAATAGTGATGGCCAAAAGTTTCAAGAAAAATGGAAAAAAATGAAGTTTTATGTTTTAGCTTTCGAAGCTTGTACTTTTCCACTTCTAATCCTTTATTAACTTATTTAAATATATATTAAATATGATTCAAAGAAATTAGGGTAGCATAACCCCTTAGGGTTATGACTTTTCCAATTTTACAACTCAACAAAAAATCACCAAACTAACCATAAACTTCAAAACCAACTTCATACAAGTATAGATTTGAGTTTGGTGTAGTTACCTCTAAGGCTCCTTGATCCCTCTCTCCCTATGTGCCCTTTCTCTTGGATGTGATGGGGGCATAAGAATCTAAATTTTTCGCTTTTTTCAAAGGAGACCAACCTACGATACATGTACCTACAATAATGCAAGCACATAAATAAAAGGTAAACGGTGAAACTTTTAAAATATTTACTTTGAATTGCAGAAGATACTTACATTAAGAACAGTTGGACAATCTCAATCGTAAGATTTTGTCTAGGAGCTACTAGGGACATCAAATCATCCCTCTCAAGATAGCATGTCACCCCTAACTGTCCAACAACTGAATCCGTAGGTCACCCTCTTGTTTTAAAGGAGGTATCATATGCCATCAAAATCACTTGTTGCATGATATTCCATGGAGGTTGTGAAACTTCTTGCTGAGTGAAGGGAGCAGGACTTGGTGGGGCTTTGATCGGACTTTCCTCGGCTTGAACAGAAACAAGCTTGGTTGGCCATAAGATGAACGTACCCAGGACATCGCTTACAATCTTGAATTCATCAGAAGGGATAGGGACAGGTGTATCTGCAATGATCACCTCGTCAACTGATACTCAGACTTGATCAGCTTCCATTTTTCGGTAGTGGACAGTTGATCCCAGGTTATGCATACTACCCCGTACAACTAACTGTCTTAGAGGATCCTCGACAAAAATATCACAAGGCTCAGTAATTTCTCTTGCAGGACCCTCTGATGACTGCCAGATGTTGCAACAACTCCCTTTAGTGCTTTGCTTATTAGGATCAATCAATTGTGGCTGGGGAGCACTGGTATCTTGTCTTGAGCTCATAAACACTATCATTTCCTCTTTCATCTTGCTCAATTGGGTCTCTAATAGTGCATCAAATGATGCTTCAGCCTCGGCCTTTGCTTCTATTCTTGCAGTAGCCAACATAGTCTCCAATTCCTCCCTAATCACGATGTTTGAGGAATGGCGTACGGGGGCTCCAAAGTAATCCCGTATCCCTACCCCTCCTCCAACTCCCCCGACACGGCCTGGATGCTCATGTTTACCAGTAGCAACTGTTAGAATATCATTATCGCCCTCTGACTTAAAAGATCCCTCAACTTGTTTTTTTTTTCTAAGTTCCTTCTGTAAGATAATACAAAATAACAAACATAAGTAATGATACACGTTTGTTATGTAATTAATAACAACAACGATATATACTTACAATTCTTTTACCTACTATATGAGATTGTTCACTCGTATAAGACTCACTCCTCTTTTGGTGGGCAAATTGCCATTTTTCTTTGCGACGAATCAGAGATGGTGGAGAAAGAAGAACAGAAGGATCGGATTGAGATGCTTCTTCCAATCTCTTTTGTTTGGCCGTCAACAAGTCTCTTTCAGCGTTTGCATAACCCCCACGAGACATTGTATGAGGGCAATCATTCTTTCTACCACTCTCTTATGCTTTTTGCCTGCGGATAAGAAATGATACAAAAGGAAAGTGTTATAATCAATTAAGATAATTGCTAAGTAAATAAAACGAAAAATTAAGTCAACTAACCAAAGATTCTGGAGTAGTCTGAAGCCTAACAAATGCTTGTCAAGTCGCTTGATCAAGAAATGTATACTGGTCGCATGAATTAGGACGAGGCTGACCATCTTTCACCTCGATATGAATGTAATTGTTGGTCAGATTTGACTTAAACTTGCTCTAGCGCTCATAACAATACGTCATTGTCTTGTTGTGCAAGATCTCACTCTGAGGCACGTCGTACGTGAGCTGGAATGCATGCATTGAAGGAGTAAGTGACAAATTTGTGACATATTTGATAATAATTAATTACATACATAAGAGAATTGTATACCTGGATAATGTCCTAAATATGTTTCTTCATCTTTTCATCGACATTTCTCCACTCCTCTATCAAGATGCTCGGCTTGTTGCGTGCAAGGAGGTGACAAAACTCCTATACCATTGGGCATTAGAACCGATTGGTTTCCAATATCTATCAAACTCAATCAGTATCTTTTGGTCTGCACTCCGACTGAGGGAAACGTCTGTCAACTGTGTACCACGTCTACCCCTCCGTACAGACTGGCTACTATGCTCACTATGACCCTGGCTCTGAGCATTGCTAGGCTCGCCCTGATTAACACTAGCTGACTGACTCTGCTGAGCACTAGCTGGATGACTCTCCTAAGCACTAGGTGGCTGACTCAGAGGTGCAGTAGGTGGCTGATCCTCTGCACTAAGACGCTGGGGATTCGTCATTTGCCTATAACGACAACAAAGAAAGATAAATCCTAAGCTATGACATGTGAAAACTATATCGATAAAATAACTAAACATATTCTTCGGATATAAATCATAATCATAATTACTTTAGTTAGTTAAGTTCAAAGTAGTATCATAAAGAGATATCCTCCCATATTCCCTCGTGATGATCATTTCTTGTGCCGTGTGCATTATCTGCTTCATCTTCTTCGTTCAATTCTGGTATACCCCTGGAAAAAGAAGGAGTCTCAAGAAGATCATAATTTGAGCGACTTTTCTCGTCAATATCAACGACCTTTTTTCCTTGAAGAGCTACAGACCACATTTTATTTGCCTGATCAGTGATATAGACCACTTGTTGCGCCTGATCTGCCATAATGAAAGGTTTATCTCCAAAACTTCTACTATTCAGATCTACTAATGTAAATCCTAACCTATCGAACTTCACACCATTATTGACATCAACCCACTTGCATTTGAAAATGGGAAATCTAATTTTAACATAGTCAACTACTCAAATCTCTTCAATCACCCCATAATAAGGTATGGCAGCCAATGTAGGGTTCTTATCTTTCGAGCTAGAGAAGTGCATAGATTCAACCACTAAAACAACACCATGTTCTGGACGGTGCTCTTATCATCTAGGGACTTCATGTAAAAGGTATAACCGTTGATCACAATTGAAGTTCAACTTATGACATCAACTTCAGGACCACATGCTAACCAATTTATTGTATCAGAAACACATTCTTCTCCGTCAACCTTTTGTTTGAACCAATGTGCGAAAGTTATGTTATGCTCCCTAATTAACCTTTGTTCAGTCATTCTACTATTTTGTTTCTGTATAATTTCTTTATGGGCATTCATGTAATATTGAACTTTATCAACATTGTTCAAGATGTACAAGTGGACTTGTTGTAATTCATTAGCATCTATGCTCTTTACTGTTGCCCCGCGTCTACCTCCTTCTTGATCATGACGTTTAGGAAGGCCAATATGTCGTACATTTGACAAATAATGTTGACAAAATTCCATAGCTTCTTTAGAAACATATTTTTGAACAATAGATGCTTCAAGCCGGTTGTGGTTCTTCACATACCCTTTTAGTATTTTCATAATTCTTTCGATTGGGTACGTCCACCAGAAATAGATAGGGCCACACAACTTTATCTCCCTCACTAAATGAACAATCAAGTGTACCATGATTTCAAAAAAGGAAGGAAGAAAAAGCTTCTCAAGCTGGCACAAGATCATATATCCTTCATTTTCCAATTCCTCCAATCTTTCCATGTCAATGACTTTACAACAAATGGCATTAAAGAAGAAACAAAGTCTAGTCAATATGTGTTGAAGATCATATTCGGCAATGCCTCGAATAGCTACTGGGAGTAGTTGTTGCATTAAGACATGACAATCATGAGACTTTAGCCCTATTAACTTCAAGTCTTTCATCGATACAAGCTTTTTAAAATTTGAAGAATACCCTGAGGGAACTTTAGCGCTATGTAAACACTCACAAAAGCTTCTTTTCTCAACCTTAGACAAAGTATGAGCAGCTGGAGGACAAAAAGTTCTATTACTATATGGCCTTGGATGTAAATCTTCTCATATTCCCATTTCTTGCAAGTCTAATCTTGCCTTCACGCCATCCTTAGAACTTCCTTGTATGTTGAGCAGTGTCCCAACAATACTATCACATACGTTTTTCTCCACATACATGAAATCAATATAGTGTCTGACGTCAAGATTGTGCCAATATGGAAGATCGAAGAAGACAGACCTTTTTTTCCTTATATTTTTCTCATTTCTACTCTTTGATGACTTACCAAACATAGTATTGATATTTTTCACCTTTTCATAAATTTTCTCCCCAGTCAATGCCTCTGGAGCATCTTTAAACTCTTAGCCACCGAAAAAAGCTTTTTTTAATCTACGATAAGGGTGGCTTCGTCTAAGAAATCTCATATGGCCAAGGTAAATCGTCTTTCTTCCATGTTGAAGTTGATGGTAGCATGTGCCTTCTTCACATATCAGACAAGCTTTGTGGCCTTTAACATTATATCTTGACAAGTTCCCATATGCAGGGAAGTCATTTATAGTACAAAAGATTATTGCTCGCATATTAAAAGTCTCCTTCTTGTTCGCATAAAAAACATCGACACCTTTATCCCACAACTCTTTCAAGTCTTCGATCAAGGGTTCTAGGTAAACATCTATGTCATTTTCGGGTTGCTTTGGTCCCAAAATCAACATAGACAACATAATATACTTTCGTTCCATACATAACAAAGGAGATAAGTTGTAAATTACCAACAGAACAAGCCATGAACTATGTAAACTGCTTAGGCTACCATAAGGATTCATACCATCTATGCTAAGCCTAAGCCTGAGATTCCTAGGTTCTTCACCGAAGCTAGGAAATAATTGATCGATTTTCTGCCATTGAGAAGAATCAACTGGATGTCAAAGCTTTCCATAAGAAATCTTCTCATCTGCATGCCATCTCAAATTTTTGGCATCAATTTCATTGGCAAACAGGCGCTTGAACCTTGGAATAATTGGAAGATACCACAACACTTTTGCAGGGCCCTTATTTGATTTATACCTCAGAGTTTCACATATCGGACATTGCTCCTTCTTTTCATGATCTTTTCTATACAATATGCAATCATTAGGGCAAGCATGGATCTTTTTATACTTCATCCCTAGTGGACATAGTATTTTCTTAGCATCATAGTATCGACAAGGCAACACATTATCATCAGGAAGCATGTCTTTAAAGGCCTCAAGATTTCTGAAAAACTCTTGTCGCTCTATCCATGCCGTGCTTTCAAGCTTACAAATTTCAATACAGCATTCAACAATTGGTACTTTTTACACCCTGGGTACAACGGTTTCTTAGCATCACTGCACATATTACCATATGCATGTGATTGTTCAAGAGTCTCTTCTCCTACATCACGAATAATATACTCTATGCGATCATCCATATCCGTGTTATTATCATCACAATTCACTTCCCCCTGTTGAGATGCACTTGGTATTTCTAATTGTTCACCATGCCATACCCATACTACATACGTCTTACAAAACCCTTCACAAATTAAATGTGTATATATATCTGCAGCACTTAATCGCTTCTCATTCAAACATTTTACACAAGTGCAATAAAACATCCCACTATCATCATCGGTATTTCTTTTTACAAAGTTTAAAAAACCCCTCACCCCAACATCATATTCAACACTCATCCGTTTAGCTTGTATCCAACTACGATCCATATATTCCAACACCTTTTTTTTGTTTTCTACTTTTTCCCCTGGAAAAGGCAGGAGTATAATGAGAGCATGCAATCATTACATTGAACTACACTTTGGAAATCCTAACAAAACAACCAATTCTTCATTCAAAATGGATATAATTATTAGTGCTTTTTTTGTTTTCTACTTTTTCCTAATGTTTATGGATATAATTATAGAAACTAAACACTTGTTAATAGTGCAGTGACCACCACGAAGAGACAGTAGTGTTGGTTTATAATTCCCTCATAATAATTCTAATTTGAATTGTCTGTTATAATCATTTTCTGTCACACTCGCACTTCAAGGCCAAAAAACAGTCAAATTAACTACAAATGTTAAATTTAAGGTAAGGCACTGACATTGGCATTCAATAAACCAAATCCTGCCTAAACAACTATTCAGTTTTCACCAAAACTTTTGCTCATACAATCGTTGCCAAAACTAAGCAAGATTTTTAATATATTTTGAGTATGGTGAAATTGCTCGTCCTCTGTAGAAAAAAAAAAGCATCAAAACCTCTCAGACCAGCAAGGCCAAAATAAATATTTCACTCGTCTTTAAAACATCTCAGATCGAGACCAAGGGAGTAAATATTTCACACTGTTCGGCCTCCCATCATCATCATCCTAGCTATGACATTTCTTATGCCTAAAATTTAATCTTAATATATATATATATATATATATATATATATATATATATATATATATATATATATATATATATATTTGGTAGATTGTATGTGAGATATCACCTAAGAAAGGTACTGGTTTCTTGACATGCACATATATATTACTCCCTCCTTTATTTAATAAAAATACCCACTTTAATGAATTGTCACTTGTCAAGCACAGAAAACACACGCACAAAAGAGAGCGCTACATAGCTTTCTCGATACTTGCCAATAACCGCAAAAGCTTGGTCTTGTTGGTAACAAGTATGGTGACAATCTCATGAGGCTTCCATGTTAACATTAATTTCTCCTTTCAAACATTTTATCAAACACCTAATGTGCATTCACATTCAAACAAAGTCATCAAGCTTATTAAACGACAATTTTCAGCTTGTTCCCATTTTTCCCCATGTACCACGCACAACCACAATTCAATGAAGAAAATTTAAGAAACTAAAAACATACCCTCACACACGACAATCACAAATTTAAAGAAAGATGAATTTTTCAAACATAACCCACATAATGGTGTTTTATCGAGTTGAGGAAGGAGGAGGAAATGAAGGAGAATTCTATGATCTCGCATAGCATCAACAATAGAACAGAGGAGGAACATAATGATGTTTTCTCCTTTTTTGAGAGGGATTTAAACACCAAACACACCAGAAAATTTATATTAAGCTACTGTTTAATTGATCCCCATTGCTAGCCTAGGCCGTGACCAAATCTGGAGGTAGTACAGCTTCTATATAGTAATTGTAGAGGGGGAAATGTAGAGGACGATGAAGCATACCTCAAAAAAGAGATTGAAGACGAAGATGTCCAAGAAATGCAGTGAATAAGCAGGGACGACAACACCCACGACGACAACCACGAGCAGCTAAAGCAATGTGTGACAATACAGCGACCGAAGTGCTACGACGAACTCGATTCAGAATGGGATCAGGTAAGGGAGGGGAGTCGACAGCTGAGGAGAGAAAAGAATGGGATCAAAGTAGCTTGTGTGATTCAGAATGGAAGGGATTGATTTTAGAATGGAAGAGGGTGGGAGTGTGAGCTGAGGCACGGCATGAAACTAAATTGAGGCACATTTTTTAGACCGGTTAATAGGATAACCGGTCTAAAATAAATATATTTTAGACCGGTTCTCTTAATAACCGGTCTAAAAAATAAAATCCTTAATTTTTTTAGACCGGTTAGTATAGAACCGGTCTAAATAATCTTTTTTAAACCGGTTATTATAATAACCGGTCTCCCAACTTGTTTATAATTATGAAAATGCCACTGTGCATTTCTTTTAGACCTGCATCCATTACAACCGGTCTAAATGGGCCGGTCTAAAACGCCTTTTTTGTGCTAGTGTATAAATGTATATTTTTCACCTCTTTCTTCTCCCTCTATCTTTAATAGGGCTAAAATTATAATACATTCATTTATTACCTTAAAAACAAATAAGAAACATGTTTGAAAATACATTTTTGTATTTGTGCTATGAAAAAGAAAAAGGTCAAAAAAAAAACTTTCTCAATAAAAAAATCATACCATCTTTTTCATGTTTTGTTACTTTTTGTTCAATAAAATTAGCGAAGAGAAAAAAACCATGTTAATAAAGAAAACTATTTTATGTTTTTCAAAATATATTTTTCACTTTTAAATTAAACTTATAAGATTTATTTTCATTAATGATAAATATGTCAACAAAACATAAACTAATATAAATGCAATTAAACTTGAATGGCATGAAGAAAAATAAATGTCCTTCTTAAGTTTTGGAGGATATATATCATATTATAGTTTTAGCTATCAAGCTTCGAGAGTGAGTTAATGATCTCAACTAGTTCACTTGGATAATGATGGCTTTGGTTCATTGAATCACATATTATGGAATGTAATATAATATACTGAGAGATGTAATGCAAAGATGATAAGGATAATAATTTTTATATTAATTTTAACACCCATAAAAATGAAAATACTGAAATATTCTCATAACACTTTTTCCAAATAGAGTCGACAGCAGCAACGGAGATCAGGGAGGAGGGGTCGATGAAGTTAGATTTTTTTAAGGACAATAATGTCTTTTTCTCATGATGTAATATCCATTTATAGGGTCTAGCTATGTAATCGGGATGCAGCCACTTAAAGATAATTAGCATTACAAAATCTAATCCCTTTTTACATTACATAAACTCAATCAAACTTCAGAATCATCAGCCTTTTATATTATGATTACATGTTATCAAATCAAACGAGACATAAAAGTTCTCTGTTCATAATAATCCATTTTATATCGCAATTAAATTTTGGTATTACAAGTGCAGTATTGTGAGAAGTTGTCTAGCGATGAAGAATGTGGAGTGACCCAAAGACTCGAGACACCAAAATTGTAAGATACGAAGGGCAACACCGTCATGTGGAGAGTTATTTTTTACCATATGATTCTACCTCTCATTTTTTGGCGTTTGTTTCCTAGATACTTCATAGTTTTTGTCATTTACCCCATTCTACACCTTTATCGGTGTTTGATATGCTTCATTGCTACTTCATGAAAACTATTGGAGCAAAAATGGCCAAAGAAGAAAGCACAATCATATATTTACGGGCTATGGTGTTAAAATATTTTTTTTTCAGGTATATCCAATGTTTTAAAGCATTTTGTATTGCACCCAACACTTTAAAGTATTTTTCTTATACATTTAGCATCCGAAGTATTTCTTCAAGCGTATCCAATACTATAAATTGTTTTCTTTAGTGTATCCAACACCTAAAAATAGAGGTGAGCAAAACCAAGGTATTAAAACTCGGACCGGCCATTGAACCGGTCGGGGTACTGGGTTAAGGGTTAGTGGGTCAAACCGGAACCAAACCGGAGCCAAACCGGTGAGAAATTGAAAATTTTAGACTTATAATATGAAATTCTAAAGGAAAAATTAAAAAAAAAATTTAAAATGTCAACCTGGACCAGTTTACCGGCCGGTTCGCTGGTTTCTGGGCCGGACCGGCCGGTTTGGTCCGGGTTCAACATCCTTGAGCAAAACTAAAATAATGGAATAACCGAAAAGAGGCAATTTTAAACCCCAAACTAAAACCGAACACCTTATAATAACCGAATCAAATTAACCAGAATATTTTGATTCAGTTCCCAAGTTAACCGAGTTAGTGGAGAAATTAGGCATAACATTTAATACCCTTAGAGTTTTCTATCATGTTTCGAGTGTCATGATACTGAAAAAGCTTCAACAACGTCCCTTATGCTGGACAGTCTAAGGGATCAAATCTAGCAATTTAAACTAACTATGATAGTGATTCATTGATGAAATCAGGAGTTATGTTATCTATTACGAAAGTGGTGAGGACCCAGAGAGTTTGAGAGGCAGACGGAGATGTTGTGTTAACAAAAATAATAAGTATACATGGTATTTCGGTTATAACCAAATTTGTTTTACAAACACTAAATATACTTAAAAAAAACAATAGATACAACACCGAAAACCAAAACCTAAATAACGGAATTGAGCTCGTTTTGGTTTTGATTTGCTCACCTCTACTCAAATGTATTTTTTTCAAGGATATCGAGCACATTAAATTATATAAATTGTTAAGTGTTAAAATGCATAAAAAAATATTTTTTAAAATAAATTTATTAGTTTTGCGAAACTCTTGAATAAATTGAAACGAGTTTAATCATCAAATTAATATGATAATTATATTTTTCTCTAGATAATTAGATAGTGAAAAGTGTGGGAAATCGCTTTGGTTCTTTTTTCAGAAGGAGCAGAAGCTCTTTTTCTTTCTGTGAGCTGTTGGATTTATTTTTTAATGGTTTAGATTTAATATATTAAAAAAATTTTATTATTATATTAACATATTAAAAATATTATTATAAATATATATTAAATCTAAATCGTTAAAATCCCAACTCAACAATTAACATCAGTTAACATCAGTAAAACAAACGTCCTTCTCTTTCTGACCAAAGGTCCGCAGCCGGATCCCACCAACCATATCTACGTTAGCTGCGTCGTTGACCATACTCATACTCTGAGACTGACCTACGCAGCATCGAGAATATCGCTTTATGCTGCTCCATTTGATTTCGTCGACGGATGAAAATGCTCCAGAAGGAATTCAGCTTTGGGACGGGCGGTGAAAGTTGTCGTTAATGAGCTAAAAGACTTTATTTAATAAAAAAGAGAGCTAAAAGGTAAATTATTCCATTCATTTAATATAATTCTTACATTGGTGATGTAATCCCTTGCATTACTTCTTCCCCATCGCCATATTGACATTAACAATCTACAATCCCCATTGGTCTTTTTCTTAAAAAAATAGTGCTCTGTTCCCCGACTCATCCACAGTTCTCCACCACCCTTTCCCTATATAAGAAACTGATTCACAATATATGGGACCATAAAACTCATCACCATATCAGATTCAAAGAGAGCACCAAGTACAGCCATGGCTACAAACCAACAAGTGAAGCTCTTAGGATACACAATAAGTCCATTTGTGGTGAGAGCTGAACTTGCTTTGAAACTCAAGGGAGTGCAATATGAGTATATTAAAGAATCGCTGCCGAACAAAAGTGATCTTCTTCTCAAGAACAACCCTGTTCACAAGAAGGTCCCTGTGCTTCTTCACAACGACAAGCCTGTATGTGAGTCTCTCGTGATTGTTGAATACGTCGATGAGGCCTGGACTGGCCACCCCATCTTGCCTTCTGATCCTTATCACAGAGCCCTGTCTCGTTTCTGGTCTAAGTTCATCGATGACAAGGTGATTCAATACTTCAAGCTGTGTCTCCTCTGTTTTCTCAGAAGGAATTTGAATGAGGAGTCACTAAACAAGTGTTTGTTTGCTTAATTTCAGGTGTTGCCTGCGGTATCAAAAGCAGCATGGAACCCAGACAAGCAGGAGAGGGAAAAGGGTGCTGAAGAAGCAAGAGAAGCTCTGGAAATTCTGGACAAAGAGCTCAAAGTGAATGGCAAGTTCTTCAGTGGAGATTCAATTGGGTTCTTGGATATAGCTGCTCTGTTAATCTTTTTTTGGGTGCCCATAATTCAAGAAGCTAGTGAGTTTGATGCGTACAGTGGAGAAAAATATCCAAAGCTAGAGAAGTGGGGTCATGAGATTTTGAACGATCCATTTGTGAAGGGAGTGTTGCCTCCCAGAGATGTTCTCCTTTCCTTCTGCAAAGCTCGGTTTCAGAGTAAAGTTGATTATCCAGTGTTGCAAGAGTGATGATGGGAATTGTTGACCAAAAAAAAAGAGAGGGATTATGGGAATAAAATATGTATAATAATTATTCGGTGTTGTGCATTAGAGTGATAATATGCTAGATTTTTCATATTTAGAAGGTCGGGTTAATGATTTTGAGAGAATCTTATGACCTCTTATCACTTTCATCATTCCGCGTTTGTTCAATCATGACATCAAAAAGAAGGTCAATGACTTTGGGAGAATCTCGTGACCTCTTGTAACTTTTATCATTCTAGGTTTGTTCAATCACAACATCAAAAGAGTTAGTTGGGATTTGATTTGGTTCAAAACATACCTAATTTATAAATTTATATATAATCTAATGTTGAACATGAATATTTTAGAAAGATCATAAAGTCACATTTGTTCAAATTAATCAAATTATTTCTATTCTTTAATACATATATTCAAATTAATTAATTAAGCAGTTTTTATATTAAAGATAAGACAGGGTAATATACTCGTAATCAAATTCAAATCACTTAAAAAAACTTAGGGTCTATCTAGTGTTTTCAAAACAATATTTTAAAAAAAAAACAAAATGAAGAAATACATTTTTTTTTTATACTGAAAAGTTTAGATAGATTCGGCATCAGTCATCTCACTAAGGTCAAGGCACGGCCCCAAGACTTAGAGAACACTTACAAAGAACTTATGAGATCACCTACCAAAAAAACCCTCACAACGACAGTGAGAATCAAACTTACATCTTTTTGGAATCTAAATCCATTCCTTACCATTTGTGTCAACTCCCATTAACGATTAAAGGACAATTTATTAAATGATAAAACGAGTTACATAAAAAGGTTTGTATCTACTTGGGCGTACAAGAATAAGCCCAAGAATTTCCAGCTCTAACACAAGTCCACCATAGGTTACAAGACTTGTTTTGTTAAAAACATAGATTAAGTAAACCACAAAGTTTAGTACAGTTGACATTTAATTGGGTTTCTTAAGCATCTAGTCACAGGTTCAACCCCTGACAATGTGTATAGCAAGGATTTCATAGCTAGCATTAAAACCATTTTAGAAAATCTACGATATAAGGGGATTAGTCACTGTTATTGGTGATTGATACTTTAAACCTAACAAAAACATAAATTACGTAACATAATGTTCCCTTAGGCACCAACTATGCAATAATGCCACAGGCCTGTTGAATCGACGCTGCTACACCAACTACATATCAGAGATTCCGTAAAGTCCATTCCTTTGCGAAAAGACGTACACCTCACTCACATTCGAAATTTTTAGAGAAAATTTTAGATAAATACTGATTAAGCTTAAAAAACCTCAAAAAAATTTGTTAACACATGGAAACGATAAATAGGCTTTAAAAAATTAATATGAGATTTTGAAATATTGTGCTTTTATCAATATACTGTTCAAGTATTTAAAAAAAAAAACAAAGAAAGAAAAAGAAAAATCTTTGCCAGCAGCACCAACCCACCAACAGGCCTTCGGCACTACCCGCCAGAGTTTCGTTGACAACTTAAATAATGAGATTGACTACTTAAGTATAGGGATTGTCGACTTAAGCTTTCTAAGTCCTATCAAGCGTCGCTGACAAAAGACAATGACAACTTAAATGTATTAATAACATCAAAAGCGTAATTTGTCACCGGTTATACTCAAACTGCACCTTATTTATAAAAAAGGAAAAACTAAGGTTTTGCTGGCAATAATTATTTTAAAATCAATTCAATCAGTCAACATTTTTTTCTCTCCCAAATTTTGACGGATTAGAATGCTCGAGAAGTAATTCAGCGTTGGGATGGTCGGTGAAAGTGGCCGTTAATGAGCTAAAAGACACTATTTAATAAAAAAGAGAGCTAAAAGACAAATTATTCCATTCATTTAATATAATTCTAAGATTGGACGTATGTGATGTAATCCCTTGCATCACTTCTTCCCCATCAACATATTGACATAACAATCTACAATCCTCATGGGTCGTTTTCTTAAAAAAAATACTGCTAGGTTCCCCGACTCATCCACATTTCTCCACCACCCTTTCCCTATATAAGAAACTGATTCACAATATAAGGGACCATAAAACTCATCACTATATCAGATTCAAAGAGAGAAACAACTACAACCATGTCTGCAAACCAGCAAGTGAAGCTCTTAGGATTCACAGTAAGTCCATTTGTGGTGAGAGCTGAACTTGCTTTGAAAGTCAAGGGAGTGCAATATGAATATATTCAAGAATCGCTGCCGAACAAAAGTGATCTTCTTCTCAAGAACAACCCTGTTCACAAGAAGGTCCCTGTGCTTCTTCACAACGACAAGCCTGTATGTGAGTCTCTCGTGATTGTTGAATACGTCGATGAGTCCTGGACTGGCCACCCCATCTTGCCTTCGGATCCTTATCACAGAGCCCTGTCTCGTTTCTGGTCTAAGTTCATCGATGACAAGGTGATTCAATACTTCAAGCTCTGTCTCCTCTGTTTTCTCAGAAAGAATTTGAATGAGGAGTCACTAAACAAGTGTTTTGTTACTTGATTTCAGGTGTGGCCTGGGGTAATCAAAGCAGCATGGAACCCAAACAAGCAGGAGAGGGAAAAAGTTGCTGAAGAAGCAAGAGAGGCTCTGGAAATTCTGGACAAGGAACTCAAAGTGAATGGTAAGTTCTTCAATGGAGATTCAGTTGGGTTCTTGGACATAGCTGCTCTGTTCATCTATTTCTGGCTGCCCATAATTCAAGAAGCTAGTGAGTTTGATGTGTATAGTGGAGAAAAATATCCAAAGCTAGAGAAGTGGGGTCATGAGATTTTGAATGATCCTGTTGTGAAAGGAGTTTTGCCTCCCAGAGACTTTATCCTTTCCTTCCTTTTTTTTTTTGGAGTTGTCCTTTCCGTCTTCAAAGCTCGCTTTCAGAGCATCGTTGCTTCATAGCAGATGATCACAGCAACTACCTACAATCCTTCTTTGAGGGAAGTTAATTATTCATTGTTGTGCATTGGAGTGGGAATAATATACGTAGTAGGGAGTGGTGGGGATTCCTTGTGCGAGGAACCTGACTGTTGCTTTGGTTTGGATCATCAATTATCATATCAAAAATAAAGTTTTAAAGTTTGTTGTGGTTTCTTAAATCTTTATTATTGTGTTATGTTGTACCACTTTTATCCAATTTATAAGTCTAAATTATCTAATTCTTACATACTAAAAAAAGTTAGTTAACTTAATAATCATAAACTAAATTGATAAATTTTTTTGATTTTACCTTCATTTATAAATATATATATATATATATATATATATATATTTCACCTCTTTCTTTTTTCTCTATCTTCAATAAGGCTAAAATTATAATACATTCATTTATTACTCTAAAAGATGAATTGTAATAAGGCCTATTTTTTTTCTTAGTTAGACTTACGCATAGGTTAAGAATGGTAGTGCGCTAGATCTTTCTTACTTGGAGGGTTCTGGTTAATGACTTTGGGAGAATCTCATGACCACTTATAACTTTTATCATTCCACATATGTTGAATCATGACATATACACAATGTTTTAAAAGCTGAACTGGATGTCGAGCGGAAAAAGTTAACGGGTCATGGTTCAACTGATTAGAACGGTTGAGCCGTTCGGTCGGACTGGTAACTAAACAATTAAATTTAAAAATAATATATATTATATATTACAATTAACCATCAGTCTAATTAATATGAAGTTAATAAAGTCACAAAATACTATTTAAGGAAGAACATAAAATCAATCATCAGCTTAACAAAATGTATTAATAATAATGATTTCATAACTTGTCAAATAATGGTGGCTCTTGATTGATCCAAATATAAGTTTCTTGAAAGACATTTAGACCATACTACTCAGGTTCTATTTATAAGTTTTTTTTTTACAAAAAAAATTAGTCTTATTTATAAGTCCAGTTTCATTGTAATAAATGAGACTGTGACAAATTTTACCCCTATTTATTATACAAATGAAGAAATAATTTAAAGATAAATAGAGAAGAAAGAGTTGAAAAGTAATCATTCATAAATGAGGGCATAGTTATAAATTTACTCGATAATCATTGAGTTAACTACTTCTCCTTGGTATGTGAAATTTAGTTAAAATGAACTTATAAATACAAATAGAGTGGTAAATGTCATCAATTTCTTAAGGAAATGACCCAAAATCAAGCCCTTCAATCTAATCTCATTGCTTCTAATTTCATCATTAGCTTGAGGATAAACCCCATTGCCTTTTCTTCAATAGCATTTTCATAAAATAGTTCGCAGCAACCCAAATTATTAAAATTAGCAACATATAATATCAATAAAACAAAGTAACATGCCTAAAATTTATATGCCATTTTTTTATTTTTTTCGGCATCAAATATTAAACAAAATTGCAAAAAAAAAAATCCCCCCTTTTTTATTGGACCGGATGGTTTTTGAAAAATCGGTCGGATTTCCGGCTCAATGATTGTTGACGGAATAAAGCTGGCTAAACGACGGCCCAAAACAGCTCCCTCAGGAAAACTGTCCAACACATATATCCGGCAAGTTTTAATGACCAACCAACAGTCCGACCGGCCGGTCCGATCCTCTAAACAGTGCATATAAAAGAGTTAGTTGGGATTCAATTTGATTCAAAATATACCTAACTTATAAATTAATATATAATATAATGTTCCACATGAATATTTTAGGAAGATCATATCACATTTGTTCAAATTAATTAAATTATTCCTATTCTTTAGTACATATATTCAAATTAATTAAGCAGTTTTTATATCAAAGATAAGAGAGAGTAATATATATGCAATCAAATTCAAATCACTTAAAGAAATTTAGGTTGTGTTTGGTTGGAAGTTATATTATGTTAGGTTAGATTGGGGGAAGTTTAGAGATTAAAAATAAATATTTGATTGGAAGGAGGTTATATTAGGTGAGGTTTGTTTTTTTGTCCTTTAATGGTAACCTCTCCCACTTTAAAAAAACTTTCAAAATTGGGGTTTTTTCTATATGAGAGAACTTTTCTGTCCAATTGTGACTAAATTGCCCATGACAATTTTTAAAAATTCCAACATTACCATCCCCTACAAAAACTGTAGGTCCGTCCACAGTTCATTTTCTTTCTTCATTGAAATGAGTCCACAATGATACCGCAAGTCTGTTGTATTTGTAGGAATCAGTCCACAATGATACCGCGAGTCTGTAGTTTGTAGGAATGAGTCCACAATGAAAAGGCACTAATAAATCAGATATTTGCTAAACAAGGATTTTTTTTTTAAAAAAAAAAGTTATATATATATATATATATATATATATATATATATATATATATATATATATATATATATATATATATATATATATATATATATATATATATATATTTATGGTCTTTAATTAATTTAAACTCAATTTTTTTTATTATAACTCATCTTTTTATGTATTATAAAAAAAGAAAAATATAAGAAAGAGGTGTATATAATTGTTTTATAAATAATTACTATTAATAAATAGATTATAAAAGAAGAAGGAAAATATATAGAAGGGCATTTTTGTCCACTTATAATTAACTCCCCTAATATAACCTCATAAACCAAATAAGATATCAAACCTCTCCTACCCTCTTATTGAACCAAACAATATTATAACCTTCTCTAACCTAACTTAAATAAACCTGACCTAACCTAACCTCCGTTGAACCAAACAAAACCTTATGGTATATCTAGTGTTTTCAAAACAATATTTTGTTTTTAAAAACAAAAAGTAGAAAAATATCTTTTTGATGATTAAAGGACAATTTATTAAATGATAAGACGAGTTACATAAACAGACATGTATCTACTAGGGCTTCCAAGGATAAGCTCAAGAATTTCCAGCTCTAACACAAGCCCGCTATAGGTTGTAAGATTTGTTTTGTTAAAAACATAAATTAAGTAAACCACGAGGTTTAAAATAGTTGACATTTAATTGGGTTCTTTAAGGATCTAGTCACAAGTTCAAACCCCAATAATGTGTATAGAGAAAATTTTATGACTAGCTTTAAAACTCTTTCAGAAAATCTATAGTGTGAAAAAATTAGTCACTACTATTTACAGTTGATACTAACCTAAAAAAACATAAATTACGGAAGATAATGTCTCATTAGGCACCAACCACGCAATGCCCACAGTCTTGTTGAATTGACACCGCTTCACCACCTATATATCAGAGATTCCGTAAAGTACCTTCGTCTACGAAAAGACGTTCACGTCACTCATATTTTTAAGTAAAACATGTCTACGAAATTTTTAGGGAAAATTTAAAACAAATACCTTTTAAACTTAAAAAATTCTAAAAAGTCTGTTAACACATAGAAAGGATAAATAGATCTTAAGGAACTAATATGTGATTTTGAAATATTGTGTAAAACAAATACCATTTAAACTTGAAAAATGCCAAAGAGCTTGTTAACACATAGAAAGGATAAATAGATGTCAGGGAACAAATATGCAATTTTGAAATGTTGTGCTTTTATCAAAATATCTTTTAAATTCTTTTTAAAAAAACCCGTGCTAGCGTCAGAGGAGCTTAGGCTGCTAGCACCAACCCTCCAACAAACCTTCATCACCGGCGGCCAGAGCTTCAATGACAATTTGAGTAATGGGATTGATTATTTCAGTATAGAAATTGACTACTTGAACTTCTTAAACTTTATCAAATATTGTAAACAAGAAGTAATGATAATTTGAGTGTAGCCATTAATAATATCATAAACGCAATTTATCAATGGTTGTACTAAGTTGCACCTTATTTATAAAAGAGGAAAAACTAAATAAGGTTTAGCTGGTAATAATTATTTTAAAATCAATTCAATCAGTCACTGTTTTTTTTCTCCCAAATTTTGATGGATTAGAATGCTCCAGAAGTAATTCAACGTTGGCATGGGCGGTGAAAGTGGCAGTTAATGAGCTAAAAGACTTTATTTAATAAAAATGAGCATGTGATATCCGTACGTTGCATGGGAGATTATACTAAAAGATGTGCAAGTACAATTTTACAATGTGCATGCAATGAAATAGAAAGTGATCACTGCAAGTATTGATTCAGTTCATGAAAAAACTCCCTCACGCTGTGGCTTAACCTGTACGATGTCATCCCAACAACATGATTTTACACTGAGAACAGGTTGAATTATAAGTATATTGGTTAGAAAATGATAACATTAATTGAAAGTTAAGAGATGCAAAATAATATAGAATTGCAACACTAAGAATGAAGAGCATCAAACGATAGTGACATAAGCAAAAGATGATGTAGTGTGCATAGTTAAGAGGGCACCTATGCAGTAGTGAGGTATATGGCAAAGGGAAGGTAAGTTCATGCTAACCTTAAATCTACAATGTTTTGTCTTTTCCAACTTCAAGTGTGCTACATTACGATGCATGATAATATTGATTTTTCTTATAGTACCACTATATTTAATACAATGCTATATGAAGAAGACAAATACTTTTTTTGTTTGTTTATGCTTTCACTGTGGCATATAATATGAAAGTAAATTTGTGGCAGTTTAAGTAGTTATGTTATTTCGTGTGCTTTTTATTTATGAAGTAGATGTATTTATCTATCTATCTGTCACCACCCGTTTTCATTTCGATAATCGAAGATTAATAAAGACGGAATTCAATGGGCATACAGAAAAGTACAATTATACTGATAAAAATATTCGTTTACAATTCTGACATAGTTCGTTTACGAAAAACAGAAAATACAGCGGAAGTTTTAATATTAATAAAGTTCACCAAAATATCACAAAATAGACTAATTATAACCACGATCTTGTCCTTGCCTCGAAACACGTGCCGTTCGCTTTTCGACATCTACGTCTTCGCCTGTGCCCCACTGGTACCCGTTGAGGTGTTTATTAAAAATAGGGTGAGATTCCGAAGAACCCCAGTAGAAACATGCTATCGTTCATAGAAAATGTGAAAAGTAAATATGATATATGTCATATATGCACCAATTAATGAACATTATAAATATATCATCTGCATGTATACATGAGTAGGGCCCAGCCCCACTATTCTTAGAGCCGATAATTTGGGCCGGGCTGGCGGGTTGGCCCGCGAGCCTGCCCAAAAAACCCTTAAACGGGCTGCCATTTTGGCAGCCCGCGGGCCCGCTTTTTTTTTTTAATAGTTTTTTGTTTTTTTTTATTTTTTTAAATAAAATAAATTCAAATACCCTTATTATTATCTTTCATTTGATGCCGTGTTTAATTAATTTCTCATACTTTTTGTTTGACATTTTTATTTTCATATTATATTTATTTATTCTATTATTATTAAATTTAAAAGAGATGTGTTTATATGTTTTTGTTATGTGAGTAGATGAAAAAAAGAAAAGTAAGAATAAAATTGACTTCATAACACAAATATATAAAAAAAAGAAGTGTGATATGAGCGAGTGAAAGAGAAAGAGAGTAAATATTTTTTTTAAAAAAACAAAATTAAAAAAAAAAAAAAGAATGGCGGGCTGGCGGGCCAACCCGCCTAAACGGGCTCAAGCCAGCCCGCGAAGGGGGCGGGCTGATGCGAAACTCTCTAACTCGCGCTGGTTGGCCCGCAACCTGCGGGCCAGCCCGCATTCCCAGTGCTAACTATTCTGCACCAGTTGGGTTCTCACCAACTCCAATGTAAATGCTTCTGACACTTCTGGCCAATTTCTGGGCAAATCGTGTTGATTAATAAAACGCATTTACAAACATTGGCATTCACACAATCATATAACTATGGCATAGTGTATGAAGGATAATGTCCTTACCTCAACACTTTATAATCCTCTGTTTAATGGTATCTTGTAAAGCGTGCTGTTCTGGCGTCCGACTCGGTCCTAAAATATTAAATGTACCAGAAATAGGTCATAACCTATCCAAGTATCATTTTATACTCTTCCATAGTGTTTATTATGGTTATATTAGTCTATGGTGAAAATTTACAAAAATGCCCCCAGGAGCCTGGCCCGCTCCGCCGTACCCGGCCCGGTGACACATTTTCCCAAAATTTTGACTAAGGCTATTCTGACTAATTTTTGCCCAAGGAATCCATTTCAAGGCTCGAAATTATCAAATTCAATGTCAAATTATGAAAATACCCTTGACAGCCCATATTTAGGGATTTCAATGGCGTTTTCGTAATTATACTTTTTCGGCCTCTACCGAAAAAGTGCCCAACTGTAACCCCACCTATTTTTGCCCAATGAATCCAATGGAACCATTTATTTCA
The DNA here is from genome assembly GCA_963855925.1 of Inga laurina. Taxonomy (NCBI): domain Eukaryota; kingdom Viridiplantae; phylum Streptophyta; class Magnoliopsida; order Fabales; family Fabaceae; genus Inga; species Inga laurina. The sequence goes on from OY979705.1 coordinate 5,091,898, forward strand.
TGAAAATCAAACTCCTACTACCAGTTCTGGTCCTGGCCAAAATATTAGGGGAAAATGGAAAAAAATGAGGTTTTGTGTTTTAGCTCCCAAAACTTGTACTTTTCCACTTCTAATCCTTGATTAACTTATTTAAACACTTCTTAACCATGATTTAAAGGATTTTGGGCAGAATAACCCCTTAGGGTCATGGCTTTTCTAATTTTACAACTCAACCCAAAAATCACAAAACCAAACAACAGTCACTAACAATAACTTCAATACACTAAGAAATTGAGATTTTAGAGATTACCTCTTGATCCTTGGTGTTTCTCTCTCTAGGACGTCCTCTCTCTCTTCTCCTTGAGCTAAGAATGAGTCTTCAAGATCATAGATTCATGAAGAAACATGGTTTAGAGAAGGATCTAGGGGAAATATTACTAGGAAAGCTTAAGAATCAACTCTTACCTTAAGATTTCTTCTTCCTCTTCCCTCTAACTCTCCAAAGTTTCTCCAAACTCTCTCCCTCTCTTTGTTGAACGAAAATGCATGAAGGGAAGGGAAGAGAAAGCCTTCATAAAAATGCTCCATTGATTCCAAACCATTGATCTCATCTAAGATTGTTATAGTGACACATGCCAACCACCATACTTCCCTCTATGCTTGCACGACACCTCTCCACTTTATGCCATACTTTGACTTGCTTGCTTCATTTGATTTCCATTAGATTGGAACCAATTCTCCTTCTTTCTTGGCCAAAAACGTGCTCCCTCTTATGCTCCAACTAAATCAAGTTTTCCTTCCATTTACTCAAGTCAATTGGTACAAGAATTGGCTACCTAACCTTATGACATAAGTAAGGACTTATGACACAACAATTATTTCCATCATCTTTCATGTGGTGTTGACACTTGGTCTCATTGGATTTTGACACTTGTCTTCTCCTCCTTCATCCCTTAATTTCTAAAATAATTAAGAGAAAAATGAAGATTACTTTATTTCTTAAATTTTTGGAATAATGCCAATTCTGGCAAATTTTCTGCCTTAACTTTAAAAAATCATAACTAATTTTGTAGACATCATTTTAATGTGATTCCAAAGTCTATGGAACCTTTATTGAGTCTAGTTTCAAGGAAAAATATGGAATTTTACTGGATAGGATCATATTATTCTCAGATTTTCAATCTTTAACCACTGCTCTAGAAACTTTCAAGATTTTCTGGATTAACTTCAAAAATTCATATATTTTTGTACATAGCTTCAATTGAGTCATATGACCTATCAAATTAAAGCTTAGGATGTCTATTTTCACCCTGTGAAATTTCATAACTTTTGATCATCATTTGGTATTCTAAAACCACATGACAAACTCACTGCCTCGCAGGCGATTTCAGTGAAACCACTATTTCACTTTCAATTGTCAATATTTAATTTCGTTGGCCTTAAATATTCACCATTTCATTGAATTTATATAATAATTACAATATATTCTTGGTGAATAAAATTTGGGATGTTACACTATCTCTTGGGCTTGAAAAGTTGCTGGATTGTAATATTTATCCCATTTACAATACTAATAATATAACCCATTTACATATTATTATTTATTTATTAGGGTCCAGAAATCATTGACAGTACTATTAATCTTTCGAGAACATAAATAGTGCTGAAATTAAAAGTTTGATGAATTTATACAATAGACTGAAATTGAAAGGGAAAGCCATAGAATAAAATAGAAGCTACTAATTGGGACAGTTTTGGCTTAACCAAAATATCCCATATGCCTTTAAATACTGGTTCACTTATTGTTACTGATGGTCCCTGTTGTTACGTAGCATTATAGAGTAAACCCTTGCTGAAAAAAAGATCAGCATCGTTCATATTGTCGGTAGTAATGAAGGGAAAAAAAGATGATTAACATTTTGGAGGGACCTTTTTTTTAATGATATGAAAAATTAATCCTGATTCTCATCACATGACCATTAATATTAAAATTTGTGTTGTATAAGCAAAACACAAAAATTTGGAAATTAAAAAATGGAGGGATAAACGAACTATTTTTTTTTTGGTATTTTATTAAATTCATGCAATTATTTTTTCTACTCTAAAATGCATAAACAAACACATCACTCAAATTAATTCAAATGAAAAGAAAAATATAAAATATCCAACAAACACAATTTAATCACAGAAATTTAATTCACAAATTATGCAAACAATAATCAATTTTTCAAGCAAAACATTTAAATAAGAAAATAAATCAAATTAAATGACTCCCCTTGCGTAGTTGCTGAACTCAAACAAGTCTCCACTACCAAGAATCAAAGCAACTGGCAAAAAACATCGTTAAATACCCACACATACTACAAAAATAAGCTCGCCGAAAAATGGGGGTCGGAAACTTCAAGGATTCGCTGGAAAATGTAAAACTCCACTGGAGAATTTCAAACACAGCTGAACTCAGAAAGAATTCCAGTGGATGATGATGCTGCGATGTTCTAGTCAGAAAATATGCTGGAGCTATGAGGAAAAAGCCTCGTTAGAAAATGTAACTTCGCCGGAAATGGGGGGCTGGAAATGTTAGAGAGAGAGGATGACAGTGAAGAACAACAGAGGTCAAAGGCGGCTTGGTTCAGTGGTGATGGAAGGATGAAGATGTTGTAAAATGAAGTTGAAGATCGAAGGAGTTCCTCAATTGTGGCTCTCTTTTATTGATGGAAGACTTACCGGTGATGGTGGTGGAATGAAATTGCAGAAGTCGCCGAAACATGCAGAAGACAGACGTGTGATGATGCAGTGAGCTTCTCGTCTTCTTATGGTTACTCGTCCATAGTGCCTACCCTTTCAACTCTCAGGTTCTCTTCCATACTCAGCATGCTACTCCTCTGACAATGGAACACATCAACTATGGTGGCTTGGTCCGACAGTGTCAGAGTTGGGCAAGATGGCGAAGATATGCAAGAGGTTTAATGGTGATGCAGTGGTCTCTCATCTGCAATACTATCACTCTGTTCTGAGAGCTCACCGGAAGTGGTGGTGTGATTGGAGGAACAAAGGAAGGGGAAGAGTAGTGACGGTGGACCAACAAATTTGGAACACCTTAGGCTTAACAGGAAGATTCTGAAGGATTGAAATTGTTACGGTGCAGCAGAGTAGGGATTCTTTTATTTGTCCTTGTCAAAGTATCAAAACCCCTACAAACATAATGTAGAGGAGGTGGAGAATGAAGCCATATAAAGGAAATATAACGTTATCAGGAAAAAAACGGTGAAAGCTACCTCATGTTCTTCTCGGTGAACCCAGAAACTCCATAGCTTGTGATGGAGAAAATGTTCAAATTGGTTTTTCGTTGGATTAAGATACTCTACCTAAAAAGTAGAAAACTATATCTAAATCCAAAAACTGGAAGAACCTAGAAACAAAAATCGATTGAGCTAGACCCCATTGGAGATTACTTCACCTCTGACTCAGATATCTTCACACCATCTTACACCTCCAACATTTTATATCACGTTTTAATGCTTGGGGAGAATGATTTTGAATTTTGAATATGAGGTGAGAGGTGCGGGAGAGTAGGACAGAGGGGATTTAAGACAACTGAGAAGGAAAGGGCTTTATGGAAGGGAAAAGACGCATAGGCCGCACGGGAGATTTGAATTTGAATTGCAATATTAATGCTTAGTCACCATGCTTGTTTAGAACGGCTTGCACCAAGCCTTAGATGTGAGGAGATCAGCTTATGAACAGTGTTTTGTGTCTATAGCAGATAGATAAGCCAAGGGAGGGAGTAGCTTGGTGGAAGAGATTTATATGTTATATTGATAAACATAAATTACGTAAGATAATGTGCCATGAGGCACTAACCACGAAATACCACAGGCTTGTTGAATTGACGCTACTACACCAACTATATATCAAAGATTATGTAAAGTCCCTTCCTCTCCGAAAAGACGTACACCTCACTTACATTTGAAATTTTTAAAAATTTAAATAAATACCATTTGAATTTAAAAAATCCAAAAAAAATTGTTAAAATATGGAAAGGGCAAATAGATCTCAATGGACTAATATAAGATTTTGAAATGTTATGATTTTATCAAAATATCTTTCAAATTCTTTTAGAAAATTTAAAAAAAAAAACCCTTGTCGGCTCCGGAGGAGCTCCAACCGCTAGCACCAACCCTCCAACAGGCCTCTAGCATCGGCGGTTAGAGTTTCGATGACAACTTGAATAATAAGATTGATTACTTGATTATAGAGGCTGACTACTTGAATCCTTTAAGCTCTATCAAACGTTGTTGATAAGAGGCAATGACAACTTGAATGTAGCTATTAATAATCTCAGTAATACAATTTATCAATGGTTATACTCAAATTACACCTTATTTATAAAAAAGGGGAAACTAAGCTTTTGATTGCAATAATTATTTTAAAATCAATTCAATCAGTCACTTTTTTTTCCTCCCAAGTTTCGACGAATTAGAATTCTCGAGAAGGAAGTCAGCGTTGGAGGGCGGTGAAAGTAGTAGTTAATGAGCCAAAAGACTTTATTTAATAAAAAAGAGAGCTAAAGGACAAATTATTCCATTCATTTAATTAGCGGTGTTTAAATCTGAGACAGGTATCGGATCTCCCAAACCTGATCTCGGTCCTGATTTTTGGCCGGGATATAAATTATATCCCGGTTTTGGTCTTAAATATCGGGACCGAGATTGAGACCAAATCGAGAAATTCTGGCTTGTTTTTAAAAAAATGAATTTAAAATATATTATTATATTAATTAAATTTTCTATAATCTAATGTTTACAGTGATCATTTAACATCTAATGAGGCTATAATAATCACACAAATTAATCTAGAATTGAAGAATAATATTTTATTATTATTATTACGATCACCTTCATCATTTTTGTTATTATCTTTGTACATTATATAGTTAATATTAGTATCACGATATAGATAGTTTACCTTTAACTAAATATGTGATACACATTTTATCAAATGATAACTTAATTTATAAGGTAAAAATACACAAAAATAAAAGAATAACGTATTTTTTAAGGAAACAATGAAAAAAAAAAAAAAAAAAGGGAACCGGGACGGAACCAAAATGTTTGAGACGGGCCGGAACAACCGGACCGGACACTTTGAACCACCATGCATTTAATATAATCCTAACATCTCTTTCATCACACCCATTTACTATTATTGGACCTCTGTGATGTAATCCCTTGCGTCACTTCTTCCCCATCAACATATTGACATAACAATCTACAATCCTCATTGGTCGTTTTCTTAAAAAAAAATACTGCTAGGTTCCCCGACTCATCCACAGTTCTCCACCACCCTTTCCCTATATATGAAATTGATTCACAATATATGGGACCATAAAACTCATCACTATATCAGATTCAAAGAGAGAAACAACTACAACCATGGCTACAAACCAACAAGTGAAGCTCTTAGGATTCACAGCAAGTCCATTTGTGGTGAGAGCTGAACTTGCTTTGAAACTCAAGGGAGTGCAATATGAGTATATTCAAGAATCGCTGCCGAACAAAAGTGATCTTCTTCTCAAGAACAACCCTGTTCACAAGAAGGTCCCTGTGCTTCTTCACAACGACAAGCCTGTATGCGAGTCTCTCGTGATTGTTGAATACGTCGATGAGGCCTGGACTGGCCACCCCATCTTGCCTTCGGATCCTCATCACAGAGCCCTGTCTCGTTTCTGGTCTAAGTTCATCGATGAAAAGGTGATTCAATACTTCAAGCTCTGTCTCCTCTGTTTTCTCATAAGGAATTTGAATGAGTCACTAAACAAGTGTTTTGTTGCTTGATTTCAGGTGTGGCCTGGGGTAATCAAAGCAGCATGGAACCCAAACAAGCAGGAGAGGGAAAAAGGTGCTGAAGAAGCAAGAGAGGGTCTCCAAATTCTGGACAAGGAGCTTAAAGTGAATGGTAAGCTCTTCAATGGAGATTCAGTTGGGTTCTTGGACATAGCTGCTCTGGTCATCTTTTTCTGGGTGCCCATAATTCAAGAAGCTAGTGAGTTTGATGTGTACAGTGGACAAAAATATCCAAAGCTAGAGAAGTGGGGTCATGAGATTTTGAATGATCCTGTTGTGAAAAGAGTTTTGCCTCCCAGAGACGTTATCTTTTCCTTCTTCAAAGCTCGCTTTCAGAGCATCGTTGCTTCAAAGTAGATGATCACAACAACTTCCTACAATCCTTCTTTGAGTAAAGTTAATTATCAATTGTTGCAAGAGTGATGATGGAAATAAAATATGTATAATAATTATTCAGAGTTGGGCATTAGAGTGGGAAGAATATATGTAGTGGGGAGTTGTGGGGATTCCTCTTCCGAGGACACCTGAATGTTGCTTTGGTTTGGATCATCAATTATCATATCAAAACTAAAGTTTTAAAGTTTGTTGTCGTTTCTTAAATCTTTATTATTTTGCTATGTTCTCAAAAATTTTGTTATTATTACTTTTATCCTATTTATAAATTTAAATTACCTAATTCTTACCTACTAAAAAAAGTTATTTAACTTAATAAACATGGAGTAAACTGATAAATTTTTTTTATTTTACCTTTATTTATAAATATATATTTTTCACCTCTTTCTGCTTCCTCTATCTTTTATAGGGTTAAAATTGTAATATATTCATTTATTATTATGAAAAATGACTTATAACAAGGACCAATTTTTTTTTTTTCAAAATTAGACTTATAAATAAGACCAGAGTGATAATATACTAGATTTTTCTTATTTAGAGGGTATGGGTTAATGACTTTGGGAGAATCTCACGACCTCTCATCACTTTTATCATTTCACATATGTTCAATCATGACAAATAAAAGAGTTAGTTGGGATTCGATTTGATTTAAAATATACCTAACATATAAACTAATATATAATTCAATGTTGCACATGAATATATATATATATATATATCTATATTTTTTTTTATAATAAAAATTTTAGGTAGGTTCGGCACCAATCCATTACTAAGGCCAAAGCACGGCCCCAGAGCTCTTCGAATGCTTACAAGGGACTTATAAGATCGCCTACCAATGAGGTCTTCCTATCGGTCAGAGGGTTTGAACACACTCCCTTGTGATCGAGGTGGCAAGACCTTAACCAACTGTGCTAAACCTCATTGGCTGCACATGAATATTTTAAGAAGGTCATAATGTCACATTTGTTCAAATTAATCAAATTATTTCTATTCTTTAATACATATATTCAAATTAATTAAGTAGTTTTAATGTCAAAGATAAGACAGTGGAATATATATGCAATCAAATTCAAATCACTTAAAGAAACTTAGGGTCTATCTGGTGTTTTCAAAACAATATTTTGTTTTTAAAACAAAAGGTGAAAAAATATCTTTCTTTCTTTTTTTTTTTTTTTTTTTTTTTGATATTGAAAAGTTTAAATGGGTTCGGTATCGGTATCCCACCAAAGCCAGGGCACGGCCCCAAGACTCAGAGAGCACTTACAAGGGATTTACGAGATTGTCTACCAAAGGAGCCTTCACAACAGTAGTAGGAATCGAACTTGTATCCTTTTGAGATCCAAACTCATTCCTTACTATTTGTGCCAACTCTCATTAGCGATTAAAGAACAATTTATTAAATGATAAAACAAGTTATATAAAAGGCTTGTATCTGCTAGGGCTTCCAAGGATAAGCCCAAGAATTTCCAGATCTAACATAAGCCCACCATAGGTATAAGATTTATTTTGTTAAAAACATAAATTAAGGAAACCACGATTTTGTCTAGGATAGTTGGCACTTGATTGAGTTTCTTAAACATTTAGTCACAAGTTCAGCTTCTAGTGATGTATATAGAGAGGGTTTCATAACTAACACTAAAATCGATTCAAAAAATTTACGATATGAAGGAATTAGTCATTATTATTGGTGGTTGATACTTTAAACCTTAAAAAAACATAAATCACATAAGATAATGTCCCATTAGGCACCAACTGCGCAATACTATAGGCTTGTTGAATTAACGCTGCTACACCAACTATATATCAGAGATTCCGTAAAGTCCCTTCCTCTAGGAAAAGACGTACACCTCACTCACATTCAAAATTTTTAGGAAAAATTTTGAATAAATATCGCTTTAACTTAAAAAATCCTAAAAAAATTGTTATCATATTGGAAAAGATAAATAGGTCTTAAGAGACTAATATAAGATTTTAAAATATTATTCTTTTATCAAAATACCTTTCAAGTTTTTTTTAAAAAAAGAAAAAAGAGAAAACCCTTGCCGGCGCCGGAGGAGCTCCGGTAGCTAGTACCAACCCTCCAACAAGCCTCCAATATCAGAGGCTAAAGAAAATTCTATCAAATGTCATTGATAAATAATGAAAACTTGACTGAAGTCATTAATAATCTCAAAAGTGTAATTTGTTAATAGTTGTAATTAAGATGCAACTTATTTATAAAAAAAGGGAAAAACTAAGGTTTTGCTGGCAATAATTATCTTAAATCAATTCAATCATTCACTTTTTCTCTCTCCCAAATTTCTACGGATTAGAATGCTCGAGAAGGAATTCAGCGTTGGAATGGGCGGTGAAAGGAGCAGTTAACGAGCCAAAAGACTTTATTTAATAAAAAAGAGAGCTAAAAGAAAAATTATTCCATTCATTTAATATAATTCTTACATCGGTGATGTAATCTCTTTCATCACACCCATTTACTATTCTTGAACCTCTGTGATGTAATCCCTTGCATCACTTCTTCCCCATCAAGGCATCAACATATTAAGATATCTACAATCCCCATTGGTCATTTCGTTAAAAAAATACTGCTCTGTTCTCCGACTCATCCACAGTGGTCCAGGACCTTTCCCTATATAAGAAACTGCTCAGGGACCATAAAATTCATCACCCCCATATCGGATTCAAAGAGAGAAACAAGTACAGCCATGGCTACAAACCAACAAGTGAAGCTCTTAGGATTAACACTAAGCCCATTTGTGAAAAGAGCAGAGGTTGCTCTAAAACTCAAGGGAGTGGATTATGAGTACATTCAAGAATCGCGGACCAACAAAAGTGATCTTCTTCTCAAGAACAACCCTGTTCACAAGAAGGTCCCTGTGCTTCTTCACAACGACAAGCCTGTATGTGAGTCTCTCGTGATTGTTGAATACATCGATGAAGCCTGGACTGGCCACCCCATCTTGCCTTCGGATCCTCATCACAGAGCCCTGTCTCGTTTCTGGTCTAAGTTCATCGATGACAAGGTGATTCAATACTTCAAGCTCTGTCTCCTCTGTTTTCTCAGAAGGAATTTGAATGAGGAGTCACTAAACAAGTGTTTTGTTGCTTGATTTCAGGTGTTTCCTGCGGTAATCAAAGCAGCTTGGAACCCAAACAATCATGAGAGGGAAAAAGGTGCTGACGAAGCAAGAGAGGCTCTCCAAATTCTGGACAAGGAGCTCAAAATGAATGGTAAGTTCTTCAATGGAGATTCAGTTGGGTTCTTGGACATAGCTGCTCTGTTCATCTTTTTCTGGCTGCCCATAATTCAAGAAGCTAGTGAGTTTGACGTGTACAGCGGAGAAAAATATCCAAAGCTACAGAAGTGGGGTCATGAGATTTTGAATGATCCTGTTGTGAAAGGAGTTTTGCCTCCCAGAGACGTTCTCCTTTCCTTCTTCAAAGCTCGCTTTCAGAGCATCGTTGCTTCAAAGTAGATGATCACAACAACTACCTACAATCCATCTTTGACTAAAGATAATTATCCAGTGTTGCAAGAGTGATGATGGGTATAAAATATGTATAATAATTATTCAGTGTTGTGCATTAGAGCGGGAATAATATATGCAGTGGGCAGTGGCGGGGATTCCTCTTGTCAGGGAATCTGACTATTGGTTTGGTTTGAATCGTCAATTATCATATCATAAATAAAGCTTTAAAGCTTCTTGTGGTTTCTTAAATCTTTGTTATTTTGCTATCTTGAATCAGTTTTGTCGTATCTGCAAGTTTAAATTGCCTAACTCTTGCCTACTAAAAGAAAGTTAGTTAACTTAATAAATATGGATTAATTTTTTTTTTAATTTTATCTTTATTTATAAATATGTATTTTACACCTCTTTCTTCTTTCTCGATTGTTAATAAGGCTAAAATTATAATACATTCATTTATTATTCTGAAAGATGACTTATAATAAGAACCAATTTTTTTTTCTAAATTAGACATATAAATATATCCGGTAGTATGCTAGATTTTTTTTTACTTGGAGAGTTCGGGTCAATGAATTTGGGAGAATCTCATGACCTCTTATAACTTTTATCATTCCTAAGGTTTTGAAACCCAGAACGGTCATTGAACTGGTTTGGGTACTAGGTCAAGAGTCAGTAGGTCAGATCAGAGTTAAATTGGGGCTAACCCGGGTTAGACGAGTGAGAAATTAAAGATTTCAAGATTATTTATATAAAATTGGCTGCTATTTCACAACAGAAAATGGAAGAAGATGAAGCCAAAAGTGCTTTTATCATATATTACAATTTCCTTTATTTATTTTCCCATTTTCGGATTTTTCAGAAATTCTGGCAGATTTATGCCAAAAATTTGAAAAATCATAACTAATTCTAGAAAAATTGAATTGGAGTGATTCCAAAGCCTATAGAACACTTATTGAGTCTAGTTTTAAGGAAAAATATAGACTTTTGCTGAATAGAATCACAAAATTCCCAGAATTTCAATCTTTGCATATTGTTCCAGAAATTTCACAGTTTTTCTGTGCTGACTTCAAAAATTCATATCTTTTTGTGTATAGCTCTAATTGAGTCATATGACCTATCAAATTAATTTAATCATATAAAATTTCATAATTTTTGCTCATCATTTGATCATTCAAAATCACATGACAAGCTTACTACCTCATAGGCGATTTCATCAAAAACATAATTACTTTCTCCAAAATTCATCATTTTACTTTCTTAATACCCCAAAGATATTAGAATCATTAGGGGATAAATTTGGGCTCTTACTAAATTGGGGCTTAGCAGTTCACTTAATTTAGGCTTATTCCCAAGCCTCCAATCCAAAAATTCGGGGTATTACACAATATGTATAGAGAGGGTTTTGTTGCTAGCACTAAAGCTCTTTCGGAAAGTTTACGGTGTGAAAGGATTAGTTACAGCTATTGGTGGTTAATACCTTAAACCTAAAAAAACATAAATTATGTAAGATCATAGTACAAAAAACCAGACCAAACCGTCCAGTTGAACCAGTAAATGGTAATCGATCAGGTCTGGTTCACCCATTGGGCTGTGAACCGGTTTGAATCAAGAAAACCGGTGGTTTAACTGGTTTCATTTTTTTTTCCTAACTATTATCTTGCTCTATTTTTTAGGGGAAAATGAAACATTGAAGACTAAGATGAAGAAAAAAATAGGTAAAGAATAAAAAAGAAGATGATGATGAAAAAAATTATTTAAACATATATAATAATTAAAGGAAAGAAGATATCATTGTATAAGTATAGACATTATAACTAATACTAAGAGATTTTAAGCATATTTTTTTTTCTAAAAATCTTTATTTTTATCTATAAAAGTTAAAAATATATTAATATATATATTGTCATTAATATATTATAATATTTTAATATTATCAATCCAATCATCGATTAGACCTCAGTTGATCCATTAACTTTTAAACTTATACCATGATCCATTACCCGATCCCTTTTTTTTTTCTTTACGTAAGATAATGTCCCATTAGGCACCAACTATGCAATACGACAGGCTTGTTGAATTGACTCTGCTACACCAACTATACATCAGAGATTCAAGTCCCTTCCTCTACGAAAAGACGTCAACCTCACTCACATTTGAAATTTTTGGGAAAAGTTTTACATAAATATTATTTGAATTTAAAAAATCTTAAAAAATTTGTTAATACATAAAATGGATAAATAGGTCTTAAGAGATTACTATGAGATTTTAAAATATTATATTTTTATTAAAATATCTTTCAAGTATTTTTTAAAAACGAAAAAAAAAACAAAAAATGATTGCTGGCGCCGAAGAAGCTCCAACGGCCAACACCAACCATCCAACAGGCCTTCGGCACCGGCAGTCAAAGTTTCGGTGACAACTTGAATAATAAGATTGACTACTTAAGTATAAGGTGACTATATGAACTCCCTAAACTCTATTGAACATCATATACAAGAGGTAATGACAACTTAAATATAGTCATTAATAACCTCAAAAGCGTAATTTGTCAATAGTTGTATTCAAGTTGCACCTTATTTATAAAAAAGGAAAAACTAAGGTAAAAATCAATTCAACCAGTCACTTTTTTTTTTTCCTCCCTAATTTCGAGGGATTAGAATGCTCGAGAAGGAATTCAGCGTTCGGATGAGCGGTGAAAGTAGCATTTGATGAGCTACAAGACTTTATTTAATAAAAAAAGGAGCTAAAAGGCAAATTAATCCATTCATTTAATATAATTCTTACATATTTATAGTCATCCAAGGACTCGTGAACAACAAAATCTCAGTGAACAGTGATTTTCTCGTCTCTGTCGTGTTTTTTTTTCCGTTGCTGAGCAACGGTAACCTGCAAATTTGAAGATCGTCGTTGGCTCTTCTCCGTCGGAGACTGTCGACGACTTGCTTCCAACGGTGGTGCTCTGAGTTTGTTCCGGCGACGTGCTTCCTGGAGTGTCGAACCTGTTAACGGTGGCGTTGGCAACGGATCATCTGCAACTCTGGGATTTATCGGACAGTGCTTCTGATTCTCTGGTCGGAGTAGAGAACAACAGCATCGACGAGGTGTAGCTTCAAATCAGGTTCTGATTTAGCTTCTTTTTTCGCTGGTTTTCATCTGTGTTTCGGTTTCTGTTTCTGTTCTGTTTCTGTCCTGGTTTTTTTTTTTTCCTGTTTCTGTTTCTGTTCTGTTTTTTTTTTCAATTATGAGAGAAAACGGAGAACGAGAGACTGGTGCGAGTGGAGGAGGGAAGGGGAGTGACAGTGGGGGTGTTGGGAGTCAGAATGGTATTGGGGGTCAATCTCCGGTTTTTAACAGCAAGGTGGAGAAATCAGGAAGTAGGAGGGAAGGAGTTGATAATGTTTATGGAAACCATAATCCTGGGACTAATTTCACGTACCGCGACAAATTGTTGAGTCTTGGAGACTCTGGATTTCTGGAAATAAACATGTCAGCTTGTGATGCCCTTAATGGTTGGAAAGATTATTGTGTGAAAATGAGTAGCAAAAACACGTCCGGGAATGTTGAGGTTGAAGAAGAAGATATATATGGTGATGAAGCTGGGGATACTTGGCAAAAAGGAGGGAATTATCCAAAGTTAAAATTTTCAGCGGAAGAATATGAAGCTTGGTGTAAACCATACATAAATTCTCTTATTGTTAAACTTTTGGGGAAGTCATTCAGAGTTGGTTTTATGAGGCAGAGAATGGAAAGAATGTGGAATCCAAAGAGTCCGATGAAAATCACTCCTTTAAGTAATGGATATTTTATTGTGTCATTTTCTACAAGAGAGGATAGAGATTACGCTCTTTTGGAAGGACCTTGGATGATTGCTGACCATTATTTGATGATACAACGTTGGCGGCCAAACTTTAATCCTTGGAAGGCGGATTATCAAAAGAAAATAGCTGCGTGGATTCGATTTCCGGATTTACCGGCGGAACTTTATAGTATTGAATCTCTAAGAAGACTGGGAAATCTTGTGGGGAAAACTCTAAAAATTGATAGAACTACGGCGTTTTCAGAGAAAGGAGGTTTTGCTAGAATCTGTGTGGAGTTGGATTTGCAGAAACCGTTATTGCCTTTTTTCAATCATTTTGGGGAGGACAGGAAGATTGAGTATGAGGGATTACATCTTGTCTGCTTTCACTGTGGGCAATATGGCCATCATATAGGGGTATGTCATCATAAAGTTCCAGATCAAATGAAGGATAATGGGGAGATTCGTTCAAATAAAGCTCCGGAGAAATCCTCTGATGAGGTGAGGGATAATTTGAGGAAGAATGTTGAGATTACTGAGAAAAGTGATTTAAAGGGTGGAATTTTTGGGCCACATATGCTGGTAAGGCGGGATGTTAGTGGAAATTTTAATAAAGTGGACTTAGTAGGATCAAGCTCGAATGGAGGAGGTAAAAAAGGGGTTACAAGTCAGAAGGGTTCGCAAAAGAAAAATGATCTTAATTTAGCCAAGGATAAGGGAAAGACGGTTGAAAAGAAGGATGAGAGTGAAGGAGTAAATGAGAGAAGGCGTCAAGTTGGGATGGATATTAATAAGAATGTTACAGAGCAGAAGTGGGTTCCTGTGGGAGAAAAAAGACTAACCGGGATTAAGAGACGTGCAAGAGAAAAAATGAACATGATTAGAGGAAAATTACCTTCAAATGATGTAACAAAAGGAGGGGGAATTGGGAACAATGATGCTAGCGAATTGATCTCCCTAAATCCTTTTTCTGTTTTGGAAGTCAGGCCTAGTGAATCCATGAAGGCTACTGAAGAATCTCGATTTAATGAAGCGAAAAATCTAAACATGGAGATGGAACAGGGAGACATACTGCAAAGTAATGGATTGTCTAAGGCTAATTATATAGTGGATCAAGGTATGATAACTACAGCTCATCATGATGACCCTTCTTCATTTAAATTGTCTGAAGGTGGGATGGTTAGAGTGGATGAAGATGCTTTGATGGGGGATTCCACCCCAAAAATCCATAATCTGTCTTAATGAATTTCATTTTATGGAATACGCGGGGCACAGGAGCTCGCCTTTTTCCTAATCTCATAAGGGAAATGTCTCGATTCCATAATGTGGATTTTATGGCAATTTTTGAAACTAGGTGCAGTGGGAATAAAGCAGTCCAAATAGCTGGTAAGCTGGGATTTCAATTTGTTCAAATTATTGATGCAGAAGGTTTCAAGGGAGGGATTTGGTGTGTGTGGTCAGAAAAGGTGGGGAAAGTTGAGGTTTTAGTGAAGAATCCTCAATTTATGCATATCAGAATCTGCGGGAATGATCGTAGAACGTGGGATCTGACTCTTATTTATGCTAGCCCGATTTTAATGCAAAGACGAAAATTGTGGCATGATCTATTTGAGTTGCGCAATAGGATACACGGGCCTTGGGCTCTTGGTGGTGATTTTAATGCTACTCTGATGACAAATGAAAGAAGGTCTATGGGTGAGAATATTGGGCCAGATAGAGAGTTCATTAATTTTGTTGATGCTGCTGTTCTGAATGATCTCGGGTTTGATGGACCTGAGTTTACGTGGCATAGAACTGGTTCTAAGAGCAGAATTGATCGTGTTCTTGGATCAAATGAATGGGTTGAAATGTTTCCTAATGCAAGTATTACTCATTTACCATGGTATAAATCTGATCATCGTCCCATTCTGTTGCGTTTGGAAGGGTTAAGCAGGACGAGTCAGATTAATAAACCATTCCGGTTTATCGCGGCTTGGGTATTACATGATGAGTTTGAAGAATTTGTCAAGGAAAATTGGAGAACGACTGGCGAGTGGAAGGAGACAATCACTCTTTTTTCTGAAGATTGTAGAAGTTGGAATAAAAATGTGTTCGGTCATACGGATAAGAGGAAAAGGGAGATCATGCGTCGTCTTAATGGAATTACTAGAGTGGAGAAACATTATGGGCTTTCTATGGAGCTTCAAAACCTACAAACTTCTTTATGGGGCGAGCTTGAGGGTGTCTTATTGCAGGAATCATTATTATGGGCGCAAAAGGCTCGATCTGAATGGTCAGTGAGTGGAGACAGAAATACAAAATTCTTTCATGCTAGGGCTAATGGAAGAAGAAAAAGAAACTTTGTTGGAGCTATTCGTAATCAAGATGGAGAATGGGTATATGATGTGCAATTAATTAAAGAGATGGCTTCTTCTTATTTTTCTACTTTGTTTACAGAGGAACGAATGCAGAGGGAGAAAATCCATTGTCACAATACATATCCAAGAATTGAAGATGAAGACCTCTATTTATTAGGTAAAGATATACGGGATGAAGAAGTTAAGGAGGTGGTTTTTAATATGGGGGCGCTGAAAGCGCCAGGACCGGATGGTTTTAATGCACTCTTTTATCAGAGTCAATGGAAACACGTTGGTACATCTGTTTATGGGTTTATTAAAAAACTCTGGGAGTATCCAGAAGATATTGCAAGCATAAATAATACTTTTCTGGTTCTTATACCAAAGAAGGAATCTCCAGAAGAGTTAAGGGATCTTCGTCCTATCAGTTTATGTAATGTTATCTTCAAGATTCTTACCAAGGTGATTGCTAATCGTATAAGGGTCGTCCTTCCAAAAATTATTAGCCCTAACCAATGCAGCTTTATCCCAGGCAGACACAGTTCTGACAATATAATCGTAGCACAGGAGGTTGTTCACTCTATGAGGAATATGCAAGGTAAACGGGGATACATGGCAATTAAGATTGATATGGAGAAAGCTTATGATAGGCTGAACTGGAGTTTTTTGGAACAATGTTTGACCGATCTTTCATTTCCTCCTAATCTGGTTAGAATTATTTCTCAATGTGTTACGACGCCTTCAATGCAATTATTATGGAATGGAGAGAAAGGTGATTTATTTAAAACTTCCTGTGGTGTGAGACAAGGGGACCCTTTATCTCCATATTTATTCGTAATTTGCATGGAACGGCTGGCTCATATGATTCAAGATAGGATGGAAACAACGAACTGGCTCCCAATAAGGTTATGCAAGAATGGGCCTCCTATTTCTCATTTATTTTTTGCTGATGATATTGTTTTGTTTGGTCAAGCTTCTGTTTTTCAGGCAAATGAAGTTAAGGCTTGTCTAGATGAATTCTGTGCAAGCTCAGGTTTAAAGGTCAATGCTATGAAGACTAGAGTTTTCTTCTCCAGGAATGTGAATCATAATCGGCGCACTGAGTTGAGCAATATTCTGGGGTTCCAAATGGCAGCAGATCTTGGTAAATACTTGGGAGTTCCTCTGCATCATAAAAGGGTGACTAAGGAGAGCTTCAGTGAGGTTGTTGATAAAGTGAAGAAGAGGTTATCCAACTGGAAAGTTAATTCGTTATCTCTAGCTGGACGTGCTACTTTGGTAGGGGCTGTGACATCAGCTATTCCAGCTTATACAATGCAAACGGCATCAATACCTCTTGGTTCATGTGATATGATCGAGAGTAAAAATCGAAGCTTTTTGTGGGGTACAACGCAGGAAAAGCAGAAAATTCATCTTGTTTCTTGGGAAACGGTGTGCAAGTCAAAGGGTAATGGTGGCTTGGGATTGAGACATGTTAAAACCCAGAATCATGCATTTATGGCCAAATTAGGATGGAATCTTATCAAGAAAAAGGATGACTTATGGGTAAGAGTTATTAGAAGCAAATATAAATGTGGAAATGATTTAATGCCTCAAATTGATATGCAGAGGATAGGATCGAATACATGGGCAGGGATCAAGGCGGCATGGAGATTTGTGCAGGAGGGTTCCGAAGTTGAGCAGGGGAGACAGATTGTTCGATGGAAACACACAAGAAATGGAGAATTCACGGTGAAATCTGCATATAAAGTTATTGCAAATGAAGAAGAGAACCAGGAAGTATTATGGCAGAAAATCTGGAAGCTGAATACTATTCCAAGGTGTAAAACTTTTATGTGGCTAGTTGCTCATAACAAGCTTCTTACCAACGTGGAGAGATTTAGAAGAGGCATGTCTGCTGATGATGTGTGCGGTTGGTGTAAGAAGGGTCCAGAAACGGTGCTGCATGTACTTCGGGACTGCACTGAAGCTAAACGTTTGTGGATGGAAAAGATAACTTTGCCAAGAGATCGTTTTTTCTTTGAGCTTAATCTTAAAGAGTGGTTGAACTCTAATATTCGACGCTTGGATTGGGGTGAATGGTTTGCAACTTTATGCTGGTTATTCTGGAAAAGGAGAAATGAACGTCTTTTTGAGCAGAAAAATCAGAGTAATGAGAGCCTACAGAATCATGCTAATGCTATTATATCTAGCATTCAAATGGCAAGTAAAAAACTTGTCGGAATCAACTTACAAGGCACATCAGTTACGGATAGAAGGGCCACTTGGATGCCACCTGAGGAAGGATGGACTAAAGTAAATGTAGATGGAGCATTTTCAGGGAAAACCGGTGCTGGGTGCGGAGGAGTTATTCGAGAGGCTAACGGGAATTTTATTATGGCTTTTATGCACAGATTGGAGTTGGGTGATCATGTTACCGCTGAAATATGGGGTATTCTTCTAGGATTGAAGACAGCTTGGGATCAGGGAAAGCGTAGAGTGGTATTAGAATCCGATGCGAAAGAAGTTATTGATCTGATCAATTGTGAGAATTGCCAGAATCATCCGGACGCTAATACTATCGCAGAAGTTCGTTCCATGTTGCAACGAGATTGGAGGATTGAATTGAGGTTCGTTCCAAGAAACGCAAA
Source organism: Inga laurina (assembly GCA_963855925.1). Classification (NCBI taxonomy): domain Eukaryota; kingdom Viridiplantae; phylum Streptophyta; class Magnoliopsida; order Fabales; family Fabaceae; genus Inga; species Inga laurina. The sequence goes on from OY979705.1 coordinate 5,110,342, forward strand.
TAGGGTTGCCGACTTCCTTGCGAAAAAGGCAATTTCATGTGTAACGGGGTTTCACCCGATTTTGTATTCCACGCCTGAGTTAACAGCTGTTTTAGAGCTGGATCATTGTTTTCCTACTGATGTAGGCTGAGTTTTTTAGAGGTTCCAACTTTATGTATCAAAAAAAAAAAAAAATATAATTCTTACATTGGTGATGTAATCTCTTTCATCCCACCCATTTACTATTCTTGAACCTCTGTGATGTAATCCCTTGCATCACTTCTTCCCATCAACATATTGACACTAACAATCTACAACCCCCATTGGTCATTTTCTTAAAAAAATACTGCTCTGTTCCCCAACTCATCCACAGTGATCCACGACCGTTTCCCTATATAAGAAACTGCTCAGGGACCATAAAACTCATCACCCCCATATCGGATTCAAAGAGAGAAACAAGTACAGCCATGGCTACAAACCAACAAGTGAAGCTCTTAGGATTCACAGGAAGCCCATTTGTGGCAAGAGCAGAGCTTGCTCTGAAACTCAAGGGAGTGCAATATGATTATATTAAAGAATCGCTGCCGAACAAAAGTGATCTTCTTCTCAAGAGCAACCCTGTTCACAAGAAGGTCCCTGTGCTTCTTCACAACGACAAGCCTGTATGTGAGTCTCTCGTGATTGTTGAATACATCGATGAGGCCTGGACTGGCCACCCCATCTTGCCTTCTGATCCTTATCACAGAGCCCTGTCTCGTTTCTGGTCTAAGTTCATCGATGACAAGGTGATTCAATACTTCAAGCTCTGTCTCCTCTGTTTTCTCAGAAGGAATTTGAACGAGGAGTCACTAAACAAGTGTTTTGTTGCTTGATTTCAGGTGTTGCCGGCGGTATCCAAAGCAGCATGGGACCTAAACAAGCACGAGAGGGTAAAAGGTGCTGAAGAAGCAAGAGAGGCTCTGGAAATTCTGGACAAGGAGCTCAAAGTGAATGGCGAGTTCTTCAGTGGAGATTCAGTTGGGTTCTTGGACATAGCGGCTCTGATAATCTTTTTCTGGCTGCCCATAATTCAAGAAGCTAGTGAGTTTGATGTGTACAGTGGAGAAAAATATCCAAAGCTAGAGAAGTGGGGTCATGAGATTTTGAATAATCCTGTTGTGAAAGGAGTTTTGCCTCCCAGAGATGTTCTACTTTCCTTCTTCAAAGCTCGCTTTCAGAGTAAAGTTGATTATCCCGTGTTGCAAGAGTGATGATGGGAATAAAATATGTATAATAATTATTCAGTGTTGTGCATTAGAGTGGGAATAATATATGTAGTGGCGCGTGGCGGGATTCCTCTTGAGGGGAATCTGACTGTTACTTTGGTTTGGATAATCAATTAGAGAGAATCTCTGGCAAAAAAAAAAAAGAAAACCCTTAAAATTGGAAAATAATAAATAAGTCATTTCTTAAAAAAAAAAGGTTAGGAATTACTTATCACATTTCAACATTTTTTAATCAATTCTTGATAAAAAAGCCCATATGTCATTTCCAAATTCCAAGTTCTTTTTCAAGTATTCTCTCAATCAATTATCATATCATGAATACAGCTTTAAAGTTTGTTGTCGTTTCTTAAATCTTTACTACTGTATTTTACTATATTGTACAGCTTTTACCCTTTTTATAAGTCTAAACTATCTAATTCTTATATACTAAAGAAAGTTAGTTAACTTAATAAATATAGACTAAATTAATAAATTCTTTTAATTTTACCTTCATTTATAAATGTATATTTTTCACCTCTTTCTTCTCCCTTTATCTTTAATAGGGCTAAAATTATAATATATTCTAGCATTGGTAATTCGGGTCAGGCTGGCAGGTTCGGCCTGTTAGCCCGGCTAAAATAATGGGCTCGAGCTAAGGAAATTTCGGCCCATTTGATATTGGGTTAGACCCGTTTAACCCATGGGTTAACGGGTGATGTGTGCTTCTGTCGCTAAAGCAATCAATTAAACTAGGTCCTAATTAATTATGTAGTTTAGGGTCAACCTAGGTCATTCTCCCAAGAAGCAAGCTATGAGTTTTCTTTAGGATTGATTTTTAAATGACAAGAGATGCAATAGAATGGACCTAAACTAAAATGCAATACCCTACTACCTAAATGCAAATGACTCCAAAATCTATATGAGAATGAAACTAACCTAAATGAATTGGAATGCAATCTTTGGGGGTTTTTTTATGAAAAAGGAATTAAGATGCTAAGCAAAGAGAATAATCAAAAGCAAGACAATCAACAAGGATTTAGTTCAGTTATGATGATGAAGGGGACAACTTAGAATTCACATGGAATTAGCTTTCTTAGCCAGTCAATTTATTAGACCAAAGGGAGGTTCATGAAAAATTGGAATTAATAAACTTAATCACCTAATTGAAACATGGGAAACCCTCAAGCTCAATAACATTTATTCCATTAGAAAACTCATAATGAAATAAATGGTGGCTAATTAAATTCATAAAAAACCAATCACAATAGTTTAAAATAGTTTTGGAAATTATGTTCACAATTGCCTAATTAAACAATTTGACAATTAATCATCTAATTAAACAATCAAGAGATTAAACCCAAATCGACAATTAAATTAATAATGAAAACTCAATTAATAATCTAATTGACAATCAAGGGTTTGCAAACAAAAACCCCAACAATCATTTAAGAACAATTTAAATCCAAAATATCAATTCAATCCAAATTAATAATAAGTCTACAATCTAAAACTAGATTGTTCTCAATTAATACAACTCAAAATCATTTAAAACTAAATAATCTCAAGTCTTGAATCAAAAAGATAAAAAGAAAAACATTCCCTTATAATCCTCAAGTGTAAGTTCTTAGGCTCAAGCTTCCTCCATGCTCCTCCAAAATTACCTCCCAAAAGAGTTTGAGCTTCCATGATATTAGTTCTCCCTCTAATCCCCAAACACATCACAGCCATGCGAATAGGAGAATGGACGTGGGACCCGCGTGGAGAAAGAATAGCAATTCAATGAATCAATATCCCCTGGAGTGAGTCAATTATATTCAAGCCAAGAACTCCTAGCAATGTCGTCCCTCCGTAGCTCGTCTCAGCGTCTGCGAGTGCCTCTCCGCCTCCTGCTCCAACGTCAGTCCGTGTATCCCGTGTCAGCGTTCTGCTAGTGTGTTCTCCTTCTGTTGGCGGTTAGGGTAATTAAAAAGGAGGAGGAGAGAACTTTTTTGGTACTGACTTGAGCCCATTAAAATTTCAGAAGCCCAAATAAAACTTAACCATTGGATATTCTTTTAGCTTTCAAGAAAATTTTTTCACCGTAGGATCTTCTAATATGCTTTTCTTTGCCCTGTTAGAATTAAATAAAATCGTGATTTGTCATATATTTGAAAATATTATCCAATCACAAGGTAATAATTAAAATATTATTAATTTAAGCTAAATAATATCATAATCAATTCAAATTTATATTATTTCCTATAATTGGCTAATTATCCAAATATTATCTAATAAATCCAAATTAGCTTAAAATAATCTCCAAAATAAATGAATAAGGTGGGATAACATATATAAAATTTATCAACGAGCTAGCCCGTTAGCTTTAAAAAGAAAATTGTGATTTCTCACTTTCCAGCTCCTCTTCGCAAATCACACTTCTCAACTTGTTAGCATTAGAAACTCTCACTTCTCACTTCTCAGTCTCTCACGCTGTCACGCTCATGCACAAGCTTGGGGAGTCACGGCTCGCCGATCAGAACCCTGAGCCCCAAACTAACTCTCTCCCTCTTTGGCTCTTCTCCTCTCGTGTCTAATGGGGCCGGTTGTCTGGCGAGTGGCGTGGTGGTGGTAAACTGGTGCCCCGTTTGAAATCGAACCCTAATCTTCCACATCGGCTTCCTCTCGTCTCCTCTGCTCTCAACAGAGACTAGCCACAGCGATTTCCCTATCCTCTCTTCGATTTGCCGTTGTGGCCTTGTCCGTTGGGCGTGCAACTGTGCGAGGCAGTGAGGTATTGTTTCTATACTCTTCTAATTAGTTAAAGAGGTCAAATTTTCTCTTTGGATCTCTGCTATTACAAATATAGAAGATGATGTCTTTGGATGAAGCTGTTTTCTGTGCTTATTTTTGGATTCTCTGTTATCGTTGGATTCTTTGAACTCATTCGCTGTTGCTCCTTTTTTTTCTTTTGAAAAAACCCCATTGTTAATCGGCCTGCTAGCTCGATTAATCGAGCTGTGGCAGCCCGCTAGAGGTTGGGTTGAAATAGCCCAACCTGACCAGCCTGTCGGGCTTGGGCTGGCCTAAATTCCTAGTACTAATACATTCATTTATTACTCTGAAAAATGACTTATAATAAGGACCAATTTTTTTTTTTCTAAATTAGACTTATAAATAGGACCAGAGTAGTAGTATGCTAGATTTTTATTATTTGGAGAGTCCGGGTCAATGACTTTGGGAGAATCTCATGACCTCTTGTAACTTTTATCATTCCACATATGTTCAATCATGATATATAAAAGAGGGTCAATGACTTTGGGAGAATCTCATGACCCCTTATAACTTTTATCATTCCACATATGTTCAATCATGACATATAAAAGAGTTGTTGAAAAAAAAAGACATATAAAAGGGTTAGTTGGGATTCGATTTGGTTCAAAATATACTTAACTTATAAATTAATATATAATCTAATGTTACATATGAATATTTTAGGAAGGTCATAATGTCACATTTGTTCAAATTAATCACATTATTTCTATTCTTTAATACATATATTCAAATTAATTAAGCAGCTTTTATATCAAAGATAAGACAAAGGAATATATATGCAATCAAATTCAAATCACTTAACTAAACTTAGGGTCTATTTGGTGTTTTCAAAACAATATTTTGTTTTTAAAATCAAAAGGTAGAAAAATATCTTTTTGTTGATTAAGGGTGTGTTTGTTTTGAGGGGAGGGGAGGGGCGGAAGGTTAAATTACCTTTTTGGATTGACAATATTTAAATTTTGGACTGGAATCCAAAATTTAAAAAAAAAGGTACATTTTGAGTAGGAATCTAAAATTTAAAAGAATGAGAGGGTAAATTTTAAATGTCTCCCATCCAAAATTATAATTTACCACCCCTCCCCTCCCTCTTCCACCTCCCCTCCCCTCAAACCAAACACACCACCCTAAAGGACAATATATATATATATATATATATATATATATAATAGTAAGGTTTAAAACCAGCCTTCTAGCTTGCCACATCAACAGTTCACCCTCTCTCCTCTCCAAAAAATATTTCCCGGCGGTTACCTCTAAACCAAGGTATTAAAAATCGGACCGGGCATTGAATCGGTCGAGGTACTGGGTTAAGGGTTAGTGAATTAAACTGGGGTCAAACCAGAGCTAAACCGGGATCAAATCGGAGAGAAATTGAAAATTTTAGACTTATAGTATGAAATTCTAAAGGAAAAATGTAAATTTATTTTTTTTAAAATGTCAACCCGGACCGGTTTACCGGCCGTTTTTCGGGCCGGACCGGACCGCCGGTCCGGTCCGGGTTTAGCAACCTTGCCTCTAACACATCCGTTGTGTGGGTCCACCACCTTCAGATTGTGTGCTTAGTGGCTGGGTTTATCCCGAGTTCAGCTTCTTCCAGAATTTTTGGCGCCGTGCTTAGAGTAGTTGTTACTTTTGATCCCCTATAAATACCTTTTCTTTTCAATTCTTCTGTTCGAGATGTTTGGGAGGTTACAGTTCTATTTCACTGACATCAATTTACTTTTGATCTCCATGGCTTTTGTATATGACCTTGTGAGAGATGTTAACACCAGTCATCAAGGTTGTAAGCTCTGTTTTCGTATTATTTGTTTATGGAAAATGCCTGACAGATATAGTAGGGGAGATGTGGCTTCTATTGAGCTTGTGTTGCAGGACTTTGAGGCAAGCATCTATATTTCTCTTTGCTCTCCTTTTCATCTGTTTCAGTAGATTTGTTATGCTTTATGTAACTTTTGTTCTGCTTCCTTTGTTGCCTTTTTTTTCTTGCTATCTAAAAGAAGCCACATAAGCAATAATACAGCTGCCACGTAATCACTTTTCTCCCGGTCACAGATCCAAGTCCCCCTGTCACGCTAGCCTTGCTAAATTACAGAAGGATGATGGCAATTGATCTTTTGAGATGAAAGTGGGGTGTTTGGTGGGGGCCGGTTAAGCACTTTTCTCTTGGTCCCCCTATTCACGTTAGCCTTGCTGAAGAACACTCGATCGTGCTGATGGCAGTTGATCTTTGAGATGAAAGTAGGGTGTCTTGTGATGGGTAGTTATGGAACGTGCGTCTCCATTTCTGGTGTTTGGTAGTTATTGGGCCTACTATAACACTCTGAATATATCCTCCTTCTTCGAGCTTTCCCGAAGATGATTTCTCAGTCTATGCTAACACAAGTCTCAAATTCTGGCACGATATTATCAGAGGATTCTGATCACAGATTTTACAATTGGCTTCTTGAGTGCCATGGCTTCTGGCATAATGCGGCTTCGATTATAGCCTCATTTGTTTTCGTCTTGTACTTGGGTTTTCAAGCCAAGAAGAGCTTTCTAAAGCTCTCGCATGGCCGCTCTTTCGTTACGTATGCCTTTGGCTTGCCAGCATGCTCAATCTTTTTTGGTGCCTTTTTCAGGTTCGTTCTTTAAATTCATTGGTTACGTGGTTTGTTTGCTTTCTGGATTATTATCTAGACATTGTTTCGATTATTTTCTGATTTGCTTGGCCTGGCCAATCGTGATGTACAAGGCTAGTACGCTTGAAGAGATTGTTGTTAGATTTTTTATAGCTGTTACTCCATGACAACCAGCGATGAACTTGAATTTTCTTTAACTATGCGTATACGCTGCCAGTAAACTTTGCAAGGCAGTCTTAAACTCGGTTACATGGAATTGATGTCAAATGATCTGCAAGAATTAAAAGCAGGCTTCTTGCTTTTTAACCTAAAAGCGCATCTAAAAGAAGTACCTTCAATTCTCTTTGTTGTGCATCATGTCTGATTGTTTTAATGTTGTTCGTCTACTGAATCTCAAGTGTCAGAATTGGCGCATACGTGTCTGCATTGTGAGGTTGTGGAAAATGCCCCCAAGGTATATAAACGAGGATGCTTCATCCATTGAGTTGGTGTTTCAGGATGTCGATGTATTTTTCTACCTTTGTTTAGTCTCTGGCCAATGGTTATTCCATATATTAAAAAAAAAAAATAGGGGTTTTGATATGTCCAGATGATTTGCTATTTATTGACTCATTCTCTGTAAGTGCAGGGTGACAGGATACACGAAAGTTTTCGTAGTGGTTTTGTGCATCGTCATCAGAGGAATTTGAAGGAAGGTCAAATCTGTGAGGTATCTAGTTTCTCATAGTTTCCAGTATTGGCTCGTATTGTCCCACGGAGTATCCAAATAACATAAATTTTCAGTTTACAATTGTGGTCAAAGTGAGTTTGGATGACAAGCTTTTTGATTTCGCTTTCCAGTCCTTGACCAGTCTTCAAACGGATGATTTTGATGATCGTTACCTTATAGGTGAGTTTGTTTCTTTATGTCAATTTTTCATAGTAGTTTAAGATATAAATTAATATATTTTCATAGTAGTTTTAGGAAGATTTTCAGAAACTAACTTTCGAACTTGAATAATAATAATAATAATAATAATAATAATAATAATAATAATAATAATAATAATAATAATAATAATATATAATAAATGTATATATTTTTATATTAAATATAAAAATTGGCAATACGTCAAATCAAACTAAATAACCTTTTTTTAAACTTCTGACTCATTATCACGATTTTGTCGTTGATTCAATTTTTTTTTTTTTTTTTTGACTAAAGTTCTCTTAAACAAAAAATATGACATTTTTAAATTGGATATAAATTTGTTGACGTTATTGCATATTTGATATTTTAAATTATTATGTTTTCAATATGCATTTTCCTTTTCACCTCCTTCCCATTAAAGACACATAAACTTTATTTTATATAACTTGAATTATCTATAGCATTTTTTACTAAAAATATCAAATCAAATAATACGGTTGGATATCAATGGATAACCCTGCACATTTTATTACCCCTGTTACGATGTTGTTGGTCAGGTGATTGCGGTGGGTAAGCGGGAAGAGAGCAGCGTTGAAGGGAGGCAACAATTTTTAGTGGATGAAAAGTAATTTAATATTTTTTGGTATTATCTGATGTTGTGTTAATGAATTAAAATAGCCTAAGTGCAACTTATGGCCCTTCGTCTTGGAATTATTGTGGTGTTGAAGTCTGGAGCACCTTCAATGCACTTGCTGGGGAGTATTCGCTGATTAGATACTTTTGTATATGGATAATGACAATACTTCTGTTCCTGTTGTTGTAATCATTCAGTGGCACAAGGCAAGAGAGTTTAACCGTGAGTATTGTTTTATAAATATTTGGTAACCAATAATTGTTGTTATTACTGTTGTATACATACACATATCATGTCTATTGTCACCATGTTTTGTCAGGTTGTGTGAAAATATCTAACTCTATGTTCACTACCCGGGTATGGATTCATCCAGATTTCCTTGAAGTTGCTCATTTTCTTGAAAAGTATGTTACTATGTCGTCATTTGCTCATATAGGTAGAACGTGTGATATTGCTTCGTTAGTTTATGGGATTCACTGATATATTTTTTGTGTGATTGTAGGCTTGTGTTAGTAGACATGGCTATCCATCAGGCACCGAACAGGACTACTCTGCGGGCAATATGAGTGTAGCTGATGAATTGCTTGGTGAACTAGATAGACGGAACATATATACCAGGTCTTCATAGGGGCACGCATGTATGTATTTACTATATTGTCACTACAATTAATATGATTTGCGCTTCCTTCTGTTGTGCAACTAATGGTGTTTTTGTGAAATTAATGGTCACGCGGTATAATCTTATCGCGGTTTATTTGTTGTTTTTCCTTCGTCACACTTAACTATATGGTTGTGATCCTAATTAACAACACAACTTGAAATGAGATTTTAAGGGGGTAGTTTCAAAATATGGTGTAATTCCTTCATCACACTTAACTATATAGTTGTGATCCTAATTAACAACACAACTTGAAATGAGATTTGATGGGGGTAGTTTCAAAATATGGCGTAATAATGGGAGGTAGTCAGATCTAAACATCCAAACTTTAAAAATAAAACAAAATATCAATCTAAAATATCTATATTCTTATGATAGATAGATATATCATGGGTAGTATGTTAAATCAAAATAAATAATGTAAATTTAATGAGTGTACCTAAAAAATATAGATCTTAGGGCCGGATATTATCATATGTATCCTATCATCCAGACTTCAAAGCTAGAATAATATTAAGTTATAAATTAATATTTTTTATAAGAATAAGTATAGCTTTTCTTGGAAATATGTTAAATCAAACTAAAATATTTTGAAGACAAGTGTATATATGTGTAGAGGAAATTTTCAAATCCTAACTTCCAATATTTAAAAATTAAATAATATTAGCATATAATTTCATATATTTTAATAATAAATATATCATGTTCAGTATGCGTAATCAACCTAGATCAAATATTTTGAAGATAAGTGTTCCAGAAACGAGATGTGTTGTGGCATATTTTCATATCTTGACATCTAATCTTGTTGCAATGAAATAATAAGATTATGTAATTTAATATATCTTAATAATAAATATATCATGGGGAATATGTTAAATCAAATAGAATCAAGTACTTTTAAGATACGTGTACCTAGAAAAGAGGCATGTGTTGCAGAATATTTTTATATCCTAACTTCCAATCTTTTAAAAATATGAATATATCATCAATATATTCTTAAGAGAAATAGGGAGATAAGCCGTTGGAAAAAATGAATGCAGGAATGTCTCACGTTTTACTGTTTAAAACAACAGTGTCGGCTTCATTTTGCAAGCTATTTCCGTCTGTGTCGGCTTGGTTCAAATGTGATGCCCTATGAACAGTTCCTCCTCTACTAAAAGTAAGCCCCACTGTCAGGTCACTTCAGTGTGTCATATTCAGTAGTAAATTTTCTGACTTTCTTTCAGAGTTGGTCATGTTTTTGCTTTCCCAAAATACTCTTTCTAATCGAATTAATTGATCATTCATTGGGCTTCCTGGAGGTCAAATTGGAGTTGGTGAAGACTGCTTCCTCGAACGTTTATGCCTCTTCTTTCTGTTTACTCAGAAATTCCCTTCACTCCTCTGAATTTTTTCTGCAAATCGAAGCTCCGGAACAGATTTTCTCCTCCACGATCCGATACTTATGTCTATCTTCAAGGAGCTGCGACCATGCTGTGGACGGAATACAAAGGCATCAAATGGGTAACCAAGAAACAACAAAGGCTTCGTCTTTTCTCTTCCAAACTTCCGATTTAACTTTAGGTCTATTCGTTTTCCTCCAAACTTCTTATGCTGTTTCTTTTTTCTGGCTCTTTTCCATCATGGTTATACTCGACCTAAGGCTTGATGCTCTAGATCCTCACAATACGGAAGCCACGGTTTTGGTGAAGGTTGATCGAGAGTTTTGGAGGACAGCTTCCGATCCGAGTGGGACAGAGTATGGTTACCCAAGGTAGATTATCTGTATTGATTATGTTGTATTTGATGAGAAGGTAATTTTTCCAATGTTGCTACATTAAGCTTCTTTGCAATAAAGTTTGTGCTTGATCGAAATGCCGCTACTTCTTCCTCTTTTATGACTGCACTCTCTCATTCACCCTCTCTTTGTTCTTTCTTTCTCCAATATTTGCACATATGGTTTCAAAATAACTATGGATTTGCTTTGTTTGTGCTTGATCTATTAAGTATTAACCGATTTTCTGGCATATTTCTGGTCGTTCTTGAGTCAGTTATTGAAACAGTAGGTAGCGGCATTTCTTGATAGAGTGTTTGGGGATTTCATTCCTAATCGTTAATTTGATCTGTAACATTAGGTACTGATTGAAGTAGTTTTGATCTGTAATATTTCAACGCATGTTAATTTGAAAATGTATGGTATGCTTTTGTTTGAGTTGCTGAGGTTCTGTTTTTTTTTTCAAAATTACTTTTCTTCAGCAAATAAAAGTTATAATATGGGAACAGGTTTCTAAGTATTTTCGTTGCCAAATACTATATTGTGTAGTGGAGGAGATGATGGCAATCTGTTTTCCTTAGTGCATTCTGATAATGGAAATGAGTAATTCTAGAGCATATAAATAACTTCTTTTTCCAATGCTATTACTTTTCAGTTACTTTGACAAGAAGGCGTATGGGCAGTCCAAGTTGGGTAACATTCTTCACTCAAATGAGCTAGCTCGCCGCCTGCAGGTGACGCTATTCGAGTTCAAACTTATCTTCACTTAAAGCCATTATTGTATTATTTTTAAAGCAGATCTTCTGAAAGTGTTCACCTTTTTACATATGGAATAATGTCCCACAGGTAACTTCAATTTCAATATACTCATCTATATATGTACTTTCAAGCAGTATTAACATGTATTGGTTTTAGTTAACGTTGCAAGGAGCAGCCACAACATGCTATGTTGCTCTGCATCCAAAGATGAAAGGCGTGAGTGGGAAATAGTTTCAGAATTGCAACGAGCATAAGCCAAGTTCATATGCCAGAAACAATGTGCTGGCCAGGAAACTCTGGGATTTCAGCAACACCGTCATCTATTTTCAATATTTGTGGTTTTGAGTTCTGAATTTTTCTATAAGCATATCCATCCTTTATTTGACAGAATTAGGGAGATAAGCCGTTGGAAAAAATGAATGCAGGAATGTCTCACGTTTTACTGTTTATAACAACAGTGTCGGCTTCATTTTGCAAGCTATTTCCGTCTGTGTCGGCTTGGTTCAAATGTGATGCCCTATGAACAGTTCATCCTCTACTAAAAGTAAGCCCCACTGTCAGGTCACTTCAGTGTGTCATATTCAGTAGTAAATTTTCTGACTTTCTTTCAGAGTTGGTCATGTTTTTGCTTTCCCAAAATACTCTTTCTAATCGAATTAATTGATCATTCATTGGGCTTCCTGGAGGTCAAATTGGAGTTGGTGAAGACTGCTTCCTCGAACGTTTATGCCTCTTCTTTCTGTTTACTCAGAAATTCCCTTCACTCCTCTGAATTTTTTCTGCAAATCGAAGCTCCGGAACAGATTTTCTCCTCCACGATCCGATACTTATGTCTATCTTCAAGGAGCTGCGACCATGCTGTGGACGGAATACAAAGGCATCAAATGGGTAACCAAGAAACAACAAAGGCTTCGTCTTTTCTCTTCCAAACTTCCGATTTAACTTTAGGTCTATTCGTTTTCCTCCAAACTTCTTATGCTGTTTCTTTTTTCTGGCTCTTTTCCATCATGGTTATACTTGACCTAAGGCTTGATGCTCTAGATCCTCACAATACGGAAGCCACGGTTTTGGTGAAGGTTGATCGAGAGTTTTGGAGGACAGCTTCCGATCCGAGTGGGACAGAGTATGGTTACCCAAGGTAGATTATCTGTATTGATTATGTTGTATTTGATGAGAAGGTAATTTTTCCAATGTTGCTACATTAAGCTTCTTTGCAATAAAGTTTGTGCTTGATCGAAATGCCGCTACTTCTTCCTCTTTTATGACTGCACTCTCTCATTCACCCTTTCTTTGTTCTTTCTTTCTCCAATATTTGCACATATGGTTTCAAAATAACTATGGATTTGCTTTGTTTGTGCTTGATCTATTAAGTATTAACCGATTTTCTGGCATATTTCTGGTCGTTCTTGAGTCAGTTATTGAAACAGTAGGTAGCGGCATTTCTTGATAGAGTGTTTGGGGATTTCATTCCTAATCGTTAATTTGATCTGTAACATTAGGTACTGATTGAAGTAGTTTTGATCTGTAATATTTCAACGCATGTTAATTTGAAAATGTATGGTATGCTTTTGTTTGAGTTGCTGAGGTTCTGTTTTTTTTTTTCAAAATTACTTTTCTTCAGCAAATAAAAGTTATAATATGGGAACAGGTTTCTAAGTATTTTCGCTGCCAAATACTATATTGTGTAGTGGAGGAGATGATGGCAATCTGTTTTCCTTAGTGCATTCTGATAATGGAAATGAGTAATTCTAGAGCATATAAATAACTTCTTTTTCCAATGCTATTACTTTTCAGTTACTTTGACAAGAAGGCGTATGGGCAGTCCAAGTTGGGTAACATTCTTCACTCAAATGAGCTAGCTCGCCGCCTGCAGGTGACGCTATTCGAGTTCAAACTTATCTTCACTTAAAGCCATTGTTGTATTATTTTTAAAGCAGATCTTCTGAAAGTGTTCACCTTTTTACATATGGAATAATGTCCCACAGGTAACTTCAATTTCAATATACTCATCTATATATGTACTTTCAAGCAGTATTAACATGTATTGGTTTTAGTTAACGTTGCAAGGAGCAGCCACAACATGCTATGTTGCTCTGCATCCAAAGATGAAAGGCGTGAGTGGGAAATAGTTTCAGAATTGCAACGAGCATAAGCCAAGTTCATATGCCAGAAACAATGTGCTGGCCAGGAAACTCTGGGATTTCAGCAACACCGTCATCTATTTTCAATATTTGTGGTTTTGAGTTCTGAATTTTTCTATAAGCATATCCATCCTTTATTTGACAGAATTATGTCACTCTTGTGGTTATATCCTGCTTGATATGAATTAGTTCAATGTAAGATTTAGGTATATAATAACAAGAAACCTTTGATATTCTGGTGATAATTAAGATAATTATGTCACTGCTGTGATGCTGGTCAGCTTAATTAATATGGATTTGTTCTATTTAATTTAGACTTTAAGTCTATAATAGCTAGGCCGGGTAGTTGTACTTTTTTTGTGGTTTTGAGTTCTGATTTTTTCTATAAGCATATGTATCCTTTATTTCAGAGAATTCTGTCACTCTTGTCACTGATGTGATTCTGGTCGGCTTAGTTGATATGGATTAGTTCTATTTAATTTACACTTTAAGTATATAATCGCATGATTAGTTCTATTTTTTTTCACATTATAACCAGCAATATCTTTCATCATTTGGAAGTCTATTCGAGTTCAAACTTACTTTTTCAATAGGTTATTCAAATTAAAGAGAAATGGCTCCAACATGTTTATTGGTGTTTCCTACTTTATTGCCCCCGTCCTTATTTTGCTGGTCCGTTAATTCTTTACTTTTTTCCTGTTTTTCTGAAGAGATTCTATGCCTGGTGTTCAGTAATTCCAAAGCCAATATTTGCATTCTGATTTCATATTTGATAAGATTGAGAATCTGGTGTGATAGTTGATTCACTTCCAATTTGCTAGATGCAAGTCCGTGAATCAAGTGTTACAAAAATAGGTAGTCAATTGTATCAGTTGGCTTGCTAATTTGATTGACACGCCCTTTGTGTAAGGCACTGTGTTTTCTCTTATGCAATATGTAGTCAATTGTATGGCCGCCCTGATATAGTTTTAAGATGCAGCTGTAAGTCTTCTGCAAACTCAACCTGAGTTGTGCCTTTATAAGAGCATGAACGCTTGATACACTTCTGCCATGCAAATTATAGTGGGTGCATTTATTTATTTATTTTTAAAGGCTGTGATGGAGTTTGCGTAGTGCACTTATGCGGCAGACGTTTCAACTATAACAGCTGGCATGGTGATTTGATTGAGGTGCCTTTTTGCTGGGGACATTGTTTTCCCTTATGCAATTGGTAGTCAATCGTATGGCCACCCTCATATACTACTCTAATGCAGTTGTGTACATTTTGTAGACTCAACTGAGCTATTGATTTATCTGGTATTCCCTCTGGTCCGTTAATTCAGTAATTCTTTTTTCTCTGTTGTCTGAAGAAATTCTATGCCTGGTGTTCAGTAATTCCAATGCCAATATTTGCATTCTGATTTCATATTTGATAAGATTGAGAATCTGGATTCATCCTCATTGTGGATTGACTTTTTACCTGCTATCATTTCTCAGTTATCATTGCTTCCATGCTAACAACAAAATAAAAACAAAATTTTACAAGTAAATACCTTCCTATCATTTTTCGAGTTCAAACTTGCTTTTTCAATAGGTTAACTTGAGTTCAGCTTCATTATTATCTCAGTCACCTAATGTCTTGGGAATTTATTCTGCATGTCTGACTGCCTTCTTCATTTCCTGGTATCATGCAATTATAGGCAAAGTGACCATGGTAAACTATTGTTCGGCAACAAGGGTTTTTCGGAACCCAATATTCAATGAGCTTCTTGCAATGAGGATTAAGTTGCTGTCAAAGGGGTGTAACAGGAAGATGTAGCTAGTGGAGCTGTATGAGCATAGGTTGTTTTCTTTTACCAAATTCATGGTCTTGCACGACCTTATTTTGACATGTTATATGTATTCCAGATTCAAACTTGGATCATTACTGCTTTTTCTCAACTCTGGATTTTAAACACTTATGCACTCATGTTATTATTTACTAACTAATTAGTAAATGCTATGTTACCTATTTGTTTTACAAACTGATGAAAGATAAATGAAGATATGTTGGAGACATGCATTCATAATCTACCATTTCACAACCCTTTTTATTGATACAACAGGTTTACTACATATTTATTTATATTGCAATTGGTATTTCAGTGTTCCAACGAAAGGCAGCAAATAAATTAATCATGAGTGCAACATTTTAAAAGATTTCAGCAACAAAACATACACGGAATTATCAGAAAGTAATATAGGAATTACATATGATATTATGCTTCATCATATACATTATATACAAATCCTCTGTTAATCTTAACCTTCTATCTTTGAACATGTTCAATATATTATGCTTTAACTGACCTATAATAATTTTAGAAACCTTCAAACCTTTTCATTTTGAAGTTGTTAATGGTCGTACCTTAATCAATATCCTATTCAACTGATATTTTTTTCATTGGTCTCAGAGTGCACGAAGGTCAAAGGATAGTCATGTTGAAGGACATTTTCTCTCCTTCCATGGGTCAGACACAAGGTATGGTGCTCTGGCAAATCTGACTAGTGTCTAATTCTTTGTACCTTCTTTGGCATCAACTTAAATGAATGTCAATCAAGGAGTCCTAATCAGATTTTATACACTTCTCTGTTATAAATGATGTACACTGTGTACCAGAGGAGGTTGTAAATGACTATGATGGTTAATGAAGTAGGTGGGATGAATAGTTATCTACCTTTCCACTGTTCCTACTTCCTTCTGATATGTTTTAAATGTTTAATAGCTTATGACTCATACTCTTCATAACTATTATGTCACTTAGTCAAAAGTTGCGGCCATGGAAACAAAACTGTTATGTCATAATATCTGATTGGTCATGACAGGTGAAATTATTTTAAATGACTATAACGTAATCCTTTTTACATAATTGTTTGTTTCCATGTATCTCCCTTTCTTATATGTAATTTCGGTTATTATGTAGCACATGGTTCAAGAAAATAGCACTGCTGCTTGATTTTTGTCTAGTGGCCTCTAAGATTTTTCAATCTTATACAATTAATGTTTGTTCCTCCATCAATCTTATACATTTATTTCTCAGAAACAACAAAAGCAGAAGGAAAGACATATTGAAGGCCAGTTTTATTCCTTCCATGGTGAAATTACTAAGGTATGGCAATTCCTGAAATATCGCTCTAGTATTGTTACATATTTGTTTTCATGGGTCAGACACAAGGTATGGTGCTCTCGCAAATCTGACTAGTGTCTAATTCTGTGTACCTTCTCTGGCATCAACTTAAATGAATGTCAATCAAGGAGTCCTAATCAGATTTTATACACTTCTCTGTTATAAATGATGTACACTGTGTACCAGAGGAGGTTGTAAATGACTATGATGGTTAATGAAGTAGGTGGGATGAATAGTTATCTTCCTTCTGATATGTTTTAAATGTTTAATAGCTTATGACTCATACTCTTCATAACTATTATGTCACTTAGTCAAAAGTTGCGGCCATAGAAACAAAACTGTTATGTCATAATATCTGATTGGTCATGACAGGTGAAATTATTTTAAATGACTATAACGTAATCCTTTTTACATAATTGTTTGTTTCCATGTATCTCCCTTTCTTATATGTAATTTCGGTTATTATGTAGCACATGGTTCAAGAAAATAGCACTGCTGCTTGATTTTTGTCTAGTGGCCTCTAAGATTTTTCAATCTTATACAATTAATGTTTGTTCCTCCATCAATCTTATACATTTATTTCTCAGAAACAACAAAAGCAGAAGGAAAGACATATTGAAGGCCAGTTTTATTCCTTCCATGGTGAAATTACTAAGGTATGGCAATTCCTGAAATATCGCTCTAGTATTGTTACATATTTGTTTTCATGGGTCAGACACAAGGTATGGTGCTCTCGCAAATCTGACTAGTGTCTAATTCTGTGTACCTTCTCTGGCATCAACTTATGAATGTCAATCAAGGAGTCCTAATCAGATTTTATACACTTCTCTGTTATAAATGATGTACACTGTGTACCAGAGGAGGTTGTAAATGACTATGATGGTTAATGAAGTAGGTGGGATGAATAGTTATCTACCTTTCCACTGTTCCTACTTCCTTCTGATATGTTTTAAATGTTTAATAGCTTATGACTCATTCTCTTCATAACTATTATGTCACTTAGTCAAAAGTTGCGGCCATGGAAACAAAACTGTTATGTCATAATATCTGATTGGTCATGACAGGTGAAATTATTTTAAATGACTATAACGTAATCCTTTTTACATAATTGTTTGTTTCCATGTATCTCCCTTTCTTATATGTAATTTCGGTTATTATGTAGCACATGGTTCAAGAAAATAGCACTGCTGCTTGATTTTTGTCTAGTGGCCTCTAAGATTTTTCAATCTTATACAATTAATGTTTGTTCCTCCATCAATCTTATACATTTATTTCTCAGAAACAACAAAAGCAGAAGGAAAGACATATTGAAGGCCAGTTTTATTCCTTCCATGGTGAAATTACTAAGGTATGGCAATTCCTGAAATATCGCTCTAGTATTGTTACATATTTGTTTTCATGGGTCAGACACAAGGTATGGTGCTCTCGCAAATCTGACTAGTGTCTAATTCTGTGTACCTTCTCTGGCATCAACTTAAATGAATGTCAATCAAGGAGTCCTAATCAGATTTTATACACTTCTCTGTTATAAATGATGTACACTGTGTACCAGAGGAGGTTGTAAATGACTATGATGGTTAATGAAGTAGGTGGGATGAATAGTTATCTACCTTTCCACTGTTCCTACTTCCTTCTGATATGTTTTAAATGTTTAATAGCTTATGACTCATTCTCTTCATAACTATTATGTCACTTAGTCAAAAGTTGCGGCCATGGAAACAAAACTGTTATGTCATAATATCTGATTGGTCATGACAGGTGAAATTATTTTAAATGACTATAACGTAATCCTTTTTACATAATTGTTTGTTTCCATGTATCTCCCTTTCTTATATGTAATTTCGGTTATTATGTAGCACATGGTTCAAGAAAATAGCACTGCTGCTTGATTTTTGTCTAGTGGCCTCTAAGATTTTTCAATCTTATACAATTAATGTTTGTTCCTCCATCAATCTTATACATTTATTTCTCAGAAACAACAAAAGCAGAAGGAAAGACATATTGAAGGCCAGTTTTATTCCTTCCATGGTGAAATTACTAAGGTATGGCAATTCCTGAAATATCGCTCTAGTATTGTTACATATTTGTTTTCATGGGTCAGACACAAGGTATGGTGCTCTCGCAAATCTGACTAGTGTCTAATTCTGTGTACCTTCTCTGGCATCAACTTATGAATGTCAATCAAGGAGTCCTAATCAGATTTTATACACTTCTCTGTTATAAATGATGTACACTGTGTACCAGAGGAGGTTGTAAATGACTATGATGGTTAATGAAGTAGGTGGGATGAATAGTTATCTACCTTTCCACTGTTCCTACTTCCTTCTGATATGTTTTAAATGTTTAATAGCTTATGACTCATTCTCTTCATAACTATTATGTCACTTAGTCAAAAGTTGCGGCCATGGAAACAAAACTGTTATGTCATAATATCTGATTGGTCATGACAGGTGAAATTATTTTAAATGACTATAACGTAATCCTTTTTACATAATTGTTTGTTTCCATGTATCTCCCTTTCTTATATGTAATTTCGGTTATTATGTAGCACATGGTTCAAGAAAATAGCACTGCTGCTTGATTTTTGTCTAGTGGCCTCTAAGATTTTTCAATCTTATACAATTAATGTTTGTTCCTCCATCAATCTTATACATTTATTTCTCAGAAACAACAAAAGCAGAAGGAAAGACATATTGAAGGCCAGTTTTATTCCTTCCATGGTGAAATTACTAAGGTATGGCAATTCCTGAAATATCGCTCTAGTATTGTTACATATTTGTTTTCATGGGTCAGACACAAGGTATGGTGCTCTCGCAAATCTGACTAGTGTCTAATTCTGTGTACCTTCTCTGACATCAACTTAAATGAATGTCAATCAAGGAGTCCTAATCAGATTTTATACACTTCTCTGTTATAAATGATGTACACTGTGTACCAGAGGAGGTTGTAAATGACTATGATGGTTAATGAAGTAGGTGGGATGAATAGTTATCTTCCTTCTGATATGTTTTAAATGTTTAATAGCTTATGACTCATACTCTTCATAACTATTATGTCACTTAGTCAAAAGTTGCGGCCATGGAAACAAAACTGTTATGTCATAATATCTGATTGGTCATGACAGGTGAAATTATTTTAAATGACTATAACGTAATCCTTTTTACATAATTGTTTGTTTCCATGTATCTCCCTTTCTTATATGTAATTTCGGTTATTATGTAGCACATGGTTCAAGAAAATAGCACTGCTGCTTGATTTTTGTCTAGTGGCCTCTAAGATTTTTCAATCTTATACAATTAATGTTTGTTCCTCCATCAATCTTATACATTTATTTCTCAGAAACAACAAAAGCAGAAGGAAAGACATATTGAAGGCCAGTTTTATTCCTTCCATGGTGAAATTACTAAGGTATGGCAATTCCTGAAATATCGCTCTAGTATTGTTACATATTTGTTTTCATGGGTCAGACACAAGGTATGGTGCTCTCGCAAATCTGACTAGTGTCTAATTCTGTGTACCTTCTCTGGCATCAACTTAAATGAATGTCAATCAAGGAGTCCTAATCAGATTTTATACACTTCTCTGTTATAAATGATGTACACTGTGTACCAGAGGAGGTTGTAAATGACTATGATGGTTAATGAAGTAGGTGGGATGAATAGTTATCTACCTTTCCACTGTTCCTACTTCCTTCTGATATGTTTTAAATGTTTAATAGCTTATGACTCATTCTCTTCATAACTATTATGTCACTTAGTCAAAAGTTGCGGCCATGGAAACAAAACTGTTATGTCATAATATCTGATTGGTCATGACAGGTGAAATTATTTTAAATGACTATAACGTAATCCTTTTTACATAATTGTTTGTTTCCATGTATCTCCCTTTCTTATATGTAATTTCGGTTATTATGTAGCACATGGTTCAAGAAAATAGCACTGCTGCTTGATTTTTGTCTAGTGGCCTCTAAGATTTTTCAATCTTATACAATTAATGTTTGTTCCTCCATCAATCTTATACATTTATTTCTCAGAAACAACAAAAGCAGAAGGAAAGACATATTGAAGGCCAGTTTTATTCCTTCCATGGTGAAATTACTAAGGTATGGCAATTCCTGAAATATCGCTCTAGTATTGTTACATATTTGTTTTCATGGGTCAGACACAAGGTATGGTGCTCTCGCAAATCTGACTAGTGTCTAATTCTGTGTACCTTCTCTGACATCAACTTAAATGAATGTCAATCAAGGAGTCCTAATCAGATTTTATACACTTCTCTGTTATAAATGATGTACACTGTGTACCAGAGGAGGTTGTAAATGACTATGATGGTTAATGAAGTAGGTGGGATGAATAGTTATCTTCCTTCTGATATGTTTTAAATGTTTAATAGCTTATGACTCATACTCTTCATAACTATTATGTCACTTAGTCAAAAGTTGCGGCCATGGAAACAAAACTGTTATGTCATAATATCTGATTGGTCATGACAGGTGAAATTATTTTAAATGACTATAACGTAATCCTTTTTACATAATTGTTTGTTTCCATGTATCTCCCTTTCTTATATGTAATTTCGGTTATTATGTAGCACATGGTTCAAGAAAATAGCACTGCTGCTTGATTTTTGTCTAGTGGCCTCTAAGATTTTTCAATCTTATACAATTAATGTTTGTTCCTCCATCAATCTTATACATTTATTTCTCAGAAACAACAAAAGCAGAAGGAAAGACATATTGAAGGCCAGTTTTATTCCTTCCATGGTGAAATTACTAAGGTATGGCAATTCCTGAAATATCGCTCTAGTATTGTTACATATTTGTTTTCATGGGTCAGACACAAGGTATGGTGCTCTCGCAAATCTGACTAGTGTCTAATTCTGTGTACCTTCTCTGGCATCAACTTAAATGAATGTCAATCAAGGAGTCCTAATCAGATTTTATACACTTCTCTGTTATAAATGATGTACACTGTGTACCAGAGGAGGTTGTAAATGACTATGATGGTTAATGAAGTAGGTGGGATGAATAGTTATCTACCTTTCCACTGTTCCTACTTCCTTCTGATATGTTTTAAATGTTTAATAGCTTATGACTCATTCTCTTCATAACTATTATGTCACTTAGTCAAAAGTTGCGGCCATGGAAACAAAACTGTTATGTCATAATATCTGATTGGTCATGACAGGTGAAATTATTTTAAATGACTATAACGTAATCCTTTTTACATAATTGTTTGTTTCCATGTATCTCCCTTTCTTATATGTAATTTCGGTTATTATGTAGCACATGGTTCAAGAAAATAGCACTGCTGCTTGATTTTTGTCTAGTGGCCTCTAAGATTTTTCAATCTTATACAATTAATGTTTGTTCCTCCATCAATCTTATACATTTATTTCTCAGAAACAACAAAAGCAGAAGGAAAGACATATTGAAGGCCAGTTTTATTCCTTCCATGGTGAAATTACTAAGGTATGGCAATTCCTGAAATATCGCTCTAGTATTGTTACATATTTGTTTTCATGGGTCAGACACAAGGTATGGTGCTCTCGCAAATCTGACTAGTGTCTAATTCTGTGTACCTTCTCTGGCATCAACTTAAATGAATGTCAATCAAGGAGTCCTAATCAGATTTTATACACTTCTCTGTTATAAATGATGTACACTGTGTACCAGAGGAGGTTGTAAATGACTATGATGGTTAATGAAGTAGGTGGGATGAATAGTTATCTACCTTTCCACTGTTCCTACTTCCTTCTGATATGTTTTAAATGTTTAATAGCTTATGACTCATTCTCTTCATAACTATTATGTCACTTAGTCAAAAGTTGCGGCCATGGAAACAAAACTGTTATGTCATAATATCTGATTGGTCATGACAGGTGAAATTATTTTAAATGACTATAACGTAATCCTTTTTACATAATTGTTTGTTTCCATGTATCTCCCTTTCTTATATGTAATTTCGGTTATTATGTAGCACATGGTTCAAGAAAATAGCACTGCTGCTTGATTTTTGTCTAGTGGCCTCTAAGATTTTTCAATCTTATACAATTAATGTTTGTTCCTCCATCAATCTTATACATTTATTTCTCAGAAACAACAAAAGCAGAAGGAAAGACATATTGAAGGCCAGTTTTATTCCTTCCATGGTGAAATTACTAAGGTATGGCAATTCCTGAAATATCGCTCTAGTATTGTTACATATTTGTTTTCATGGGTCAGACACAAGGTATGGTGCTCTCGCAAATCTGACTAGTGTCTAATTCTGTGTACCTTCTCTGACATCAACTTAAATGAATGTCAATCAAGGAGTCCTAATCAGATTTTATACACTTCTCTGTTATAAATGATGTACACTGTGTACCAGAGGAGGTTGTAAATGACTATGATGGTTAATGAAGTAGGTGGGATGAATAGTTATCTTCCTTCTGATATGTTTTAAATGTTTAATAGCTTATGACTCATACTCTTCATAACTATTATGTCACTTAGTCAAAAGTTGCGGCCATGGAAACAAAATTGTTATGTCATAATATCTGATTGGTCATGACAGGTGAAATTATTTTAAATGACTATAACGTAATCCTTTTTACATAATTGTTTGTTTCCATGTATCTCCCTTTCTTATATGTAATTTCGGTTATTATGTAGCACATGGTTCAAGAAAATAGCACTGCTGCTTGATTTTTGTCTAGTAGCCTCTAAGATTTTTCAATCTTATACAATTAATGTTTGTTCCTCCTTCAATCTTATACATTTATTTCTCAGAAACAACAAAAGCAGAAGGAAAGACATATTGAAGGCCAGTTTTATTCCTTCCATGGTGAAATTACAAGGTATGGCAATTCCTGAAATATCGCTCTAGTATTGTTACCTATTTGTTTTCATGTGTCAGACACAAGGTATGGTGCTCTGGCAAATCTGACTAATGTCTAATTCTTTGTACCTTCTCTGACATCAACTTAAATGAATGTCAATCAAGGAGTCCTAATCAGATTTTATACACTTCTCTGTTGTAAATGATGTACACTGTGTACCAGAGGAGGTGGTAAATGACTATGATGGTTAATGAAGTAGGTGGGATGAATAGTTATATGCCTTTCCACTGTTCCTACTTCTGATATGTTTTAAATGTTTAATAGCTTATGACTCATTCTCTTCATAACTATTATGTCACTTAGTCAAAAGTTGCGGCCATGGAAATAAAACTGTTATGTCATAATATCTGATTGGTCATGACATCTGAAATAATTTTAAATGACTATAACATAATCCTTTTTTCATAATTGTTTGTTTCCATGTATCTCCCTTTCTTATATGTAATTTCGGTTATTATGTAGCACATGGTGCAAGAAAATAGCACTGCTGCACCACGAGAGTAAAGATCACTACAATACAACTACTAATGTGGTTTACAGGGAGATATTTAGGAAGATTGATCAGGTTTCATTTGATGATGTGCACACACCTCAGCTGTAGAACGTTTATTTCTGTCTTAATGTAAACTATTTGTTGTTTCACCTTTTTTCTCCTTCCATTATTATGTTGTAAAACGCATTAGCTGCACATATATTCTTACAAATTCGTATTGTGCTTATTGTTGCAAGGAATGTTTCATTTTTTTCATTTCCATACTCGAGTGAAGCATGTTCTGGACAAAATTCTTTAAATTACCTATATTTTGCTGACGATTGATGTAATGAAGTTCATGCTCCCGCGCAAAGCGCGGGGGGATTTTTGGCTTGTTAATATATATAACTTAATACACTTTACCAATATGCTAATTAAAAATAAATCAAATTTGAAATAGATATTTGTATTTGGAAAAGAGGTATGTGTTGTGAAATATTTCATATCATAACTTTCATTTTTTATAATTAATAATTTAATATGTTTAATAATGAATATATCATGGTCAATATGTTAAATCAAACTCAAGCAAATATTTTTATGATAAGTGTACATGGAAAACATATATCATCTGGCGGGATATATCATATCCTATCTTCCAATATTTAAAAACAAAAGAGTAATTAAAATATTTTGACAACTCTTCTATTTTCCCCTAATTACATGAACTTTTACTCTATTTTGAAAATATATACTTAGGTTCAAACCATTAATTCCGCTAAAAATATTCTAAAAAGATTCTAAGAAAATATTTTTTAATTCAAATTTATATTAAAATAAATTTTATTTGCTAATTTACCCTTCTTCATATCAAATCTCTAATTTCTTTTCTGAAGTTAGCAAATTTCTTGGAAAAAAATCAATGACAGCAACAATGTATTATTTATATAATGTCTTGAACTTATATTATTTATTCTATAACAAAAAAATGCGTTTGAAATATATTTTTATCCGATTTAAAAAAAAACCAAAATAAACAGATTTCAATAAATAGGATGAGTAACTAAAATTATAAAATTTTATAATATAATAAAAATTAATAAATTTTATAACATATTAAAAATAATAAAAACATATATTAGAATTATTTTTGGTTGTATAATTTTTTGATAAATATAAGTTTTAAATAATTTTCTTATATTATAGAGGGGTATCAAAAAATTTTAAGAGTCAAACTTAACTGTTAATTAATGATTGGATGGATGAAAAATGAATCTTAAAAATATAAGGAATGTTTGTGTGACATATATTTTAATTTCAATGGAGGTTTATATGGGTTTTCAGAATAGAGGGGATGTGTGTATAATTAAGGCAAAATAGAGAGGTGGTTAGAGTATTTTACTTAAAATAAGATCATATTATGCTATAAATGTTCATATTTTAAGAATAAATAAATCAAGGGCCACAAGGTACAACCAAATTAAATCAAATACTACTAAGATAAGTGTACCAAAAAATGAGATATCATGGGGAACATTTTTGTAGGGTTCTTGGACCCGGACCGGACCGGCCGGTCCGGCCCGGAACCCGCCGAACCGGTTAGTAGACCGATCTGGTTCCCGGTCCGGTCCGGGTCCCAATTTAAAAAGAAAATTTTTTTTAACTTTTTCCTTTAGAATTTCATACTATAAGCCTAAAATCTTCAATTACTCACCGGTTTGGTCCCGGTTTAGCTCCTGTTTGGCCCCGGTTTGACCCACTGACCCTTAACCTAATACCCCGACCAGTTCAATACCCGGTCCGGGTTTTAATACCTTGCATTTTTGAGATTTACTTGGCCTAACTTTAGAACTTGAAAAAACAAATAATATTAACTTGAAAATTAATATACATTTGTAGTAAATATATTTAGGGCAAATATGTTAAATCAAAATAAATGAATACCATCAGGATAGGTGTAGCTCGGAAAGAGGGCTGTGAGATGGGATATTTCTAGATTTTAACTACCAAACTTTAAGAATAAAATAATTAATATATAAACTCTATTATTTTTAATAAAATGTCATGGGAGGTTGTTGAATCAAAATAAATCAAACATTTTCAAGATAAGTGTACTTGGAAAATGTGTATCATGCTGCGTTATATTTTCATATTCCATCTTAAAAAATTTACAAATAATTTATTTATAATATATATATATCTGTAGCTTAAATATGGCAATATGTTAAATTTAATAATTTTGTATTTACAAGGAAATCTTACTTTGATATAATAGATGTCTGGCGTGGATTTGTTGTTTGGAAATTAATAGTCTGTATCCATAGATACGTTTTCTCTTCTGATCACAAACTATCTATTATTTTTGTTGTTTTTAATTTTTTGAGAGACATTCCTGATTTTTAATGTATGTATTAGTATATAATTAAATGATATACAAAGTTGAGGACATCAGACGGTTTCATCGACCACACGCCAAAAGGCAGTTCAATATAATCTTCATCAGAAACTGCAATGTCTGCGTGATTTTCGGGCGCATGTAGTGATGCATTATCTTATAATTTTGAAATTATATATATTGAGAACTTCTCTAAAAGAATTTTGGCAGTTAAGTGTTATTGAAACGGATATATATATATAATAGTAGGGTTTAAAGCTGGTCTCCTAGGCATCCACATCAGCACTTAACCCTCTTTCCTCTACAAACAGTCCTTCCTGACCGTTCGATGCTCTTTGGGGTTGGAGACAAATTTGACGGTTGTGTTGCCTTCATGTATTTTATGCATTTTATTTAATAGTTTGTTATTTCATAACGAAGTTAGTTAGTGCATAAGATGACAGCTGTACATTGGATACTTTTATATATAGCCAAGTGTTGTATACAGTGAAATAAGATTGACTTTATTTTCTCAGTTTCTCAGACTTTCGTTTTCCCTTTCTGTGCTTGCGTTCTTGCTCTCTTCTTCATTCTCGAGAGCTCCTCTTTCTTTCTTTTGCTCTTCAATTAGTCAGATCTGGTAATATGGTATCAGAGAGTCACTTGGTCTAACCTCACCATTCTTCTTCATCATGATTGATCAATCTTTCTCTTCGGCTTCTCATGTTTCTGATGCGGTGCAAAATCCGTCGAATCCCTATTACATACATCCTAATGAAAATCCTTCACTCGTACTTGTTTCTCCAGTCTTAACTGGACCGAATTTTCATTCCTGGTCTAGAGCCATGAAGATGGCATTACAATCGAAGAACAAATTCCATTTTGTTGACGGAACAATTTCGGCTCCTCTGGCGAGCGATCCTCTGTTTCCGATCTGGGAGAGATGCAACACGATGGTTGTGGCGTGGTTAACTCGTTCAATTTCTCCAACAATAGCTCAAACCATCCTTTGGATTGACCGTGCTTCAGATATCTGGGAAGATCTTCGAGGTCGCTTTTCACAGTGCGATGTCTTCCGTATTGCAGATTTGCTTGACGAATTGCATTCACTTAAACAGGGCGATTTAACTGTAAGTGAATACTTCACTAAACTTAAAATCATCTTGGATGAATTATATAATCTTCGTCCTCTTCCTGTTTGTGGTTGTACTGTTCATTGTTCGTGTGGTGCTTTTGACAAGATTAATCTGTATCAGCAACAGGACTATCTGATTAGATTTTTGAAAGGTTTGAATGATAGATATTCTTCGGTTAAATCACAAATCATGATACTTGACCCTCTTCCTTCTCTTAACCGAGTTTTCTCGTTGGTTTCACAACAAGAAAGGGAGATGGGACTTCTTTCTAATCCTAGTAATGCTACTGTCCTTCTTGCTAAATCTGGTGGATCCTCTTCTTTTCATCACACTGACCGTAATAATAAGCAGTGTACCTATTGTGGTAAGCCATGCCATACCATTGAAACTTGCTATAAGAAGCATGGTTATCCACCTGGCTTTAAATTTCGCAACTCTTCTACTGTTAATAATGTCTCTCAGACGGTGACCAATAAAGAGAATCTGGTTCCTCCTGTTTCAATGTCAACATCTCAGCCTCATGGTCCTATTCCACATCTTGGCTTTACAGCAGAGCAATATCAAAAGCTCTTGCAATTGGTTCAGAAAGATTCTTCTTCCTCTGCCACTCAAACTGTTAATAATGCTATTTCAGGTAATAATAATCCTTTCATTCTTAAAAACTTCTGGATCTTAGATACAAGGGCTACCGATCACATTTGCTCTATTGCTTCCTCTTTTCTATCTCTTACAGCTATATCACCTATTGTTGTTAATTTGCCTAATGGTTCTACTGTTGTTGCTGATCATTCTGGTTCAGTTAATATCTCTGATTCTCTTATTCTTCATGATGTTTTGTTCATTCCTAATTTTCATTTTCATATCATCTCCATTTCCAAACTTACTCACTCACTTCATTGTTGTGCCATATTTCAGAACAACCTTTGCTTCCTAATGAATCTATCCCAATGGAAGATGATTGGTTTAGCTAAAGAAAGAGATGGACTATATTTTTTACCTCATCAGAAAGCTGCTCGCTGTCTTGCTTCCTCAGTGGATACTTCAGTTGTTCCAGCTTCATATTCTTCTTTTGACTTATAGACTTGGTCATCTTTCTGATTTTGTTTTCAAATGTATTCAACCGTTGCATCCTTATGTTGTTTCAAATAAATCTTTTGATCATTGTGATTCTTGTCATTTCGCCAAATAGAAGCGTCTTCCTTTTCCTGTCAGTCATACACATTCCAATAAAGTGTTTGCTATATTACATGTTGACATTTGGGGTCCTTATCATCTTGCTTCTATTCATGGCCACAAATATTTTTTAACTATAGTTGATTACTGTAATACCCCGAATTTTGAAACTTAAAGCTAGAGAATAAGCCTGAGATAAGTGGACTGCTAAGCCCCGGTTTAGCAAGATCCTAAATTGTGATTAAGAGATAATGACTCCAAAAGTAGATGTGGTTAGTGATAAATAACCCTTTTGGAGAATTCGATGTGATTTGAGTTCCAGATGTGATTCGTATGTGCTGTGAGCAACGTCGAAACCCTGTATTTAAGTTCAATTATGGATTAACCTCTAAATTGACTTAAAATAGAGGGAGGGCGCATAATGTGGTGATATGGAAAGATATGAAGTGTTTGGTGGTGATCCAAGAGAGATTACCATAATCAGGGGCAAAACGGTAAGTTACCGACCAATTGATCTGTTACCGAAGAGGAAACTCATTGGTAACTTCAAGATCAATGGTTAGGATTGATTTGTGTGATAGATCAAAGGGTGGAATCATGTGTGCAAGTGCCTATGTGAGCTCATGAAGATGGATCAAGATCATGACAAGTGGCAACTTGTGAGCCTTAGATCTTGGTCAAATGTTCAAAGTGTTTTTTTTCTCTTCCCTCTCCTTTATTTTGGTCGGCCAACACATGAGAAAAAGGGGAAAATCTGATCACTCTCTTCATCATCTTCATCTCTCTCCAAAGCTTCCATTTTCGCCAAGCAAGGAAGGAAAGAGAAAGGAGAAAGCTCATGGTAAGTGCTCTATATGGTCCTCTATTGCTAAAACACCCTTCTATAAAGTTGTTCATAGTGATGAGAGCTTCATCTCTATGGTTTTATATTCTTGATTGAAGGTGTTTGATGGCTTGAGGAAATTTGGAAAGATGGAGAATCAAAGAATTGATTTGGGAAAGAGGAAGAGGTGAGTATTTGAAGACTTTTGATCTAAGTTTTGTGAGTTTTGGTTGAGCTTTGTGAATTTCGAATTTTGCCCTGATTTTCTTGTGATTTTGGATTGGATGAATTGGGTTGTGTTTTATGTTGAAAATGGTGCCATGTTGTGGTATTTGATCATTGGAATTGGTTTGAATTGGATTGGACACAATGGTTGAAAAACTGGAAATTCTGTCCAGTGAGAATTCTGTCTGGGTAGTCTGTTTGTGTTGCCGTTTTGAATGGGCAAATGATGTTGGAAAATTATGAAACTTTCCAGTCTTAAAGTTCACATCTCAAGCTTCAAAATGGACATAAATTTTGTGTCATTTCGCTTTGTGAGCTGGGAGTTTGTACTGACCAAAGTTTGGCATCCAAACTGGACCCTGTTTTGGCAAGTCTGTTCTGGACAGTCAGATGACGTGGACGTTTTGACTGAGCAAATGATTTTCGAAAATTATGAAACTTTCCAGTCTTAAATTTCACATCTCAAGATTCAAAATGGACATAAATTTTGTGTCATTTCGCTTTTTGAGCTGGGAGTTTGAACTGACCAAAGTTTGGTATCCAAACTGGATTCTGTTTTGGCACAACGTTAGGTTTTTGGTAAATCTGGACTTTTGTGGTGATTTCTAGTAATGGCCAATATTTTTCCTAGAAAGAGGACCTAAATATATTTCATTTTGCTTTGGAATCACCTTATTTCAATTTTTCCTGAATTAGTTATGATTTTTGAAAGTTCAGCCAAGAAACTGGATTTTCTGGGCCGCAGCCAACCCCCATTTTCAGCATTTTGAGATTTTGAAAGGGTTCAGTATTCGTTTGGTTAGCGAGTAAGCGGAGCTGGAGCATACGTGGAAAGAAAAGAGTAGGGAACTTACCTCTCCTGCATGTATTGATATTTGTGTTTGTGTATTGATGCATGTTATTGCTTTGCTTGATTATGTGAAACATATATGAATGATTGAAGCTCTGTTTCTATTTATGCTATGGCCATGAGTATGTTGTTGAAACATTGAGCATGCAAATATATCATTATGTGAACATGAGTTATTGTGATGCAAGCATGTCATGCATTAAACACTTATCTTGCATGCATATTGGTATCTGTTTCCTACTGGGATTCTCTAAAATCTCACCCTCCCCTACCAACATTTTAGACAGGTCAAATGGCTCATGGAAGGAGCAAGTGACTAGGGGTGGCGAGAATCCCTTATGGGTATTTGTATTTGGTAGTTGGTTATCGTTATATGCTGGGATAATTGTATATGTTCCGATGATAGTTGGGATGTATATTTGGATATTGTATTTGTATATTGGATGAGTATTAAGTATGCATGTATGGAGTTGAGATTTGTGTAATCCCCGTTTGAGGAATTGTAAAAGGGCAAATGTGCCCTATGAATTCTATGTAAAGGTATGAACCTGGGAGTTGCCGGGAAGTTATTGTTGTACACTCTGATATTTTTATAAATGTGATATTCTGCGTAATGTAATTGTATTCGAAATTGAATATGAGACCAAGTAAATTATATTTCGAAAGTTATCTGTGAAAACCCTGTCGTGAAGATGGGATTTTAAATAAGTTTTGTTTCCTATGGTCTCTATTTCATTTTAATTGAGTATTTCGGATATAATTACGGAAGGGGGTTACAATTACTCTCGCTATCCATGGGTTTTCTTACTTCATAACAAATCTGAAACTCGTCAGGCACTTAAAAACTTTATTGCTTTAGCTGAAAATCAATTTGACACTAAAATTCAAACCATTAGATCTGACAATAGGGTTGAATTTCTTATGCCTGACTATTTTGCTTCTAAAGGTATTTTACATCAAACTACATGTGTAGAAACACCTCAACAAAACAGTATTGTTGAGAAGAAACATCAACATATCCTAAATGTGGCACGTTCTTTGTTATTTCAATCTCACTTGCCCAAAATATATTGGTCGTATGCCATTTTACATGCTGTCCACCTCATCAATCGCCTACCAACTCCCTTTCTTAACAACATGTCTCCTTTCTTTTGTTTACACCAAACACATCCTGATCTCACTAACCTTCGGGTGTTTGGTTCTTTGTGTTTTGCCTCTAGTCTCTCTCACAATCATACCAAATTTGATCCTCGAGCTCGAAAATGTGTTCTCTTAGGTTTCAAATCTGGTGTTAAAGGATATCTTCTTTTGGATTTAGTTTCTCACCAGATTTTCTTGTCTCGGGATGTTCATTTTTATGAACATTGTTTTCCTTTTCATACTAATGTCCTTCCTGATGCCTCTCCTAATGTCATTCCATTGCCACAAGACACTCCTTCACTTGATTTTCTTGTCACCACTTCTACTCCTAATTTTCTTTCTACAGAGTCATCTACTGCCATCCCTGCCTCACGCAGGTCTACAAGACAGCGACAGCCCCCTACATACTTGAGGGATTATCATCATGCATTACTTTCTTTGGCTCCACCACCATCTTCTATTGGCTTAGGTACTTCTTCACATTCCTTAAATTCTGTCCTTTCTTATAATCATCTTTCTCCTACTTACAAGCATTTTAGTTTATCCATTTCATCCTCTTTTGAACCAAAAACATTTAATCAGGCTGTTAAGCATGAGATATGGCGTCAGGCTATGGCTGCTGAGATTTTGGCTCTAGAACAGAATAATACCTGGATTCTGACTTCTTTACCACCTGGCAAATCTGTGATTGGTTGTAAGTGGGTTTATAGAAATAAGTATCATGCTGATGGTAGTCTTGAGAGAGCTAAAGCATGTTTAGTTGCCAAAGGTTACACCCAAACTGAGGGTGTGGATTATTTGGACACATTTTCTCCTGTAGCCAAGCTCACCACGGTTCGCCTTCTATTATCTCTGGCTTCATCTCAGCATTGGCATCTTCAACAACTTGACGTCAACAATGCCTTTTTACATGGAGATTTGGATGAAGAGGTTTATATGACCATTCCTTTTGGTTTTCATTCTCCCTCTCCTAATTTGGTTTGTAAGTTGCAAAAGTCCTTATATGGTTTAAAGCAAGCCAGCAGGACTGCATTCAAAGTTGTCTCATGCTCTCCTTTCTTTTGGGTATATTCAATCCAAATCTAACTACTCCTTATTTGTGCGTTGTAATGATCACTCTTTTACAGCTTTACTAGTCTATGTAGATGATATTCTTCTCACCGGAAATGACCTTGATGAAATACAGCGTGTTAAGTCTCTTCTTGATTCTGCTTTCAAGATCAAAGACCTCGGTGATCTTAAATCTTTCCTTGGTCTTGAAGTTGCTCGCTCTAAGCAGGGTATTTCTTTACATCAGCGCAAATTCACTTTGGAAATTCTTAATGACTTTGGCTTTCTTGCTAGCAAACCACTCAAGACTCCTATGTCTCGGCACTCTAAGTTGTCTATTGATACTGGGCAGCCTCTACCATATGGTTCTCTCTATCGTACTCTTGTTGGTCGCCTCATCTATTTAACCAACACTCGGCCTGATATTTCCTATGCTGTCCAACAACTTAGTCTGTTCATGTCCTGTCCAATAGATGCTCATTTACGTGCTGTTTTGTTTTGCGCTACTTAAAATCTTCTCCTGGCCAGGGTCTTTTTCTTTCTGCCTCTTCTGATTTAAGGCTTAAAGGTTTCAGTGACTCCGATTGGGCGGGCTGCTTGGATACTCGTCGCTCTATTACTGGCTTTTGTGTTTTCTTGGGTACTTCCTTACTCTCTTGGAAATCTAAGAAACAAAACACTGTTTCAGCATCCTCCTCTGAAGCAGAGTATCGTGCTCTTTCATCTTTAGCTCGTGAACTCCAGTGGCTTTTGTATCTCTTGAATGATCTTCACATCCCACATCCTTCTCTAGCTCTTGTCTACTGTGATAATCAGTCAGCGCAACATATTGCAGCCAATCCCATCTTCCATGAGCGTACCAAACATATCGAGATTGGTTGTCACATTGTGCGGGAGAAACTTAAGTCTAAAGTTCTTCATTTGCTGCCTATTCGAACCCATCATCAGCTGGAGGAAATTTTCACAAAGCCATTACATCCTGCTCCTTTTCACAGTTTTTTGTCCAAGTTGGGATTGCACAACTTGCATTCTCCAGCTTAAGGGGGTAACAACCTTCATGTATTTTATGAATTTTATTTAATAGTTTGTTATTTCATAACCAAGTTAGTTAGTGCATAAGATGACAGCTGTACATTGGATACTTTTATATATAGCCAAGTGTTGTATACAGTGAAATAAGATTGACTTTATTTTCTCAGTTTCTCAGACTTTCGTTTTCCCTTTCTGTTCTTGCGTTCTTGCTCTCTTCTTCATTCTCGAGAGCTCCTCTTTCTTTCTTTTGCTCTTCAATTAGTCAGATCTGGTAATAGTGCCACTGCCACGTTCGTTTTCCTATATACTGCTTCAGATCGTGCGATTCATGGAATTGGCTGGGTTATCCATTTTCATCATCTGTTCGCTCTCTTTTCTTTCCCAACAAATAGTTCTTGGCCGTTGGATGTTTGTCACCATGGATAGCTGCTGGTTGTGCATCTAGCATGTTCGCTGTCTTCAACCACCTTTAGATCGTAGGGTTAGTAGATGCGGTTGGGTTTATCCCATTTTTTATTTTTTCTGGGTATGTTGGCAATGTGCCTGAGGTAGTTGTCATTTTATATCCTCCATTAATAGCTATAGTTTTCGATTCATGAATTGTAGATGTTTTGGAGATTGTAGTTCTATTTGATTGATATCAATTTCACTACAATCAATGTACTTTTGATCTCCATGGCTTTTGTATATGATTTTGTGAGGGACGTTAACACTAGTCGTTAAGGATGGAAGCTCTGCATTCGTATTATTCATTTATGGAAAATGCATGGCTGATACAGCAGGGGAGATGTGGCTTTTATTAAGATTGTGTTTCAGGACTTTGAGGCAAGCGTTTCTATTTATCTCTACTATGTTTTTCCTCTGTTTTAGTAGAGTTGTTATTTGTTATGAATTTTTTTAGCTGCTTCCTTTGCCTTTTGTTTCCTTTGTACATACTAACTTAGTTTTGTTGACGTGTAGGGTGATCGTATTCACGCTATTGTCCGTAGTGGTTTTGTGAAGCGCCATGAGAAGAGTTTGTATGAGGGTGCAATGTGTGTGATGTCCCATTTTAATGTTGCTCCATCGATGGGGTCGTATCGTACAACAAACACTACTACAAAAAACATTTTTAACATCCCCTTTTTTAGGTCTTTTAACGTCTGAAAACAAGGAGACGTCTATGTGAGCGATGTAGTAAAAAATGGCAATAACGTTCGTAGATAAAAGGATGTCTAAAATCTGGACTTTAGACGTCCCCAGTTTAAATTGGGTACGTCTAAAGTCCCCCACTTTAGAAGTCCCCACTTTAAAGTGGGGACGTCTAAAGTGTTTTTTTTTAAAAAAAATTTATTTATATTACAGAACTGGACTAAACAGTATTTAAAACCAGAAATCATATATCATCGTCAATAAAATTACAGATCTAGTATCTGAAATCCAAAATCTACACAATAATATTACAGATCTGGACTAAACAGTATTTAAAACCAGAAATCATATATCATCGTCAATAAAATTACAGATCTAGTATCTGAAATCCAAAATCTACACAATAATAACTCTAGCGCTGAAATCTCATAAACAGAAGATGATAACAATGAATAGAGAAGAGCAACAGGGAGAGATGTACCTCATTTTCTCAGTAGGAACGTGGCCATTAAGCATGTTTTGGAGTCTCGATCTACAAACTATAACAACACGAGTTAGAAGATAAAATAGAAGGGAAATCCAAAGAAAAAAGAGAAAGAAGATAAAATAGTAAGAAACATAACAGATCTGGTGAAAAAGAGAGAGAGCAAAGAAGAAGCAAGTTTAAAAATAGTATATAAAGAAGAAGAAGCAAGAGTTAAATGCGTGGTGGTAAGCATTACAGATCTGGTGAAAAAAGAGAGAGAGAAAAGAAGAAACAAGTTTAAAAACAACATATAAAGAAGAAGAAGTAAAAGTTAAATGTGTGGTAGTAGTGGTTGCGTTGATGAGAAAGAAGAGTGTGGATATATAAAACTAACAAATAAAGACTGTCAGTACAGATTTAAATTGTTTTTTTTACGTCCCCAATTTAATTTAGGGACACCTAAAGTTATTTAATTAATTTTTTTTAACTTTAGACGTCCCCAATTTAAAAAGGAACGTCTAAAGTCACACTTTAGACGTCCCCTTCTAAATTTTTTTTTAATAATTGGGGGCACCTTTAGGCGTCCCTAATATTAGGGACGCCTAAAGTGGCGTCCCTGATATTATATCAAGGACGCCACTTTAGGCGTCCCTAATAACATTAGGGACGCCAAAAGTGGCGTCCTTGATTTAAAAAAAAAAATTACTTTAGACGTCCTTAATTAAATTGGGGACGTCTAAAGTGACCAAAAGTCGTTCCTGATTTTTAAAAAAAAAATTAACTTTAGACGTCCCCAATTTAATTGGGGACGTCTAAAGTGACCAAAAGGCGTTCCTGATTTTAAAAAAAAAAATTTAACTTTTGACGTCCCCAATTAAATTGGGGATGTCTAAAACTATTCAAATCTCACTCAGAATTACAAAAATGTCACTGCCTTTATTTTTTACGTCCCTTTTTTAAAAAGGGACGTCCTTTAAGGTCGTAAAAGCAATATTTTATAGTAGTGAAAACATGCTTATCGAATTAACTTCCAATTTTCAGACTGTCGTTCGTCCCACTAAGGATGATGGTCGTATCTCGCTTTTTGGTTTCAATTTTGTTCCTTTTTCAAAAATTATGTCCGATGATTTTGACGATCGATTTCTGGTAGGTGAGTGAAATATTTCGTTTACTTTGAACTTTTTCTGTGATTTTCACCTTATTCACCATTGATTAACTGTTTACTTTTTTTCGAATAGATGTGATTGATATAGTTACTAGTGTGGGAACTTGGGATGAGAACACTGTGGGTGGTTGAAAGCAAGCTCGGTTGAGATTGAGATAATAGATGAGTAGTTTCAGTTGTCTTATATCTATACATTTGTTACATGTGCATCTATTTTGGTTAGGTTCTATACATTTTATTAGTTTATATAATAGTAACGGTCATTTCTTCATGATTGCTGCAAATATTAGGATGCACCGTGAATGTACACTGTGGTGAGGTTTGCAACTGATCGAGTTCTTGGAATATATGGATTGCCACGTTGCTGGATCTGTTACTTTTGTACTGCAATGGTGTAAGGTCAAAGAGTTTCAGCGTAAGTCAGTGTTTCCTTTTTTTATTATGGTTAGTTTGAGTATATTCTACCTATGTCTTATTTAATGTTTATCTGTTAACGCTATTGCGATATCAGGGAAGAACAAGTTGTCCAACTCTATGTATACTTCCCGTATGTTCATTCAACCGACCATGCCTGAGGTTGATCATTTTGTTGACCGGTCTTTATTTATGGTGTTATTGTGAGTTATATTTATTCCTCCTATCTTCATTTTGTTCCACTCTCACTTATGTTTGCTTTGTTTAGATTGAAGACTGCCGGAGTTGTCCTTGACCATATGCCTGATCATATGGCCTCGCAAGCAACTTTAAGTCTTGCAGACGATTTGCTTGGGGTCATGGACCAAATGACTATAGCCTGTTTACGACCCGACATGTTGTGAAATTAGTATCCCTTTTAACATTATAGTAAGTTGATTCTTGAGTAGACATTAGAATTGCTCAACAATTTCATGTTTACATACCGATTATGCTTTGAATTGACTATGGCTTGAACATGTGTGGACTCTTGTGTTATTCATATTCTATTTTGGTTTTTTACCGTAAGTGTTCTTCCTTTTGTTTAATTTGCAGGATTCTGTGGTTACTCTTATGATTGAGATTGTTGACATTAAGCTTTCTAGAGGCTGGTATTACACGTCCTTTAGGGTTGATGGTAAAAAGGTTATTCCCGATGGTAATGCTTATTACTGTGGGAAGTGTAATGGTATTGTTAGGGCTGTTGTTCCATGGGATTGTTTTTTTATATATTGGTTACCTTTTTTTTGTGTTGTACTTATATATTGTCTCTGTTCACTATCTTGCGCAGGTTAATGCTTTTAAACATTTGTTTGTAGGTTTATGTTGTACGCTGAAGTTGTTGATGACACTGGGTGTTGTGAGTTGGTTTTGTTTGACCAAGAGGTGTCTAGGATGATTGGTTGCAATGCTATGGAGGTGAAAGATATTATTCGTTAGGGCACTGGGCAAGATCACCAAGTATGCTCTGCCATTTTGATTATGTTGGTGGAATCTGTGCAATTTTGATGTCACTGATGTACTCTTTTTTTGTAACAGGTTGATTATGAAAAGAACTTTCCTCCTGAATTTGTGGACAAGATTGTGGAGAAGAAGTATCTCTACAAAGTTAAGATACCAAATGACTATGTTGAACAAAGGTCAGAGACTTGTGTTGTGGTCAGGCTGACTGCAGACCCTGAGATTTTGCAAACGTATATTGCTTATTATAAGGAAGGTCTTGAGGCAGATCCCATCAGTCCTGATGAGTGCGACAATGAGCAAGTATGTTTTTTTGTCCTTTTATTGTTTCCACTTCTGACTGTGTTTAAAACAATGTTCAACACTTTTGATGTATCACTTTTAAAATATGTGCTTCTGTGTAGGATATGGATTTGTCCCTTATGCATTCTAAGGATGCATGGTCCTCTGATGTTGTTTGCAATGAAAAGGAGTCTATTCAACTTCCTGAATCACATGATGGCACCAACGATGTTGTGTCTTGCTCAAGGTCTGCTGGAAGGAGGAAATTAAAATGTAGTGTACATTGGAACCAGATGTTTTGTTGCTTTTCAACTAAAAATTTGAAGGCATGCAGTGTTACATTATCTTTGTTATTTTGTCTCCTTACAGTTGAAGCTGAGAGTATTCCTTCCGTTGATGTTGCTGCATGTAGTGCCGTAGGTGAAAAGACGCTCAGGGTCTTTGGCTCCAGGAAGAAGAACTATTATGAGGACAAGTGATTATCGTTCGTTCGTTTCTTTGTTTCTTTTACTTTTTATGCCAAGGACCTTTAAAGAACAATGGTTGGTTGGTCCATGTTTAGAATGTTTTAATGTACAGTGAATTTATGTTAATATAGTTGTCATCTTTTATACCGACATTCGAGCTATTCTCTCAATCCTTTATTAGATAGTATCATCGTACTCCCGTTGGTTCTCAAAGCTATTAGTAAAAAATATTAGTACCTAAATTAAGTCATTAAAATATCTTTTCAGCCATTTGGATTTTTCGCAAACATTATGTCAACACCCGTTTCCATTTTGATATGCACAGGGCAATAATGAACAAGTTCCATAGGCAAACAGAAAAGTACAGTTATACTGATAATAAGTATTTGTTTACAGACAGTCATTAACAGAGCAGAAATCGATAATAATGACAAATATGTACAGAATGTTCCAAAACTATTTCACACACAAACTATATACAACCACTGTATTCATCTTGGGAAATGTGCCTGTCAGTTTCCCTTCTCTGCATCCTTGGCTTTCGAGCCGCTCGCAGCCGCTGAGACATTTGGATTAGAAAAGGGGTGAGATTCCAAGGAATCTCAGTAGAAACATACGATCAACATATAAAATGCGAAAATTAAATATGCAATGCACCGTATCAAGAAAAATGAAAACTCATATCATTCGTGTGTGTACACAAAATTCAGGGCCAACTAACCCGTTGAAATCCCTACATGTACCTCAACTGAGTCCTTGACTACAGCTAGGTAAGACTAGTGTACCTAGCTAGGTCCTAGACCACAGCTAGGTAATATGCCTCCAGCACGTGTTCATATCCCAAAATATAGTAACACGCATCATACAAATAGTCACATAGTATATGAGAGATAGTAGTCCCTACCTCGAAGTTCTTTCAACCCATTTTTGTGTGCCTCGTGAAACGTGTTGATTTTCGACTCCTGATTCGGTCCTAAAATATTAAATGTATAAGAAATAGGTTATAACCTATCCAAGTATCATTTTAGACACTTCCATAGTGTTTCTTGTGGTTATATTAGTCTATGGTGAAAATTTACAAAAATGCCCCGGGACCCCTGACCCGGCCCTGCCGTACCTAGCCCGATGGCGCGTTTTCCCAAAATTTTTTACTAGGGTTATCCTAACATATTTTCATCCAAGGAATCCATTTTTGGGCTCAAAATTACCAAATTCAATGTCAAATTATGAAATTGCCCTTGGCAGACCTACTTTTAGGGTTTTAGGGGTGTTTCCGTAATTATACTTTCTCGGCCTTTTCTGAAAAAATGCCCAACTGTAACCCCACCTATTTTTGCCTAATGAATCCAATGGAATCATCAAATCATTGAAAATCCAAATCTAAGGCCCTCAAACATCCCTGGCCGAAATAATTGTGTTCTCCGGGAAAAATCGGGGTTTTACGATTTCGGCTCTGTAAACACGTTTCTTTCTACTTCTAACCACTTTATTAACAATCTAATTGAGTTATAACAACCATTTGAACTAAAATTGGGCAGCATAACCCTTAGATATACACTTTTTTAAAATTTAAAACCAATGGCAATCCGGCGAAATTTCACCGATTAAATTGCCCACAGCAGCCAGAATAGTTAATATACGAAGGTTTGGAAGTTACCTTAAGCTCCCACAAGCTTTTTCCAAAAATGGCTGAAAACCCTAACTTTTAGAACACCAAATTTGAGCTTTCCAAACCTTAAAGAACAAAGAGGAGTAGCTTAGGATCGGAGTTATATGCGTTAAGAGCGAAATCGTCAGAGAAATCGGCTTACCTTGTGAGATTTCTTCTTCTCTCTCTCTCTCTCTCTCCAAACCTCAACGTCCCTCTCTCTATTTCAGGTCTTCTGTGCGTGAATGAGCTGAAGGAAGGAGATACAACATATGTTTTATTATATATAACATTATGCTTTAATTGTTTAACAATTTTTCCAAAATTCCAAAAATGAAGTTTTATGTACATAAACCTTATGTGCAAGTAACCATGCTCATTAAGCCCAACCAATATTTCCTTCTTTATGCCACATGTAGAAGACACCTAGGGGTCCCTCCCTATGGTCTCAATTGGCTTCACAACTTGTTCCGGTTACGTATACACGTAAAGTCTCAATTTTGGTCAAAATTGCACTTTTTGCTCAAATTTTTCATAAATTCATATTAAATTGACCAAAATATTCTAAATATATTTTTAACCTTTATTTTCCTTAATTAATTGAAATTAACTTCAATTAATTGGAAAATAATGTATTTTGTGCTATTTTGGCAAAATTACGATTTTGCCATTACCTTTCTAATCTAATTTCTTTTCTTATTTTTCTTTGGCCAATTTCCATATATTTTTGGACCAAATATTTTCTATAATATTCCTTCATTTTTGGACCTTAATATTGGGCTTTTTAAATTACCCAAATTAATTCCATAATTATTTTTGCCCAATTTCCCATGAAATTGAACATTCATAAATTCCAAATTCATGAATATTCACCATTTTATTGAATTTCTCAAATATTTACAATAATTTTGGTGAATATAAATTTTGGGGTGTTACAGTTCTCCCTCACTTAAATAAATTTCATCCCCGAAATTTGCTACACCTAATCAGCCATAAATTTCGGGTAACGTTTCTTTACACTATCTTCTGTTTCCCATGTAGCCTCTATGGGCGATAACCCTTTCCAGACAATCTTGATGAATGAAATGCTCTTGTTTCTGAGATGCTTTTCTTGTCGATCGATGATTCAGTCAGGTGTGACTTCGTAAGTCAAATCGTCGTGCATTTCTTCATCTTCATACTCTATTACGTGTTCTGGATCAGGTTGATACTTTTTCATCTGGGAAACGTGAAAAACATCATGTAGCCTGCTCAGATTCAGTGGCAAAGCAATACGATATGCTACAGGCCCAATCTTCTCTAAGATCTCAAACGGACCAATGTATCTTAATTGTAGCTTCTTTGTTTTCAATGCCCTGCCAATACCCGTAACAGATGATACTTTCATGAATACGTGGTCACCGACTTCAAATTCTAGAGGTTTTAGCCTCTTATCTGCATAACTTTTCTGTCGGCTCTGAGCAGCTAGCAATCTTTGCTTGATCAATTTTATCTGCTCCATTGTCTGATCAACAAAATCTGGCCCTAGCAATTCCCTCTCAGACAACTCAGTCCAGCATATTGGCGAGTGACACTTCCTCCCGTAGAGTGCCTCGTATGGAGCCATTTGAATACTCGAATGATAACTATTGTTGTAGGCGAACTCTACTAATGGAAGGAATTTGTCCCAGCTACCTTTATAATCAAGCACACACGCCCTTAGCATATCCTCAAGGGTTTGAATCGTTTGCTCTGTCTACCCATCAGTTTGAGGATGATATGCTGTACTGAATCAGAGCTTGGTACCCAAAGCTTCATGAACCGCCTTCCAAAACTTGGAAGTGAATCGTGGATCTCGATCAGAGATGATGTTCTTCGGAATACTATGCAATCTCACAATCTCCTGAATGTAAATTTCTGCTAGTTTATCAGGAGAATAGTGAATGCTAATCGGTAGGAAGTGAGCTGTTTTCGTGAATCTATCAACTATCACCCATATAGCATCATGGTTTCTAACCTTTGGCAACCCTGTCATGAAATCTATGGTAACGCTTTCCCACTTCCACTCAAGTATCTCAGGATTCGTCAAAAGCCCCGAGGGTCGCTGATGTTCAACTTTCACTTTCTGACATGTTAAGCAACGAGCAACAAACTCAGTCACCTCTCTTTTCATTCCAAGCCAATAGTATTGAGCCTTCAAGTCATGGTACATTTTTATGGCTCCTGGATGCAGAGTATACTTACTCTTATGTGCCTCCTTTAGGATTTTTCGTTTCAGTTCTGGTTGTGGTGGAATATAAATCCACTTCTTGTACCTGACTAGCCCGCTGGGAGACAAGTCGTAATCCTGAGTCTCGCCCCTATCAATCATACCTTTGATATAAAATGCTTCATCATCATGTTGTTGGGCTTCTTCAATTGCCGCCCTCATATCATTGTATATTTGACTGACCCAACTGCCTAACAGAATTTCACTAGACAGATTTAGGTCTCTGAAATCCTCGATTAGTTTCTTCTCATAAATCATTATGGCTGCCACCTGAACTGATTTCCGGCTTAATGCATCAGCGACAACATTAGCCTTATCGGGATGATATTTGATTTCTAAATTGTAGTCTTTCAGCAACTCCATCCATCTGCGTTGTCTCATGTTGAGCTCTTTCTGATCATACAAGTACTTCAAGCTTTTGTGGTCGCAGAACAACTCTACAGTCTCACCATAGAGATAATGTCTCTAGATCTTCAAAGCAAACATAATTGCCGCTAACTCAAGATCGTGGGTGGGATAGTTCAATTCATGAGGTTTCAGTTGTCTGGATGCATATGCCACCACTCGGCCATGCTGCATCAACACGCATCCCAATCCCTGCCCATTGGCATCTGTATAAACAACATACGTAAATTATGGATCTAGGATCGTCAGCACTGGTACTGTAGTTAACCTCTGCTTCAACTCTAGGAAGCTCTTCTCACAATTCTCATCCCACACAAAATGTTGAGCTTTCAGCGTCAATTTTGTCAACGGTAGTGCA
This sequence comes from Inga laurina, assembly GCA_963855925.1. Taxonomy (NCBI): domain Eukaryota; kingdom Viridiplantae; phylum Streptophyta; class Magnoliopsida; order Fabales; family Fabaceae; genus Inga; species Inga laurina. The sequence goes on from OY979705.1 coordinate 5,153,732, forward strand.
ATTCTGGAGAAATTCTGAATAAATCTTCGATAGTAGCCAGCTAGACTTAGAAAATTGCGCACTTCAAATACAGTCTCTGGCCTCTTCCAGCTCAGTACTGCTTCCACTTTGCTAGGATCAACAGAGACCCCTTGTTGTGAGACAACGTGGCCCAGAAACTTTACCTCTGAAAGCCAGAATTCACACTTGCTCAGCTTGGCATAGAGTTTCCTATCTCGCAATATGTTCAACACTGTTTTCAGATGCTGCTCGTGTTCAGCTTTACTCTGTGAATACACAGTATATCATCAATAAAGACTACAACGAACTGGCCGAAGTACGGACGGAAGATTCGATTCATGTAGTCCATAAACACGACAGGTGCATTGGTCAGCCCAAATGGCATCACAAGAAACTCGTAATGCCCATATCTGGTCCTGAAAGCAGTCTTCGATATATCTTCTGCTTTGACTCTCAACTGATGGTATCCTGATCGCAAATCGATCTTCGAGAATACACAGGAACCAGATAACTGATCGAGTAGATCATCAATTCTAGGGAGTGGATTCTTGTTCTTGACGGTCACTTTGTTCAGCTCTCGATAATCGATACAGAGACGCAGCCTTCCGTCTTTCTTCTTGACAAAGAGCATTGGAGCACCCCAGGGTGATACGCTGGGTCGTATGAACCCTTTCTCAAGTAGTTCCTCAATCTGCTTCTTTAGCTCTGCCATTTCGCTTGGAGCCATACGGTATGGGGTTTTAGAAATTGGACCCACTTCAAGCTTTAAATCAATCAAGAACTCCACTTCCCTATCTGGAGGTAGTCCACCGACATCCTCTGGAAAAACATCAGGGAATTCGTTTGCCACAGGGATACTTTCCAAGGCTACACCGGCCTCTGATTGCATAGAGCAGAATACCATGTACCCCTGACAACCCTTCTACAAATACCTCTCAACCTTAGCCGCAGATAAAAGGTTAAGAGCGATTTCAGTGTCAGCTTGTGGCTGTGGATTCAAATATAAGATTCTCTTTTGTTTACAATCAAACAACACACCATTTGCTGTCAGCCAGTCAATCCCCAAAATTACTTCCAACCCTTGCAGTGGCAAACAAATCAGATTTACAGTTGACTTGTGCCCCTCAGTGTTTATCCCGCAATTCAAACAAACATTAGTCATCACAATTCGTGTGCCCATAGGTGTAGATACAACCAAATCATATGGGGATTTATGCATATGTAAATTCAATCGTCTCACACAGTCATATGCAATAAATGAATGGCTAGCACCATAATCATACATAACATGCACTAGACTGCCATTGAGAGAAATCATACCTTGAATCAGCTCCGGAGATTTTTGAGCTTCTTCCTGTGTTAGTGTATAGACCTGGAACCCTGGGTCTAGTCCCCTCCGATTGCTGCTTCTGTGGACAATCTTTTGAAAAGTGCCCTGGCTTACCGCAGTTATAGCAAGTGAGTGGTTTGTTAGGATCCATTCTAAACGAGGCTCCACTACACATTTTGCCAGGATGAAATGGCTTGCGGCAATGCCAACATGTTCCGCCTCTTGGGAAACCCTGGCCCCCACGGCCTCCAGCTTGATTCGGCCTCTTATAATCGCCCCTAGAAGGTCCACCCTGTTCTTTTCTTTTCTGTGATGAACTTCCACTCCCAGAAGCATCTTTATTACCATTCTGAGTTGCCAGGCTCGACATACGCTTCTCAATGTATTGGCACTCTTCTGCCGCTTTACTGAAATCAGTAAAGTGTTGGGAGATCAGTCTATCCTTTTTGTGCTATTTTGGCAAAATTACGATTTTGCCATTACGTTTCTAATCTAATTTCTTTTCTTATTTTTCTTTGGCCAATTTCCATCTATTTTTGGACCAAATATTTTCTCTAATATTCCTTCATTTTTGGACCTTAATATTGGGCTTTTTAAATTACCCAAATTAATTCCATAATTATTTTTGCTCAATTTCCCATGAAATTGAACATTTATAAATTCATAAATTCCAAATTTATGAATATTTACCATTTTATTGAATTTCTCAAATATTTACAATAATTTTGGTGAATATAAATTTTGGGGTGTTACACATTACCCTTTTGTTGAAGTCCTTTTTTTAGGCCCATATCCTCGGTTAAGCAATTAAGAAAATATGATGGTTCATATGAATGGTTAACGTAAGGCAGCGACGCAATTCTATGTTATTTGGTTTATACTGTGTACACACAACGTCCAATGTTTTCTTGTATTGTTTCCACAATGTGGGCTATATTTTCTCTCCTATCAGATCATATCAATCAAGCTTAATATGTTCAAAAAATATGTCATTTAATTTCCGTTATTAAGTTGATACTGTGATGGTCTTTATGTGTATGAATTTTATGCAAGTTACATCTGGTATATTCAAGGATATATTTAACCAATTTTGGATGAAGAAAATGCAGTATTTTATAACTTACAGTGTAAAATAGTTTGAATTTCTATACTTTGCTTTGTACCATTCTTCTCGGTAATTTAAATATTCTGTTTGATCTACAAGATTTGAATGTAAGATTGTCATCAACGTTGTCGTTCGTCTGGGGGTTTCTTCTCAGCGATGTTGTAATTTTATAGCAAGTATTTTTATTCTATATTTTTTTATGCAGCGGTCAACATTGACTCTTATGGATTACACAAACTATGTGTAAGCAAGAAATAGTATTGTAAATAATTAGATTAGTATAACATCCATTTATATAATTAAATATAAGATATACAAGGGTTCAAAAGGTTTCGAATATTTTTGCAGGTATGTATGTTCTATATATTTAACTCTATATTATATAAGGATGATGTAATAGTGGCATTTATCATATAACATATAACATATTGTTAGCCATTTCAGTCTATATACAACTCGCTGATAGAAAATATTAAATGTTTGTACATTTGGTATGAGTTGACACCTACAACTTATTTTATATCATATGTTTTAGATACGTTTAGATTAACTTAAGACGTAAATGAATGAAATTAACTGTTTATAATCCTACGACATTAATTTGATTTTTGAGGGTTCATGTAATTTAAGTTATGAAACTTTTAAAGTATATCGTGTGAGAGATTGAAATTGTTATTTCATAAAACGTCGATGAAAGTAATTTACTACTTCTGAATTTACAGTATAGAGCTTTACCATTTAAATGCTTTTTTTTTGGGTAACTTACTCTCACGTGTATTACGTTTCTTCTTCCATTATCTAACTACTTTATTTGTATTTTTGGTTTCACACGTGTTGTAAACAGATATTGGCCACTTTATTGTTTAATTGCTTTGTTTGAGGTGGGGGTTCGTTTAATTTGGTTTTGCAAGTATGATGTAATATCTCGAATTTTGGAACTTGAGGTTTTGGAATGAGCCTAAATTAAGCGAACTGCTAAGCCTCGGTTTAGCAGGTGTCTTGAACTTATTTTCTAACATTTCTTATATTTGTGAGGTATTAAAGGGAATAAAATGGTGAATTAAAGAGTATGGGAAATTTGTATACAAAAATGGAATTAACTCTTGGGTTTTCTAGAAATCCCAATATTGAGGTCCAAAGTAGAGGAATATAACAAAATAATATTTGGCCAATACTAATGTTAATGTTGGTCATGGGTATTAGAAATTAAAGGAAAACAATGTTTTCGGTGAAATTGCCTATAATGCAGTGAGCTTATCATGTGATTTTGTATAACCAAATGAGGAGCACAGAGTATGATATTTTACAGGATGAAAGTAGACATCCTAAGCTTTAATTTGATAGTAATCTGACTCAATTAGAGCTATATACAAAAATTTATGAATTTTTGAAGTTAACCCAGAAAAACTATGAATTTTCTGAAACAGCAAGTAAAGATTAAAATTCTAGGAATTTTGTGCTTCCAACTAGCAAAAGGCTATATTTTTTCTTAAAACTACACTCAATAAGGGTTCTATTTTAGAATCACCCCAATTAGATTTTTTTAGAATTAGTAATGATTTTTTAAAGTTTGGGCATAAAATCTACCAGAATTTCTGAAAAATCCGAAAATGGGAAAATAAATAAGGGATATTTCAAAATATTATAAAATAATTCCCATCTTCTTCCTCAGGCATAACTGACGTGTTTTTCAGCTGAAAATAGAGAAAGTTTGAGAAATTCTAGAGAGAAAAGGAGAAGAGAACTTGTACGGTAGGTCAATTTCTTTGGTAAATCCATACCTAACACGTATAACTCCGCTCCTAAGCTATTCTTCTATGTTCTTCAAGGTTTGTAGAGCACAAATTTGGGTGTTCTAAGGCTAGAGTTTCAGCCATATTAGGAAAAAGCCAGAAGGAGCTTGAGGTAACTTCCAAACTTTCGTATATTGCTTATTCTAGCGGCTGTGGGCAATTTAATCAATGAAATTTCGCTAGATTACCATTGGTTTTAAATTTTGGAAACGTGAGGGCCTAGGGGTTTTGCTGCTGAAATTGGGTCTAAAAGGTAGTTGTAATCTTGTTAAATAGTTGATAAAGTGATTATGAGTATAAAGGAACATGTCTGTGAAGTCAGAATTGGAAAACCCCAATTTTTTTCTGAAGAACTGAGAATTTCGGCCAAGGCTAGTTTGGAGGGGTTAGAGTTGGATTTTCATGCAATTAATGGCTCCATTATGTTCAAGAGGGAAAATTAAGTGGGGTTACAATAGGTCACTTTTTCAAAAAAGCCCAAAAAAGCATAATTACAAAAACTCCCCTAAACACTGAAATAAGGGCTGTCAAGGGTATTTTTGTAATTTGATAATGAATTTAATAATTCCGAGTTCGAAAATGAATTCTTTGGGTGGAAATATGTAAGAATAGCCCATGTCGAAATTTCGAGAAGAGTACAATCGAACCGAATACGGCGGGGCCAGGACAAGCCGGGTCCCGGGGGCATTTTGGTAAATTTTTACAATAGACTCGTATAACCATAAGAAACACTATGGAAGTGTCTAAATTGGTACATTTGACGTTTTAGGACCAAGTTGAAGCCCAAGGGATTGGCACCCGAAACAAAGCACACGGTTCGAGGTGGAAAAGGTCTAATGTAGGGAAATTACCTCTCCTGCATGTATTTAATATTTGTGCTGGTGTATTGGTACATGTTATTGCTTTGCTTGATTATGTGAAACATATATGAATGATTGAAGCTCTGTTTCTGTTTATACTGTGGACATAGTTTTGTTGCATGAAACATTGAGCACGCAGATATGTCATTGTGTTAGCATGAGTTTATGTAATGCAAGCATGTCATGCATTAAGCACTTATCTTGCATGCATATTGGTACTGTTTTTCTACTGAGATTCTCTCGAATCTCACCCTCCCCTACCAATAATTTAGACAGGAGGAGATAGAAGATACGTTGAGAATAAAGAAAAGAACCGTACGAGGAAATTGTGGTGGTGGAACGAAGACTGGAAGATATCTCCATTTCACTCGGACGGGTTTAGACACCCTGGTAGCCCTGTGCAGCTACATTGATGGTAATTATTATATATGAACCCCTATGGGGAATTTCTGTAATCGAGCACTTTTTATCAGTATATTTATGCTATTCCTGTGTTGCCCACTAAACCGCATATCATTTTCCACGAATACTTTGATAAAGGTGAAATTAAAATGAAGACGTGACATATGACATGTTGTTTTGTCTAATATGTTTGTCATCTTCTTTGTTACCTTGGTGTGTGTTTTATGAATTCTACATTTTGGGGGGGGGGTTCATCTCTATGTTAATTAACTAACCACAGGTGCTAAACTACTGATTGAAAGTTGTCCATGGTTGTAGTTTATTGTAATTGTTTTATTCCCATACGTAAATTTATTTTTTGTCTTATGTGGTGTTGTTGATTTGTCTTCTTTTTTAATCATAGCATAATATTGTTAGGTAATATAATACTCCTTCCGGTCCTAATTATAAGACAAAGTTGATTTTTTTGGAGAAATTAAGGAAGCTAATTAACTTACTTTAGAGTATTTATATTTTTATTTTTTTCTTCAAACTAATTAGCTTGACTAATAAATTAATATATAATTTAAGGATACATAACATATGATATAATTAAGTAACTTATTTAGCTTCCTTAATTTCTTCAAGAAAAGTCAACTTTATCTTATAATTAGGACCGGAGGTAGTAGTAGAATGACACTTGTAGGGGTCTACACAATGTTGTTATTAACTTGAAATTTTCGTTGGTTGTCATAGTGGTATACCTTTATTGTTCAAATGATAAAGGGTATTTTATCTGTAAGCTGTGTCTTTGTGTTAGGGTGGCGATGTATGTACAAGAGCTTGCTAAATTATTCGCGTTTTTTATTTTGTTCTTTTTATATAAGTAAACTATGTCTTCTTTAAAAAGTAGGTACATTTAAATATGTAAGTGTGTGACCGATCGAGTATAACGCTTGACTACCGTATAGGTGTTAGTTTACTTTATGCTACTAGATTGGAAGAGGTGTGGAACAACGTAATCTATGAACTTCGTTATATATTGATTCAAGCTCTAATACGTGTAGCACATTTATGTACATTGCAAAGCATCCAGTGATTTAGATATTCACAATAGATAATGGAAAGAAAATATTTCAGTTCGATGTTTAGGAAGAATCATTTTGCTGCTGAAGGAGGTAAAGCACATTATACGCCCACAAGACCTCACCGTCCAGTGCACACATGGCGTAGCTTTTTTTGCACAATACATTACCACAGAAAACTTGCATGGGCATGGGAATGATATCAGGATGCATGTTCCATGACAGCAGCTCAAGGGTTTGTTGTACTTCTTGCCTTAATGAATTGGTTGATTTTTATTTCAGCAATTCTGACATCCATTCCATTGCATCTTTTGCTATTGTGGTGTCCTTGAATCTCTGCCAATTGGATATAACTAAAAGAGAATGCACGTACTTTATAGTTATGTGTCCCTTTTCTTCAACTTCTTTGACCAGTGCCAATCCGGAAATGCCTGTATCTCCTGACTGCATGTAGTTCTGTAATACTTTCCTAAATAAAACTTCCAGATTCCTGCAGTGAAAACATTCTAACAGAAATGCAGATTCCTGAACTGGTATTAGCCAGTCTAGCACGTTTATGTTTCTTAGAGGGGCATTTTTAAATAATATCCTGGACTCACCTAATGCTTTAAGTTCCCGACATGTATTCCTGAAGTGATAATAATCCTTCAAACTCCCCTCCGCGACAAGGAACATGATGGTTAGAAGCAGGTCTGTTGGTAGAGCCATCAGGTGACTATGTTGGGTAGTCATTGTTTTTGGGTGTCTTCTTCGGGCAAAAGGTTAATAGTTAAGTATATTGTGTTGTGCAAAGGCACAGGTATGTATGTTTGTAGTCATCTATGCCGTGATGAACGTCCTTAAATAACCTGACATGTGTTGAGCTGGATTGAAACCGCCACACATTTTTACACGACGTGCCAATAGTCGAGTTGTATGATTGTTTTGAATTGAGTGTGTTTCCCTCCTGTTCTAATCTACCGCGTCTTCAACGTGACCCGGAAAGTTTGGATGGGAGGTATGGATTAATTTGTTCTTCTCATGTACATGTTCTCATACTTTCACTTTACCGTTATTTTTGCGTTCTTCCGTCTTTGTAATTTTTAGTTGTTTATATATTGTCTAAACTTAGTGATGCATTGCACGCGGAGTAGTTACAAATTACGTGAGACGTCCATAGTAAGAGTTCCCGTTAAATAGTGTGATTAATAATGTCGTATCAGTTAGTAAATCTAACGTACCACTAAAAACTATATTTATAGTAGTGGAAACTGTATCGGGCATATTGAACGTCGGTTTATTTTTGCCATCGATTACTGCTCTTAGTAATTGTGAAGGTTTTGTTATTATGTGAGATTTATTGTATATGATGCTTTCTTTTGTTAAATACCGTGAACAAAATTAATGTTTATTTCTTACGTCCTTATTTGCTAAGTACATTGGATGTTAGCTTAAAGAAGACAAATGGATAGTGGATAGTGAAGTTGAACTATTTTACTCACATGGTTTAATCTATATAATTCATTACATGGTGGTAATAGATCATAATTGATTAATTGGTGGAGAACTTTATAATTTCCCAACATGATATTTTTAATAGTTAAACTAATGTTTAGAATCATAATATGTTGATTGATTAACATTTTCATACGTTCAATATATTCCTTCCATTGTAGCCGCTATGTGTGCCTTATTTTATCTCTTATAAGACTGAATTACTCAACAAAAACATCTTGAAAGAATATGCGATATAAAATCTGTGTTAGTAAGTTATTACTCTGACATTGTTTATGTTTAAGAATTAGCTCGCGATAGAAATTCAGTTGTCTGTAAAGTATATCCTGTGCTAGATACAATGAGATACTTAACAAATTTTGGATGAATGCAATTTATTACTTTATAAGATACATCATACAAATTTTTTTTGTACTTCCATTTGTATCAATGTTACGTTGCACTTATATTATTGATATTTACCATTCTCTGCTTTTTCCTAATTTAATTATACTATTTGACCTACTTCATTTGTGTGTAACATTGTCATCTGCTTTTTCGGTCGTCTGGGGTTTCACGTACGTAATTTCTTAAATCTTGCATGATTTGACATCCTCAGTATAACAAGTAATTAAGGACAATATTTTTGTGCACATATCCAACAACAAGGCATTTAGCATATATGCATGGTTTTATGAATTTTCTTTCTACGACAATAGTTTTGAAATTGGTTTGTTCAACTGTTATGTCTATGCGTTGTCCATATTTTGTGGGAAGGGTGGTTATCCTACATATTTTGATATGTGGTAGTCAGTGTTGACCCTTTGGGATTATACTTAAGCGTAAGCAAAAGATAACATTGTGAACAATACGAGTATTATAGCGTCCAATTTTATAATTAGATATAACTTATACAGGCGTGCAAAAGCTTTGTAAAATTTTTTTTAGGTACATATGTTCTATATATTTAACTATTTATTCTATAAGGATGATGTAATTGTGGTTTTTATTGCTTAACACATTAATAGTAATTTTGGTGCATCTGCAACTAGGCGATAGAAAATTTTAAATGTTTCTACATGTGGTACGATTTGACCCTTACAACTTATTTTATATGTTTTAGATAGGTTTAGATAAACTTTAAAGGTAAATGAGTTTAATTTACAGTTAATAAGTAACTTTTGTGACAGTAATATGGTTTTAAAAGTTGATGTGATTAAAATTATGTGACCTTCAAAATTTATCGTGTCAGAGATTGAAAGATATATTTCATAAATCATTGTCACAAATGCCATAATATTTCATAAATCAATATTTCTAGAAGAGATTAGTGATCTTGTCATTGATTTTTTTATAGGTTAAGTTGTGTTATGTATTGTTTATGACTCTGGCTGTTATATTATGTAAATCACATTTGACTGATGTGTGGAGATAATTTCTGTATTGATTTTGTTGTCATCAAGTGTGCTGGAGGCATTTGCAAAAGGGAAGACATATTTCATAATATCTGAATTCTAAATCTGAACAAATACACCTTTTGTACTTTACCTCTAATGCATGGAACAAGTCTCCAAGACACTGAATAAATAGTTAAACGTTAATGAACTTTATACTGTTATAATTACTAAAGTACGTTAGAACTATCATGATTTAAGCATCTAGATCAACGTCTTCATCATTTTCTACTACGTCATTGATTTCTTGATCCTCCCATTCGTCAATGACTTGAATTTGTTGTGGGAGAACAATCGGCCCTCCCGGTTCGTTCATTAAATGGTACATTTAGCTTACTTCTATGTCGCATATGTATCTCTTGCATCCAGCCTGGCATGGTTGGTTTTCGTAGAATCTAAATTTTAGACAGTCGAATATGTTCCTGTTAAGTCCCCAGATCATTGATTGCAACCATGGTGTCAATCGATCTTTAATTGATGTTATCTATCTTGAGTCGATAATGGCTTCAAATCTTTGCATTGCTTCATTCCGTTCTTGCGAGTCCTTGAAGTTACTCCATTTTGTCATCACTAATATAGAAAATGAGAAACTTGCCTCGAAGTTGTTTAAAACTGCGATTTCCCGTATTTGTGTCAGGTCTTTATTTATCTCTCGTGTCTGCTGTTCTAGTATAGTATTTAAGACCTCTAATGAAAAGACTAAATGGATTACCATTGTAAAAGCATATTAGCAGAAAATGAACAACTTGCTCACTTTTCGTCCATCCGAAATGATCATAGTTGTCCTAAAGAAGTCTGATGAGTTTCCTGTCATCCTTAGAAGCTTGCACGTTGTGGTATGTACCACTCTTTGGGAAGACCTAATGATGCAATGAATGGCCTTGATATGTTGGGTAAGACCGTGCGTAGTGGTCATGTGGTCGCTATGTATATATGTTCTGTTCTTTCATTCAGTGCCAGAGACGTTTGTGGTGCCGTTGCACTACAGATTGCTTTGGATTACTAGGGAAATTTACATTGTCATTGGTTGATTGGGTTTTGCCTACAATGCTTGAGGAGCTTGCTTTCATCAGTCCGGCATGTTCTTCCTCAGCGGCCGTACCTCATCTTTCCCAGAGTTCATTTCTGTTGGGGTATTCGTTGTTCCAGGACAAGTTCTGTGCGTAGAAATAACATGTATGTTACGATAGATCCAGATGATCCTATTACCCCAGAATATTGCATTAGGTGTAGGGTTGATGTGGAGCTGATATGGTTTTATAAGGTAATTTTGTTACTATGATATGATTTTTCATGTTTAATTTATTAATTTGTTTTATTTTGTATATGTTTCATATATTATATTATTTCTTATGTAATTTTTCTTATTATATTTTTAATCTGACAGATCCATTGTTTTGTTTTTGATTTATTAATCTTATAGTATATGCTATGTATTTCTGTCTTTATCCGTTTTCTTTTGCATTTATTCATTTTGTATTATCTGGATAACCTCTTGCTTATTTACAGTAATTGTTTCCTTTTGTTGTATTTTCTGACAGGCGCTCTCAAATAATCTTCCAGAGTACTTACGGCTCAATGCGCGTATGTTATATCTTGCAATTTGATGATTTTGGACTGTTATTAGTTTTATGTTCTTATGTATATATTGAATTTATTTATGATAATGAAAATTTATGTGCACTTGGTTGGTTTTTAAGTGATATTTTATACGCGCTAACTTGTGTTACATAGGTATTCTCATTGTCTTCTCTTTATAATTCTTCTCATTATCTCGGATGTACTGTTAGTTTTAAACAGTAAATGTTAAATATGCATTTGATTTTTAATTTATTTATCTAAAACTTAAAAAAATGTGAGGATATACTGGTATAATTTAATCTAAATCATCTGCGGTTGAAATTCTTACAATCCACCTTCTTTGCAATTCAGAACTATTACATTCTATCTTTTGTTTCCTTCATATAGGGGTGTATATATATATATATGAAACTATTATAAGATAACGTTAACGAGGAAAATTATTGTTCGCTGTTCATTAATAATACTGTTGTTTTTGGGATTGTTATTGTAGTAGTCAACTTCTATCTCAAGAGGAAAAAAAATGAACGTTTTGACTTCTTTTGTTGTTTGGCTGGACTTTATATCACACTATTATTTTAACAGGGTTCTTTATGAGCTTATATCAAGTTTCATGTTTTGGGCCTTTTTCAGAGTGGATATATATATATATATATATATAGAGAGAGAGAGAGAGAGAGAGAGAGAGAGAGATAGGTTTCCATGTACATAGGGTAACTTTATTTTAAGGAAACTTATAGTCAGGTCACAAACAAGAGAAAAAAAAAATTAAAATTGGTCCCCTAATATATCAAAATGAAAAAAGGTTCCATTGATAATTTCAGAGATAGGTCATTGATAAAACCAAAGGAGTCATTGACAACTTCTTAGGAATTTTTTTACATTTTGAAATTTCAAAGGACTTGTCTGTAATTTTTCTTTTTATTTTATGGCTGATGGAAAGATGGATGAGTCCCGTTTTGGTACGTGATGGCAATAATTGGGTATATAACTTTATTTATTTTTATGTCAAAATTTAAAATAGATCAATTTTGAATTTATTAGAACATTTTTGTTAGGTACATATAAGATGACTAAAACGGAATAAAATAAATAAATATCACTTGAACTTTAATACCATTTCCTAAAAACCTGATTTTATAGTTGTTATGCTTTTTTTATCAATCCTATTACTCTTATTGTCAAGAAAACAAATTTGGGATTTTGAAGTTTGAATTGTAACTAAATGTCTTTTTCACACACTTGTCATATCATAGTTAATGTATTTTGTTTCCGTTAGGTTATACTGGTTAGAGTTATATGTAAAACGTTTTTTGATATATGCTTCGATGTATTTATATGTATTCCGTTAGACTATTAACCTGATATAAACTTTTGGTGTTTTTGTATATTAATAATATAAAGTTCATTTAAAAAATATGGGAAAATTTGCCTATAAGTACCTTATTGAAAACCTAATGGCCAAATGGGGCCTTAGTGAAAATCTTTTACATATGGGGGAACATTGTTCAGACGTAGGGGAATGTCATATAAGAAAAATATATTAAACACAGGCGAAGATTGTTTGAGTTTTAGAGAATATTTTATTCAAGGAATATTGATTACACCCAAACGTTCTATTTGGCAATTAAGCTTGCAAAATTGTCCATAAATACCATATTGAAAACTTATTTGCATGGCTTACATGTTATGAAAATAAATGGAACACGTGTTTCTTGTCAACACTTGTTTCCATTTCGATATTCACAGAATAATAAAGACCAAGTTCCACAGGCATATAGAAAAGTACGTATATACTGATAAAAGTATTTGCTAACAGTCCAAAGTTAAGAAACAAAATGTGACAATATTTACAACATAAGCTATTTATAGCCACAGACTTTAACTTCGCCTCAAGACACGTGTCAATCACTTTCCTTTATCCACGTCCTTGCATTTTGATCCGTTAGCACCCGCTGAGATGTTTGGTTTAGAAAAATGGGTGAGATTTCAAGGAATCTCAGTAGAAACATACGATCAACACATAAAATACGAAAATTAAATATGCAATGCACCATATCAAGTAAAATGAAAACTCATATCATCTGTTTGTGTACACAAAATTCAGGGCCAACTAACCTGTTGAAACCCCTTCATGTACCTCAACTGAGTCCTTGATTACAGCTAGGTAAGACTAGTGTACCTCAGCTAGGTCCTAGATCACAGCTAGGCAATGTGCCTCCAGCACGTGTTCAGATCACAAAATACAGTAACACGCATCATACAAATAGTCACATAGTATATGAGGGATATTAGTCCCTACCTTAACCTCTTTCTTGTCTCAAAGGGTCCCCCTCGTAAAACGTGTCAACTATAGGCGTCCAACTCGGTCCTAAAACATCAAATGTACAAGAAATAGGTTATAACCTATCCAAGTATCATTTTAGACACTTCCATAGTATTTCTTGTGGTTAATTTAGCCTATGGTGAAAATTTACCAAAATGCCCCCGAGACCCCGGCCCGATGGCACGTTTTCCCAAATTTTTGACTAGGGCTATCCTGACGTATTTTCATCCAAGGAATCCATTTCCAGACTCAAAATTACCAAATTCAACATCAAATTACGAAATTACCCTTGGCAACCCTACTTTTAGGGTTTTAGTGGCGTTTCCATAATTATGCTTTCTCGGCCTTTTCTGAAAAAGTGCCCAACTGTAACCCCACCTATTTTTGCCCACTGAATCCAATGGAATCATCAAATCATTTAAAATCTAACTCTAAGGCCCTCAAACATCCCTGGCCGAAATTATGGTGTTTTCCGGAAAAAATCGGGGTTTTACGATTTCGGCTCCGTAAACGCGTTCCTTTCTACTCCTAACCACTTTATTAACCATCTAATTGAGTTATAACAACCATTTGAACTAAAATTGGGCAGCATAACCCTTAGACACATATGTTTCCAAAATTTAAAACCAATGGCAATCCGGCGAAATTTCACCGATTAAATTGCCCACAGTAACCAGAATAGTTAATATACGAAGGTTTGGAAGTTACCTTAAACTCCCACAAGCTTTTCCCAAAAATGGCTGAAACCCTAACCTTTAGAGAACAGATTTTTGAGCCTCCAAACCCTAAAGAACAAAGAGGAATAGCTTAGAGTCGAAGTTATACGCGTTAGGAGCTAAATCGTCGGAGAAATCGGATTATCTTATGATTTTTCTTCTCTTTCTCTCTCTAAACTCTCTCAAATTTCTCTCTCTTATTTCAGGTATGTTGCAGCACGAAAATGGGCTGAAGAGGATGTTGATATATTTATTTATCATATATTTTGTAATATTTTATTTATTTGTTTTATTTTCCAAAATTTCAAAAATGAACTTCTGTACATAAATCCTTATATACATATAACCATGCTCATTAAGCCCAATCAATATTTCCTTATTTATGCGACATATAGGAGACACCTAGGGGTCCCTCCCTATGGTCTCAATTGGCTTCACAACTTGTTTCGGTTACGTATACACGTAAAGTCTCAATTTTGGTCAAAATTGCACTTTTTGCTCAAATTTTTCATAAATTCATATTAAATTGACCAAAATATTCTAAATATACTTTTAACCTTTATTTTCCTTAATTAATTGAAATTAGCTTCAATTAATTGGAAAATAATTTATTTTATGCTATTTTGGCAAAATTACGATTTTGTCATTACCTTTCTAATCCAATTTCTTTTCTTATTTTTCTTTGGCCAATTTCCATATATTTTTAGACCAAATATTTTCTCTAATATTCCTTCATTTTTGGACCTTAATATTGGCCTTTTTAAATTACCCAAGTTAATTCCTTAATTATTTTTGCCCAATTTCTCATGAAATTGAACATTTATAAATTCATAAATTCTAAATTCTTGAATATTCACCATTTTATTGAATTTCTCAAATATTTAAAATACTTTTGGTGAATATAAATTTTGGGGTGTTATATTTCTAAAATTATTATTACTGTTTTAACTAAATTAGTTCATTAAATGTACTATATTAAACGAATATTTCCTTGAGTCCTAACTACAAGTCAGGGTTTGTTTGTTTTTTTTTTTTTTTTTTTTTTTTTTGAGTTATTAAGGAAGTTAAATAGGTTACTTAATCATATAATATGTTCTATATTCTTAGATTATATATCACTTTAGTAGTCAGACTAATTAGTTTATAGAAATCAAATAATAATTATAATTATAATAAAAATTAAAATACTCTTGACTAATTTATTTAGTCTCCCTAAACTCTTCATAAAGTTCAATTTTAAAATCTTTTGGACCAGAGGGACTATATTTTTAAAAATTATTAATTAATATACGAGAAACCTCATGTGTTCAGTTAGTGCATTTGTACATGTTCATATTATTTTGTTTGATATACGGACTTTGCTTTGGCTGGTCGTTTATCCATTCTACGATTGAAAATTTTTAGCATGATATATTTTTTTAAATAAATGATGTTGCCATTTCAATTTACATTCTAATTAGTTATTGATAGAGTGATTAATGATATTTGATTAGTATATTAGGAAATTAC
Source organism: Inga laurina (assembly GCA_963855925.1). Classification (NCBI taxonomy): domain Eukaryota; kingdom Viridiplantae; phylum Streptophyta; class Magnoliopsida; order Fabales; family Fabaceae; genus Inga; species Inga laurina. The sequence goes on from OY979705.1 coordinate 5,169,345, forward strand.
ACTTTAAGGGGATAGGCAGCTCTCATTGTCCTCTTCGTCATTATTTTTTGAACGTCTTTTTTAGCCACTTACAATAAATCATTTTAGGCTTGTCAGATAATGTTTTACATAATTTAGCTTTACTGTTATAAAAAACTATGACCCCCGTTTTAATGGATTACAAAAAGTTTAATTTTATTAGATATTAATGTAGCCTAAATGTTATTTAGTAATATTATATATTCTGTATCATTAGATTATATATGAGTGTTTTAATCAAAATAATTAGTTATATGAAAAAACATTTAAGTATAAATATTGTCCAGTAATTGAATTTCATATTTTGATCTCTTAAAAAATATAAATTTTGTCTTACATTTAGGTCCTACTTATTGTAATGAAAGAATCTTCTTCCATAAGCAAATAATCTTTCATCAATATCATACTTATATCAGTTAGGTGTGAATTCAGTATATTACTGTATTTTATTGAGGTCGGTATACACACTATAATTAATTGATTTCTATCCATTGTAGCTACCAATTGCTTTCTATCCATTGTAACTACCAATTGCAAGTTTCGTTCATAAAAGGATTATGTTACCTATTCTCCTCCATTCTTACGTTTACTTCTTCCCCTGTTCTAGGGTTCTTATGCATTACGCGGTTACAATGGCTCGTCGCAAGCTGATTATGTTGCCTCCTAAGATAATTGAATTGATCGTTGAGATGGTTGCATCGCAGAGCTTGATTTCATTCATCTCTTTGTTAGTTACCTATAAGTTTTTTAATGTTATTATGATGAATCAGAGGATTTTGTCGAAGCTTGAGTTCAGTTCTTTGAAAATATTTGTCCGCACTAAATACCCATGTAGAGATGCTTTTATTCAACAGTGTAAAGAATCGGGAAAAATCGATCTCTCTTACTGTCGATTTATGTACCAATATTTATATGGTCTGAAGGATTCAAGACTTGAATTTGAAGTTCTCGGTGCAGCAGCAAAGGCGAGCCATATACATAGCCGCTATGCTTGCTTTCAATGCTAAGGAGACAAGCAATAGGGATATTGCCATATGGGTTGCCTGGAATTATTGGTCAGAATTATGTCGGCATCAGTTGGTTGGAACGTGCTGCAATCGTTTGAGGGATATGGTTCTCTCTGTTTGTCATGTTCTAAAAGATGGGTCGTTTCTGGTATGTGACAAGGTCTTTTATTGTGATGGTGTTAGATGTTCTAATAGCTTTTTTTGTCCGTGTTGACAAATGTGATGCTTTTATGGGCTCTGCTCGTACTCTACATCTTCAGTTTTGTGTCTATTGCAAGATCGATTCCGAGCTGGACTGGTTTATTAAGGTAAGTTATATATTACCTTTATTTGCATATACCAGCTCTGCCATGTTCTGTCTTGGTGTCTAATTTTTTTTTGCTTTGTCAAGTTCAGTGGGACACATTTGTGTGAAGTACAATGTGCATCTTTAAATTCATGGACGAAATTATGTCTTCATATTGAAATACATAATGAGATGGAAACAACTCTGTGTTGATTTAAAAATACATAGTCTAGCTTCTAACCCTTCAATCTTCTTACATGGTTTTTTTACAAGCAGACCCTAACAAAGGTACCTCGATGGTATGTCTATGCAAATGTGGGGATGTTGTATCTCGCAATTTGAGCACCAGCTGATTCAGTTGTCATATTGTCTAGGATTCATAAATGGAGCAGGCATTATAGACAACTGGTTTATGGTTAATTTTATTTTATGTTGCCATTTACTATGTAGGTAGAACTAGAACATTTTGCTATGAGGTTAATCTTTTCTATATGGACATAGATTGGCTTATATAATGCGTTTGGTTTTTTTTTACATGGGATTTTTTCCTTCCTCGCAGCGTGTTCATCAAATACAAGTCTTTTAGTATTTGTTCTAGGGTCTATGAATTTTGTAAATTACTGGGTATTAATCCCTTCGTTTCGTTCTTATGTTATTTCCTTTTATATTTACGTTGAATGTATTGAGTTTATATGTCTTTATTATTAGACGCGATGGCCATACTTTGAGATTGAATCATTAATTGGCTATGCTACACTGGCATACTTTAGAAGTTGTATTTCTTAATTTGTGTGTGGTCAGCTGTTGATAGACATGTTTAGATTCAATGACTGTGTTGTGTTACAACTGCTATGTGTACTTTATTTGGTTAATCACCGCGAGTATTTGGAATGAAATTTCAGGTGTCTATATTTCATTATGAATTTAAGTCTGTACATTTTCTAGAAAATGTTTGTATAATTCTGATTTCAAATAGTCATGTTTGATTTGTCGGATCTATGTGTATATATAAATATATATAATGGATTGTTATATATAAAGTTGTTATGTGTCTGCCAGTGAATTAAAGGGTAGTTTTTCAACATCTTGGTTGTATTATTTGTATTTCGAGATCCAAATTTTGTTTCATAGTGTGGTGTCCATTATTGCTTTTTTTTTTTTTCATACGAGCTTATAACCTTTGTTGTTGCTACACTCAACGAATGATACGCTTCGCCTCCAGCCATAACTTGGCGGTTTACAAGTATTGGTATCTGGCAACTTCAGATTTATATACCTAATAGTTAGACTTGGTGTGATTGCATTATGGATTGTGAAGAGGTGTACTGTGTGGGCTGAACATGCTTGCTTTCATTTTGGTCGGTGTTAGCAAAGTTCGTTTGTATTGATGAAACACAGGACCAGTTCAAGAAAGTTTAATGATGAGATACCTAAAAGTTTTTGTGACCACAATATTTATCGAGTTTATTATTTTCAAACTTATATTTTTGTATCTGATAGAATAACACACAAATTAATTTAACATATTCTCTTCAATACTATATAATTTTTAGCATGTCTTTTATCAACATTTCCTTTTTTTTCAAAGGGTTAAGTTGTAAATTTGCTCTATAAGTTTTCATTGAGAAGCGATATTGCCCTAAAAGTTTTTTCAAGTTCAATATCATCCCGAAAGTTTCAAAATGTAGTAATGTTGCCCCATTCAAATAAAAAACTAACGTTCTAACTATTAAAAAAATTAACATTCACTGTTAATTTTTTAATAGAAAATTGCAACATTGCTCCACTTCCAAGATAATATTAAACCTGAAAAAACTTTCAGGATAACATTGCTATTCAGTGGAAACTTCTGAGATAAATTTGAACCTTAACCCCTTTTTTAAATTGAATGCTTTCTAAGATGTTGGTTAGTTCCGTCATATTGTTTGTTTATGACAATGATTTAATACCATTTTTTTACGTTTGGAAAATAAGTTTTAGTCCACATGGAATGATATGTGGCGAACTTAATGGTGGAGGATTATAACAAACACCATTTTTAATGTAGAATATAATCAACATTTAATATTCTACTTATCTCATTATTTTCTACAAATACATATATATATACACATATAATTTAAAAATGTATACTGTTCACATGTAAAAAAGTTCAATAAATTTCTATCATATTGAAATTATACGAACATACACCCAGATCATATTGTTTCATTTCATTAATATGGGTTACAAATTCTTTTTTAACAGTGGGATTTGCTTATGCGATTGGCACATCTCCATCAACTTCTCTCCATGAAACATGTTCTCATTTACACATTAGTGATTTGGGCATAACATTTCTTTTTGCTGAATATGCAGCTTGTCATGAAAAATTAATCTTTTTTAACCTTTTCTTACATTTATTTAATTGGATGAATATATTATGATAATATTCATATCAAATGTGGTCAATATACATTTATAAGTACTTTTAATAAATAAAATCCAAACATGATCACAATTGTTGAAGCTAGTTCTGAAAACAAAAATATCCAAATAGAAGTAGCGATACACCCATATTACATTGGACATGTGTTAGAATTGTATATAACGATTAAGTTTACCGAGTCATAATCAAACCTTTTACTAAGCACTCTTAATATACTACAGATTTTTTTCTCATGTATATCACTAATGAGTCTCATATATTTCAAGTGTTCATGGGTCATAGTCCCTAACACATTGATATTATTTAAGTTGTTGTATAACTGCCAAACATTAATGCAATTTACCAAAAAATACGAAATTGTACGCCGTGACAAGCATGGTTGGCCTATAAGTAGCATTATGTGTTTCTATTACAAAGCTGGGCTGTTCAATTAGTGTTGGCTGGAAATTTTGGGTGTTTGTTTAAGCTAAGTCTAAGTGCCATGTCCATGTTGTTTGAACATAACACTATACAGCCTTCCAACGATACTCCCAGTCACGCCTACTTGCTTCTTCATCAGCTACAGGGACCAGTGTTGTAAATATAATGAAATTAGAGGAAACAAAATCTTTGCTTGCAAAGTGTAGATACAAAAAACACTAGTACAGAAAAGGTTTTTTAGACCGGAACATTTAGACTAATTATATCGGATAAGGTCTTAAAAATATGACCGGTGGCATTTTTATAATTATGATGAAATATTAAGACCGGTTATAGAAAAAACCGATCTTAAAAATAATTTTAAGACCAGTTATAACAAAAACCGGTCTTAAAATATATACAATTAAAAAGAATAAATATATGTAATATATTTTCTAGACCGGTTCTAAAAATAACCGGTATAGAAAATATTATCTAAATTAAAGACAATTATAAAAATAAAATTTTTATTATTTTTAAGACCGGTTGTAAATGAAAACCAGTCTTAAATATTAAAAAATTAAATCCGTTTATTAATTAATAACCGGTCTTAAAAAGTTTCAATTCTTAAGATCGGTTATTTATTAATAACCGGTCTTAAATATATATTTTAAGACCGGTTGTAATTGACAACCGGTCTTAAAACTGACCTGAATTTCAAAAGGTGCCTAAATTTGACTCTGAAATCTAAAACTCAAGCACATCAGCAAAACCCCTGCATCATCTTGCGGCAGCTCCTCCTTTCCCCTTCTCTCCTCCGTCCTTAACTTTGCCGCCGTCAACGGAGATTTACTGTTGAATACTTTGTCGGAAGGCTATCGTCGTTTGTTCCCTCCGATTGGTTTCGTTCTCAACCTCATTTTTATTGTCAGGTTTGTGTTTCTATTTCATTTTTGGGTTTTTCATTGAAAATGTGAGATAACTTGGCCTCCATTTTCTTTGTTTGATTCCTGCAGCAAGTGGCCAAGGTCTGTTCAAATCCAGAGGAAGAAGAGGATCCTCAAGCAAAGGTTTAAGGTACCATTTAATTATTCTGAAATTGTGGACCTGGGTTTATTTTGGTGGTTTTCCATTTACATTACAGACTATAGTTTAAGCTTGTTGCTTCTAGTGGACCTGGGTTAATTATTCCATTTGAAAGTGATGATTTTGAGAGTCATGGTGTAGCTTCTGTTATATTGTTTTGTTTGGTTTAAGCTTGTTTGGTTTTGCTTTGTTTGATTTTGATTGTAGTTGAAGACTATAGTGGTGTAGCTCTTAGTTGATTTTGCTAAACTGGGTTTTGTTTTGTTTGGTTTAAGCTTGTTGCTTCTGTTATATTGATTTTGTAGCTTCTGGTTTCCTTCTTTTGATTCGGCCATGCGATTTGAATTTAAAATCTTTACCAATATGAAAACTTGCTTTAAGGAATTGCTTTTGCAATTTCAATTAATCATTCCTCCTTTATCTTAATTATTGCTTTAGTTGGTATTGGTTATCAACTTGTGCATTGCAATTAATTATTTGTTCATGTTTGCATAACTTGGGAATTACTTTTGAACGATGCCTTTGTAGATAGTGCCCTGTTATAACAATAAGCACCGTGTAGCAAAATTTCCTTAAATAATGTCCTTAAAGTGTTTTTAGACAATGAGTCGTCCTAGTGAGGGTACTCCCGATTCAACTAATCTAAATCAGAGCGAGTCTAGCAATGCTCCGAGCCAGGAACACAATGAGCCACGTAACCAGCCTAGACAAGGGGTAGGAGAGCCACCCGATTGACAGACATTCCTCTCAATCGGAATACCGAGGAAAAGATTCTGATTGAGTTTGATAGATATTGAAAACCAATAGGGCCTAATGTCCAACGGTATAGGAGTTTTGTCGGCCTCCTAGCACGCAATAAGCCTAGCATCTTGATAGAGCAGTGGAGAAATGTCGATAAAGGTGTGAAGCGACATATTTGGGAAACTATCCAACTCACTTATGACATTCCTGAGAGTGAAGTCTTGTATGACAAGACAATGACGTATTGTCATGAACGCTGGAGGAAGTTTAAGACAAATTTAACCAACAATTACGTGCATATCGAGGTGGAAGAAGGCCAGCCTCTTCCTAATCCGTGCGATCAGTATTCTTTTATTGACGAACAGACTTGACAAGAATTTAGAAGGCTTTGGACTACTCCAGAAGCATTGGTGAGTTGACTTATTTTGCAATTGATTTGCTTATGAATTATGAATTGTCTTTATTGATTTACAATGACTTACTTTTGATTTCTTATTCGCAGGAAAAAAGGAAAAAAGGCCCAAGAGAGTGGTACAAAGAATGATTGCCCCCATACAATGTCTCGTGGGGGGTATGCGAAAGCCGTAAAAGACTTGTTGGCAACCTAACGGAAGAGATTGGAAGAAGCAGCTCAATCCGATCCTTCTGTTCTTCTTTCTCCACCATCTCCGATATGTCACGAACAGAAGTGATTGTTCGCTCACCAAAAGAGGAGCAGGTCTTATACGAGTGAACAATCTCGTATAGTCGGTGAGAAAATTGTAAGTATTGTTGTTGACTTGTTGTTATAAATTATTTAGTAAACAAATTTCATTACTAACATTTGTCATCTGTGTCTTATAGGAGGAGCTTCAAAAAAACAAGCCGAGGGATCGTTTAGGTTGGATGGGAGGAATTACATCCTGACTGTAGCTACAGGAAAACCTGAGCATCCCGGCCGTGTCAGGGGGATTGGAGGAGGGGTAGGCATAAGGGATTACTTTGGAGCACCCTCACGTCGTTCCGCAAGTGGTATAGTGACTAGGGAGGAGATGGAGCCTATATTGGCCACTGTGAGGGTGGAAGCTAGGGCCGAGGCAGAAGCATCATTTGATGCACGATTTGAAGAAAGGTTCAGCAAGATGAAGGAGGAATGGATAATCATGACTAGCACAAGACAAGCAGATACTAGTGCTCCCCAAGCTTATTCCCTAAACCCTAAAGAGAGCACTAAAGGGAATTGCATTGGTCAATCATCAGAGGGTCCTGGAAAAGAAATTGGTGAGCCTTGTGACTTGTTTGTGGAGGATCTTCTGAGATGATTGGTTGCACGGGGGAGCGTGCACAACTTGGGATCAACTGTCCACCACCAAGAAATAAAGGAAATCAAGTCAGAGTGGCATTTGAAGAGGTGATCGTTGCAGATGCACCTCTCCCTATCCCTGTTGATGACTTCAAGGTTGTGGGCGATGTCATCAACTCTTTCATCTTGTAGCCAAAGAACCTTGTTTCTGATCGAGCTGAGGAATCCCGGCCACCTCCACCTCCACCTCCCTCCACTCAAGATGTTTCACGGCCTCCATTGAATGTCATGCAATAAGTGATTCTGATGGCATATGATACATCCTTTCGAACAAGAGATTGGCCTACTGAGTCAGCAGTTGGCAAGTCAGGGGCACAATGCTATCTTGAGAGGGATGATTTAATGTCCCTGGTAGCTCCTCTACAACAACTTACGATTTCGATTGTCCAGCTCTTTTTTATGTAAGTATCTTCTCAAATTGGGAGTTAATATTTTACAAATTACGCCGTTAAACTTTGATTTAATGTCCCTGCTGGAATTATTGTAGGTGCATGCATCGTAGGTTGGTTGACTCTGGCAAAACCAATAAATTTGGACTCCTATGCCCAGTTCAACTGTACGACAAAGGGACCACTGCTGCTATCAGACACACATGCTTATCGCACAGGCTTAATGAAACCTTAATTGAGTGTTTCTTGCCTCCATATTTGCACGGGTAAGACACAAATTTATATTTCATACTATACATAATATTTTATATTTGCTTAAAGTTTTCCCTTTTTTCAGTGATCATTGGCAATTGGCTATTTTGTGCAAGAAGAGTTATTCTGTCATCCTCTTATGCTCCCTCCACCTCAGCAAGCCAACTAGTGAATTGAAGAAGAGCTTGAACTCATAAGTTTTCCTGCATTATTAATTACCTTTCGTGTGCAAAATTTATAGAATTTGTATAAAATAAGTAACCTTTGTGATTTTAATGATATAGGGCTATGCGGACATTCCAACACACTGCTCTTGGTAGGCCTATGCGTGAGGTAAAAGACCCTACATGGATCTTGCCAAAGGTTAGTTACATATTGGTTTGTTTTAAGAATGTATTCAATAATAAGCCATGCTTTAATTTTATACTTGTTTTAACGATATCATGTTATTTTTCAGACCTGTAGGCAACCACCGGGGTCCAACTTGTGTGGGTTGTATATTCTGAGGCACATGTATAATATTATTACCCTAGGCACGACAGGACTTACTGAAGAGGTAAATGTATATATATTTCAAAAATTTTGTATTTCTTTTTTTTTTAAGTGAATTTAATGTTTTGCTTGGCTTTGGTGTTTCAGATGTTTGAACTTGCTAACCCCTTTCCAGAAGAAGATATTGAGCACATTCGTAATTGTTGTGCTGAATTCATTTATGAACTTTTACAACAGTGAGTTCTTGTATGTAAAGCTGAGGAATTTTTTTTGTATATATTCATTTATGAATTGACATGTTGGTTGGTTGAATTCATTTATATTGTTGGTTGCATGATTTGACATGTTTGTTGGTTTTAAAATGGTTTTTGTATATTTTGATGAATTGACTTGTTGGTTGCATGATATGTCATGGTTGAATCCATTTATGCAAATATATATGATGGTTTTAAACAAAACATTATACATGAGGATATATGACATGTTTCAAGTTCCCAATTCAATGAGAAGGTTAAAGCAAAAGGAAATGGTAAGTGGAAGCAAACTGAACACCATATGACACTTAATAAGTATGGCATTGGAGGTAGCAATTCAAGGATACGTTCTGGTAACTAACCTAATCACAAACAAATAAAAAAAATATATGACACTTTTAAGACCGGTTATAATGATAACAAGTCTTAAAAGTTATTTTAAGACCGGTTATATTTATAACCGGTCTTAAAATTAAAACTTTAAGACTGGTTGTATTAAAACCGGTCTTAAAATTAACATTTTTAAGACCGGTTGTATGTAAAACTGGTCTTAAAATAACTTTTAAAACCGTTTATAATTATAACCAGTCTTAAAAATGTTACATAAATTGTCTTACAAAAGAGTTCTTTTAAGATCGGAGCTCATGAAAACCGGTCTTAAAATTGTTGATTTTAAACCAATTATAAATAGAACCGGTCTTAAAAACAAGACTTTTAAGACCGGTTACAAAACCGGTCTCAAAAGTGACATACTTTTTAGGCCGGCTGTATCAAGACCGGATCCAGAACCGGTTTAAAAAGTCAATTTTAACCGGTCTAAAAAGCCCTTTTTGCACTAGTCTTGTCTTACAAAAGAGTTCTTTTAAGATCGGAGCTCATAAAAACCGGTCTTAAAATTGTTGATTTTAAACCAATTATAAATAGAACCGGTCTTAAAAACAAGACTTTTAAGACCGGTTACAAAACCGGTCTCAAAAGTGACATACTTTTTAGGCCGGCTGTATCAAGACCGGATCCAGAACCGGTTTAAAAATTCAATTTTAACCGGTCTAAAAAGCCCTTTTTGCACTAATGAAACTAACTTTAGCCAAGATTTTGGGGACATATGGTATATGAACCATTTAATTAAATACAATTAAAATATAATTTAACCACCAAATGTCATATGTTACTAATTGTGTAATTTCAATTAACCATTAGAAAGTTGTCTGAAACTGTTTCTATATTATATAGATGATATTCGCAAATATTAACGACAAATGTACTATTTACTATAATAGTACAAAGCTCTACCCCGTGTATCATACGTGTTCTAAACTAGTTTATTAAATGATAAAACGAGTCACATAAAAAAGCTTGCATCTACTAGGGCTTCCAAGGATAAGCCCAAGAATTTCCAGCTCTAACACAAGCCCACCATACGTCACAAGATTTGTTTTGTTAAAAACATAAATTACATAAATCACGAAGTCTAGGAAAGTTGGCACTTAATTAGGTTTCTTAAACATCAATCACAGGTTCAACCCTTGGCAATGTGTATAGAGAGGGTTTCGTGACTAGCACTAAAACCCTTTCAAGAAGTCTACAGTGTGAGGGGATTAATCACTACCATTGACGGTTGATACCTTTGAACCTAAAAAAACAAAAATTACGTAAGATAATGTCCCATTAGGCACCAACTACGCAATGCCATAGGCTTGTTGAATTGACGCTGCTAAACCATCTGTATATCAGAGATTCCGTAAAGTTCATTCCTCTACGAAAAGACGTACACCTCACTCACATTCGAAATTTTTTGGAAAAATTTTAAATAAATACCATTTGAATTTAGAAAACCCCGAAAAATTTGTTAATACATGAAAAGGATAAATACGTCTGGACTAATATGAGATTTTAAAATGTTATTCTTTTACCAAAATTTCTTTCAAGGTTTTTTTAAAAAAAGGAAAAAGAAAAAATCCTTGTCAGCGACGGAGGAGCTCCGGCGGACAGCACCAACCCTCCAACAGTCCTCTAGCACCGACAGTCAGAGTTTCCGTAACAACTTGAGTAATGAAATTGATTACTTGAGTATAGGGATTGACTAATTGAGCTCCCTAAACTCTATCAAGTATCATTGACAAGAGAAAATGACAATTTAAGTATAGCATTAATAATTTCATAAGCGTAATTTGTCAATGGTTAGATTCAAATTGCACATTATTTATGAAAAAAGGAAAAACTAAGGTTTGGCTGGTAATAATTATTTTAAAATCAATTCAATCGGTTTCTCTCTCCCAAATTTCGACGGATTAGAATGCTCGAAAAGGAATTCAGCGTTGGGAAGGGCGGTGAAAGCAGCAGTTAATGAGCTCAAAGACTTTATTTAATAAGAAGGAGAGCTGAAAGGCAAATTATTCCATTCATTTAATATTTTCTAAACTTATTAGTTTGACTAATAAATTAATATATAATCTAAAAATATATAATATAAGATATGATTAAATAGCTTATTTAACTTTCTTAATCTTTCTAAAAAAATCAATTCTATCTTATATTTAAGACCGAAAGAAGTATAATTGTTACGTTAGAGATGTAATATCTTGCATCACACCCGTTTCCTATTCTTTGACCTCTGTGATGTAATCCCTTGCATCACTTCTTGCTTCCCCATCAACATATTGACATAACAATCTACAATCCTCATTGGTCGTTTTCTTAAAGAAAATACTGCTAGGTTCCCCGACTCACCCACAGTTCTCCACCTCCCTTTCCCTATATAAGAAACTGATTCACAATATAAGGGACCATAAAACTCATCACTATATCAGATTCAAAGAGAGAAACAAGAACAGCCATGGCTACAAACCAACAAGTGAAGCTCTTAGGATTCACAGTAAGCCCATTTGCGGTCAGAGCTGAACTTGCTTTGAAACTCAAGGGAGTGCAATATGAGTACATCGAAGAATCGCAGTCGAACAAAAGTGATCTTCTTCTCAAGAACAACCCTGTTCACAAGAAGGTCCCTGTGCTTCTTCACAACGACAAGCCTGTACGCGAGTCTCTCGTGATTGTTGAATACGTCGATGAGGCCTGGACTGGCCACCCCATCTTGCCTTCTGATCCTTATCACAGAGCCCTGTCTCGTTTCTGGTCTAAGTTCATCGATGACAAGGTGATTCAATACTTCAAGCTCTGTCTCCTCTGTTTTCTCAGAAGGAATTTGAATGAGGAGTCACTAAACAAGTGTTTTGTTGCTTGATTTCAGGTGTTGCCTGCGGTAATCAAAGCAGCATGGAACCCAAACAAGCAGGAGAGGGAAAGAGGTGCTAAAGAAGCAAGAGAGGCTCTCAAAATTCTGGACAAGGAGCTCATAGTGAATGGTAAGTTCTTCAGTGGAGATTCAGTTGGGTTCTTTGACATAGCTGCTCTGTTCATCTTTTTCTGGGTGCCCATAATTCAAGAAGCTAGTGAGTTTGATGTGTACAGTGGAGAAAAATATCCAAAGTTAGAGAAGTGGGGTCATGAGATTTTGAATGATCCTTTTGTGAAAGGAGTTTTGCCCCCCAGAGACGTTGTCCTTTCGTATTTCAAAGCTCGCTCTCAGAGCATCGTTGCTTCAAAGCAGATGATCACAACACCTACCTACAATCCTTCTTTGAGTGAAGTTAATTATCCAGTGTTGCAAGGTTGATGATGGGAATAAAATAAGTGTAATAATTATTCAGTGTTGTGCATTAGAGTGGGAATAATATATGTAGTGGGGAGTGGTGGGGATTCCTCTTGCGAGAGAATCTGACTATTGCTTTGGTTTGGATCATCAATTATAATATTAAATAAAACTTATAAAATTTATTTTTATTAATGATAAATATGTTAACAAAATATAAACTAATATACATGCAATTAAACTTGAATGACATGAAGAAAATTAATTGTCCTTATTAAGTTTTGGAGGATATTATACTATAGCTTTAGCCATCAAGCTCCAAGAGTAAGTTAATGATCTCAATTACTTCACTTGGATAATGATGGCTTTGGTTCATTGAATCACAATGTAATATAATATACTAAGAAATGTAATGCAAAGATGATAAGGATAATAATTTTTATATTAACTTTAATAATCATAGAAATGAAAATACTGAAATGTTCTCATAACCCACTTTCCAAAAGGAGTGTAGCAGAGGAGATCGAGGAGGAAGGCTCGATGAAGTCAGATTTTTTAAGGATAAGAATGTCTTTTTCTCGTGATGAATCTCCATTTATAGGGTCTAGCTATGTAATCGGGATGCAGCCACTAAAAGATAATTAACATTACAAAATCTAATCCCTTTTTGCATTACATAAACTCAATCAAACTTCAGAATAATCAGCCTTTTATATTATGATTACATGTTATCAAATCAAACGAGCCATAAAAGTTCTCTGTTCATAATAATCCATTTTATATCGCAAATAAATTTTGGTATTACAGGTGCAGTATTGTGAGCAGTTGTCTAGCGATAAAGAATGTGGAGTGACTCAAAGATGATCCCGAGACACCAAAATTGTAAGATACGAAGGGCAACACCATCATGTGAAGAGTTATTTTTCACCATATGCTTCCACCTCATATTTTTTGATATTTGTTTCCTAGATACTTCATAGTTTTTGTCATTTACCCCGTTCTACACCTTTATCGGTGTTGGATATGCTTCATTGCTACTTCACGAAAACTATTGGAGCAAAAATGGCCAAAGAAGAAAGCACTATTATATATTTATGGGCTATGGTGTTAAAATGTTTTTTTTTTTTTCAGGTATATCCAATGCTCTAAAGTATTTTGTACTGCACCCAACACTTTGAAGTATTTTTCTTATACATTTAGCATCCTGAAGTATTTCTTCAAGTGCATCCAATACCATAAACTATTTTCTTTATGTATCCAACACCTAAAAATATGGGTGAGCATTCGGCTTTCGATAAAAACTGAAATAATAGAATAACCGAAAAGAGGCAATTTTAAACACCAAACTAAAATCGAACACCTTATAATAACCGAACTAAATTAACCGAAATATTTTGGTTCGGTTCCCAAGTTAACCAAATTAGTTGAGAAATTAGGCACACCATTCAATACCCTTAGAGTTTTCCATCATGTTTCGAGTGTCATGATATTGAAAATGCTTCAACAAGGTCCCTTATGCTATACAGTTTAAGGGATCAAATGTAGCAATTTAAACTAACTACAATAGTGATTCATTGATGAAATCAGGAGTTATGTTATCTATTTTAAAGTCCAAGCCTCAGATGGAAAAAAATAATAATGAAATTTAAAAGAGAGAGATGGCGAGGTGCAGTTGAGTTAACGCAAATTAAAAACTAACAAAGCTGAGACCCGATTGAACGACATTGGGATATAGAGGTCAAAGAGGGAAGGCAAGTGGGCAATGGAAACAGGAGAGTGGATGTGTGCATAACCATGGCTTTAGGAGAGTGACTAAGTGGTGAGGACCCAGAGAGTTTGAGTAGCAGACGGAGAACTATATGCTCCTACCTTCAAGAGTTTCTGGACGACTTATTGCTCATTTGAGATAATTTATTTTTGGACAATAAGTGTGTAAAATAAATAAAGTTATTAGTATATAGTATTAATGATTAGTTAGTTATTAGATAAAAGTATGTAATTACAGATATATCCCAACTAAGGACACTCTGACTCTAAATAAACATTAGGACCGTGAGATATTGATGTACTGTAAATTCTTCATAAAGTCAGTAATAAATGTTGAATTCTCAATCAGTGATGGGCATATTTTAATAAAGTGTTTATAAATTTGTGATTTACGATATACGAGATAATTATGTGAGAGAAGTTTTATTTCGATTTACGTAATAAATGTTTATTCTTGAAAAATAAGGTAATCCCAACATGCTATTAGGCCAAATGTGCTAACTGTTGAGCTGCGTTGTTGACCATACTCATACTCTGAGACTGACCTACGCAGCATCGAGAATATCGCTTTATGCTGCTCCATTTGATTTCATCGACAAATGAGAATGCTCCAGAAGGAATTCAGCTTTGGGATGGTCGGTGAAAGTTTTGTAGTTAATGAGCTAAAAGACGTTATTTACATTGGTGATGTAATCCATTGCATCAGTTCTTCCGCATCAACATATTGACATTAAGCATGTTTGTTTGAGCTTAAAAAAATTTATAAGTTGCTTTTTACGTAAATCGAGACACAACTCCTCTCACATACTTACTTCGTATACCGTAAATCACTATTAAAAAGCAACTTATAAGCAATCGAATCGCTAAACCAAATATACTGCTTTGTTCCCCGACTCATCCACAGAGCTCCACCACCCTTTCCCAATATAAGAAACTGCTCAGGGACCATAAAATTCATCACCCCCATATCAGATTCAAAGAGAGAAACAAGTACAGCCATGGCTACAAACCAACAAGTGAAGCTCTTAGGATTCACAGGAAGCCCATTTGTGGCAAGAGCAGAGCTTGCTCTGAAACTCAAGGGAGTGGAATATGAGCACATTCAAGAATCGCTGCCGAAAAAAAGTGATCTTCTTCTCAAGAACAACCCTGTTCACAAGAAGGTCCCTGTGCTTCTTCACAATGACAAGCCTGTATGTGAGTCTCTCGTGATTGTTGAATACGTCGATGAGGCCTGGACTGGCCACCCTATCTTGCCTTCTGATCCTTATCACAGAGCCCTGTCTCGTTTCTGGTCTAAGTTCATCGATGACAAGGTGATTCAATACTTCAAGCTCTGTCTCCTCTGTTTTCTCAGAAGGAATTTGAATGAGGAGTCACTAAAGAAGTGTTTTGCTGCTTGATTTCAGGTGTTGCCTGCGGTATCCAAAGCAGCATGGAACCCAAAGAAGCAGGAGAGGGAAAAAGGTGCTGAAGAAGCAAGAGAGGCTCTCAAAATTCTGGACAAGGAGCTCAAAGTGAATGGCAAGTTCTTCAGTGGAGATTCAGTTGGGTTCTTGGACATAGCTGCTCTGTTCATCTTTTTCTGGGTGCCCATAATTCAAGAAGCTAGTGAGTTTGATGTGTACAGTGGAGAAAAATATCCAAAGCTAGAGAAATGGGGTCATGAGATTTTGAATGATCCTGTTGTGAAAAGAGTTTTGCCTGCCAGTGGGATCATGAGTTTTCTTCTCCTTTCCTATATCAAAGCTCGCTTTCAGAGTAAAGGTGATTATCCAAGCCAGAGTGATGATGGAAATTGTTGACAAAAAATAAAAAGAGTGATTAAGGGAATAAAATATGCATAATAATTATCCAGTGTTGTGCATTGGAGTGGGAATAATATATGCAGTGGGGAGTGGTGGGGATTCCTCTTGGGAGCGAATCTGACAATTGCTTTGGCTTGGATCTGTAATACTGGGAGTGGTATTCATCAATTGGTTTTAAACGAAGTTCGAATTTCTGTCTTACAATGACATTACTGTTTCATTGGGCAAAATAATACATCACTCAACAGAAAAGATTGCAGGAAGGAAAAATACAGAAAGTTCACTGTCACAGAAGATACTCGTCAGAGCCAGGAAGAAGGAAGGACCACCAAAATATTCCACACCCACTAACGGTTTCCTGACAGCTTTTATTATGCGTCCCCCTCCAATTCGCGAAGTTTCCATGATTGCTTCCTGATCCTCGTGCTCCTTCTCTGCTGTATCAGTTGGGCTTGTAAATTATCCTGATCTGCGGTCTCTTTTGGGCCTTGGGCTTGAGTGATCATAACAGGATCATCTATTACCATATTATAAATAAAGCTTTAAAATTTATGGTCGTTTCTTAAATGTTTATTATTATCATTTTTGTCTTATTTACAAGTCTAAACTATCTAATTCTTACTCTCTAAAAAAATTTAGTTAATTTAACAAATATGGACTAAATTGATAATTTTTGTCAATTTTACTTCATTTATAAATATATATTTTTCACCTCTTTCTTCTTCTATTTTTAATAGGGCTAAAATTGTACTATCTTCATTGATTACTCTAAAAATATATTTATAATAAGGGTTAGATTTTTTTTAAATTAGACTTATAAATAAAACGAAAATAATAATACACTAGATTTTTCTTATTTAGATTGTCGGGTCAATGACTTTGGGAGAATCTCATGACATCTTATAACTTTTATCATTCCACATATGTTCAATCATGACATATAAAAGAGGGTCAATGACTTTGGGAGAATCACATGACGTCTTATAACTTTTATCATTCCACATATGTTCGATCGTGACATAAAGAGTTAGTTGAGATTTGATTTGGTTTAAAATATGTCCAACTTATAAATTTATATTTATATATAATCTAATGTTATACATAAATATTTTAGGAAGATCATAATGTCACATTTGTTCAAATTAATCAAATTATTTTTATTCTTTAATACATATATTCAAATTAATTAACCAGTTTTTATATCAAAGATAAGACGGGTTCCGTTTCTCTCATTATCCCTTTTCTCATCATCTCTCGTAATCTTTAAATCATGTCCGTCCAATCAATTTAAAAGGTGAAAAATGAGCCACGTCATCAAGTTATCACTCATTTGACTTTTCTCTCTTCTTCCCAATCAACGGTTCAGATGGGCTCATGAGGCATGATGAGAAAATGAGATGATAAGAGGATCTGCTTCCAGATAAGACAGGGTAATATATATTCAATCAAATTCAAATCACTTTGGGTGTGTTTGGTTCAACGGAGGTCAGGTTAGATAAGGTTTATTTAAGTTAGATTAGGGAAGGTTTGGTATCTTATTTGATTCAAAAGGGGAGGTGAGGTGAGTTAATTATAAGTGAACAAAAATACACTTCTACATATTTCCCTTCTTCTTTTTTCAATTTATTTATTAATAATTATTATTTATAAACTTATTCTTTATAAAATAATTATCCTAACAATTATATACACCTTTTCCCAACAAGCATTCAAAGTCCAGACTAATACAGAACTTATATCTCTCTGTTACTATTCAACATTTGGCAAGAATTCGTTTTTCCCAATCTTCTGCAAGAATTTGTTTCCTTATTACATCTAAACGGAGTATTATAGTACACATAGGTTTTCATTAGAATACAAAAGATAAGGGTTTTTAAATTACGAGTTAGCAATATCTTGTACCTGAAACCTCAGCCCCCAGAATTTTTTGTTACAAAAAAGAAAAAACAGCAACTACAGAAAGTAGTTCATGGATTGGAAGTAATTGTACTTGATGACAGATTAACCATTCAGTGCCAAAATCAAAAGTAGATTAATACTCAAATTTACTCTTCAATTATAAAAAGTCTGCAACAGTTCATTAACTTGCCTTTGTATCTATCTATCCATTCTGAAAGTAAAAAAAAAATTCTTCCACTTGTGCTGTGTGCATGAAGATTTTGGTTTTTTTCTTCCTTTCCAGAACCAGCACAAAGAATGAAAATCAAGCTAAAAGGAAACATGGAAGCGCAAAATCGAGATTCAACTCAGTTTCTCTAAACCACACCAAACAAATAGAATATTGAATTTATATCATAGGATAAGAGCCAAAAATATATTTGTTAGCCACAAATTTCCACAAAGAACTTCAGCAGAATTTTTTTTACCACCAAAGAAGTCATGACAGACATTACTCACCTGAACGAAGGAGGCAGTGATGTTGGACGAGCAACCGATGGAGTAGGCGGCGGCGGCTGGAAGGGCAGCCCGAAATGACCATGGATGAGCTGAATCGCGAAGGAGTCCACGCGATCTACCAGACAAATGGATTGGCAGCAACCTTTGACGAGCAACCGATGGTGGCTGCAGAAGCCGGCGGTGGCGACGGCGGGTGGTGGAGCAGCCGAACACCACGCCCAATTGCTGAACGCACGAAGTAGACCAAGGAAAAATGGATTTCGGGCGGGAGAAATGGGTGAGAAAAATGGCAAAGGAGACAATTTTATTCGACAAGCAGGCGAGGGCAGTGGTGGAAATATGAAAAAATGTCATGAGTAATTTAGTCAAGGTTGGACATAAATATTCTCTAACCTAGAAAAACCTCTAAATCTGGAGGTTTTATAAAAGGGGGAAGATTACCACTAAAAGAGAAAAGCTCCTTCCACCTCTCACCTTCCCTCCTTCTAACCAAACGCCTATTTTTAATCTCTAACCCTCCCCCAACCTCATATAAACTAATAGAACTTTCAACCAAACACACACTTAAAGAAACTTAAGGCCTATCTGGTGTTTTCAAAACAATATTTTTTTAAAAAAAACAAGAGGTACAAAAATATCTTTTTTTATACTGAAAAGTTTCGGTGGGTTTGGCACAGGTCATCCCACCAAGGCCAGGGCACAACCCCAAGGCTCAAAGAACACTTATAAAGGACTTACGAGATCACCTACCAAAGGAGCCCTCACAATGGTAGTGAGAATCGAACTTGTATCCTTTTGAGATCTAAATCCGTTTCTTATCATATGTGCCAACTCTCATTGGCAATTAAAGGACAATTTATTAAATGATAAAATGAGCTACAGAAAAAGGTTTGTATCTACTTGGGCTTCCAAGGATAAGCCCAAGAATTTCCAGCTCTAACACAAGCCCGTCAGAGGTTACAAGATTTGTTTTGTTAAAAACATAAATTAAGTAAACCACGAGATTTAGTACAATTAACACTTAATTGGGTTTTTTAAGCATCTAGTCACAAGTTCAATCCCTGACAATGTGTAGAGAAAGGGTTTTGTGGTTAACACTAAAGCCGTTTCAGGAAGTCTATGGTGTGAAGGGAATAGTCACTGCTATTAGCGGTTGATACTTTGAACCTAAAAAATACATAAATTATGTAAGATAATGCCCCATTAGGCACCAACTACGCAATAATACCACAGGCTTGTTGAAATTAGGGGTGGAAACAGGTCAGACGGCCTGTCAGGGGCCTGTAACCTGGCCTATGATTGGCCTGTTCAGGCCTGGCCTGTCAGGCCAAAAAGCCAGGTCAAGGCCAAAACAAAAGCCTGTTTTGCTTAATAGGCCAGACCAAGGCCTATTGACAGGCCTGTTAAGCTAGCCTGAGCCTGTAAAAATATTTTTAAAAAACAATCAGATAAGAGTTAAAGGATAATTTCGCCTGAGCCTATAAGTTTTAGCCTGTTTTCGGCCTGTTTAAGGAGGCCTGTTAAGGAAGCCTGTTTTCGGCCTGTGGCATGTTGGCCTGTTTTGCAATGTGGCATGTAGGCTTTTTGGTTTGCTTAAAATATTTTAAAAATTCAGGCCTCCTTAACAGGCTTCAGGCTAGGCCAGGCTTGTGAACAGGGCAAGCCCAGGCCTAAAAATTGGCCTTCAACAGGCCACAGGCCAGGCTCAGACCAGTTTGTGCCTTAACAGGCCTAGCATGTTAAGGCAAAAGCCTGACCTGACCTGACCTATTTCCACCCCTAGTTAAAATGCCGCTACTACACCAACTAGGCAACTACATATCAGTGATTTTGTAAAGTCCCTTCCTCTACGGAAGGACGTACACCTCACTCACATTCGAAATTTTTAGGGAAAATTTTAAATAAATACCATTTAAACTTGAAGAATCTTAAAAAGTTTGTCAACACATAGAAAAAATAAATAGGCTTAAAGGGATTAATATGTGATTTTGAAATGTTGCCCTTTTACCAAAATACCTCAAGTTTTTTTTTTTAAAAAAAGAAAAAAGAAAAAACCCTTGCCGGCGCCAGAAGAGCTCTAACAGGCCTCCAGCATCGACTGTCAGAGTTTCAGTGATAACTTGAGTATAGTAGTTGACTTCTTGAACTCTCTAAGCTCTATCAAACATTGTTGACAAGAGGCAATGACAACTTGAATATAGTCATTAATAATCTCAAAAGTGCAATTTGTCAATATTTGTATTCAAGTTGCTCCTTATTTACAAAACAGGAAAAACTAAGGTTTTGTTGTTAATAATTACTCCCTCCGATCCTAATTATAAGGTAAAGTTGACTTTTTTAGAGAAATTAAGGAAACTAATTAAATTACTTTAGAGTATTTATATTTTTATTTTTTTCTTTAAACTAATTAGTTTAACTAATAAATTAATATATAATCTAAAGATACATAACATATAATATGATTAAATAATTTATTTAGATTCCTTAACTTCTTCAAAAAAAAATCAATTTTATTTTATAATTAGGACTGAAGATCAATCAGTCACTTTTTTTTCCTCCCAAACTTCGACGAATTAGAATGCTCGAGAAGGAATTCACCGTTGGGATGGGCGGTGAAATTTGTAGTTAATGAGCAAAATGACTTTATTTAATAAAAAAGAGAGCTAAAAGAAAAATTATTCCATTCATTTAATATAATTTTAACATTGGTGATGTAATCTCTTTCATCACACCCATTTACTATTCTTGGACCTCTAGTGTAATCCCTTGCATCACTCCTTCCCCATCAACATACTGACATAACAATCTACAATCCTCATTGGTCGTTTTCTTAAAAAAAAACTGCCAGGTTCCCCGACTCATCCATAGTTCTCCACCACCCTTTCCTTATATAACAAACTGATTCACAATATAAGGGACCATAAAACTCATCACCATATCAGATTCAAAGAGAGAAACAAGTACAGCCACGGCTACAAACCAACAAGTGAAGCTCTTAGGATTCACAGTAAGTCCATTTATGGTGAGAGCTGAACTTGCTTTGAAACTCAAGGGAGTGCAATATGAGTATATTCAAGAATCGCTGCCGAAAAAAAGTGATCTTCTTCTCAAGAACAACCCTGTTCACAAGAAGGTCCCTGTGCTTCTTCACAATGACAAGCCTGTATGCGAGTCTCTCGTGATTGTTGAATACGTCGATGAGGCCTGGAATGGCCACCCCATCTTGCCTTCGGATCCTTATCACAGAGCCCTGTCTTGTTTCTGGTCTAAGTTCATTGATGACAAGGTGATTCAGTACTTCAAGCTCTGTCTCCTCTGTTTTCTCAGAAGGAATTTGAATCAGGAGTCACTAAACAAGTGTTTTGTTGCTTGATTTCAGGTGTGGCCTGGGGTAATCAAAGCAGCATGGAACCCAAACAAGCAGGAGAGGGAAAGAGGTGTTGAAGAAGAAAGAGAGGCTCTCAAAATTCTGGACAAGGAGCTCATAGTAAATGGTAAGTTCTTCAATGGAGATTCAGTTGGGTTCTTGGACATAGCTGCTCTGTTCATCTTTTTCTGGGTGCCCATAATTCAAGAAGCTAGTGACTTTGATGTGTACAGTGGACAAAAATATCCAAAGCTAGGGAAGTGGGGTCATGAGATTTTGAATGATCCTGTTGTGAAAAGAGTTTTGCCTCCCAGAGACGTTATCTTTTCCTTCTTCAAAGCTCGCTTTCAGAGCATCGTTGCTTCAAAGTAGATGATCACAACAACTACCTACAATCCTTCTTTGAGTAAAGTTAATTATCCATTGTTGCAAGAGTGATGATGGAAATAAAATATGTATAATAATTATTCAGTGTTGTGCATTAGAGTGGGAATAATATATGTAGTGGGGAGTTGTGGGGATTCCTCTTCCGAGGGCACCGGACTGTTGCTTTGGTTTCGATCATCAATTATCATATCAAAACTAAAGTTTTAAAGTTTGTTGTCGTTTCTTAAATCTTTATTATTTTGCTATGTTCTCAAAAATTTTGTTATTATTACTTTTATCCTATTTATAAATTTAAATTACCTAATTCTTACCTACTAAAAAAAAGCTAGTTAACTTAATAAATATGGAGTAAAATTATAAATTTTTTTTTTATTTTACCTTTATTTATAAATATATATTTTTCACCTCTTTCTGCTTCCTCTATCTTTTATAGGGCTAAAATTGTAATACATTCATTTATTATTATGAAAAATGACTTATAACAAGGACCCATTTTTTTTTTTCAAAATTAGACTTATAAATAAGACCAAAGTGATAGCATGCTAGATTTTCTTATTTAGAGGGTATGGGTTAATGACTTTGGGAGAATCTCATGACCTCTTATCACTTTTATCATTTCACATATGTTCAATCATGACAAATAAAAGAGTTAGTTGGGTTTCGATTTGATTTAAAATATACCTAACATATAAACTAATATATAATTCAATGTTGCACATGAATATATATATATATATATATATATATTTTTTTTTTTTTATAATAAAAATTTTAGATAGGTTCGGCACCAATCCCCTACCAAGGTTATAGCACGGCCCTAGAGCTCTTCGAGCGCTTACAAGGGACTTATGAGATCACCTCCCAATGAGGTCTCCCTATTGGTCAGAGGATTTAAACACACTCCCTTGTGATCGGGGTGGTAAAACCTTAACCAACTGTGCTAAACCTCATTGGCTGCACATGAATATTTTAAGAAGGTCATAATGTCACATTTGTTCAAATTAATCAAATTATTTCTATTCTTTAATACATATATTCAAATTAATTAAGTAGTTTTAATGTCAAAGATAAGACAGTGGAATATATATGCAATCAAATTCAAATCACTTAAAGAAACATAGGGTCTATCTGGTGTTTTCAAAACAATATTTTGTTTTTAAAACAAAAGGTGGAAAAATATCTTTCTTTCTTTTTTTTTTTTGATACTGAAAAGTTTAAGTGGGTTCGGTATCGGTCATCCCACCAAAGCCAGGGCACAGCCCCAAGACTCAGAGAGCACTTACAAGGGATTTACTAGATCGCCTACCAAATGAGTCTTCACAACAATAGTGGGAATCGAACTGGTATCCAAACTCATTCCTTACTATTTGTGCCAACTCTCATTAACGATTAAAGAACAATTTATTAAATGATAAAACAAGTTATATAAAAAGGCTGGTAGCTGCTAGGGCTTCCAAGGATAAGCCCAAGAATTTCCAGCTCTAACACAAGCCCACCATAGGTTATAAGATTTGTTTTGTTAAAAACATAAATTAAGGAAATCACGATTTTGTCTAGGATAGTTGGCACTTGATTGAGTTTCTTAAACATTTAGCCACAGGTTCAACTTCTAGTGATGTATATAGAGAGGGTTTCATAGCTAACACTAAAACGATTTAAAAAATCTACGGTATAAAAGAATTAGTCATTATTATTGGTGGTTGATACTTTAAACCTTAAAAAAACATAAATCACATAAGATAATGTCCCATTAGGCACCAACTACGCAATACCATAGGCTTGTTGAATTAATGCTGCTACACCAACTATAAGCATGTTTGTTTGAGCTTAAAAAAATTTATAAGTTGCTTTTTACGTAAATCGAGACACAACTCCTCTCACATACTTACTTCGTATACCGTAAATCACTATTTAAAAGCAACTTATAAGCAATCGAATCGCTAAACCAAACATACCCTATATATCAGAGATTCTGTACAGTCCCTTCCTCTACGAAAAGACGTACACCTCACTCACATTCAAAATTGTTAGGAAAAATTTTAAATAAATATCGCTTTAACTTAAAAAACCCTAAAATATTTGTTATCATATGGAAAAAATAAATAGGTCTTAAGAGATTAATATAAGATTTATATTGTTCTTTTATCAAAATACCTTTCAAGTTTTTTTAAAAAAAGAAAAAAGAGAAAACCCTTGCTGGTGCCGGAGGAGCTCCTGTAGCTAGCACCAACCCTCCAACAAGCCTCCAGTATCAGAAGCCAAAGAAAGCTCTATCAAATGTCATTGATAAGAAATAATGACAACTTGAGTGAAGTTATTAATAATCTCAAAAGTGTAATTTGTTAATAGTTGTACTTAAGATGCAACTTATTTATATAAAAAGGGAAAAACTAAGGTTTTGCTGGCAATAATTATCTTAAAATCAATTCAATCATTCACTTTTTTTCTCTCCCAAATTTCTACGGATTAGAATGCTCGAGAAGGAATTCAGCGTTGGAATGGGCGGTGAAAGTAGCAATTAATGAGCCAAAAGACTTTATTTAATAAAAAAGAGAGCTAAAAGAAAAATTATTCCATTCATTTAATATAATTCTTACATCGGTGATGTAATCTCTTTCATCACACCCATTTACTGTTCTTGAACCTCTGTGATGTAATCCCTTGCATCACTTCTTCCCCATCAAGGCATCAACATATTAACATATCTACAATCCCCATTGGTCATTTCGTTAAAAAAATACTGCTCTGTTCTCCGACTCATCCACAGTGGTCCAGGACCTTTCCCTATATAAGAAGAAACTGCTCAGGGACCATAAAACTTATCACCCCCATATCGGATTCAAAGAGAGAAACAAGTACAGCCATGGCTACAAACCAACAAGTGAAGCTCTTAGGATTCACAGTAAGCCCATTTGTGACAAGAGCAGAGGTTGCTCTAAAACTCAAGGGAGTGGATTATGAGTACATTCAAGAATCGCGGACCAACAAAAGTGATCTTCTTCTCAAGAACAACCCTGTTCACAAGAAGGTCCCTGTGCTTCTTCACAACGACAAGCCTGTATGTGAGTCTCTCGTGATTGTTGAATACATCGATGAAGCCTGGACTGGCCACCCCATCTTGCCTTCTGATCCTTATCACAGAGCCCTGTCTCGTTTCTGGTCTAAGTTCATCGATGAAAAGGTGATTCAATACTTCAAGCCCTGTCTCCTCTGTTTTCTCAGAAGGAATTTGAATGAGGAGTCACTAAACAAATGTTTTGTTGCTTGATTTCAGGTGTTGCCTGCGGTAATCAAAGCAGCTTGGAACCCAAACAAGCAGGAGAGGGAAAAAGGTGCTGACGAAGCAAGAGAGGCTCTCCAAATTCTGGACAAGGAGCTCAAAATGAATGGTAAGTTCTTCAATGGAGATTCAGTTGGGTTCTTGGACATAGCTTCTCTGTTCATCTTTTTCTGGGTGCCCATAATTCAAGAAGCTAGTGAGTTTGACGTGTACAGCGGAGAAAAATATCCAAAGCTACAGAAGTGGGGTCATGAGATTTTGAATAATCCTGTTGTGAAAGGAGTTTTGCCTCCCAGAGATGTTCTCCTTTCCTTCTTCAAAGCTCGCTTTCAGAGTAAAGTTGATTATCCAGTGTTGCAAGAGTGATGATGGGAATAAAATATGTATAATAATTATTCAGTGTTGTGCATCAGAGTGGGAATAATACATGTAGTGGGGAGTGGTGGGGATTCCTCTTGCCAGGGAATCTGACTATTGTTTTGGTTTGGATCATCAATTATAATATTAAATAAAACTTATAAAATTTATTTTTATTAATGATAAATATGTTAACAAAAGATAAACTAATATACATGCAATCAAACTTGAATGACATGAAGAAAATTAATTGTCCTTATTAAGTTTTGGAGGATATTATATTATAGCTTTAGCCATCAAGCTCCAAGAGTAAGTTAATGATCTCAATTACTTCACTTGGATAATGATGGCTTTGGTTCATTGAATCACATATTATGGAATGCAATATAATATACTAAGAAATGTAATGCAAAGATGACAAGGATAATAATTCTTATATTAATTTTAATAATCATAGAAATGAAAATACTGAAATGTTCTCATAACCCACTTTCCAAAAGGAGTGTAGCAGAGGAGATCGAGGAGGAAGGCTCGATGAAGTCAGATTTTTTAAGGATAAGAATGTCTTTTTCTCGTGATGAATCTCCATTTATAGGGTCTAGCTATGTAATCGGGATGCAGCCACTAAAAGATAATTAACATTACAAAATCTAATCCCTTTTTGCATTACATAAACTCAATCAAACTTCAGAATAATCAGCCTTTTATATTATGATTACATGTTATCAAATCAAACGAGCCTTAAAAGTTCTCTGTTCATAATAAATCCATTTTATATCGCAATTAAATTTTGGTATTACAGGTGCAGTATTGTGAGCAGTTGTCTAGCGATTAAGAATGTGGAGTGACCCAAAGATCGTCCCAAGACACCAATTGTAAGATACGAAGGGCAACACCATCATGTGAAGAGTTATTTTTCACCATATGCTTCCACCTCATATTTTTTGATGTTTGTTTACTACATACAGCATAGTTTTTGTCATTTACTCCATTCTACACCTTTATCAGTGTTTGATATGCTTCATTGCTACTTCGCGAAAACTATCGGAGCAAAAATGGCCAAAGAAGAAAGCACAATTATATATTTATGGGTTAAGATGCATCCAAAATCTTAAAATATTTTTTTTAAGGTATATCGAATGCTCTAAAGTATTTGTACTGCATCTAGCATTTTGAAGTATTTTTCTGATACACTTAGCATCCTAAAATATTTCAAGTGTGTCCAATATCATAAACTATATTGTTGGTGTATGCAACGCCCAAAAATAGGTGTGAGCATTTAGTTTTTGATAAAAACTGAAATAATGGAATAACCGAAAAGAGGCATGTTTAAACACCAAATCGAAATTGAACACCTTATAATAACCAAACCAAATTAACCGAAATATTTCGGTTCTGTTCCCAAGTTAACCGAATTGTTCGAGAAATTAGGTACAACATTCAATACCTTGAGTGTTATACCTTTAGAGTTTTCCATCATGTGTCGAGTGTCATGATATTGAAAATGCTTCAACAATGTCCCATATGCTGTATAGTCTACGGGATCAAATCTAGCAATTTAAACTAACTACAATAGTGATTCATTGATGAAATCAGGAGTTGTGTTATCTATTGTAAAGTCCAAGCCTCAAATGGAAAAAAAATGAAATTGAAAAGAGAGAGACGGCGAGGTGCAGTTGAGTTAACGCAAATAAAAAACTCACAAAGCTGAGACCCGGTTGAGTGACATTGGGATACAGAGGTCGAAGAGGAAAGGCAAGTGGGCAATGGAAACAGGAGAGTGGATGTGTGCATAACCATGGCTTTAGGAGAGTGACTAAGTGGCGAGGACCCAGAGAGTTTGAGAGGGAGACGGAGAACTGTATGCTCCTACCTTCAAGAGTTTCAGGGTGACTTAGTGTGTGTTTGGTATAGCGGTAGAAAATATGACTTATTATGATTCTGACTTATTAAAAATAATTTAATAAAAAAATCAGTTTTTGTAATGTGATTTATATTTGAATGAGCAATTGAATAAGCGATTTTTAATAAGTCAAAACATGTTTGGATGAGTGATTGTAGAAGTGTTTTTTTAAAAGTAAAAAATTGTGTTAATTATAAGAAAACAAGATATTTAAAATTAAAAATAAATGGAAAAGTGAAATTAGAAAATGTGATGCCAAAATACATAATTTCACAAAAAAATATTACATAACTAATTGGATCACATGTATCATGTTACGAATGCTATTCATACTTATCTAATTATCTTCTATATATCTTTCATTCCTTTAATTAATTATAGGATAAAAGGATATTTCGATATAAAATCTATTCATATCCTATTTTATTTTGCTAGAAATATTATCATATTTAGGAGGTGAAAAATTAGAAATATATATATATATATATATATATTTATATGTATGTATGTATGTATGTATGTATATGTATATATGTATGTGTGTGTGTGTGTGAAGAAAATTGCAAGGGATATATATATATATATATATATATGAGATCTGAGAAGTACGATGCAAAAAAAAAAAAAAAAAAGAGAGAGATCTGAGAAGTATGTGGAGCCCATAACACAGAGGCATTGAAAGCTTGCAATATTGCAACTTCTGGACAGAAAAAAAAAACGTTGCAGCTTTTTTCAAAAATAAACGGGTAGTTCGGACTTATTTAATAAGTTACGTTTTTGGGCTTTTTATTTTTTTGCAAAACACTGCAGCTTTTTTCAAAAATAAACGGGTAGTTCAGACTTATTTAATAAGTTACGTTTTTGGGCTTTTTATTTTTTGCAAAACGCTGCTCCAAACACTCAAAAAAAGTAGTGCATTTTGAATTCGGCTTATTGAACCAAAATCAGGCTTATTGGGCAAAAAAACAATGTACCAAACACTCTCTTAGGCAAAATGTGCTAACTGTTGAGCAGCAGGCAAGAGAGCTCTAACTTGAAGTTGGGGAGCTAGGGTTTAGAATAACTTTGTGTTTGGGCTGCTAGAGATGTTTTCTTGTGAAAAATAGTAAGTATTTTTTTTTTTTGCCAAGGAAAAATAATAAGTATTGAACTTATGCTTCTAGACAAACAAACAGGCCTATCAAGTATACATGGTATTTTGGTTATAACCAAGTTTATTTTACAAACATTGAATATATTTAAAAAAAAAAACAATAGATGTAACACCGTGAAAACCGAACCTAAATAACGGAATTGAGTTCATTTTGGTTTGATTTTCAATTTCGGTTTGGATTTGCTCACCTAAAAACAATAGAAATAAATTGTTAAGTGTAAAATTACACAAAAAAATATTTCTTAAAATAAATTTATTAGTTTTGCGAAACTCTTGAATAAATCGAAACGAGTTTAATCATCAAGTTAATATGATAATTATACTATTATAGTATTTTCCTCTGGATAATTAAGTAGCGAAAAGTGAAAAGACGACCTCGGGTTCATAAGAACAAAAAAAAACTGACACCTACTCAAAAATCCCCCCAATCATATCTACGTCAGCTGCGTCGTTGACCAAACTCATACTCTGAGACTAGAGCCGGGAAAACGGGCCGAGTCCGTCGGGCCGGCCCTTTTAGGCCCTGACCCTTCAAGGGCTGGGTTTGTAAATTGTAGTCTCAAAAGGAAGTCGGGCCTAAAAGGGCCGACCCTGTAGGGCCTTGGGCTTAAAAGGGCCGGCCCTTGAGGGCCTCGGGCTGGCTCTTTAAGCCAGTTTATTTTTTATTTTTTTTTGTTTGGACAGGAACCATGTTACATTTTTGAATTGCCTTATTTAATCTATATGTCACTCTATCCTCATATTGTATAGAGTATGATTTTTGAGTATATTTTTTTATCTAATTGAATCATATTGTGATTTTTTAGTATGATTTTTGAGTATATTGTTCTGCCTATTTAGAATAAAATCATATTACATACTATTCTGCCTGATAGAGTATGATTTTTTATGGAGGTTGTGATTATTTGACTACTTGAACTTACTCCTCAAAGTGAAACACAATCAAATGTCTTTGAAATTGATGATAGTGGCGAAGAAGGTGAAAATGATAGTCGTCATACTCATGTTGTTTAAAGGTTAGAGTATTGAGCTTTTTGCCTTCTTATACTTTGTGTGAGTTATTTATGGACATGATTTTACCTTTGATTATACATTGTAACTGTGTTTTTTTGTTGCAAGAGACGTGTTATTTAAACCTTAATGTTGACAACATTTATGTATTAAATTAGAACTTTAATCGTTGTTATTTATTAATTATATCTCTCTGGGGAAAATACGCAGGAAAAATAGTTAAATATTGTGAAAAGGACTTCCCGGCCCTGCGGACCGGCCCTGGCCCTGATGCTCTCGGGCCAGGCTTTGAAAAACTGTAATTTTTCTGACCCCGAGCCCTTTAGGGCCGGCCCTGTAGGGCCAGACCGGCCCTAATTCCCAGCTCTATCTGAGACTGACCTACGGAGCATCGGGAATATCGCTTCATGCTGCTCCATTTGATTTCATCGACGGATGAGAATGCTTCAGAAGGAATTCAGCTTTGGGATGGGCGGCGAACGTTGTAGTTAATGCGCTAAAAGACTTTATTTAATAAATGGTTAAGGTGCAAAAATACACATGTGATTGTCCTCGAAGTGCACCCAACACCAAATGCTTTTTTTAGGTGCAACAGTGACTATGTGGTTATAAAATAGGTGCAAAAATACCCTTTGACCGTTAGTTTGACTTTTTGACCTTGAAAGTGATGACGTGTACGATGACATGGATGCTAGAATGACATTTTGGAAAAAAAAAACTTGTTGACTGGTAAAGCTTTGCAATTAATATTACCCATATTTCACTATTTCAGTACCACCTTCACTGAAGTAGATTCAAATCTGAGTGCAGAGTGCTTATCTCACTCAGCAGAGCTGTTGCCTTAAAAAACATACTGATTGTTCAATTTTTCCCAACCCTAGATTCCCAATATTATTAAATTAAAATCATTATAATACATATATTATATTACTATTTTTTATTAAATTATATGATTTATTAGGAAAATTTGATTTTCAGCAAGTTTTTTTTTTTCAAAATGTCACTACAGTGTCCATGTCATCATACCCGTCATCACTTTCAAGATAAAAAAGTCAAACTAATGGTCAAACAGTCAAACTAACAGTCAAAGGGTATTTTTGCACCTATTTTGTAACCACATAGTCACTGTTGCACCTAAAAAAAGCATTTGGTGTTGGGTGCACTTCGAGGACAATCACATATGTATTTTTACACCTTAACCCTTTAATAAAAAAGAGAGCTAAAAGGCAAATGAAATTATTCCATTCATTTAATATAATTCTTTTTTTTTTGGTCAAATTCGCTTAATATAATCTCTTTCATCACACCCATTTACTATTCTTGAACCTCTGTGATGTAATCCCTTGCATCACTTCTTCCCCATCAACATATTGAGATTAACAATCTACAATCCCCATTGGGGTCATGAGATTTTAAATGATCCTGTTGTGAAAGGAATTTTGCCTCCCAGAGATGTTCTCCTCTCCTTCTTCAAAGCTCGCTTTCAGAGTAAGGTTGATTATCCAGTGTTGCAAGAGTGATGATGGGAATAAAATATGTATAATAATTATTCAGTGTTGTGCATTAGGGTGGGAATAATATATGTAGTGGCGTGTGGTGGGGATTCCTCTTGTGAGGGAACCTGACTGTTGCTTTGGTTTGGATAATCAATTTTCATATCATAAATTAAGCTTTAAAGTTTGTTGTCGTTTCTTGAATCTTTATTTTACCATGTTGTATAACTTTTATCCTATTTATAAGTATAAATTATCTAATTCTTACTTACTAAAGAAAGTTAGTTAACTTAATAAACATAGACTAAATTAATAATTTTTTTAGGGTTAATATAACTTTTGGTCCCTGAAGTTTGATTCAATTTTGGTTTTGATCCCTCAAGTTTGAAATCGGTGATTTTGGTCCCTGAAGTTTCACCCAATTTTGGTTTTGGTCCCTCAAGTTTGAAAAGGACTTGGTTTTTTTTCCGGGTCGGGTCGGGCTTCAAAAACGGGTCGCAAGTCCTTTTCAAACTTAAGGGATCAAAACCAAAATCGGGTGAAACTTCAGGGACCAAAACCACCGATTTCAAACTTGAGGGACTAAAACCAAAATTGGGTGAAACTTCAGGGACCTAAACCACCGATTTCAAACTTGAGGGACAAAAACCAAAATTGGATCAAACTTTAGGGACCAAAAGTTATATTAACCCATTTTTTTAAATTTTACCTTCATTTATAAATGTATATTTTTCACCTCTTTCTTCTCCCTCTATCTTTAATAGGGCTAAACTTGTAATACATTCTAGTATGGGTAATTCGGGCTGGGCTGGCGGGTTGGGCCTGTTAGCCCGGCTAAAAAAAAGGGCTCGGTCTGAGAAAATTCCAGCCCGTTTGATATCGGGTTAGACCCATTTAACCCACGGGTTAACGGGCTAGCCCATTTAGCTTTTAAAAGAAAGTTGCGATTTCTCACTTTCCAACTCCTCTTTATAAATCGCACTTCTTAGTTTGTTAGCATTAGCAACTCTCACTTCTCACTTCTTCTCAGTCTCTCACACTGTCACGCTCATGCACAAGCTCGGGGAGTCTTGGCTCACCGATCAGAACCCTGAGCCCCTAACCAACTCTCTCCCTTTTTGGCTCTTCTCCTCTTGTGTTTAATGGGGCTAGTTGTCCAGTGAGTGGCATGGTAGTGGTGAACTAGTGCCCAATTTGAAATCGAACCCTAATATTCCACATCGGTTTCCTCTTGTCTCCTCTGCTCTCAACACAAACTGGCCACAGCGATTTCCTTTTTCCCTCTCTGATTTGCCCTTATGGCCTTGTCCCTCGGGCATGCGACTATGCGAGGCAGTGTGGTATTGTTTCTATGCTCTTCTAATTAGTTAAAGAGGTCAAAATTTATCTTTGGATTCTCTGCAATTGCAAATATAGAAGATGGTGTCTTTGGATGAAGCTGTTTTCTATGCTTATTTCTAGACTCTCTGTTATCGTTGGATTCTTTGAACTCATTCTCTATCGCTCCTTTTTTTTTATTGAAAAAACCCTATGGTTAATTGGCCTACCAGCCCGATTAATTGGGCTATAGCAGCCCGCTTTCAGCCCAACTCGACCAACTCGTCAGGCTCAGACTAACCTGAATTCCCAGTACTAATACATTCATTTATTACTCTAAAAATTACTTATAATAAGGACCAATTTTTTTTCTAAATTAGACTTATAAATAGGATCAGAGTAGTAGCATACTAGATTTTTCTTATTTGGAGGGTCCGGGCCAATGTCTTTGGGAGAATCTCATGACCACTTATAACTTTTATCATTCCACATTTGTTCAATCATAACATATAAAAGAGGGTCAATGACTTTGGGAAACTCTCATGACCTCTTATAACTTTTATCATTCGACATATGTTCAATCATGACATATAAAAGAGTTAGTTGGGATTCGATTTGGTTCAAAATATACCTAATGTCAACACCCATTTCCATTTCGATAATCGAAGGATAATAAAAACGGAATTCAATAGGCATACAGAAAGGTACAATTATACTGATAAAAATATTTCTTTACAATACCGATATCGTTCATCAACGAAATACAGAAAATACCTCAGAAACTTAATATTTACAGGATAACCTAAAATATCTAAGGCATAAACTAATTATAACCACTATATTGCCCTCGCCTTAAGACACGAGCTAATTACTTCTCGGTGTCCACACCTTTGCCCTTCGATCCACTGATACCAGCTGAGATATTTGTTTTTGAAAAAGGGTGAGATTCCAAAGAATCCCCATAGAGACATACGATCAACATATAAAATGTGAAAACTAAATATACAATGCACTATATTGAGCAAAAATGAAAGTTCGTTTCGATTCATATAGATTTACCTCAGCTGAGTCACCAACTACAACTAGGATTTCCGATAATATACCACAACTGAGTCATCGACCACAGCTAGGATTTTTCGATATACCGTTGTTGGGTAGCAAACTACAACTAGGTACTGTGCCTTTAGCACGCAATCATATCACGAAATACAATAAAAAATACATATAATTATTCAGATAGTGTATGAAAGATGGTAGTCCCTACCTCAAAGTTTGTTAAACCCTTTTTTTAGTGTGCCTCGTAAAACGTGTCGTTTCCAGCGTCCGACTCGGTCCTAAAATATTAAATGTATCATAAATATGTCATAACATATCCAAGTATCATTTTAGACTCTTCTATAGTGTTTCTCTTGGTTATATTAGTCTATGGTGAAATTTTACTAAAATGCCCTTGGGACCCCGACCCGGCCCCACCATACCTGGTCCGATGACACGTTTTTCCAAAATTTTGACTAAGGCTATTCTGACATATTTTCAACCAAGGAATTCATTTCCGGGCTCAAAATCACCAAATTCACTGTCAAATTATTAAAATACCCTTGACAACCCCTATTTAGGGATTTCAGTGGCGTTTTCGTAATTATGTTTTTTCAGCCTCTACCGAAAAAGTGCCCAACTGTAACCCCACCTATTTTTACCCACTAAATCCAACTCCTACCCCCCTGAAACTATCTCAAGAAAAATGGAAAAAATGAAATTTTGTGTTTTAACTTTCAAAACTTGTACTTTTTCACTTCTAATCCTTTATTAACTTGTTTAAACACATCTTAATCATGATTTAAAGAGAATTGGGCAGCATAACCCCTTAGGGTTATAGCTTTTCCAATTTTTCAACTTAACCAAGAAAATTGAAAAGTCAAGAAATATCACTAATAACAACACCGCAACCACAAGAGAGCAAGTTTATGAGATTACCCTCTTGCTTCCAAGCTTGGCACCTTAACTCCTTCTCTTCCTTGGAGATTTGTCTTGCTAAACACATGAATACATGATGAAGAGAACCTTAGAGGAAGTGTTACACAAGAATAGGTAACCAAATCACAAAATCAACACTTACTTACCTTAACCTTCTTCCTCCTTCTCTATAAATCTTCAAAGAACTCTCAAAGCTCACTCTCTCTCTTCTATTGGTGGCTTGGACGAAATATGGCATGAAAGAGGAAGGAAATGTGTTTATTAATTTAGTTTTCTTTCTTCCTAGCCTTTAATCGCATCAAGGGTTGAGATTTCACCACCTTTCGTGCACTATTCCTCCTCCCATACCTCCAATCATGCCCTCTTACTTTATGTCATCCTCTCTCATCATTTAGCTTCAATTGGAATTGGGCTAGATTCCCTTCTTGTTACAAAAAAAAAAAAAAAACATGCTGCCTCCTATACCCTTACTAAACTAATTGCTTTTTCCAACTAAGTCCTATCTTACACTCCTCCATGCACTCAATTAATCATTATTTATCCATGTAGCATTATTTTAATGCAATTTGACATGTGCTCATACAAATCCATTATAATTTAATCCCCTCCTTATATGATCATGACACTTGGCATTTTAACTCAATTTCTAGCACATTTTATTTTCAATTTTTGGAATAATACCAATTCTGGCAAATTTTCTACCCTAACTTTGAAAAATCATAACTAATTTTGTAGACATCATTTTGGAGTGATTCCAAAGGCTATGGAACCCTTATTGAGTCTAGTTTCAAGAAAAAATATGAAATTTTACTAGCTAGGATCATATCACTCCCAGATTTTCAATCTTTGATTGCTGCTCCAGAAATTTTTCTGATTTTTTGAGCTAACTTCAAAAATTCATATCTTTTTGTACATAGCTTCAATTGATTCATATGACCTATAAAATTAAAGCTTAGGATGTCTACTTTCACCATGTAAAATTTCATAATTTTTACTCATCATTTGATCTTCCAAAACCACATGATAATCTCACTGTCTCGCAGGCGATTTCACTGAAAACACTATTCACCTTTCAATTTTCAATATTTAATTCATTTAGCCTTAAATATTCACCATTTTATTGAATATATATAATAATCACAATATACTCTTGGTGAATAAAATTTGGGGTGTTACGCCTAACTTATAAATTAATATATAATCTAATGTTACATATGAATATTTTAGGAAGGTCATGATGTCACATTTGTTCAAATTAATCAAGTTATTTCTATTCTTTAATACATATATTCAAATTAATTAAGCAGTTTTTATATCAAAGATAAGACAGATGAATATATATGCAATCAAATTCAAATCACTTAACGTAACTTAGGGTGTATCTGGTGTTTTAAAAACAATATTTTGTTTTTAAAATCAAAAGGTAGAAAAATATCTTTTTGTTGATTAAAGGACAATTTATTAAATGATAAAACGAGTTATATAAAAAGGCTTGCATCTCCTAGGGCTTCCAAGGATAAGCCCAAGAATTTCCAGCTCTAACACAAGCCCACCATAGGTTACCTGATTTGTTTTGTTAAAAACATAAATTAAGTAAACCATGAGGTTAGGACAGTTGGTATTTAATTAGGTTCCTTAAGCATCTAGTCACAGATTTCAACCCCTGACAATGTGTATAGAGAGAGTTTCGTGGCTAGCACTAAAATCCTTTTAAAAAATCTACAGTATGAGGAGATTAGTCATTATTATTGGCGGTTGATACCTTAAACTAAAAAAAACATAAATTAGTTAAGATAATGTCCTATTAGGCACGAACTACGCAATGCCACAGGCTTGTTGAATTGACGCTGCTCCCCCAACTGTGTATCAGAGATTGCGTAAAGTCCCTTCCTCTACGAAAAGACGTACACCTCACTCACATTCGAAATTTTTTGGGAAAATTTTAAATAAATACTATTTAAATTTAGATAAGCCCAGAAAGTTTGTTAACACCTAGAGAGGATAAATATGTCTCAAGAGGTTAAGATGAGATTTTGAAATGTTGTAGTTTTATTAAAATTTCTTTCAATTTTTTTTTAAAAAAGGAAAATGAAAAAACCCTTGTCAGCGCTGAAGGAGCTCTGGCAGCTAGCACCAACTCTCCAACAAGCCTCCAGCATTGGTAGTCAGAGTTTCGCTGACAATTTGAGTAATGATATTGACTACTTGAGTGTAGAAATTGACTAATTGAGCTCGTTAAACTCTATCAAATGTCGTTAATAAGCGGAAAGACAACTTGAGTATAGTTATTAATAACTTTGGAAGCGTAATTTGTCAATAGTTGTACTCAAGTTACACATTATTTATAAAAAAAAAAGGACAAACTAAGGTCTTGCTGGTAATAATTATTTTTAAATCAATTCAATCAGTCACTTTTTTTCTCTCCCAAATTTTGACGGATTAGAATGCTCGAGAAGGAATTCAGCGTTGGGATGGGGTTAATGAGCTAAAAGACTTTATTTAATAAAAAAGAGAGCTAAAAGACAAATTATTCCATTCGTTTAATACTCTCAAAATTAATTAGTTTAACTAATAAATTGATATATAATCTATAAACATACAACATAAAATATGATTAAATAATTTATTTAATTTTTTTAATCTCATTAAAAAAGACAATCCTATATTATATTTAAGATCAATAATCTTACATCGGTGTTGTAATCTCTTGCATCACACCTGTTACCTATTCTTTGACCTCTGTGATGTAATCCCTTGCATCACTTCTTCCCCGTCAACATATTGACATAACAATCTACACTTCTCATTGGTCGTTTTCTTTAAAAAAATACTGCTAGGTTCCCCGATTCATCCACAGTTCTCCACCACCCTTTCCCTATATAAGAAACTGATTTACAATATAAGGGACCATAAAACTCATCACTATATCAGATTCAAAGAGAGAAACAAGTACAGCCATGGCTACAAACCAACAAGTGAAGCTCTTAGGATTCACGGTAAGTCCATTTGTGGTGAGAGCTGAACTTGCTTTGAAACTCAAGGGAGTGCAATTTGAGTATATTCAAGAATCGCTGCCGAACAAAAGTGATCTTCTTCTCAAGAACAACCCTGCTCACAAGAAGGTCCCTGTGCTTCTTCACAACGACAAGCCCGTATGTGAGTCTCTCGTGATTGTTGAATACGTCGATGAGGCCTGGACCGGCCACCCCATCTTGCCTTCTGATCCTTATCACAGAGCCCTGTCTCGTTTCTGGTCTAAGTTCATCGATGACAAGGTGATTAAATACTTCAAGCTCTGTCTCGTCTGTTTTCTCAGAAGGAATATGAATGAGAAGTCACTAAACAAGTGTTTTGTTGCTTGATTTCAGGTGTGGCCTGCGGTAATCAAAGCAGCATGGAACCAGAACAAGCAGGAGAGGGAAAAAGCTGCTGAAGAAGCAAGAGAGGCTCTCAAAATTCTGGACAAGGAGCTCAAAGTGAATGGTAAGTTCTTCATTGGAGATTCAGTTGGGTTCTTGGACATAGCTGCTCTGTTCATCTTTTTCTGGGTGCCCATAATTCAAGAAGCTAGTGAGTTTGATGTTTACAGTGGAGAAAAATATCCAAAGCTAGAGAAGTGGGGTCATGAGATTTTGAATGATCCTGTTGTGAGAGGAGTTTTGCCTCCTAGAGACGTTATCCTTTCCTTCTTCAAAGCTCGCTTTCAGAGCATCGTTGCTTCATAGTTGATGATCACAACAACTACCTACAATCCTTCTTTGAGGGAAGTTAATTATCCAGTGTTGCAAGAGTGATGATGGGAATAAAATATGTATGATAATTATTTAGTGTTGTGCATTGGAGTGGGAATAATATATGCAATGGGAAGTGGTGATGGGAATAAAATATGTATAATATTAGTGTTGTGCATTGCGAGGGAACCTGACTGTTGCTTTGGTTTGGATCATCAATTATCATATCAAAACTAAAGTTTTAAAGTTTGCTGTGGTTTCTTAAATCTTTATTATTTGGCTATGTTGTACCACTTTTATCTAATTTATAAGTTTAAATTATCTAATTCTTACCTAAAGAAAGTTAGTTAACTTAATAATCATAGACTAAATTGATAAATTTTTTTGATTTCACCTTCATTTATAAATATATATTTTTCCCCTCTTTCTTCCTTCTCTATCTTTAATAAGGCTAAAATTGTAATACATTCATTTATTACTCTAAAAGATGAGTTATAACAAGGCCTATTTTTTTCCTTATTTAGATTTATAAATAGGCTCAGAATGGTAGTGCGCTAGATTTTTCTTACTTGGAGGGTTATGATCAATGACTTTGGGAGAATCTCATGATCACTTATAACTTTTATCATTCCACATATGTTCAATCATGACATATAAACAATGTTTTAAAAGCCGGATCGGATGTTGAGCTGAAAAGGTTAGCAGGTCATGGTTCAACCGGTTGGAACGGTTGAGCCGTTCAGTTGGACTGGTGACGTAATAATTAAATTGAAAAATATTATATATTATATATTACAATTAATCTTTAGTTTAATTCATATGAAGTTAATAAAGTCACAAAATACCATTTAAAGAAGAACATTAAATCAATCATCAACCTAACAAAATGTATTAATAATAATGATTTCATGACTTGTCAAATAATGGTGACTCTTGATTAATCCAAGTATGAGTTTTTTAAAAGACATTTAGACCATACTACTCTGGTTCTATTTATAAGTTTTTTTTTTTACAAAAAAAATTGATCTTATTTATAAGTCCAATTGTAGTGTAATAAATGAGATTGTGACAATTTTACCCCTATTTATTGTACAAATAAAGAAATAATTTAAAGATAAATAGAGAAAAAAGAGTTGAAAAGTATCCATTCATAAATGAGGGCATAGTTGTAAATTTATCCGATAATCATTGAGTTAACTACTTCTCCTTGGTATGTGAAATTTAGTTAAAATAAACTTTTAAATACAACTATAGTGGTAAATGTCATCAACTTCTTGAGGAAATGACTCAAAATCAAGACCTTCAATCCAATTTTAGTGCTTCTAATTTCATCCTTAGCTTGAGGATAAACCTCATTGCCTTTTCTAACAAACCAAATTATTAAAATTAATAACATATAATATAAATAAAATAAAGTAACATGTCTAAAATTTATATGCCATTTTTTTTTATTTTTTCTTTCAGCATCAAATATTAAACAAAGTTGAAAAAAAATTTCCCTGCTTTTTTATTGGGCCGGACGGTTTTTAAAAAATCGGTTGGATTTTCGACTCAATGACTATTGATAGAACAAAACCGGCTAAACGATAGCCCAAAACGGCTCACTCAAGAAGACCATATATCCGGCCCGCTTCAATGACCGTCCGACAATCCGACCGGCCGGTTTGGTTCTCTAAACAATGCATATAAAAGAGTTAGTTGGAATTCAATTTGGTTCAAAATATACCTAGCTAACTTATAAATTAATATATAATATAATGTTTCACATGAATATTTTAGGAAGATCATAATGTCACATTTGTTCAAATTAATCAAATTATTGCTATTCTTTAATACATATATTCAAATTAATTAAGCAATTTTTATATCAAAGATAAGATAGAGTAATATATATTCAAATCACTTAAAGAAACTTAGGGTCTATCTGGTGTTTTCAAAACAATATTTTGTTTTTAAAAACAAAAGGTAGAAAAATATCTTTTTGATGATTAAAGGACAATTTATTAAATGATAAGACGGGTTACATAAACAGGCATGTATCTACTAGGGCTTCCAAGGATAAGCTCAAGAATTTCCAGCTCTAACACAAGCCCGCCAAAGGTTATAAGATTTGTTTTGTTAAAAACATAAATTAAGTAAACCACAAGGTATAGAACCGTTGATATTTAATTGGGTTTTTTAAGTATCTAGTCACAAGTTCAACTCCTAATAATGTGTATAGAGAGGATTTCATGGTTGGGTCCGCATTCTCAGCTTATTAGTGTGATGAGAAAAAAATTTCTCATCATCAAAACGACACAATTTTATTTAAGGGAGAGATCTGAGCCGTTGATACAAAAATAATCAGGGCCGTCTGTGATGTATCTAGCATCTTAAAATATTTTTTAAGTTTCTCTTCTCATCCTAAAATAATTTTTACTACTTTTAACCCCTTAAAATATTTTTTCAATT
The DNA here is from genome assembly GCA_963855925.1 of Inga laurina. NCBI lineage: Eukaryota > Viridiplantae > Streptophyta > Magnoliopsida > Fabales > Fabaceae > Inga > Inga laurina. Next base: position 5,210,084 of record OY979705.1, read on the forward strand.
GTACCCAGTATGTTAGCAAACTGACTGTAATTTTACCCTTAATGTATTTTTTCAGATCCAAAAATTACTTTAAAATATTATATTCTACTAAAAAATATTTTAGAGTAGGTGGAAATCAATAAATCAGTATCCTAAGTTTTGGGTGCTCGCTACTACAAAGAAAAATATATTAACGGTAAAATTGTAGTCAATATCCTAAATCACTAGGTATAACTAAAAAAATATTTTAAAAGATTAAAAGAACAAAAAAAAATATTTTAAAGTAATTTTTGGAGTTGAAAAAATACATTAAGAGTAAAATCGTAGTCATTCTGCTAACACACTGGGTACAATTAAAAAAAATATTTTAAGGAGTTAAAGGTAGTAAAAATTATTTTAGGATGAGAAGAGAGATTTAAAAAATATTTTAAGATATTAGATACGTCACAAACGGCCCTGATTATTTTTATATCAACGGCTCAAAACTCTCCTTTAAGCGAAACTTCGTCGTTTTGGTGATGAGAAATTTTTTTTCTCATCACTCTGATGAGCTAGAAATGCGGATGCTTTCGTGGCTAGCATTAATGCTCTTTTAAAAAATCTATAGTGTGAGGGAATTAGTCACTACTATTAATAGTTGATACTTGAACCTAAAAAAAAACATAAATTACGTAAAATATTTCTTTTTGCCTGCATAGATTACGTAAGATAATGTCCCCTTAGGCACCAACCACGCAATGCCACAGGCTTGTTGAATTGACGCTGCTTCACCAACTATATATCAGAGATTGGGTAAAGTACCTTAGTCTACGAAAAGACGTACACGACACTCACATTTTTAAATAAAACACGTCTTCAAAACTTTTAGAAAAAATTTTAAATAAATATCATTTAAACTTTAAAAATCCCAAAAAATCTATTACCACGTAGAAACTGATTCATCCACAGTTCTCCACCACCCTTTCCCTATATAAGAAACTGATTCACAATATAAGGGACCATAAAACTCATCACTATATCAGACTCAAAGAGAGAAACAAGTACAGCCATGGCTACAAACAAACAAGTGAAGCTCTTAGGATCCACAGTAAGCCCATTTGTGGGAAGAGCTAAACTTGCTTTGAAACTCAAGGGAGTGCAATATGAGTATATTCAAGAATCGCTGCCGAACAAAAGTGATCTTCTTCTCAAGAACAACCCTGTTCACAAGAAGGTCCCTGTGCTTCTTCACAACGACAAACCTGTATGCGAGTCTCTCGTGATTGTTGAATACGTCGATGAGGCCTGGACTGGCCACCCCATCTTGCCTTCGGATCCTCATCACAGAGCCCTGTCTCGTTTCTGGTCTAAGTTCATCGATGACAAGGTGATTCAATACTTCAAGCTCTGTCTCCTATGTTTTCTCAGAAGGAATTTGAATGAGGAGTCACTAAACAAGTGTTTTGTTGTTTGATTTCAGGTGTTGCCTGCGGTATCCAAAGCAGCATGGAACCCAAACAAGCAGGAGAGGGAAAAGGGTGCTGAAGAAGCAAGAGAGGCTCTGGAAATTCTGGACAAGGAGCTCAAAATGAATGGCAAGTTCTTCATTGGAGATTCAGTTGGGTTCTTGGACATAGCTGCTCTGATAATCTTTTTCTGGGTGCCCATAATTCAAGAAGCTAGTGAGTTTGATGTGTACAGTGGAGAAAAATATCCAAAGCTAGGGAAGTGGGGTCATGAGATTTTGAATGATCCTGTTGTGCAAGGAGTTTTGCCCCCCAGAGACGTTGTCCTTTCGCACTTCAAAGCTCGCTCTCAGAGCATCGTTGCTTCAAAGTAGATGATCACAACAACTACCTACAATCCTTCTTTGAGTAAAGTTAATTATCCAGTGTTGCAAGAGTGATGATGGAAATAAAATATGTATAATAATTATTCGTTTGGATCATTAATTATCATATCATAAATAAAGTTGTAAAGCTAAAGTATGTGTCGTTTCTGAGATCTTTATTATTTTGTTATGTTGTATCATTTTTATCTTATTTATAAGTCTAAATTTACCTAATTCTTACCTTTTAAAGAAAGTTAGTTAACTTAATAAATATGAACTAAATTGATAAAAATTTTTAAGTTTACCTTTATTTATAAATGTATATTTTTCACCTTTTTCTTCTTCATCTATCTTTACTTGCACTAAAATTGTAATACATTCATTTATTACTCTAAAAGAAGACTTATAATAAGGATTAATTTTTTTCTCTAAATTAGATTTATAAATAAGACCAGAATGATAATATTAGATTTTTTTTACCTATAGGATCCGGGTCAATGACCTTGGGAGAATCTCGTGACCTCTTATAACTTTTATCATTCCACGTATGTTTAATCATGACATATAAAAGAATTAGTTGGGATTTAATTTAGTTTAAAATATATCTACTTATAAATTAATATATAATTTAATGTTACCCATGAATGTTTTAGGAAGGTCATAATGTCACATTTGTTCACATTCATCAAATTATTTCTATTCTTTAATACATATATTCAAATTAATCAAACAGTGTTTTTATATCAAAGATAAGACAGAGAAATATATATGCAATCGAATTCAAATCACTTAAAAGAAACTTAGGGTCAATCTGGTGTTTTCAAAACAATTTTCATTTTTAAAAACAAAAGTTAGAAAAATATCTTTTTGTTGATTAAAGGACAATTTATTAAATGATAAAACGTGTTACATAAAAAATCTTGTATCTACCAAGGCTTCCAAGGATAAGCTCAAGAATTTCCAGCTCTAACACAAGCCCGTCGTAGGTTACAAGATTTGTTTTGTTAAAAGGATTAAGGAGCAAAACTGACTTTAAACTTTTTTTAAAAATGTACTCACCACTTTAAACTTTTTTTTTTTTTTTTGTAAAAGTAACCATAAACTTTTACAAATGGTGTAAAAGTAACCATGAACTTTCAAAAAATGAGCAAAAGTGATACTACTGTTAACAGCCGTTTACTCAAAAGTTTTTAAGGGACAAAAATACCCATAAAATTTTCTTAAGAGTGCATTCACCACCGTAAACTTTTTTTTTGTACAAAAATAACCATAAACTTCCAAAAATGGGGCAAAAGTGACAGTTATTTTACTAAGTTTAAATGTAATCTTTTGATTGTTTTAAGTCCAAAAAAAAAAACACATCGACTTGTCCATCATGATTTTTCCAAATCAAAAATTGAAAAATTGATCTTCAATGAACATGAAAAATGGAATTGTTGATATCAATGGTGTCGTAAACGCAGTTACCAAAATTGTTGGTGGGGAAGGATCTCAACAATTCCATTTATTGTACGTCGGTGAGAGCATGATAGCTATGTCATCTTTATTGAAGATGGGGTTTTTAATTTTTGACTTGGAAAAATCATGGTGGGTAAGTCGATATGTTTTTTCCCTAAATTTAGAAAAATCAAAAGATTACATTTGAACCCAGTAAGATAATCGTCACTTTTGCCCTATTTTTGAAAATTTATGGCTATTTTGCACCCAAAAAAAAAGTTTATGGTGATGAGTGCACTCTTGAGAAAAATTTATGTGTATTTTTGCCCCTTAAAAACTTTTGAATAAATTGTCATTAACCGATAGGATCACTTTTGCCCCTTTTTTAAAAGTTCATAATTACTTTTGAACCATTTTTAAAAATTCATGTTTACTTTTACACTAAAAATAAGTTTATGGTGGTAGGTGCATTTTTGAGAAAAATTTAAGGATAATTTTGTCCCTTAATTCTTGTTAAAAACATAAATTAGGTAAACCCCAAGTCTAGGATAGTTGACACTTAATTAGATTTCTTAAGCATCAACTCACAAGTTCAATCGCTGATAACGTGTATAGAGAAAGTTTCGTTACTAGCACTAAAACCCTCTCAAAATCTACGGACTAAGTGGGGTAGTCATTGCTATTGGCAGTTGATTGTTTAAGAACATAAATGACGTAGGATAATATCCCATTAGGCACCAACGACGCAATACCACAGGCTTGTTGAATTGACGCTGCTACACGCCAACCATACATCAGAGATTCCGTGAAGTCCCATACTCTGCGAAAAGACGTACACCTCAGTCACATTTTCAAATAAAACATATTTTCAAAATTTTTAGAGAAAATTTTAAATAAACACCATTTAAATTTAAAAACCTAAAAAAATCTGTTAATATATGAAAAGGATAAATAGGTCTTAAAAGACTAATATAAAATTTTAAAATATTGTGTTTTTATCAAATTGCATTTCAAGGTTTTTCTAAAAAGAAAAACAAAAGAAAAAACCCTTGATGGCGTCGGAGGAGCTCCAGCGGCCAACACCACCCCTCCAACGTGCCTTCGGCACCAACTGCCAGAGCTTTGGTGACAACTTGAATAATAAAATTAACTACTATTTTGAAAAAAAAATAATAATGAAATTAACTACTTGAGCTCCTTAAACTCTATCAAGTGTTGTTGAAAAGTTGAATAAAAGTAATGACAACTAGGCCTGTTCGGGATCGGGATCGGGATCGGGAAATCCCATTCCCGATCCCGATCCCGAGAAGTGATCGGGAAGGGATTTCATTCCCGATCCCGATCCCGATCCTCAGAATTTCCCGTCCCAACGGGACGGGAAATCCCGAAATCGGGATCGAGAATTTCCCGAATTTCCAGACAACATGATTTTTTTTTTTGTGCCAATCAGACAACATGATTTGGTCTGATCTAAAAAACACCCTGTATGAATCTTCAGCACTTAACGTTCAAAACTAAGAAACATATATGCACACCATTGCAATCTGGGCAGCACTTAATATATATAATTGCAATCCCGAAAAGGCCTAAAAATATATAATGAACAAAGCCAATTCATAAAACACAAATTCACTAAATATCATAAAACATATAAGTCAATTCAGCATCCACAAAATATGCTTCCTGAATGAATCTTCAGCTTCTTCCCTTTTTTCTAACTGTCCCAGCGACATACACCATGGCCATCAAATAGAATGCTTCTGCTGCCATTTCATGATACTGTAGATCATACAAGAAATTGTTATTGTTATTTATAACAATGCAGTACATATCTAAAAGAATGTAGTCAAACCAAATTTCATATATATGTCCATTATAATTTTTTATATCTTCGTAGCTCTCCTCCTCATGACCTTCCCAAACAATATATAAAACTCTAGGAATGGAATGGCAAATAAAAATGCAAGTCCAATGAGAGCTAAAGTAATGAAGAATTTCATATAAATGCAAGGAATGGAATGGCAAAAAAAAACAGCCGTTTTGACTGAGGCATGCTAATTTGAATTGGATATCTCATTTAAACTTGTGGAACAATAAATTGAATTACCCGACTTCCTTTCCCTGTTCTATACAACTAGTATTCTTTTGTCTTTTTGTTAAAATTCAAAACCAACCCCTATCTCTCTGGTTTTTCCCACTAAAATACATGTAATTTTCCATTGAAGGCAATCATATTCGCACTTCCAACATGAAAAGAAGAAGGGTCTTTTGGATCAAAGACTATATACGATAGGTGGGGTGGATGTAACTTAAAAACTAAATTATACAAACCAAAAAAAAAAAAATCCTACTAAACTCAATTGAGCCCAGGGATACAAACTATGACTTTTTCTGGCAACAAAAAAAAAAAAAACAACCCATGGTTTTTCATAAGAGAGGAAACACAATTATCAAGGGTTGCGGTCCAGAGCTATGAAACTGGATTTTGGGCCCAGTTTCAACATGTTTTGATTGAGTGATTTTCTATATTCCAAATGCAGAAAAGTGGTAAAACATTTATGTGTACAAGGGCAGCTTACAGAAGTAACTGCAATGAACGTGGGTCTATTATTAATTTCTGATATTGGAACCCAAAACCTGCAAGTAGCAACAAATATGCTCATATGCTTGAAGAGCAACAGATATTCTTGAAGTTATAGATAGGCAAAATGTCATATTCCATTTCCCTAATTTTCAGACAACTAATAAGATTAAATTAAACTAAATGAAACAACAAGAAAACTAACCATTGATTAGTTGTCTAGCGCTTCCTCTGAATGTGATATGCTTGAAGTTACCGATTCAGCTGCGAAAAGCACAAGCAAAAGAAACAAAAATTACAAATAATTAATAAATAATAAACGAAATGAACTAAAAAACCAAAAGAATAGATATTACCTTGTTCTACAGCAATAGTGTCATTGAAGTTATCAATTTGAAGTTCTTTTAGTTGATCACACAAAGCAGAAGTAGATGAAGATAACCAATTTTGCGTACAAATGAGTGCCTCAACTGTCTTTGGTGAGAGAGAACTTCTGTATTCAGAAATGACACGACCTCCCGTACTAAATGCAGATTCAGAAGAGACGGTGGACACAGGTATGGCCAGCACATCACGTGCAATCAATGAAAGGATTCTGTATTTAGAACTGTTTTCTTTCCACCAGGCCAAAACATCAAACTCTTCATCTTTTAATGCAGTCAACTCAGATTTAAGATACTTATCCACTTCTCCATACTTATCTAGCTGATTATCAGCCTCAGATCGATCCATAAACCGCCTCATTATAGGCATTCTTTGACGTAATAAAGATATGCGAGACTGAGTAGAAGTACTAGTAGTAGTACTTTGACTTTGACTCGATGCTTGTGACTGAGGTTGGTTAACAATCTGAGATTGAGATGTGTCTGGCTCAACTACATAGTGATCATACAAACGATACAAAACATTTAAGACCATTTTGATCATTGCCTCACACTGTGCAGCATCCTCAAAGATAGCCTCAAAAGCATACTGCAAATATGTTGTTTTATACCTAGGGTCAAGTAAAATCCCTATCATCAACAAAGGATTAATGTCACCAAGATTTCCCCAATACTTTTCATACTTGGACAACATATTTTTAGCCATATTAGATAACAAACTCATATGATCATTGGCTGCATCTTTGAGGATAACATAAACTTCAGCTATCTGTTGGAAGCATTCGTTTGAGGTAACATGAAGTGATCCTGAAAATTGTAAAGTCATGTCATAGAAGACTTTCAAAAACTCAACAAATTCCACAGTTTTTTTAAAATCCACTCTTGAAGGAGGACCAACTATATTTTTTTCTACAAAGAACGGTTTGTAATCTTTATCATCATCGATCATCCTTTCAAAAACAGTGCTGAATTTAATGGCACTCTCCAACATAAGGTAAATTGAATTCCACCTAGTTGGGCAATCCATTGTAAGTAGGCTTTTTGAGTCAATTTTCATTTTCTCAACAAACTCTTTGAACCTTTTAAGCCTCGAAGGAGAAGATCTAACATATTTAACGGCATTTCTAATGCCCTCAACACTGCTGTGCAATTCCTTCACACCATCAGAAACAATCAAGTTCAAAATATGTGCACAACACCTCAAGTGCAAGAAGTCTCCATCACAAACTAAACCATTCCAATGCCTTAAAACTTCTTTCAATCTTGCCACTGCATTGTCATTTGAAGCAGCATTATCAACCGTAATTGTATAGACATTATCAATGTTCCAAGCTAATAAACATCTCTCCAAAGTTGCTGCAATTGTCTCACCCTTATGGTTTTCTATTATACAGAAATTCAAGATTCGCTTCTGGTATGTCCAATCCTCATCAATCCAGTGAGCAATCAAGCACATATAGTTGGCATTTTGACAAGAAGTCCAAGTATCTGTTGTAAGGGAAACATGAACTTTTGTTCTTTTAAAATACCTCTTCAATTTTATTGATTCTTGCATATACAACCTCAAGCAATCCCTTGTTACTGTCGTCCTCGAAGGAATTTGAAGGCGAGGTTCAACCTTCATCATCATCAGTTTAAACCCCACACCGTCTACCACTCGAAAGGGCATTTCATCTAGTATAACAAACTTTGCAATTGACAATCTGCATTCTTCTTGATTGAACAAATGATGAGTCAGCTTTTTGCTACTTCCTTCAAGAGTAGATGCCAACAAAGATTGTTTAGCCTTGTTCGGTCTATTTGGATTTTTGATACATGTTTGTAAATGTTTCAACAATCCACTTGTCCCTTGCAGTACAGGGTCACATTTAAGTGGCTTGTTGCAATACTTGCACTTGGCCCTAAGTTGTCCATCTTTAAATTGTTCTATGGGTAGCTTCTCAAAAGCATCCCAAACTGAAGATTTGTGTTTCTTCCTTGGACCTTGAACTTCTTCATCTCCCTTTTCATCATTTGTATCACTTGTGACATTTTCCTCCTCATTTGTATGAGTAGCTTCACTACCTTGTGTAGAAGGATCTTTAGGTTCTGCTTGACTTACTTCAATATATCCTTCAGCATCCATTTATTTCTATAAAAGGAAGGAAAACAAGGGAATCACACATATCCTTCAGCATCCATTTATTTTCCCATGTCATCCATATCAGATTAATCTTAAAACAGACATATACATAAGCCTATCAACCATATTATATTGCTAAAAGTGTTTCTTTCTCTTCTTAGCCATGGTAACAGAGCAATTCCATGGTAACAAACCATGTAAAAGTGTTTCTTTCTCTTCTCAGCCATATTATATTCCTAACAAACCAGCAACTAAGTGTTTCTTTTCAGCTAAGCTACAAGCTCACTTTACAAGTAACTAGTATAATAGTACTTCATATAAGGAATAAATCCACTGAGGCACAGATCCAAGAGCAAGGGAATTCAAATATTAAATAAAACAACAGAATTTCAGAAACATTAAATAGCCTAAGTCATTAGCCCAAAATTCTTTAGCATCCGATTCAAACAAGAGACAAAGGAAAGGATTCCATATTTATTTTTGGATCAATAACCCCACTCCCAATAATCTTTCCAGTAAAAATATCACAACGTAGGAACACCACTTTCAGAAAAATAAGCAAATACAGACTTACAAAAACATATAAAATCTACAACGTAGGAATATCAAAGAATTCAAACGAACAATTAGTCAATTACCACTTATATGGAGATTGGGGATTTGGACTTTGGAGAATAAATTCAGAGAGGGATGCGCGCCAGCCGCAAGGACCACCGTCGGAAGCGTCGTCCGTCGCACAGGGAGGGGATGAGAGATCGAGATTAGGGTCCTCAGCCAGGGTCACCGTCGCCAACGCCGAGATTGGAGATTTGCCACCGTCGCCGACGCCGAAGTGGGAAGGAAATTACTCAAATTAGGGCTCGAAAGTTGCCGACCCTGACGCCGACGCCGAGAGAGCCTGAAGCGGGAACCGAACTACCGAACTAGAAGGAAGGGTCTGGCCGACGGCCGTCTGGGTTGAGGTCGAGTCTGAGCCGTGAGCGTGAGAGGGTGAGAGACGCTGAGACCGTGAGTGAGAGTAGACGGAGACACAGAGTCGAGCGAGAGCGATTCAGATTTACAATGGTTTTTTCTTTTGACACTACTGAGCAGTGAGCACATGATATTGATAAGAGGTAATTTAAAAAAAAATTATATATTTCGGGATCGAGAAATATTCGGGATCGGGAAAGACCGATCCCGATCCCGATCCCGATCCCGATTTTTTCCCGTCCCGAAATTTTCGGGACGGGATTTTCCAGTCCCGATTTGCTCGGGATCGGGACGGGAAGGTCGGGACGGGAAAAAATTGAACACCCCTAATGACAACTTGAGTGTGGCCATTAATAACCTCGGAAGCCCAATTTGTCAATGGTTATACTCAAGTTATTATTGTTTTTATTTAACTTCTTAATGACACTGAATAGGTTTTATGGAGCTTAAGTAGTTAATCCCTATACTAAATTAGTCAATCTCATTATTCAAGTTGTCACGGGAGCTCTAGCCGCTGCTTGCTGGAGCTCCGGCAGCCAACCGCCGGATTCCTGCCGACAAGGGTTCTTTCTTTAAAAAAAAAAAATTTGAGGGACATTTTGGTAAAAGTACAACATTTTAAAATGTCATAATAATCTCTAAAGACCTATTTGTCATTTCCATATATTAACAGATTTTTGTGGTTTTCTAAGTTTAAATGGTATTTATCTAGAATTTTCCCAAATTTTTATATATTGTTACTTTTTGTTCACGACAATATTATTGTAAATTAAGCAAACTATTTTATGTTTTTCAAGGTGTATTTTCCACTTCCAAATAAAACTGATGAGATTTATTTTCATTAATGACATACAATTATGTTAGTAAAACATAAATTAATACACGCACACACCATCAAACTCGTATGACGTAGATTCGATCGAAAAAACTCGTATGACGTAGAGGAAGTTAAATGTCCTTATTAAGTTTTGGAGGAATATATAATATTATAGTTTAATCTTTATCAAGGGTAAGTTAATGATCTTAATTATATCACTTAGATTGTGAGGGCCTATTCTATTTATTCAATCATATATAATGGAATATAATATAATAGTAAGAAATGCAAAGATGATCAAAATTCATAATCATTTTATTTTTAATTTGATTTAAAAATAATTTTGGGTTATGGTGTATTCACCGCCCTAAATAATATTAATATTTAAATGTAAATAATAAATATTAAAAATAAAAGTAATATCAGTATGTTTTTTCATCCCATGTTCTTGACAACATGATCAATTTATTCAGTGCTTGTTCTGGGATCATGATTGGATCCCTAAAAATGTTTATTTATATAAATCGAAATAAAACTCCTCTCACATACTTATTTCATATATTGTAAATCACGATTGAAAAGTTACTTTTAAAGATTCCAATCATGCAGTGAGCAACGGCTTCATCATTACATTTTAATTTTTTGAAATATTTTAATTTAATCATTCAATTCATTTAATAAACTTAATTAAATTCAAATTTAGTAACTTATTATTTAATTATTTTTTGTTATTCTTATTTTATGAATATTTTAGAAAAAATAAAAAACACCCAATCGACTTCTGTGCCTTGGCACATATGTCCATAGGCAGTTCTAAGACACAGTATGTAAAGATAAATTACATGGCAATCAAAATTTTCATCTCATGTGGTTTATAATCAAAATAAGCTTGATAAAGCTTTGACTGTATCTACCACAAAATCATACAAAATTAGTGTATCTGTATTTGATATTATATTTGTGGTGGTTCTGATATCAAACCTTAAAAATGAATTGCTAACCATCGTGCAAAAAACTCAAACTAATAGCAGAAGTGCAACTAAATTACTTAAACCAAGATTCTGCACAATAGTCAATGAATTGTTCATGGGTTTGATGTCTGAGTCATATCATACACTGGTCCATTAATTTCCTACCACTTTATAATCCATTAGATTGAACCAATTCACAACATTCCCTTCAAGTTTCAATTTACTTTTCGAAGAATGAGGGCACCAAAATGTAACACTCACTAACAAATATTAAATATAATAAATCTCATAATATATTATATTGATACTATCAAAACCAAATTTCGATTACAGAGCTACAATGTAATACCCAGAGGCAAGAAAATCACAGAAAAGAAACAATCCAGAAAATGTTGAGGGAGAAGGAGAATACAAAGCTAGAAGAGAGAGGACAATTAAGGACTTGTTTAATTTTATTCTCTGTATTTTGTTCTTAAAAATAGTTTTATAAGACAGTTTTTAGAAACAAGTTTTAAAAATAAAAACAAAAAAAAAAATTTAGATAATTGTTTTGAAAAATACGTTTTTAAAGTGGTGTGGTGGTGCGGTAGCCTATGGTGACGTGACAATGGTCGTTATTGAATGTATAGTATCGATAGTGGATAATTGACAACCTCAAAAAATAAAAAATAGAAAAATGAAACAAGAAAACAACTAAAATTATATTTGCTTTTTAGTTTTTAAAAACAAAAAAAAAACAACTTTTTGTTTTTAAAACAATTTTTTGAAAATAGTTTACCAAACCGATTTTTAAAAACAGGAAAACAGTTTTTTTAAAAAAAAAATCACACAGCCCCAAATCATTCACACCCTTCTCTCAACAGAATATGTAATATTATACTACATCTGTTCGTCCAACTCACACAATTTCCACATCTTCTTTCTTACACGCTAGCTTCTTCTCAGTGTTTTAGGCCCTTTGTCCTCACTTGGGTCTCCATTCTCAGTATTCTTCAAATCCTTTTATGTTCAATCTATCTTGTTTGTGTTTGCCTCTTGTTTATATATATATATATATATATATAGTCTGTGATTGTTACTTGAAATCTGTTTCAAAGTTTGCTTGAAAATATGCAATTTCTTTTGGTAAATCAGAAAAACCCCAAATTCGTTATTCGATGAAAACTTCTCTAGGGATAAAAAACCCCAATTGATTCCTGAGTAACAAATCATGTACCTCATGTGAAGGATTATACATGTGGACTTATTCAAAATCCCTCACCAGACTTAATTATACATGTTTGAATTGGCCGTGTAAAAGTATGTTCACGCAAGTTAAAACAAAATTCCTTTCACATACTATTTTCTATGCCGTAAATCATGTTAGAAAAACAGCATCTACCGCTAATTCAAACATGCACTTAAATTGGCTAATCTATCAGCAAACTTACTCAAAATCCTTAAACCTTGTTTATTTATTTTTCAAATCTGTAATTTTAAGATTTATTATCTTATTCATTTAAATTTGATTTGATTTAATTTGAAAAGAAATTATGTGATAGTGAACAGATTTTGAAATCCATAATCTTTTTCTTAATTTGATTTAAAATACTTTTTGGTTAAGTTGCATCATTCAACCCACTAAAGTTTTATTGATGCAAGTTTGTCCCTAACACATTAAAAATAGAGTAATTTCATGCTTCACCCTTAACGGATTTGGCGATCCTCCTCTATTCTTATGGTCCTTTTTTCCCTCTAGTACAAATCTTAACTTTTAGATTGAAATTTAAGTGGTTGAGATGTAACATCTTATAAAAATATTAATAAAATATCTAATTATTAAACAATTTAAGTATTTAACCTGTCATGGATATCATGACTTTAGTGATTTGATACATTTACTCCTTTATTTGCAATCTTAGAGCTATTAAATTCATTATTTATTTGGCGTCCATCACTAGAAGACATTTGGTCTTTTTTTGCATCACTCCTTCCCCATGAAAATATTAACTTAAAAATCCTCAGTTACTTCAAAAAAGACTGCCTGAGAATGACTGAGTTAATAAAAAATGAGAGCCCTTACCAAATCAACGAGTGAGTCAGAGAAAAATTTTCATTATTCCATTCATTTATATATAACTTTTACATCGGTGATGTAATCACTTGCATCACCTCTTCATTCCCCCTCAAGATAGTGACCTTATAGTCCTCATTCACTTAAAAAAAAATACTGCTTTGTTAACCCGCTCACGTACAGTTATCCACGCCTGCACTATATAAGAAACTAATCGTCAACCACATTTTCAAGGAAAAGCAAGTACAGTCATGGCTACAAATCATCAAGTGAAGCTTTTCGGATTCGTAGGAAGCCCATTCGTGGCGAGAGCGGAGATTGCTCTGAAACTCAAGAGAGTGCAATATGAGTACATTAACGAATCACTGACCAATAAAAGTGATCTTCTTCTCAAATACAACCCTGTTCACAAGAAGGTCCCTGTGCTTCTTCACAAAGACAAGCCCGTCTGTGAGTCTCTCGTGATCGTTGAATACGTGGATGAGGCATGGACTGGCTACCCCATCTTGCCTATTGATCCTTATCACAGAGCCCAAGCTCGTTTCTGGTCCAAGTTCATCGAAAACAAGGTGATTCAACACTTTCAGCTTTGTCTTCTCTTTGTTTTCTCTGTAAGAATATGCAGTTGGGGTGTCAGCTCAGGCCCTGCTGCGCCTAAATTTGGAGCCCTTCCCAATTTTTTTTAGGTTTTTTTAATTATTAGATTCTACATGAAATGACTGATATTTTGATATCTTACGTATAAAAAACAGGATTGGTTTTAATTTTTTTTACAAATTTTTAATGATTTAAGACTTGAAAATTATGTAGCTTTTTTTAAATTCAAAGTCTTAAATTTTTTAAAAAAATCATAAAAAAATTGTAAACAACTATATTTTTTATCTATAAGATATCAAAATATCGATCATTTTATGTAGAGAGATCAAAAGAAACACACAAAACAACATATTTAGGAAGGGCCCTAAATTTGAGGTGCAGCAGGGGATGCAACAATAGGGCAATGAATGATCAGTCACTAAACAAGTGTTTTGTTGCTTGGTTTTAGTTGTTGCCTGCAGTATACAAAGCAGCGTGGAACCCAGACAAGAAGGAGGGGGAAAATGGTGCTGAAGAAGCAAGAGAGGCTCTCAAAATTCTGGACAAGGATCTGAAAGGGAAGTTCTTCAATGGAGGTTCAATTGGGTTAGTGGACATCGCTGCTCTGTACATAGCTTTCTGGCTGCCCATAATTCAAGAAGCTGGTGGGCTTGATCTGTACAGTGGTGAAAAATATCCAAAGCTAGAGAAGTGGGGTCATGAGATTTTGAATCATCCTATTGTGAAAGGAGTTTTGCCTCTTAGAGATACTGTTCTTGCGTCCTACAAAACTCGCTTTCAGAGCATCACTGCTTTGCTTCAAAGTATATGATCACAGAAGTTACCTTTAATAATCCATGTGTTTTGAGTTACTTAATTATATCCAGTGTTGTGATTAATGAGTAGTGGAAATAAAATATGTATAAGCAGGGATTCCTCTTGCATGGAAACCTGAGTATCCGTTTGGTTTGGATCATCATATCATAAATAAAGTTGTATCGTGTGTTGTTGTTTAATTGAATCTTATTTTTATCATTTTAGTCTTGGCTAGAAATTTTGTCCCTGTCTGGTTTATGAAAGCACGAGGGACTCTTGCTATCCGGCTTCGCATTCTTGAGGAGTAGAAGTGTGTGAAAATGAATGTCTCTGTTGATTTCTTTCACTAGTGTTTGTGGGGGATTTAGAGCTCAAACAATAACTTTTTATTTAAAAAATCAGTTTCCCTTTTTATCATTTTCTTCTCCTCCTCCAATCCCAACTATTAAATCAAGAAAGGCTAAAACACATTTTTGGTCATTTAAGCTTACATCATGTTTTAATTTAATTACTTAAGTGTATGTATAATGTAATTTGTCACACCCTTATCTTATTTTTATCTATTTCATAGTATTTGCGGAAAACGATATACAGTTCGGTGGGCAACACAGGAATAACATAAATACACTAATATTATATGCACGATTACGGAAATTCCTCATATGAGTTCGTACTTGATAATTACAATTTAATGTAGCCTCACAGCGCTATGTGGGTGTCTAAATCCATCCCAGTGAAATGGAGATATCTTCCCGCCTTCGTTCCACAACTGCAATCCCCTCATACGGTTCTCTTCTTTGTTCTCAGCATACGTTCTGTCTTCTCCTGTCTAAATTGTTGGTAGGGGAGGGTGAGATTCTTGGGAATCTCAATAGAAAAACAATATCAATATGTATGCAAGATAAGTGCTTAATGCATGACATGCTTGCATTACATAACTCATGCTCACACAATGATATATCTGCGTGCTCAATGACTCAATCAACATGCGTATGGCCATAACATAAACAGAAACAGAGCTTCAATTATTCATATATGTTTTACATAATCAATTAAAGCAATAACATGCATCAATATATCAGCAGAAATATCAAATACATGCAAGAGAGGTAAGTTTCCTACCTTAATCACCCTTCCCTGATCCTCGAATAACATGCCTCGATTTGCGTGCCAATCCCTTGGACTCTCTACTTGGTCCTAAAACGTCAAATGTACAGTTGAGACATTCCATAGTATTTCTGATGGTTATATTAGTCTATGGTGAAAATTTACCAAAATGCCCCCGAACCCCGACCCCGCCGTGCCCGGCCTGATGGCACATTTTCCCAAAATTTTGATTAGATCTATTCTGACATATTTTCACCCAAGGAATCCATTTTCGAGCTCGAAATCACCAAATTTAGTGTCAAATTATGAAAATACCCTTGACAGCCATAAATTAGAGTTTTAAGGGGGTTTTTGTAATTATATTTTTTCGGCCCTTTCCGAAAAAGTGACCAACTGTAATCCCACCTATTTTTTGCCTACTGAATCCAATGGAACCATATATTTCATGAAAATCCAACTCCTACCCCTTGGAACAGTGCTGGCCAAAATATTGAAGAAAAATAAAAAATATAGTTTTGTGTCTCAGCTTCCAAAACTTATACTTTTCCACTTCTAATCCTTTATTAACTTATTTAAACACTTATTAACCATGATTCAACGGAATTTGGGCAGCACAACTCCTTAGGGTTATAGCTTTTCCAACTTTTCAAATCAACAAAGAAACTTGAAAAGTCAAGAAACAACAACAACAACACCACAAGAAAGCAAGTTTATGAAGTTACCTTCTTTGGCTTCTTGGTTTCCTCTTACTCTAGGCTCCTCCTCCCTCTCTTCTTATTCTCAAAGTATGTCTTCACCACCATGGATTCATGAGAAACAAGAGTTTAGAGAAGGATTTTAAGGAAATACTATGAGAGAAACCAAAGAAACCACCCTTACCTTAACCTCTTCCTCTTCCTTCTCTCTAATCTTCAAGAACTCTCTCTCTCTCTCTCCCCCTCCTCCTTACTTTGGCCAAAATGATGTATGAAAGAGGAAGGAGAATATATTTATTCATTTGGTCTTCTTTCTTCCTAGCCCTTGATCTCATCAAGGGTTAAGATTGCAACACCTATCATGCACCATTCCTCCTCCCATACATCCAACCATGCCCTCTTACTTTATGCCATACTCCTTCATCATGCCTTCTACTTTATGCCATACTCTTTCATCATTTAGCTTCAATTAGATTTGGACTAGATTCCCTTCTAGTTACACCAACCATTCCCCCCTTCTCTTTACTCTAACCAAACCCATTTCTTCTCCCTTATTTGCATGTGTTGGCCGAAATTTAGGGAGAAAAAGAAATAATATGTATTTTATTAATTTCATAATTCACTTAAGTGAATTATGTATAATTCCCTCTAATTTCACAATTCTTGATTTATTCTATCAAGAATAATCCAATTATACATTTTCCTTTATTTTCCTTGATTAATTGAAATTAACTTCAATTAATTAGAAAAATAATTAATCTTGGGCTAAATTGAAAAAATTATGATTTTGCTATCACCTTTGTAATTTAATTCATTTCTTGAATTAATTTGCCCATTTCCTTATATATGTGAATATTTCAAAATTCATAAGATCCAAATTCATGAATATTCACCATTTTATTGAATTAATCAAATAATTACAATATATTTTTTGTGAATATAAAATTTGGGATGTTACATAATTTTAGTTCCTTAATATTAGCATGGTTAGTCTTATTAAAAGAAAATGTTGATTCAACAAATCCAAATGATAACTCTGTTATTAAATATTGATCCAACATGCTTAAAATTTAATATTTTAATATGGTATTTTTATATCAACTATCACTCAATCATCAACTATATTCTTGAAAACTTGTAATTCATGATTCCATAAGAGCGGGTCGAATCCATCCGTCATTAAATACACCATCTTAAGTATTATTTCATAATATTTCCTAATTCTATTTATTATGCTTTTCATATATAATTGGTTAATCAATTATATTTGGAAACAATTTGATAATTTTTATATTCCCTAATTTTCTTTATTTTATAACTTAGCTTCCCCCATTTGAACAAAATAAAAACTTTGTAAAAAATAGCAATATAGGTTCGAAAATTATCTCTCCATCAACATCATTACATTCCATAAATAATGATGATTATGTTTTTCTCATCCCTTAATTATAATCATTTGATTTAGAAATGGTGATTTCGTTTTTCCCAATAGCTTATATTTCAGCTCTTTATAATGATCAGACATTTTCGAACCATAATGATTCATAATACAAAATTATAACATTCCAAATTTCTAGCCAAAAAATTAGATTATGAAGGACAATTATCAAACTTTTAATGATAGTTAATGGATTGCTAAAAATTTGCAGAGATATTTTAGAAATTCATTATACTTTTAATAATAATTAATGGATTGATATAAATATTTTTAATATTTTGTTTAATGATATTTAATTGATTAATGATAATATGCAATATGGACAGAAATTGTAT
Organism: Inga laurina; assembly: GCA_963855925.1. Taxonomy (NCBI): domain Eukaryota; kingdom Viridiplantae; phylum Streptophyta; class Magnoliopsida; order Fabales; family Fabaceae; genus Inga; species Inga laurina. The sequence continues at coordinate 5,228,176 of OY979705.1, forward strand.
TTCCAAAATGCTTTCAATGTCATTAAGTATCATTATTCTCTTATTGCATTTAGTTATAGCCACAATCATGAATAATCCCCTTTTATGTCAATAGTGATAGTGATAGTGATAGTGATAGTGATAGTGAGTTCCCTTCTATTTTTCTCAAGAGTTATTTTGTTGAGGTTCGACAGCAAGTATCCTTATGCCAGGCTCAATGTGGTTCATGGTGTGTTCTTGGTCGTTCAGCCATTTCCTTATTAAATCCTTCATGCTTTAGAGTGGCAGAAAATAGTGGTGAAAAAGATTATTCCGTGAAGATTTCAAGCTTGGTTGAAATGAAGAAAGCAAAACCAGTTGTTGGAAAAGTGCTGGGGAAGAATAGGGAGTGAACAAATGGTGGTTTCAGGTAATCTTCTTCTTTGGTATTTGGATTAGTATAGTAATCAGCATTACTTCAACCTAAAGATGAAAAAATATTCCCATTCAGGGGACACTCGTCATGTGGCATTTATCCATTTATCTCTTTTCATGTGTGTGTACATAAATAAAAGCTTTAGTTAATTTAATTAAACAGTATTGAAAAATCACTGTATTATTGAAAATGAGTTGGTTGCATAAGCAAATAGCAGAAGCATGTAGGCCTATGGTGAAGAGCATTAAAATGTGGTTGTCGATGAGAATGCTAGCAAGAGGGTACAATTACTTAATGGGGTTGGTTATATTTGCACCAGTTGCAATGTTCACTTAGTTCCCATTTGTGTCAAAACTCTAAAACAGATTTTTATACAACAGAGGGCTTTAGATACAATAAATTCTTTTACATGGCAAGAATAAGTAACACAAAACTGAATTGGACAGATTGAAGACGAGAGTAGGACGTTATACAAGATGAGTTTAGAAATATGGATAGATGTGGTTGTAAAATGTCCCGTTATTTTTAAATATTATGTAATATTGTAATATAATTTTAAAAGATCTTAAATATCAATAGTTCAATTTTAAACCAAAGGAGAAGATAGGATGAGGAGAAAAAGATGGGGAGAGTATCCAAATCTAGATTTAAACCAAGTTTTGAAGCTTTTTTTTGTGGGGTGGGGTCCAATTTGATATTTAAGTTGTCCAAGTTGAGATTTGTAACACCCCAAATTTTATTCACCAAAAATATATTGTAATTAGTAGAATAATTCAATAAAATGGTGAATATTCATGAATTTGGATCTTGTAAATTTTGGAATATTCATATTCATAAGGAAATGGGAAAATTAATTCAAAAATTGAATTAAATTACTAAGTGGATAGCAAAATTATAATTTTGTCAATTTAGCCCAAGATTAATTATTTTCCAATTAATTGGAATTAATTTCAATTAATCAAGGAAAAATATAAGAAAATGCATAAATGGGATTATTCTTGGTAGAATAAATCAAGAAATTTGGGGAATTAGGGGGAATTATGCATTGGTCAATTATATGAATTAAGGAATATAGGAAAAACATTTTTCTTTCTCCTTTACCTTCCCTAAAATACGTCCCATACATAGAAAAGAAGGGAAAAGGAAATGGTTCAACTTTAATTAAATTATATGACATAAGTTTTGGAAGGAGATAAGACCCAAGTACACACATGATTACAAGGTATGGCATAAGCAAGATATCATGATGGAAGGTAAGGTGTTCATGAAAGGTGGAAAGATCTTAACCATTGGCTAGATCAAGGGTTAGGATTAAAGATAAAGGATAACAAGTAATATATATTTTCCTTCCTCCTTTCATGCCCATTCACGCACAAAGAATAGAGAAAAGAGAGAGAGAGTGAGTTTGGGAGTTCTTGGTGATTTAGAGAGCAAAGGGAAGCAAGAGCTAAGGTAAGTTAAGATTTCTTAAGGTTTCCTCTTCTAATCTTCCATAAATCTCTTCTCTAATCATTTCCTTTCCATAAATTCCATGGATTAGCAAGCAAATCTTGAGCCCAAAGAGAAAGAGAGAGGAGAACTTCTAGAGGAAGGAAAAGAACTCAAGAAGGTAACTTCACAAATCCTAAGACTATGTTAGATGTGGTTGTTGTTGATGAATATGGTTGGATTTGGTTATTTTGTTAAGTTTGTAAATTTGGAAAGTCCTAATCCTAAGGGGTTATGCTGCCAAAATTTCTTTGAATCATGGTTAAGAAGTGTTTAAATGAGTTAATCAAGGGTTAGAAGTGAAAAAGTACAAGTTTTAGAAGCTAAAACACAAAGCTCCATTTTTCCAATTTTTGACCAATATTTCGGCCAGACCAGATCTGGTAGTAGGATTTGGATTTTCATGAAACAAATGGTTCCATTGGACTCAGTGGGCAAAAATAAGGGGGGTTACAGTTGGGCACTTTTTCGGTAGAGGCCGAAAAAGCATATTTACGAAAACGCCACTGAAATCACTAAATAGGGGCTGTCAAGGGTATTTTCGTAATTTGATAGTGAATTTGGTAATTTCGAGCCCGGAAATGGATTCCTTGGGCGAAAATAAGTCAGAATAGCCTCAGTCAAAATTTTGGGAAAACGTGCCACCGGGCCGGGTACGGCGGGGCCGGGTTCCCGGGGGCATTTTTGTAAATTTTCACCATAGACTAATATAACCACAATAAACACTATGGAATAGTCTAAAATGATACTTGGATAGGTTATGACCTATTTCTGGTACATTTAATATTTTAGGACCGAGTCGGACGTTGGGACAGCACGCTTTACGAGACACTATTAAATAGAGGACATCAAAGCTTTGAGGTAGGGACATTATCCTTCATACACTATGCCATAAGTTATGTGATTGTGTGGATGCCATTGTTTTGTAAATGCACTTTATTAATAACATGATTTGCCTATAGAAAGGCTGTTAGTGCGAGAGGTGCACTTACACTGGGAGTTGGCAGAAGTCCAACCGGTGTAGATTTTGGGGCTGGGCCCTACTCATGTATACATGACGATGATGTGTTTATACTGTTCATTAATTTGTGCATACCTTAGCGCATGTCATATTTACTTTTCGCATTTTCTATGAACGATATTATGTCTCTATGGAGATTCTTCGGAATCTCACCCTATTTTTAAGCAAATACCTCAGCGGGTACCAGTGGGCAAAAGGGCAAAGACATTGACGTCGGAAAGTGAGAAGCGCGTGTCTCGAGGCGGGGTCAAGAACGTGGGCATATTTAGTTATTTTGTGATATTTTGGATAATATGTAAATATTAAAACTTCCGCTGTATTTTCCGTTTCCGTCGACGAACAATATCATATTTGTAAACGAACGACGTTGGGATAGTAAACGAATATTTCTATCAGTATAGTTGTACTTTTCTGTATGCCCATTGAATTCCGTCGTTATTACTCTTTGATTATCGAAATGGAAACGGGTGTTGACATTTTTGGTATCGGAGCTAATAAGTGGTTCTGGCATTATCAGAAATGTATACTGATAAGATTTTGTTTACTTGGCGACATGATATCATGGACGGACCAAGAGGACCGATGATAGACTATTTCGGTACTGGCGGTACCAAGCTACGATATACGGCACGGAAGAGCGTCCCAATGCTACCTGTCCACATACCACAGCCGAGGCCGGAGACTCCACCTAGATCGGAGGTTGGAGAGTTGGGGCATCCGCTAGGATATGACCCAGAGGAGGATCCGATCGAGCTGGATCCGAGTGAGGGCTTCTCGAGGATAGAGGTAGTTCACGTCCCGTACAATATGCAGCCAGACGAGGAGCTAACCGGTTTCTTGTGGGTCAAGCTGAGGCGGGCGAGACGAGTATGGCCTGACCCGGAGGATTACTACTTGCATTATTTGGGTTCCGTTGAGATGCTGTACAACCAACAGTATCTGCTGGGTCTCAACTTACCCGACCCGACCTGGATTCGTACCACTATGAGCTTCTTTCCGGATACCACTTTTTGGAACCGGAAGAAGATCAGCATCGTCGAGGAGGGACCCAACTGCAACTTTCCCGCATTTCTGGATCACATCGACACATACACCAGGGAGTGCCTGGACTGGGAGTAGTGATGTGGGACCGACCCATATGGTGTGTGACCGGGAGGTAGCGGCACGTATTTTGGGGTTAGAGCAGTCATGGGATACCGGCAGACAGAAGAAATTTTAGCCGGAAGATGTATTTTGGAAAGGGTACATAGGAAGCTATAAATTAATATTTTGGCAATGTATCGAACAATATGTCATGTACAGTAGTAGTTAGGACATGTGATGCTTTTATTTCTCTGTACTACTGTAAATAGTTATGATATACTATGTATGACATATTTGTACCCTGACTTTTTATGAAATGACAAAAATGCCCTTGCTTTGGTATCCAAAATTTACTCTTCTTTAAATTTTATGTAGAGTAAATTATGGAAGTGATACAACCCGAGGAAGGTGGTAGAGGCCGCGGTAGAGGTCGAGGAAGGGGTCGAGGCTGAGGGCGCGGTAGACAGGGTGACAACGAGGGTGAGCCGAGGCCTGACCCTATCCAACAGCAAATACTAGAGATGCTGGAGCAACAGCAACAGACCATGAACGAAATAAAAACTGATATTCGGGGAGTGCAGCAGAGACAAGACCACCTGGAGAACCACATGGATGAGTTCATGTGGGGGGACTAAGAAGAAATACATGAGGAACCTCCACTAGCGAATTTACCACCGGAGCCTGAGGTGGATATTCAACTGTGGCTTAGCAGATTCAGTAAACAGCAACCGCCTATGTTTAAGGGGAAGTTTGATCCTCAACAAGCTGAAGACTGGCTGACTCGTCTGGACAAAATCTTTGATATGCTGCAATGTCCAGATGACGTGAAGGCACGACTCGCCATATACAAGCTGGAAGGGGATGTCGATCGCTGGTGGAAAGGCATGGATCTTATCCTGAAGGGGAAGAATGTTCCGATCACCTGGGAACTATTCCAAGAAGAATTTAACAAGAAGTACTTTCCTCCGACTATCAAGAGAGAGAAAGAGAAAGAGTTCCTCAGTATCAAGCAGCACGACCGGGAGAGTTTTGATGACATCTGGCCCGATACATCCGATTATCGCGCTACTCGTCATATGCCAAGCTGAATGATAATGATGAGTGGAATTCAGAGATGATGATAGAGGGGCTGAGACCTGAGTTTAAGGAGAGGCTGATCTCCCAACACTTCACATAATTCAGTAAAGCGGCAGAGGAGTGCCGATACATCGAGAAACATTTGTCAACCTGGTCAACACAACCTGGAAACAAAGTTGCTTCTGGAAGCGGTAGCTCAATGCAGAAGCGAAAAGATCAGAGTGGATATTCTGGAGGGGATCCTAAGAGGCCGAATCAATCTGGGGGCCGAGGAGGCCAGGGCTCTTCAGGAAGCAGGACGTGCTGGCGTTGTAAAAAGCCAATGCACCCTGGTAGACAGTGCAACGGGATTCCATTCAGGCCAGACCCGAATAGAACACCTGTCTGTTATACTTGCAACAAGCTGGGGCATATGGCCAGGGACTGTCCACAGAAGCAGCCGCAGGGGGAGACGAGACCCAGAACTTCTGGTAGGGTCTATACGTTGACACAAGAAGAAGCCAGAAAGTCTCCAGAATTGATTCAAGGTACGATTTCTCTGAACGGAAGCTTAGTGCATGTTCTGTATGATTCTGGTGCAAGCCATTCATTCATTGCTCAAGATTGTATACGACAGTTACGTTTATCTGTTCATAAATCCCCATATGACTTGGTTGTATCTACACCTATGGGTACCCGAGTTGTGACGGCCGACATTTGCCTAAATTACATGGTAATGGTTGAGGGGCGCGAATCGACGGTAGATTTGATCGGTTTACCACTGCAAGGATTAGAAGTAATTTTGGGGATAGACTGGCTGACAGCAAATGGTGTGTTGTTGGATTATAAACAGAAGAGAGTCTTATTTCTGAATCCACAACCACAAGCTGACACCGGAATCATTCTTAACCTTCTATCCACGACTAAGGTTGAGAGATATTTGCAGAGGGGTTGTCAGGGGTACATGGTATTTTGTTCCGTGCAATCAGAGGCCGGTGTAGCCTTGGAAAGTATCCCTGTAGCAAATGAGTTCCCTGATGTTTTTCCGGAGGATGTCGACGGACTACCTCCAGATAGGGAAGTGGAGTTCACGATTGATTTGAAACCTGGAGCGGGTCCAATTTCTAAAACCCCTTATCGTATGGCCCCAAGCGAGATGGCAGAGCTGAAGAAACAGATCGAGGAACTACTTGAGAAAGGGTTCATACGACCGAGCGTATCACCCTGGGGCGCTCCAGTGCTTTTTGTAAAGAAGAAAGACGGAAGCCTGCGTCTCTGTATTGACTACCGAGAGCTTAACAAGGTGACCGTTAAGAACAAGTATCCACTCCCTCGAATTGACGATTTGCTCAATCATTTGTCTGGTTTCTGTGTATTCTCAAAGATCGATTTGCGATCGGGATACCACCAGTTGAGAGTCAGAGCAGAAGATATAGCGAAGACTACTTTCAGAACCAGATATGGGCATTACGAGTTTTTAGTGATGCCATTTGGGCTGACCAATGCACCTGCTGTGTTCATGGACTACATGAATCGAATCTTCCGTCTGTACCTGGACCAGTTCATTGTAGTCTTCATTGATGATATACTGGTGTACTCATGGAGTGAGGCTGAACACGAACAGCATTTGAGAACTGTGTTGAACGTATTGCGGGATAGGCAACTCTATGCCAAACTGAGCAAGTGTGAATTCTGGCTTTCAGAGGTAAAGTTTCTGGGCCACGTTGTCTCACAGCAAGGGGTCTCTGTTGATCCTAGTAAGGTGGAAGCAGTACTGAACTGGAAGAGACCAGAAACGGTATTTGAGGTACGCAGTTTTCTGGGTCTAGCCGGGTATTATTGGAGGTTTATACAGAACTTCTCCATAATTTCTTTACCATTGACTAAATTGACGCAGAAGGCTCAACATTTGTGTGGGATGAGAATTGTGAGAAGAGCTTCCTGGAGTTGAAGCAGAGGTTAACTACAGCACCAGTGTTGACGATCCCAGATCCTGATTTTACGTATGTTGTGTATACAGATGCCAATGGGCATGGATTAGGATGCGTATTGATGCAGCATGGCCGAGTAGTGGCATATGCATCGCGTCAGTTGAAACCTCATGAATTGAAACTATCCCACCCACGATCTTGAGCTAGCGGCAATTGTATTTGCTTTGAAAATCTGGAGGCATTATCTCTATGGAGAGACCATAGAGTTGTACTGCGACCACAAGAGTTTGAAATACTTGTACTATCAGAAAGAACTCAATATGAGGCAGCGTAGATGGATGGAGTTGCTGAAAGATTACAATCTCGAAATCAAGTACCATCCCGGTAAGGCTAATGTCGTCGCAGATGCATTAAGCTGAAAATCAGTGCAGGTGGCAGCCATGATGATCTATGAGCAGAAACTAATCGAGGATTTCAGAGACCTAAATCTGTCCAGACAGATTTTATTAGGAAGTGGGGTTAGCCAGATATATAACGATCTGAGGACAGCAATTGAAGAAGCCCAACAACACGATGAGGAAGCGTTTTATATCAGAGGAATGATTGATAGGGGTGAAACTCAGGATTACGACTTGTCTCCCAGCGGGCTTGTCAGGTACCAGAAGCGGATTTACGTGCCACCACAACCAGAACTGAAACGACAAATCCTGGAGGAGGCTCATAAGAGTAAATATACTCTACATCCAGGAACTACAAAGATGTACCATGACTTGAAGGCTCAATATTATTGGCCAAGGATGAAAAGAGAGGTGACTGAGTTCGTTGCTCGTTACTTGACATGTCAAAAAGTAAAGGTTGAACATCAACGACCATCGGGGCTTTTGACGAATCCTGAGATACCTGAGTGGGAGTGGGAAAGCGTTACCATGGATTTTGTGACAGGATTGCCTAAGGTCAGAAACCATGACGCTATATGGGTGATAGTTGACAGATTCACTAAGACAGCTCACTTCCTACCGATTAGTATTCACTATTCCCCTGATCGACTGGCGGAGATCTACATTAACGAGATCGTAAGATTACATGGTATTCCAAAGAATATCATCTCTGATCGAGATCCGAGGTTTACTTACAAGTTTTGGAAGGCGGTACATGAAGCATTGGGTACCAAACTCCGATTCAGCACGGCATATCATCCTCAAACTGATGGGCAGACCGAACGAACAATTCAAACCCTTGAGGATATGCTAAAGGCGTGTGTTCTTGATTTTAAAGGTAGCTGGGACAAATTCCTTCCGTTGGCAGAGTTCGCCTACAACAACAGTTACCATTCGAGCATCCAGATGGCTCCGTATGAGGCACTCTACGAGAGGAAGTGTCAATCGCCTGTATGCTGGACTGAATTGTCTGAGAGAGAATTGATGGGGCCGGATCTTGTTGATCAGACAACGGAGCAGATAAAGTTGATCAAGCAGAGATTGTTAGCTGCTCAGAGCCGACAGAAAAGTTATGCAGATAGGAGGCGAAAACCTCTAGAATTTGAAGTCGGTGACCACGTGTTCATGAAAGTATCACCCGTTACGGGTATTGGCAGAGCACTGAAAGCGAAGAAGTTGCAACCAAGATACATTGGCCCGTTCGAGATCTTAGAGAAGATTGGGCCTGTAGCATACCGTATCGCTTTGCCACCTAGTCTGAGCAGGCTACTTGACGTTTTCCATGTTTCTCAGATGAAGAAGTATCAACCTGATCCAGAGCACGTAATAGAGTACGAAGATGTGGAAATGCGTGAAGATCTGACTTATGAAGTCATCCCTGACCGAATCATCGATCGGCAGGAAAAGCAGCTCAGAAATAAGAGCATTCTGTTTGTCAAAGTCGTCTGGAGAGGGTTATCACCTAGAGAGGCTACGTGGGAAACAGAAGAAAGTATGAAGAAGCGTTACCCGGAATTCATGAATGTATAAGTGTAACAAATTTTGGGGACGAAATTTAATTAAGTGGGGGAGAACTGTAACACCCCAAATTTTATTCACCAAAAATATATTGTAATTAGTAGAATAATTCAATAAAATGGTGAATATTCATGAATTTGGATCTTGTGAATTTTGGAATATTCATATTCATAAGGAAATGGGCAAATTAATTCAAAAATTGAATTAAATTACTAAGTGGATAGCAAAATTATAATTTTGTCAATTTAGCCCAAGATTAATTATTTTTCAATTAATTGGAATTAATTTCAATTAATCAAGGAAAAATACAAGAAAATGCATAAATGGGATTATTCTTGGTAGAATAAATCAAGAAATTTGGGGAATTAGGGGGAATTATGCATTGGTCAATTATATGAATTAAGGAATATAGGAAAAACATTTTTCTTTCTCCTTTACCTTCCCGAAAATACGTCCCATACATAGAAAAGAAGGGAAAAGGAAATGGTTCAACTTTAATTACATTATATGACATAAGTTTTGGAAGGAGATAAGACCCAAGTACACACATGATTACAAGGTATGGCATAAAGCAAGATATCATGATGGAAGGTAAGGTGTTCATGAAAGGTGGAAAGATCTTAACCATTGGCTAGATCAAGGGTTAGGATTAAAGATGAAGGATAACAAGTAATAAATATTTTCCTTCTTCCTTTCATGCCCATTCACGCACAAAGAATAGAGAAAAGAGAGAGAGAGTGAGTTTGGGAGTTCTTGGTGATTTAGAGAGCAAAGGGAAGCAAGAGCTAAGGTAAGTTAAGATTTCTTAAGGTTTCCTCTTCTAATCTTCCATAAATCTCTTCTCTAATCATTTCCTTTCCATAAATTCCATGGATTAGCAAGCAAATCTTGAGCCCAAAGAGAAAGAGAGAGGAGAACTTCTAGAGGAAGGAAAAGAACTCAAGAAGGTAACTTCACAAATCCTAAGACTATGTTAGATGTGGTTGTTGTTGATGAATATGGTTGGATTTGGTTATTTTGTTAAGTTTGTAAATTTGGAAAGTCCTAATCCTAAGGGGTTATGCTGCCCAAATTTCTTTGAATCATGGTTAAGAAGTGTTTAAATGAGTTAATCAAGGGTTAGAAGTGAAAAAGTACAAGTTTTAGAAGCTAAAACACAAAGCTCCATTTTTCCAATTTTTGACCAATATTTCGGCCAGACCAGATCTGGTAGTAGGATTTGGATTTTCATGAAACAAATGGTTCCATTGGACTCAGCGGGCAAAAATAAGGGGGGTTACAGTTGGGCACTTTTTCGGTAGAGGCCGAAAAAGCATATTTACGAAAACGCCACTGAAATCACTAAATAGGGGCTGTCAAGGGTATTTTCGTAATTTGATAGTGAATTTGGTAATTTCGAGCCCGGAAATGGATTCCTTGGGCGAAAATAAGTCAGAATAGCCTCAGTCAAAATTTTGGGAAAACGTGCCACCGGGTCGGGTACGGCGGGGCCGGGTTCCCGGGGGCATTTTTGTAAATTTTCACCATAGACTAATATAACCACAATAAACACTATGGAATAGTCTAAAATGATACTTGGATAGGTTATGACCTATTTCTGGTACATTTAATATTTTAGGACCGAGTCGGACGTTGGGACAGCACGCTTTACGAGACACTATTAAATAGAGGACATCAAAGCTTTGAGGTAGGGACATTATCCTTCATACACTATGCCATAAGTTATGTGATTGTGTGGATGCCATTGTTTTGTAAATGCACTTTATTAATAACATGATTTGCCTATAGAAAGGCTGTTAGTGCGAGAGGTGCACTTACACTGGGAGTTGGCAGAAGTCCAACCGGTGTAGATTTTGGGGCTGGGCCCTACTCATGTATACATGACGATGATGTGTTTATACTGTTCATTAATTTGTGCATACCTTAGCGCATGTCATATTTACTTTTCGCATTTTCTATGAACGATATTATGTCTCTATGGAGATTCTTCGGAATCTCACCCTATTTTTAAGCAAATACCTCAGCGGGTACCAGTGGGCAAAAGGGCAAAGACATTGACGTCGGAAAGTGAGAAGCGCGTGTCTCGAGGCGGGGTCAAGAACGTGGGCATATTTAGTTATTTTGTGATATTTTGGATAATATGTAAATATTAAAACTTCCGCTGTATTTTCCGTTTCCGTCGACGAACAATATCATATTTGTAAACGAACGACGTTGGGATAGTAAACGAATATTTCTATCAGTATAGTTGTACTTTTCTGTATGCCCATTGAATTCCGTCGTTATTACTCTTTGATTATCGAAATGGAAACGGATGTTGACAAGATTATGCGCTTTCATCTAATCCTTAGTATAAGATCTATTTTATTAGCTACTTTTAAACTTTGATGCCACATGTTGATTATCGTCTCAACATATTTTCATTGATCATGTTGTTCATCGTTTAGCGTATCACAAGCGCACGGGTCGCAAGTAATAGTATAGTGAGAAATAGAGTATCGATCCACAATGACTATGACAAAAGTGAGTTAATTATTTTAACCATATTCTTAATTAGGTTAAATTAAATCATTTGAAATTGAGTTGTTCAATTAAGAAATTTTGCTGAAAACAATAAGGTAAAACAATGGTAATTGTAAAATTGATTCTACTTCAGGATATTAAAGGCTTAGGATTACTTCTTCCCCATTATATTTCATGCAACTATGCAATTAAATCACTTATACTAATTAAATGAGTATATATGCTAGTCAAAGATTCTAAAATCATCAACCAAGTTCTCTCAAATCAAGATTGATTTTTAATCTTCATTAAAAATATTCAAGCTCTTGTTTATAATTAATGAAAACCATCTTTCCAATATAATTCTTCAATAGACTATATTAGGTTGTTAGATATATCTCTATTCTAATAATAAACCATTTATTTAATCATTAAACTTTAAGTCTAACATGATTTTTCTCAAGTTCTACAACCAAAATAGCTCTCTTAAGCATCATTCAATTGAACTAAGCTAATTATGTGGTAATCAATCACAAAATAGTCATTAAGTATAAATAAAAATTAACATATATTTTCAATAACTAGCAAAAGCAAGAAAATCTAGTAGTTTCAATTCATACAATGGGTAAAAGTAATTATAATTGAGAGTTCTAGCTACTCATGATCAATACAAACCAACAACTAAACTTCAAACTCATATCCATATCAGCAAAATGGGAAGAAAAGATGGAAAACCAGAAAAAGTATGGAGAACTCTTGAATTTCTCCGAAAATCTCCGAGAGCTCTTTCCCAAGTAGCCTCCTTTTATTCCCCGCCTTTCCTCTGTGCAGAATGCCTCAGTTTCAGCTCCCCTCTTAGGTTAAAAGGCCCCCAGAATTGTCACTTTTTCAAAACGTACAGCATCAGTATCGCAACTTCACTTTTGCTTCATTCTATCGAAGCCACAGCTAACGTGATCAGAAAAGCCTATTTTTGGGGTGTTTTTGTTTTTGCGTTGCTGTGACGAAGCAAAAGCGACTGAGAGTATCTTTAAGCTACTTCTTTGATTTTCCTTTTTTACCTTTGTTCTTCTTTTCTCCACTTTCAATAATCCATGCAGGCTTTTATATCTTGTCCTCATTCTCCTACAAAGAGAAGAAGTTTATGAGCTTTCTAATTTCTTCAATTTAATCAAAACTTCTATACACTTAGCACAAAATTTGAAAACTTCCAAAGTATATTCATCACATCACATTTTTCTTTATATGTATAAACTTTATGCACAATTTAAGTTTAAAACTAACAAATATATAAGAAAAATCTAATGAAATACAAGCATTTCTACATAATAACACATGCCATCTAAATTTTATTCTTATACACATAATTCATAGGTAACATTACCATGTATACTATTATCACAAGTGTAGCAAAACACTTCTCGTGCAACGCACGAGAAGATATAGCTTGTTTTGAAAGATGAGTTGTGGATATTAGAACTTTAGATCATACAGTATCTTTATTATGTTTTATTTTAAATATTAATATGCCATCATGTAATTGCAAAATTAACATTTTAAATTCAATGAGTCAATATTTTTCAATAAGAAAATATTTATGTCAACTTCCTTATATTTATTTTATTAAGTTCTCCAATCACGTGTGACCATGTGTCTTATTTTTTAATTATTATCATTTAACTATAAGCTCATATGAAAAAAAATATGACACACAATCATATATGATTAGAGAATTTGATGTAAGTATGGTCATTTTCGATAATGAGATTATTAGTGTTAACATTATGAGACTTGAAATACACTTTGAGACTAAATTAAAACTTAATGTAAATTTATTGGAGCAAACTTATACTTTAGACAATTGAAAAATAAATGATGGAGATTTAGTCTTTATAAAATTATTATTTTTACTATTTTAAAGTAGTCTATATTTTTTTAGCATGAATTACTCATGTAAAATTTTAACAATTTATTTTTATTTTTATGCAATATTATAATTTATTTTTATAAGTTAATAATTTTTTTTTGCCAGCATATAAGTTAATAAATTTCAATAATTGAATTTGCAAGAAAAATAATGCTGGGTGGAGGAAAATATAGGGAAAAGAAGATGAAGACGTGGTATAAATCCGCATATGGCCCAAAAATATGCATCTATTTTAAACTTCAGTAAAGTGACATACATCTTCTCTCTATTTTTTTAAAATAAAATATTCTTGCTATCTTTTTTAGTATAATCTGGAATCTATTATATCAAATTAAAAGAGGCATTACATCAACACTAAACCCTCTTCCTTTTGAGTAAAAAGAAGAGAGTGAAGGAGGCAAAAATTTTCATTAATCCTATATGAATATTTTGCTATTTAGTCAACTATAATTATGGTCTTCCTATAAATATGAGTAACTATAACTTGCCAATCTCTATTTTTTTAACCATCTTATACACTTTTTGTTTTGGCCAAGCAACTTGCCAATCTCTATAAAGAATGAACCAAATTTCATCTATTATATCTTTAAAAGAATGATCCCTATTAGAATCTCTATCAAGAATAAGCCTAACCACAATCGCCCTTTTAATATGTTAACTAGAATAAATTTTGTTAAATCTAAAATTATAGCTCTGGTTAACTGGAAAAAAAAAAGCCCAAATAACGAACTTGATGTTTTTTTTAATATATCAAAAAGTTTATGTAGGTTCGGTATCGGTCCCCTGCCTAGGTCAGGATGCAACCCCAGGGTTTTTCAAGCACTTACAAGTAACTTATGAGATCGCCTACCGAAAGAATCCTCACAATGGCAGATGGAATCAAACTTACATCCTTTTGGGATTTCAAACCCATTCCTTACCATCTATGCCAACCAATGTTAAGGAATCCGGACCGAACAGGTCGATTCGTCCCGGAAATCCGGCGAACCGGCCGGTAGACCGGTCCGCTCCTGTCTAGGTTCCTATATAACAGAATTTTTTTTTTTAATTTTTCCTTTTTAATTTCATACTATAAGTCTAAAATTTTCAATTTTTCATCGATTTGGTCCCGATTTAGCTTCAGTTTAGCCCCGGTCTGACACTTAATCCAATACCCCGACTGATTCAATATCCGATCCGAATTTTAATACCTTAATGCCAACTCTCATCGGCAACAAACTTGATGTTCTAAAAGATAAAAACAATGACATTTGTTTTTTGGGCCAACAAAAAGTGACATTTGCAGTTTTTTTTGGGGCCAAACATTTGTATTTTGCTAGATCCTACGAACACGCTGGTCATCTCATAAGAGGTATGTTAAGATTAATATGACAAAAACTGGTTTTATATCCGGCTATTCTCTAAGTTTCTTTTTTTCAGTAGATTGAAACAAAACTCTTTTAACATACTTACTTGATAAATAGTAAAAACTACTCCTTCAATCCTTAATATAAAACATAATTGGCTTTTTTTTTAGAGAAACTAAGGAAGCTGTAATACCCCGGAATTTGGGATTTGAGGCTTGGGAATAAGCCTAAATTAAGTGGACCGCTAAGCCCCAATTTAGTAGGAACTCAAATTTATCCCCTAATGATTCTTGTATCTTTGGGGGTATTAAGAAAGTAAAATGGTGAACTTTGGAGAATATAATTATGTTTTTGGTGAAATCGCTTATGAGATAGTGAGTTTGTCATGTGATTTTGAATAATCAAATGATGAGCAAAAATTATGAAATTTTACAGGATGAAATTATACATCCTAAAATTTAATTTTATTGGTCATATGACTCAATTAAATCTATATACAAAAAGATATGAATTTTTGAATTCAGCACAGAAAAACTGTGAAATTTCTAGAACAATATGCAAATATTGAAATTCTGGGAATTTTGTGATTCCATCTAGCAAAATTCTATATTTTTTCTTGAAACTAGACTCAATAAGGATTCTATAGGCTTTAGATTCACTCTAATTCAATGTTTCTAGAATTAGTTATGATTTGTTCAAAGCTTAGGCAGAAATCTGTCAGAATTTTGTAAAAATCTGAAAATGGAAAAATAATTATTGGATAATTATAATATCTTATAAAATCATATTTTATCATCTTCCTCCTCCCATCTTCTTCATTTTTGTTGCAACAAGAGAGAGGAAGTGTAGAATTTTGTAGAGAGAGAAGGATAAGAGAAACTTCTACGGTAGGTTGATTCCTTCGATAAATCTTTACCTAACATATATAACTCCGCTCCTAAACTATTCTTCTATGTGAATTAAGGTTTTGAAGCTCAAATTTCAGTCTTGGGAGCTTAGGGTTTTCAGCCAAGAAGAGGAAAAACTAGTGGGAGCTTGAGGTAACTTCCAAACCTTCGTATATTGACTATTCTGGTTGTTGTGGGCAATTTAATCTGTGAAATTTTATCGGATTGTCTTTGATTTGAAATTTGGAAATTGAATAGGCCTAAGTGTTATGCTGCCCAAATTGGTACTAAATGGTAGTTGTAACATAATGAAATAGTCAATAAGGTGGTTAGGAGTAGAAAGGAACGCGTTTATGCAACTGAAACCGAAAAACCCCAATTTTTTCCGGAGAACCTATACATTTCGGCCAGGGCTGTTAGAGGGCTTTAGAGTTGGATTTTTAATGATTTGATGATTTCATTGGGTTCAGGACGAAAAATTAGATGGGGTTACAGTTGTGTATTTTTTCAAAAAAGGTCAAGAAAGCATAATTATAAAAACGCCCATAAAACACTGAATAAGGCCCGCCAAGAGAAATTTCGTCTTTTGGCAGTGAATTTGGTAATTTCGAGTCCAAAAATGGATTTCTTGGGCGAAAATATGTTAGGATAGCCCATGATAGAATTTCGGGAAAAAGTACAGCCGGATCGGGTACAGCGAGGCCGGGCCGGGTCCCTAAGGGCATTTTAGTAAATTTTCATAATAGGCTTATATAACCCCCAGAAACACTATGAAAGTGTCTGAACAGTACTTTGCCATTGTAGGATCGAATATGGAGCCTGAGCTGTTGGCACGCTGTACGAGGCACACATCTCGAGGCGAAAAAGGGTTAAGGTAGGGAACTTACCTCTCCTACATATATTTGATATTTGTGTTAGTGTGTGGATGCATGTTATTTCTTTGCTTGATTATGTGAAACATGTATGAATAATTTGAAGCTATGTTTCAATTTATGCTATGACCATAAGTATATTATTCGAAGCATTGAGCTTACAGATTTGTCATTGTGTGAGCATGAATTATGTGATGCAAACATGTCATGCATTAAACATTTATCGTACATGCATATTGATATTGTTTTCCTACTGAGATTCTCTCGAATCTCATCCTCCCCTACCAACAATTTAGACAAGAGAAGACAGAAGATATGCTGAAAATAATGCAGAGAGCCATATGAGGGGATTGCAATGGTGGAACGAAGACGAGAAGATGTCTCCATTTTACTGGGATGGGTTTGGATACCCTAGTAGCCTTGTGCGGCTACATTATTTGAATTTATCAGGTACGAACCCCTCGGGGGAAATTATGTAATTATGTATATATTATCAGTATATTCATGTTAATCCTATGTTGCCCACCGAACCGCATATC
Source organism: Inga laurina (assembly GCA_963855925.1). Lineage (NCBI taxonomy): Eukaryota > Viridiplantae > Streptophyta > Magnoliopsida > Fabales > Fabaceae > Inga > Inga laurina. Next base: position 5,245,177 of record OY979705.1, read on the forward strand.
ATTTTTCGTGAATACTCTGAAAAAAGGTTAAAACATGGTAAGGGTGTAACAGAAGCTAAATAAGTTAGCGAATCATATCATTTGTCATATATCAGTTCATAAATCAGAAAAATTAATTTAGTATAAAAAAGATAAATATCAATACTTTAAAATAATTTATTTAACTTCCTTAATTTTTCTAGAAAAGTCAACCATGTCTTATGTTTTTTAATATTATATTTCTCTTCCAACATTTAGTGCATGCGTTCAAGAAATACGTTCACACAAGCCGAGACAAAATCTTTGTCATATACTTACCTCGTATATCGTAAATCATGTTGGAAAAACAGCTTCTATTGCTAATTCGAACAGAATCATTTTTCACTTACAATTTTTGCAGCTCCTAATTTATTATTAAGCATAAATCGCATCCTAATGGCTAATTGCCTGTTGCAAAAAAAAAAAATATATATATATATATATATATAACTGTCGTTACCAAGGAACGAAAAATTGGACCGGGTAATGAACAGGTCACAGCATAGGTTCAAGGGTTAATGGGTCAACCGGGATCTAACCAATAATTGAACCGGTCATATTAAAATATTATAATTTATTAGTGACAATATATATTAATATATTTTTAAATTTTTATAGATAAAAATAAAGATTTTTAGGGAAAAATGCTTAAAATCTATTAGTATAACTTATAATGCCTATACTTATGCAATGATATCTCCTTTCCTATAATTATTATATCTTTTTAAATAATTTTTTTTATTATCTTCTTCATATTTTTTAGATTTGTTCTTTCTTTACCTACTTTTCTCTTCATTTTAGTCTTTAATTTTCCATTTTCCCCTAAAAAATCACAAAATAAAAATTTGAAAAAAAAAAAATGAAACCAGTTCAACCAGTTAGAGCATCGGTTTTACCAGTTTTGACTTGTTCTAACCGGTTTCACGGTTTAACTATAAAATTAAACCGGACCACTGACCAGTTCCCGATTCAACCAGTTGTACCGGTCGGTTCGTTCCGATTTTTTGTTCTATGGTCGTTACCAACAAACCAACATGAAAACTAGCGGCAAAAAAAAAAAAAATCATAATGAAATAATTAAAGGCTAGGATTTGCATAAAGCCAGACACCTTCCAGGTCATCCATGACAAGGCGATAATTAAGAAATTATCGTACATTTGTTTAATATATCTCTCAATCTTTGTGAGATTAATTTGGGAAAATAAGGTTAATGGCTCTCTTTGGGTTTGTGCATAAAAAAATTAGTTATCTCCGAAGCTCATTTTTTTCATGTTTATCTTTTTCACATGAAGTGAAAGAAGAAAACACTATGACGGTTAAAGAGAGAGAGAGAGAGAGAGAAAACATTAACCTTTCTAATCATTTAGAGGGAAAGAACCCAGAAAAGGACGATCAAATTGTAAAACACTAAAACGTGGCAAGGAAGGCGCATGGAAACTCCATTTCCTGTCTTTTATATCGCAGCATCAGTACAAAGTACACTTTTGTAAAGCAGCATATAGCAACTGACCAAATTAAGTTATGCTTCTTGTGCTTTTGAGGAATGTGCTATAGAACGTTGACAAGAAATTGCGCTGGCAAATAGGCCAACTACAAGCAATACCAGTTTACGTGTGTGTTTAGGGATCTCCTTTGAATCCAATTGAATATCATAAACTCAATTATCAATTAAAAACTTAAATTTTGAGTGTTTGGAGAGATCAATTGATAATTGAGCTTTTATCAAATCCCAATTGGTGAAAGTTCAATTGGAAAAAGTTAGACTGGGTTGTCTAGAAATTAATTATATGATATTGGTTTTTCCCATAAAATGTTTTTTAAATAGTATGCAGTATCAAAAAAATATTTTTTGAGTGTTTTTAACCCCTTAAAATATTTTTTTAGTTGTACCCATTACCTAGTGTGTTATCAGACTAATTGCAATTTTACTCACTTTCTAGTTGTACCCACTAAAAAAAAATTAAGTGTTTTTAACCCCTTAAAATATTTTTTCAGCTGTACCCAGTGTATTATAAGACTGATTGTAATTTTACTTTGATATATTTTTTCAGCTCCAAAAATTACTTTAAAATAGTTTTTTTTTGTGTTTTTAACTCCTTAAAATATTTTTCCAATTGTACCTAGTGTGTTATCAAACTTATTACAATTTTACCCTTAATGTACTTTTGAAACTCCAAAAATTACTTTAAAATATTTTTTTGTGGTTTTAACTCTTTAAAATAATTTTTCAGCTGTACCTAGTCTTAGGAGACTGACTACAATTTTACTTTTAATGTATTTTTTTTAGTAGTGGAGAGCACCCAAAACTTAGAATACTGATTTATTGATTTCCACCCATTTTAAAATATTTTTCCAGTAACATCTAATATTTTAAAATAATTTTGAAATAGTTACTTGATTTTTTAAATATTTTTCCACACACTCTCTCTTACTATTATCATAAAAGTTACTTGTGCTTAAGTCAATCCAAATAAGTTTCACTTTTGTAAAAGTCATTTATACAACCGTCAATCCAAACATATATCAAAATACACAATCTAGTTTTTACCAAAAGTAATATTATCAAAAGTTCAATTGAAACAAGTTCAATTACCAATCGTTGATCTAAACGCACACTACATTAAGCTAACAGCCATGTAAGTTCTACATTGTTTGGATTAGTGGTAGAAGCTATTTTATCAACGTGATTTGTGTTGTATGAGATAATTATGTGAGAGAAATTTTATCTCAATTTACGTGAACGGACTTTTTAAATGTGAACTGAAACAAAAATAGGCCCTAAGTTGCATAGAAGCATAGGGTTACATTCTGACTTTTTCAATGAACTTTTTAATAGTATCTTATTTTAATGACAGAAATTTTTTTTTTAAAAAAAACTAATCCAAACCAAGGTTTTTGGAATCAAACTGGACCAGACGGTCAGTCTAGTTAGACCATCGGCCGGAGGGTGAAGCGGCTTAACTCATAAAGTTAGGCCGTTCAATAAGTTAAGCTGGATTGGACAGCCCAGAACCAACTTTTGAGCTGTTAGCCGGAATCCAACCGGAAACCTGAATGGGTATTGAAGAGCCGGATGGGTGAAAATATGACAAAGAAGCATATCAGAAACATCAGAGAAAAAGAAGGAAGGAGGAAGAAAAAGAAGAAGATGATGCGAAATATAAAGAAGAAGGAGTAAACTCTTATCTATTATACAAAATCGATTATGCTCTTGAGATAAAACAAGAAAAATGATCTTTAGTTTATCCTTGAGCTCTTCTCCAATCTTCATATGCCCACATCGTTGGAACTGCAAATGGAGTGAAAAAAAAAACGAAAGACAGAAAAAGCAGTGGCTGGAGGGAGAAAAAGGAACAGAACTCATGAATAGCGACTCGTAAGTTGTGAGTGGGGAAGCTTCTCAAGGAAGCTTTGACCAATTCAAACTAATTAATTATTAAGGGTTAAATATAAATTTTTTAAAAAATAATTAATTCCCCTTACCTTTGCTTTTTTTTTTTTTTATACAACCTTATTTTTACTTTTTGTAACACGTGAAGCTGAAAACAATCAAAAATGTGTTTAATTGAAAATTTTAAAGAACTGGAAAGGTTTTTTGTGCCTAATAAATACATTGAAGGTATATATATATAAATAATATTTAAAAAATTTATCAACTCAAACTGTCAGAATATATTTTTTAAGTAAACAATTAAACTTTTTATGGATTTATATATGGGAAAATTGCATATAAATATCTTATTAAAAATTTATTTGTCAAATGGACCTTATGTGTAAACAATCTTCCCCATATATAAAAGATCTTCTCTTATAGGCAAATAATATTTCCTGTGTTCAATATATCTTTTCCGTATTTATCTTCCCTTGTGTGCAAAAGATCTTCTCTTAAATGCTTTCAAATCTCATTTGGCAAATAAATTTCTAACAAAAAATTACATCAATGAAATGAAGGTCAGATATTTCATTTAAATTGTAGAGTTAGACTTAGACATGTTACTTATTTTATTTATATTATATGTTACTAATTTTTACAATTTGTTCGTTCCACGCTATTTTATAAAGACATTTTTGAAGAACAAGGCAATGAGATTCATCCTCAAATTCAGGCTGGAATTGAAAGTTCTGGGATTAAAGTTGGAAGTCTTGATTTTGGGTCATTTCCTCAATAAGATGATGATATTTTTGGTCCAAATGCATTTTAAGAAACTCATGCTTTGATCAATCAAGAGTCACCAAATTTCAATGTTTGACAAGTCATGAAATCATTATTATTTGCGCTTTTTGATAGGTTAATGGTTGACTTTTATGTTCTTTCTTAAATGATGTTTGTGACTTTACTAACTTCATATAAAATTAGACTAAAGACTAATTATTGTAATTTATGTATGTGTGTATATATATATATATATATAATATTTTTATATTTAATTATTAGGTCACCGGTCCGGTTAAATGGCTTAACCATTCCAACCTATTGAACCTTGACCCGCTGATATTTTCGGCTCAATATCAGGTCTGACTTTTAAAACATTGATCCAAACATATAGTAAATCTTAGCACTGAAATTTACATTTCTGCCAAAAGAAAGTTTCTACATAAATTATTTGGACTATTCCTTGATGTAAAACTTGGCAAGAAAACACTTATAATTTCTACATTAGATGTATTCATGGTCAGTTTAGATTAACGATGGATAAAAACATAATTAGGAGTTCGGGGTAAAATAGATTTTGAGGAAAGACTGGTATGAATGGCTTGTAACAAAACAATAATTCTGTTTTCACTCAGAAAAAAACAATACTCCTTCTGATTCTATTTATAAATAATTTTCTTTTTATTTGTGTAAAATAAATTGATAGTTAAAAGTAATAAGTGTGTCAAAAATGTTATGATTTTTTTAAATATATACCCTTATTTATGAAAAGAGTATAAGAGAGAGAATGAATAAAAGTATGAGAGATAACTCTTGGTGTGTGTGATAATTAATTATAAATATATGTATTTAATAAGGGTAAAATAAAAAAAAAATATTACATTTTTAGATATAAAGTGAAAGTTATTTATAAAAAGATCAGGTCTATGAAAAAAAAAATTGTTTATAAATAAAACTGAAGAGAGTAATTCGAAGTTAAAAATATGTTTTTGTATGATAAGGGGTGCTTTTGAATGATTTAAAAGAAATTAAATATCAAGATTTTGTTAGTAATAGTAATTATTTAAAAATCAATTTGAACACTCACTTTTGCTCAGAAATTAAATATATTTTTATAATATATTAAATTTGGATCGTTGAAATCTTAATCCAACGATCCAGAGAAGAGAAGAAGAGGTCCTTTACTTTTAGGACAAAAGAGAATAACCAGATTCCTCACTTTTTCTCAATTTCAACCGTAGGTCATCAGTCATTGGAGAATGCTCCAGAAGGGTGTAGATAGTCGGTGCAAGATGTCGTTGTTGACTAGACAAAAATAACCAGCTGTCACGAATTGTGATGGATCTGTATTTATTTATTTGTAGTTTGGACTTAGTAATCTTGTGTGGTCCTTTGGCCAGAGTGGATCGGTTTCGAGGATCCAATAGAGAAATAATTGTTTCCCATCTAAATCATTAAATCAGATTTTTTTTTTTTTTTTACCATTATCATTAAATGAGATTTGACTTTCATCAAGATATAGAGTAAGTGGATGTTTGAAGAGTTTTTGAACCTTAAGTTTTTAATTTAGGTTTATTTATGTAACCTGAGATAAAATTTCTGTTATATAAATATCTAATAAATCGTAAAAGTTATTTTCAAAAGTTAATACAAACACACACTAAATCAAGTCCACCTAATATTAATATGATTTAAGGAAAAAGGGAGATTTCACCTGATTCTTTATCGTTGGTGAGTTTAACCCCTTTCCTAAAATTTATTTATAAAAAAAACATAAAGTTAATTTTTTTTTTTGCCGGTAAAATATAGGGTTGATTTAATATTAAAATTTAAAACATAAAATATTAAAAATAAGAACTAAAGATCTTGCATCACATTGGTTCTCTCTCTTGCTTGGCAACCAAGTACGATTTTCCCTTTATTAATTCAGCATTTACATTGGTGACGTAATCTCTTGCATCACTTTCTCTAACCAGAATTGACTTTTTAAGGTCTGCATTTACCGCACAAAAACAAATATATTTTTTTTTGACCACCGCACAAAAACAAATATTGTTGACCGAGTCATCTTCAAAGTTCTGCGAGTTTCTGCCCCCTTTTGCTATATAAGGAACTGATCCGCAATCTCAGGCACCATTACCCCCATACCCCCCAAAAGATCAGATCTTCAATTCTCAACCATGGCTTCAAATCAACAACTGAAGCTTCTGGGAGCTATAGGAAGCCCATATGTGGCGAGAGCAGAGGTTGCTCTGAAACTAAAGGGAGTGGAATATGAGTACATCAATGAATCGCTATCCAACAAAAGTGATCGTCTTCTCAAGAACAACCCTGTTCACAAGAAGGTCCCTGTTCTTCTTATCAATGACAAGCCAATCTGTGAGTCTCTTGTGATCATTGAATACCTCGATGAGGCTTACACTGGCTACCCCATCTTGCCTTCTGATCCTCATCGCAGAGCCCAAGCTCGTTTCTGGTCTAGGTTCATCGATGACAAGGTGATTCAACTCTTCAAGCTCTGTTTCCTCTGTTTTCCGAGAAGGAATTTGAATGACGAGTCATTAAACAAGTTTCTTTTTTTGTTTTTTTGTTTTGCTTGATTTTAGGTGATGGATGCAGTAAAAGCAGTCACAAGCCCAAACGAGAAGGAAAGGGAACAAGGTGCTGAAGAATTAAGAAAAGCTCTGAAATTTCTGGAAAACGAGCTGAAAGGGAAGTTCTTTAATGGAGATTCAATTGGGTTAGTGGACATAGCTGCTCTGTTCATAGCTTTTTGGATGCCCATATTTCTAGAAGCTGTGGGCCTTGATCTGTACAATAGTGAAAACTTTCCAAAGCTAGACAAGTGGGGTCAAGAGATTATGAATCATCCTATTGTGAAAGAAATCTTGCCTCGCAGAGATCCTCTGCTTGCCTTCTTCAAAGCTCGCTTTGGCAACAACACTCCTTCAAAGTAGATGGATGATCGCAAGAATTACCTATAATCCATGTTTGAGTTTAAGTTAATTATCCAGTGCTGTGATTGAGGGGGGAAATAAAATATGTTTAAGTGGGATTTTCTGTCCGTTTGGTTGGGATTATCTTACAAACAAGTTTCGTTGTTTGTTTGTTTTCCCCCGTTAAAGCTTATTTTTGTTGTTTTAGCTAGTATGCTAGATTTTCCTTACTTGTGTGGTTTACATTGTGCATCCCCTGTTTTGAAAGGATTCAAAACTGGACCAACTAATGTACTTTGAAATTCAATCATTTGTTTCATTTTGATGCAGCTATCAATTTAAATTCAGGAATTTTCCCTTCTTGCCTAAAATTTGCTGAATATGTCGATTGCGAAGGAAGGGTCTTAAAAGTAAACAAGTTTTTTATTCTGAAATAATTATTAGATGGTTTAAAATCTTATGCAGAGTGAATGCCATTCTATAATGTGCTCTACATAAAGGACCAAAAGAGAGCAGATAAGGAACTGAACCACAAACCCAGAGACCATTAAACTATAAAAAACAGATCTTTATGGAATTGTAGTTATGTAACTGTTTTCTTTTAGACCATTAAACTATAAAAAACAGATCTTTATGGAATTGTAGTTATGTAACTGTTTTCTTTTAGACCATTAAACTATAAAAAACAGATCTTTATGGAATTGTAGTTATATAACTGTTTTCTTTTCACAAATGGACACCCAATTTTTAACAGAAATGAGGTGTGATAAAGAGAAAGTTCATTCTCTAATAGCACGCTTGCCTTTGCGCACTCTTTTTTTAATATTCTCAATTTTTCAAGTTATTATATGCTCATTTTTATACTAGACTGTTAGTATTTATTATTAATGTCGGATAATGTGTAACTATTTATTCCCCCTCACTATACTTAATTTCAAAAAACTGTCCACTTTTTATTTTCAAGAAAATAATATTTTTCTCTGAATTATTTGATTTAAAAATGTAATAACAATAAAATATATTTTTACCAAAAACATAATTTTAAATTATTTGATGATTGTTAATGTGATTTTTTTATTATGATATTTAATTTGATTTTAAACATGATACATTTTTTGATTCATTGATATAGTTTGATGTATTATAAGTGTATCTTAATCACTAACATATTTGCTCATTTTCTTTTCTAACTTTTTTTTTTTTCCACCGTCGTTTTCTTTTAGTTGAATTAATTATAAGTCTTTGGTTTTTCCCCTTCGGCATCGGTTTCTGGGGTCTATTGCTAATGTTTTTCTCATTCCCCAAAGTGCGGAGAATGCTAGGCCCAATTAATTACTGGGGCCCCCCTTTGCTTTGGTGACAAGCACAGAATCTCCATTATATTTTTCTCGTCCGACCTCGTCAATGTTTTTTATTCAATTAATTATAATTGGAGTTTTCATTTCTTCCGTCTTTTAAACGGTATAAAAAATAATGCCATTTTTGTATTCTAAATACTAAGATGTAAAATGTTTGGATTTGGTTCACAGGTACGCATTCAACAAAGGTTGGCCCCATTCAACTAAGAGGTTTAGACCTATTGACCACGCCCTTGCCGACACTATAGACTCTGATTTATGGTCCACTTTGATTAATTCAACTAAGAGGATAAGAGGATGAATGGTGGTGACGAGGGATTGTGATATAGATCATTTATCCAAGTACGTCATTAATTTGTTGTCCTGGCCACTTGGCCCATGAAGGTTATAATAATTCCTACGGATGCTTAGGCATGTTCCTGAAACAACTGTACCGAGAATTCTTATTTTCCATAAAGCCATATCATTCATTCTGGATGATATTAGTATTTTGTTTTTTAGAGCCTCAAAATTATTAAAGTTAACTAAGGGAAAGTTATAGATAAGGTCCTTTTGGACAAATATGGGAGTTTGAAATGTTATATTTTTACTAAAATGCCCCTCATTTTTTATTTTTAAAAAAGGTAAGGTTCCATCGCCGGCCGCTACGCTAACAGGTCGGCTATTGGAGTTTTGGCGACAATTTGAATAATACGATTAACTACTTAAATATAGATATTGACAAATTTAGGCTCCTAAACTCTGTCAAGCGTCGTTGACAAATTGAATAATGATAATGACAACTTACGTAAGACAATTCACAACTATGGTATGTAGAGTGACAATTTGGGGTGAAAAATTGAATAATGACAATGACAACTTACGTGTAATAATTTGCAACTATGGTATAGAGAATGATAATTTGGGAAGCTCAAGTTGTCATTTTTCTAATTCAACTTGTCAGCAATGTCTAATAGAGCTTTGGGAGCTAAAGTTGTCAAGCTCTATACTCAAATAGTTAATCGTATTATTCAAGCTGACACCAGAGCTCCGGCTACAGACCCGTAGGTGGGGGCTAGGGCTGGGCGGCGGATGTTCAATGCCGGCAACCAATGGAGCTCCAGTCGGTGAGGGGGATTTGCTTTTTTATTTTTTAAATAAAAGTGAAGGCCATTTTAGTAAAAGTACAGTATTTCAAAATCTCATATCCTTTTAAAGGACCTATGTGTTCTTTCCATGTATTAATAGACCTTTTTAAGTTTTTCAAGTTCAAATGGTATTTAAATGATATTTTCCATTAATTAATTCATTTTTATAAAAATGATAAATTCCAAATTTAATATATTTTATCCCACCTTATTCATTTATTTTGAGGATTATTTTAGGCTAAATTGCATTTATTAGATAATATTTGGATAATTAGCCAATTTTGGGAAATAATATAAATCTAAATTGATTATAACAATATTGAGCCTAAATTGTTAATATTCTGATTGTTATCTTGTGATTAGATAATATTTTTAATTATATGATAGATCACGATTTTATTTAATTCTTACAAGACAAAAAAAAATATATTAGAAGATTCTACAGTACAAAATTTTTCTTAAAAACTAAAAGAATATCTAATGATTAAATTTTATTTAGATTTTTTAAATTTTAATGAATCCAGATTGATACCCAAAAAACTCTCTTCTCCTCCATTTTACTTACCCTAACCGTCACAGATGCAAAAGGAGAGGCGGGGAGACAGCCGCTGGAAATCACATACTCACAGACGCTTGAACCAAGAAGGACCACGGAGTCACTGTTTCGTCCTTTCTCATCACAATCGATCCAGCCATTACCTCTCTCACGCATAACACCTCCTTCATCTATTATTCAATTCATGCACACAATCCAGATTGTCCACGCGGGTCCCATGGCACCAATCAACATCAATTAATATTTCACAAAGCAATTTTCATGGCTGTGATGTGCTGCCTGGGGCGTGAAGGAGGAAGGATTATCATGGTAACCTAAACTCTTTAGAGAAGTAATTTGGGAGGAATATGAAAGAAGTTAGATTATAAAAATTTATACTTAAAAATTATAAGGAAGTGTCTTTTTTTTTTTTTATCTTTTTAATTCAAAACTTGAGATTGTTTAGTTTTAAATGATTTTAGGTTGTATTAATTGAGAACAATATAATTTTAGACTGTAAACTTATCATTGATTTAGATTGAATTGATATTTTTGATTTGATTTGTTCTTAAATAATTTTTGGAATTTTTGTTTGCAAACCCTTTGATTGTCAATTGGATTATTAATTGATTAATTGTCAAATTGTTTAATTAGAAAATTGTGATATGATTTTCAAAACTATTTTAAACTATTGTGACTGGTTTTTAATGAATTTAATTAGCTACCACTTATTTCATTATTCATTATGAGTTTTTTAGTGGAATAGATGTTATTAAGCTTGAGGATTTCTTATGTTCCAACTAGGTGATTAAGTTTATTAATTCCAATTTTTCATTAACCTCCATTTGGTCTAATAAATTGAATGGTTAAGAAAGCTAAATCCATGTAAATCCTGAGTTGTCACCTTCACCATCATAACTGAATCAAATCTTTATTATTTGTCTTGTTTTTAATCAATCTTTTTCTTAGGATTTTAATTCTCCTTTCATAAAACCTTCAAAAATTTCATTTGCATTCATTTAGGTTAGTTTCATTCTCATATAGATTTTAGAATTATTTGCATCTTGTATTTAGTTAGTTTAATCGCATTTAGATAATAGTCTTGTATTTAGTTTAGATCCATTGCATTGCATTTTTTATCACCTAAATTCAATTATAGAGAAAACCCACATATTTCTCCTTGAGAGAATAACCCAGATTGCCTCTAAACTGTATAATAATTTAGGACCTAGTTTAATTAATTGCTTCAGCAACAGAAGCATACATCAATTGTATCTATTTTAAACTTCAATAAAATTACATAAATCTTCTCTTTATTTTTTTTAAAAAGTAAATCCCATATCCATTTTTAAAATACATCAAGTTCTCTTTTAATATATTAGCTAAAATAAATTTTTTTAATTAATCTAGATATATAACCTTTGTCAACTGAAAAATATTAAATAGGCCCATCTACTGCCGAAGATCAAAATTCAAAACAATGACATTTGTTTGGGGGGCCAAAAAAAGTTGACTTTTCTAGTTTGTTAGGTACTATGAACACGCTGGTCCTATTAATGCCACAAAAACTTGTTTACTGTGTTAGATTTAGATCTTAGTACTAACACCCAGGTTCGTGAATCCAGACCGGACTGGCCGGTCTGACCCAGGAAACCGGTCTGATCCTTATCACTATTTATTTTTAAAAAAAAAAATTAATTTTTTTAGAATTCCATATTAATAAACTTAAAATATTCAATTTTTTATCGGTTTTGTCTCGATTTGACCTACTAACTTTTAACCAAATATCCCGACCAATCTAGTAATCGGTCCAGGTTTTAATACTTGACTGACACACATTTCTGCCAAAAGAAAAGCATTGAAATAATTTTTTTGGCCGGTCTCTTGACACAAAGCTTGGTAAGAAAGTAAAAATAACAAGTTTCTACATTAGATTTAGAGATAGCGGTAAAATACCATGAACTGTTTTTTAATGTGAGCCTGATATCATAAATTTTATATAGGTTTAAAAGTATTCATAAATTTTTTAAAATTAGACAAAAATGCCACTTCTATTAAATGGGTTAACCTTTTGTGGTCGGCCCCATATTTTATTATTTAAATGATTAGTTAAATGATGACGAAACTGTGTCATAATAAAAAGGTTGGATGAAATTGATTTATAAGCATAATTACGAGCAAAAAAATTTTGAGTAAAAACTAATATTATGTACTTAATATAAGAGTTAGTTGATTTTTTTTAAGAGATTAAGGAAGTTTAATAAATTAAGCATTGTACTTGATCATAGCATATAATGTGTATCATTAGATTATACTATATTAGTTTATAAGTTAAGTAAATTAATTTAGAGAAAAACTGATAAATATAAATATTTTTATATAACTTAATTAACCTTATTAATCTTCCTAGAAAAAAAGTCAACATGCTGTTATATTTAAGATAAGAGATAGTAGAAGTAGTTTGTAACAAACAAGACAATAATTCTGACCTAAAAAATATATTTTTGTGTCATATGGGGGGTTGAATGATCTAAAAGAAAAAAAATCACTCAATTGTTTACAGAAACCGAGGATCCAAAAGAGATTTTCTTTTTTAAAAACACTCAATTGTTTCACATCAAAATTATTATCAATATTAATAACACGATGGACATTGACTCACAACCAAAAAGAACTTCCTCTCCTAACCAGGCTTCTCCAACAAATTTTGCTTAATAGTAGCATCATCAGTGCTTCCTTCTTTGGCTGTGTTTGGAAACACGTTTTGGGGTAAATAAATTCTTATTACGTAAGTCGAGATAAAATTTTTATCACATATTTATTTTGTATACCGTGAATCACGATTTATAAACACTTATTACCCAAAAATAAGTTATTCCAAACGAGTACTTCGAGCGACTCATCTCCGCTTCTACCCCTTCTTTCGCTATATAAGGAACTGATCCGCCATCTCAGTGACCATAAAACCCTCAGATCATATCCTCAATTCTCAAAGATAGAAACAACTCCAGCCATGGCTTCAAATCAACATGTCAAGATTTTCGGAATCGTAGGAAGCCCATATGTGACGAGAGCAGAGATTGCTCTGAAACTCAAGGGAGTGGAATATGAGTACGTTCAATGAATCGTTTTCCAACAAAAACAAAAGTGATCTTCTTCTCAAATACAACCCTGTTCACAAGAAGGTCCCTGTTCTGCTTCACAACGACAAGCCTGTATGTGAGTCTCTCGTGATTGTTGAATACGTGGATGAGTTTTGGACTGGCTACCCCATCTTGTCTTCTGATCCTTATCACAAAGCCCAAGCTCGTTTTTGGTCTAAGTTCATAGATGACAAGGTAATTCAAAAGTGAAAACTTCAAGCTCTGTTTGTCTCTCAGTAGGGATTTGAATGATCAGTTGCTAAAAACAAGTGTTTTGTTTGCTTGATTTCAGGTGCTGCCTGCAGTATTTAAAGCAGCGTGGAATCCAGACGAGAAGGAGAGGGAAAAAGGTGCTGATGAAGCAAGAGAGGCTCTAAACATTCTGGAAAACGCGCTGAAAGGGAAGTTCTTTGATGGAGATTCAGTTGGGTTAGTGGACATAGCTGCTCTGTTCATAGCTTTCTGGCTGCCGTTAATTCAAGAAGCTGGTGGACTTGATCTGTATAGCGGTGAAAAATATCCAAAGCTAGAGAAATGGGGTCATGAGATTTTGAATCATCCTGTTGTGATAGGAGTTTTGCCTCCCAGAGATCATCTCCTTGCCTTCTTCAAAACTCGATTTCAGAGCATCTCTGCTTCAAAGTAGATTATCACAAGAATTACCTGTAATAATCCAAGTGTTTGAGTTGTTTAATTATCCCTTGTTGTTGTGATTTATAGTTTAAATAAAATATGAACAAGTTGGGTTTTCTCTTGCAAGGAAACCTGACTATCCCTTTCGTTTTGGACCATCACTATCATTAATAAAGTTTTATTGTTTGTTTTTATTTCTTAAATCTTATTTCTGTCGTTTTGAGATTTTAACAATGTTGTAACTTAAATTTGTCCATCCCCTGTTTTGAAAATATTCAAAACTGGAACTCGTAGGTTGCATAGAGGAGACTTTCAATACTTGTTAGTTGAAGGAGTTTATCTTTCGGTTTTATGCCAGATTATGAATAAGAAGTTTTCTTGCGTTTGTCCATGATGTTTTGTTGAATCAGAAATTGGTTTTGAGAAGTTGAAATGAGATTATAAAAAAGTAGAGTTTAGTTTTCGGACGTTTATATAAAGAGGGTTTTGTGGACAATCGAGCTGTCGCGTCTTTTAGTATTAAAGATCATTATATTTTATAAATGGCGATGATTAATTCTTAATAACCGTTATATATTTGAATTTTTTTTTAATTCATTGGTGCTACTATTAATTGCATAATCAACCACAATATTAACTTAAAATCGTTAAGTATGCTGGCAAAAATATTTTATGGTTCTTAATATTTATTGACATGGTCTTACAATTTAATAACTTTTCCTATGATTTTATTTATAAGGTAGAGAGATAAGAAATTTTTTTTGTTCTATTCATAAGTTATATCATTAAAATTTTTATATGAATGTTTTATTTAACATTTTATTTATTATTTTGTCGACTTTATTCTCATGGAGTATAATGTATAATAGGGATAAAGTTAAAAAGTTGTTGAATTTTAAAACAGAATTAAAGAAGCTTAAAATTTTTGTTAACTTGTATGAAACATGTTGAAAACAACGTATAAATAGAATGAGAGACGTAAAAAGCAAACTTGTATAATCATGTTAAAAATTAAAATTTTAATGATATTACAAACTTATAGGAAACTTTTTCTCCACACAAAGGAGGATAACTGGTTAACTAACACACCTTCCTGCCTTACAATTTATTTTTCTTTAAGTGATGTAATCCCTTGCATCACATTTATAAGGTCGTAGCATACTAGAATTTTCTTACTTGTTTAGCTTAAGCTTGTCCAACCCCTGTTTTGAAAAGATTCAAAACTGGGCCAACTTTATAGATAAATAACAGATAATAAACAATTAGTGTGACTTACATGTAAATCAAAGAAATGAGTGACAATATTACTTAATAAGTCCGGCGGATAAAAAGTACAACCGTAATGTATTTATGTGGTATTTTAATAAGTGACAATTATTACTTAATAACTGTAATATATATACTTTTTTCTTAAAATTTTGGTGGTTGATTACACAACCACCATTTTACCAAAAAAAAAAAAAAAGACTAAGTAAATAAAGAAACTAAAAATAAAACGTTATGGAGATGTTTTAAGAATCTTATACATGATCAAATTCTTCATTCTCTAATAACTTATCCACCTTCTCATTCACTGAGCGAACAAGAGAGGTTTGTTCCCTCAATGACTAATCCATGCGTTCTTGCTCCCGCAAGTAAATTTGGACCACATGATGGAGTTTTTAGGTTACGTGGATGAAACCTTCAAT
Source organism: Inga laurina (assembly GCA_963855925.1). Lineage (NCBI taxonomy): Eukaryota > Viridiplantae > Streptophyta > Magnoliopsida > Fabales > Fabaceae > Inga > Inga laurina. The sequence continues at coordinate 5,260,768 of OY979705.1, forward strand.
GTTTATTGGCAAAGGGAGTTCATCTGTTGGTTTTTTGCTAGATGATGCATTGAAAGTTCTCTCACGTTTGTACATGATGTTTTGTTGAATCAGAAGTTGGCTTCGAGAAGTTGAAATGGAATTATAGAAAAGTGGAGTTCAGTTTTCGGACGTTTATATAGAGAAGGTTCTGTGGACTATCGAGTCATCGCGCTTTTTAGTATTAAAGATCATTATATTTTAAAAATGGTGACGATTAATTTTTAATAACCATTATGTATTAGATAATTTTTTTAATCCATTGGTATCTACTGTTAATTGCATAATCAACCACAATATTAACTTAGAATCGTTAAGTATGCTGACAAAAATACTTTATGATTGTTAATATTTATTAGCATGGTCTTACAATTTAATAATTTTTCCTATGGTTTTATTTATAAGGTAGAGAGATAAGATTTTTTTTTTTTTGGTTCTATTCATAAGTTATATCATTAAAATTTTTATACGAATGTTTTACTTAACATTTCATTTATTATTTTGTCTACTTTATTCTCATAGAGTATAATGTAAATAGGGATAAAATTGAAAGTTGTTGAATTTTAAAGTAGAGTTAAAGAAGCTTAAAATATTTATGGGCTTGTGTGAAATATGTTGAAAACAATTTATAAATAGAATAAGAAAAGTAAAAAAACAAAATTGTATAATCATGTTAAAAATTAAAATTTTAATGACGTCACTAACTTCTACGAAAACTTTTTCTCCACACACACAGGAGGATAATTGGTTAACTAATACACGTTTCTACCTCGGATCTACAATGCTCACATTTATAATTTATTTTACTTTAAGTGATGTAATCCCTGACATCGCTTCTTCTCCATCAAGTTATTGACTTTTAAAGTCTTCATTAGTGCTTCCTTTGTTGACCAAGTCATCTCCATTTCAGTGACTGTAAAAACCCATCACCCTCAGATCATATCCTCAATTCTCAGAGAGAGAAATAAGGACAGCCATGGCTTCAAATCAACAAGTTAAGCTTTTTGGAATTGTAGGAAGCCCAGTTGTTACGAGAGCAGAGATTGCTCTCAAACTCAAGGGAGTGGAATATGAGTACGTTCATGAATCGCTATCCAACAAAAGTGATCTTCTTCTCAAGTACAACCCTGTTCACAAGAAGGTCCCTGTTCTTCTTCACAACGACAAGCCTGTATGTGAGTCTCTTGTCATTGTTGAATACGTGGATGAGGCTTGGACTGGCTACCCCATCTTGCCTTCTGATCCTTATCACAGAGCCCAAGCTCATTTCTGGTCGAAGTTCATCGATGACAAGGTAATTCAAAAGTCAAAACTTCAAGCTCTGTTTTTTTCTCAGTAGGAATTTGAATGATCAGTCACTAAAAACAAGTGTTTTGTTGCTTGATTTCAGGTGCTGCCTGCAGTATTTAAAGCAGCATGGGATCCAGATGAGAAGGAGAGGGAAAAAGGTGCTGAAGAAGTAAGAGAGGCTCTAAACATTCTGGAAAACGAGCTGAAAGGGAAGTTCTTTAATGGAGATTCAGTTGGGTTAGTGGATATAGCTGCTCTGTTCATAGCTTTCTGGCTGCCGTTAATTCAAGAAGCCGGTGGGCTTGATCTGTATGGTGGTGAAAAATATCCAAAGTTAGAGAAGTGGTGTTATGAGATTTTGAATCATCCTGTTGTGAAAGGAGTTTTGCCTCCCAGAGATCATCTCCTTGCCATCTTCAAAACTCGATTTCAGAGCATCTCTGCTTCAAAGTAGATTATCACAAGAATTACCTGTAATAATCCGAGTGTTTGAGTTGTTTAATTATCCCTTGTTGTTGTGATTTAAAGTTTTATTGTTTGTTTTTAATTCTTAAATCTTATTTTTGTCGTTTTGAGATTTTAACAATGTTGTAACTTAAGCTTGTCCATCCACTGTTTTGAAAAGATACAAAACTGGACCAACTTTATAGATAAATAACAGATAATAAACAATTAGTGTGACTTTCATGCAAAGAATTGAGTGACAATATTACTTAATAAGTGTACAACAGTTATATATTTGTATCGTTCTAATAAATTATAGTTATTACTTAATAACTATAATGTATATACTCTCTTTTTTTTTTTTTTTGAAATTTTAGTGATTCACCATGCAATCACCATTTTACAATGACCAAAAAAAAAAAAAATCTTCAATTCTGATGCATTATTAGATTCTTCATTCTTCAATAACTGGTCCACCTTATAGTTTAAAGAGCAAACGAGAGAGATTAGTTCCTTTAAGGAATGGTTCATGTGTCCTTACTCTCACAAGTAAATCTAGGCCATATAATGAAACTCGTCGATTGCGTAGAGGAGATATTCAATGCTTGTTTGAGGAAGGAGTTCATCTTTCGGCTTTTTGCTAGATGATGAATCAGAAGTTCTTTTGCATTTGTTCATGATGTTTTGTTGAATCAGAAGTTGGCTTTGACAAATTGAAATTGAAGTATAGAGAAGCGGAGATTAGTTTTCCAACGTTTATATAGAAAGAGTTTCGTGGATCATCGAGCCATCGTGTTTTTTAGTATTAAAGATTATTATATTTTAAAAATGACGACGGTTAATTCTTAATGACCATTATGTATTTGACAATTTTTGTTAATTCATTGGTGTCTACTGTTAATTGCATAATTAACCACAATATTAACTTAGAATTGTTAAGTATGTTGGCAAAAATACTTTACGGTTCTTAATATAATTAACATGCTCTTATAGTTTAATAACTTTTCCTATGGTTTTATTTATAAGGTAGAGAGATAAGAAATTTTGTTGTTCTATTCATAAGTTATATCATTAAAATTTTCATATGAATGTTCTATTTAACATTTCATTTACTATTTTGTCGACTTTATTCTCATGGAGTATAATGTATAATAAGAAAAAAATTGAAAAGTTATTGAGTTTTAAAATAGAGTTAAAAAAGCTTAAAACTTTTATTGGCTTGTGTGAAACATGTTAAAAACAACATATAAATAGAATGAGAGACTTAAAAAACAAAATTGTATAATCATGTAAAAAAATTAAAATTTTAATGATATTACTAACTTATAGATAAATAACAGATAATAAACAATTAATGTGACTTTCATGTAAATCAAAGAAATAAGTGACAATATTCCTTACTAAGTGTGACAGGAAAAATGTACAAACGTTATGTATTTCCATGGTATTCTAATAAGTGACAGTTGTAACTTAATAACCGTAATGTATATACCTTTTTTCTTGAAATTTTGGTGGTCGATTATGCAATCACCATTTTACCAAAAAAGAAAAGACCAAGTAAATAAAGAAACTAAAAATAAAAAGTCACGGAGATGTTTTAAGAATCTTATGCTTCATCAACTTCTTCATTCTCTAATAATTTATCCACCTTCTCGTTTAAAGAGTGAACAAGAGAGGTTGGTTCCTTCAAGGACTGGTCCATGCTTCATTGCTCATGCAAGTAAATTTGGATCATATGATGGAGCTCGTAGGTTACGTGCAGGAGACCTTCAATTTTTGTTGATGGAGGGAGTTCATCTTTTAGTTTTTTTGCTGGATGATGAATCATAGGTTTTCTTGCGTTTGTCCATTATATTTTGTTGAATCAGAAATTGGTTTTGAGAAGTTGAAATGGAATTACAGAGAAGAAGAGTTCAGTTTTCCAACGCTTATATAGAGAGGGTTTTGTGGACTATTGAGCATTCACGCCTTTTAGTATTAAAGATCATTATATTTTAAAAATGGTGAAGGTTAATTCTTAATAACCGTTATGATTTGACAATTTTTTTTAATCAATTGGTGTTTACTGTTAATTGCATAATCAACCACAATATTAACTTAGAATCGTTAAGTATATTGGTAAAAATAACATGGTCTTACAATTTAATAACTTCTTGTATGGTTTTATTTATAAGGTAGAGAGATAAGAAATTTTTTTTGTTCTATTCATAAGTTATATCATTAAAATTTTCATATGAATGTTCTATGTAACATTTCATTTATTATTTTGTCGACGTTACTCTTGTGGAGTGTAATGTATAATAGGGATAAAGCTGAAAAATTGTTAAATTTTAAATCAGAGTTAAAGAAACTTAAAATGTTTGTTGGCCTATGTGAAACATGTTGAAAACAACTTATAAATAGAATAAGAGATATAAAAAACAAACACTACTACAGAAAAGCAAAGCTGTGGCGCTTATAATTGCATTAGCTGTGGCGCTAGAGAAATGCCACCTATCTAGACGCTACTAAAACAGCTGTGGCGCTTGGAAGCGCCACAGATTTTTTAATTTTTTTTTATGCAAATACCTCCTGGGGCCAGGCGCCACAGGAGTCAACACCTCCTGGGGCGCCTCCTCATGCAGGCGCCACAGGAGGTGTTTTTTTTTTAATTCTTCGTATTGATTTTTTTTAACATATTTTTTCCTCATTTTTTTGGGTTCTTCATATCGGTTTTTTTAGCATATTTTTTCCTCATATATATCTCCCATGCATATATAATTATATAGTTTGCAAGGTTTAATAAGAACAATGATAGATAACTTTAAAATGATACCAACAATTGATTAATTAGCTCAAGTAGTACTGAAAATTGTTATACAATATATTGTAAACCTAGCTGAATAAAATACATCAAATTCAACTTCAACAAACATGCATGACACAATAATTGGCAATTAGAAACAACACAAAAAGGACCAGCTAGTGAATTTAATAGTATATATAGCTACCCAGAGATTTGCCTAAACACATATTCACACCATTCCTCGATCACTTCATTAACTTGATGGTCTGTCAAAGCGTCACAACGTTGATCTTCATAATACTACAGATATAGACAATCAGGCACAAGTTAGAACGAATTAAAATCAGCAAAACATAATTGTCAGGCACTAATTTAATTTCATTACAAAAAAAATGAAGTGCAACTAAATGACTTACTTTTTGAGGAATGAATGGCTGATCATGCATAATAACATCCTTCATAAATTTCATGATATAGTACCCACAATCATTGTCATTAGGTTGGAAAGGGCACTGCAAAAATATAATGCAATCTTTAACTCTGTTCATGAATAAAAAGTGTTTACTAAGAAAGTCTAAGTAAAGTCAAATATCAATACCTGTATCTTCTTCTAAGGATAGCTAAGGCGAGGGTCAGTAGCTTTAGAATAGTTTAACGAGACAGACGACCGATACGCAGTCAATGCGCTAACAAAACAAATAGAAACTGATTACTTTTGGTTATTCAATCATGTGCGCAAATATTTATACATAGGCACGTATACATACCTACTGATCAATAGTAACATATCAAAACGGTCTTGTGGAAGACCATTTTTCAGAGGATCCACATAGTAAATGCGAGGGCCTGAAGGTTCCGCTGGATTGATAACGATCAATATCCAATGGCGCCTAAAATATATTGTAAAATTTTTTTTTGAACAATCATGTTATGATAGAAGTTAAACAATAAAAACAAAAATTGTACCAATAATAACTTACCCCGTATTATACGGTACTAAAAATAATGTATTTTGTGTCGCTTTCTTGCTAAAGTACTCTTTCAGCTCATTAGACTGCGCATTTACATCTACTTTACCCTCATGATGACCAACGAGAAAAGGGTTGACAAATGCGAATTGGACCCTGTGTGTATCCATTAAAACGTCTTGGTCCAAATGCCTGGTATAAAACATACAGTGTCATGAGAAACAAAAGAAATGGAACGAGAAATATTAATAACAGTGATAAACAATGATAGTGAAGTACCTTATCCAGATGTTGATAGCCGAAGCACTAACCCAATCACGAGCACATATGTCTTGCACGACCTCGGCAGTAACATAATCAACTAGACCACTAACACTATAGATATGTCTTGGAATACGTAATTGCACTCCTCCCTCACCGAGCAATTGTGGTGTAATCGTTATTAATTGATCGAGAAATGAGGTATGTCTTCTTCTGCTCTGTTGGCTAGCCGATGCTTTTGACTTGGGTTGTGTTGTTGAAGACTTTGAAATCTTACCCTACGCAAATCAAAAAATTAAATCACAGTTTGAGATGAAAGTTTGAAGGAAAAGTGCAGGGAATTTTGAATGAACGACCTTTTCACATGGCTCGATAAGACCTATTGGCCAAGCAACATAGCCACCTACAACATCTGCCACCTTTATTTGCTCATCCCGAGAAGGGATCGGTAAGAGGGCGTCTTCGTTCGTGCAGACGTCAACCTTCACCCAGAGTGTGTTATCGGTCAACGGTGAATTGTGCAGTATGTCCTCACCAGTGTTGTAGGCAGCACCTACTGTAACCGCGTGCTTGGATGCTTGCTCGACATATAGCTTGCATTGAAATTTGCCCTACAGAAAATAGAGTTAATATGTTAAAGTTCGCTTAATTATAGAATTTAACATAAAGTTAAGTAGTAAAGAAATTAATTACCGAAGGAAAAGGGACTTTAGGCATGGAAGTGCAGCTATCTCTGAAACTTGGGCTATCACAGAACGGAACATTTGGTGTTGGCCTACCCTGGACCAACTGTTGTATTTGCGTTGTTAACAACGCATTCTGTTCTTGCATCAAACGCATTTGTTCGGTGAATTGTTCTTCTCGTTGTTCCTTGTAGCACATTTATTGTTGAAGTTCTTGCATTTGATGCTTAAAGCTAGCCATCTCGTCACACAGGTGGGAAACATCACTTCTATTCGGGCGCTTCTGACATCCGAAGTATGCTGATGGGGTGACTGCAAAACCAGTACCCCGAACACGACCATCATACTCGGGTACTTGTAACGCTCTGCTCAATAAATCATCCTGACCAACATAGGTCGCCAATGCAGGATCCTCCTGTGTCATTTGTCGCTTTCCCAAAAAGAATTACAATGAAAATTAGTTATTATAAATGGAGTTAATTTAAGTAAAGCCAATTATTTATTGTACGCATAATATAATTGAATACTTACACAATATTCGGCTACTCTTCTTGCTTTCTCACTACGAATTTCACCTTTCTTATTTGTGACACCGGCTACCCACAACTCATGTCATGAAACATGTGTAATATCTGAGCCTGATTCTTGTATCTGCACATCAAAGTTAGTCGAAGTTAAATGATATTCATACAATTTTTATTACGGATGAAACAATCATCAGTTCGTACCATTTTTCTTTCTAACCGTGCGTATGAAACAGGTCCTTGTGTGTACTGGTATGGCATGTTGGTCGCGTTAGCTCGATTTTTCTCGCTCAACTCCTAGTTAGATCAATTTAAATGATTCATATAAATATATAAATGTTAATTACAAATACGTACATTACATGTAATAGGGAAAGACAAACAAATCCCCTTACCAGGAAATCAGGAGTTGTATGTGTTCTGATAAACTCATCCCACATTTCTTGAGTGATGATTCCTTCGTACAATGGATAAGGCGGTGTAGTAATGATATCATCATCATTATCCTTCAAGAAATATTTGACAAGAACAAAACGAAACTTTTGCATAAGTTTTCCGGCTTTTCTTATTACGAAGTTCTTCCGATCATCATCAATAATAAAAATACTCTGTAAACAAGTCAAAAAACATATATAATATGTAAGATTGAAATGAAGTGAAACAAAGCAAACCGAACAATTATATAATTAAGGTGTTACCTGTACTTCAGCCCAGATCTCATCCTCATAATTTTTCTTTACCGTTTTCCAATTTTGAATTGTAATAGGGACTCGGTCTCGAACCGTAGTCCCGATGAAGTTATTGAAGGAGGTACTGTTCTCCCCGAACGGGTTTCCATTTTCATTCCACTCTAATTGTAACTTGATTCCGTCACTTCTCAGTCTGATCAACCTCGCCATAATTGTCCTGCCACGTCTGACGTTCGCCTCAAATCTCTGTCTACCAATGTGCCTGGGAACATCATCAATGTCATCATGTGGTGAGTCCATACTCCTGCAAGTAAAATAAACCAAATCAAAACATCAGTGCACAATGTCAATCATGTCAACGAAAGCAAATTATTTTGAAATTTATAAAAACATACGTACAAGTAAACAAGTCAAGGCAATCATTATCTTTTCCTTTTTCTAGTCTGATTTAAAATTTTATTCTTCAGAATTCGTGTTGAATTGAGAATTGTGTTTCTCTTGACCCAAGTTCCCTCTTCATGATAATACGCAATCGTTAGGACATGCATGTATCTTCTCATATCCCATACCGGTTGTAGAGCAAAGAATTCACTTTGCCTCGCATGTCTTGGTAGGAAGTACATTTTCTTCTGGAAGCATATCTTGCAACAGTTCAAGCAATGCGGTGAAACCCGAATCACTCAATCCGTAGCGAGCTTTAAAGTTGTACAACTTCAACACTGCTAGCAATCTTGTGTATTTAGTACTTCCGACATATAATGGTTTTTCTGCATCACCTTTCAACTTTTCATATTCGTTAGGGCAGTTATGAAGCACCCCTTCAACCATATTTACCATTTCTTCAAGACCATCATCTTCATCAAACATGCTTTGATCAAATTCATCCGAGGCACCACCCGTGGTATACACCCGATCACTATATGCATCGTTGGTCTCACCATGCCTTGTCCATCGTATATATGTTTGATCAATACCATAACACACTAAATGATCTAGCAAATCAAGTTGACTAATCCGCTTTCCAAAACAACAGTATAAGTAAGGACATAAGATTTTGTCAGGATCTTTTGTGTGCTCAGTTGCAAATGTAATAAAATCCTTCACCCCATCTATATATTCCCTTAAACATCGATTAGATGACATCCATTTACGATCCATCTATGGGCTTCAATCTATTTTTTTAAAAAAGTACGTGGTTAGTTGTATGACTATTGCATTTACTAATTACTTTTATATTCTCTTACCAATTTTAATTTAAAATAACATACACCACATGAATCTTCATAATTGAAGCTTTCTAAGTCTTAAACTGAATGTTTAAATTGCCAAATAATTCATTAATTATTCGCAGGCATTATAATAATTTTTTACAACTCATAACAAAAGAAACCATATTTGCCACAATATATCATAGTTAATTAGAAAACATTACAAGTCAATAAATAAAATACAAGTGTTAAGAATATATAAATAATTATTTTGCTTATGCAATTAATCAATAACAATCATTAGAACACCTACAAATTATAACTATTAAATTCAACTAAAATCACATTTGTAAGCTCAAAATTTAAAAAACATACCATAAATAGAAGTTTCAATAGACTGATGAACTGAAACTACAAACACAAATTAAACATAAAAAAATAAATAAAATATTTGAGGTTCTAATTTTTTTATTTTAATAATAATATGTGTAATAAACATCAATATATAATAAAATCAAATATGATTAGCTTAAATAAAAAAATATGATTTAGAAAAAAAACAAATAAAGAAAATAAAATAAAATGAAAAAGAAAGCATAATCCCAACATTAATTATCTCCTTATTGTATGTTTTTCCCCTTACGGTTTTAGTTAATATATTTAAAGTTAAACAATATAGACAAATTTTATTTTATTTGATTAAATATTAACATTGATATATATTGATATATTAAAGTCATTTTATCCATATTTTAAAATCCTTAAATAAGTTAATGACTCAATTAACGAATTATTCAATTTATTATCCTGATTTCAATTTTTCCTATTTTCATTGGGTTTATATGGGATTTTCTCTATTATAGTTTAATAAGATAATATAAAAAATTATTTTCTTACCTCTATAAAATAGCACTAACACAAATATATATTAAATACGTGAAATAATATTAATTAAATAAATGCTTTTGATTTTTGGAAAACAAATAATTTGAAGAAGTTTTAAAAGAAATAGCAGTATTATTAAAAGTTAATTTAATTATCTAATTAAGTTTAAAAGTTAATTTCGGAAAGCTAAGTCCTATCATAATTTAATTGGCACTAGACATAATTTAAGGGGCACTCATTTTCTTTATTCACGGAGTATGGGAGTCTCAAACACTAAACAAAATCTCAATAAAATTCTTTTAAAAAGAAATAACAACTCATTAAATATATTTTTATAATATGTTGAATTATTTTTTTATATTTTAACTTTTTAAAAAAACTTTATTAAGATTTTGTTCGTTCTTTGACACTTTGTATCATTCTCCCTTCTTTTTTTCCCATTATTTCTGTTACTGTTTATTTTTTAAAAACTCATTTATTTATATATTTTTTTTTAAAAAAATAAAGAAAACTATGATATTTACCTAAAATCTCACAAATGATGCCTAAAATAAATCACTTATCAAAACTCAAGTAAATTCTTTTAATTTAGTATTAATGACTTCCTAAATATATTAAAAATATCTTAAATCTATTAAAATTAGGGACTCGTAAGCAGAAAAAGTCTTCATGTTTCCCATCCTTATGGGTGCATGCTCCTATATTATCTTCTCAAACAATTGTTCAATTGCTCTACTAATTTCCTTACAACGTCGTTTTAGTCGTCCCTGGCGCAGTCAGACTTGAATATGTTCATTATACTATACAAACGATATTAGAATTTGATTCTTTATTTCTTTTTTTCCTTTTTCAATTAACAAAAGCAATAGGAAGGGGACCCACCCCTATTGATGTATAGAAAGTGAAAGAGAAACTTACTAATGTAAAGTAAAACTAAAGTACATAATTCAAATGAGAAATACACGTAACGGGGAAAAAAAGCATCATATCATATCGCAAGCATGCCATAAAAAAAACAGAACAACCGGAAAAAAAATATTAATAAAAAGAAAACGCAAGTTGAATTTACAGGTTATCAGTGCAGTGGAGTGGGGGACCACGTAATTGCCGTTGGTGACGCAATCTTGAGTGAGGTAAGGAAGAAATTTGAGCTACCAAATGGAGTGGGGACCAAATAAAGTTGAGGACAATAAACAGAAAAGGGAATGATAGGGAAGGAGTGGGGATGACAGTTGGAAAAAAACAAACACATGTGCTTGTGTGGTTGTAGTTTTAATATGTGAAGATGAAAATGGAGGGATGGGGTGCACGCAGATGAAAGGGAAAGTGGGAGAGGGAATAATTAAAGGAGTGAAAGAGATGGGGGGTGGAGGCGGGAAAAGGAAAGAGATGGGGGGTGAGGGCGGGAAAGAAAGGGATAAGGGGGTGGGCGTTCTGATTGGTGGGGAAGGGATAGGGAATCTGCTTTGTGGTTTTTTTTTTTTTTGTAAAAAGGGATCAGCTGTGGCGCCTGACCACGTAGGCGCCACAACTGCCCAAATTTTTTTTAATTAAAAAAACGAGTCAGGTGTGGCGCCTGGCCAGGCAAGCGCTACACCTGACCAAATTTTTTTTATTTATTTAAAAAAAGAGTCAGGTGTGGCGCCTGGCTGGCCAGGCACCACCCCTGAGCAATTTTTTTCTTTAAATTAAAAAATTACTCATGTGTGGTGCCTAGCCAGACAGGCGCCACACCTGACCATAACTCGCCAGGCGCCACAGCTGGTCCCAGTTGGTCATATGTGGCGCCTGTATTGGCAGGCGCCACACTTAGCCTCACCAGCTGTGGCACCTACCCTACCAGGCGCCACAGCTGGTAAAAAAAAAAAAAAAAAAAAAGCAGCTGTAGCACTTTATTAAGGAAGGGCCACAATATGTGCGACACCTTTCAACCTTTTTGTAGTAGTAAAAATTATATCATCATGTTAAAAATTAAAATTTTAATTATATTACTAACTTATATGAAAACTTTTTCTCCACTCAAAGGAGGATAACTGGTTAACTAATATACCTCCCTGCCCCCAATCGGCAATCCTCACATTTACAATTTATTTTTCTTTAAGTGATGTAATCCCTTGCATCACTTATTCTCCATCAAGTTACTGACCTTTCAAGTCTTCATTAGTGTTTCCTTTGATGACCGACTCAATTCTCAAAGAGAGAAACAAGTGCACAGCCATGTCTTCAAATCACAAGTTAAGCTTTTTGAATAATCCAGTTTTTATTCAAAAAAAAAAGAATGGTCGAGAACGACGAAGAAGGGCGACGCCAAATGTTCGTTGAATGCTAAATTGTTAATATGCTAAAAGACTTTTGAACAAAAAAATAAAAATAATACTAAAAGACGAAAATCATCAAATGGTCCCGATGAGTCTATATTTATTTTTCATTATTTTGTGGGGCCTCAATTTGTTTATCAAGTGTATGTTTGGGATAACGGTAGGAAAAATAAATTATTATGATTTTGATTTATTAAAAATGACTTAATAGAAAAGTTAGTTTTTGTAATGTGATTTATGTTTGGATGAGCGATTTATTTTTAGACAATAAGTGCTTATAAATCGTGATTTACGATATATGAGGTAAGTATGTGAGAGGAGTTTTATCTTGATTTATGTGATAAGTGACTTAATAGAAAAGCTGTAGTGAGGAGTTTATTTAATAAGTAGCTTATTCTACCCATGATGCAATCAAAATAAATTGAACCAAATACTGCAAAAACGCAACACGTTTTTATTTAGGCTTATTGTCCCAAAACAGACTTATTTCTACCCAATAAGCTGAACCAAACACACCCCAAGACAGGATCCGAGGATCCAATAGAGACTTTCTTTTTTTTTTAAAAAAAAAAAACTCAACTTTACATCAAAATCAGTTTTTTTTGGGAGAATTCTTGAAAAAAAAATCTAGAAATTGGGAAATGACAAATCAGTCATTTCTTAAGAAAAAAGTTGGGACGTTTCGACATTTTTCAATTAACTCTTAGTAAAAAGGGAAAATCCCTATAAAATGCATTGGAAATAGGCAAATCCCATTTCAGTACATTCAAATTCAAAATTCCGGTTCAGTCCACTGTCAGTACGGATGAACAGTGCCGGCGCCTTCAAAAGACGATTTTGCCCTTCAGCCCTCATTCTCGCCACTTCGGAAATAACAACACCTGGTTCTTAATTAACAACTCCGGATTCTTGATTAACAACTCTCCTTTCTTGTTTCACAACTTCGTAACAAAACTGGTGTTGTTATTGTGAAAGAAAAAAAAGATGAAATTGGAGTTGTTAATCAAGAATATAAAGTTGTTAATCAAGAATCCGGAGTTGTTAATTAAGAACCAGATGTTGTTATTTCCGAAGTGGCGAGAATGAGGGCTGAAGGGCAAAATCGTTTTTTGAGGGCGCCGGCACTGTTCATCCGTACTGACAGTAGACTGATCCGGAATTTTGAATTTGAATGTACTGAAATGAGATTTGCTTATTTCCAATGCATTTTATAGGGATTTTCCCTAGTAAAAAACTCATTTATCATTTTTCAAATTTTAAGTTCTTTTTTAGGGATTCACCTTTTTTTTTTGTCGAAAAAATCAGTAGTTGAGACTTGAGGGTCATAATATAGAATTAATTTAACATTAAAATTTATTAAAATAAAAAATAAAAGTCTTTTTCACATTTTTTACATAGATCAAGGAAAACTTTAAATCTCATAAACTATGCCATAAAATTTAATAACTTTCTAACTCTACCTCTATTTAATATACAAAATACCACATGAAACAAAATCAATACAATAACAAATAAAGAGTTAAATTATACTTTTACAAAAAAAAAAAAGGGTTAAATTATACATTCATATTAAAATTTTAATGAAATGCCTTATAAGTAGGACCAAAAAAAGCTTATCTCTCTCTACCTTATATATAGGACTAAAGGAGGAGAGTTAATGGAGTTTAAATTTTTTTTTTTTTATCTATGTAAAATATGCTGGAAATGACTTATAAATATAAGTAGAGAAATACAACGTAAAACCATATAATTCATATTAAAATTTAAAATTTTAATGGTATACTAACCAACTTATAGGAAAACTTTTTCTCCACGCAAAGGAGTATATCTTGTTAGCTAATATTTTCTCATGTTCTAAATATGACATATATTTAGAAAGTTGATCTTTATCTTAAATATAAAATAAAATTTTTATATTTGTCAACATTTTTATAATTTATCCAATTATCCCTATTGATAATCTCTCAACAATAATCAAGGAGGAGAGGGAATAAAGAAATTAAAAAAGATGATTAGAATATTTTAAAAAATACATATAATATTAACTAACTCAATTAACTTCCTTAATCTAATTAAATTAAATAAAAATATCTTCTACTACTGCGAGTACATCCGTGCACCCAATCGGCAATCCGCACATCCATTTTACTTCAAGTGATGTAATCCCTTGCATCACACTTCTTCCCCATCAAGTTATTGACTTTTAAACTCTTCATTAGTGCCTCCTTTCGCTATATAAGGAACTGATCCGCCATCCCAGTGACCATAAAACACTCTGATCGTATTCTCAGTTCTCAAAGAGTGAAACAAGTACAGCCATGGCTTCAAATCAACAAGTTAAGCTTTTCGTAATTGTAGGAAGCCCATTTATTACGAGAGCAGAGATTGCTCTGAAACTCAAGGGAGTGGAATATGAGTACGTTCATGAATCCTTATCCAACAAAAGTGATCTTCTTCTCAAGTACAACCCTGTTCACAAGAAGGTCCCTGTTCTTCTTCACAACGACAAGCCTGTATGTGAGTCTCTTGTCATTGTTGAATACGTGGATGAGGCTTGGACTGGCTACCCCATCTTGCCTTCTGATCCTTATCACAGAGCCCAAGCTCATTTCTGGTCTAAGTTCATCGATGACAGGGTAATTCAAAAGTCAAAACTTCAAGCTCTGTTTTTCTCTCAGTTGGAATTTGAATGATCAGTCACTAAAAACAAGTGTTTTGTTGCTTGATTTCAGGTGTTGCCTGCAGTATTTAAAGCGGCATGGAATCCAGACGAGAAGGAGAGGGAAAAAGGTGCTGAAGAAGCAAGAGAGGCTCTAAACATTTTGGACAACGAGCTGAAAGGGAAGTTCTTTAATGGAGATTCAGTTGGGTTAGTGGACATAGCTGCTCTGTTCATAGCTTTTTGGCTGCCGTTAATTCAAGAAGCTGGTGGGCTTGATCTGTATAGCGGTGAAAAATATCCAAAGTTAGAGAAGTGGGGTCATGAGATTTTGAATCATCCTATTGTGAAAGGAGTTTTGCCTCCCAGAGATCATCTCCTTGCTGTCTTCAAAACTCGATTTCAGAGCATCTCTGCTTCAAAGTAGATTATCACAAGAATTACCTGTAATGATCCATGTGTTTGAGTTGCTTAATTATCCAGGGTTGATGTGATTTAGAGTTGAAATAAAATATGTACAAGTTGGGTTTTCTCTTGCAAGGAAACCTGACTATCCCTTTCGTTTTGGATCATCATTATCCTTAATAAAGTTTTGTTGTTTGTTTTTCTTTCTTAAATCTTACTTTCGTCGTTTTCATGTTGTAGTGTACTAAATTTTTCTTATTTGTGTAACTTAAGGTTGTCCATCCCCTGTTTTGAATGGCCAATTTTATAGATAAACCACATATAATAAACAATTAGTGTGACTTTCATGTAAATTAAAGAAATGAGTGACAATATTACTTAATAAGTGTACAGACCGATATGTATTTGTATGATTCAAATAAATGAGTTATTACTTGATAATCATAATGTATATACCTTTTTTTTTTTAAAAAAAAAATTTTATTGGTTGATTATGCAATCACCATTTTACAAAGACAAAAAAAAAAAAAAAGTAAATAAACAAATAAAAAGTTATGGTGATGTTTTGAAAATCTGATGCATCATTGGATTCTTTATTCTTCAATACTTATCCATCTTCTATTTCAAAAAGAGAACGAGAGGGGTTTCTTCCTTCAAGGACTGATCCATTTGTCCTTGCTTTCACAAATAAATCTGGGCTATATGATGGAATTCGTAGGTTTCGTGGAGGAGACCTTCAATACTTGTTGGTTGAAGGAGTTCATCTTTCGGTTTTATGCCAGATTATGAATAAAAAGTTCTCTTGTGTTTGTCCATGATGTTTTGTTGAATCAGAAATTGGTTTTGAGAAGTTGAAATGGGATTATCGACAAATGGAGTTCAGTTTTCGGACGTTTATATAAAGAGGGTTCCATGGACTATCGAGTTGTCGCGTCTTTTAGTGTTAAAGATCATTATATTTTATAAATGGTGATGGCTAATTCTTAATAACCGTTATGTATTTTAATTTTTTTTAATTCATTGGTGCTACTGTTAATTGCATAATCAACCACAATATTAACTTAGAATCGTTAAGTATGTTGGTAAAAATATTTTATGGTTCTTAATATTTATTAACATGGTCTTACAATTTAATAAATTTTCCTATGGTTTTATTTATAAGGTAGAGAGATAAGAAATTTTTTTGTTCTATTCATAAGTTATATCATTAAAATTTTCATATGAATGTTTTATTTAACATTTTATTTATTATTTTGTTGACTTTATTTTCATGGAATATAATGTATAATAGGGATAAAGTTGAAAAGTTATTAAATTTTAAAACAAAGTTAAAGAAGCTTAAAATTTTTATTGACTTGTGTGAAATATGTTGAAAACAACGTATAAATAGAATGAGAGACGTAAAAAACCAAACTTGTATAATCATGTTAAAAATTAAAATTTTAATGATATTACAAACTTATAGAAAACTTTTTCTCCACACAAAGGAAGATAATTGGTTAACTAACACACCTTCCTGCCCCCCATCGGCAATCCTCACATTTACAATTTATTTTTCTTTAAGTGATGTAATCCCTTGCATCACATTTATAATGTTGTAGTATACTAGATTTTTCTTGTTGAGCTTAAGCTTGTCCAACCCGTGTTTTGAAAAGATTCAAAACAGGGCCAACTTTATAGATAAATAACAGATAATAAACAATTAGTGTGACTTACATGTAAATCAAAGAAATGAGTGACAATATTACTTAATAAGTACGGCGGATAAAAAATACAACCGTAATGTATTTACATGATATTTTAATAAGTGATAATTGTTACTTAACAACTGTAATATATATACTTTTTTTTTTTGAAATTTTGGTGGTTGATTATGCAACCACCATTTTACCCAAAAAAAAAAAGACCCAAAAATAAAAGGACCAAGTAAATAAAGAAACTAAAAATAAAACGTTACGGAGATGTTTTAAAAATATTATATATGTTCAGATTCTTCATTCTTCAGTAACTTGTCAACCTTCTCGTTCATAGAGCGAACAAGAGAGGTTTATTCCCTCAATGACTGATCCATGCGTTCTTGCTCTCGCAAGTAAATTTGGACCACATGATGGAACTTGTAGGTTACGTGGATGAGACATTCAATGTTTCTTGGCAGAGGGAGTTCATCTGTTGGTTTTTTGCCAGATGATGAATCAAAAGTTCTCTTATGTTTGTCCATGATGTTTTGTTGAATCAGAAGTTGGCTTCGAGAAGTTGAAATGGAATTATAGAAAAGTGGAGTTCAATTTTCGGACGTTTATATAGAGAAGGTTCTGTGGACTATCGAGTCATCGCGCTATTTAATATTAAAGATCATTATATTTTAAAAATGGTGACAATTAATTCTTAATAACCATTATGTATTAGACAATTTTTTAATGTTGTGAAAGGAGTTTTGCCTCCCAGAGATCATGTCCTTGCCATCTTCAAAACTCGATTTCAGAGCATCTCTGCTTCAAAGTAGATGACCACAAGAATTACGTGTAATGATCCAAGTGTTTGAGTTGTTTAATTATCCAGTGTTGTTGTGATTTAGAGTTGAAAAATAATATGTACAAGTTGGGTTTTCTCCTGCGAGGAAACCTGACTATCCCTTTCGTTTTGCATCACCATTATCATTAATAAAGTTTTATTGTTTGTTTTTCTTTCTTAAATCTTACTTTTGTCGTTTTAATGTTGTAGTATACTAGATTTTGAAAAGATTCAAAACAGGGCCAACTTTATACATAAATAACTGATAATAAACAATTAGTGTGACTTTCATGTAAATCAGAGAAATGAGTGACAATATTACTTAATAAGTGTAGAAACCGTTATGTATTTATATGATTCTCATAAATGATGGCTATTCAGGTCAAAAAAATAAAATAAATGATGGCTATTACGATGACTATTGATAACTATAATGTATATACCTATTTTTTAAAAAACATTTTAGTGGTTGATTATACAACCACTATTTTACAAAGACAAAAAAAAAAAAAAAAGACAAAGTAAATAAACAAATAAAAAGTTATGGAAATATTTTAAAAATATGATGCATCATTAGATTCTTCAATCTACAATAGCTTGTTCACCTTCTAGTTCAAAGAGTGAACGAGAGAGGTTTATTCCTTCAAGAACTGGTCCATGTATCCTTACTTTCACACAAGTAAATATAAGTCATATGATGAAACTCGTAGGTTGCGTGGAGGAGACCTTCAATGCTTGTTTTGCAGAAGGAGTTCATCTTTCGATTTTAGATGATGAATAATAAGTTTTCTTGTGTTTATCCATGATATTTTATTGAATTAGAAGTTAGCTTTGAGAAGTTGAAATGAAATTATAGAGAAGTGGAGTTTAGTTTTGGACGTTTATATATAGAGGGTTTCTTAGATTATCGAGCCTTTTAGTATCAAAGACCATTATATATTTGAAATGGCGATGGTTAATTCGTAATAACTGTTATGTATTGGACAATTTTTTTTTAATCCATTGGTGTCTACCGTTAATTACATAATCAACCACAATATTAACTTAAAATCGATAAGTATGCTGGCAAAAATACTTTACAGTTCTTAATATTTATTAACATGGTCTTACAATTTAATAACTTTTCCTATGGTTTTATTTATAAGATAGAGAGATAAGAAATTTTTTTGTTCTATTCTAAGTTATATCATTAAAATTTTCATATGAATGTTTTATTTAACATTTCATTTAGGGCAAAGGAGCAAAAATGCCCATGTACATTTACACCAGGAGCACCTAGCACCATGTACAAATTTAAGGTTAAAAAATGCCTATTGGATCAGAAATTTGTTGCAAAAATACTACAGCCGTTGAAAGAAGCGAACGTTGATTGGGTTTTGAAAAAAGGATTAAAGATGCTGACGTGGCCACTGAGTTGGCAAAGGCTGTGTGGGTATGGTTGTATATGAACATTGTGGAACAAACACTTAAGCATACTAATTGGGAACAGGGAAACATAGTCCTGAAACAGAATTGAGGGCGAAAGCGAGGGAACGAAATCGTGGGCCGTCGAGCAAGGGCGAATCGCAACAGGGAGGAAGGGAAAATGAAGTAAGTACAGAATTGAGGGAATATAGTGTGAGAGAGTGGGAAATCGAGAAAGTGACAGTAAGCTAAAAATACAAAAGTGGACAACGCCATGTGAAGGGAATCTCATGGGGACAAGGAACGGAGGGACCACTAGAAAGGTAAGGTTGGAAAAATTCCGTTTTTTCTTAAGTTTGTATAGTGAAATGACATCAAAGCCCTCAGTTAATTTGCTGTCTATTTTGTCGCAGAGCATGGCATCAAATGGAGAGAGTTGCGGTGATGTGAAACAGCAAATAGCGGAAGAGAAGAAATTGACAGCACAGATGAAGGTAAACAAAATTTCGCTGTTCACACTTGAGAGATGGAAAAATACGAATGAAAATGTGGACGTTGGTCACAACTCTGTAGTTAAGAATGCCAATGCCGTCGGATGCAGAGGGGAAAGTGAACATCAAAGTGAGTTAATGTTACAAGAGAGAGTGCAAAATGAAACAAATTTTATAGGTGAGGGACAAGAAGTAATAGAGGACATAGAAGTGTTAGATGGGTTAGATCACATAGATGAAGACGATGACTTGAATGTTGAAACTGGGAACCCAATAGGTGTTTGTGTTACCGAGCATGGAAACCTGAAAAAGTTAGTGTATAAGGGGGAGCATGGATCACACTATTGTGATAGTGAGGATGAGAGCTACATAGGTGATAGTGATAGCTCTGACACAGTGGAAAGTGTAACACCCCAAAATTTATATTCACCAAAAGTATTGTAAATATTTGAGAAATTCAATAAAATGGTGAATATTCATGAATTTGGAATTTATGAATTTATAAATGTTCAATTTCATGAGAAATTGGGCAAAAATAATTATGGAATTAATTTGGGTAATTTAAAAAGCCCAATATTAAGATCCAAAAATGAAGGAATATTAGAGAAACTATTTGGTCCAAAAATAGATGGAAATTGGCCAAAGAAAAATAAGAAAAGGAATTGGATTAGAAAGGTAATGGCAAAATCGTAATTTTGCCAAAATAGCACAAAATAAATTATTTTCCAATTAATTGAAGTTAATTTCTATTAATTAAGGAAAATAAAGGTTAAAAATATATTTAGAATATTTTGGTCAATTTAATATGAATTTATTAAAAATTTGAGCAAAAAGTGCAATTTTGACCAAAATTGAGACTATACGTGTATACGTAACCGGAACAAGTTGTGAAGCCAATTGAGACCATAGGGAGGGACTCCTAGGTGTCTCCTACATGTGGCATAAATAAGTAAATATTGATTGGGCTTAATGAGCATGGTTATATGTACATAAGGATTTATGTACATAAGTTCATTTTTGAAATTTTGGAAAATAAAACAAATAAATAAAATATTGCAAAATATATGATAAATAAATATATCATCATCCTCTTCAGCCCATTTTCGTGCTCAACAGACCTGAACCATAGAGAGAGAAGGTTGAGAGAGTTAAGAGAGAGAAATAGAAGAAAAATCACAAGGTAAGCCGATTTCTCCGACGATTTCGCTCCTAACGCGTATAACTCCGACTCTAAACTACTCCTCTTTGTTCTTTAAGGTTTGGAAAGCTCAAATTTGGTGTTTTAAAAGTTAGGGTTTTCAGCCATTTTTGGGAAAAGCTTGTGGGAGCTTGAGGTAACTTCCAAACCTTCGTATATTAACTATTCTGGCTGCTGTGGGCAATTTAATCGGTGAAATTTCGCTGGATTGCCATTGGTTTTAAATTTTGGAAAAGTGTATATCTAAGGGTTATGCTGCCCAATTTTAGTTCAAATGGTTGTTATAACTCAATTAGATTGTTAATAAAGTGGTTAGGAGTAGAAAGGAACGTGTTTACGGAGCCGAAATCGTAAAACCCCGATTTTTCCCGGAGAACACCATTATTTCGGCCAGGGATGTTTGAGGGCCTTAGAGTTGGATTTTCAATTATTTGATGATTCCATTGGATTCAGTGGGCGAAAATAGGTGGGGTTACAGTTGGGCACTTTTTCAGAAAAGGCTGAGAAAGCATAATTACGGAAATGCCCCTAAAACCCTAAAAGTAGGGCTGCCAAGGGCAATTTCGTAATTTGACATTGAATTTGGTAATTTTGAGTCCGGAAATGGATTCCTTGGACGAAAATACATCAGGATAGCCCTAGTTAAAATTTTGGGAAAACGTGCCATCAGGCTGGGTAGGGCGGGGCGGGGCGGGGCGGGGCGGGGCGGGGCCGGGGTCCTCGGGGCATTTTGGTAAATTTTCACCATAGGCTAATATAACCACAAGAAACACTATGGAAGTGTCTAAAATGATACTTGGATAGGTTATGACATATTTCTTGTACATTTGATGTTTTAGGACCGAGTTGGACGCTTATAGTTGACACATTTTACGAGGCGGACCCTTTGAGACAGGAAAGAGGTTAAGGTAGGGACTACTATCTCTCATATACTATGTGACTATTTGTATGATGCGTGTTACTGTATTTTGTGATCTGAACACGTGCTGGAGGCACATTACCTAGCTGTGGTCTAAGACCTAGCTGAGGTACACTAGTCTTACCTAGCTGTAGTCAAGGACTCGGCTGAGGTACATGTAGGGGTTTCAACGGGTTAGTTGGCCTTGAATTTTGTGTACACACACGGATTATATGAGTTTTCATTTTACTTGATACAGTGCATTGCATATTTAATTCTCACATTTTATATGTTGATCGTATATTTCTACTGAGATTCCTTGGAATCTCACCCCTTTTTCTAATCCAAATGTCTCAGCGGGTGCCAGCGGCTCGAAAGCCAAGGATGCAGAGAAGGGAAACTGACAGGCACGTTTCCCAAGATGTATACAGTGGTTGTATATAGTCTGTGTGTGAAATAATTTTGGAACATTCTGTACATATTTGTCATTATTATCGATTTCTGCTCTGTTAATGACTGCCTGTAAACAAATACTTATTATCAGTATAACTGTACTTTTCTGTTTGCCTATGGAACTTGTTCATTATTGCCCTGCGCATATCAAAATGGAGACAGGTGTTGACAGAAAGTGTTGAATTAGATTTTAAATTATACTATAGTAGTGAGAGTGAGGATGATAAGGATGATTTGGGCCCAAATAATGATGATCGGGCTTTAGAAGAAGTAAGAGGGGATGGTGATGTGGAGAAGTGGAGTGAAAGGCCCTTCTTCATGGTGGGCATGACTTATGTAGACAAATTAGAGCTAAAAAAGGCCTTGGACAGATATGCAATAAGTAAAGGGGTTAAGCTAAAAATAGCAAAGAGTGATAAAAGATTGATAAAAGCAATGTGCGAAGAGGGTTGCCCTTTTGTTTTATATGCTTTAAGGGATGGACAACAAGTGGGGTATATGATAAAGACATTGGATTTAAGGCATAGATGTGCTAGGGTGTATGAAAACCCAAGGGCATCAGTTCGCTGGCTAGCTGAACAATTTAAGAATAAGGTTCAAGAAAATCCTGAGTATAAGGTTAGTGAGATGAAGACAGAGGTGCAACGTGAACTAAATGTCAATGTGAGTATATACAAGTGCAAGAGAGCAAAGAGGAAGATAATGCAAGAGATGGAAGGGGGTTTTAAAGACGAGTTTGCAAAGTTGGAGGCTTATTGCAATGAACTAAGGATCTCAAATCCTGGCTCAGATGTGAGCGTGGAGGTCAGCAATGAGGCACTTGAGCAAGGCGTAAGGGTCTTTAGAAGGATGTATGTTTGTTACCATGCTTCGAAGGTACTTTAAATTACAAGTTGCATCATTTTCAATTTAAAGTTCACTGTTTAATGTATATATTGTGCTTACTACCATTGTGTTGTTCTCATTGACACAGGTTGGGTGGAAAGAAGGGTGCAGGCCATTGATTGGAGTTGATGGCACATTTCTTAAAGGCAAGACAAGAGGCATATTGCTTACCGCAGTGGGTGTAGATGCCAGTGATTGTTTGTATCCATTGGCATTTGCTTTAGTTGGAAAGGAAAATGGTCTTAACTGGGGGTGGTTTCTTCAATGGTTGTGGATCTTTTTGGACCTACGAGATGGATCTACTGTTACCATCATGTCAGATATGCAGAAGGTAATAAATCATGTAGTTCATGATTAATTGATGTGTTAGTTATTGTTCATGATTAAATCATGTAGTTCATTTTTGGCTTGTTGTATTTTTGGATTATTGTCAGGGATTAGCTCAGGTCGTGTCTGATGTGTTGCCTGAGGTCGAGCATAGACTTTGTGCAAGACATATTTACGCGAACTGGAGTAAAAATGGAGGGGAAATGAGTTGAAGAAGAAATTTTTTTCTTGTGCATGGAGCACATTCAAGGAAGAGTTTACTGACAACCTAAAGTCTCTTGAGGGAATCAATAAAGATGCGGCTACTGCATCATTGACTTACAATCTAACGAAGTGGGTATGAGCATTCTTTACACCTAGATGTAAGTGTTGGATGGTAGATAATAACATTAGTGAGAGTTTAAACTCATGGATTCATGAGTATAGATTCCTGCCTGTCATTAGGATGTTTAATGGCATTAGGGCAAAGATGATGGGTAGATGGGCTGAAAGTGCAAATCACGTTTCTAAGTGGAAGAGTGATTACAGCCCGAGGTGTATGGAGTTGTTTGAGTCAAATAGGTTCTTAGCAGTTCAATGTAGAGTGATTTTCAATGGTGATGAGGGTTATGAGGTCAGTGAGAGACAGGATAGACATACTGTATGCATTAGTAGGGGCATGTGTACGTGTCGGGCATGGGATTTAACTAGTATCCCTTGCCAACATGCAATATGCGCAATGTACCATGCAAAAATAGATCCCATCATACACATCTCTGACTACTACCATAAGGAGACTTATTTAGCTAGTTACATGATGAAGCTTGAACCAGTAAGGGGTAAACAATTTTGGGACACAGAAACATTCCTTCCAATGCTGCCTCCACATGTTGTTACCCTACCTGAGAGACCCCCGAAGAAGAAAAAGCGGATTGAAGAAGCTGAAAGAAGGAAGAAGAGAGCAGTGTTTGTCCAAACACAGGAAGAGTGCCATGAACCAGACAAATTAAGCAAACAAGGTCGCATACTGAGGTGCAGTTACTGCAGAAAAGAGGGCCACTATAGATCCACATGCAAAGAGGTAATTTATCCTTCTGCTTTCTTTATATTTCTAGCCTGTTTTTCTGTTTACTAATATTTTGTTTTTTAGGCACCTTCATCAACCTAAAGTGAACGAACACGTAAGAAAAGTGCACAACCTCCTATTTCACACAGTCAACATCCAACTGTTATGAGTGCCCAGCCACCCACTCCCTCACAACCATCCCAATCTACCCCAAGGGTTACACCCGTGTACAAGGCAAGAAATGAATGTGGCATGGGGATACGGTTTAATGCGCAAACTGGGAGATGTGTGTTCAATGTGAGTATCTGTAATTGGGACAATTTAAACTGTGCCACTGTGTATCTGTCAATTCCAATCGCTGGTAATTTTGTTAAGGAACAAAAGAATTGAGACTTTTAGCTTCTTTCTTTTTTTCGGTTGACTATAATCATCTCACAATATTTATTCTGCTTCATAATATGAATTCAGAAGTTTTTATGGTGGTACTTCATGCAGATGATTTTCTGTTATGTTGTGTGCACATATGTCTATCCTGTCTCTGTTATGAATTTGTCCCTTAGTGTTTGATATATAGAAAGATGGAACTTATTCACTGTTCAGCAAACACTAGTACAAAAAAGGTGATTTAGACCGGCACATTTAAACCGGTTATAGTAAATGAGGTCTAAAAGAAATGCGCGGTGGCATTTACGTAATTATAAAGAATTTGGGAGACCGGTTATTATAATAACCGGTCTAAAAAATAAAATTTAGACCGGTTGTACACTAACCGGTCTTAAAAGATTCATTTTTAGACTGGTTATTCTAATAACCGGTCTAAAAATGAATCTTTTTAAGACCGGTTACTAGAGAACCGGTCTAAAATGAAAGATTTTTAAGACCGGTTGTGAGACAACCGGTCTTAAAAGTGGAGTTTAAGACCGATTGTCTCACAACCGGTCTTAAAACTGTCATCAAATTTCAAGCCCAGCTCCTGCGCGCCATCATTCCTCAAACTTTCCCCAAATTTCTGAAATCAACTCACTCCGACGCACTCTCCGCCTCCGTCAAATCCGTTTTCCACCTCCCAAATCTGTCTTCCATCACCGACGCACTCTCCCAAATCCGTCTTCCATTCCGTCACCGACGCACTCTCCGCCTCCGTCAATCTCTTTCTGGGCCGCCACCATCACCGATTAACCCGACCGTTAACCCCACCGTCAACCTCTCTCTCGCCTCCCAAATCCGTCTTCCACTCCATCTCCACCGTCTTTTCCCTTCCATTCCACCGTAACTCAAGCTCCCATCATCACCGACGCCCTCTTTCTCTATCCCTCCGCCTCCGTCAATCTCTTTCCGGGCCGGCACCATCACAGATCTGGCTCTATTTCCAGCACCGCCAGCAGCTGTCATCACAGCTTAGAAGCACGCAGTTGGTAATTTCCCCTGTTTTACTGTCTTCATGTCTTTAATCCTGATTTCAAGTCTAGGCGAATTAACTTGATACCTTCATTTTCGTTGGCATGCGATTATCATATTCCATTTCTTGTTATGGCCTTTTCTGTCTTCTTAGGCAGACGGTAATAAGAGTGAATTTGAAATCTTGAATTGAGGTGTGTAGATTTTGGGGTATTTTTGTGTTTTCCTCTTTTTTCATTTGGATATATATGTTACCTCCTGTTGATTATTGATGATGGTCAGAAATTGATACTGAAACAAAAACCGTAAAATCAACCTTCATTAAATTGATTGGCGACTTTCGTCCACGTACATGATATACATGTGGCTTGGATGAGGTCAAAGTGTATATATTTGGTTGGTGAGCTTGCTGCCTTATTTCAAAGGCTTCCCCAGCGATTTGTTGAATACAGAGTTTCCATAAGTGTATCATTTCTCGATTAACAAGGGAGCCAAGGGCCAATCGACGATTATTTTCAAAGCATATTCCCAATTAGATATATTCTCTTTCACCGCAATTATTTAACATCCAGAGTGCAACCTAGCTAATATTATAGGTGAAAACATTATTGGACAGTGCCTAGTCTTTTTGAGATTGAACTATCTGTATTATAAGAGTCAAGTTTTTTTAATGCTATGAGCAGCTGAATATTATAAATATCATCAACTGTCCAAATTTGATCATTAGTAATAGGGGAAAACTATTGTTGAGGTAGTTCCATTCATTTTCTATTATGTTCCTCGTGTGTGCTGAATTTTTGAAGTTTTCAACGGTATTGCTTGGATATTATTAGTCGAAGGACCAAAGTCACCCTAAAAAATATATCCAGGGACAAACAATATAATAATGGATCTAGCGTGTGCAGGCATTAGACATTAAAAGAATATATATCCAAGTCACTTTCTCTGACGAAAGCGCATTCTTTCCTTCCTCTTTCCACCTCCATTCCTCATTCCCTCACTCCTTCTCCATTCCACTTTCCCTCATTCCATTTTTTCCTCACACGCTACTCTAAATCACGATATTCTTTGTTTACTTCTAGTTACACTATGTACTTGGGTGTAATGATTGCATCTCTCATCATTCTCCTACCTTTTCCAGGGGAAAAGTACAAAACAAATAAAAGGTGTTAGAATATATGAATCGTAGTTGGATACAAGCTAAACGGACGAGTGTTGAATATGATGTTGGGGTCAAGGGTTTTTTAGACTTTGCAAAAAGAAATGCCGATGATGATAGTGGAATGTTTTATTGCCCTTGTGTAAAATGTTTGAATGAGAAGCGATTAAGTGCTGCAGATATATATACACATTTAATTTGTGAAGGGTTTTGTAAGACGTATGTAGTATGGGTATGGCATGGTGAACAATTAGAAATGCCAAGTGCATCTCAACAGGGGGAAGTGACTTGTGATGATAATGACACGGATATGGATGATCGGATAGAGGACATTATTCGTGATGTAGGAGAAGAGGCTTTTGAACAATCACATGCATATGGTAATATGTGCAGTGATGCTGAGAAGCCGTTGTACCCGGGGTGTAAAAAATACCAATTGCTGAATGCTGTATTGAAATTGGTAAGCTTGAAAGCACGGCATGGATGGAGCGACAAGAGTTTTTCAGAAACGCTTGAGGCCTTTAAAGATATGCTTCCTGATGATAATGTGTTGCCTTGTCGATACTATGATGCTAAGAAAATACTGTGTCCACTAGGGATGCAGTATAAAAAGATCCATGCTTGCCCTAATGATTGCATATTGTATAGAAAAGATCATGAAGAGAAGGAGCAATGTCCGATATGTGAAACTCCGAGGTATAAATCAAATAAGGGCCCTGCAAAAGTGTTGTGGTATCTTCCAATCATTCCAAGGTTCAAACGCCTGTTTGCTAATGAAATTGATGCCAAAAATTTGAGATGGCACGCAGATGAGCGGATTTCTAATGGAAAGCTTCGGCATCCAGCTGATTCTTCTCAATGGCAGAAAATCGATCAATTATTTCCTAGCTTCGGTGAAGAACCTAGGAATCTCAGGCTTGGGCTTAGCACAGATGGTATGAATCCTTATGGTAGCCTAAGCAGTATACATAGTTCATGACCTGTTCTGTTGGTAATTTACAACTTATCTCCTTTGTTATGTATGAAACGAAAGTACATAATGTTGTCTATGTTGATTTCGGGACCAAAGCAACCCGGAAATGACATAGATGTTTACCTACAACCCTTGATCGAAGACTTGAAAGAGTTGTGGGATAAAAGTGTCGATGTTTTTGATGCGAACAAGAAGGAGACTTTTAATATGCGAGCAATGATCTTTTATACTATAAATGACTTCCCTGCATATGGGAACTTGTCAGGATATAGCATTAAAGGCCACAAAGCTTGTCCGATATGTGAAGAAGGCACATGCTACCATCAACTTCAACATGGAAGAAAGACGGTTTACCTTGGGCATAGGCGATTTCTAAGATGAAGCCACCCTTATCGTAGATTAAAAAAAGCTTTTTTCGGTGGCCAAGAGTTTGAAGATGCTCCAGAGGCATTGACTGGGGAGCAAATTTATGAAAAGGTGAAAAATATCAATACTATGTTTGGTAAGTCATCAAAGAGTAGAAATGAGAAAAATATATGGAAAAAAAGGTCCGTCTTCTTCGATCTTCCATATTGGCGCAATCTTGACGTCAGACACTGTATTGATTTCATGCATGTGGAGAAGAACGTATGTGATAGTATCGTTGGGACACTGCTCAACATACAGGGAAGTTCTAAGGATGGCGTGAAGGCAAGATTAGACTTGCAAGAAATGGGAATACGAGAAGATTTACATCCAAGGCCATACGGTAATAGAACATTTTGTCCTCCAGCTGCTCATACTTTGTCTAAGGTTGAGAAAAGAAGCTTTTGTGAGTGTTTACATGGCGTTAAAGTTCCCTCAGGGTATTGTTCAAATTTTAAAAAGCTTGTATCGATGAAAGACTTGAAGTTAATAGGGCTAAAGTCTCATGATTGTCATGTCTTAATGCAACAACTACTCCCAGTAGCTATTCGAAGCATCTCAATCCGATCCTTCTGTTCTTCTTTCTCCGCCATCTCCGATTCGTCGAGAAGAAAAATGGCAATTTGCCCACCAAAAGAGGAGTGGGACTTATACGAGTGAACAATCTCGTATAGTTGGTGAAAGAATTGTAAGTATATAACGTTATTGTAATTAATTACATAAGAAACGTACATTATTACTTACGTTTGTTATTTTGTATTATGTTACAGGATGAACTTAGAAAACAACAAGCTGAGGGATCTTTTAAGTCGGAGGGCAGGAATGACATCCTCACAGTTGCTACTGGCAAACACGAGCATCCAGGCCGTGTCAGGGGAGTTGGAGGAGGGGTAGGGATACGGGATTACTTTGGAGCCCCCGTACACTATTCCTCAAACATCGTGACTAGGGAGGAATTGGAGAATATGTTGGCCATTGCAAGAGCAGAAGCAAAGGCCGAGGCTGAAGCATCTTTTGATGCACTTTTAGAGACCCGGTTGAGCAAGATGAAAGAGGAAATGATAGTGTTTATGAGCTCAAGACAAGATACCAGTGCTCCCCAGCCACAATCGATTGATCCTAATAAGCAGAGCACTAAAGGTAGTTGTTGCAACATCGGGCAGTCATCAGAGGGTCCTAACCCGCAAATTACTGGGCTTTGTGATCTTTTTGTCGAGGATCCTCTGAGACGGTTAGTTGCACGGGGTAGTGTGCATAACCTGGGATCAACTGTCCACCACCGACAAATGGAAGGTGATCAAGTCCGGGTGTCAGTTGACGAGGTGATTATTGCGGATGCACCTGTCCCTATCCCTTCTGATGAATTCAAGGTCGTTAGCGATGTCTTGGGCACATTTATCTTGTGGCCAACGAACCTTGTTTCTGGTCGAGCCGAGGATAGTCCGATCAAAGGCCCACCACCAAGTCCGATCAAAGCCCCACCAAGTCCAACTCCCTTCACTCAGCAAGAAGTTTCACAGCCTCCATTGAATATCATGCAGCAAGTGATTCTGATGGCATATGATACATCCTTCAAAACAAGAGAGTGGCCTACGGATTCAGTTGTTGGACAGTCAGGAGTGACATGCTATCTTGAGAGGGATGATTTGATGTCCCTGGTAGCTCCTGGACAAAATCTTACGATTGGGATTGTCCAATTGTTCTTAATGTAAGTAGCTTCTGCAATTCAAAGTAAATATTTTAAAAGTTTCACCGTTTACCTTTTATTTATGTGCTTGTGTTATTGTAGGTACATGCATTGTAGGTTGGTCTCCTCTGGCAAAAGCGAAAAATTTGGATTCTTATGCCCCCATCACATCCAAGAGAAAGGGACCACTGCTGCTACTAGACATACATACTTGTCACAGAGGCTTAGTGAAACTGGAACCGAGTGTTTCTTGGCTCCATATGTGCATAGGTAAGAAACATATTGATATTTTATAATTTATATAATGTTTTATGTTTGCTTATTAATATTCTTCTGTTTTTTTTAGTGATCATTGGCAGTTGCTTCTTCTATGCAAGAGTAGTTACACTGTCATCCTCTTATGTTCCCTCCACTTCAAACCAGGGAATGATTTGAAAAAGACCATTAATTCGTTAGTTTTCTTGCATTATTACCTTTTCTATGTAATGTTTATGGAATTTGTGTAAAACCAATAACATTTGTCATTGTGATGATCATAGGGCTATGCGGACATTCCTACACAGTGCTTGTGGTAAGCATGTTCGTGACTTAAAGGACCCTACATGGATCATGCCAAAGGTTAGTACATATGGATTTGTTTAAAGAATGTAATAAGACATGCCTTTATATTTGTTTTAATGATATCATGTTTTTTCTCAGAGCCGTCGGCAACCAAAGGGGTCCAACTTATGTGGTTTTTATGTTTTGAGACACATTTACAATATTATCACTCTAGGCACGACTGATTTTACTCAAGAGGTAAATTTATATTTCAGAACTTTTGTTTTACTTTATTGTTTTTAAGTTACTAAGTCAATGTTTCGTCTGGTTTTGGTGTTACAGATGTTTGATCTTGCTGATCCCTTTCCTGAAGAAGATATTGATTTCATTCGCACATCTTGTGCTGAATTCATCCATGAGCTATTACAAAATTAGTGAGTTTTTGAATCCAAAGTTCATTGTAAAAATGTACCCATATTAGGTTAGATTATTATGTCCTTTGTGAAGCTTGAAGACCTTTATGAGATGTTTTATCTCTAATTATGAATATGAATGTAGATATTTAATGACAGATGTTTCTAGCTGTATTTGGCATTTGTTAGTTTGTCCCTTTTTTTGTTTACAAGATGGATGTCAATGGATCAAATCGCATATAAGCACTATTTCAATTACCTTGAGTTTCTGTGGGACGACCTTGATTAACTATTATACTGTATTTTCACGGCTCCCACACTTATGGTGCTCACTTAAAATTTAGTAACATCACAGCTCAAGTATTGCATATGAATGGAGGCACCAGAGAAACAAGTTATGCTAACAATTTATTATTACATGTATGTAGATACACACACACATATATACTAATATATATATATATACATACATGAAATGATATTGTTGGATTAATAAGTCTGAGCATCTGTAACTGTCTTGCTGTTATTGGAATTAGAAAATTGTTGCAGGATTGTGAAGATTTTGATGCTGCCTTGAACTGTTGTTGCTGCCATACTGAACTTTGAATGTGCCGAATTAATGGTTGCATTTGGACTGTGTGTTGGAAAGGGATTTGGCAATTAGAAAGGTGAAATAGTGGCTCTTGTGAACTGCTGAACCTGTGAAATTAATTGCTTCTGTTTTGCCAATTTTAAATTTTTGGAAGACTTCAGATTGTTGGCTGGTGTTGGAAATTGCTGCTGTAATTTGCATTCAGCTTTGAAAAAATAGAGATTGAAAATTTGAAATTGTTAGCAAATTGGATTCATTTTTTGCTGCTGAAAACTGAGATTGAGTTACACATAATTCCTGTTAATTTTGTGCGTTCTCGCTAGCACTTGCGTCTTATCTTAGAAACATTGAATTGTGGGTTGTGATCTTGGGGTTTATTGCTGTTAATTGGATTTTGTCTGTAATAGGCGTGAAAGCTTAGTCATTAGCTGCTGAAAGGTAAAATTGGATTGTGTGAAGTTGTTGGTGGATTTGGATTGGTCTCTTGTTGCTAAATTTTGAATTGCTATGAACATTGGGGAACTAAAAATTGACTAAGGAACAGTTTGATCTCCTTTTAGCGTTGTTAATTGGAGCTATACTAAATAACTTCTAGTGTTGTTTTCATATTGGGATTTTGAAGTACTTGCTCTGAAGTTGCCCTGCATCTAAAATTGCATTTTGTTGTCATTTTGCGCTGTTACGTATTTGGAAATTATTGAACTTGGATTGCTATCATTTGAGAAAACTTTTGCTATCCTAATATTAATTTCTGTCATAAAATTGGTTTTCCAAGTGCATGAGAGTTCATTGCATTCAGAGTTTCATCTTGCTCCTGGAAATTGTGTGATACTTGCTACATTGTTAATTGTTGATTTTCTTTTTTGATATAATGACTATTCATGTGAATAATAGCTTGGGAAATTTGATTGCTTGACATTCATTGTAATTTTGAATATATTGTTGCTGAGCTTGGACATCTGTGTTGTCATTGATTGAAGGTTAATTATTAAGCTTTTAAAATTTAGTAAAAGATCATGTTGATATTTCCATCATTAGACTTTATCTAATTTTTGCTGTAGCAGCTTGCTTTAGAATTGTAAGAAAATTGCTATTTGCTATTTGGTTTGAAAGAGTGAATTCATGACATATGGAGATTGACCCTGATGTATAATAACACCTTGTTGCTGCATCCTTGACTTTGTTAGTTGAATATACGTGAATTCTATTGCAATTTAACAATTTTTGGTCCAGAAGCTCGAAACTGAAATTTATCTGCTGAGACATGTTAAACTTCTGCAAAATTACCTATTGTCACTTGCTGTCACAAACTCTGAATCTGCCGTCAATAAATTGCTTTTTCCACTCATTGGGATTTTTTCCCACTACTGTCATTGAGAATTTACTTTTGAGAAGTTGCACATGCATGTATTTCATAAGTATCTCCAAGTAAGCTTTAAATGTTATAAACAGGGAAGCATGTTCTTGAGGCTTAAGTAATTCTAGAGCTAGTGAGGGGGTTGAAGGTATTGTACGTATATGCCTCCAATTTCTGTGTCTTCCTATAGAAGAGGCAATTAGAGGGACTTTTACATTATTCCTATTGGGTTTCAGTTTTCTGGGACTTTTACTGCTGTCATTTGGTCATCCTTACTGCTGTTTGGTGATATATGACTGTACTGCCTGGTGATTTTGAATTTTGAAATTGAAATGAGTGATTGTTATGTACTGCTGTTTAAAATTGGAGCATTTTCTGTGCGTGTACATATAATAAAAGGGTGTTTTTTAAAAAAAAAATTAAGCTTTAAGACCGGTTGTAGTCACAACCGGTCTTAAAAAGTACTTTAAGACCGGTTGTGGCACAACCGGTCTTAAATGTCTAAGCCTTTAAGACCGGTTGTACCCACAACCGGTCTAAAAACTCCACCTTTAAGACCGGTTGTGCCACAACCGGTCTTAAAGGTGGAGTTTTTAGACCGGTTGTGGCACAACCGGTCTTAAAGGCTTAGACATTTAAGACCGGTTGTGCCACAACCGGTCTTAAAGGTGAGACATTTAAGACCGGTTGTGGCACAACCGGTCTTAAAGGTGGAGTTTTTAGACCGGTTGTGGGTACAACCGGTCTTAAAGGCTTAGACATTTAAGACCGGTTGTGCCACAACCGGTCTTAAATGTGGAGTTTTTAGACCGGTTGTGGGTACAATCGGTCTTAAAAGCTTAGACATTTAAGACCGGTTCTAACAACCGGTCTAAAAAATAACAGACTTTTTAAACCGGCTGTATCAAGACCTAATACAGAACCGGTCTAAAAAGTCATTTTTAACCGGTCTTAAAAGTCATTTTTCTACTAGTGAAAATGCTAGAAAGATGGAACTTATTCACTGTTCTGCAACTTCTTCACTGTTATGAATTTGTCCCTTAGTATTTGATATATAGAAGAAGCCTTTCCCTGTCAGCTGGAACTTCTTCATCGTATAATTTAGTATATATAGCATTAGTATATATAACCAACCAGTTATTCTCCTATTAACTGGAACTTCTTCATCGTATAATTTAGTTGGCTCCAAAATTCTAGAACCATTAATTTTGCATTCTTGAGGGAATTTGTCTCATACTGTCTTTGGGAAAATACCAGTTAAGATTCTGTCTGGTTTTTGACAAGTACATGCATAATTTCTCAGGCCGTGAAGAAGAGATTGTAGCATAAGAGCATATTGAAATACTGATCCGATAGAGCATAAGAGCATATTGAAATTACTTGTCTATCTGCCATACTGATTCGATACTGTGAATGACACCTCTTCTACATTTTAAAATTACCTATGCATTTTGCCATACTGATTTCTGCATTATACTTCTGTTCCACACTCTTACCAAAATTATTTCATTCCACACTCTTACCCATGCCTGCATTTGTAGCATAACCTCTACAACATGGGTTCTATATTTGTAGCATTACCTCTGCAATATATGAAAAAAAAAACAAGTTTAGAGATTATGAAATTGATTATTTTAATTTCTGCAGCCTGGATTAAGGTCAGAGATTGTTATTGACCATGGGACTGCTGAGGAATATTTCCTACATTATATCGACCCACAGGCCAAGTTCCCAATCCCTAATGAGAGACAAATGCGAAAGTCCAGGGGTGTAAGTTCAATAGGTGCTGAGGGATCTCAACGAATTGAATTCACATCTGAATTACCAAATCAAGGGCCAATTCAAAGGAATCTCACATGACAATATAACCATAAAACTCCAAGTGTCTTTTGTATGCCATAATGGGCACTTCTGTATTTTGTATTTTTGTTCCTTTTTGGCGTCATTTTGTAATTAGGTCGATATGATATATTATATATACTGTTCAATTTGATGTAAATCAAACAGCTAAGATGCCAAACCAGATGTAATTCTGTCTACTTTGATAGAAATTTTAGGTTAGGATGCTTTTGATGTGTATGACAAATTGTAATCTCTTCATTCATACTTTATTTCAAATTTCCTATTATAATTTGTTGCTTTATTATAGAAGCAGGTTCAGTTATTGTTGCTTATAGCACGAGCTATAAAACTATCTGTCTGGTTTCTTCTATCAGATATAATTAAAAGGCACAGACAATACTGGAAAACTATGTTGCTTCCATTTCCATTCAAATGCAAACAAAATACAATAATTACATTTGTCGCTTCCATTCAAGTACATATATATATATATATATTGACTCCATTCTCTCATTTCATCCATTCTAAGTAAAAAACATTATCCACACCCAAGTCATCATCAATATGACCACAACAATTTTGAACTTCCTTTTCCCTTTTATCACTTCCCTTTCCCTTAACCCGTAATTCTGCCTCAACCTTCTTGATTCACCATGGATAGATTCAAGTTCTTTAACAAATCCAGCAATGTCGCCTCCTCGAATTCATTTATTCTCATCATACAACTTGTCAATATCATCAAGAAGCTGCTTTATCACAACATTGGCCCTCTCACCAAATTCAACATCGTGCCAAGCAAAGAAGCCACAACCACCATCCTGTCAAAATTTAAATTTCAGAATTCAGCATTTTCGGCAAGGCTTGCTGTCACTGTTATCGTCTTCATTTGCAGAAAAATACTGTCATCGTGTTCATTACAGAAAAAAATAGAACAGCAGATAAAGGCTTTCTCTCACTGTTATCGTGCTCATTTGCAGAAAAATACTGTCATCGTGTTGATTGCAGAAAAAAAACATAACAACGGATAAATGCTTGTTGTCACTGTTATCGTGCTCATTTGCAGAAAAATACTATTTTCGTGTTCATTTGCAGAAAAAAAACAGAACAGCGGATAAAGGCTTGCTTGTCGCACCGATAATCAACCCATGCCTCAATCATGTTACCTGGTTATAGTTCAGACAACCATAAAACCTTCTCCCAGGGTTCCCTCATATCCATGCCGTCCAACGCGGGGCCACGAATCCGTGATGGTAGTACCGCTGCGGCCCCTCGTATTCGTCTTCGCGACTTGGTTGCCTCACGAACACCACCCGTCTTTTGCTTCTTCCAGATGTTGAAGATGATGATAAAGCCATTTCCTTCCTCTCCTTAAGTCTCGATTCTCTCCTCTCCTTCTTCTATGCCTTTAATTCTTCCCGTTGCACCTGGATCTTGCCTTTAATGGAGCTCAAAACACAGACGGATGTCAAAACACAGACGGAGGTGTGGCCTTTAACTCCATCACCTACACCATTAATCAATCTCACCTGCCACGTGAAGCTTTGACTCACCAATTGTAGCAAGCTTTCTCAACTATTAGACGGACGTTAGCTTCTTTCAACGGCTGTAGTATTTTTGCAACAAATTTCTGATCCAATAGGCATTTTTGAACCTTAAATTTGTACATTGTGCTATGTGCTCCTGGTGTAAATGTACATGAGCATTTTTGCTCCTTTGCCCTTTCATTTATTATTTTGTCTTCTTTATTCTCATGGAGTGTAATGTATAATAGGAATAAAATTGAAAAGTTGTTGAATTTTAAAATAGAGTTAAAGAAACTTAAAATTTTTATTGACCTATATGAAACATGTTGAAAACAACGTATAAATAGAATGAGACACATAAAAAACAAAATTGTATAATCATGTTAAAAATTAAAATTTTAATTTTATTACTAACTTATAGGAAAACTTTTTCTCCACACAAAGGAGGATAGCTGGTTAACTACTACACCTTCCTGCCCCCAATTGGCAATCGTCACATTTATAATTTATTTTACTTTAAGTGATGTAATCCCTTGCATCACTTATTCTCCATCAAGTTATTGACGTTTAAACTCCTCATCAGTGCTTCATTGTTGATCAACTCATCTCCATTTCAGTGACTATAAAAACCCATCACCCTCAGATCATATCCTCAATTCTCAAAGAGAGAAATAAGTACAGCCATGGCTTCAAATCAACAAGTTAAGCTTTTCGTAATTGTAGGAAGCTCATTTGTTACGAGAGTAGAGATTGCTCTGAAACTCAAGGGAGTGGAATATGAGTACATTCATGAATCGTTGTCCAACAAAAGTGATCTTCTTCTCAAGTACAACCCTGTTCACAAGAAGGTCCCTGTTCTTCTTCACAACGACAAGCCTGTATGTGAGTCTCTAGTGATTGTTGAATACGTGGATGAGGCTTGGACTGGCTACCCCATCTTGCCTTCTGATCCTTATCACAGAGCCCAAGCTCGTTTCTGGTCTAAGTTCATCGATGACAAGGTAATTCAAAAGTCAAAACTTCAAGCTCTGTTTGTCTCTCAGTAGGAATTTGAATGATCAGTCGCTAAAAACAAGTGTTTTGTTGCTTGATTTCAGGTGCCGCCTGCAGTATTTAAAGCAGCATGGGATCCAAACGAGAAGGAGAGGGAAAAAGGTGCTGAAGAAGCAAGAGAGGCTCTAAACATTCTGGAAAACGAGCTGAAAGGGAAGTTCTTTAATGGAGATTCAGTTGGGTTAGTGGACATAGCTGCTCTGTTCATAGCTTTCTGGCTGCCGTTAGTTCAAGAAGCTGGTGGGCTTGATCTGTATAGCGGTGAAAAATATCCGAAGTTAGAGAAGTGGGGTCATGAGATTTTGAATCATCCTGTTGTGAAAGGAGTTTTGCCTCCCAGAGATCATCTCCTTGCCATCTTCAAAACTCGATTTCAGAGCATCTCTGCTTCAAAGTAGATGATCACAAGAATTACCTGTAATAATCCAAGTGTTTGAGTTGTTTAATTATCCAGTGTTGTTCTGATTTATAGTTGAAATAAAAATAAGTACACGTTGGGTTTTCCCTTGCAAGGAAACCTGACTACCCCTTTCGTTTTGGATCATCATTATCTTTAATAAAGTTTTATGGTATGTTTTTCCATTCTTAAATCTTATTTTTGTCGTTTTAATGTTGTAGTATACAAGATTTTTCTTTCTTATGTTGCTTAAACTTGTCCATCCCTTGTTTTGAAAATATTCAAAACTGGGCCAACTTTAAAGATAAAAACAGATAATAAATAATGATTGGACTTTCATGTAAATCAAAGAAATGAGTCACAATATTACTTAACAAATGAAATGAGTCACAATATTACTTAACAAATGTGACGGTTATAAGTTTTGAGAAGAAGAAAAAAAAAAATTTTGTTTGGATGATTGTTCTAAAAAATCATATGTGAGAAAAAATTTTTTTGGCCGGTCTCTTGACGCATAGCTTGGTAAGAAAGTGAAAATGACAAGTTTATACGGTAAATATACCATGAACTATTTTTTAATGTGCGCCTCATATCATAAATTTTATATAGGTGTAAAAACATTCATAAATTTTTTAAAATTGGATAAAAATGCCACTTTTATTAAATGGGTTAACCTTTTGTTGTCGGCCCCATATTTTATTATTTAAATGATTAGTTAAACGATGACGAAACTGTGCCATAATAAAAAGGATGGATGAAATTGATTTATAAGCATAATTACGAGTAAAAATATTTTGAGTAAAAACTAAAAAAAAGGCGATGCCAAATGTTTCCGAAATGTGTAAATTGTTAATGAACTTAAAAGACGAAAATCAACGATGCGTTTATATTTATTTTTCATTATTTTGTGGGCCCTCAAGTTGTTTACCAAGAACTGGCAAAGTAGACATAATCCGAGGATCCAAAAGAGATTTTCTTTTTTAAAAACACTCAATTGTTTCACATCAAAATTATTATCAATATTAATAATATGATGGACATTGACTCACAACCAAAAAGAACTTCCTCTCCAAACCATGCAGGGGCTTCTCCTACAAGTTTTGCTTAATAGTAGCATCATCAGTGCTTCCTTCTTTGAGCGACTCATCTCCGCTTCTAGCCCTTCTTTCGCTATATAAGGAACTGATCCGTCATCTCAGTGACCATAAAACCCTCAGATCATATCCTCAATTCTCAAAGATAGAAACAGCTCCAGCCATGGCTTCAAATCAACATGTCAAGCTTTTCGGAATCGTAGGAAGCCCATATGTGACGAGAGCAGAGATTGCTCTGAAACTCAAGGGAGTGGAATATGAGTACATTCATGAATCGTTTTCCAAAAAAAACAAAAGTGATCTTCTTCTCAAGTACAACCCTGTTCACAAGAAGGTACCTGTTCTGCTTCACAACGACAAGCCTGTATGTGAGTCTCTCGTGATTGTTGAATACGTGGACGAGGTTTGGACTGGCTACCCCTTCTTGCCTTCTGATCCTTATCACAAAGCCCAAGCTCGTTTCTGGTCTAAGTTCATAGATGACAAGGTAATTCAAAAGTCAAAACTTCAAGCTCTGTTTGTCTCTCAATAGGAATTTGAATGATCAGTCACTGAAAACAAGTGTTTGTTGCTTGATTTCAGGTGCGGCCTGCAGTATTTAAAGCAGCATGGAATCCAGACGAGAAGGAGAGGGAAAAAGGTGCTGATGAAGCAAGAGAGGCTCTAAACATTCTGGAAAACGCGCTGAAAGGGAAGTTCTTTGATGGAGATTCAGTTGGGTTAGTGGACATAGCTGCTCTGTTCGTAGCTTTCTGGCTGCCGTTAATTCAAGAAGCCGGTGGGCTTGATCTGTATAACGGTGAAAAATATCCGAAGTTAGAGAAGTGGGGTCATGAGATTTTGAATCATCCTGTTGTGATAGGAGTTTTGCCTCCCAGAGATCATCTCCTTGCCTTCTTCAAAACTCGATTTCAGAGCATCTCTGCTTCAAAGTAGATTATCACAAGAATTACCTGTAATAATCCAAGTGTTTGAGTTGTTTAATTATCCCTTGTTGTTGTGATTTATAGTTTAAATAAAATATGAACAAGTTGGGTTTTCTCTTGCAAGGAAACCTGACTATCCCTTTCGTTTTGGACCATCATTATCATTAATAAAGTTTTATTGTTTGTTTTTATTTCTTAAATCTTATTTTTGTCGTTTTGAGATTTTAACAATGTTGTAACTTAAGCTTGTCCATCCCCTGTTTTGAAAAGATTCAAAACTGGACCAACTTTATACATAAATAACAGATAATAAACAATTAGTGTGACTTTCATGCAAATCAAAGAATTGAGTGACAATATTACTTAATAAGTGTACAACAGTTACATATTTGTATCTTTCTGATAAATTATAGTTATTACTTAATAACTATAATGTATATACTCTTTTTTTTTTTTTTTGAAATTTTAGTGATTCACCATGCAATCACCATTTTACAATGACAAAAAAAAAAAAAAGATAAAATAAATAAACCAACTAAAAATAAAGAGCTACGGAGATGCTTTAAAAATCTGATGCATCATTAGATTCTTCACTTTTCAATAACTGGTCCACCTTATAGTTTAAAGAGCAAATGAGAGAGGTTTGTTCCTTTAAGGAATCGTCCATGTGTCCTTATTCTCACAAGTAAATCTAGGCCATATGATGAAACTCGTTGATTGCGTAGAGGAGATATTCAATGCTTGTTTGAGGAAGGAGTTCATCTTTCGGCTTTTTGCTAGATGATGAATCAGAAGTTCTTTTGTGTTTGTTCATGATATTTTGTTGAATCAGAAGTTGGCTTTGAGAAGTTGAAATTGAAGTACAGAGAAGCGGAGATAAGTTTTCCAACATTTATATAGAGAGAGTTTCGTGGATTATCGAGCCATCGTGTTTTTTAGTATTAAAGATCATTATATTTTAAAAATGATGACGGTTAATTCTTAATGACCATTATGTATTTGACAATTTTTGTTAATTCATTGGTGTCTACTGTTAATTGCATAATTAACCACAATATTAACTTAGAATTGTTAAGTATTCTGGCAAAAATACTTTACGGTTCTTAATATAATTAACATGCTCTTATAGTTTAATAACTTTTCCTATGGTTTTATTTATAAGGTAGAGAGATAAGAAATTTTTTTGTTCTATTTATAAGTTATATCATTAAAATTTTCATATGAATGTTCTATTTAACATTTCATTTACTATCTTGTCGACTTTATTCTCATGGAGTATAATGTATAATAAGAAAAAAATTGAAAAGTTATTGAGTTTTAAAATAGAGTTAAAAAAGCTTAAAACTTTTATTGGCTTGTGTGAAACATGTTAAAAACAACCTATAAATAGAATGAGAGACTTAAAAAACAAAATTGTATAATCATGTAAAAAAATTAAAATTTTAATGATATTACTAACTTATAGATAAATAACAGATAATAAACAATTAATGTGACTTTCATGTAAATCAAAGAAATAAGTGACAATATTACTTACTAAGTGTGACAGGAAAAATGTACAAACGTTATGTATTTCCATGGTATTCTAATAAGTGACAGTTGTAACTTAATAACCGTAATGTATATACCTTTTTTCTTGAAATTTTGGTGGTCGATTATGCAATCACCATTTTACAAAAAAAAAAAAAAATAGACCAAGTAAATAAAGAAACTAAAAATAAAAAGTCACGGAGATATTTTAAGAATCTTATGCTTCATCAAATTTCTTCATTCTTTAATAATTTGTCCACCTTCTCGTTCAAAGAGCGAACAAGAGAGGTTAGTTCCTTCAATTTTTGGTCTATGCTTCATTGCTCATGCAAGTAAATTTGGATCATATGATGGAGCTCGTAGGTTACGTGGAGGAGACCTTCAATGTTTGTTGATGGAGGGAGTTCATCTTTTAGTTTTTTTGTTGGATGATGAATCAGAGGTTTTCTTGCGTTTGTCCATGATATTTTGTTGAATCAAAAGTTGGTTTTGAGAAGTTGAAATGGAATTACAGAGAAGAAGAGTTCAGTTTTCCAACGCTTATATAGAGAGGGTTCTGTGGACTATTGAGCCTTCACGCATTTTAGTATTAAAGATAATTATATTTTAAAAATGGCAAAGGTTAATTCTTAATAACTGTTATGATTTGACAATTTTTTTAATCCATTGATGTTTATTGTTAATTGCATAATTAACCACAATATTAACTTAGAATCGTTAAGTATACTGGTAAAAATAACATGGTCTTACAATTTAATAACTTCTTGTATGGTTTTATTTATAAGGTAGAGAAATAAGAATTTTTTTTTGTTCTATTCATAAGTTATATCATTAAAATTTTCATATGAATGTTCTATGTAACATTTCATCTATTATTTTGTCGACATTACTCTTGTGGAGTGTAATGTATAATAGGGATAAAGCTGAAAAATTGTTAAATTTTAAATCAGAGTTAAAGAAATTTAAAATGTTTATGGGCCTATGTGAAACATGTTGAAAACAACTTATAAATAGAATAAGAGATATAAAAAACAAAATTATATCATCATGTTAAAAATTAAAATTTTAATTATATTACTAACTTATATGAAAACTTTTTCTCCACTCAAAGGAGGATAACTGGTTAACTAATAGACCTCCCTGCCCCCAATGGGCAATCCTCACATTTACAATTTATTTTTCTTTAAGTGATGTAATCCCTTGCATCACTTATTCTCCATCAAGTTAGTGACCTTTCAAGTCTTCATTAGTGTTTCCTTTGATGACCGACTCAATTCTCAAAGAGAGAAACAAGTGCACAGCCATGTCTTCAAATCACAAGTTAAGCTTTTTGAATAATCCAGTTTTTATTCAAAAAAAAAAGAATGGTCGAGAACGACGAAGAAGGGCGACGCCAAATGTTCGTTGAATGCTAAATTGTTAATATGCTAAAAGACTTTTGAACAAAAAAATAAAAAAAATACTAAAAGACGAAAATCATCAAATGGTCCCGATGCGTCTATATTTATTTTTCATTATTTGGTGGGGCCTCAATTTGTTTATCAAGTGTATGTTTGGGATAACGGTAGGAAAAATGAATTATTATGATTTTGATTTATTAAAAATGACTTAATAGAAAAGTTAGTTTTTGTAATGTGATTGATGTTTGGATGAGCGATTTATTTTTAGACAATAAGTGCTTATAAATCATGATTTACGATATATGAGGTAAGTATGTGAGAGGAGTTTTATCTCGATTTACGTGATAAGTGACTTCATAGAAAAACTGTAGTGAGGAGTTTATTTAATAAGTAGCTTATTCTACCCATGATGCAATTAAAATAAACTGAACCAAATACTGCAAAAACGCAACACGTTTTTATTTAGGCTTATTGTCCCAAAACGGACTTATTTCTACCCAATAAGCGGAACCAAACACACCCCAAGACAGAATCCGAGGATCCAATAGAGACTTTCTTTTTTTTTAAAAAGAAAAAACTCAACTTTACATCAAAATCAGTTTTTTTTTGGGAGAATTCTTGAAAAAAATCTAGAAATTGGGAAATGACAAATCATTCATTTCTTAAGAAAAAAGTTGGCACGTTTCGACATTTTTCAATTAACTCTTAGTAAAAAGGGAAAATCCCTATAAAATGCATTGGAAATAGGCAAATCCCATTTCAGTACATTCAAATTCAAAATTCCGGTTCAGTCCACTGTCAGTACGGATGAACAGTGCCGGCGCCTTCAAAAGACGATTTTGCCCTTCAGCCCTCATTCTCGCCACTTCGGAAATAGCAACACCTGGTTCTTAATTAACAACTCCGGATTCTTGATTAACAACTCTCCTTTCTTGTTTCACAACTTCGTAACAAAACCGGTGTTGTTATTGTGAAAGAAAAAAGATGAAATTGGAGTTGTTAATCAAGAATATAAAGTTGTTAATCAAGAATCCGGAGTTGTTAATTAAGAACCAGATGTTGTTATTTCCGAAGTGGCGAGAATGAGGGCTGAAGGGCAAAATCGTCTTTTGAGGGCGCCGGCACTGTTCATTCGTACTGACAGTAGACTGATCCGGAATTTTGAATTTAAATGTACTAAAATGAGATTTGCTTATTTCCAATGCATTTTATAGGGATTTTCCCTAGTAAAAAACTCATTTATCATTTTTCAAATTTTAAGTTCTTTTTAAGGGATTCACCTTTTTTTTTTTTTTTGTCGAAAAAATCAGTAATTGAGACTTGAGGGTCATAATATAGAATTAATTTAACATTAAAATTTATTAAAATAAAAAATAAAAGTCTTTTTCACATTTTTTACATAGATCAAGGAAAACTTTAAATCCCATAAACTATGCCATAAAATTTAATAACTTTCTAACTCTACCTCTATGTAATATACAAAATACCACATGAAACAAAATCAATACAATAACAAATAAAGAGTTAAATTATACTTTTACAAAAAAAAGGGGTTAAATTATAGATTCATATTAAAATTTTAATGAAATGCCTTATAGGACCAAAAAAAGCTTATCTCTCTCTACCTTATATATAGGACTAAAGGAGTAGAGTTAATGGAGTTTAAATTTTTTTTTTTATCTATGTAAAATATGCTGGAAATGACTTATAAATATAAGTAGAGAAATACAACGTAAAACCATATAATTCATATTAAAATTTAAAATTTTAATGGTATACTAACCAACTTATAGGAAAACTTTTTCTCCACGCAAAGGAGTATATCTTGTTAGTTAATATTTTCTCATGTTCTAAATATGACATATATTTAGAAAGTTGATCTTTATCTTAAATATAAAATAAAATTTTTATATTTGTCAACATTTTTATAATTTATCCAATTATCCCTATTGATAATCTCTCAACAATAATCAAGGAGGAGAGGGAATAAAGAAATTAAAAAAGATGAGTAGAATATTTTAAAAAATACATATAATATTAACTAACTCAATTAACTTCCTTAATCTAATCAAATTAAATAAAAATATCTTCTACTACTGCGAGTACATCCGTGCACCCAATCGGCAATCCTCACATCCATTTTACTTCAAGTGATGTAATCCC
Source organism: Inga laurina (assembly GCA_963855925.1). Taxonomy (NCBI): domain Eukaryota; kingdom Viridiplantae; phylum Streptophyta; class Magnoliopsida; order Fabales; family Fabaceae; genus Inga; species Inga laurina. The sequence continues at coordinate 5,305,569 of OY979705.1, forward strand.
TTGCATCACACTTCTTCCCCATCAAGTTATTGACTTTTAAACTCTTCATTAGTGCCTCCTTTCGCTATATAAGGAACTGATCCGCCATCCCAGTGACCATAAAACACTCTGATCGTATTCTCAGTTCTCAAAGAGTGAAACAAGTACAGCCATGGCTTCAAATCAACAAGTTAAGCTTTTCGTAATTGTAGGAAGCCCATTTATTACGAGAGCAGAGATTGCTCTGAAACTCAAGGGAGTGGAATATGAGTACGTTCATGAATCCTTATCCAACAAAAGTGATCTTCTTCTCAAGTACAACCCTGTTCACAAGAAGGTCCCTGTTCTTCTTCACAACGACAAGCCTGTATGTGAGTCTCTTGTCATTGTTGAATACGTGGATGAGGCTTGGACTGGCTACCCCATCTTGCCTTCTGATCCTTATCACAGAGCCCAAGCTCATTTCTGGTCTAAGTTCATCGATGACAGGGTAATTCAAAAGTCAAAACTTCAAGCTCTGTTTTTCTCTCAGTTGGAATTTGAATGATCAGTCACTAAAAACAAGTGTTTTGTTGCTTGATTTCAGGTGTTGCCTGCAGTATTTAAAGCGGCATGGAATCCAGACGAGAAGGAGAGGGAAAAAGGTGCTGAAGAAGCAAGAGAGGCTCTAAACATTTTGGACAACGAGCTGAAAGGGAAGTTCTTTAATGGAGATTCAGTTGGGTTAGTGGACATAGCTGCTCTGTTCATAGCTTTTTGGCTGCCGTTAATTCAAGAAGCTGGTGGGCTTGATCTGTATAGCGGTGAAAAATATCCAAAGTTAGAGAAGTGGGGTCATGAGATTTTGAATCATCCTATTGTGAAAGGAGTTTTGCCTCCCAGAGATCATCTCCTTGCTGTCTTCAAAACTCGATTTCAGAGCATCTCTGCTTCAAAGTAGATTATCACAAGAATTACCTGTAATGATCCATGTGTTTGAGTTGCTTAATTATCCAGGGTTGATGTGATTTAGAGTTGAAATAAAATATGTACAAGTTGGGTTTTCTCTTGCAAGGAAACCTGACTATCCCTTTCGTTTTGGATCATCATTATCCTTAATAAAGTTTTGTTGTTTGTTTTTCTTTCTTAAATCTTACTTTCGTCGTTTTCATGTTGTAGTGTACTAAATTTTTCTTATTTGTGTAACTTAAGGTTGTCCATCCCCTGTTTTGAATGGCCAATTTTATAGATAAACAACAGATAATAAATAATTAGTGTGACTTTCATGTAAATTAAAGAAATGAGTGACAATATTACTTAATAAGTGTACAGACCGATATGTATTTGTATGATTCAAATAAATGAGTTATTACTTGATAATCATAATGTATATACCTTTTTTTAAAAAAAAAAATTTTATTGGTTGATTATGCAATCACCATTTTACAAAGACAAAAAAAAAAAAAAGTAAATAAACAAATAAAAAGTTATGGCGATGTTTTGAAAATCTGATGCATCATTGGATTCTTTATTCTTCAATACTTATCCATCTTCTATTTCAAAGAGGGAAGGAGAGGGGTTTCTTCCTTCAAGGACTGATCCATTTGTCCTTGCTTTCACAAATAAATCTGGGCTATATGATGGAATTCGTAGGTTTCGTGGAGGAGACCTTCAATACTTGTTGGTTTAAGGAGTTTATCTTTCGGTTTTATGCCAGATTATGAATAAAAAGTTCTCTTGCGTTTGTCCATGATGTTTTGTTGAATCAGAAATTGGTTTTGAGAAGTTGAAATGGGATTATAGACAAATGGAGTTCAGTTTTCGGACGTTTATATAAAGAGGGTTCCATGGACTATCGAGTTGTCGCGTTTTTTAGTGTTAAAGATCATTATATTTTATAAATGGTGATGGCTAATTCTTAACAACCGTTATGTATTTTAATTTTTTTTAATTCATTGGTGCTACTGTTAATTGCATAATCAACCACAATATTAACTTAGAATCGTTAAGTATGTTGGTAAAAAATATTTTATGGTTCTTAATATTTATTAACATGGTCTTACAATTTAATAAATTTTCCTATGGTTTTATTTATAAGGTAGAGAGATAAGAAATTTTTTTGTTCTATTCATAAGTTATATCATTAAAATTTTCATATGAATGTTTTATTTAACATTTTATTTATTATTTTGTTGACTTTATTTTCATGGAATATAATGTATAATAGGGATAAAGTTGAAAAGTTATTAAATTTTAAAACAAAGTTAAAGAAGCTTAAAATTTTTATTGACTTGTGTGAAATATGTTGAAAACAACGTATAAATAGAATGAGAGACGTAAAAACCAAACTTGTATAACCATATATTCCAAACTTATAGAAAACTTTTTCTCCACACAAAGGAAGATAATTGGTTAACTAACACACCTTCCTGCCCCCCATCGGCAATCCTCACATTTACAATTTATTTTTCTTTAAGTGATGTAATCCCTTGCATCACATTTATAATGTTGTAGTATACTAGATTTTTCTTGTTGAGCTTAAGCTTGTCCAACCCGTGTTTTGAAAAGATTCAAAACAGGGCCAACTTTATAGATAAATAACAGGTAATAAACAATTAGTGTGACTTACATGTAAATCAAAGAAATGAGTGACAATATTACTTAATAAGTACGGCGGATAAAAAATACAACCGTAATGTATTTACATGATATTTTAATAAGTGATAATTGTTACTTAACAACTGTAATATATATACTTTTTTTTTTTTGAAATTTTGGTGGTTGATTATGCAACCACCATTTTACCCAAAAAAAAAAGACCCAAAAATAAAAGGACCAAGTAAATAAAGAAACTAAAAATAAAACGTTACGGAGATGTTTTAAAAATATTATATATGTTCAGATTCTTCATTCTTCAGTAACTTGTCAACCTTCTCGTTCATAGAGCGAACAAGAGAGGTTTGTTCCCTCAATGACTGATCCATGCGTTCTTGCTCTCGCAAGTAAATTTGGACCACATGATGGAACTTGTAGGTTACGTGGATGAGACATTCAATGTTTCTTGGCAGAGGGAGTTCATCTGTTGGTTTTTTGCCAGATGATGAATCAAAAGTTCTCTTATGTTTGTCCATGATGTTTTGTTGAATCAGAAGTTGGCTTCGAGAAGTTGAAATGGAATTATAGAAAAGTGGAGTTCAATTTTCGGACGTTTATATAGAGAAGGTTCTGTGGACTATTGAGTCATCGCGCTATTTAATATTAAAGATCATTATATTTTAAAAATGGTGACGATTAATTCTTAATAACCATTATGTATTAGACAATTTTTTAATGTTGTGAAAGGAGTTTTGCCTCCCAGAGATCATGTCCTTGCCATCTTCAAAACTTGATTTCAGAGCATCTCTGCTTCAAAGTAGATGACCACAAGAATTACGTGTAATGATCCAAGTGTTTGAGTTGTTTAATTATCCAGCGTTGTTGTGATTTAGAGTTGAAAAATAATATGTACAAGTTGGGTTTTCTCCTGCGAGGAAACCTGACTATCCCTTTCGTTTTGCATCACCATTATCACTAATAAAGTTTTATTGTTTGTTTTTCTTTCTTAAATCTTACTTTTGTCGTTTTAATGTTGTAGTATACTAGATTTTGAAAAGATTCAAAACAGGGCCAACTTTATACATAAATAACAGATAATAAACAATTAGTGTGACTTTCATGTAAATCAGAGAAATGAGTGACAATATTACTTAATAAGTGTAGAAACCGTTATGTATTTATATGATTCTCATAAATGATGGCTATTCAGGTCAAAAAAAAAAAATGATGGCTATTACGATGACTATTGATAACTATAATGTATATACCTATTTTTTTAAAAAACATTTTAGTGGTTGATTATACAACCACTATTTTACAAAGACAAAAAAAAAAAAAAAAAAGACAAAGTAAATAAACAAATAAAAAGTTATGGAAATATTTTAAAAATATGATGCATCATTAGATTCTTCAATCTCCAATAACTTGTTCACCTTCTAGTTCAAAGAGTGAACGAGAGAGGTTTATTCCTTTAAGAACTGGTCCATGTATCCTTACTTTCACACAAGTAAATATAAGTCATATGATGAAACTCGTAGGTTGCGTGGAGGAGACCTTCAATGCTTGTTTTGCGGAAGGAGTTCATCTTTCGATTTTAGATGATGAATAATAAGTTTTCTTGTGTTTGTCCATGATATTTTATTGAATTAGAAGTTAGCTTTGAGAAGTTGAAATAGAATTATAGAGAAGTGGAGTTTAGTTTCGGACGTTTATATATAGAGGGTTTCGTAGATTATCGAGCCTTTTAGTATCAAAGACCATTATATATTTGAAATGGCGATGGTTAATTCGTAATAACTGTTATGTATTGGACAATTTTTTTTTAATCCATTGGTGTCTACTGTTAATTGCATAATCAACCACAATATTAACTTAAAATCGATAAGTATGCTGGCAAAAATACTTTACAGTTCTTAATATTTATTAACATGGTCTTACAATTTAATAGCTTTTCCTATGGTTTTATTTATAAGATAGAGAGATAAGAAATTTTTTTGTTCTATTCTAAGTTATATCATTAAAATTTTCATATGAATGTTTTATTTAACATTTCATTTAGGGCAAAGGAGCAAAAATGCCCATGTACATTTACACCAGGAGCACCTAGCACCATGTACAAATTTAAGGTTAAAAAATGCCTATTGGATCAGAAATTTGTTGCAAAAATACTACAGCCGTTGAAAGAAGCGAACGTTGACTGGGTTTTGAAAAAAAGGATTAAAGATGCTGATGTGGCCACTGAGTTGGCAAAGGCTGTGTGGGTATGGTTGTATATGAACATCATTGGGAACAGGAAAACATAGTCCTGAAACAGAATTAAGGGCGAAAGCGAGGGAACAAAATCGTGGGCCGTTGAGCAAGGGCGAATCGCAACAGGGAGGAAGGGAAAATGAAGTAAGTACAGAATTGAGGGAATATAGTGTGAGAGAGTGGGAAATCGAGAAAGTGACAGTAAGCTAAAAATACAAAAGTGGACAACGCCATGTGAAGGGAATCTCATGGGGACAAGGAACAGAGGGACCACTAGAAAGGTAAGGTTGGAAAAATTCCATTTTTTCTTAAGTTTGTATAGTGAAATGACATCAAAGCCCTCAGTTAATTTGCTATCTATTTTGTCGCAGAGCATAGCATCAAATGGAGAGAGTTACGGTGATGTGAAACAATAAATAGCGGAAGAGAAGAAATTGACAGCACAGATGAAGGTAAGCAAAATTTCGCTGTTCACACTTGAGAGATGGAAAAATACGAATGAAAATGTGGACGTTGGTCACAACTCTGTAGTTAAGAATGCCAATGCCGTCAGATGCAGAGGGGAAAGTGAACATCAAAGTGAGTTAATGTTACAAGAGAGAGTGCAAAATGAAACAAATTTTATAGGTGAGGGACAAGAAGTAATAGAGGATATAGAAGTGTTAGATGGGTTAGATCACATAGATGTAGACGATGACTTGAATGTTGAAACTGGGAACCCAATAGGTGTTTGTGTTACTGAGCATGGAAACCTGAAAAAGTTAGTGTATAAGGGGGAGCATGGATCACACTATTGTGATAGTGAGGATGAGAGCTACATAGGTGATAGTGATAGCTCTGACACAGTGGAGAGTGTAACGCCCCAAAATTTATATTCACCAAAAGTATTGTAAATATTTGAGAAATTTAATAAAATGGTGAATATTCATGAATTTGGAATTTATGAATTTATAAATGTTCAATTTCATGAGAAATTGGGCAAAAATAATTATGGAATTAATTTGGGTAATTTAAAAAGCCCAATATTAAGATCCAAAAATGAAGGAATATTAGAGAAACTATTTGGTCCAAAAATAGATGGAAATTGGCTAAAGAAAAATAAGAAAAGGAATTGGATTAGAAAGGTAATGGCAAAATCGTAATTTTTCCAAAATAGCACAAAATAAATTATTTTCCAATTAATTGAAGTTAATTTCTATTAATTAAGGAAAATAAAGGTTAAAAATATATTTATAATATTTTGGTCAATTTAATATGAATTTATGAAAAATTTGAGCAAAAAGTGCAATTTTGACCAAAATTGAGACTATACGTGTATACGTAACCGGAACAAGTTGTGAAGCCAATTGAGACCATAGGGAGGGACTCCTAGGAGTCTACTACATGTGGCATAAATAAGGAAATATTGATTGGGCTTAATGAGCATGGTTATATGTACATAAGGATTTATGTACATAAGTTCATTTTTGAAATTTTGGAAAATAAAACAAATAAATAAAATATTGCAAAATATATGATAAATAAATATATCATCATCCTCTTCAGCCCATTTTCGTGCTCAACAGACCTGAACCATAGAGAGAGAAGGTTGAGAGAGTTTAGAGAGAGAAATAGAAGAAAAATCACAAGGTAAGCCGATTTCTCCGATGATTTCGCTCCTAACGCGTATAACTCCGACTCTAAACTACTCCTCTTTGTTCTTTAAGGTTTGGAAAGCTCAAATTTGGTGTTTTAAAAGTTAGGGTTTTCATACATTTTTGGTAAAAGCTTGTGGGAGCTTGAGGTAACTTCCAAACCTTCGTATATTAACTATTCTGGCTGCTGTGGGCAATTTAATCGGTGAAATTTCGCCGGATTGCCATTGGTTTTAAATTTTGGAAAAGTGTATATCTAAGGGTTATGCCGCCCAATTTTAGTTCAAATGGTTGTTATAACTCAATTAGATTGTTAATAAAGTGGTCAGGAGTAGAAAGGAACGTGTTTACGGAGCCGAAATCGTAAAACCCCGATTTTTCTCGGAGAACACCATTATTTCGGCCAGGGATGTTTGAGGGCCTTAGAGTTGGATTTTCAATGATTTGATGATTCCATTGGATTCAGTGGGCGAAAATAGGTGGGGTTACAGTTGGGCACTTTTTCAGAAAAGGCTGAGAAAGCATAATTACGGAAACGCCCCTAAAACCCTAAAAGTAGGGCTGCCAAGGGCAATTTCGTAATTTGACATTGAATTTGGTAATTTTGAGTCAGGAAATGGATTCCTTGGACGAAAATACGTCAGGATAGCCCTAGTTAAAATTTTGGGAAAACGTGCCATCGGGCTGGGTACGGCGGGGCCGGGCCGGGCCGGGGTCCTGGGGGCATTTTGGTAAATTTTCACCATAGGCTAATATAACCACAAGAAACACTATGGAAGTGTCTAAAATGATACTTGGATAGGTTATGACCTATTTCTTGTACATTTGATGTTTTAGGACCGAGTTGGACGCTTATAGTTGACACATTTTACGAGGCGGACCCTTTGAGACAGGAAAGAGGTTAAGGTAGGGACTACTATCTCTCATATACTATGTGACTATTTGTATGATGCGTGTTACTGTATTTTGTGATCTGAACACGTGCTGGAGGCACATTACCTAGCTGTGGTCTAAGACCTAGCTGAGGTACACTAGTCTTACCTAGCTATAGTCAAGGACTCGGCTGAGGTACATGTAGGGATTTCAACGGGTTAGTTGGCCTTGAATTTTGTGTACACACACGGATTATTTGAGTTTTCATTTTACTTGATACAGTGCATTGCATATTTAATTCTCGCATTTTATATGTTGATCGTATGTTTCTACTGAGATTCCTTGGAATCTCACCCCTTTTTCTAATCCAAATGTCTCAGCGGGTGCCAGCGGCTCGAAAGCCAAGGATGCAGAGAAGGGAAACTGACAGGCACGTTTCCCAAGATGTATACAGTGGTTGTATATAGTCTGTGTGTGAAATAATTTTGGAACATTCTGTACATATTTGTCATTATTATCGATTTCTGCTCTGTTAATGACTGCCTGTAAACAAATACTTATTATCAGTATAACTGTACTTTTCTGTTTGCCTATGGAACTTGTTCATTATTGCCCTGCGCATATCAAAATGGAGACGGGTGTTGACAGAGAGTGTTGAATTAGATTTTAAATTATACTATAGTAGTGAGAGTGAGGATGATAAGGATGATTTGGGCCCAAATAATGATGATCGGGCTTTAGAAGAAGTAAGAGGGGATGGTGATGTGGAGAAGTGGAGTGAAAGGCCCTTCTTCATGGTGGGCATGACTTATGTAGACAAATTAGAGCTAAAAAAGGCCTTGGACAGATATGCAATAAGTAAAGGGGTTAAGCTAAAAATAGCAAAGAGTGATAAAAGATTGATAAAAGCAATGTGCGAAGAGGGTTGCCCTTTTGTTTTATATGCTTTAAGGGATGGACAACAAGTGGGGTATATGATAAAGACATTGGATTTAAGGCATAGATGTGCTAGGGTGTATGAAAATCCAAGGGCATCGGTTCGCTGGCTAGCTGAACAATTTAAGAATAAGGTTCAAGAAAATCCTGAGTATAAGGTTAGTGAGATGAAGACAGAGGTGCAATGTGAACTAAATGTCAATGTGAGTATATACAAGTGCAAGAGAGCAAAGAGGAAGATAATGCAAGAGATGGAAGGGGGTTTTAAAGACGAGTTTGCAAAGTTGGAGGCTTATTGCAATGAACTAAGGATCTCAAATCCTGGCTCAGATGAGGCACTTGAGCAAGGCGTAAGGGTCTTTAGAAGGATGTATGTTTGTTACCATGCTTCGAAGGTACTTTAAATTACAAGTTGCATCATTTTCAATTTAAAGTTCACTGTTTAATGTATATATTGTGCTTACTACCATTGTGTTGTTCTCATTGACACAGGTGGGTGGAAAGAAGGGTGCAGGCCATTGATTGGAGTTGATGGCACATTTCTTAAAGGCAAGACAAGAGGCATATTGCTTACCGCCGTGGGTGTAGATGCCAGTGATTGTTTGTATCCATTGGAATTTGCTTTAGTTGGAAAGGAAAATGGTCTTAATTGGGGGTGGTTTCTTCAATGGTTGCAGATCTTTTTGGACCTACGAGATGGATCTACTGTTACCATCATGTCAGATATGCAGAAGGTAATAAATCATGTAGTTCATGATTAATTGATGTGTTAGTTATTGTTCATGATTAAATCATGTAGTTCATTTTTGGCTTGTTGTATTTTTGGATTATTGTCAGGGATTAGCTCAGGTCGTGTCTGATGTGTTGCCTGAGGTCGAGCATAGACTATGTGCAAGACATATTTACGCGAACTGGAGTAAAAATGGAGGGGAAATGAGTTGAAGAAGAAATTTTTTTCTTGTGCATGGAGCACATTCAAGGAAGAGTTTACTGACAACCTATAGTCTCTTGAGGGAATCAGTAAAGATGCGGCCACTTCATCATTGACTTACAATCCAACGAAGTGGGTATGAGCATTCTTTACACCTAGATGTAAGTGTTGGATGGTAGATAATAACATTAGTGAGAGTTTAAACTCATGGATTCATGAGTATAGATTCCTGCCTGTCATTAGGATGTTTAATGGCATTAGGGCAAAGATGATGGGTAGATGGGATAAAAGTGCAAATCACGTTTCAAGTGGAAGAGTGATTACAGCCCGAGGTGTATGGAGTTGTTTGAGTCAAATAGGTTCTTAGCAGTTCAATGTAGAGTGATTTTCAATGGTGATGAGGGTTATGAGGTCAGTGAGAGACAGGATAGACATACTGTATGCATTAGTAGGGGCATGTGTACGTGTCGGGCATGGGATTTAACTGGTATCCCTTGCCAACATGCAATATGTGCAATGTACCATGCAAAAATAGATCCCACCATACACATCTCTCACTACTACCATAAGGAGACTTATTTAGCTAGTTACATGATGAAGCTTGAACCAGTAAAGGGTAAACAATTTTGGGACACACAAACATTCCTTCCAATGCTACCTCCACATGTTGTTACCCTACCTGGGAGACCCCTGAAGAAGAAAAAACGGACTGAAGAAGCTGAAAGAAGGAAGAAGAGAGCAGTGTTTGTCCAAACACAGGAAGAGTGCCATGAACCAGACAAATTAAGCAAACAAGGTCGCATACTGAGGTGCAGTTACTGCAGAAAAGAGGGCCACTATAGATCCACATGCAAAGAGGTAATTTATCCTTCTGCTTTCTTTATATTTCTAGCCTGTTTTTCTGTTTACTAATATTTTGTTTTTTAGGCACCTTCATCAACCCAAAGTGAATGAACACGTAAGAAAAGTGCACAACCTCCTATTTCACACAGTCAACATCAAACTGTTATGAGTGCCCAGCCACCCACTCCCTCACAACCATCCCAATCTACCCCAAGGGTTACACCCGTGTACAAGGCAAGAAATGAATGTGGCATGGGGATACGGTTTAATGCGCAAACTGGGAGATGTGTGTTCAATGTGAGTATCTGTAATTGGGACAATTTAAACTGTGCCACTGTGTTTCTGTCAATTCCAATCGCTGGTAATTTTGTTAAGGAACAAAAGAATTGAGACTTTTAGCTTCTTTCTTTTTTTCGGTTGACTATAATCATCTCACAATATTTATTCTGCTTCATAATATGAATTCAGAAGTTTTTATGGTGGTACTTCATGCAAATGATTTTCTGTTATGTTGTGTGCACATATGTCTATCCTGTCTCTGTTATGAATTTGTCCCTTAGTGTTTGATATATAGAAAGATGGAACTTATTCACTGTTCAGCAAAATGCTAGAAAGATGGAACTTATTCACTGTTCTGCAACTTCTTCACTGTTATGAATTTGTCCCTTAGTATTTGATATATAGAAGAAGCCTTTCCCTGTTAGCTGGAACTTCTTCATCGTATAATTTAGTATATATAGCATTAGTATATATAACCAACCAGTTATTCTCCTATTAACTCGAACTTCTTCATCGTATAAGTTAGTTGGCTCCAAAATTCTAGAACCATTAATTTTGCATTCTTGAGGGAATTTGTCTCATACTGTCTTTGGGAAAATACCAGTTAAGATTTTGTCTGGTTTTTGACAAGTACATGCATAATTTCTCAGGCCGTGAAGAAGAGATTGTAGCATAAGAGCATATTGAAATACTGATCCGATAGAGCACAAGAGCATATTGAAATTACTTGTCTATCTGCCATACTGATCCGATACTGTGAATGACACCTCTTCTACATTTTAAAATTACCTATGCATTTTGCCATACTGATTTCTGCATTATACTTCTGTTCCACACTCTTACCAAAATTATTTCGTTCCACACTCTTACCCATGCCTGCATTTGTAGCATAACCTTTACAACATGGGTTCTATATTTGTAGCATTACCTCTGCAATATATGAAAAAAAACAAGTTTAGAGATTATGAAATTGATTATTTTAATTTCTGCAGCCTGGATTAAGGTCAGAGATTGTTATTGACCATGGGACTGCTGAGGAATATTTCCTACATTATACCGACCCACAGGCCAAGTTCCCAATCCCTAATGAGAGACAAATGCGAAAGTCCAGGGGTGTAAGTTCAATAGGTGCTGAGGGATCTCGACGAATTGAATTCACATCTGAATTACCAAATCAAGGGCCAATTCAAAGGAATCTCACATGACAATATAACCATAAAACTCCAAGTGTCTTTTGTATGCCATAATGGGCACTTCTGTATTTTGTATTTTTGTTCCTTTTTGGTGTCATTTTGTAATTAGGTCGATATGATATATTATATATACTGTCCAATTTGATGTAAATCAAACAGCTAAGATGCCAAACTAGATGTAGTTCTGTCTACTTTGATAGAAATTTTAGGTTAGGATGCTTTTGATGTGTATGACAAATTGTAATCTCTTCATTCATACTTTATTTCAAATTTCCTATTATAATCTGTTGCTTTATTATAGAAGCAGGTTCAGTTATTGTTGCTTATAGCACGAGCTATAAAACTATCTTTCTGGTTTCTTCCATCAGATATAATTAAAAGGCACAGACAATACTGGAAAACTATGTTGCTTCCATTTCCATTCAAATGCAAACAAAATACAATAATTACATTTGTCGCTTCCATTCAAGTACATATATATATATATATATATATATATATATATATATATATATATATATATATATATATATATATATATATATATATATATATATATATATATATATATATATATATATATATATATATATATATATATATATATATATATATATATATATATATATGACTCCATTCTCTCATTTCATCCATTCTAAGTAAAAAACATTATCCACACCCAAGTCATCATCAATATGACCACAACAATTTTGAACTTCCTTTTCCCTTTTATCACTTCCCTTTCCCTTAATCTGTAATTCTGCCTCAACCTTCTTGATTCACCATGGATAGATTCAAGTTCTTTAACAAATCCAGCAATGTCGCCTCCTCGAATTCATTTATTCTCATCATACAACTTGTCAATATCATCAAGAAGCTGCTTTATCACAACATTGGCCCTCTCACCAAATTCAACATCGTGCCAAGCAAAGAAGCCACTACCACCATCCTGTCAAAATTTAAATTTTAGAATTCAGCATTTTCGGCAAGGCTTGCTGTCACTGTTATCGTCTTCATTTGCAGAAAAATACTGTCATCATGTTCATTACAGAAAAAAATAGAACAGCAGATAAAGGCTTTCTCTTACTGTTATCGTGCTCATTTGCAGAAAAATACTGTCATCGTGTTGATTGCAGAAAAAAAACATAACAACGGATAAATGCTTGTTGTCACTGTTATCGTGCTCATTTGCAGAAAAATACTATTTTTGTGTTCATTTGCAGAAAAAAAACAGAACAGCGGATAAAGGCTTGCTTGTCGCACCGATAATCAACCCATGCCTCAATCATGTTACCTGGTTATAGTTCGGACAACCATAAAACCTTCTCCCAGGGTTCCCTCGTATCCATGCCGTCCAACGGGGGGCCATGAATCCGTGATGGTAGTACCGCCGCGGCCCCTCGTATTCGTCTTCGCGACTTGGTTGCCTCACTAACACCACCCGTCTTTTGCTTCTTCCAGATGTTGAAGATGATGATAAAGCCATTTCCTTCCTCTCCTTAAGTCTCGATTCTCTCCTCTCCTTCTTCTATGCCTTTAATTCTTCCCGTTGCACCTGGATCTTGCCTTTAATGGAGCTCAAAACACAGACGGATGTCAAAACACAGACGGAGGTGTGGCCTTTAACTCCATCACCTACACCATTAATCAATCTCACCTGCCACGTGAAGCTTTGACTCACCAATTGTAGCAAGCTTTCTCAACTATTAGACGGACGTTAGCTTCTTTCAACGGCTGTAGTATTTTTGCAACAAATTTCTGATCCAATAGGCATTTTTGAACCTTAAATTTGTACATTGTGCTATGTGCTCCTGGTGTAAATGTACATGAGCATTTTTGCTCCTTTGCCCTTTCATTTATTATTTTGTCTTCTTTATTCTCATGGAGTGTAATGTATAATAGGAATAAAATTGAAAAGTTGTTGAATTTTAAAATAGAGTTAAAGAAACTTAAAATTTTTATTGACCTATATGAAACATGTTGAAAACAACGTATAAATAGAATGAGACACATAAAAAACAAAATTGTATAATCATGTTAAAAATTAAAATTTTAATTTTATTACTAACTTATAGGAAAACTTTTTCTCCACACAAAGGAGGATAGCTGGTTAACTACTACACCTTCCTGCCCCCAATTGGCAATCGTCACATTTATAATTTATTTTACTTTAAGTGATGTAATCCCTTGCATCACTTATTCTCCATCAAGTTATTGACGTTTAAACTCCTCATCAGTGCTTCATTGTTGATCAACTCATCTCCATTTCAGTGACTATAAAAACCCATCACCCTCAGATCATATCCTCAATTCTCAAAGAGAGAAATAAGTACAGCCATGGCTTCAAATCAACAAGTTAAGCTTTTCGTAATTGTAGGAAGCTCATTTGTTACGAGAGTAGAGATTGCTCTGAAACTCAAGGGAGTGGAATATGAGTACATTCATGAATCGTTGTCCAACAAAAGTGATCTTCTTCTCAAGTACAACCCTGTTCACAAGAAGGTCCCTGTTCTTCTTCACAACGACAAGCCTGTATGTGAGTCTCTAGTGATTGTTGAATACGTGGATGAGGCTTGGACTGGCTACCCCATCTTGCCTTCTGATCCTTATCACAGAGCCCAAGCTCGTTTCTGGTCTAAGTTCATCGATGACAAGGTAATTCAAAAGTCAAAACTTCAAGCTCTGTTTGTCTCTCAGTAGGAATTTGAATGATCAGTCGCTAAAAACAAGTGTTTTGTTGCTTGATTTCAGGTGCCGCCTGCAGTATTTAAAGCAGCATGGGATCCAAACGAGAAGGAGAGGGAAAAAGGTGCTGAAGAAGCAAGAGAGGCTCTAAACATTCTGGAAAACGAGCTGAAAGGGAAGTTCTTTAATGGAGATTCAGTTGGGTTAGTGGACATAGCTGCTCTGTTCATAGCTTTCTGGCTGCCGTTAGTTCAAGAAGCTGGTGGGCTTGATCTGTATAGCGGTGAAAAATATCCGAAGTTAGAGAAGTGGGGTCATGAGATTTTGAATCATCCTGTTGTGAAAGGAGTTTTGCCTCCCAGAGATCATCTCCTTGCCATCTACAAAACTCGATTTCAGAGCATCTCTGCTTCAAAGTAGATGATCACAAGAATTACCTGTAATAATCCAAGTGTTTGAGTTGTTTAATTATCCAGTGTTGTTCTGATTTATAGTTGAAATAAAAATAAGTACACGTTGGGTTTTCCCTTGCAAGGAAACCTGACTACCCCTTTCGTTTTGGATCATCATTATCTTTAATAAAGTTTTATGGTATGTTTTTCCATTCTTAAATCTTATTTTTGTCGTTTTAATGTTGTAGTATACAAGATTTTTCTTTCTTATGTTGCTTAAACTTGTCCATCCCTTGTTTTGAAAATATTCAAAACTGGGCCAACTTTAAAGATAAAAACAGATAATAAATAATGATTGGACTTTCATGTAAATCAAAGAAATGAGTCACAATATTACTTAACAAATGAAATGAGTCACAATATTACTTAACAAATGTGACGGTTATAAGTTTTGAGAAGAAGAAAATAAAAAATTTTGTTTGGATGATTGTTCTAAAAAATCATATGTGAGAAAAAAATTTTTTGGCCGGTCTCTTGACGCATAGCTTGGTAAGAAAGTGAAAATGACAAGTTTATACGGTAAATATACCATGAACTATTTTTTAATGTGCGCCTCATATCATAAATTTTATATAGGTGTAAAAACATTCATAAATTTTTTAAAATTGGATAAAAATGCCACTTTTATTAAATGGGTTAACCTTTTGTTGTCGGCCCCATATTTTATTATTTAAATGATTAGTTAAACGATGACGAAACTGTGCCATAATAAAAAGGATGGATGAAATTGATTTATAAGCATAATTACGAGTAAAAATATTTTGAGTAAAAACTAAAAAAAAGGCGATGCCAAATGTTTCCGAAATGTGTAAATTGTTAATGAACTTAAAAGACGAAAATCAACGATGCGTTTATATTTATTTTTCATTATTTTGTGGGCCCTCAAGTTGTTTACCAAGAACTGGCAAAGTAGACATAATCCGAGGATCCAAAAGAGATTTTCTTTTTTAAAAACACTCAATTGTTTCACATCAAAATTATTATCAATATTAATAATATGATGGACATTGACTCACAACCAAAAAGAACTTCCTCTCCAAACCATGCAGGGGCTTCTCCTACAAGTTTTGCTTAATAGTAGCATCATCAGTGCTTCCTTCTTTGAGCGACTCATCTCCGCTTCTAGCCCTTCTTTCGCTATATAAGGAACTGATCCGTCATCTCAGTGACCATAAAACCCTCAGATCATATCCTCAATTCTCAAAGATAGAAACAGCTCCAGCCATGGCTTCAAATCAACATGTCAAGCTTTTCGGAATCGTAGGAAGCCCATATGTGACGAGAGCAGAGATTGCTCTGAAACTCAAGGGAGTGGAATATGAGTACATTCATGAATCGTTTTCCAAAAAAAACAAAAGTGATCTTCTTCTCAAGTACAACCCTGTTCACAAGAAGGTACCTGTTCTGCTTCACAACGACAAGCCTGTATGTGAGTCTCTCGTGATTGTTGAATACGTGGACGAGGTTTGGACTGGCTACCCCTTCTTGCCTTCTGATCCTTATCACAAAGCCCAAGCTCGTTTCTGGTCTAAGTTCATAGATGACAAGGTAATTCAAAAGTCAAAACTTCAAGCTCTGTTTGTCTCTCAATAGGAATTTGAATGATCAGTCACTGAAAACAAGTGTTTGTTGCTTGATTTCAGGTGCGGCCTGCAGTATTTAAAGCAGCATGGAATCCAGACGAGAAGGAGAGGGAAAAAGGTGCTGATGAAGCAAGAGAGGCTCTAAACATTCTGGAAAACGCGCTGAAAGGGAAGTTCTTTGATGGAGATTCAGTTGGGTTAGTGGACATAGCTGCTCTGTTCGTAGCTTTCTGGCTGCCGTTAATTCAAGAAGCCGGTGGGCTTGATCTGTATAACGGTGAAAAATATCCGAAGTTAGAGAAGTGGGGTCATGAGATTTTGAATCATCCTGTTGTGATAGGAGTTTTGCCTCCCAGAGATCATCTCCTTGCCTTCTTCAAAACTCGATTTCAGAGCATCTCTGCTTCAAAGTAGATTATCACAAGAATTACCTGTAATAATCCAAGTGTTTGAGTTGTTTAATTATCCCTTGTTGTTGTGATTTATAGTTTAAATAAAATATGAACAAGTTGGGTTTTCTCTTGCAAGGAAACCTGACTATCCCTTTCGTTTTGGACCATCATTATCATTAATAAAGTTTTATTGTTTGTTTTTATTTCTTAAATCTTATTTTTGTCGTTTTGAGATTTTAACAATGTTGTAACTTAAGCTTGTCCATCCCCTGTTTTGAAAAGATTCAAAACTGGACCAACTTTATACATAAATAACAGATAATAAACAATTAGTGTGACTTTCATGCAAATCAAAGAATTGAGTGACAATATTACTTAATAAGTGTACAACAGTTACATATTTGTATCTTTCTGATAAATTATAGTTATTACTTAATAACTATAATGTATATACTCTTTTTTTTTTTTTTTGAAATTTTAGTGATTCACCATGCAATCACCATTTTACAATGACAAAAAAAAAAAAAGATAAAATAAATAAACCAACTAAAAATAAAGAGCTACGGAGATGCTTTAAAAATCTGATGCATCATTAGATTCTTCACTTTTCAATAACTGGTCCACCTTATAGTTTAAAGAGCAAATGAGAGAGGTTAGTTCCTTTAAGGAATCGTCCATGTGTCCTTATTCTCACAAGTAAATCTAGGCCATATGATGAAACTCGTTGATTGCGTAGAGGAGATATTCAATGCTTGTTTGAGGAAGGAGTTCATCTTTCGGCTTTTTGCTAGATGATGAATCAGAAGTTCTTTTGTGTTTGTTCATGATATTTTGTTGAATCAGAAGTTGGCTTTGAGAAGTTGAAATTGAAGTACAGAGAAGCGGAGATAAGTTTTCCAACATTTATATAGAGAGAGTTTCGTGGATTATCGAGCCATCGTGTTTTTTAGTATTAAAGATCATTATATTTTAAAAATGATGACGGTTAATTCTTAATGACCATTATGTATTTGACAATTTTTGTTAATTCATTGGTGTCTACTGTTAATTGCATAATTAACCACAATATTAACTTAGAATTGTTAAGTATTCTGGCAAAAATACTTTACGGTTCTTAATATAATTAACATGCTCTTATAGTTTAATAACTTTTCCTATGGTTTTATTTATAAGGTAGAGAGATAAGAAATTTTTTTGTTCTATTTATAAGTTATATCATTAAAATTTTCATATGAATGTTCTATTTAACATTTCATTTACTATCTTGTCGACTTTATTCTCATGGAGTATAATGTATAATAAGAAAAAAATTGAAAAGTTATTGAGTTTTAAAATAGAGTTAAAAAAGCTTAAAACTTTTATTGGCTTGTGTGAAACATGTTAAAAACAACCTATAAATAGAATGAGAGACTTAAAAAACAAAATTGTATAATCATGTAAAAAAATTAAAATTTTAATGATATTACTAACTTATAGATAAATAACAGATAATAAACAATTAATGTGACTTTCATGTAAATCAAAGAAATAAGTGACAATATTACTTACTAAGTGTGACAGGAAAAATGTACAAACGTTATGTATTTCCATGGTATTCTAATAAGTGACAGTTGTAACTTAATAACCGTAATGTATATACCTTTTTTCTTGAAATTTTGGTGGTCGATTATGCAATCACCATTTTACAAAAAAAAAAAAAAAATAGACCAAGTAAATAAAGAAACTAAAAATAAAAAGTCACGGAGATATTTTAAGAATTTCATCAAATTTCTTCATTCTCTAATAATTTGTCCACCTTCTCGTTCAAAGAGCGAACAAGAGAGGTTAGTTCCTTCAATTTTTGGTCCATGCTTCATTGCTCATGCAAGTAAATTTGGATCATATGATGGAGCTCGTAGGTTATGTGGAGGAGACCTTCAATGTTTGTTGATGGAGGGAGTTCATCTTTTAGTTTTTTTGTTGGATGATGAATCAGAGGTTTTCTTGCGTTTGTCCATGATATTTTGTTGAATCAAAAGTTGGTTTTGAGAAGTTGAAATGGAATTACAGAGAAGAAGAGTTCAGTTTTCCAACGCTTATATAGAGAGGGTTCTGTGGACTATTGAGCCTTCACGCATTTTAGTATTAAAGATAATTATATTTTAAAAATGGCAAAGGTTAATTCTTAATAACTGTTATGATTTGACAATTTTTTTAATCCATTGATGTTTATTGTTAATTGCATAATTAACCACAATATTAACTTAGAATCGTTAAGTATACTGGTAAAAATAACATGGTCTTACAATTTAATAACTTCTTGTATGGTTTTATTTATAAGGTAGAGAAATAAGAATTTTTTTTTGTTCTATTCATAAGTTATATCATTAAAATTTTCATATGAATGTTCTATGTAACATTTCATCTATTATTTTGTCGACATTACTCTTGTGGAGTGTAATGTATAATATGGATAAAGCTGAAAAATTGTTAAATTTTAAATCAGAGTTAAAGAAACTTAAAATGTTTATGGGCCTATGTGAAACATGTTGAAAACAACTTATAAATAGAATAAGAGATATAAAAAACAAAATTATATCATCATGTTAAAAATTAAAATTTTAATTATATTTCTAACTTATATGAAAACTTTTTCTCCACTCAAAGGAGGATAACTGGTTAACTATACACCTCCCTGCCCCCAATCGGCAATCCTCACATTTATAATTTATTTTACTTTAAGTGATGTAGTCCCTTGCATCACTTATTCTCCATCAAGTTACTGACCTTTCAAGTCTTCATTAGTGTTTCCTTTGATGACCGACTCAATTCTCAAAGAGAGAAACAAGTGCACAGCCATGTCTTCAAATCACAAGTTAAGCTTTTTGAATAATCCAGTTTTTATTCAAAAAAAAAAAAAAAAAAAAGAATGGTCGAGAACGACGAAGAAGGGCGACGCCAAATGTTCGTTGAATGCTAAATTGTTAATATGCTAAAAAACTTTTGAACAAAAAAAAAAAAAAAAAACTAAAAGACGAAAATCATCAAATCGTCCCGTTGCGTCTACATTTATTTTTCATTATTTGGTGGGGCCTCAATTTGTTTATCTGTGTTTCGCATAACGGTAGGAAAAATGAATTATTATGATTATGATTTGTTAAAAATGACTTAATAGAAAAATCAATTTTTGTAATGTAATTTATGTTTAGATGAGCGATTTATTTTTAGACAATAAGTGCTTATAAATTGTGATTTAAGTGATAAGTGACTTAATAGAAAAGTTGTAGTGAGGAGTTTATTTAATAAGTAGCTTATTCTACCCGTGATGCAATTAAAATAAACTGAATCAAACATTATAAAAACGCAATACGTTTTTATTTGGGTTTATTGTCCCAAAACGAACTTATTTCTACCTAATAAGCTGAACCAAACACACCCCAAGACAGGATACGACGATCCAATAGAGACTTTCTTTTTTTTTTAAAAAATTCAATTTTACATCAAAATCAGTTTTTTTTGGGAGAATTCTTGAAAAAAAAATCTAGAAATTGGTTTCCTAAGAAAAAAGTTGGGATGTTTCGACATTTTCTAATCAACTCTTAGTAAAAAACTCATTTATCATTTTTCAAATTTTAAGTTTTTTTTAGGGATTCTCCTTTTTTTTTTTCGAAAAAATCAGTAATTGAGACTTGAGGGTCATAATGTGGAATTAATATAACATTATAATTTATTAAAATAAAAAATAGAAGTCTTTTTCACATTTTTTATATAGATCAAGGAAAACTTTAAATCTCATAAACTATGCCATAAAATTTAATAACTTTCTAACTCTATCTCTATTTAATATACAAAATATCAAATGAAGCAAAATCAACACAATAATAAATAAAAAGTTAAATTATACTTTTACAAAAAAAAGGGTTAAATTATACTTTCATATTAAAATTTTAATAAAATGCCTTATAAGTAGGACAAAAAAAGCTTATCTCTCTCTACCTTATATATATAGGACTAGAGGAGTAGAGTTAATGGAGTTTAAGTTTTTTTTTTTTTATCTATGTAAAATATGCTGGAAATGACTTATAAATATAAGTAGTGAAGTATAACGTAAAACCGTATAATTCATGTTAAAATTTTAAATTTTAATGGTATACTAACCAACTTATAGGAAAACTTTTTCTCCACACAAAGGAGGATATCTTGTTAGCTAATACTTTCTCATGTTCTAAATATAAGATATATTTAGAAAGTTGATCTTTATCTTAAATATAAAATAAAATTTTCATATTTGTCAACGTTTTTATAATTTATCCAATTATCCCTATTGATAATCTCTTAACAATAATCAAGGAGGAGAGAAAATAAAGAAATTAAAAAAGATGATTAGAATATTTTAAAAAATACATATAATATCAACTAACTCAATTAACTTCCTTAATCTAATCAAATTAAATAAAAATGTCTTCTACTACTGCGAGTACATCCGTGCACCCAATCGGCAATCCTCACATCCATTTTACTTCAAGTGATGTAATCCCTTGCATCACACTTCTTCCCCATCAAGTTATTGACTTTTAAACTCTTCATTAGTGCCTCCTTTCGCTATATAAGGAACTGATCCGCCATCCCAGTGACCATAAAACACTCAGTTCGTATTCTCAATTCTCAAAGAGTGAAACAAGTACAGCCATGGCTTCAAATCAACAAGTTAAGCTTTTCGTAATTGTAGGAAGCCCATTTATAACGAGAGCAGAGATTGCTCTGAAACTCAAGGGAGTGGAATATGAGTACGTTCATGAATCGTTATCCAACAAAAGTGATCTTCTTCTCAAGTACAACCCTGTCCACAAGAAGGTCCCTGTTCTTCTTCACAACGACAAGCCTGTATGTGAGTCTCTTGTCATTGTTGAATACGTGGATGAGGCTTGGACTGGCTACCCCATCTTGCCTTCTGATCCTTATCACAGAGCCCAAGCTCATTTCTGGTCTAAGTTCATCGATGACAGGGTAATTCAAAAGTCAAAACTTCAAGCTCTGTTTTTCTCTCAGTTGGAATTTGAATGATCAGTCACTAAAAACAAGTGTTTTGTTGCTTGATTTCAGGTGTTGCCTGCAGTATTTAAAGCGGCATGGAATCCAGACGAGAAGGAGAGGGAAAAAGGTGCTGAAGAAGCAAGAGAGGCTCTAAACATTTTGGACAACGAGCTGAAAGGGAAGTTCTTTAATGGAGATTCAGTTGGGTTAGTGGACATAGCTGCTCTGTTCATAGCTTTCTGGCTGCCGTTAATTCAAGAAGCTGGTGGGCTTGATCTGTATAGCGGTGAAAAATATCCAAAGTTAGAGAAGTGGGGTCATGAGATTTTGAATCATCCTATTGTGAAAGGAGTTTTGCCTCCCAGAGATCATCTACTTGCCGTCTTCAAAACTCGATTTCAGAGCATCTCTGCTTCAAAGTAGATGATCACAAGAATTACCTGTAATGATCCATGTGTTTGAGTTGCTTAATTATCCAGTGTTGATGTGATTTAGAGTTGAAATAAAATATGTACAAGTTGGGTTTTCTCTTGCAAGGAAACCTGACTATCCCTTTCGTTTTGGATCATCATTATCCTTCATAAAGTTTTGTTGTTTGTTTTTCTTTCTTAAATCTTACTTTCGTCGTTTTCATGTTGTAGTGTACTAAATTTTTCTTATTTGTGTAACTTAAGCTTGTCCATCTCCTGTTTTGAATGGCCAATTTTATAGATAAACAACAGATAATAAATAATTAGTGTGACTTTCATGTAAATTAAAGAAATGAGTGACAATATTACTTAATAAGTGTAGACCGATATGTATTTGTATGATTCTAATAAATGAGTTATTACTTGATAACCATAATGTATATAACTATTTTTTTTAAAAAAAAATTATTGGTTGATTATGCAATCACCATTTTACAAAGACAAAAAAAAAAAAAAATAAACAAATAAAAAATTATGGTGATGTTTTGAAAATCTGATGCATCATTGGATTCTTTATTCCTCAATACTTATCCATCTTCTATTTCAAAGAGTGAACGAGAGGGGTTTCTTTCTTCAAGGACTGGTCCATTTGTCCTTGCTTTCACAAATAAATCTGGGCTATATGATGGAATTCATAGGTTGCATGGAGGAGACCTTCAATACTTGTTGGTTGAAGGACTTCATCTTTCGGTTTTATGCCAAATTATGAATAAAAAGTTCTCTTGCGTTTGTCCATGATGTTTTGTTGAATCAGAAATTGATTTTGAGAAGTTGAAATGGGATTATAGAAAAGTGGAGTTCAATTTTCGGACGTTTATATAAAGAGAGTTCCGTGGACTATCGAGCTGTCGCGTCTTTTAGTGTTAAAGATCATTATATTTTATAAATGGCGATGGTTAATTCTTAATAACCGTTATGTATTTGAATTTTTTTTTTTAATTCATTGGTGCTACTGTTAATTGCATAATCAACCACAATATTAACTTAGAATCGTTAAGTATGCTGACAAAAATACTTTATGGTTCTTAATATTTATTAACATGGTCTTACAATTTAATAAATTTTCCTATGGTTTTATTTATAAGGTAGAGAGATAAGAAATTTTTTTGTTCTATTCATAAGTTATATCATTAAAATTTTCATATGAATGTTTTATTTAACATTTTATTTATTATTTTGTTGACTTTATTTTCATGGAATATAATGTATAATAGGGATAAAGTTGAAACGTTATTGAATTTTAAAACAGAGTTAAAGAAGCTTAAAGTTTTTATTGACTTGTGTGAAATATGTTGAAAACAACGTATAAATAGAATGAGAGACGTAAAAACCAAACTTGTATAATCATGTTAAAAATTAAAATTTTAATGATATTACAAACTTATAGAAAACTTTTTCTCCACACAAAGGAAGATAACTGCTTAACTAACACACCTTCCTGCCCCCCATCGGCAATCCTCACATTTACAATTTATTTTTCTTTAAGTGATGTAATCCCTTGCATCACATTTATAATGTTGTAGTATACTTAGATTTTTCTTACTTGTTGAGCTTAAGCTTGTCCAACCCATGTTTTGAAAAGATTCAAAACAGGGCCAACTTTATAGATAAATAACAGATAATAAATAATTAGTGTGACTTACATGCAAATCAAAGAAATGAGTGACAATATTACTTAATAAGTACGGCGGATAAAAAATACAACCATAATGTATTTACATGATATTTTAATAAGTGATAATTGTTACTTTACAATCGTAATATATACACTTTTTTTTTTTTTGAAATTTTGGTGGTTGATTATGCAACCACCATTTTATCAAAAAATAAAAATAAATAAAAGACCAAGTAAATAAAAAAAACTAAAAATAAAATGTTGCTGAGATGTTTTAAGAATATTATATATGTTCATATTCTTCATTCTTTAGTAACTTGTTAACCTTCTCGTTCATAGAGCGAACAAGAGAGGTTTGTTCCCTCAATGACTGATCCATGCGTTCTTGCTCTTGCAAGTAAATTTGGACCACATGATGGAACTTGTAGGTTATATGGATGAGACCTTCAATGTTTCTTGGCAGAGGGAGTTCATTTGTTGGTTTTTTGCCAGATGATGAATCAAAAGTTCTCTTACGTTTGTCCATGATGTTTTGTTGAATCAGAAGTTGGCTTTGAGAAGTTGACAAAAATACTTTATGATTCTTAATATTTATTAGCATGGTCTTACAATTTAATAATTTTTCCAATGGTTTTATTTTTAAGGTAGAGAGATAAGAATTTTTTTTTTGTTCTATTCATAAGTTATATCATTAAAATTTTTATATGAATGTTTTACTTAACATTTCATTTATTATTTTGTCTACTTTATTCTCATAGAGTATAATGTATAATAGGGATAAAATTGAAAGTTATTGAATTTTAAAGTAGAGTTAAAAAAGCTTAAAATATTTATGGGCTTGTGTGAAATATGTTGAAAACAATTTATAAATAGAATAAGAAAAGTAAAACACAAAATTGTATAATCATGTTAAAAATTAAAATTTTAATAATATCACTAACTTCTACGAAAACTTTTTCTCCACACACAAAGGAGGATAATTGGTTAACTAATACACGTTCCTGCCTCGGATCTACAATCCTCACATTTATAATTTATTTTACTTTAAGTGATGTAATCCCTGACATCGCTTCTTCTCCATCAAGTTATTGACTTTTAAAGTCTTCATTAGTGCTTCCGTTGTTGACCAAGTTATCTCCATTTCAGTGACTATAAAAACCCATCACCCTCAGATCATATCCTCAATTCTCAAAGAGAGAAATAAGTACAGCCATGGCTTCAAATCAACAAGTTAAGCTTTTTGGAATCGTAGGAAGCCCACTTGTTACGAGAGCAGAGATTGCTCTCAAACTCAAGGGAGTGGAATATGAGTACGTTAATGAATCGTTATCCAACAAAAGTGATCTTCTTCTTAAGTACAATCCTGTTCACAAAAAGGTCCCTGTTCTTCTTCACAACGACAAGCCTGTATGTGAGTCTCTTGTCATTGTTGAATACGTGGATGAGGCTTGGACTGGCTACCCCATCTTGCCTTCTGATCCTTATCATAGAGCCCAAGCTCATTTCTGGTCGAAGTTCATGGATGACAAGGTAATTCAAAAGTCAAAACTTCAAGCTCTGTTTTTTTCTCAGTAGGAATTTGAATGATCAGTCACTAAAAACAAGTGTTTTGTTGCTTGATTTCAGGTGCTGCCTGCAGTATTTAAAGCGGCATGGGATCCAGATGAGAAGGAGAGGGAAAAAGGTGCTGAAGAAGTAACAGAGGCTCTAAACATTCTGGAAAACGAGCTGAAAGGGAAGTTCTTTAATGGAGATTCAGTTGGATTAGTGGACATAGCTGCTCTGTTTATAGCTTTCTGCCTGCCGTTACTTCAAGAAGCTGGTGGGCTTGATCTGTATGGTGGTGAAAAATATCCAAAGTTAGAGAAGTGGTGTTATGAGATTTTGAATCATCCTGTTGTGAAAGGAGTTTTGCCTCCCAGAGATATTCTCCTTGCCATCTTCAAAACTCGATTTCAGAGCATCTCTGCTTCAAAGTAGATGATCACAAGAATTACCTGTAATGATCCATGTGTTTGAGTTGTTTAATTATCCAGTGTTGTTGTGATTTATGGTTGAAATAAAAATAAGTACACGTTGGGTTTTCCCTTGCAAGGAAACCTGACTACCCCTTTCGTTTTGGATCATCATTATCTTTAATAAAGTTTTATGGTATGTTTTTCCATTCTTAAATCTTATTTTTGTCGTTTTAATGTTGTAGTATACAAGATTTTTCTTTCTTATGTAGCTTAAACTTGTCCATCCCTTGTTTTGAAAATATTCAAAACTGGGCCAACTTTAAAGATAAATAACAGATAATAAATAATGATTGGACTTTCATGTAAATCAAAGAAATGAGTCACAATATTACTCAACAAATGTGACGGTTATAAGTTTTGAGAAGAAGAAAATAAAAAATTTTGTTTGGATGATTTTTCTAAAAAATCATATGTGAGAGAAAAAAATTATATAAAATTTTGTTTGAAATATTTGTTCTTAAAATGAATAAAATCTTAATTCCAGTGAGCACCAAGTAAATTGGGGTAAATTGAAACTGAAGAGTGGCAAATTCTTTTTTAAAAGGCTAGAGCTCAAACTATTAACTACTGGAAAAGTTAATGCCCTTTGATTGTTACCTAATTTTATACAATAAAAAGGAAAAATAAGAAAAAAGATTTAAAAATGGGATTACTAATGTGAGGCTGAAATTGTGCATGATATCAGTACTTTTTTCAAGAGCCTCAAAATTATTAAAGTTAACTAAGGGAAAATTATAGATAAGGTCCTTTTGGAAGAATATGAGATTTTGAAATGTTGTACATTTTCAAGAATGCCCCTCAGTTTTTATTTTCAAAAAAGGTAAGGTTCCATCGCCGGCCGCTACGCTGGCGGGTTGGCTGTCGGAGTTTTGGTGACAATTTGAATAATGCGATTAACTACTTAAGTATAGAGATCGACAAATTTAGGCTCCTAAACTCTGTCAAGCGTCGTTGACAAATTGAATAATGATAATGACAACTTACATATGACAATTCACAACTATGGTATAGAGAGTGACAATTTGGGATGACAAATTGAATAATGACAATGATAACTTATGTGTAACGATTTGCAATTATGGTATAAAGAGTGACAATTTGGGAAGCTCAAATTGTCAATCTCTATAGATAAGTTGTCATTTTTCTAATTCAACTTGTCACAATGTCTAATAGAACTTTAGGAGCTAAAGTTGTCAAACTCTATACTCAAGTAGTTAATTGTATTATTCAAGTTGACACTAGAACTCCGACCGTAGGCCCATTGGTGGAGGTTGGGGTTGGGCGGCGGATGTCCGGCGCCGGCAGCCAATGGAGCTCCGATCGGTGAGGGGGATTTGCTTTTTTCTTTTTTAAATAAAAGAGAGGCCCATTTTAGTAAAAGTATGGTATTTCAAAATATCATATTGGTATTTAAATGACATTTTTCCATTAATTAATTCATTTTTATAAAAATTGAATCTGTTTTAAACTTCAATAAAATTACATAAATCTTCTCTTTATTTTTTTTAAAAAAGTAAATCCCATATCCATTTTTAAAATACATCAAGTTCTCTTTTAATATATTAACTAAAATAAACTTTTTTAATCAATCTAGATATATAACCTTTGTCCACTGAAAAATATTAAATAGGCCCATCTACAGCGGGAGATCAAAATTCAAAACAATGACATTTGTTTTGGGGGCCAAAAAGAGGTGACTTTTCTAGTTTGTTAGATCCTATGAACATTCTGGTCCTATTAATGCCACAAAAACTTGGTTACTGTGTTAGATTTAGATCTTAGTACTGACAGTTGTTACGAGAGCAGAGATTGCTCTGAAACTCAAGGGAGTGGAATATGAGTACGTTCATGAATCGTTTTCCAACAAAAAAAAAAGTGTTCTTCTTCTCAAATACAACCCTGTTCACAAGAAGGTCCCTGTTCTGCTTCACAACGACAAGCCTCTATGTGCGTCTCTCGTGATTGTTGAATACGTGGATGAGGTTTGGACTGGCTGGCCCATCTTGCCTTCTGATCCTTATCACAAAGCCCAAGCTCGTTTCTGGTCTAAGTTCATAGATGACAAGGTAATTCAAAAGTGAAAACTTCAAGCTCTGTTTGTCTCTCAGAAGGCATTTTGTCAACACCCGTTTCTATTTCGATAATCAAAGAGTAATAACGATGAAATTCAATAGGCATACAGAAAAGTACAATTATACTGATAGAAATATTCGTTTACGATCCCAACGTTGTTCGTTTACAAATCTGATATTGTTCGTCGACGGAAACGGAAAATACATCAGAAGTTTTAATATTTACAAATTTCACCAAAATATCACAAAATAGACTAATTATGCCCACGTTCTTGACCCCGCCTCGAGACACGCGCTGCTCACTTCCCGACGTCAATGTCTTTGCCCTTTGGCCCACTGGTACCCGCTGAGGTGTTTATTTAAAAATAGGGTGAGATTCCGAAGAATCTCCGTAGAGACATAATATCGTTCATAGAAAATGCGAAAAGTAAATATGTCATGCGCCAAGGTATGCACAAATTAATGAACAACATAAACACATCATCATCATGTATACATGAGCAGGGCCCAGCCCCACAATCTACACCGGTTGGACTTCTGCCAACTCCCAGTGTAAGTGCACCTCTGGCACTAACAGCCTCTCTCTAGGCAAATCATGTTATTAATAAAGTGCATTTACAAAACATTGGCATCCACACAATCACATAACTTATGGCATAGTGTATGAAGGATAATGTCCCTACCTCAAAGCTTTATAATCCTCTTTTAACTGTGCCTCGAAGAACGTGTCGTATCCGACCTCCAAATCGGTCCTAAAATATTAAATGTACCAGAAATAGGTCATAACCTATCCAAGTATCATTTTAGACTCTTCCATAATGTTTATTGTGGTTATATTAGTCTATGGTGAAAATTTACAAAAATGCCCCCGGGAACCCGGCCCGGCCCCGCCGTAACCGGCCTGATGGCACGTTTTCCCAAAATTTTGACTAAGGCTATTCTGACTTATTTTCACCCAAGGAATCCATTTCCGGGCTCGAAATTGCCAAATTCACGGTCAAATTACAAAAATACCCTTGACAGCCCCTATTTAGTGATTTCAGTGGCGTTTTCGTAATTATGCTTTTTCGGCCTCTACCGAAAAAGTGCCCAACTGTAACCCCACCTATTTTTGCCCACTGAGTCCAATGGAACCATTTATTTCATGAAAATCCAACTCCTTGTACCAGTTCTGGTCTGGCCGAAATATTGAAGGGAAAATAGAAAAATGAAGCTTTGTGTTTTAGCTTCCAAAACTTGTACTTTTCCACTTCTAATCCTTGATTAATTCATTTAAAAACTTCATAATCATGATTTAAAGGATTTTGGGCAGCATAACCCCTTAGGATTATGGCTTTTCCAATTTTACAACTTAACCAAAAATCACATAAATCAAACAACAATCACCAACAACAACTTCAATACACAAAGAAGTTGAGATTTTGGAGATTACCTCTTGATCCTTGGTGTTTCTCTCTCTAGAACGTCCTCTCTCTCCCCTCAACCTTGAGATTAGCTTGCTAACATGGTGATCCCTAGAGAAAAAGAGATTAGAGAAGCTATTATGCAAGAGAGGAAGGTTTGAACACAAGAACAACAATACCTACCTTAGACTTCTTCCTCCTTGAGCTCTCCTCTTCTCTCTATTTCTCAAGCTTTCTCTCTCTTCCTCTTTCCCTTGTGCCTTGAACGAAATGTGTGTATGAAGGGGAAGGGAAGATATTTTATTAACCTTGTCATCTTTCTTCCTAGCCCTTGATTTCATCAATGGTTGAGATTGCAACACCTTTCATGTACACCATCATTCCATTTTTGTGTACACTCAACCTTGCCATGCTTCCCTTTTGTGTACACTCAACCTAAATTATCATTTCCTTCTCTCTTTGTTGGCCAAAAACGTGCTCCCTCTTATGCTCCAACTAAATCAAGTGTTCCTTCCATTTACTCAAGTCAATTGGTGCAAAAGTTGGTCACCTAACCTTATGACATAAGTAAGGACTTATGACACAACAATTATCTCCATCATCTTTCATGTGGTGTTGACACTTGGCCTCATTGGATTTTGACACTTGTCTTCTCCTCCTTCATCCCTAAATTTCTAAAATAATTAAGAGAAAAAGGAAGATTACTTTATTTCTCAAATTTTCGGAATAATGCCAATTCTAGCAGATTTTCTGCCTTAACTTTGAAAAATCATAACTAATTTTGTAGACATTGTTTCGAGGCGATTCCAAAGCCTACGGAACCCTCATTGAGTCTAGTTTCAAGGAAAAATATTGAATTTTACTGGAAATGATCATATTATTCCCAGATTTTCAATCTTTGACCGCTGCTCCAGAAACTTTCCAGATTTTCTGGATTAACTTCAAAAATTCATATATTTTTGTACATAGCTTCAATTGAGTCATTTGACCTATCAAATTAAAGCTTAGGATGTCTACTTTCACCCTGTAAAATTTCATAATTTTTTTGTCATCATTTGGTCTTCAAAAACTATATGACAATCTCACTACCTCGCAGGCGATTTCACTGAAAACACTATTCAACCTTCAATTTTCAATATTTAATTCTTTTGGCCTTAAATATTCACCATTTCATTTAATATATATAATAATTAAAATATATTCTTGGTGAATAAAATTTGGGATGTTACACATTTGAATGATTAGTCTCTAAAAACAAGTGTTTTGTTGCTTGATTTCAGGTGCTGCCTGCAGTATTTAAAGCAGCATGGAATCCAGATGAGAAGGAGAGGGAAAAAGGTGCTGATGAAGCAAGAGAGGCTCTAAACATTCTGGAAAACGAGCTGAAAGGGAAGTTCTTTGATGGAGATTCAGTTGGGTTAGTGGACATAGCTGCTCTGTTCATAGCTTTCTGGCTGCCGTTAATTCAAGAAGCTGGTGGACTTGATCTGTATAGCGGTGAAAAATATCCAAAGCTAGAGAAATGGGGTCATGAGATTTTGAATCATCCTGTTGTGATAGGAGTTTTGCCTCCCAGAGATCATCTCCTTGCCTTCTTCAAAACTCGATTTCAGAGCATCTCTGCTTCAAAGTAGATTATCACAAGAATTACCTGTAATAATCCAAGTGTTTGAGTTGTTTAATTATCCCTTGTTGTTGTGATTTATAGTTTAAATAAAATATGAACAAGTTGGGTTTTCTCTTGCAAGGAAACCTGACTATCCCTTTCGTTTTGGACCATCACTATCATTAATAAAGTTTTATTGTTTGTTTTTATTTCTTAAATCTTATTTTTGTCGTTTTGAGATTTTAACAATGTTGTAACTTAAGCTTGTCCATCCCCTGTTTTGAAAAGATACAAAACTGGACCAACTTTATAGATAAATAACAGATAATAAACAATTAGTGTGACTTTCATGCAAATCAAAGAATTGAATGACAATATTAGTTAATAAGTGTACAACAGTTATATATTTGTATCGTTCTAATAAATTATAGTTATTATTTAATAACTATAATGTATATACTCTTTTTTTTTTTTTTTTTGAAATTTTAGTGATTCACCATGCAATCACCATTTTACAATGACCAAAAAAAAAAAAAAAGATCTTCAATTCTGATGCATTATTAGATTCTTCATTCTTCAATAACTGGTCCACCTTGTAGTTTAAAGAGCAAACGAGAGAGGTTAGTTCCTTTAAGGAATGGTCCATGTGTCCTTACTCTCACAAGTAAATCTAGGCCATATGATGAAACTCGTCGATTGCGTAGAGGAGATATTCAATGCTTGTTTGAGGAAGGAGTTCATCTTTCGGCTTTTTGCTAGATGATGAATCAGAAGTTCTTTTGCGTTTGTTCATGATGTTTTGTTGAATTAGAAGTTGTCTTTGAGAAGTTGAAATTGAAGTATAGAGAAGCGGAGATCAGTTTTCCAACATTTATATAGAAAGAGTTTTGTGGATTATTGAGCCATCGTGTTTTTTAGTATTAAAAATTATTATATTTTAAAAATGACGACGGTTAATTCTTAATGACCATTATATATTTGACAATTTTTGTTAATTCATTGGTGTCTACTGTTAATTGCATAATTAACCACAATATTAACTTAGAATTGTTAAGTATACTGGCAAAAATACTTTACGGTTCTTAATATAATTAACATGCTCTTATAGTTTAATAACTTTTCCTATGGTTTTATTTATAAGGTAGAGAGATAAGAAATTGTTTTGTTCTATTCATAAGTTATATCATTAAAATTTTCATATGAATGTTCTATTAAACATTTCATTTACTATTTTGTCGACTTTATTCTCATGGAGTATAATGTATAATAAGAAAAAAATTGAAAAGTTATTGAGTTTTAAAATAGAGTTAAAAAAGCTTAAAACTTTTATTGGCTTGTGTGAAACATGTTAAAAACAACATATAAATAGAATGAGAGACTTAAAAAACAAAATTGTATAATCATGTAAAAAAATTAAAATTTTAATGATATTACTAACTTATAGATAAATAACAGATAATAAACAATTAATGTGACTTTCATGTAAATCAAAGAAATAAGTGACAATATTACTTACTAAGTGTGACAGGAAAAATGTACAAACGTTATGTATTTCCATGGTATTCTAATAAGTGACAGTTGTAACTTAATAACCGTAATGTATATACCTTTTTTCTTGAAATTTTGGTGGTCGATTATGCAATCACCATTTTACCAAAAAAAAAAGACCAAGTAAATAAAGAAACTAAAAATAAAAAGTCACGGAGATGTTTTAAGAATCTTATGCTTCATCAAATTCTTCATTCTCTAATAATTTATCCACCTTCTCATTTAAAGAGTGAACAAGAGAGGTTAGTTCCTTCAAGGACTGGTCCATGCTTCATTGCTCATGCAAGTAAATTTGGATCATATGATGGAGCTCGTAGGTTACGTGCAGGAGACCTTCAATTTTTGTTGATGGAGGGAGTTCATCTTTTAGTTTTTTTGCTGGATGATGAATCATAGGTTTTCTTGCGTTTGTCCATGATATTTTGTTGAATCAGAAATTGGTTTTGAGAAGTTGAAATGGAATTACAGAGAAGAAGAGTTCAGTTTTCCAATGCTTATATAGAGAGGGTTTTGTGGACTATTGAGCATTCACGTCTTTTAGTATTAAAGATCATTATATTTTAAAAATGGTGAATGTTAATTCTTAATAACTGTTATGATTTGACAATTTTTTTTAATCAATTGGTGTTTACTGTTAATTGCATAATCAACCACAATATTAACTTAGAATCGTTAAGTATATTGGTAAAAATAACATGGTCTTACAATTTAATAACTTCTTGTATGGTTTTATTTATAAGGTAGAGAGATAAGAAATTTTTTTTTGTTCTATTCATAAGTTATATCATTAAAATTTTCATATGAATGTTCTATGTAACATTTCATTTATTATTTTGTCGACGTTACTCTTGTGGAGTGTAATGTATAATAGGGATAAAGCTGAAAAATTGTTAAATTTTAAACCAGAGTTAAAGAAACTTAAAATGTTTATTGGCCTATGTGAAACATGTTAAAAACAACTTATAAATAGAATAAGAGATATAAAAAACAAACACTACTACAAAAAAGCAAAGCTGTGGCGCTAGAGAAATGCCACCTATCTAAACGCTACTAAAACAGCTGTGGCGCTTGGAAGCGCCACAGATTTTTTAAAATTTTTTTTATGCAAATACCTCCTGGCCAGGCGCCACAGGAGTCAACACCTCCTGGGGCGCCTCCTCATGCAGGCGTCACAGGAGGTGTTTTTTTTCTCTTCGTATTGGTTTTTTTTAATATATTTTTTCCTCATATTTTTTGGGTTCTTCATATCGGGTTTTTTTAGCATATTTTTTCCTCATATATATCTCCCATGCATATATAATTATATAGTCTACAAGGTTTAATAAGAACAATGATAGATAACTTTAAAATGATACCAACAATAGATTAATTAGCTAAAGTAGTACTGAAAATTGTTATACAATATATTGTAAACCTAGCTGAATGAAATACAACAAATTCAACTTCAACAAACATGCATGACACAATAATTGACAATTAGAAACAACACAAAAAGGACCAGCTAGTGAATTTAATAGTATATATAGCTACCCAGAGATTTGCCTAAACACATATTCACACCATTCCTCGATCACTTCATTAACCTGATGGTCTGTCAAAGCGTCACAACGTTGATCTTCATAATACTACAGATATATACAATAAGACACAAGTTAGAACGAATTAAAATCAGTAAAACATAATTGTCAGGCACTAATTTAATTTCATTACAAAACAATATGAAGTGCAACTAAATAACTTACTTTTTGAGGAATGAATGGCTGATCATGCATAATAATATCCTTCATAAATTTCATGATATAGTACCCACAATAATTGTCATTAGGTTGGAAAGGGCACTGCAAAAATATAATGCAATATTTAACTCTGTTCATGAATAAAATGTGTTTACTAACAAAGTCTAAGTAAAGTCAAATATCAATACATGTATCTTCTTCCAAGGATAGCTAAGGCGAGGGTCAGTAACTTTAGAATAGTTTAACGAGACAGATGACCGATACGCAGTCAATGCGCTAACAAAACAAATAGAAACTTATTACTTTTGGTTATTCAATCACGTACGCAAATATTTATACATAGGCACATATACATACCTACTGATCAATAGTAACATATCAAAACGGTCTTGTGGAAGACCATTTTTCAGAGGATCCACATAATAAATGCGAGGGCCTGAAGGTTCCGCTGGATTGATAACGATCAATATCCAATGGCGCCTAAAATATATTGTAAATTTTTTTTTGAACAATCATGTTATGATAGAAGTTAAACAATAAAAACAAAAATTGTACCAATAATAACTTACCCCGTATTATACGACACTAAAAATAATGTATTTTGTGTCGTTTTCTTGCTAAAGTACTCTTTCAGCTCATTAGACTGCGCATTTACATCTACTTTACCCTCATGATGACCAACAAGAAAAGGGTTGACAAATGCGAATTGGACCCTATGTGTATCCATTAAAACGTCTTGGTCCAAATGCCTGGTATAAAACATACAATGTCATGAGAAACAAAAGAAATGGAACGAGAAATATTAATAACAGTGATAAACGATGATAGTGAAGTACCTTATCCAGATGTTGATAGCCGAAGCACTAACCCAATCACGAGCACATATGTCCTGCACGACCTCGGCAGTAACATAATCAACTAGACCACTAACACTGTAGATATGTCTTGGAATACGTAATTGTACTCCTCCCTCACCGAGAAATTGTGGTGCAATCGTTATTAATTGATCGAGAAATGAGGTTTGTCTTCTTCTGCTCTGTTGGCTAGCCGATGCTTTTGACTTGGGTTGTGTTGTTGAAGACTTTGAAATCTTACCCTGCGCAAATCAGAAAATTAAATCACAGTTTGAGATGAAAGTTCGAAGGAAAAGTGCAGGGAATTTTAAATGAACTACCTTTTCACATGGCTCGATAAGACCTATTGGCCAAGTAACATAGCCACCTACAACATCTGCCACCTTTATTTACTCATCCCGAGACGGGATCGGTAAGAGGGCGTCTTCGTTCCTGCAGACGTCAACCCTCACCCGGAGTGTGTTATCGGGCAACGGTGAATTGTGCAGTATGTCCTTACCAGTGTTGTAGGCAGCACCCACTGCAACCGCGTGCTTGGATGTTTGCTCGACATATCTCTTGCATTGAAATTCACCCTACGGAAAATAGAGTTAATATGTTAAAGTTTGCTTAATTATAGAATTTAACATAAAGTTAAGTAGTAAAGAAATTAATTACCGAAGAAAAAGGGACTTTAGGCATGGAAGTGCAGCTATCTCTGAAACTTGGGCTATCACAGAACGGAACATTTGGTGTTGGCCTACCCTGGACCAACTGTTGTATTTGCGTTGTTAACGACTCATTCTGTTCTTGCATCAAACGCATTTGTTCGGTGAATTGTTCTTCTCGTTGTTCCTTGTAGCGCATTTGTTGTTGAAGTTCTTGCATTTGATGCTTAAAGCTAGCCATCTCGTCATGCAGGTGGGAAACATCATTTCTATTCGGGCGCTTCTGACGTCCGAAGTATGCTGATGGGGTGACTGCAAAACCAATACCCCGAACACGATCATCATACTCGGGTACTTGTAACGCTCTGCTCAATAAATCGTCCCGACCAACATAGGTCGCCAATGCAGGATCCTCCCGTGTCATTTGTCGCTTTCCCAAAAAGAATTACAATGAAAATTAGTTATTATAAATGGAGTTAATTTAAGTAAAGCCAATTATTTATTGTACACATAATATAATTGAATACTTACACAATATTCGGCTACTCTTCTTGCTTCCTCACTACGAATTTCACCTTTCTTATTTGTGACACCAGCTACCCACAGCTAATGTCATGGAACCTATGTAATATCTGAGCCTGATTTTTGTATCTGCACATCAAAGTTAGTCGAAGTTAAATGATATTCATACAATTTTTATTACGAATGAAACAATCATCAGTTCGTACCATTTTTCTTTCTAACAGTGCGTATGAAACAGGTCCTTGTATGTACCGGTATGGCATGTTGGTCGCGTTAGCTCGATTTTTCTCGCTCAACTCCTAGTTAGATCAATTAAAATGATTCATATAAATATATAAACGTTAATTACAAATACGTACATTACATGTAATAGGGAAAGACAAACAAATCCCCTTACCAGGAAATCAGGAGTTGTATGTGTTCTGATAAACTCATCCCACATTTCTTGAGTGATGATTCCTTCGTACAATGGATAAGGCGGTGTAGTAATGATATCATCATCATTATCCTTCAAGAAATATTTGACAAGAACAGAACGAAACTTTCGCATAAGTTTTCCAGCTTTTCTTATTACGAAGTTCTTCCGATCATCATCAATAATAAAAATACTCTGTAAACAAGTCAAAAAACATATATAATATGTAAGATTGAAATGAAGTGAAATAAAGCAAACCGAACAATTATATAATTAAGGTGTTACCTGTACTTCAGCCCAGATCTCATCCTCATAATTTTTCTTTACCGTTTTCCAATTTTGAACTGTAATAGGGACTCGGTCTCGAACCGTAGTCCCGATGAAGTTATTGAAGGAGGTACTGTTCTCCCCGAACGGGTTTCCATTTTCATTCCACTCTAATTGTAACTTGATTCCGTCACTTCTCAGTCTGATCAACCTCGCCATAATTGTCCTGCCACGTCTGACGTTCGCCTCAAATCTCTGTCTACCAATGTGCCTGGGAACATCATCAATGTCATCATGTGGTGAGTCCATACTCCTGCAAGTGAAATAAACCAAATCAAAACATCAGTGCACAATGTCAACCATGTCAATAAAAGCAAATTATTTTGAAATTTATAAAAACATACGTACAAGTAAACAAGTCAAGGCAATCATTATCTTTTCCTTTTTCTCGTCTGATTTAAAATTTTATTCTTCAGAATTCGTGTTGGATTGAGAATTGTGTTTCTCTTGACCCAAGTTCCCTCTTCATGATAATACGCAATCGTTAGGACATGCATGTATCTTCTCATATCCCATACCGGTTATAGAGCAAAGAATTCGCTTTGCCTCGTATGTCTTGGTAGGAAGTACATTTTCTTCTGAAAGCATATCT
Source organism: Inga laurina (assembly GCA_963855925.1). Lineage (NCBI taxonomy): Eukaryota > Viridiplantae > Streptophyta > Magnoliopsida > Fabales > Fabaceae > Inga > Inga laurina. Next base: position 5,343,011 of record OY979705.1, read on the forward strand.
TGCAACAGTTCAAGCAATGCGGTGAAACCCGAATCACTCAATCCGTAGCGAGCTTTAAAGTTGTACAACTTCAACACTGCTAGCAATCTTGTGTATTTAGTACTTCCGACATATAATGGTTTCTCTGCATCACCTTTCAACTTCTCATATTCGTTAGGGCAGTTATGAAGCACCCCTTCAACCATATTTACCATTTCTTCAAGACCATCATCTTCATCAAATATGCTTTGATCAAATTCATCCAAGGCACCACCCGTGGTATGCACCCGATCACTATATGCATCGTTGGTCTCACCATGCCTTGTCCATCGTATATATGTTTGATCAATACCATAACACACTAAATGATCTAGCAAATCAAGTTGACTAATCCGCTTTCCAAAACAACAGGATAAGCAAGGACATAAGATTTTGTCAGGATCTTTTGTGTGCTCAGTTCCAAATGTAATAAAATCCTTCACCCCATCTATATATTCTCTTGAACATCGATTAGATGACATCCATTTACGATCCATCTATGAGCTTCAATCTATTTTTTTAAAAAAGTATGTGGTTAGTTGTATGACTATTGCATTTACTAATTACTTTTATATTCTCTTACCAATTTTAATTTAAAATAACATACACCACATGAATCTTCATAATTGAAGCTTTCTAAGTCTTAAACTGAATGTTTAAATTGCCAAATAATTCATTAATTATTCGCAAGCATTATAATAATTTTTTACAACTCATAACAAAAGAAACCATATTTGCCACAATATATCATAGTTAATTAGAAAACATTACAAGTCAATAAATAAAATACAAATGTTAAGAATATATAAATAATTATTTTGCTTATGCAATTAATCAATAACAATCATTAGAACACCTACAAATTATAACTATTAAATTCAACTAAAATCACATTTGTAAGCTCAAAATTTAAAAAACATACCGTAAATAGAAGCTTCAATAGACTGATGAACTGAAACTACAAACACAAATTAAACATAAAAAAATCAATAAAATATTTGAGGTTCTAAGTTTTTTATTTTAATAATAATATGTGTAATAAACATCAATATATAATAAAATCAAATATGATTAGCTTAAATCAAAAAATATGATTTAGAAAATAAAATAAAATGAAAAAGAAAGCATAATCCCAACATTAATTATCTCCTTATTGTATGTTTTTCCCCTTACGGTTTTAGTTAATATATTTAAAGTTAAACAATATAGACAAATTTTATTTTATTTTATTAAATATTAACATTGATATATTAAAGTCATTTTATCCATATTTTAAAATCCTTAAATAAGTTAATGACTCAATTAACGAATTATTCAATTTATTATCCTGATCTCAATTTTTCCTATTTTGATTGGGTTTATATGGGATTTTCTCTATTATAGTTTAATAAGATAATACAAAAACTTATTTTCTTACCTCTACAAAATAGCACTAACACAAATATATATTAAATACGTGAAATAATATTAATTAAATAAATGCTTTTGATTTTGGGAAAACAAATAATTTGAAGAAGTTTTAAAAGAAATAGCAGTATTATTAAAAGTTAATTTGATTATCTAATTAATTTTAAAAGTTAATTTCGGCAAGCTAAGTCCTATCATAATTTAATTGAAACTAGACATAATTTAAGGGGCACTCATTTTCTTTATTCACGGAGTATGAGAGTCTCAAACACTAAACAAAATCTCAATAAAATTCTTTTAAAAAGAAATAACAACTCATTAAATATATTTTTATAATATGTTGAATTATTTTTTTATATTTTAACTTTTTAAAAGAACTTTATTAAAATTTTGTTCATTCTTTGACACTTTGTATCATTCTCCCTTCTTTTTTTGCCATTATTTCTGTTACTGTTTATTTTTTAAAAAATCATTTATTTATATATTATTTTTTTAAAAAAAGAAAGAAAACTATGATATTTACCTAAAATCTCACAAATGATGCCTAAAATAAATCACTTATCAAAACTCAAGTAAATTCTTTTAATTTAGTATTAATGACTTCTTAAATATATTAAAAATATCTTAAATCTATTAAAATTAGGGACTCGTAAGCAGAAAAAGTCTTCATGTTTCCCATCCTTGTGGGTGCATGCTCCTATATTATCTTCTCAAACAATTGTTCAATTGCTCTACTAATTTCCTTACAACGTCGTTTTAGTCGTCCCTGGCGCAGTCAGACTTGAATATGTTCATTATACTATACAAACGATATTAGAATTTGATTCTTTATTTCTTTTTTTCCTTTTTCAATTAACAAAAGCAATAGGAAGTGGACCCACCCCTATTGATGTATAGAAAGTAAAAGAGAAACTTACTAATGTAAAGTAAAACTAAAGTACATAATACAAATGAGAAATACACGTAATAGGGAAAAAAAAGCATCATATCATATCGCAAGCATGCCATAAAAAAAATAGAACAACCTGAAAAAAATATTAATAAAAAGAAAACGCAAGTTGAACTTACAGGTTATCAGTGCAGTGGAGTGGGGGACCACGTAATTGCCGTTGGTGATGCAATCTTGAATGAGGTAAGGAAGAAATTTGAGCTACCAAATGGAGTGGGGACCAAATAAAGTTGAGGACAATAAACAAAAAAGGGAATAATAGGAAAAGGAGTGGGGATGGCAGTTGGAAAAAAACAAACATGTGTGCTCGTGTGGGTGTAGTTTTAAGATGTGAAGATGAAAATGGAGGGATGGGGTGCACGCAGATGAAAGGGAAAGTGGGAGAGGGAATAATTAAAGGAGTGAAAGAGATGGGGGGTGGAGGCGGGAAAAGGAAAGAGATGGGGGGCTGAGGGCGGGAAAGAAAGGGATAAGGGGGTGGGGGTTCTGATTGGTGGGGTAGGGATAGGGAATCTGCTTTGTGTTTTTTTTTTTTTGTAAAAAGGGATCAGCTGTGGCGCTTGACCACGCAGGCGCCACAGCTGCCCAAATTTTTTTTTTTTACTTAAAAAAACGAGTTAGGTGTGGCGTCTGGCCAGGCAGGCGCCACACCTGACCAAATTTTTTTTTTATTTAAAAAAAGAGTCAGGTGTGCCAAGCGTCACCCCTGAGCAATTTTTTTTTTAAATTAAAAAATTACTCATGTGTGGCGCCTGGCTATGAGCATAAAATTGTTTTTTATTTTAAAAATGGATCAGGTGTGGCGCCTGGCCAGACAGGCGCCACACAACTGGTCCCAGTTGGTCATATGTGGCGCCTATATTGGCAGTCGCCACACTTAGCCCCACCAATTGTGGCACCTACCCTACTAGGCGCCACAGCTGGTAAAAAAAAAAATAATAAGCAGCTGTGGCACTTCATTAAGGAAGGGCCACAATATGTGCGTCACCTTTCAACCTTTTTGTAGTAGTGAAAATTATATCATCTTGTTAAAAATTAAAATTTTAATTATATTACTAACTTATATGAAAACTTTTTCTCCACTCAAAGGAGGATAACTAGTTAACTAATACACCTCCCTGCCCCCAATCGGCAATCCTCACATTTACAATTTATTTTTCTTTAAGTGATGTAATCCCTTGCATCACTTATTCTCCATCAAGTTACTGACCTTTGAAGTCTTCATTAGTGTTTCCTTTGATGACCGACTCAATTCTCAAAGAGAGAAACAAGTGCACAGCCATGTCTTCAAATCACAAGTTAAGCTTTTTGAATAATCCAGTTTTTATTCAAAAAAAAAAAAAAGAATGGTCGAGAACGACGAAGAAGGGTACGCCAAATGTTCGTTGAATGCTAAATTGTTAATATGCTAAAAGACTTTTGAACAAAAAAATAAAAAATACTAAAAGACGAAAATCATCAAATGGTCCCGACTCCCGATGCGTCTATATTTATTTTTCATTATTTGGTGGGGCCTCAATTTGTTTATTAAGTGTATGTTTGGGATAACGGTAGAAAAAATGAATTATTATGATTCTGATTTATTAAAAATGACTTAATAGAAAAGTCAGTTTTTGTAATGTGATTTATGTTTGGATGAACGATTTATTTTTGGACAATAAGTGCTTATAAATCGTGATTTACGATATATGAGGTAAGTATGTGAGAGGAGTTTTATCTCGATTTACGTGATAAGTGACTGAATAGAAAAGTTGTAGTGAGGAGTTTATTTAATAAGTAGCTTATTCTACCCGTGATGCAATTAAAATAAACTGAACCAAACACTGCAAAAACGCAACACGTTTTTATTTGGGCTTATTGTCCCAAAACGTACTTATTTCTACCCAATAAGCTGAACCAAACACACCCCAAGACAGGATCTGAGGATCCAATAGAAACTTTCTTTAAAAAAAAAAAAAAAAACTCAACTTTACATCAAAATCAGTTTTTTTTGGGGAGAATTCTTGAAAAAAAAAATCTAAAAATTAGGAAATGACAAATCAGTCATTTCTTAAGAAAAAAGTTGGGACGTTTCGACATTTTTCAATTAACTCTTAGTAAAAAACTCATTTATCATTTTTCAAATTTTAAGTTCTTTTTTAGAGATTCACCTTTTTTTTTGTCAAAAAAATCAGTAATTGAGACTTGAAGGTCATAATATAGAATTAATTTAACATTAAAATTTATTAAAATAAAAAATAAAAGTCTTTTTCACATTTTTTACATAGATCAAGGAAAACTTTAAATCTCATAAACTGCCATAAAATTTAATAACTTTCTAACACTACCTCTATTTAATATACAAAATACCACATGAAACAAAATCAACACAACAATAAATAAAGAGTTAAATTATACTTTTATATAAAAAAAAGGGTTAAATTATACATTCATATTAAAATTTTAATGAAATGCTTTATAAGTAGGACCAAAAAAAGCTTATCTCTCTCTACCTTATATATAGGACTAAAGGAGTAGAGTTAATGGAGTTTAAATTTTTTTTTTTATCTATGTAAAATATGCTGGAAATGACTTATAAATATAAGTAGAGAAATACAACGTAAAACCGTATAATTCATGTTAAAATTTAAAATTTTAATGGTATACTAACCAACTTATAGGAAAACTTTTTCTCCACACAAAGGAGGATATCTTGTTAGCTAATGCTTTCTCATGTTCTAAATATAAGATATATTTAAAAAGTTGATCTTTATTTTAAATATAAAATAAAATTTTCATATTTATCAACATTTTTATAATTTATCCAATTATCCCTATTGATAATCTCTCAACAATAATCAAGGAGGAGGGGGAATAAAGAAATTAAAAAAGATGACTAGAATATTTTAAAAAATACATATAATATTAATTAACTCAACTAACTTCCTTAATCTAATCAAATTAAATAAAAATGTTTTCTACTACTGCGAGTACATCCGTGCACCCAATCGGCAATCCTCACATCCATTTTACTTCAAGTGATGTAATCCCTTGCATCACACTTCTTCCCCATCAAGTTATTGACTAACTCTTCATTAGTGCCTCCTTTCGCTATATAAGGAACTGATCCGCCATCCCAGTGACCATAAAACACTCAGTTCGTATTCTCAATTCTCAAAGAGTGAAACAAGTACAGCCATGGCTTCAAATCAACAAGTTAAGCTTTTCGTAATTGTAGGAAGCCCATTTATAACGAGAGCAGAGATTGCTCTGAAACTCAAGGGAGTGGAATATGAGTACGTTCATGAATCGTTATCCAACAAAAGTGATCTTCTTCTCAAGTACAACCCTGTTCACAAGAAGGTCCCTGTTCTTCTTCACAACGAGAAGCCTGTATGTGAGTCTCTTGTCATTGTTGAATATGTGGATGAGGCTTGGACTGGCTACCCCATCTTGCCTTCTGATCCCTATCACAGAGCCCAAGCTCATTTCTGGTCTAAGTTCATCGATGACAAGGTAATTCAAAAGTCAAAACTTCAAGCTTTGTTTTTCTCTCAATTGGAATTTGAATGATCAGTCACTAAAAACAAGTGTTTTGTTGCTTGATTTCAGGTGTTGCCTGCAGTATTTAAAGCGGCATGGAATCCAGACGAGAAGGAGAGGGAAAAAGGTGCTGAAGAAGCAAGAGAGGCTCTAAACATTTTGGACAACGAGCTGAAAGGGAAGTTCTTTAATGGAGATTCAGTTGGGTTAGTGGACATAGCTGCTCTGTTCATAGCTTTCTGGCTGCCGTTAATTCAAGAAGCTGGTGGGCTTGATCTGTATAGCGGTGAAAAATATCCAAAGTTAGAGAAGTGGGGTCATGAGATTTTGAATCATCCTATTGTGAAAGGAGTTTTGCCTCCCAGAGATCATCTCCTTGCCGTCTTCAAAACTCGATTTCAGAGCATCTCTGCTTCAAATTAGATGATCACAAGAATTACCTGTAATGATCCATGTGTTTGAGTTGCTTAATTATCCAGTGTTGATGTGATTTAGAGTTGAAATAAAATATGTACAAGTTGGGTTTTCTCTTGCAAGGAAACCTGACTATCCCTTTCGTTTTGGATCATCATTATCCTTAAAGTTTTGTTGTTTGTTTTTCTTTCTTAAATCTTGCTTTCGTCGTTTTCATGTTGTAGTGTACTAAATTTTTCTTATTTGTGTAACTTAAGCTTGTCCATCCCCTGTTTTGAATGGCCAATTTTATAGATAAACAACAGATAATAAACAATTAGTGTGACTTTCATGTAAATTAAAGAAATGAGTGACAATATTACTTAATAAGTGTACAGACCGATATGTATTTGTATGATTCTAATAAATGAGTTATTACTTGATAACCATAATGTATATAACTATTTTTTTTAAAAAAATTTATTGGTTGATTATGCAATCACCATTTTATAAAGGCAAAAAAAAAAAAAAAAAGTAAATAAATAAATAAAAAGTTATGGTGATGTTTTGAAAATTTGATGCATCATTGGATTCTTTATTCTTCAATACTTATCCATCTTCTATTTCAAAGAGTGAACGAGAGGGGTTTCTTCCTTCAAGGATTGGTCCATTTGTCCTTGCTTTTACAAATAAATCTGGGCTATATCATGGAATTCATAGGTTGCATGGAGGAGGCCTTCAATACTTGTTGATTGAAGAAGTTCATCTTTCGATTTTATGCCAGATTATGAATAAAAAGTTCTCTTACGTTTGTCCATGATGTTTTGTTGAATCAGAAATTGGTTTTGAGAAGTTGAAATGGGATTATAGAAAAGTGGAGTTCAGTTTTCGGACGTTTATATAAAGAGGGTTCTGTGGACTATCGAGTTGTCGCGTCTTTTAGTGTTAAAGATCATTATATTTTATAAATGGTGATGGCTAATTCTTAATAGCCGTTATGTATTTTAATTTTTTTTAATTCATTGGTGCTACTGTTAATTGCATAATCAACCACAATATTAACTTAGAATCGTTAAGTATGCTGGTAAAAATATTTTATGGTTCTTAATATTTATTAACATGGTCTTACAATTTAATAAATTTTCCTATGGTTTTATTTATAAGGTAGAGAGATAAGAAATTTTTTTTGTTCTATTCATAAGTTATATCATTAAAATTTTCATATGAATGTTTTATTTAACATTTTATTTATTATTTTGTTGACTTTATTTTCATGGAATATAATGTATAATAGGGATAAAGTTAAAAAGTTATTGAATTTTAAAACAAAGTGAAAGAAGCTTAAAATTTTTATTGACTTGTGTGAAATATGTTGAAAACAACGTATAAATAGAATGAGAGACGTAAAAACCAAACTTGTATAATCATGTTAAAAATTAAAATTTTAATGATATTACAAACTTATAGGAAACTTTTTCTCCACACAAAGGAAGATAACTGGTTAACTAACACACCTTCCTGCCCCCCATCAGCAATCCTCACATTTACAATTTATTTTTCTTTAGGTGATGTAATCCCTTGCATCACATTTATAATGTTGTAGTATACTAGATTTTCTTGTTGAGCTTAAGCTTGTCCAACCCTTGTTTTGAAAAGATTCAAAACAGGGCCAACTTTATAGATAAATAACATCTAATAAACAATTAGTGTGACTTACATGTAAATCAAAGAAATGAGTGACAATATTACTTAATAAGTACGGCGGATAAAAAATACAACCGTAATGTATTTACATGATATTTTAATAAGTGATAATTGTTACTTAACAATTGTAATATATATACTTTTTTTTTTGAAATTTTGGTGGTTGATTATGCAACCACCATTTTACCCCCAAAAAAAAAAAGACCCAAAAATAAAAGGACCAAGTAAATAAAGAAACTAAAAATAAAACGTTACGGAGATGTTTTAAAAATATTATATATGTTCAGATTCTTCATTCTTCAGTAACTTGTCAACCTTCTCGTTCATAGAGCGAACAAGAGAGGTTTGTTCCCTCAATTACTGATCCATGCGTTCTTGCTCTCGCAAATAAATTTGGACCACATGATGGAACTTGTAGGTTACGTGGATGAGACATTCAATGTTTCTTGGCAGAGGGAGTTCATCTGTTGGTTTTTTGCCAGATGATGAATCAAAAGTTCTCTTATGTTTGTCCATGATGTTTTGTTGAATCAGAAGTTGGCTTCGAGAAGTTGAAATGGAATTATAGAAAAGTGGAGTTCAATTTTCGGACGTTTATATAAAGAAGGTTCTGTGGACTATCGAGTCATCGCGCTATTTAATATTAAAGATCATTATATTTTAAAAATGGTGACGATTAATTCTTAATAACCATTATGTATTAGACAATTTTTTAATGTTGTGAAAGGAGTTTTGCCTCCCAGAGATCATGTCCTTGCCATCTTCAAAACTCGATTTCAGAGCATCTCTGCTTCAAAGTAGATGATCACAAGAATTACGTGTAATGATCCAAGTGTTTGAGTTGTTTAATTATCCAGCGTTGTTGTGATTTAGAGTTGAAAAATAATATGTACAAGTTGGGTTTTCTCCTGCGAGGAAACCTGACTATCCCTTTCGTTTTGCATCACCATTATCATTAATAAAGTTTTATTGTTTGTTTTTCTTTCTTAAATCTTACTTTTGTCGTTTTAATGTTGTAGTATACTAGATTTTGAAAAGATTCAAAACAGGGCCAACTTTATACATAAATAACAGATAATAAACAATTAGTGTGACTTTCATGTAAATTAGAGAAATGAGTGACAATATTACTTAATAAGTGTAGAAACCGTTATGTATTTATATGATTCTCATAAATGATGGCTATTCAGGTCAAAAAAATAAAATAAACGATGGCTATTACGATGACTATTGATAACTATAATGTATATACCTATTTTTTTAAAAACATTTTAGTGGTTGATTATACAACCACTATTTTACAAAGACAAAAAAAAAAAAAAAGACAAAGTAAATAAACAAATAAAAAGTTATGGAAATATTTTAAAAATATGATGCATCATTAGATTCTTCAATCTCCAATAACTTGTTCACCTTCTAGTTCAAAGAGTGAACGAGAGAGGTTTATTTCTTCAAGAACTAGTCCATGTATCCTTACTTTCACACAAGTAAATATAAGTCATATGATGAAACTCGTAGATTGCGTGGAGCAGACCTCAATGCTTGTTTTGCGGAAGGAGTTCATCTTTCGATTTTAGATGATGAATAATAAGTTTTCTTGTGTTTGTCCATGATATTTTATTGAATTAGAAGTTGGCTTTGAGAAGTTGAAATGGAATTATAGAGAAGTGGAGTTTAGTTTCGGTCGTTTATATATAGAGGGTTTCGTAGATTATCGAGCCTTTTAGTATCAAAGACCATTATATCTTTGAAATGACGATGGTTAATTCGTAATAACTGTTATGTATTGGTCAATTTTTTTTAATCCATTGGTGTCTACCGTTAATTGCATAATCAACCACAATATTAACTTAAAATCGATAAGTATGCTGGCAAAAATACTTTACAGTTCTTAATATTTATTAACATGGTCTTACAATTTAATAACTTTTCCTATGGTTTTATTTATAAGATAGAGAGATAAGAAATTTTTTTGTTCTATTCTAAGTTATATCATTAAAATTTTCATACGAATGTTTTATTTAACATTTCATTTAGGGCAAAGGAGCAAAAATGCCCATGTACATTTACACCAGGAGCACCTAGCACCATGTACAAATTTAAGGTTGAAAAATGCCTATTGGATCAGAAATTTGTTGCAAAAATACTACAGCCGTTGAAAGAAGCGAACGTTGACTAGGTTTTGAAAAAAAGGATTAAAGATGCTGACGTGGCCACTGAGTTGGCAAAGGCTGTGTGGGTATGGTTGTATATGAACATTGTGGAACAAACACTTAAGCATACTAATTGGGAACAGGAAAACATAGTCCTGAAACAGAATTGAGGGCGAAAGCGAGGGAACGAAATCGTGGGCCGTCGAGCAAGGGCGAATCGCAACAGGGACGAAGGGAAAATGAAGTAAGTACAAAATTGAGGGAATATAGTGTGAGAGAGTGGGAAATCGAGAAAGTGACAGTAAGCTAAAAATACAAAAGTGGACAACGCCATGTGAAGGGAATCTCATGGGGATAAGGAACGGAGGGACCACTCGAAAGGTAAGGTTGGAAAAATTCCGTTTTTTCTTAAGTTTGTATAGTGAAATGACATCAAAGCCCTTAGTTAATTTGCTGTCTATTTTGTCGCAGAGCATGGCATCGAATGGAGAGAGTTACGGTGATGTGAAACAGCAAATAGCGGAAGAGAAGAAATTGACAACACAGATGAAGGTAAGCGAAATTTCGCTGTTCACACTTGAGAGATGGAAAAATACGAATGAAAATGTGGACGTTGGTCACAACTCTATAGTTAAGAATGCTAATGCCGTCGGATGCAGAGGGGAAAGTGAACATCAAAGTGAGTTAATGTTACAAGAGAGAGTGCAAAATGAAACAAATTTTATAGGTGAGGGACAAGAAGTAATAGAGGACATAGAAGTGTTAGATGGGTTAGATCACATAGATGTAGACGATGACTTGAATGTTGAAACAGGGAACCCAATAGGTGTTTGTGTTACTGAGCATGGAAACCTGAAAAAGTTAGTATATGAGGGGGAGCATGGATCACACTATTGTGATAGTGAGGATGAGAGCTACATAGGTGATAGTGATAGCTCTGACACTGTGGAGAGTGTAACACCCCAAAATTTATATTCACCAAAAGTATTGTAAATATTTGAGAAATTCAATAAAATGGTGAATATTCATGAATTTGGAATTTATGAATTTATAAATGTTCAATTTCATGAGAAATTGGGCAAAAATAATTATGGAATTAATTTGGGTAATTTAAAAAGCCCAATATTAAGATCCAAAAATGAAGGAATATTAGAGAAACTATTTGGTCCGAAAATATATGGAAATTGGCCAAAGAAAAATAATAAAAGGAATTGGATTAGAAAGGTAATGGCAAAATCGTAATTTTGCCAAAATAGCACAAAATAAATTATTTTCCAATTAATTGAAGTTAATTTCAATTAATTAAGGAAAATAAAGGTTAAAAATATATTTAGAATATTTTGTTCAATTTAATATGAATTTATGGAAAATTTGAGCAAAAAGTGCAATTTTGACCAAAATTGAGACTATACGTGTATACGTAACCGGAACAAGTTGTGAAGCCAATTGAGACCATAGGGAGGGACTCCTAGGTGTCTCCTACATTGTGACATAAATAAGGAAATATTGATTGGGCTTAATGAGCATGGTTATATGTACATAAGGATTTATGTACATAAGTTCATTTTTGAAATTTTGGAAAATAAAACAAATAAATAAAATATTGCAAAATATATGATAAATAAATATATCATCATCCTCTTCAGCCCATTTTCATGCTCAACAGACCTGAACCATAGAGAGGGAAGGTTGAGAGAGTTTAGAGAGAGAAATAGAAGAAAAATCACAAGGTAAGCCGATTTCTCCGACGATTTCGCTCCTAACGCGTATAACTCCGACTCTAAACTACTCCTCTTTGTTCTTTAAGGTTTGGAAAGCTCAAATTTGGTGTTTTAAAAGTTAGGGTTTTCAGCCATTTTTTGGAAAAGCTTGTGGGAGCTTGAGGTAACTTCCAAACCTTCGTATATTAACTATTATGGCTGCTGTGGGCAATTTAATCGGTGAAATTTCGCCGGATTGCCATTGGTTTTAAATTTTGGAAAAGTGTATATCTAAGGGTTATGCTGCCCAATTTTAGTTCAAATGGTTGTTATAACTCAATTAGATTGTTAATAAAGTGGTTAGGAGTAGAAAGGAACGTGTTTACGGAGCCGAAATCGTAAAACCCCGATTTTTCTTGGAGAACACCATTATTTTGGCCAGGGATGTTTGAGGGCCTTAGAGTTGGATTTTAAATGATTTGATGATTCTATTGGATTCAATGGGCGAAAATAGGTGGGGTTACAGTTAGGCACTTTTTCAGAAAAGGCTGAGAAAGCATAATTACAAAAACGCCCTAAAACCCTAAAAGTAGGGCTGCCAAGGGCAATTTCATAATTTGACATTGAATTTGGTAATTTTAAGTCCGGAAATGGATTCCTTGGATGAAAATACATCAGGATAGTCCTAGTTAAAATTTTGGGAAAAACGTGCCCTCGGGTTAGGTACTGCGGGGCTGGGCTGGGATCCCGGGGGCATTTTGGTAAATTTTCACCATAGGCTAATATAACCACAAGAAACACTATGGAAGTGTCTAAAATGATACTTGGATAGATTATGACCTATTTCTTGTACATTTGATGTTTTAGGACCGAGTTGGACGCTTATAGTTGACACATTTTACGGGGCGGACCCTTTGAGACAGGAAAGAGGTTAAGGTAGGGACTACTATCTCTCATATACTATGTGACTATTTGTATGATGCGTGTTACTGTATTTTGTGATCTGAACACGTGCTGGAGGCACATTATCTAGCTGTGGTCTAAGACCTAGCTGAGGTACACTAGTCTTACCTAGCTGTAGTCAAGGACTCAGCTAAGGTACATGTAGGGGTTTCAACGGGTTAGTTGGCCTTGAATTTTGTGTACACACACGGATGATATGAGTTTTCATTTTACTTGATACAGTGCATTGCATATTTAATTCTCGCATTTTATATGTTGATCGTATGTTTCTACTGAGATTCCTTAGAATCTCACCCCTTTTTCTAATCCAAATGTCTCAGCGGGTGCCAACAGCTCGAAAGCCAAGGATGCAGAGAAGGGAAACTGACAGGCACTTTTCCCAAGATGTATACAGTGGTTGTATATAGTCTGTGTGTGAAATAGTTTTGGAACATTCTGTACATATTTGTCATTATTATCGATTTCTGCTCTGTTAATGACTGTCTGTAAACAAATAGTTATTATCAGTATAACTGTACTTTTCTGTTTGCCTATGGAACTTGTTTATTATTGCCCTGCGCCTATCAAAATGGAGACGGGTGTTAACAGAGAGTGTTGAATTAGATTTTAAATTATACTATAGTAGTGAGAGTAAGGATGATAAGGATGATTTGGGCCCAAATAATGATGATCGGGCTTTAGAAGAAGTAAGAGGGGATGGTGATGTGGAGAAGTGGAGTAAAAGGCCCTTCTTCATGGTGGGCATGACTTATGTAGACAAATTAGAGCTAAAAAAGGCCTTGGACAGATATGCAATAAGTAAAGGGGTTAAGCTAAAAATAGCAAAGAGTGATAAAAGATTGATAAAAGCAATGTGCGAAGAGGGTTGCCCTTTTGTTTTACATGCTTTAAGGGATGGACAACAAGTGGGGTATATGATAAAGACATTGGATTTAAGGCATAGATGTGCTAGGGTGTATGAAAACCCAAGGGCATCGGTTCGCTGGCTAGCTGAAAAATTTAAGAATAAGGTTCAAGAAAATCCTGAGTATAAGGTTAGTGAGATGAAGACAGAGGTGCAACGTGAACTAAATGTCAATGTGAGTATATACAAGTGCAAGAGAGCAAAGAGGAAGATAATGCAAGAGATGGAAGGGGGTTTTAAAGACGAGTTTGCAAAGTTGGAGGCTTATTGCAATGAACTAAGGATCTCAAATCCTGGCTCAGATTTGAGCGTGGAGGTCAACAATGAGGCACTTGAGCAAGACGTAAGGGTCTTTAGAAGGATGTATGTTTGTTACCATGCTTCGAAGTTACTTTAAATTACAAGTTGCTTCATTTTCAATTTAAAGTTCACTGTTTAATGTATATATTGTGCTTACTACCATTGTGTTGTTCTCATTGACACAGGTTGGGTGGAAAGAAGGGTGCAGGCCATTGATTGGAGTTGATGGCACATTTCTTAAAGGCAAGACAAGAGGCATATTGCTTACCACCGTGGGTGTAGATGCCAGTGATTGTTTGTATCCATTGGCATTTGCTTTAGTTGGAAAGGAAAATGGTCTTAACTGGGGGTGGTTTCTTCAATGGTTGCGGATCTTTTTGGACCTACGAGATGGATCTACTGTTACCATCATGTCAGATATGCAGAAGGTAATAAATCATGTAGTTCATGATTAATTGATGTGTTAGTTATTGTTCATGATTAAATCATGTAGTTCATTTTTGGCTTGTTGTATTTTTGGATTATTGTCAGGGATTAGCTCAGGTCATGTCTGATGTGTTGCCTGAGGTCGAGCATAGACTCTGTGCAAGACATATTTACGTGAACTGGAGTAAAAATGGAGGGGAAATGAGTTGAAGAAGAAATTTTTTTCTTATGCATGAAGCACATTCAAGGAAGAGTTTACTGACAACCTAAAGTCTCTTGAGGGAATCAGTAAAGATGCGGCCACTGCATCATTGACTTATAATCCAATGAAGTGGGTATGAGCATTCTTTACACCTAGATGTAAGTGTTGGATGGTAGATAATAACATTAGTGAGAGTTTAAACTCATGGATTCATGAGTATAGATTCCTGCCTGTCATTAGGATGTTTAATGGCATTAGGGCAAAGATGATGGGTAGATGGGCTGAAAGTGCAAATCACGTTTCTAAGTGGAAGAGTGATTACAGCCCGAGGTGTATGGAGTTGTTTGAGTCAAATAGGTTCTTAGCAGTTCAATGTAGAGTGATTTTCAATGGTGATGAGGGTTATGAGGTCAGTGAGAGATAGGATAGACATATTGTATGCATTAGTAGGGGCATGTGTACTTGTCGGGCATGGGATTTAACTGGTATCCCTTGCCAATATGCAATATGCGCAATATACCATGCAAAAATAGATCCCACCATACACATCTCTCACTACTACCATAAGGAGACTTATTTAGCTAGTTACATGATGAAGCTTGAACCAGTAAGGGGTAAACAATTTTGGGACACACAAACATTCCTTCCAATGCTGCCTCCACATGTTGTTACCCTACCTGGGAGACCCCCGAAGAAGAAAAAGCGGACTGAAGAAGCTGAAAGAAGGAATAAGAGAGCAGTGTTTGTCCAAACACAGGAAGAATGCCATGAACCAGACAAATTAAGCAAACAAGGTCGCATACTGAGGTACAGTTACTGCAGAAAAGAGGGCCACTATAGATCCACATGCAAAGAGGTAATTTATCCTTCTGCTTTCTTTATATTTCTAGCCTGTTTTTCTGTTTACTAATATTTTGTTTTTAGGCACCTTCATCAACCCAAAGTGAACGAACACGTAAGAAAAGTGCACAACCTCCTATTTCACACAGTCAACATCAAACTGTTATGAGTGCCCAGCCACCCACTCCCTCACAACCATCCCAATCTACCCCAAGGGTTACACCCGTGTACAAGGCAAGAAATGAATGTGGCATGGGGATACGGTTTAATGAGCAAACTGGGAGATGTGTGTTCAATGTGAGTATCTGTAATTGGGACAATTTAAACTGTGCCACTGTGTATCTGTCAATTCCAATCGCTGGTAATTTTGTTAAGGAACAAAAGAATTGAGACTTTTAGCTTCTTCTTCTTTCTTTTTTTTTCGGTTGACTATAATCATCTCACAATATTTATTCTGCTTCATAATATGAATTCAGAAGTTTTCATGGTGGTACTTCATGCATATGATTTTCTGTTATGTTGTGTGTACATATGTCTATCCTGTCTCTGTTATGAATTTGTCCCTTAGTGTTTGATATATAGAAAGATGGAACTTATTCACTATTCAGCAAAATGCTAGAAAGATGGAACTTATTCACTGTTCTGCAACTTCTTCACTGTTATGAATTTGTCCCTTAGTATTTGATATATAGAAGAAGCCTTTCCCTGTTAGCTGGAACTTCTTCATCGTATAATTTAGTATATATAGCATTAGTATATATAACCAACCAGTTATTCTCCTATTAGTTGGAACTTCTTCATCGTATAATTTAGTTGGCTCCAAAATTCTAGAACCATTAATTTTGCATTCTTGAGGGAATTTGTCTCATACTGTCTTTGGGAAAATACCAGTTAAGATTCTGTCTGGTTTTTGACAAGTACATGCATAATTTCTCAGGCCGTGAAGAAGAGATTGTAGCATAAGAGCATATTGAAATACTGATCCGATACAGCATAAGAGCATATTGAAATTACTTGTCTATTTGCCATACTGATCCGATACTGTGAATGACACCTCTTCTACATTTTAAAATTACCTATGCATTCTGCCATACTGATTTCTGTATTATACTTCTGTTCCACACTCTTACCAAAATTATTCCGTTCCATACTCTTACCCATGCCTGCATTTGTAGCATAACCTCTACAACATGGGTTCTATATTTGTAGCATTACCTCTGCAATATATGAAAAAAAACAAGTTTAGAGATTATGAAATTGATTATTTTAATTTCTGCAGCTTGGATTAAGGTCAGAGATTGTTATTGACCATGGGACTGCTGAGGAATATTTCCTACATTATACCGACCCATAGGCCAAGTTCCCAATCCCTAATGAGAGACAAATGCGAAAGTCCAGGGGTGTAAGTTCAATTGGTGCTGAGGGATCTCGACGAATCGAATTCACATCTGAATTACCAAATCAAGGGCCAATTCAAAGGAATCTCACATGACAATATAACCATAAAACTCCAAGTGTCTTTTGTATGCCATAATGGGCACTTCTGTATTTTGTATTTTTGTTCCTTTTTGGCGTCATTTTGTAATTAGGTTGATATGATATATTATATATACTGTCCAATTTGATGTAAATCAAACAGCTAAGATGCCAAACCAGATGTAATTCTGTCTACTTTGATAGAAATTTTAGGTTAGGATGCTTTTGATGTGTATGACAAATTGTAATCTCTTCATTCATACTTTATTTCAAATTTCCTATTATAATCTGTTGCTTTATTATAGAAGCAGGTTCAGTTATTGTTGCTTATAGCACGAGCTATAAAACTATCTGTCTGGTTTTTTCCATCAGATATAATTAAAAGGCACAGACAATACTGGAAAACTATGTTGCTTCCATTTCCATTCAAATGCAAACAAAATACAATAATTACATTTGTCGCTTCCATTCAAGTACATACATATATATATATATATATTGACTCCATTCTCTCATTCCATCCATTCTAAGTAAAAAACATTATCCACACCCAAGTCATCATCAATATGACCACAACAATTTTGAACTTCCTTTTCCCTTTTATCACTTCCCTTTCCCTTAACCCGTAATTCTGCCTCAACCTTCTTGATTCACCATGGATAGATTCAAGTTCTTTAACAAATCCAGCAATGTCGCCTCCTCGAATTCATTTATTCTCATCATACAACTTGTCAATATCATCAAGAAGCTACTTTATCACAACATTCACCCTCTCACCAAATTCAACATCGTGCCAAGCAAAGAAGCCACAACCACCATCCTGTCAAAATTTAAATTTCAGAATTCAGCATTTTCGGCAAGGCTTGCTGTCACTGTTATCGTCTTCATTTGCAGAAAAATACTATCATCGTGTTCATTACAGAAAAAAATAGAACATCAGATAAAGGCTTTCTCTCACTGTTATCGTGATCATTTGCAGAAAAATACTGTCATCGTGTTCATTGCAGAAAAAAAACATAACAACGAATAAATGCTTGTTGTCACTGTTATCGTGCTCATTTGCAGAAAAATACTATTTTCGTGTTCATTTGCAGGAAAAAAAAACAAAACAGCGGATAAAGGCTTGCTTGTCACACCAATAATCAACCCATGCCTCAATCATGTTACCTGATTATAGTTTGGACAACCATAAAACCTTCTCCCAGGGTTCCCTCGTATCCATGCCGTCCAACGGGGGGCCACGAATCCGTGATGGTAGTACCGCCGCGGCCCCTCGTATTCGTCTTCGCGACTTGGTTGCCTCACTAACACCACCCGTCTTCTGCTTCTTCCAGATGTTGAAGATGATGATAAAGCCATTTCCTTCCTCTCCTTAAGTCTCGATTCTCTCCTCTCCTTCTTCTATGCCTTTAATTCTTCCCGTCGCACCTGGATCTTGCCTTTAATGGAGCTCGAAACACAGACGGATGTCAAAACACAGACGGAGGTGTGGCCTTTAACTCCATCACCTACACCATTAATCAATCTCACCTGCCACGTGAAGCTTTGACTCACCAATTGTAGCAAGCTTTCTCAACTATTAGACGGACGTTAGCTTCTTTCAACGGCTGTAGTATTTTTGCAACAAATTTCTGATCCAATAGGCATTTTTGAACCTTAAATTTGTACATTATGCTATGTGCTCCAGGTGTAAATGTACATGAGCATTTTTGCTCCTTTGCCCTTTCATTTATTATTTTGTCGACTTTATTCTCATGGAGTGTAATGTATAATAGGAATAAAATTGAAAAGTTGTTGAATTTTAAAATAGAGTTAAAGAAACTTAAAATTTTTATTGACCTATATGAAACATGTTGAAAACAACGTATAAATAGAATGAGACACATAAAAAACAAAATTGTATAATCATGTTAAAAATTAAAATTTTAATTTTATTACTAACTTATAGGAAAACTTTTTCTCCACACAGAGGAGGATAGCTGGTTAACTACTACACCTTCCTGCCCCCAATTGGCAATCGTCACATTTATAATTTATTTTACTTTTAAGTGATGTAATCCCTTGCATCACTTATTCTCCATCAAGTTATTGACGTTTAAACTCCTCATCAGTGCTTCATTGTTGATCAACTCATCTCCATTTCAGTGACTATAAAAACCCATCACCCTCAGATCATATCCTCAATTCTCAAAGAGAGAAATAAGTACAGCCATGGCTTCAAATCAACAAGTTAAGCTTTTCGTAATTGTAGGAAGCTCATTTGTTACGAGAGCAGAGATTGCTCTGAAACTCAAGGGAGTGGAATATGAGTACATTCAAGAATCGTTGTCCAACAAAAGTGATCTTCTTCTCAAGTACAACCCTGTTCACAAGAAGGTCCCTGTTCTTCTTCACAACGACAAGCCTGTATGTGAGTCTCTAGTGATTGTTGAATACGTGGATGAGGCTTGGACTGGCTACCCCATCTTGCCTTCTGATCCTTATCACAGAGCCCAAGCTCGTTTCTGGTCTAAGTTCATCGATGACAAGGTAATTCAAAAGTCAAAACTTCAAGCTCTGTTTGTCTCTCAGTAGGAATTTGAATGATCAGTCGCTAAAAACAAGTGTTTTGTTGCTTGATTTCAGGTGCCGCCTGCAGTACTTAAAGCAGCATGGGATCCAAACGAGAAGGAGAGGGAAAAAGGTGCTGAAGAAGCAAGAGAGGCTCTAAACATTCTGGAAAACGAGCTGAAAGGGAAGTTCTTTAATGGAGATTCAGTTGGGTTAGTGGACATCGCTGCTCTGTTCATAGCTTTCTGGCTGCCGTTAGTTCAAGAAGCTGGTGGGCTTGATCTGTATAGCGGTGAAAAATATCCGAAGTTAGAGAAGTGGGGTCATGAGATTTTGAATCATCCTGTTGTGAAAGGAGTTTTGCCTCCCAGAGATCATCTCCTGGGCATCTTCAAAACTCGATTTCAGAGCATCTCTGCTTCAAAGTAGATGATCACAAGAATTACCTGTAATGATCCATGTGTTTGAGTTTTTTAATTATCCAGTGTTGTTGTGATTTATAGTTGAAAAAAAAAAAAAATATGTACACGTTGGGTTTTCTCTTGCAAGGAAACCTGACTATCCCTTTCGTTTTGGATCATCATTATCTTTAATAAAGTTTTATGGTATTCCTCCGGTCCTAAATATAGGATAAAATTTGTAATGTAAATTACATTATAAACTTTATCCTATATTTAAGACAGAAAGTAGTATGTTTTTCCATTCTTAAATCTTATTTTTGTCGTTTTAATGTTGTAGTATACAAGATTTTTCTTTCTTATGTAGCTTAAACTTGTCCACCCCCTGTTTTGAAAATATTCAAAACTGGGCCAACTTTAAAGATAAATAACAGATAATAAATAATGATTGAACTTTCATGTAAATCAACGAAATGAGTCACAATATTACTTAACAAATGTGACAGTTATAAGTTTTGAGAAGAAGAAAATAAAAAATTTTGTTTGGATGATTGTTCTAAAAAATCACATGTGAGAAAAAAAAATTATATAAAATTTTGTTTGAAATATTTGTTCTTAAAATGAATAAAATCTTAATTCCAGTGAGCACCAAGTAAATTGGGGTAAATTGAAACTGAAGAGTGGCAAATTCTTTTTTAAAAGGCTAGAGCTCAAACTATTAACTACTGAAAAAGTTAATGCCCTTTGATTGTTACCTAATTTTATACAATAAAAAGGAAAAATAAGAAAAAAGATTTAAAAATGGGATTACTAATGTGAGGCTGAAGAGGAACTAAAGAGTGACATTGATCGTTTAGCCAAGGAAGCACAAGTTCTCGCGGAAGGTCTTCAACTGTTCAGCGCTGTTCCGACATTCCCAGCAGATTTTATTAGACCTGGTACAGAGTTGTAGTTTTAATGCTTTCTTGTTTATGTAATCGGAAAAAAAAAGATAAAAAAGGAAAAAAGATATAAAAGTTGTTCTTTTTTATTTTAAATTTTCTGGTGGTGATGAGGGATTGTGATATAGATCATTTATCCAAGTATGTAATTAATGAGATTAGAAAATTGCTTTATGAAAATTGGAATGTGGAATTACACCACACCTGCAGGGATGCCTTTTTTGTCCTGGCCTCTTGGCCCATGAAGGTAATGATAATTCCTATGGGTGTTTAGGCATGTTCCTAAAACAACAGTACCAAGAATTCTTATTTTCCATAAAGCCATATCATTCATTCTGGATGATATTAACACTTTTTTGGAGCCTCAAAATTATTAAAATTAATTAAGAAAAAATTACAGATAAATACTATTTGAACTTCTTACAAAACCCAAAAAGTTTGTTAATTAATATATGGAAATGACACATAGGTCCTTAGAGAGAAATCTGGGATTTTGAAATGTTGTGTTTTTACCAAAATGCCCCTCACTTTTTATTTTTTAAAAAGGAAAGGTCCCCTCGCCGGGCACCACGTAGGAGGGTCGAGTGCTGGAGCTCCGGTAACAACTTGAGTAGTGTGATTAACTACTTGAGCATAAAGATTGACAACTTTAACTCCCTAAGCCCTATCAAGTGTCGTTGACAAGTTAAATAATGGTAATAACAACTTGCATATAGCAATTAGCAACAATGATACAGAGAGTGACAACTTGGGGTGATAAGTTGAATAATGACAATGACAACTTATATCTAACAATTCGCAACTATGGTATAGAGAGTGACAACTTGGGGCACTCAAGTTGTTAATCTCTATACTCAAGTAATTAATCGCATTATTCAAGTTGTTACCAAAGCTCTAGCCCGCAGGCAGCGGAGGTCCGTCTGGCAGTGAGGGGGATTTACTTTTTTTTTTTGAAAAAAAGTGAGGGTCATTTTGGTAAAAGTACAACACTTCAATATCTCAAATTTCTTCCTAAGGACATATGTGTCATTTCCATGTGTTAATAGACTTTTTGGAGTTTTCCAAGTTCAAATGGTATTAAAATGAAATATTCCCATTAATTAATTCATTTTTATAAAAATTGTACCTCAGAGGATGCTTGGAAAAAAATCTCACTGTATAATGATCGAAGCTTCAAATCCCTAGATCTTGATAGCCTAGATAAACGAAGTAACCAAGCATAAGATGAGCAATTTTCCTGTTGAACACTTGTTGCAAATGATAAAGAATCATGTATTGAAGGCTTGTTCAAAACCCAATGAAGTACCCTCCGAGAATATTGAACCTCTGAAAATATTCTATTAATAACCACTTATGGGGAAATATCCTCATTTGAGACCAGCTTTTTATTATGAAAAAACCAAATGAAATATAAAACCCAACAAATGGTGATGAGCACCAGTGCACCACCTCCTCATTACTCTGTTCCAAAGTATGAATTAGTCAATCAGAAAGTCAACTTCCTGGTATTTGATATGAAAGTAGACCCAATGGAAATGAAAACCAAATGTTTCTAGCCCAGTGACACTGAAAATAGATGATATCTAGATTCAGCAACTGCTGGACAGAATTAACAGGAAGTAGTAATGTTGAGAATGCAGAGTAGCTCCAGTAGGCAAAGAGTTCCAAAGAAATCGCCACATAAACAAACTAAGTCGAGGAATAAGTTGTACACGCTGAACTTGCTTCCAAAAGTTATTAAAGTGAGTACTCAGCCTTTGAAAATTATTGATCAGCTGGCCAGATCCATCAGCAACCGTATATTGACCCAAACCAGTTCCTCTTCAAGCAATACTATCATTAGAGACAAAAAGAGAAAATGTGGTAGAAAGTATCTGAGAAACCACTTGAGGAGGGTACAATAATTTTAGTAATCTCTCATTCCAACATCCCTGATCATGCAGTAACAAGTCACCAACTGTCATTAATGAAAGTTGGCGAACACACTGCAAAGGCCACCATAAGCGGCTAATGAGATTGATGTGAGAGCCATCACCAACTTCCCAACATAGGCGATCAAGAATAAAATGTCTAATCCCAAGACTGTCTTTCCAAAGTCTGGATTGCATTACTGGAGAAAGTAAGGATCCATCATCAATAGTGGAAACATATTTAGGTTTCGAAACAGAAGCAAGAAGAGAATTCTCCTGAGCACAAATTAGTCTCCAAATATTCTTTGCCAAAAGAACATCATTAAACATAACAGTCTTCCTAATACCCAGACCACCTTCAAACAAAGGTTTACAAATAGTGTCCCAAGCAAGTAAGTGCATTCTCTTTTTGTCACCATTAAAACCCCAGAAAAAATTCACAATCCTCATATCAATGTCATGAACTAAATAAGCAGGTAATTTGGAAAAAGACATAGGATATACCAATACTGAAGAAATGACTGATTTAATCAACGTAACTCTACCTGCCTGTGATAACAACTTGGATTTCCACATTTGCAACTTTGAATCAATTTTTTCTAGGACCTCTTTATAAAGTATAGAACGATCCTTTCCGAGATCCACATAGGTACCCCAGTATTTTCCCAATTTAGAAGTAAAGTTGAACCCCATCAAAGCAGACAAATGCAACTTAGAAGAATGTGTCACATTGGGACTAAACACAATAAGAGACTTTGACTGATTGACTTTTTGACCTGCAAGTGAACCATATTGATCCAAAATATTTTTACCACCTAAAGAAATCTATCTTCGGCTGGAACAAACAATAAAATATCATCTGCATAAAGCAGATGAGTTAAAGGCATAGAGTTTCTGGCAATTTTAAAACCTTTCCAAGTCCCCTGATTTTGTGCCTGAAAAATCCAAGAGGATAACACATTAGCACATAAAATATAAAGATAAGGGGAAAGTGGATCACCTTCTTGTCTAAGACCACATTTAGGAAAAAAATGTATAGAGGGAACACCATTAACCAACACCTGATAGGATGCAGAAGAAACACAAACCATAATCATGTCAATCCAATTTTCAGGAAAACCCATTAATTCCAACACTGCCTCCAAGAAGGACCAAGAAAGCTTATCATATGCCTTTTCAATATCAATTTTCATAACACACCAACCCTGCTTTTGAGTACGTATATGTTTCAAATTCTCCATCACTTCACTGACCACCATAACATTATCAGTAACAAGTCTTATTTTGATAAAAGCATTCTGAAAAGGTGAAATAAGATGTTGCAAAATAGGTTGAAGTCGCCCACACATAACTTCAGTAATAATTTTATATAACTCATTATAAAGACTAATAGGGTGAAAATCATTAAAAGATTGCGCATGCTGTCCCTTTTGCACCAAAGTAATGAAGGTCGAGTTCAGCATGGGAGGTAAAGAACGAGATTGGAAAAAATGCTGAACAACTCCAAAAACATCCTGTCTCAAGTGTTTCCAATAATACTGATAAAATCTGGGATTAAAACCATCTGGCCCAGGAACCCCATCTGCCTTCATAGATTTAATAGCCCAATCAACCTCTATGACCAAAGGTTTTAACAATTGATGTATGTGATCCAAATCAAGCTGAGGAAGAGGCACACCAACAAGTTGATCTACAATAGATTGCTCTGAGAAAACAGTCTCTAAAGAAAACCTTTTGACAGAAATGCTGAAGAGCCAATTGTTTCAGTTTTGGACGGTCTCTTGACGCAAGGTGTAATATCCTGACGTGTGATTTAGGGCTAATTACGATCTTAATGATGTAATTATTGTTAATCTTGTAGTAAACATGTTGTAAGCAATGTTAAAGTTTATATGGGAGTATAGTGATGATTTGGCAAAGGTTATGATAATCAGGGGTAAAATGGTAAATTTATCAATCGATTGGTCAGTTACCGAAGAGAAAACTCCTTAGTAATCAAGATCAATGGCTAGGATTGAAAGAGCATGTGGTGGAATCCTATGTATACAAGTCCATATGAAATCATGGTAGAAAGAAGGAGATAGTGACATGTGGCAAAAGATGGACCATGGGATTAAGTCAAAGATTCAAACATTGTTACTTCTCTCTTCTCTCTCAAAAACTGATGGTGAGCTTGGGAATGAGAAAAACTCATGATCATCCTCTTCATCATCATATTCTCTCTCTTCTCCTTCATTTTCGGTGAACTAGGCAAGAAAGAGAAAGGAAGGGTTTGAAATTTATGAAGGTAAATGACTTCATATGTCTAAACACTCTTCATTGATATTGTTCAAGAAGTTGAGAGCTTGACTTCTATGGTTTCAGAATTTTCATTGGTGGTATTTGAAGGATTGTGAAGTTTGAGAAGTTGGGAAATCAAGGGTTTGACCTTGGCAAGTTGAGAAGGTAAGCATTGGTGGCATTTTGGTATAAATGTTATGACTTTTGGTTTGGTTTAGTAAATTCTGGATTTTGGCCCTGATTTCTTGTGGTTTTAGAATATATGAATTAAGTAATGTAATGTGGTAAAATGGATGTCAAATGGTGTATAGAAGTCAATGGTTTTGGTTGGGATTTGAAAAGAGGAAGTGTGTTAAATTGTGGTTTGGGAGATCTTGTAACCTAGAGGTGAGAATGTGTTGTTTGAGTAGGAATTTGGTTGTTTAAAGTTACCAATAGGTTCCTTGTGTTAAAACAAGTGAGAATGAGTTGTGGTATAAGTCTTAGGACCATTGGTAGCAAATTGGTCAATTCTGGAAAACCATATCAGTTGCTGCGATTTGACATCTGATAGGCATCACTCGAGTAAGGGAGGATCTCACTCGAGAACATGAAATTCTGGGAATTTTGGTTAAGTCTTTAGGCAGAAACCGCGAGCACACTTCCTGACTTGCGAGTGAGATAAGATCATGCTCGAGTGAGCATGGGCATGCTCGAGTGAGGGAATAAGTATAAGACCTAGGAGTTTATGGTTGCTCTCGGGTAGTCACTCGTGGTGCCTTACTTCTGGGTGCTCAAGTGCATTTGAGGTCATCACTCGGATACAGTTTCTAGTGCTCGAGTGAATGTGGGGGATCTTGTGAGGTTTGCTCTCGGGCAAACACTTTTTGTGTTTCACTCGCTGGTGCTCGAGTGGTTTTGGGGGTCATCACTCGAGTGCGACTTTCTATGCTCGAGTAAGACGACCAAAAACCAGTGTTTAGCTTCCTAAAAAGGGATCTTCGGGGGTGGTTATCTCAACCCTTTGGGGATATGTTTAGGCCTATTATAGCCACCTAAAGAGTCAAAATGATAACCAACATAAAGTATTACAAAATTTGAAAACTTGGAAAAGAGTTTGACCTATTGTCCCTATTTTATAAGATTTGATATCTGCCGTCCTCGTGAGCCCACTAAGCCAGCAAACGTCAGGAAGGAACGAGGTAGTGACTTTTCTTTTATACCATATATGATGCATTGTATGTATGTTATATCATTGATTTGTGATGAATCGTATGCTGCGACATCTGTTTATATGCGTAAGCACCATCATACCAATAGTCCCTGAGTAGCTATCAAAGGATCGGGTAAGGGTTGTATGCCTTCCCGGCGGAGAAAGGGGATGAGGATGAGGTGTGACTTTGTAATTATGTGAAAAGGCGAAAGGCTATTTGTGAAGGCCGACGGGCCATTTGTGAAGGCCGAATAGCTATATGAGCTATAAGGCTATGTGTATGCACTGCCACGCCAACAGTCCCTAAGTAGCTAACAACGGTTTGGGTTAGGACAGTGTGCCTTCTCGGCGGAGAAAGGGGATGAGGGTGGAGTGTAATTTGTGCTGCTGCTGCTGTATGATGATTTGCTTACATGCTGTGTGCTTATGTGTAGTATAAATTTTTTGTTACTACTGAGATTCTTTTGAATCTCACTCTTTCCTTAAACTAACCTTTCAGACAGGGCAAGTGGCTCCAAGGTGAAGCGCACGACTCAGAGTGGTTAGAACCCTGTAGGGACGTTTTCTTTTGGATATGTTGGTTAATCATGTTGGACATATATTTTGTAAATTATTATGGGTTGTAATTAGTAGTTGAATATAGTTGTGTAATCCCCTCTATGGGAACTATCACCCTTTTAGTGAATGAATGGAACCCGGGGGTTGCCGGAATCTTTGGTTATATACTCTGATATGTATGAATGTAAATTAACTGCACAGGTGATTATATTCGATAATTGAACTTGAAACCGGAATAGGAAATAAGTTTTGAAATTTTTATAAAGTCCCTACTATTTAGTGGGCATGCTAATAAGTTTTGAACTATCTGACGGTCTCTAACCCCTTTTTACTATGCGTTATCAAATCTTAATTACGTTAATTAAGACAGGGGGTTACACAAGGCTTGGTAAGAAAGTAATAATAGCTCCAAGTTTCTACGTTACATTTAGGGTTAAGGGGTAAAAATATCTATAAATTTTCTTTGAAATGTGTACCTGACATCATAAACTTTACATGGATGCAAAAATACCTGTAAACTTCTCAAAATGGGACAAAAATACCAGGGAAAATCCCTATAAACTACCCTTGAAATATGCAAATCCCTAATCAGTACATTGAAATCCAAAAATCCGGATCAGTCACGTGTCAGTACGGATAAACAGTGCGGGTGGCGCCAAAAGACCATTTTGCCCTTCAGCCCTCATTCTCGCCACTTCAAAAATAACAACACAGAGTTCTTAATTAACAACTCCGGATTCTTGATTAACAACTCCGTATTCTTGATTAACAACTCCAGTTTCATCTTTTTACTTTCACAATAACAACACCGATCTTGTTATTATCAACTCCGGATTTTTTATTAACAACTCCTCTTTATTCTTTCACATATTCGCATCTCAAAAATATAGTGTTGTTAATGTAAAATACGGTGTTATTATTGGACTTGAAACTTAAATTACGAAGTTGTGAAACAAGAAATAGGAGTTAATGTAGAATATGGTATTGTTAATAATAACACTTGTGTTGTTATTGTGAAAGTAAAAAGATGAAATGGAGTTGTTAATCAAGAATCTGGAGTTGTTGATTAAGAGGGTGTGTTGTTAATAAAAAAAAGAGGTGTTGTTATTGGCCTTGAAACTTAAATTAGGAAGTTGTGAAACAAGAATACGGAGTTGTTAATCAAGAATTAGGAGTTGTTAATTAAGAACCGCGTGCTGTTATTTTTGAAGTGGCGAGAATGATGGATGAAGGGCAAAATCATCTTTTGGCGCCGCCCGCACTGTTCATCCGTACTGACTCGTGATTGATCCGGATTTTTGAATTTCAATGTACTGATTAAGGATTTGCATATTTCAAGGGTATTTTATAGGGATTTTCCCAAAATACCACTTCCGTTAAACGGTTAACCTTTTTTTTATTTGTTGACCCCACATTTTATTATTTAAATGAAATGGTGTCATAATCAAAAGGATGAATGAAATTGATTTATAAGCATGATTAGGAGTAAAATATATTTTGAGTAAAAACTAATACTTTTTCCTTAATATAAAAGTTAGTTGAGTTTTTTTTTTTTTAAAGATTAAAGAAGCTTAATAAATTAAGCACTGTATTTGATCATAACATATAATATGTATCATTAAATTATACTATATCAGTTTATAAGTTAAGCAAATTAATTTGGAGAAGAACGATAAGCATAAATATTTTAATATAACTTAATTAACCTCATTAGTTTTTTTTTGGAAAAAAAATTCAATTAATTCTTATATTTAAAATAAAAGATAGTATAAGTAGTTTGTAACAACCAACCAGACAATAATTCTGACTTAAAAAATATAGTTTTGTATGATAAGGGGTGGCTGAATGATCTAAAAAAAAATCAATATTTTTTTTGAGAATGTCCAGAACGACGGAGAAGGGCGATGCCAAATGTTTGTTGAATGCTAAATTGTTAATATACTAAAAGACGAAAATCATCAAATGGTCACCAACTCACCATACGTTTATATTTATCTTTCATTATTTTGTGGGGCCTCAAAATTGTTTACCAAGACAGCATCCGAGGATCCAATAGAGACTTTCTTTACTGAAAAAACTCAATCTATCTACTCATTTCAATCCTTATTATAAGACATCAATTAATAATTCTTATAAATTAATAAAAATAGTTAAAGTTATTAAATTTATTCTAAAATTTAAGTAATTTTCAATATTAACCCTACTAATTCCACTAAATTCTAATATCATATTAATTATCACTCTCAACCATTATCCTTATTAATTATGGACATACATGAAAAAAAATATTTAATGTTCTTTGCAAATAAGTAAATACCTTATAAAAAAGATTAAATACACTTGTTATGTAATGTCTTATAATAAGGAGCAAAGGAAGTATTATATCTTTAGAAAAGTGTGTACTCACTGCTTTCAGCCAATTCTGTTAACCGCACCCACTGATCTCATTTTGCTGCTTAAATTCATTTCATGGTGTGAGATAACCCAGCTCCAAATGCACCAAACCATTTTCCTTAACGTTTAATTGTCTACCATTAAAACGCCCACTGGAAACTGACTTTAATACGCACTGAAGAACATAAAACTGATTCCCAACAAAATCTCATAAAAGGTGGCCCAATCAAATTAATTATTACTATTAGGATTTATAACTGATTCCTATCATAATCCCATAAAAGGCAACTTCCAGTAATATTAGCATTTAAAACTGATTCCCGTCATAATCACATAAAAGGCGAGTATAACACCCCAAATATTATATTCATAAAAAATATATTATAATTAATTAAAAAATTCAATAAAATAATGAATATTCATGAATTTGAATTTTATGAATTTTGAAATATTCATATTCATAAGGAAATTGGCAAATTAATTCAAGAAAGGAATTAAATTACAAAGGTGATAGCAAAATCATAATTTTGCCAATTTAGCCCAAGATTAATTATTTTTCAATTAATTGGAGTTAATTTCAATTAATCAAGGAAAATAAAGAAAAATGTATAGTTGGATTATTCTTGAGGGAATAAATCAAGAATTGAGAAATTAGAGGGAATTATACATAATTCACTTAAGTGAATTATAAAATTAATGAAATACATATTATTTCCCTTTTCTTCCATAATTTCGCCCAACACATGAAAATAAGGGAGAAAAATTAAATTTCAAGAGCATATGTTAAAATGCTACATGAAGTTAAGTGCTAGTTTGGTTAGTTAGGAGAAGAAATGGGCTTGGTTAGAGTAAAGAGGAGGGGGGACGGTTTTTGTAACAAGAGGGAAGATCTAGTCCAATTCCAATTGAAGCCAAATGACGATGAGGTATGGCATAAAGTGAAAGTCATGGGTGAAAGTATGGAGAGAGGTATGGTGCAAGACAAGTGTTGCAATCTCAACCTTAGATAAGATCAATGGTTTGAAATCAAGGGAGCATTTTTATGAAGCACTACTACAAAAAGTACTTTTAACGTCACTAATTAACGTCCGTTTTTAAAAAACAAACTTTGAAAAGGAGGCGGTGGCATTTTTGAAAATTTGACTACACTTTCAACGATCGTTTTTGAAAAACAGTCATTGAAAGTGATGTTTTTGAAAACGGTCGCTAAAAGTCTATACTTTCAACGACTGTTTTTCAAAAACAGTCGTTAAAAGTGTTCCAGATCTATTTTAATCCCAATCGTATCTCCTTTACTAGTCGCGCCTCTCCTTCTTAGATCCACCTCTGAGCCCTAGTCCAACCTCCAATCACTTCATCTAGCCCCTCTCCGACCCCAGACACAACCTCCAACCTATTCTTGGACCCAATCGCGACCTTCACCTTCCTCTCTCGTTATCGCGAACCCTCTCCTCCTCGGCCTCATTCCGATAATCAGGAACATGCTTAGTCCATGCTCAAGAGTATAATGTGCGTGGATCTTTAGCACTTCTAGCCTTTTAGCAAAGTAGCAACATTTGCTTGGGTGTTAATGAGGTTGTAATGACAACCCAGAAGATTAAGTATTTCCCTGAGCTTGAGAGTGTTTGCAAAGCACTTGAGGTTTTTCTCCTTGTCTTTTTATATTTAATTTTTTTGTTATCATTTTTGGAAGTTGAATTGCAATTATATTTGGGGTTTACTTCTTGAAATGAAAGGTTTGAAATTTTGTTTAAATGTTGCTTGTTGAAAATTTCTATCCCAAAACTTGAATTCTATACAAGATTTTTTTTTAAAAAAATAGAGAAATACAACGCTGTTTTTGCAAAAACAGTCGTCGTAAGTCTCTTACCATGGCTGTTTTAAAATGATCGTCTATTTTAAAACTTTCAACAACACTCACATACACGTCCCCCTTAAAAACAGTCATCTAAAGGGGATAAAAACGGATGTTAAAAGTCCCTCCTATAGTAGTGAAGGCTTTCTCTTCCCTTCCCTTCATGCATTTTTGTTCAACATAGAGAGAGAGAGAGAGAGAGAGAGAGAGAGAGAGTTTTGAGAAACTTTGAAGAGTTAGAGAAAGAGGAAGAAGAAATTTTAAGGTAATAGTTGATTCTTAAGCTTTTCTTGTAACATTTCCCTAGATCCTCCTCTAAACCTTGCTTCTTCATGAATCTATGGTCTTGAAGACTCATTCTTAGCTCAAGGAGAAGAGAGAGAGAGAGAGAGAGGGCGCATATAGGGAGAGAAACCAAGAAGCCTAAGAGGAAACTACACCAAACTCAAATCTATACTTGTATGAAGTTGGTTTTGAAGTTCGTTGTTAGTTTGGTGATTTTGGGTTGATTTGAAAAATTGGAAAAGCTATAACCCTAAAGGGTTATGCTGCCCAAATTTCTTTGAATCGTGGTTAAGAAGTGTTTAAATGAATTAATAAGGGATTAGAAGTGAAAAAGTACAAGTTTTGGAAGCTAAAACACAAAACTCAATTTTTTTTCCAGTTTTCTTCAATATTTTGGCCAACATTGTTCCAAGGGGTAGGAGTTGGATTTTAATGAAATAAATTATTCCATTGGATTCAGTGGGCAAAAATAGGTGGGGTTACAGTTGGTCACTTTTTCGGTAGAGGCCGAAAAAGCATAATTACAAAAACGCCGCTGAAATCCCTAAATATGGGTTGTCAAGGGTATTTTCATAATTTAACATTTAATTTGGCAATTTCGAGCCCGGAAATGGATTCCTTGGGCGAAAATTAGTCAGAATAGCCTTGATCAAAATTTTGGAAAAACGTATCATCCGGCCGGGGTCCCGGGGGCATTTTGGTAAATTTTCTTCATAGACTAATATAACCACAAGAAACACTATGAAAGAGTCTAAAATGATACTTGGATAGGTTACGACCTATTTCTTATACATTTAATATTTTAGGACCTAGTCCGAGGTTGGACATGACACATATTTCGAGACACATCTAAAGAGGTATTTATAAAGCTTTGAGGTAGAAAAATTATCCTTTATATATCATGATGCCATAGTTATATGATTGTATTGATGTCATTGTTGTAAATGTACTTTATTAATCAACATGATTTGCCCAGAGAGGGGCCAGTAATGCTAGAGGCACTTACACCGGAGTTGGTAAGAACCCAACTGGGTGCAAATTAGTGGGGCTAGGCCCTACTCATGTGTACATGCAGGTGATA
The DNA here is from genome assembly GCA_963855925.1 of Inga laurina. Classification (NCBI taxonomy): domain Eukaryota; kingdom Viridiplantae; phylum Streptophyta; class Magnoliopsida; order Fabales; family Fabaceae; genus Inga; species Inga laurina. Next base: position 5,375,412 of record OY979705.1, read on the forward strand.
TATTTATATTGTTCATTAATTAATGCATACATGGTATATATCATATTTACTTTTCGCATTTTCTATGAATGATAGTATGTTTTCACTGTGATTCTTCAGAATCTCATCCTATTTTTAAATAAACATCTCAGCGGGTGCCAGTGGTTCGAAAGGCAAGGGCGTAGACACCGGGAAATAATTGACACGTGTCTCGAGGCGAGGACAAGATAGTGGATTATAATTAGTTTATGTTTAGATATTTTGAAGAAATGTGTAAATATTAAGTTTCCGCTATATTTTTTGTATTCCGTCGACGAACGATATTGGTATTGTAAACTAATATTTTTATCAGTATAATTATACTTTTCTGTATGTCCATTGAATTTTGTCTTTATTACTCTTCGAATATCGAAATGGAAACGAGTGTTGACAGCGAGTGCATGAAAAAAGCTTTATAAAAAATAGACCCAATTAAATTAATTAATATTAGGGTTTAAAACTGATTCCCAACATAATCCCATAAAGGTTACTTTAATTAATATTAGAATTTAAAACTGATAACGGCTTTTGCATGAAACGGACTCAATTAAATTAATTAATAGAAGGTTTTTATTATTCTATTAGTGGACGCTCCTAATTAAGATGACACCTTCAAAAATGGGACAAGAGTGTAATATCCTGAATTTTGGGATTGGAGGCTTAGGAATAAGCCTAAATTAAGTGGACTGCTAAGCCTCAGTTTAGTAGATGTCCCAAATATATTCTCTAATGTTTCTTATATCTTTGGGGTATTAAGAAAGTAAAATGGTGAATTTTGGAGAATATAATTATGTTTTCGATAAAATCGCCTATGAGGCAGTGAGCTTATCATAAGGTTTTGGAAGAATAAATGATAATAAGAAATTATGAAATTTTACAGGATAAAGTAGACATCCTAAGCTTTAATTTGATAGGTCATATGAATCAATTAGAGCTATACACAAAAAGATATGAATTTTTGAAGTCAACACAGAAAAAATGTGAAATTTCTGGAACAATATGCAAAGATTGAAATTATGGGAATTTTGTGATTCCATTCAGCAAAAGTATATATTTTTTCTTAAAATTAGACTCAATAAGGGTTCTATAGGCTTTAGAATCACTCTAATTTGATATTTTTAGAATTAGTTATGATTTTTCAAAATTTGGGCAGAAATCTGCCAGAATTTTGTAAAAATCTGAAAATTTGGAAAATTAAAGTAAATTATGATATAATAATATATCATCATCCTCTTCCTCTTGAGCTCATTTCTGGTGTGAAACAGCAGCTGAAGAGAGAGAGAGAGAGAGAACGTTCAGATTTTAGAGAGAGAAAAGGAGGAGGAAAAACTTACAAGGGTAAGTGATTTCTTCGGTAAATCGGTTCCTAATGCGTATAACTCCGTTCCTAAGCTTCCTTTGCATATGATTTAAGGTTTGGAAGCTCATATTTTGGTGTTTCAAGGGTTAGGGTTCAACCATCCTGAGAAAAGTTAGTAGGAGCTTGAGGTAACTTCCAAACTCTTGTATATTGACTATTCTAGTTGCTGTGGACAATTTAATCGGTGAAATTTCGTCGTATTGCCGTTGGGTTTAATTAATGGAAATGGGTTGTAGGGGCTATTATGCTATCCAAATTGGTACTAAATGATATTTGTAACCTAATGGAATAGTCAATAAAGTGGTTAGGAGTAGAAAGGAACGCATTTATATAGCCGAAACCGAAAAACCTCGATTTTCCCTGGAAAACCCATATATTTCGGCCAGGGATGTTTGAGGGCCTTAGAGTTGGATTTTCAATGATTTGATGATTTCATTGAGTTCAAGAGGGAAAATTAGGTGGGGTTACAGTTGGTTACTTTTTCGAAAAAGGCCAAGAAAGCATAATTACGAAAATGTCCTTAAAACACTAAAATAAGGGCTGCCAAGGGCAATTTCATCTTTTGGTAGTGAATTTGGTAATTCTGAGTCCGGAAATGGATTCCTTAGGCGAAAATATGTCAGGATAGCCCAGTTTAGAATTTCAAGAAAAGTACAGCCGGACCGGGTACGATGGGGCCGGGTCCCCATGGGTATTTTAGTAATTTTTTAAGATAGACTCATATAACCCCCAAAAATACTATGGAAGTGTCTAAATAGTACATTTGACATTGTAGGATTGAATATGGAGCCCCGAGCTGTTGGCACGCAAATTGAGGAGAACGACTGGAGGTAGGGGACTTATCTTACTTGCATGTATTTGATATCTTTGCTTGTGTAATGATGTATGTGATTGCTTTACTTGATTGTGTATAGCATATTTGAATAAATGAAGCTCTGTTTCTGTTTTCGCTGTGGTCATAGGCTTGTTGTATAAAACATTGAGCATGCAGAAATGTCATTATGAGGCATACATCTAGATAAAGCTAACATGTCATACACGTAGCATCAATCATGCATGCATTATGGTATCTGTTTCCTACTGAGATTCTCTCGAATCTCACCCTCCCCTACCAACAATTTAGACAGGAGACGACAGAAGATATGCAAACAACAATGCAGAGTACCGTACGAGGGGATTACAGTAATGGAACGAAGAAGGGAAGAAGTCTCCATTTCACTGGGATGAGTTTAGACACCCTAGTAGCCTTGTGCGGCTACCTTAATCGTAAGTATCATGTACAAACCCTTATAGGGAATTTATGTAATCATGCACATATTATCAATATAGTTATGCTATTCATGTGTTGCCCACCGAACCGCATATCGTTTTCCGCAAATACTCTGATAAATGTGAAATTAAAATAAGGGCGTGACAAGGAGTGTCTCCATTGATTTCCTTCTCCATTTATTCTCTATTGAGAGTATTTACTATTAGATCAACGTTCAATGGTTGATATTTAATGATATATAAATAATATCATTATAATAAAAATCTACTATGGTAAATCTTAACCATTGAAAGTTGATCTAATGGTAAATACACTCAATAAAGAGTAAATGGAGAAGAAAATTAATTGAAATACCCCTTTCCCTTCAAAGATGGATCAACTTCAGCTTAAATATAATAGGACTTAGAATGGAGCGGCTTCAGGTTAAAAATATTAGGGTTTTAAAATTAAATATGGAATATGAATTTAGAATAATAACAAATAGGATACATGACTTGCTTTAACTTATAGATAATCGGATCTTAAAATTAAAAAAGGAATATGAATTTGAACGAAAAACAACTTTAAATAATGAAAAAAAAAATTAACATGAGTAAAACCCAATTACTCCACCCATTATTTTTTTTATACAAATAAGGAATATGAATTTGGACTAACAACAACTTTAAATAATGAAAAGCATAACGTGAGCAAAACCCAATTAATCCATCCAATTATTGAAAACCTCTAATAAAGCCAGAGCTAAAACAGGGGGCCTCATACAGTTTTTATCATGGTTTTTTAATTATGTACGAATTTTACGATTTTTGACTAATAAAAAATTCATAAAAAATCTTTAAGAATATTAAGACATCCCAAAGACCCAAACAAACCCAATTCAATTCATTCACCAATTTCATTGAAAAAACCCCGCCAACCCCCCAAGACCTTTCACATTCCATGGAGAATGACAAATTGGACAAAGACTAGAGTCACGGATTGAATATGAAAGACAACGCCCCCACACATAAATTATGTTTGGAATAGCAGATAAAATTTATTTCACATACTTACTTCATATATCATAAATTATAATTTATAAATAAAAAATAAATCCTCCCAAACAAACGTATAATCCGCGACAATCTGATAACCACGCAAAACAACTATTATAATATCCATAAGGCATTCAACGATGCCTAATATGCCAAATCAATGACAATAAGAAGGCATGGGTTATTATTACACCTGTGAGTTATCACAACACAGGTTCTAAAAAAGGTCGTCGGATAAAAAAGTACTCCACCATATAATGTTTGGAAGGTGTGGATGAATAAGTTTGTTAATCATAACATCCTCTGAATGCACTAAATTTTACTATATCGCTTACATAAAGTTTAAGAAAAAAATGTAATGAACCACTATTAAAAGTTTTGTTATTCTAAAGCGATTGGGGGAGCGTTAAATGAAGGAGCTCCAAGAGGGTAAGGTTTATCACTTTCAACACTCTAACATTTTTTCAAGCATCATGTTTGCAAATTCTTATAGAAGTATTCAACTTTATCTCTTGTAAAAATATTATAGATTTCATACCGCACATAATGAAGAATTAATTGGTTAGTGCTTGTCAGTAAGATATTCTTAGCAATATGCATCTCTAGAAGGTACTGTACATGTTAGTTCTTTGTGCTATCTATTATTATCTGTCCATCTAATATAAGGAATGTTGTGGAAACAGTGGAATAACGGTGTTCATTTAGGTAGGTCAAAAAGGTCGTGCTTATTTAGAGAACAAAACAGCGTTTATTTAGAAAATTCCATTACGGTGAATTCCATGCGGACCATTGTCCATTCTTTTCTCTAGTTGAATCTGCAAATCCGTTATTAACCATTTATTAACAATCAAATAATTTTCGAACAAACATGCAGATCGGTTATTGATCATTGATTTATATTACAAGAAATGTTGTAGAAACAATGGAGTAACGGTGTTTATTTACGTAGGTAAAAAAACCGTATTTATTTGGAGAACAGAACGGCGTTTATTTAGAAGATTTCATTACAATGAATTTCATAAGGACCATTGTCCATTATTTTCTTTGTAAACTCGGTTGTCTTGAAAGTGTGTCAGCGACAAAGTGAGCCACATGTTTCGAAAAACTTTGCTCTTCATTTTTCTGCAATGCTCACTTCTCTCTCTTCGTCTTCTTATTCATCTTTATCTAACTCATTATTTCTTTGAATTTCAGGAAAAAACGCAATTTAAATTGAAATTCAGAATGTATTTATTTAAGGGGTGAGGCATTTAAAAAGACGACATACTGTGTGCATTGATTATGAAAGTAACAGTCAGTACTTAATAATAAGTTATAATACCATTACTTATTTATTAATGTACAGATATAAGGAAACAAAATGAAACCATATGCATTAAATGAAATAAACCGAAACCTATTTTTATTTAATTGGAATTGAAATTTGATTGGAATACATTCTTATTTGCATAAAAAAGAAACCATGCATAAATACAAGATTTTTGTTGACTCCAGAAGAACATAGACACTAAATCAAAACAAATTCCCGAATAATACCATACAGTGCATCCGGTCGGACAACGCACAGGGAGATATAACTTTATTATTTAGCATATTGTTAATAGGGATAAAATTAGAAAGCTGTTGATTTTAGGATTAATAAAGTTTAAGGTTTTTCTGGGTTATGAAATATATTGGAAGTGTCTTATGAATAGGAGTAGAAAAGTAATCTCTAACTAATAAAAATAATATTATTAAATAAATGATATAATTCCATATATTTATGACAATATAAGTACACATAATTAGAGGCCCTCTCTAATTATCGAAAATGCCATAATAATTAATTAGGGCTATAATAATTACGTTGCTTTATTGGTTTCACCTTAGGAATGTTGCAACATATAAATACACATAGATTAATGTTGCAACATTCAACTTTTTCCCCGTTAAAAACATTATAAATTATATAACAACCAATGAAGAACTAATTGGTTCAGGCTTTTCAGGAAGATATTTTGTATAATTCACATCTTTGAAAGGTAATTGTCTTCATTTTTACACTATCGAGTTAAAATTATAGTCGAACCAATTTTCAGATGTCATAGGGTTCCTTTAAGCTTTTAGAGATTTGGAAGATCAGTAAAAAGAATTTTAGACCTTTAAATAGCTGAATCTGACTCTTGTAAATAAAGAGTGATGTCACATTCACATGTCATGTCTCACTGTCGTTAAATTTAAAAAAAGAAAAGAACAGAAGAGGCTCTTATTCATTTGAAATTCATGGACAAAAATATCATCTTATGAGCAGCCTATTGCCACATAATGGATGTGTTCCAATGTACTTATAACTATCATTCTGATCTTATTTTTAAGTTTTTTTTGTCAAAAAATTTATTCATATTTATAAGTTCAGTTTCAATATAGTAAATGAGATTGTGACAATTTTGCCCCTATTTATTGTACCAATGAAGAAATAATTTAAAGATAGATAGAGAAAAAAGAGTTGAAAAGTGCCTATTTATAAATGAAAGCATAGTTAAAAATTTATCCCATAATCATTAAGTTAGTTACCTCTCTTTATTATGTGAGATTTAGTAAAAAAAGACTTATAAATAAAAAGACTTATAAATAAGACTAAAATAATATACATATATGATATGAAGAACGAAAAAACAAACCAAATTTTTGTCATCGGGTTAGTATAAAATATAGAAATCCCAAAAGCAATGCCAACCGTTCACATAATTGATAAATAAAGAAATACTTATGTAAGATCCGAAGATCGTATCTTGAAGTTTACACCACACAATATACACCGGCTTGTGTATCGCACGGGGAGAAATCCCTAGTTTTACATCGAAATCAGTAGTTGAGACTTGAGGATCATAATATAGAGTTAATTTAACATTAAAATTTATTAAAATAAGAAATAAAAACCTTTTTCACATAGACAAAAAAAAAACTTTAAATCTCATTAACTATGTCATAAAATTCAATAATTTTCCAACTCTATCTCTATTTAAAATACAAAATACCAAATGAAGCAAAATTAATATAATAATAAACGAAGAGTTAAATTGTATATTCACCTCAAAACTATAATACAATATCTTATAAATAGTATCAAAAAAAAATTCATCTCTCAGCATTATATATAGGATTAAAGGAGTAGAATTAATGGAGTTTAATTTTGTTTATTTATCTAAAATGTGTTAGAAATGACTTATCAATATAAGTGGAGAAGTAACTGTAAAATCGTATAATCCTGTTAAAATTTAAAAATTTAATGGTATACTAACCAACTTATAGGAAAATATATCTTATATTAGTCCTTTCCTGCACCCAATCCGCAATCCTCACGTTCATTGTAATTTAAGTGATGTAATCCCTTGCATCACTTCTGCCCCATCAAGTTATTGACTTTCAAACTCTTCATTATTGCCTCCTTTTTTGACCGACTCAACTCAAAAGTCATCGCAGAGAATGCTATAAAACCTTCTTTCGCTATATCAGGACCTGATCCGCCATCGCATTGACCATAAACCCCTCAGATCATATCCTCAATTCTCAAAGGGAGAAACAAGTGCACCGCCATGGCTTCAAATCAACAAGTTAAGCTTTTTGGAGTAGTAGGAAGCCCATATGTGGCGAGAGCAGAGATTGCTCTGAAACTCAAGGGAGTGGAATATGAGTACGTTCATGAATCCATATCCAACAAAAGTGATCTTCTTCTCAAGTACAACCCTGTTCACAAGAAGGTCCCTGTTCTTCTTCACAACGACAAGCCTGTATGTGAGTCTCTTGTGATTGTTGAATACGTGGATGAGACTTGGACTGGCTACCCCATCTTGCCTTCTGATCCTTATCACAGAGCCCAAGCTCGTTTCTGGTCTAAGTTCATCGCTGAGAAGGTAATTCAAAAGTCAAAACTTCAAGCTCTGATTTTCTCTGTGTTTTTCCCTCTGTAGGAATTTGAATGATCAGTCACAAAAACCAAGTGTTTTGTTGCTTGATTTCAGGTTTTGCCTTCAGTATCTAAAGCGGCATGGAATCCAGACGAGAAGGAGAGGGAAAATGGTGCTGAAGAAGCAAGAGAGGCTCTAAGCATTCTGGAAAACGAGCTGAAAGGGAAGTTCTTTAATGGAGATTCAATTGGGTTAGTGGACATAACTGCTCTGTTCATAGCTTTCTGGCTGCAGTTAATTCAAGAAGCTGGTGGGCTTGATCTGTTTAGCAGTGAAAAATATCCAAAATTAGAGAAGTGGGGTCATGAGATTTTGAATCATCCTGTTGTGAAAGGAGTTTTGCCTCCCAAAGAACAAATCCTTCCCGTCTTGAAAACTCGATTTCAGAGCATCTTTGCTTCAAAGTAGATGATCACAAGAATTACCTGTAATGATCCATGTGTTTGACTTATTTAATTATCCAGCGTTGTTGTGATTTCGAGTTGAAATAAAATATGTACAAGTTGAGTTTTCTCTTGCAAGGAAACCTAACTATCCCTTTCGTTTTGGATCATCATTATCATTCATAAAGTTAGAATAGCCTTGGTTAAAATAAGTTGGGTATTTTCGTAATTTAACATTAAATTTGGTAATTTCAAGCCCGGAAATAGATTCCTTGGGTGAAAATAAGTCAGAATAGCCTTGGTCAAAATTTTGGGAAAACGTATCATCCGGTCGGGGTCCCGGGGACATTTTGGTAAATTTTCTTCATAGACTAATATAACCACAAGAAACACTATGAAAGAGTCTAAAATGATATTTGGATAGGTTATGACTTATTTGTTGTACATTTAATATTTTAGGACCGAGGTCGGACACGACACATATTTCGAGACACATCTAAAGAGGTATTTATAAAGCTTTGAAGTAGAAAAATTATCCTTTATATAGCATGCCATAGTTATATGATTGTGTTGATGTCATTGTTGTAAATATACTTTATTAATCAACATGATTTGCCCAGAGAGGGGCCAGTAATGCTAAAGGCACTTACACCGGAGTTGGTAAAAACCCAACCGGGTGCAGATTAGTGGGGCTAGGCCCTACTCATATGTACATGCAGGTGATATATTTATATTGTTCATTAATTTGTATATACATGACATATATCATATTTACTTTTCGCATTTTTTATGAATGATAGTATGTTTTTACTGTGATTCTTCAGAATCTCATCCTATTTTTAAATAAACATCTCAACGGGTGTCAGTGGTTCGAAAGGCAAGGGCGTAGACACCGGGAAATAATTGGCACGTGTCTCAAGACGAGAACAAGATAGTGGATTATAATTAGTTTATGTTTAGATATTTTGGAAAAATTTGTAAATATTATGTTTCCGCTATATTTTTTGTATTCCGTCGGCGAACGATATTGGTATTGTAAACTAATATTTTTATCAGTATAATTATACTTTTCTGTATGCCCATTGAATTCCGTCTTTATTACTCTTCGAACATCGAAATGGAAACGGGTGTTGACAACGAGTGCATAAAAAAAGCTTTATAAAAAATAGACCCAATTAAATTAATTAATATTAGGGTTTAAAACTGATTCCCAACATAATCCCATAAAGGTTACTTTAATTAATATTAGAATTTCAAACTGATAACGGCTTTTGCATGAAAAACGGACTCAATTAAATTAATTAATAGAAGGTTTTTATTATTCTATTAGTGGACATTCCTAGTTAAGATGCCACCTTCAAAAATGGGAGAGGAGTGTTTCCATTGATTTCCTTCTCCATTTATTCTCTATTGAGAGTATCTACTATTATTTCAACGTTCAATGGTTGATATTTAATGATATATAAATAATATCATTATAATAAAAATCTACTATGACAAATCTCAATTATTGAAATTTGATCTAATGGTAAATATACTCAATGAAGAGTAAATGGAGAGGGAAATCAATTAAGATACCCCTCTCCCTTCAAAGATGGATCAACTTCAGCTTAAATATAATAGGATTTAGAATGGAGCGGCTTCAGGTTAAAAATATTAGGGTTTTAAAATTAAATATGGAATATGAATTTAGAATAATAACAAATAGGATACAGGTTTTGCTTTAACTTATTGTAAAGACAAATCACACAAAGCCCAAATTGTTAACGTTGTGAGCCCACTTGTATTTGTAGCCCAAATTCTTTATTGTAAATACTAGTCAGTGTAGTACATGTAACAGCTATCATATATTGTGCACTCTAGGGTTAGCAACCCTACTATAAATATCAATACAATACATCGGCTGCATACACCACTGTTATACAAATTATCTACCCTATTTACTTTTCTTGGTATCAGAGCCTAAAAGGCAAATAGCCATGGCAGACACTACTCCGAATAGTGCAACCTCTGAAACTGTGTCTGAATCTTCAAATTTTCTGACCGCTGCAGCAGCCTTACCAAAAGGGTCATCAAGCAATAGTATTAACCAGGTGTGTTCTATCAAGTTGGATGGAACCAACTACCTAGTGTGGCAATTTCATGTGCTACCCATAATCAAGGGGCACAAAGTTGAAGGTTTTCTTCATGGAACCAAACCTTGTCCTCCACAATTTATCACTGAAAATGACAAGACTAAACTTAATCCAGCTTTTGAAGACTGGGTAGCAGCAGATCAATTGGTTTTCGGCTGGCTTTTAAACACAATGCAACCTGAAGTGTCCTCCCAAATGGTCTCTGTGTCAACAGCTGCTGGTCTTTGGGAAGCAGCTCGTCAACATGCTGGTGCACAAACAAAATCAAGAGTGCTGATGCTGAAATCTGATTTCCAACGCACAAGAAAGGGAAACATGAGAATGGCTGAATATTTATCTAAGATGAAGAACTTTTCTGAGCAATTGACTCTTGCTGGTAGTTGTGTTTCTTTACCTGATTTGTTTATTCAGGTGCTTGCAGGGCTAGATGCTGAGTATAATCCGATTGTTGTGCAACTTAGCAAAGAAGTTGATGAACTGAGCTGGATTGAGTTTCAATTCTTCTTGCTTACCTATGAAAATCGCATGGATCAACTTAGTCAGTTTTCTCAGCTGTCTGTCAACAATAACTTTGTCAACTATGCTAGAGTTGAGCGTTCTTACCCACGTAATAACTGGCGTGGCAATCGTGGATCTCGTGGTTATCGTGGAAGAGGCAGACGATCTCAGGGAAGATATGCTGGTCGCAGCAAGAATGGCGATGATGATGATGAAATTCCCCAATGTCAGTTATGTGATCGTGTTGGTCACATTGTTGAAACCTGCTTTCACCGGTTTGACAAGTCATTTGTCAAGGGCAGCAAGAAGAAAGGCTCTTCTGGTGCCTCCAGCTCAGACAATTCTGGATATGCTTATTGGGCTTCACCTGAATGTATGAATGATGATGCCTGGTACCTGGACAGTGGAGCAACAAGCCATGTTACTAATGATCTCACTCGAATTGATAATCCGAACAATCCCAAGGGTAAGATGAATATTGTTGTTGGAAATGGTAACCGAATAAAAGTTGAGAAAATTGGTTCATCCACAATATCTAATGTTCCTGATAAAACAGTTCATTTGGATAATATTCTTTATTCTCCTGGCATTCAAAAGAATCTGTTGAGTGTATACAAAATAGCTAATGACAACAGTGCAGATGTAGTGTTTAATAAACATGGATTTTGTATGAAGGAACAGGAAACGGGGGAGACAATGTTGCTAGGAACACCAACTGAGGGAGGCATGTTTAAAGTCTCAAAGGCTAAAGAAGGTGGCAGTAGTGGCAGCAGGAGTACTGATTTTGTTTTTGCTACTCAAGAAGCTGGTTCATCAGCATCTAGGATTTCAAATGTTGATAGGTTTTTATTGCATTGTTGACTTGGACATCCTAGTGACAGGGTGTTGAATCAAATTATTAGTGATTGTAACATGAAAATTAGTAAGAATGAAGCCATCTTTTGTGACTCTTGCAAGTTTGGAAAGTCTCATTCTCTTCCATTTAAGACCTCTAACTCACATGCCTCTAAACCACTTGAGCTAATTCACACAGATTTGTGGGGACCTGCTCCTATAGCCTCTCTTAATGGTTTTCGATATTACATACTATTTCTTGATGACTACAGTCGATTTTCATGGATTTTTCCTTTGAAAACTAAAGATGAAGCACTTAGCATGTTTGTTCAGTTCAAAAATTTTGCTGAAAATCAGTTTGATAACAAGATAAAGATTGTGCAAAGTGATTGGGGAGGAGAATACAAAAGTTTTTCTAGAGTTTTGCTAGATGCTGGAATTCACTTTAGACATTCATGTCCTCATACATCCTCTCAAAATGGTAGGGCCGAAAGGAAGCACAGACACATAGTTGAAATGGGTTTAACATTACTAGCTCAAGCTAAAATGCCCCTTCATTATTGGTGGGAAGCTTTTCATACATCTACAGCTTTGATAAATCAGTTACCATCTACTGTTTTGAATGGAATATCACCTTACTCTAAGTTATTCAATAAAGATCCTGATTATGATAGGCTCAAGGTGTTTGGTTCAGCCTATTTTCCATGTCTAAGACCTTACAATCAGCACAAACTTCAATTTCAAACTATGAAATGTGTGTTCTTGGGGTATAGTAACTCTCACAAGGGCTATAAATGCCTAAGTCCAACAGGAAAAATATATATGTCCAGGCATGTTGTTTTTAATGAAACTGAGTTTCCTTTTGCCACAGGATTCATCAATAAAAAGAACATACCTGAGGAGCAAATCTATCCTGGAGCTTTCTTTCAGCCAGTATTGTCTAACACCAAGTTAATTTCTCAAACTACTGCTACTGTTGTCTCATCAAATGACTCACAGGCTCAAGGAGGAGAGAATTCAACTTCAGAAATTCCAGTTACCGTTTCCTCTCAATCCTCTCCATCTCGTTTGTCTCCTTCAAGCAGTAGCAATTCTGATCATCACATAGAACAAGTTGGTGAAATTCAACATGAAAATTCTACTCAAACATCCTTTCAACAGTCCAACAACACACAGACAGAGGAAACAAGCTCAGAAAATCAACAACTTGCATTCAAAAATCAACATTCAATGGTAACCAGAAGCAAAGCAGGGATTTCTAAACCAAAAGCTCCTTATATTGGTATGGCTACAACTGAAGAATCTGAAAATGTTGTACCTCACACCATACAAGAAGCATTAAGAAGTGCTGATTGGAGAAATGCTATGCAAGAAGAGTTCGATGCTTTGATTAAAAACAGAACATGGAAACTAATACCCTATAATGGTCAAGGCAACCTAGTTGACTGCAAATGGGTGTTAAAGAAGAAGTTTAATGCTGATGGCATACTTCAAAAATATAAAGCCAGACTTGTGGCCAAAGGTTTTCAGCAGAGTCCAAGTATTGAGTTCGAGGAGACATTCAGCCCTGTATTGAAAGCTTCCACACTTCGGTTTGTACTCAATCTTGCTGTGATATTCAATTGGCAAATTAGACAGGTGGATATAAATAATGCCTTTCTGAATGGTGAATTAGAAGAGACAATTCTCATGAAACAAGCTGAAGGTTTTGTAGACTCAAAATTTCCCAATCATGTATGTCTTCTAAACAAGGCTCTATATGGTCTTAAACAAGCACTTAGAGCATGGTTTGAAAAGCTAAAATCTACCTTACAAGGTTGGGGATTCCTACATTCAAAGTCTGATTCTTCTTTGTTCTTCCTAAAATTTGAGAGATATGTCATGTTTGTCCTAGTATATGTGGATGATATTATTGTAACAGGGAACTCAACGGAGATGATAAATCTGTTTGTCCAGCAACTAAACAATCAGTTTTCTCTAAAAGATCTAGGACAACTGCATCATTTCTTGGGAATTGAAACATACAGAGACGAAACTGGACTATACTTGAAACAAGAAGCCTATATACGTAGTATTCTGTCAAAGCGTGGTATGCACAATTCCTCTCCAGTTCCTACACCTATGGTAGTGAACAAACATTTCTCTAAAGATGATGGCACTCCAATCAAAGATCCTACAAGTTACAGGAAAATCATTGGCGCTTTACAATATTTGACCAACACTCGACCTGATATTATGTTCTCAGTAAACAAACTAAGTCAGTTCTTAAGTTGCCCGACAACTATTCACTGGCAAGCTCTGAAACGACTGCTCAGATATTTAAAGGGAACCATGGATCTAGCCTTACATATTAAACCAAGCACTCATCTTACCTTGCAAGGGTTTTCGGATGCTGATTGGGCAGTATGTCCAGATGATAGAAGATCCATGGGTGGCTATTGTGTGTACTTCGGTGACTCATTGATCTCATGGTCGACCAGAAAATAGAGGGTAGTGTCGAAATCGAGCGCTGAGTCAGAATATCGCTCACTTTCTGATCTTTCATCTGAGCTCGCCTGGATCCAGTCGCTTATGCAAGAAATTGGTCTCCATCTCAAAGATCCACCGATTGCTTGGTGTGATAACCTAAGTGCCGCTGCTCTTGCCTCTAACCCCGTCTTTCATGCTCGTTCTAAACACATAGAACTCGACATTCACTTTGTCAGAGATAGGGTACTTGGTAAACAACTGGTAGTCAAATATGTGCCTTCATCCGAACAAATTGCTTATCTGTTTACTAAGGCTTTGTCTCATTCAAAGTTTTGGACTTTCAGAGACAAACTCGGAATCACTAGATCTCCCATTCCTCGTTTGCGGGGGGCTGTAAAGACAAATCACACAAAGCCCAAATTGTTAACGTTGTGAGCCCACTTGTATTTGTAGCCCAAATTCTTTATTGTAAATACTAGTCAGTGTAGTACATGTAACAGCTGTCATATATTGTGCACTCTAGGGTTAGCAACCCTACTATAAATATCAATACAATACATCGGCTGCATACGCCACTGTTATACAAATTATCTACCCTATTTACTTTTCTCTTATAGATAATCGGATCTTAAAATTAAAAAAGGAATATGAATTTGAACAAAAAACAACTTTAAATAATGAAAAAAAATAACATGATTAAAACCCAATTACTCCACCCATTATTTTTTTTATACAAATAAGGAATATGAATTTGGACTAACAACAACTTTAAATAATGAAAAGCATAACCTGAGCAAAACCCAATTAATCCATCCAATTATTTTTCTTAAACAAACCATCCAATTATTGAAAACCCCTAATAAAGCCAGAGCTAAAACTGGGGGCGTCATACAGTTTTTATCATGCACTACAAAAAAACATGTTATCACCGACGAAATTACCCACGGAATTATTTCCGTCGGTAATTTCCTACGATTTACCGACGGATTTTCCGTCGGAAAAATTACCGACGGAATTACCGACAGAAAAAAAAATTCCGTGGGTAATTACCGACGGATTACCCACGGAGTTTTTTCCGTCGGTAATTACCCACGCTTTACCCACGGAATTCCGTGGGTAATCCGTCTCTAATTACCGACGGAAAAATTTTCCGTGGGTGATTACCGACGGAAAATTTTTCATGGGTAATTTCCGTCGGTAATTACCCACAGAATTTTTTCCGTGGGTAATCCGTCGGTAATTGCCGACGGAATCAAAATTCCGTCGGTAAATTTGGCTTTTACCCACGGAATTTTTTCCGTCGGTAATTACCGACGCCTTACCCACGGAATTCCGTGGGTAATTTGAATGAGAAATTACCGACGGAATTCCGTGGGTAATCCGTCGGTAAAACTAATAATTTTTTTATTATCTTTTAATAATTTATATAAAATAATAAGAATAAAAATAATCTATAACAAATAAAAATTTAAATATTATAAAATTAATATTTAATATAATATATTAAATATATATAATATTAATAATAAAAATTTTAAATGAAATAAAAATATTAAATATTTTAAACTTTATATCATAAAAACAAAATATATAATTATATATAAAATTAAATATATATTTATATTAATATTAAATATTTAAATGAAATCATAAATTAAAAAAATTTAAATTTATATTATAAAAAACGAAATATATAATTATTTATAAGTATATATGTAATTTTGTATATATTTATATTAATATTAAATATTTAAACGAAATTAAAAAATTTTATATTATAAAAAATGAAAATATAATTATATATAAATATATATTTAATTATATATATTTATCTTAATATTATATTTGTTTTTAAATTATTACATTATATATATTATTACGTGAATAAATAACGCAAGGTTAAAGCAGCTCAACTGGCAAAGGCATCAGAACACATACCAAAAGGTCCAAGGTTCAATCCCACCTTCGTCACAAAATGCAACAATTATCTCACAGGGACACGTGGCACAAGGTTAGAGGGACACGTGGCGCAAGGTTAGAGGGACACGTGGCCCTTGCTCAGGGGCTGCCGGGGCCAGATGCGGGGGGCGGGCGGTGTGGGGCTTTCGGTGATGTCCACGTGGCCTCTTTTAAGGTCGCCACGTGGAATTTTTTTTTAAAAAAATAATATTAAATTACCGACGGATTACCCACGGAAAAATTCCGTGGGTAATCACCGACGGAACTTTTTCCGTGGGTAATCACCGAAGGAATTTTTTCCGTGGGTAATTACCGACGGAAAATTTTCCGTGGGTAATTTCCGTCGGTAATTACCGACGGAATTTTTTCCGTGGGTAATTTCCGTCGGTAATTTCCGACGGACTAAAAATTCCGTCGGTAAATCAATTTGTCATGGATTTTTTACCCACGGAAAAAATTCCGTCGGTGATCCGTCGGTAATTCCGTTTCCGTCCCTAATCCGTGGGTAATTTGATTTCAGAGACGGAATTTCATGGGTAATTTCCGTGTGTAATTTGCTGTTTTTTTGTAGTGATGGTTTTTTAATTATGTACGAATTTTATGATTTTTGACTAATAAAAAATTCATAAAGAATCTTTAAGAATATTAAGACATCCCAAACAAACCCAATTCAATTCATTCACCAATTTCATTGAAAAAACCCCGCCAACCCCACAAGACCTTTCACATTCCATGGAGAATGACAAATTGAACAAAGACTAGAGTCACGGATTGAATATAAAAGACAACGCCCCCACACATAAGTTATATTTGGAATAGCGTGTTTATTATATAAATCGAGATAAAATTTATTTCATATATTTATTTTATATACCGTAAATCATAATTTATAAATATTTATAAATAAAAAATAAATCATCCCAAACAAACATATAATCCACGACAATCTGATAACCACGCAAAACAACTATTATAATATCCAAAAGGCATTCAACGGGGCCTAATATGTCAAATCAATGACAATAAGAGGGCAAGGGTTATTATTACACCTGTGGGTTATCACAACACGGGTTCTAAAAAAGGTCGTCGGATAAAAAAATACCTCACCATATAATGTTTGGAAGGTGGGCATGATTATATGGATGAATAAATTTGTCAATCATAATATCCTCTGATTTATGCACTAACTTTTACGATGTTGCTTACACAAAGTTTAACAATCAAATAATTTTTGAACAAATATGCAGATCGGTTATTGATCATTGATTTATATTACAAGAAATGTTGTAGAAACAGTGGAGTAACAGTGTTTATTTATGTAGGTTAAAAAAGCCGTATTTATTTGGAGAACAGAACCATTTATTTAGAAGATTTCATTACAATGAATTTCATAAGGACCATTGTCCATTATTTTCTTTGCAAACTCCGTTGTCTTGAAAGTGTGTCAGCGACAAAGTGAGCCACATGTTTCGAAAAACCTTGCTCTTCATTTTTCTGCAATGCTCACTTCTCTCTCTTCGTCTTCTTATTCATCTTTATCTAACTAATTATTTCTTTGAATTTCAGGAAAAAACGCAATTTAAATTGAAATTCAGAATGTATTTATTTAAGGGGTGAGGCATTTAAAAAGACCATATATTGTGTGCATTGATTATGAAAGTAACAGCCAGTCCTTAATAATAAGTTATAATACCATTATTTATTTATTAATGCACAGATATGAGGAAACAAAATGAAACCATATGCATTAAATGAAATAAACTGAAACCTATTTTTATTTAATTGGAATTGGAATTGGAATTTGATTGGAATACATTCTTATTTGCATAAAAAAGAAACCATGCATAAATACAAGATTTTTGCTGACTCACGAAGAACATAGACACTAAATCAAAACAAATTCCCGAATAATGCCATCCAGTACATCCTGTCGGACAACGCACGGGAGGTATAACTTTATTATTTTGCATGTTGTTAATAGGGATAAAGTTAGAAAGTTGTTGGTTTTAGGATTAATAAAGTTTAAAGTTTTCTTGGATTATGAAATATACCGGAAGTGCCTTATGAATAGGAGTAGAAAAGTAATCTCTAAATAATAAAAATAATATTATTTAATAAACGAAATAATTCCATATATTTAAAACAATATAAGTACACATAATTAGAGGCCCTCTCTAATTATCGAAATGCCATAATAATTAATTAGGGCTATAATAATTACGTTGCTTTATTGGTCTCACCTTAGGAATGTTGCAACATATAAATACACATAGATTAATGTTGCAACATTCAACTTTTTCCCCATTAAAAACATTATAAATTATATAACAACGAATGAAGAACTAATTGGTTCAGGTTTGTCAGTAAGATATTTTGTATAATTCACATCTTTGAAAGATAATTGTCTTCATTTTTACACTATCGAGTTAAAATTATAGTCGAACCAATTTTCAGATGTCATAGAGTTCCTTTAAGCTTTTAGAGATTTGAAAGATCAGTAAAAAGAATTTTAGACCTTTAAATGACTGAATCTAACTCTTGTAAATAAAGAGTGATGTCTCATTCACATGTCATGTCTCACTGTCGTTAAATTAAAAAAAAAAAAAAGAAAAGAACAGAAGAGGCCCTCATTCATTCGAAATTCATGGGCAAAAATATCATCTTATGAGCAGCCTATTGCCACATGATGGATGTGTTTCAGTGTACTTATAACTATCATTCTGATCTTATTTTTAAGTTTTTTTTATCAAAAAATTTGGTCGTATTTATAAGTTCAGTTTTAATATAGTAAATGAGATTGTGACAATTTTGCTCCTATTTATTGTACCAAAGAAGAAATGATTTAAAGATAGATAGAGAAAAAAGAGTTGAAAAGTGCTTATTTATAAATGAAGGCATAATTGAAAATCTATCCCATAATCATTGAGTTAGCTACATTTCCTTGATATGTGAGATTTAATAAAAAAAAGACTTATAAATAAAATCAAAATAATATACATATATGATATGAAGAACGAAAAAACAAACCAAATTTTTGTCATCGGGTTAGTATAAAATATAGAAATCCCAAAATCAATGCCAACCGTTCACATAATTGATAAATAAAGAAATACTTATGTAAGATCGTATCTTGAAGTTTACACCACACAATATACACCGGCTTGTGTATCGCACAGGGAGAAATCCCTAGTTTTACATCGAAATCAATAGTTGAGACTTGAGGATCATAATATAGAGTTAATTTAACATTAAAATTTATTAAAATAAGAAATAAAAACCCTTTTCATATTTTTCACACAGACAAAAAAAAAACTTTAAATGTCATTAACTATTTCATAAAATTCAATAACTTTTTAACTCTATCTCTATTTAAAATACAAAATACCAAATGAAGCAAAATTAATATAATAATAAACGAAGAGTTAAATTATACATTCACCTTAAAACTATAATACAATATCTTATAAATAGTACCCAAAAAAAAATTCATCTCTCAGCATTATATATAGGACTAAAGGAGTAGAATTAATGGAGTTTAATTTTGTTTATTTATCTAAAATGTGTTAGAAATGACTTATCAATATAAGTGGAGAAGTAACTGTAAAATCGTATAATCCTGTTAAAATTAAAAAATTTAATGGTATACTAACCAACTTATAGGAAAATATATCTTATATTAGTCCTTTCCTGCACCCAATCCGCAATCCTCACGTTCATTGTAATTTAAGTGATGTAATCTCTTGCATCACTTCTGCCCCATCAAGTTATTGACTTTCAAACTCTTCATTATTGCCACCTTTTTTGACCGACTCAACTCAAAAGTCATCGCAGAGAATGCTATAAAACCTTCTTTCGCTATATCAGGACCTGATCCGCCATCGCATTGACCATAAAACCCTCAGATCATATCCTCAATTCTCAAAGGGAGAAACAAGTGCACAGCCATGGCTTCAAATCAACAAGTTAAGCTTTTTGGAGTAGTAGGAAGCCCATATGTGGCGAGAGCAGAGATTGCTCTGAAACTCAAGGGAGTGGAATATGAGTACGTTCTTGAATCCATATCCAACAAAAGTGATCTTCTTCTCAAGTACAACCCTGTTCACAAGAAGGTCCCTGTTCTTCTTCACAACGACAAGCCTGTATGTGAGTCTCTTGTGATTGTTGAATACGTGGATGAGACTTGGACTGGCTACCCCATCTTGCCTTCTGATCCTTATCACAGAGCCCAAGCTCGTTTCTGGTCTAAGTTCATCGCTGAGAAGGTAATTCAAAAGTCAAAACTTCAAGCTCTGTTTTTTTCTCAGTAGGAATTTGAATAATCAGTCACCAAAAACAAGTGTTTTGTTGCTTGATTTCAGGTGCTGCCTGCAGTAGTTAAAGCAGCATGGGATCCAGACGAGAAGGAGAGGGAAAAAGGTGCTGAAGAAGCAAGAGAGGCTCTAAGCATTCTGGAAAACGAGCTAAAAGGGAAGTTCTTTAATGGAGATTCAATTGGGTTAGTGGATATAACTGCTCTGTTCATAGCTTTCTGGCTGCCGTTAGTTCAAGAAGCTGGTGGGCTTGATCTGTATAGCGGTGAAAAATATCCGAAGTTAGAGAAGTGGGGTCATGAGATTTTGAATCATCCTGTTGTGAAAGGAGTTTTGCCTCCCAGAGATCATCTCCTTGCCATCTTCAAAACTCGATTTCAGAGCATCTTTGCTTCAAAGTAGATTATCACAAGAATTACCTGTAATGATCCATGTGTTTGACTTGTTTAATTGTCCAGCGTTGTTGTGATTTCGAGTTGAAATAAAATATGTACAAGTTGGGTTTTCTCTTGCAAGGAAACCTAACCATCCCTTTCGTTTTGGATCATCATTATCATTCATAAAGTTTTATTGTTTGTTTTTCCTTTCTTAAATCTTATTTTTGTCGTTTTAATGTTTTTTTTTTTTTTTTTTGCTCAAAGTCGTTTTAATGTTTTAGTATACTAGATTGTCCATCCCCGTTTTGAAAGATTCGTTTTTTTTCTAATCAAATGTTTTGAAAGATCCAAAACAGGGCCAACTTTATACCCCTTATTTCTATTTATAAGTAATTTTTTTTCTAGATTTGATTGCGTAAAATAAACTGATAGTTAAAAATAATAAATGTGTCAAAAGTACCATATTTTTTTCCATATACGCCCCTATTTATGAAAAGAGTATAGGAGAGAGAATAAATAAAAAATATGAGAGATAATGAGTATAAAATATGAGAGAGAATGAATATTTAATAAGGGTAAAATAAGAAAAATAAACTTATATTTTCAGACAAAAAGTGAAAGTTGCTTATAAAAGAGACCGACCAGATGAGAGAAAAAGTTGCTTATAAATATGACCGGAGCAAATAATATACAATTAGTGTGACTTTCATGTACATCAAAGAAATGGGTGGCAATATTACTTAATAAGTATACAACGGTTATGTATTTGTATGGTTCTAATAAATAACGATTATTACTTAATAATCATAATGTATATATTTTTTTTAAAAAAAAATTTAGTGGTCGATTATACAACCACCATTTTACAACGAAAAAAAAAATTTAAAGTAAATAAACAAATTAAAAATAAAAAGCTACGGAGATGTTTTAAAGATATAATGCATAATTAGATTCTTCATTATCTAATAACTTATCCACCTTCTAGTTCAAAGAGTGCACAAAAGAGGTTAGTTCTTTCAAGGACTAGTCCATGTGTCATTGCTCTTACAGGTAAATTTGGGTCATATGATGAAACTCGTAGGTTACGTGGAGGAGATCTTCAATGCTTGTTGGCGAAAGGAGTTCATCTTTCAGTTTTTTGTCAAATGATGAATCAAAAGTTCTTTTACGTTTGTTCATGATGTTTTGTTGAATCAAAAGTTGGTTTTAAGAAGTTGAAATGGAAGCATAGAGAAGTGGAGATTAGTTTTCCGACATTTATATAAAGAGGGTTTCGTGGATTATCGAACTGTCACGTCTTTCAGTATTACAGATTTTTATATTTTAAAAATGGCGACAGTTAATTCTTAATAACCATTATGTATTTGATAATTTTTTTAATTTATTGGTGTTTACTATTAATTGTATAATCAATCATAATATTAACTTAGAATCGTAAAGTATGCTGACAAAAATACTTTACAGTTCTTAACATTTATTTAAATAGTCTTAAAATTTTATAACTTTTCTTATGGCTTTATTTATAAAGTAGAGAGATAAGAAATTTTTTTGTTGTTTTCACAAGTTATATCATTAAAATTTTCATATGAATGTTCTTTTTAACATTTCACTTATTATTTTATCGATTTTATTGTCATGGAGTGTAATGAATAATAGAGATAAAGTTTAAAAGTTATTAAATTTTAAAGTATAGTTAAAAAAGCTTAAAATTTTTATTGGCATATGTGAAACATGTTGAGAACAACACATAACATAAATAGAATGAGAGACATAAAAAAAAAAATTGTATAATCATGTTAAAAAATTAAAATTTTAATGATATTACTAACTTATAGGAAAACTTTTTCTCCACACAAAGGAGGATAGCTGGTTAACTAATACACCTACCCTACCTGCCCCGAAACTACAATCCTCACATTTATAATTTATTTTACTTCAAGTGATGTAATCCCTGGCATCGCTTCTTCTCCATCAAGTTATTGACTTTTAAAGTCTTCATTAGTGCTTCCTTTGTTGACCAAGTCATCTCCATTTCAGTGACTATAAAAACCCATCACCCTCAGATCATATCCTCAATTCTCAAAGAGAGAAATAAGTGCAGCCATGGCTTCAAATCAACAAGTTAAGCTTTTTGGAATAGTAGGAAGCCCAGTTGTTGCGAGAGCAGAGATTGCTCTGAAACTCAAGGGAGTGGAATATGAGTACGTTCATGAATCGTTT
This sequence comes from Inga laurina, assembly GCA_963855925.1. Lineage (NCBI taxonomy): Eukaryota > Viridiplantae > Streptophyta > Magnoliopsida > Fabales > Fabaceae > Inga > Inga laurina. Next base: position 5,398,226 of record OY979705.1, read on the forward strand.
TCCAACAAAAGTGATCTTCTTCTCAAGTACAATCCTGTTCACAAGAAGGTCCCTGTTCTTCTTCACAACGACAAGCCTGTATGTGAGTCTCTAGTGATTGTTGAATATGTGGATGAGGTTTGGACTGGCTACCCCATCTTGCCTTCTGATCCTTATTACAGAGCCCAAGCTCATTTCTGGTCGAAGTTCATGGATGACAAGGTAATTCAAAAGTCAAAACTTCAAGCTCTGTTTGTCTATCAGTAGGAATTTGAATAATCAGTCACTAAAAACAAGTGTTTTGTTGCTGATTTCAGGTGCTTCCTGCAGTAGTTAAAGCAGCATGGGATCCAAACGAGAAGGAGAGGGAAAAAGGTGCTGAAGAAGCGAGAGAGGCTCTAAACATTCTGGAAAACGAGCTGAAAGGGAAGTTCTTTAATGGAGATTCAGTTGGGTTAGTGGACATAGCTGCTCTGTTCATAGCTTTCTGGCTGCCGTTAATTCAAGAAGCCGGTGGGCTTGATCTGTATAGCGTTGAAAAATATCCAAAGTTAGAGAAGTGGGGTCATGAGATTTTGAGTCATCCTATTGTGAAAGGAGTTTTGCCTCCCAGAGATCATGTCCTTGCCTTCTTCAAAACTCGATTTCAGAGCATCTATTATTCAAAGTAAATCATCACAAGAATTACCTGTAATGATCCATGTGTTTGACTTGTTTAATTATCTAGTGTTGTTGTGATTTTAGAGTTGAAATAAAATATGTACAAGTTGGGTTTTCTCTTGCAAGGAAACCTGACTATCCTTTCGTTTTGGATCATCATTATCATTAATAAAGTTTTATTGTTTGTTTTTCCTTTCTTAAATCTTATTTTTGTCGTTTTAATGTTGTAGTATACTAGACTTTCTTATTTGTGTAACTTAAGCTTGCCCATCCCCTGTTTTGAAAAGATTCAAAATTGGGCCAACTTTATAGATAGGGTAAATATAAGTTTTGGTCCCTCAAGTTTTGATCAATTTGGGTTTTGGTCCCTGAGGTTTTCCCCGTTATCATAGTTAGTCCCTGAGCTTTGAAAAGGACTTGTTTCCCCATTTAACAGCGTTAAACGATCCCATGTGGCGCAAACGGTGTTAAATAATCCCATGTGTAATGCTTAGGAGGCACCTGATGTGGCAATAATAATATATAATATTGGTCTTTGACCAAAAAAAAACAAAAGGCTGATAACGTGCGAGAAAACAAAACGCACTTACCTTTGGTTCAGCGAAAAGTGAAAGAGGGAAAACAGAAAAGCTTCGACTTTGATTACTATCAGGATAGTAAGGAGACTATCAGAAGAATAATATTTGACATATTTCAAAGAGGACTATTCGAATAGTAATGGAACTATCAGAATAGTCTCAGTGCAAAATTATCAAATATTATTCAATTAGTGGAATGACTATTCGAATACTATAAGACTATCAGGATAGTAATTGAATTATCAGAATAGTCTCAGTGCAAAAATTCAAATATTATTTGAATAGTGAAGTGACTATTCGAATAGTCCATAACTGAAAAAGGTGATTCTATTCGAATACAAGAAGTGCTATTCGAATAACAGCAGCAGACTCTGTTTCTTTTAGCACGGGCGACATTCAGTATTTTAGTCATATCTCCCAAACCACAACTCAGATTGAGGCGAAACTAGTGGCATATGAAAATAGACTCCCACTGCGTCATTTTGACACCAAGATCACATTAAAAGGAGATTAGATGTGAGAGATATGATCTGTTGAAGTTGATACATGAATCAGCGTCATATTCCTGGACAGCTTTGATATTTTGGACATAACTCCCAAACTACACATCGGATTGCAACGAAACCGGTTCCATATCAAAGTAGACTCAAAGAGCTTTCCATGGATATATAATTTGTCACATTTGAAGCTATATCCTAAGAGCTATGACTTTTGGAAGTTGCGGCTCGTGATGGCTCATGAGTTCATCATCAAAGTGCATTATTCGAATACAACAAGTTGTATTCGAATAGTATATCATATCTTGTGTAGAAAGGATATTCGAATAAAGGTTCGTCTATTCGAATATTAAAGTTCATTATGAGAGAATATTATTCGAATACAAATGACACTATTCGAATAATATCATTTGTTTTACAAGGCAGCTTATCGAATAAGGAAGTCACTATTCGAATACACTTCAAGTTCTAAAAGTTTATTTGGATAGAGGATAAAATATTCGAATAAATATTACTCATTATCAAAGAAGGCTATTCGAATACAACAGATGTTATCCGAATAACTGATTTTCCAGAAAACAGAGTATCACCTTGGAACTTCTGAGAATCGTTGAACTTTTTTGTAACTTGTTCTTATTGATTCTAATCATTCTAACACTTTATTATATTAGTGATTAAGTATTCTCCAGGTGATCAAACAAGAATTCGGTCGCAGCGTCACTCGTACTGCACACCCTCCGTTGGACCTCGTCAAAGCTGGCCGCTGCTCTCAACGTTGAACCCCGTCTTGCCCTAGCCCTAACCCTTGCTCCTCTTCTTTTCAAAGTCGAAGCTTTTCTATTTTTCCTCTTCCACGTTTTGCTAAAGCAAGGCTCAGTGCGTTTTGTTTTCTCACGCGTCATCAGCCTTCTGTTTTTTTTTTTGTCAAAGACCAATATTATATATTATTATTGCCACATTAGGTGCCTACTAAGCATTACACATGGGATTATTTAACACCGTTTGCGCCACATGGGATCGTTTAACGCTGTTAAATGGGAAACAAGTCCTTTTCAAAACTCAGGGACTAACTATGATAACGGGGCAAACCTCAGGGATCAAAACCTCCTATTTGAAACCTCAGGGACCAAAACCCAAATTGACCAAAACTTAAGGGACCAAAACTTATATTTACCCTTATAGATAAATAACAGATAATAAACAATTAGTGTGACTTTCATGTAAATCAGAAATGAGTGACAATATTTGTTAATAAGTGTGACAGATAAAAGGTACAGCCATTATGTATTTATATGGTCTTCTAATAAGTGACAGTTATTACTTAATAGTCGAAATATATATACCCTTTTTTTTTGTTTTGAAATTTTAGTGATTGATTATGCAATCACCATTTTATAAATAAAAAAAAGACCAAGTAAATATATAAACTAAAAATAAAAAGTTATAAAGATGTTTTAAGAATCTTATGCATCATTAGATTCTTCATTATCTAATAACTTGTCCACCTTCTCATTCAAAGACCGAACAAGAGAGATTAGTTTCTTCAAAGTCTGGTCCATGCATCCTTGCTTTCTCAAGTAAATCTGGACCATATGATAGAGCTTGTAGGTTACGTGAATGAGACTTTCAATGTTTGTTGGCAAAGGGAGTTCATCTTTCGGTTTTGGAAGATGATGAATCAGAAGTTTTCTTACGTTTATCCATAATGTTTTGTTGAATCAGAAGTTGGTTTTGAGAAGTTAAATGGAAGTATAGAGAAGTGCAGTTCAATTTTCATATGTTTATCTAGAGAGGGTTCTATGGACTATCGAGCCTCTGCATCTTTTAGAGCTTGTAGGTTACGTAGACGAGACCTTCAATGTTTGTTGGCAAAGGGAATTCATCTTTCGGTTTTGGCAGATGATGAATCAGAAGTTCTCTTACGTTTGTCCATAATGTTTTGTTGAATCAGAAGTTGGTTTTGAGAAGTTAAATGGAAGTATAGAGAATTGGAGTTCATTTTTCATATGTTTATATAGAGAGGGTTCTATGGACTATCGAGCCGTTGCATCTTTTAGTATTAAAGATCATTATATTTTAAAAATGATGACGGTTAATTCTTAATAACCGTTATGTATTTGACAATTTTTTTAATGTATTGGTGTCTACTGTTAATTGTATAATCAACCACAATATTAACTTAAAATCGTTAAGTATGTTATCAAAAATACTTTACATATTTATTATCATTGTCTTACAATTTAATAACTTTTCCTATAGTCTTATTTATATGGTAGAGATAAGAAATTTTTTTGTTCTATTCATAAGTTACATTATTAAAGTTTTCATATGAACGTTTTATTTAACATTTCATTTATTATTTTGTCGACTTTATTTTTAAAGAGTGTGATGTATAATAAGGATAAAATTGAAAAGTTGTTAAATTTTAAAACAAAGTTAAAAAAGCTTAAAATTTTTATTGGTATGTTTGAAATATGTTGAAAATAACTTATAAATAAAATAAGAGATGTAAAAAACAAAATTATATAATCATGTTAAAGATTAAAATTTTTATTATATTACTAACTTATATGAAAACTTTTTCTCCACACAAAAGAGGGTAACTGGTTAACTAATACACCTCCCAGCCTCCAATCGGCAATCCTCACATTTATAATTTATTTTTCTTCAAGTGATGTAATCCCTTGCATCACTTATTCTCCATCAAGTTACTGACCTTTCAAGTCTTCATTAGTGCTTCCTTTGTTGACCGACTCATCTCCATTTCAGTGACTATAAAAACCCATCACCCTCAGATCATATCCTCAATTCTCAAAGTGAGAAACAAGTACACAGCCATGGCTTCAAATCAACAAGTTAAGCTTTTTGGAATCGTAGGAAGCCCAGTTGTTACGAGAGCAGAGATTGCTCTCAAACTCAAGGGAGTGGAATATGAGTACGTTCATGAATCGGTATCCAACAAAAGTGATCTTCTTCTCAAGTACAACCCTGTTCACAAGAAGGTCCCTGTTCTTCTTCACAACGATAAACCTGTATGTGAGTCTCTCGTGATTGTTGAATATGTGGATGAGGCTTGGACTGGCTACCCCATCTTGCCTTCTGATCCTTATCACAGAGCCCAAGCTCGTTTCTGGTCTAAGTTCATCGATGACAAGGTAATTCAAAAGTCAAAACTTCAAGCTCTGTTTTTTTTCTCAGTAGGAATTTGAATGATCAGTCACGAAAAACAAGTGCTTTGTTGCTTGATTTCAGGTGTTGCCTGCAGTATTTAAAGCAGCATGGAATCCAGATGAGAAGGAGAGGGAAAAAGGTGCTGAAGAAGCAAGAGAGGCTCTAAACATTTTGGACAACGAGCTGAAAGGGAAGTTCTTTAATGGAGATTCAGTTGGGTTAGTAGACATAGCTGCTCTGTTCTTAGCTTTTTGGCTGCCGGTAATTCAAGAAGCTGGTGGGCTTGATCTGTACAGTGGTGAAAAATATCCAAAGCTAGAGAAGTGGGGTCAAGAGATTCTGAATGATCCTGTTGTGAAAGGAGCTTTGCCTCCCAGAGATCTTCTCCTTGCCATCTTCAAAACTCGATTTCAGAGCATCTCTGCTTCGAAGTAGATGTTCACAAGAATTACCTGTAATGATCCATGTTTGAGTTGTTTAATTATCCAGTGTTGCTGTGATTCAGAGTTGAAAGGAAACCTGACTGTCACTTTCGTTTTGGATCATCATTATTTTTTAATGAAGTTTTATTGTTTGTTTGTCGTTTTACTGCTGTAGTATGCTAGATTTTTCTTACTCGTATGACTTAGTTTGTCCATCCCCTGTTTTGAAAGGATTCAAAACTGGGCCAACTTTTTGACTTTTGAATTCAATCATTTATTTAATTTTGATTATGGTTATCTAATCCGGACTGGACCGGACCGAACCAGCCAATCGGCCTGTAGATTAGTCCAGTGATCCGATCTAGGTCAAGTTTCTAGTTTTAAAAAAAATCAATTTTTTTTTTATTTTTCTTTTAAAATTTCATACAATAAACCTAAAATCTTCCATTTGTCACCGATTTGGTCCCGGTTTAGCTCCGATTTGATCCACTGACTCTTAACCCAATACCTCGACCGGTTCACTGACCAGTCCAGGTTTAATTACCTTGATTTTGATGCAACTATTGGTTTAAATTCATGCATTGTCCCATCTTGCCTTAGAATTGCTAAATATGTGAATTAAGAAGGGTCTTAAAATTTAATAAGAATTTTTTTTATTGTAAAATAAAAATACCAGATATTTCAGACCAAAATGATACGTTGGCATGAAATAAAAATATCAGATGCATATGCAGAGTGAATGACATTATGATTCTATAATGTGCTCTACATAAAGGACCAAAAGAAAGTAGATAAGAAACTGAACCACAAACCCAGAGCCCATAAAACTATCAAAAACAGATCTTTTTTAGGAGACCCATTTGTGACAAGAGAAGAAATTGCTCTGATCCTGAAGTGGAATATATGAGGACATATATTTATGAATGATTGAATAACAAAATTGATCTTCTGATACAGACTCCAATACAGATCCAATTCATAGGAAGATTTCTGTGCTTCTTCACAATGAGAAACCCATATGTGAGTGACTCATGAAGTTATGATGATTGCAGAATTAAATGTGTCCTTTGACAGTTGGAAATGCCATCCCATCTTGCCTCCTGATGCTTACCAGTCACTTGCCAGTGTTTAAAATCATATCCAAAGTTACTTCTTAAAACATATCCAATGATAAGACATCAAAACATGGATTGCTGCTAAACCAGTAATTATGCAAAATATTGATACTTTCAGTTGAACTTGCCAAACTTCACAAAATCAAATAATCAATCAATCGTGATGAGGATTTGGATACCTCTTGCTATTGGGCTTGGTCTTTCACATTCTGAGGACATGCTGTACAAGGGCACTGTTTTCACAATATACTATACCGGCCCAATTGTTGCCATGGGCCAGTGCATTTTGTACTTGTTTGAGTTAATATTTAAAAAGAACGTTCACACAAGACGATACAAAATTCTTTTCACATACTTACCTCATATATCGTAAATCATGTTGAAAAAATGGCTGCTACCATGCTGCTGGTAGAATTTTGCTTCCATGGTTTTGTTATGATTTACAGTTTACTGGTTGCAAGTAGAATTTTGTTTTGGTTTTCTACTTTTCTTTAAGTTCTACTTAGGACTGTTCTTTTGATTTTTTTTTTTTGGCTTCGGCAGTAATAACTAATATTATTTTTTTTGGAAAAAAACTAATAAATTTTTTATCTGGTCAAATGCACATTCAATGCATATTAATTCAGATAAATGAAAATAAAAATGAACTTAGTTGTAGTTCATAATTTGAAAAGGGCCACACATGATTTGATCATCTCTCGGAAAATGAGAGTCATATACAATTGGGAAAACTTAATATCTAAATTGCATGCGCTTAACTACTTATTACGAGATTGTTGAAGTAAGGTAAACATGTGAATTTTGAAAAGTCAACTACCAAGTAGAGGAAATGATCAACCTTTTGTTTAGTTAGTTTTTTTTTTTTTTTGGATTTAATTTTGTGATAACGAAAGGGATATTGCAAAGCAACACAACAAAGATTCCATAAAGCAGCATGCCCAAAAATCCACCTGCCAATCTCCACTACTAACGAGTCTTTTCCAGTAGCATCAACGTTGTCCGTCTAACCTCGGATGCTCCTAAACTAACCTTCTTCAACTACTCTTCTCACTATTGTATCTAACAGTAACACCACATTATTAATCAATCAACTTTATTCACCCTTACTATCTCTCTATATATGTATACAAGGAAATGAACAACCCATCACACGCAGAACAGATCTTCAACCTCAAGTCTCTGCAGCGAAACAAGAACATCAAGTAGGTACATAGCCATGGCTGATCAAAAGCAAGAGGTGAGGCTTTTCGGAATTGTGGGAAGCCCAGAGACGACGAGAGTAGAGATTGCTCTCAAACTCAAGGGAGTGTCATATGAGTACGTTCATGAGTCGCCCACCAACAAAAGTGATCTTCTTCGCAAGTATAACCCTGTTTACAACAAGGTTCCTGTTCTTGTTCACCATGAAAACCCAGTTTGTGACTCTCTTGTGATTCTTGAGTATGTTGATGAGACTTGGAAAACTTGTCCCATCTTGCCTTCTGATCCTCACCACAGAGCCTTGGCTCGTTTCTGGTCCAAGTTCATCGACGACAAGGTTAGCAAACTCATCAACTTGTATCTTTTCTGTGTTTTTCAATTAGTTGTAATTTTCGTTGACTTCTGAAATCCACCGTCATTGAACTGAACTTAAGCTTTTTAATGATTATTTAGCTTATAAAAAAGCTCTCTTTTTTTCTTAGTTGCAATGGAACCTCTGGTATTTGGTTTTTATTATTCTTGCTATCCTTAATATAAAATATACTTAGAGAGTTGATATTGGTCCTAAATATAAGACACAATTTTTATATTTGTCAATCTTTTCCTATTTTAGCCCGATTGATGTTCTTTCAGCAATAATCGAGGAGGAGAGGAAATGAGGGAATTAAGAATGATGATATGATGTTTTAGAAAATACATGGCATATTAACTAATTTAAGTAATTTCCTTAAACTAATCAAATTAGATAAATATATTTTATATTAAGGATCGAAGGAGTACTAGAAAGTCGACTAATCCTGCCCAGCCTGCTGGGTATCCTTTAAAGGGGTAAGGATCTCTCATCCCAAGAGGGTTTTTTTAAACCTACCTAGGGATCGAACCTGATACCTCTTATTAAAAGGTCAAGATACTTACTATCTCGACCAACCGTACATCAGTTATACATAATCTTTCTACTTAGGAAAAAGTCATTGTCTCTGAAGTAACTCATAAAATATTTCAAATTGTTTGTATATCAATATATGATTAAATACCAACGGCTAGTTGTTTCAGTAGCAACACCACTCACTACGTTTGGATGAGGTCTCATGTTCGAGCTCAGTATTGACATGTTAGTGTGCGTGCATGTGTTTAGATTGAATTAACTTGGACTCAAATTCTTTTATTATTTTGTTTTTTTAAAAAAAGAAGAACAGAGCATTTTGTGTTAAATTTTTGAAAGCAGCAGTGCTGAATTGTTTGAGCATTGTATACAGGTGATACCTGCAATATTCAAAGCAGCATTGAACCCTAACGAGAAGGAGAGGGAACAAGGGAAGGAAGAAGTAATGGAGGCACTGCAAATATTGGAAAATGAGGTGAGAGGCAAGTTCTTCAATGGAGATTCAATTGGGATTGTGGACATTGCTGCTGTGTACGTTGCTTTCTGGCTTCCAATAATCCAAGAAGCTGGTGGCCTTCATGTCTTCACTGCTGAAAAATTCCCAAAGCTTGAGAAGTGGACTCGTGAATTTCTGAATCTGCCTTATGTGAAACCAACTTTGCCTCCCAGAGAAAAGCCTCTTGCCTACTACAAAAATCTCATTCACAGCCTTGCTTCTTCCAACTAGTTCAATCAAGCATGCGTGTACTTTTTTTTTTGTCAGTTATGGATCTTTGATGAGTAGTGTTACGTTGTAGTTTCATGTCAAAGTAAAACATGCACAACCAGTGTTAATTCAGGTGTGAAAGAGTAGTATGAGGTGTCCGTAATTGAAAATATGCGGTAGCTCCAGATCGATACCGCAATGCAACCCAACCACGTGATCGGGACTGATTGGATATATTTTGAACAAAATTCAACCCTCAAACTAATTTTTATATTAGGGCTTAGATGTAATATTGCTATTGGATATGGGGCTCCCAATCTGAAAAGGTGGGCTTTTTTTTTTAAAAAAAAAAAAAGCCTAAAACATCTGAAGCCTACTCTTCCAAATTATTAAAGTTAAAGTTCTGTCAAATGGGCTCAACTGTTTTGACCTTTTTTCTTCGGAAGACTATTCCAACTAATAGCCTATCTTCCATTACCAGTATTGAACATTGTGTTTGGGTCATTACTCATTAGCATTGGCCGTTGCACTTTTTAGTGTAATTTAACAAATCTAATAACCAACAGTGTTTAAATAAGACAGAATGAGTTACCTTCTCACAATATAGATTATCAATTTTCAAATTCTTACTAAGAGAAGTACGCACTTTTAAAAGTATCTGATACTACTTCGAACAATGTTGCATGCTTATGTATATGATATATGTGTTAGCCTTTTAAATAGAAAGAGGATTTCCATAATCAAAATAAATGTAGGAGATATCATTGTAGTTACTCAAAAACTTATATTGTATTTTTATTATGTTTGGTATTAAATGATTCAATCAAAATATAACAATATTAAGTTTAAAAAGATTGAATTCAAACAAGGAATGTGCTAATATTTATAACTCCTTAGAAAAAAAGTAAAAAGGAGAGAGAGGAGAGGAGAGGTAGATAGGGTGGGATGCAAAAGTAGCTTTGGATAATTAAATGAAAGTAGAAATAAAATACCACTCCGTCCGGTCATAATTATAAGATAGAGTTGATTTTTTTGGAGAAATTAAAAAAGCCAATTAAATTACTTTAGAGTGTTTATATTTTTAGTATCTTTAGATTATATATTAGTTTATTAGTCAAATTAATTAGTTTGGAGAAAAAAATATAAATATAAACACTCTAAAGTAATTTAATTGGCTTCCTTAATTTCTCCAAAAAAGTCAACTTTGTCCTATAATTAGGACCGGAGGGAGTAATATCTTGAAGCATAAGTCATTATGTAAAAAACCAAAGAAGAAAGGGACACCAACTTTAGTCGTTAGAAGTTATTGCCGTTGGTAGAATGAGCCTTTCATATAACTCTTCTCTTTTTGTTTTTCCATTTGCAAATTCTGTTGGAACAACTTTCTTCATTATTATCTTTGACATGATCAAATAGAAAGTGTGTGTTAGTTTTGGTTTGGAGTATGCTAAGCCTTGTAAGTAAAGTTTGTAACTAATTTCTCATTACCCCCTAATCATATTTCTGCTTAACACAAGTTTGTTTTCCTTGTTTCTCATAATATTAATTTTCATTAAAGGTAAATACATTAAACCTAATAAAGACAGACATGTAATCATAAATATTGTCTACTTTTTCGTTTGTTATTTCTGATGCGCGTGTGTGTGTGGTGTTGGTCTTTAGGATGCCCTTCGTGGGGTACATGACCCAAAAACATACAGACAAAAACAAAATCATCCCAACACCTTATATGGGTATGTTCATAAACTAAATTAGGAAACAAATGTAAGTATATAAAATGACATTTTTGGATGAGAAAAATTTAGAAGCGACTTTTGTCAGTTCAGGACATACCAGAGCTTCACGTTGGATTTCCTCAAGAAAGGGAACAAAGAAAAATAAAAAGGACGTATGGGAGCGGAGGCAAAACGAAAGATTAGTACTCCTCCGGTCTTAATTATAAGATAAAATTGATTTTTTTAGAGAAATTAAGGAAGTCAATTAAATTACTTTAGAGTATTTTTATTTTTATTTTTTTCTCTAAACTAATTAATTTGACTAATAAACTGATATATAATCTAAGGATACTAAAAATATAAAAACTCTAAAGTAATTTAATTGGCTTCCTTAATTTCTCCAAAAAAGTCAACTTTATCTTATAATTAGGACCGGAGGGAGTAATAAGAACTAATTGCTTCCCCAATCAAATCATCAAGTTAAATTTTTTCAACAAATATAATGTTAAATTTCATTCTGTTCCCTTAAAAACTATTTATAATATTGGTTTTGAAAAGTATACTCTTATCTCATTAAATAAAAAATTATACACTAATTTTTGTAAGAAAAATAGTTTATAATCAATATTTTGAACATTATATTTTTCCTTAAATTGAAATAAAAACAGTTCATAGTTTACCAGTCTAACCATTACTAAATTAAAATTAACGTATGTTTTAAGAAAATAAAAAGTGAATGCAAATAAACATTTAAAATTATAAAAACATATGGATTGAAATATTTTGCAATAAACCTTCGTGAAATGAGTTGGAAAAAATCTATTAATTATCCTAAATTTATAACCAAAATATCAAAATTTTAGTTTGCAAGAAAAATTTAAATATAATTTTTTTAACCCAACTAATTTGTTATCAATTGAAGCAGAATCACAAACACTTATTTGCATGTGTATGGATAAATTTAAAACACTCGTGGCCAGAAAAATTCAACCAGCTACACGAATTTCAATACATTAGTGAATAACAATAACATAGGATTTAGTTTTTATAATATACATAAATTGTTAGTTTGATTAGTGGATTTAAATAATTTTATTAATTATATTATAAGTATGTTTTTTTCCAACAACTATGATTCTACTTATAAATGTTTAGGAAAATCAAAATTTTATTCTTTATTATTTAAAATAAATAAATTAATTTAAGTAATTATAAAAATAATTAATTATTTTTGAAAATTCAATATAAAAAATTTTATATATTTTAAAATTGTATGAACTATATATTTTATTAAGTTATATATTTAACAAAAATAATTGAAAAGTATTATATATACTTATTTGTTAACATTTTTTACGATAAAATGAGTATGCTATCCATTAGTGTAATTGTCTTCTGCTGTTCTCCATAAAAGAGAACAGAGAGCATCCGATATTTCTTATAACATAGAAAAATGTAAATACAACTTGACCGGAAATTTGGCATAATTATGGGACAGATCCGTGGTTTACACGATTCCCATGACATTTCTTTATTATAATTTAAACAAATCTCACATTGATCAATACCCTTATCGTTTTGCTTAAGCAAAAAAAAAAAAAAAACCCGAAAAAGTAAACATTAGAGGGAGTAAGTTTTACGGAGTACTTCTAAATTATACTCCCTCGTGTCCTATATATTTATTTTAAATATAAGATAGAGTTAATATTTTTTTAAGATATTAAAAAAATAAAATAGATTATTTAATCACATCATATGTTGTGTATTTTTAAATTATATATCAGTTTATATATTAAAAAAAATAATTTAGAGAAAAAATGATAAATATAAATATTTTAAAGTAATTTAATTAATTTTCTTAATATATTTAAATATATTAAATCTAGTTTTATATTTATATTTATAACCGAAATGGGTAATAATGAAGAAATTTCTCTTAAAAAAAATGAAGAAAAAATGCTAGCAAAAAAAGAAGTAAAAAAAAAAAAAGAAAAAAAAAAGTGAACAGTACATAGCAACCTAGTCAGGCGTAAGCGAATCTGAGGGTAAGAAAGTGAATTTTCTCTCATTCCTTTTTCATGAAATGTCTATCACACAATAAACTTTCGCTAGCTTCAGTAATCATCACCACTTCTTCGTCCTTTGCATATAAGTAAGAATCAGAGGGGACTCTTTGCAAAATGGTCCATAGTTTTCTCTACATTGTCCCATCTCCTTCTCCTACGCTTCACTGTTGAGTGTTGGCAATGCTTCCACCCACAAGAAGAAAAAGAAACCCATCGGTGAGGCTTTTAAGCAACAAAACCCCAAACCCATAATAGCCCATTTTGAACTTTTGGGGATTCTGGGTGTCTCAATGTCTTCGATTTTTTGCTTCACAGAGGTTGATTCTCACATGGGTTGAGCTCGAGAGGACTTCAGTATAATGTTTTCTTGAAGAAGAAATAGTTACAATGGAGGGTTTCACAGAGAAGAATGAAGCTATGGAAGCAAAGAAGGATGGGGGAAATGGCGGAAAAATTGATACTGACTTCGTGGAGGAAAATAGTCGCCAGAGCTGTTCCAGTTCTGAATTTCTATCATCTGAGACGACAGGGCTTGAAGAACAAAATCAGAGCAGTACTGAGGAATCACCTTCTCCGGCTTCAACAATGGGATGGCCTGTGAAGGAAATTGATGGTGGAGAGAAAAAGAACTTGGATAATAAGAAAATGGAGAAGCAAGTTTCAGTGTTATCAGGTATGTCCACACTGCTATAAGTATCTGTGACTATGTTAATTACTCTCGCTGAACAAAATGTTGGTACTAATTTGATTCTGATTCACGCCACCAGAGATTGAGATGATGAAAGAGAGGTTTGCAAAATTGTTACTGGGAGAAGATATGTCTGGGTGTGGAAATGGAGTAACGACAGCCTTGGCTATATCAAACGCCATAACTAATTTATGTGGTATGAAAATTCCTCTGTTATTGTGTTGTTGGTATGCTTTCTCTATCAATTAAATGTTGTTATTATGTTTCTTAATTATTAAACATAGATTTACTGCTTTTGCAGCCACCCTCTTTGGGCAAGTATGGAGATTAGAACCATTGCCTCCAGGGAAAAAAGCAATGTGGAGAAGAGAGATTGAGTGGCTTCTTTGTGTCAGCGATCATATTGTTGAGTTGACACCTACTTGGCAGACTTTTCCAGATGGTAGCAAGCTTGAGGTATAATTGTGCACATATCTTCAGAATGGATATATGTATCTGTAAATTTTGCTGGTAAAATTGGCCACGAAGATAGTTTACTGGTTAGAGTACTGATGCTATTTTCAGAATTGTTTGCTTGTGTATATTGGCCCCCCTTAGGCTGGTTATGTACATAATTTAGGTTTGTTGTGCCTTTGCATAATCTAGAATGTAGCACCATGGTATCGCCAAGGTCTGTGTCATGTGACTAAGTTGATTTAATTTCATTATTCATGTAAATTTTATTTTGTTTCTCTTGCAACGTTCTGGCTGCATTGCATATGTTGATTTTATTGCTTCAACTGTGATGCTTGGAGTTTTTCTTAAGCAATTGGTTGCTACCGTGTTTGTCCATATCTTACCTATCATTACATCTGTCATTTGGGGTTAATTTTGTTTACTCTTGAATATGAATCAGGTCATGACTTGTAGACCCCGGTCGGATCTTTATGTCAATCTGCCAGCTCTACGTAAATTAGATAACATGCTTCTTGTAAGATTTTGCAGCTTCAGTGCATAGTAATTCTGTTTCCAGAAGAAAGCCATCGAGTATCATTCTAAACTCAGGTCTTTTGTGCAGGAAATATTGGATGGTTTTGTCGACACAGAATTTTGGTATGTTGACCAGGGGCTTCTAGCCCCAGATGCAGATGATGGTTCTTCTTCTTTTCGGAGGGCGGTTCAGCGCCAAGAGGAAAAATGGTGGCTCCCAGTACCCCGAGTCCCCCCATGTGGCCTCCATGAAAATTCAAGAAAGCAGTTGCAGCACAAGCGTGATTGTACCAACCAAATATTAAAAGCTGCAATGGCCATCAACAGTATCACTTTAGCTGATATGGAAATTCCTGAGGCATATTTGGAATCCCTTCCCAAGGTATAAAAGAGCCATATTCTTCTCACTATAAGATGACTAAATTACTTAATTTGTTAAAACAACTGATCTGGCTGTCTTTCAGAATGGAAGAGCCAGCTTGGGGGACCTGATTCATCGGTATATTTCATCAGAGCAATTCTCTCCAGAGTGTCTTCTTGCCTGCCTTGATTTATCCTCCGAACATCAAGCTATAGAGATCGCCAACCGAGTGGAGGCTTCTATCTATATATGGCGTAAAAGGACCAATTCCAAACCTGCCTCCAGATCCAGCTCAAGATCATCTTGGGGTATGGTCAAAGATCTGGTGGGTGATGCTGAGAAAAGGGAACTGCTTGCTGATAGAGCAGAAAGCCTTCTGCTATCTTTGAGGCAACGCTTCCCTGGCCTTCCTCAAACAACCTTAGACATGAGCAAAATCCAATACAACAAGGTTGGTATTCATTTATGTACCAGGCTGAACTCCTTCATTTCCTGATGTGCAGTATTTACATTTTCTGTAATGAAGTACTACCTCCAGTCCTTAGTATAAGATATGTTTGAAGAGTTGATCTTAATCCTAAATATAAGACATAGTTTTCATATTTGCCAATCTTTTACTAATTTACCCCTATTGATACTCCCTCAATAATAATTAAGGAGGAGAGGAAATGAGGGAATTAAGGAAGATGATTAGAATGTTTTAAAAAATATGTCATATTAACTGATTTAACTAATTTTCTTAATCTAATCAAATTTAGTAAATTTGTCTTATATTAAGGATTGGAGGATTATTTTTAAAAAACACATCACAAGTAAATATCTTCTACAGTTTGAGATCACATGATTATCTCTCTCTTTCAAAAGCTTTTCCCACATCTTATGTTTAGATTGGAAACCTAATAGTAAACACCTAAGTAACCTTACTTAAATTTTGCTTTTTCCTTGGTAAAATGATTTGTCATTTGCTTAAAGTCCTTCAAATTATTTTGTCTAGGATGTTGGGAAATCAATTCTAGAGAGCTACTCTCGGGTGCTAGAGAGTTTGGCTTTTAACATCATAGCACGGATAGACGATGTGTTTTATGTGGATGAGCTGACCAAGCATTCTGATCACTTCTCACCGCTATCAAAGGTTGGAGTAGTTGCACGCAAGACTATTACAGTTCCATACACCATTACCGTCCCAAGCAGTCCATATAAAACAGCTTTTGCCACACCGAGCTTGTCACCGGCACATGGCATCAGCCCCGTGAAGGGAGAGAAATCCCAATTTATGAATGGCAGCAGCAGAAACCTTCCCCATCGTGGCGGGGTAGGTGTCAAGAAAGTTTTGACTGATTTTCTTAGCATTGATACGAAAGGGAAGGGCTATAATAGCAGGAGCAACCCAATTGAGAAACTAGTTCAAACACCAGAGAGGTCTAAAGAAAAGGCAGCATCTGAAACAGATGTGGATTCTAGTGAGTGCACAGAAGAAGAAGAAGAAGAATCATCTAACAGCCCGGAGAAGATAAAGGAGCAAGCATGGGAAGAGTAAAAAAGCTGCTTTGAACTCATTTCTGAGACCCCTCGTACCGGCCCTTTTGTTTCTTTATTAGATGTATATGTAATGCATAGAAGGATTCACATGTCAAGAGTGGATAATAGCATCTTTCCTTTGTTGTTTATATATTATTTTTGTTATCTTCATGTGGTTATAATTTAGTGCGTCTGATAAGGCTTGTACTTTATAGTTGATTCCCAACACCCTCCTGCCTGACATCGGAAGATGATATTTGCATAATACTTTGCAAAATGTATGGGAAAAAAGTAGGCGTTAAGTGGGGCATTCCGAGAATTGAACTCGGGACCTCTCGCACCCTAAGCGAGAATCATACCACTAGACCAAATGCCCGAAGTTGAAAGCGATCCGTAGGTTTTTTACACATGTTCAACTCTTCGTTCCCGTGATAGCCCCAACTAATGCGATGTTCAGGTTTTCGAACGCATCTTAAACAATGGAGACCTTTCTGTCCAAAAATTAAACGACGGAGACTTTTGGGTCTTTTTGCTAGCTGTTAACGAACTGGCCAGGACCCAGGAGGATCGTTTTCAGGCTGTTTTCCGGTTCTTTTCTTTTTTTAAAGAAAAAATTCTTGGGGTAAAATTGTCGTTCGTGATGTTCAATTACAAATTTCCTGATTTGATTTTAAAATTCTGTAAAACCGTGCAACCTAGCCACCTAGGGCATCAAAAGTTTTCAACGCTATTTTCTTCGGTGCCACCTGCCTTGTTTATACGTTAATATATAAGTGAAAGCAGCCAAAATCAACAAAGTCGTTGTAGTATAGTGGTAAGTATTTCCGCCTGTCACGCGGACGACCCGGGTTCGATCCCCGGCAACGGCGACTATTTTTGTCTTTTTTTGACCTCGTGGCTACAGCGACACAAGGACCGAAACGACAAAGAGTACTGCGCACAAAGGACTGAACGACACAGAGTATCGCGCCCAAAACAAAGCATCCCTATAACGCGAACAATCTGACTCAATAATTTTGCAACAGAAACCAAAACGAGAAAGCCTGATATTATCAAGTTATTAAAACCCGGACTGGGTATTGAATCGGTCAGAGTATTGGGTTAAGGGTTAGTGGGTCAAACCGGAGTCAAACCGAAGCTAAACCAGAACCAAATCGGTGAGAAATTAAAAATTTTAGACTTATAGTATAAAATTCTAAAGGAAAAATCAAAATTTTTTTTTTTTTAAAATTAGTAACCCGGACCGGACCAGTCTCCCGGCCGGTCCGGTCCGGGTTAATGAACCCTGGATATTATAGTGTTGTTAACGGGACTGCATATGTGATAAAACCCCGATCAGAGGCCTGCAATGTTTGTATGTGTGACGTTGAAGCAGACGTAATTTTAGAAACAGAGGTTCCAATGAAGAAGGGTTTGATTCCATGTTTGAGGGTGCAGGGAAAAGGTTCAAGTTCTCTGCACATGGAATCTCTGCTCTTCTCTCTCATTGCTCATAACACCTCTGGAATTCATCATTAACTGGTTTTTGCTACAGTAGCCTTTTACAGAAAAGTGACGAATGAATTCCTATACTATACGTTAACATGGTAAAGACATGTTTGGGAAGAAAGCGAAACAGTTTCTTTTTGACATTGAACTCTAAAAAACCACGTTTGGAGACAAAGGAGAGGTAAATAAAATAGGTGGTGTTGTTCCTCTCCCACCATTGATGGACATGGACAAGGTTGGAGGAGTTGTGGATGAGAGAAATTACATGAGACTATAGAGATCTCCTTTCCCATGTTGTAACACAATTTGAATGGACCCCACACAATTTGAATGGACCCCATCTGCTCGTTTTACCACTCTTTTGGACATATTTTCAAAAAATAATTATTCTTGTCGTGCCACGTTAACACCCCACGCGTGCACTTCTTTTGGACAATTTTGTATATTACTCTTCAATTATTCAAACATAATATGGATTATTTCATTTATTTGTATCTTATTGTTTCTTAATCTTATGTTGTTTTTTTTATCAAATCCCATAAACATTTACATCACACGCAACTTATGTAAAAGATCCAAATTACCATATTATTGGGCCTTATTACCCAAATAACACTAAGCATTTTTCTTAAAATTTTTATTAAACGTGAGGTTGAGTTTAAATCTTTTTTGAAAGTATTATGAATGCGTGAGTTACTTTTTTTAAAAGTTTTCTTTTAGTTTTAACGGTGCAAGGCAATTTTTGAACTTTATTCTTATGTTCGAACTTGGTTCATGAGCTCTTATAGCCTATATTGTTTTCATATATTGTTCCATTCATATTCTTGGAGAAAAAGGTGTTTATCACTTTAAATTTACATTTTGGCCCAAGCTCATTTCTGCAATAATGGCGAAAGAATCTATACGACGGACAAGGGTATCAGTTTCTCTGAAAAAGATGTATGCATGTACACAGTACATGCGTCAGTATGTGAGTGAGGAATTGGATTAGAGCATCTACTTTTCAAGACCAAGTTCATCCCCAGACTTAAAAAGCATAAACACTCATGGGATCAATCACTCTACTTGTCACATACCGATTCAAGAAACTCTTTTTAACAATTGTCAAAACAGGTTGATCCTATCAAATTATGCCTTCACTTATTCTCTATCATTCCCCTGATCTTGTCAAGTATCAATACCATGTGTAGAATACGATGCACAAGAATATTCTTGTGTCTCAGAACCAACACAAACTATCTACTATCTTTGAACTCTCAAATCAATAATCTTGTTGTGCCTCATAACCTACACAGAGATTATCAGTAACTTGCAGGTATCAGATTCACTTAATCCCTCAGACTTCATCATACTAAAGTTGCTTGCTTTTAATAGTTTACTCACACTCTAAGAATGAATTAAGTCAACTCCATAAATGGCGTGGTCCAGACCAAACCAACTAAAAAGAAAATCCCCACTTATGAGCTTTCATGGGTCAGAGCAAGAAGACAGTTCAACAGGGAATATTTTTACGTGGTTGGGAATGGCATCCAAATGCTCCATTTTCATCCCCACAAAGCTTAAAAGGCAAAAAATTCACCTGCAGAGAGGGTTTCTCAAAATCAATTAGTTTCAGCCACAATATGGAGTAGCTAACACAAGATGCATAGCCATGATTCTAAAATACACAAGAGTAAACCATTTAAAGAGTTTTTTTTTTTTTTTAACCATATTGTAATCCCAAAGTTTCGGCTACATCAAGTGTAGTTTGATTGATAAATTGGGGTTCCTAGGCAATATAACTATTACATTCTGCAATATGAACGAGCAAGTACATAATTATAATAGATAATTATAATCAGAGGTTCATGTTACGATTCTGCTTAAAAAAAAAAATGAACGAGCAAGGAAAACATTCTTTACAGTAAAAACAGAAGCAAATACATAATTATAATCAGAGGTTCATGTTACGATTCTGCTGTCCGGCGGGAGAAATGAACTAGCTTTGCCCACAACGTTCTCGCTGCTGTATAACTCTTCCATATAATACAAGAAGAATCACCCTGCACTAACACTTCCTATTTACCTGAAACGCAAGATATCGACAAACAAACCGATACAGCAATAACAAATCAGTACAACTTCTGAAATATTTTGAAGGAAGTAAAAACAATGATCTCTCAAATCCAAAGCAAATTAAGTAGCATAGAATCTGGAGTTGCCTTGATGAGCTTATTCAATGGAAAGTATGCTATCAATATTTCCAACCTCAAGCCATGAGGGCCAAATCTCAGGTATTACTCAGGAAATTTGTTCCTGACTAATCCGCAGCTAATAAAGAGTTACATGCTCGCCTATAGATTATAATACTTCATACAAGCAAAGATATAGCCAAGGTAAGTTTTAGGTTAATCAAAAGAAAAAACACTAGAAATTAGAGCATAAGTCAAACCAAAATTTGTTTCACCAAAGATGACCCAAACACTAACTGGCTCCCATAAAGATTTTTTGGATGACTTCTTTTTTGGGCTCCTGTTCAACAATTGAATCCCTTGTCTTCTTGACACCTTGGTATTATTCTACTACTTGAGGAAATGAAATTGATCCGACGTCGATTTTTCAAGAAATAAAGTGGTCCAAAAATCTTCAATCAAGCTACTTGATATAGGGATCTTTCTTTGACTAATCAAAACTCTTAATTAACGATAAGACTTTCAAGAATAATTACTAGCCGCCAGGGCAATATATAGATATAACTAGGACACCAAGACAAACGCCTGAATTTCAATGATCAAAGAAGCAGAAGCAAATAGAAGTAGCCAATAGTACAACTTCAAAGTTCAAACATTATCAGATATGAATAAGTAACTCAAATACTCCCTCCAGACCTATTTATAAGAAACAAATGTAAATAGGCTAGGTAAGAAGAGGCTAAAATAGAGTATACCTACCTGAAGTTCCAATTTTGGGGCTCCATGTCTCATTGGCAGTTTTGACGCCCACTCCAGAAGGCAGAGTATTAGTCTCTAACGCCTGAAATCAAAAGGTCCAAGAAGAGTCTCGGAGACATTTTTTTTATCTGAAAATAGAGACATGAGTGAACCCAACTTCAGGATTCAAACCCAAACTTGCATAACTAGATGAATTAAATCTTCATCTCTTAGTTAATTCATATGTGCAAATACTAATTTCCTGTCAATTTTGGATTGCAATGGTGAAGGGAAATTGATGGCCAAAATGCAGAGATTGAATTGAATCAAACTAAAAATAATGCATGAAAAATTAAAAGCAGAGAAAGAAGCTCTTCTTAGATGATGGAGGAAACATGGACTCGAAAATCCCAGAAGACGAAGAAGGGGATGGATCCTTAGAACTAAAAAGCTCAGAAGCGAAGGAACACAACTTGATTCATCATCCACATCAAAAGTCGTTGTAGTATAGTGGTAAGTATTTCCGCCTGTCACGCGGACGACCCGGGTTCGATCCCCGGCAACGGCGACTTTTTTTTTTCTTTTTTTGACCTCGTGACTACAGCGACACAAGGACCGAAACGACAAAGAGTACTGAGCACAAAGGACTGAAACGACATAGAGTATCGCGCACAAAGCATCCCTATAACGCGAACAATCTGACTCAATAATTTTGCAACAGAAACCAAAACGAGAAAGCCTGATATTAATATATTATAGTGTTGTTAACGGGACAGTGCATATGTGATAAAACCCCAACCAGAGGCCTGCAATGTTTGTATGTGGGACGTAAACAGAGGTTCCAATGAAGAAGGGTTT
The DNA here is from genome assembly GCA_963855925.1 of Inga laurina. Classification (NCBI taxonomy): domain Eukaryota; kingdom Viridiplantae; phylum Streptophyta; class Magnoliopsida; order Fabales; family Fabaceae; genus Inga; species Inga laurina. Next base: position 5,420,009 of record OY979705.1, read on the forward strand.
GATTCCATGTTTGAGGGTGCAGGGAAAAGGTTGAAGTTCTCTGCACATGAAATCTCTGCTCTTCTCTCTCATTGCTCATAACACCTCTGGAATTCATCATTAACTGGTTTTTGCTACAGCAGCCTTCTACAGAAAAGTGACGAATGAATTCCTATACTATACGTTAACATGGTAAAGACATGTTTGGGAAGAAAGTGAAACAGTTTCTTTTTTACATTGAACTCTAAAAAACCACGTTTGGAGACAAAGGAGAGGTAAATAAAATAGGTGGTGTTGTTCCTCTCCCACCATTGATGGACATGGACAAGGTTGGAGGAGCTGTGGATGAGAGAAATTACATGAGACTATAGAGATCTCCTTTCCCATATTGTAACACAATTTGAATTATTCTTGTCGTGCCACGTTAACACCCCACGCGTGCACTTCTTTTGTACAATTTTGTATATTACTCTTCAATTATTCAAACATAATATGGATGATTTCATGTATTTGTATCTTATTGTTTCTCATTCTTATGTTGTTTTTTTATCAAATCCCATAAACATTTACATCACGCACAACTTCTGTAGAAGATCCAAATTATCCCATTGTTGGACCTTTTAACCTAAATGACACTAAACACTTTCCTTAAAGCTTTATTAAACATGAAGTTGTGAGTTTAAACCTTTCGTTGAGAGTATTATGAATGCGTGAGTCACCTCTTTGAAAGTTTTTCTTTTAGTTTTAGGCAATCCTTAAACTTTATTCTTATGTTCGAACATGGTTCATGAACCCTTATAGCTTATATTGTTTTTTTTTTTTAATAATACGGAGTCCACTAACTCAATAACAGAGCATACAACGTAGCAATCAAAAGGCTGGGATCCTTCATCAATGACCGCCTTCTGAGTAGAAGGTGGTTGTTGATCAAAGATACAAAAATTCCCTGTTAGGCTATGATACATTCTAGCAAGATAATCAGCTAAACCATTATTTTCCCTATAGAGATGACTGTATACAATATGTCAATCTCTGCAAAAGAGTAATCTAACTTCATCGACAATATCTTTAAAAGGATGGTCGTTATCATAACCTCGAATAGCCAGGTTAATAACATCTACACAATCAGAAAATAGGCAAATTTTCCTATAACCCCTAACCGAAACCCATATTGTTTTCATATATTGTTCCATTCATATTCTTGGAGAAAAAGATGTTATCACTTTAAATTTACATTTTGGCCCACGTTCATTTCTGCAATAATGGCTAAAGAATCTATATGGACCATGGTATCCGTTTCTCTGAAAAAGATGTATGTACACAGTACATACATCAGTATGTGAATGAGAAATTGGATCAGAGCATCTACTTTTAAAGGCCAAGTTCATCCCCAGACTGAAATAGCATAAACACTCATGGGATCAATCACTCCACTTGTCACATACTGATTCAAGAAACTTTTTTTAAACAATTGTCAAAACGAGTTGATCCTATCAAATTACGCCTTCACTTATTCTCTATCATTCCCCTGATCTTGTCAAGTATCAATACCATGTGTAGAATACGAGCACAAGAATATTCTTGTGTCTCATAACCAACTCAAACTATCTTTGAACTCTCAAATCAATAATCTTGTTGTGTCTCATAACCTACTCAGAGAATATCAGTAACTTGCAGGTATCAGATTACTTAATCCCTCAGACTTCATCATACTAAAGTTGCTTGCTTTTAATAGCTTACTCACACTCTAAGAATGAATCAAGTCAACGCCATAAATGGCGTGGTCCAGACCAAACCAACTAAAAAGAAAATCCCCACTTATCAGCTTTTATGGGTCAGAGCAAGCAGACAGCACAACAGGAATATTTTTACGTGGTTAGGGATAGCATCGTATGCTCCATTTTCATCTCCACAAAGCTTAAAAGGCAAGAAATTCACCGGCAGAGAGGGTTTCTCAAAATCAATTAGCTTCAGCCACAATATGAGTAGCTAACACAAGATGCATATTCATGATTCTAAAATACATAAGAGTAAACCATTTGAAGAGTTTTTTTTTTTAACCATATTGTAATTCGAAAGTTTCAGCTACATCAAGAGTAGTTTGATTGATAAATTGGGGTTCCTAGGCAATATAACTATTACATTCTGCAATATGAAAGAGCATGGAAAACATTCTTTACAGTAAAAACAGAAGGAAATACATAATTATAATCAGAGGTTCATGTCACGATTCTGCTGTCCGGCCGGAGAAATGAACTAGCTTGGCCCACAACGTTCTCGCTGCTGTATAAGTCTTCCATATAATACAAGAAGAATCATCCTGCACTAAGACTTCCTATTTACCTGAAAATCAAGAAACCGACAAACAAACCGATACAGCAATAACAAATCAGTACAACTTCAGAAATATTTTGAAGGAAGTAAAAACAATGATCTCTCAAATCCAATGCAAATTAAGTAGCATAGAATCTGGAGTTACCTTGATGAGCTTATTCAATGGAAAGTATGCTATCAATAATAAAGAGACCCTGCATGAAGTAAGCGACAAGAAAGAAGCCGAATTTGAAATCAATGAAAATGATTCTACAAACCATGATCAAAATGTTATGTCCCAACAAAGTAACATACCTTCCCACCAGTTGCCCCTAGAAGCACTTCCTGAATCATCTTCTCCTCCATCTTTCTTGTACTGATAAATTAAAAAGTCACGTCAGGGATTCCACATAGCAGAAAAATATCAAGTGACTAAGCATTAAACAAGTGCACTTACCAAAGGGTTTAATTCAGCATTATCTGTCTTCTGAGGAGTAGAATATACGTCCTGGCCGCCATAATAGATTGATGAACTAAGGTGACAAGGTTGAACCCTTTGTTCCCCATAAATGGAACTCATATCCTTATTTGATGTACTCTGATTTTCATTCTCATTTCCCTTGATGTTACCATCTGTACGGACATCAGGTATAAGGCAAAGATGTAGAAATAATAATACCGGAAATTTGGCCCTCATGGCTTGAGGTTGGAATTTGGCCTGGAGGATCCAGTTCGATTACCGGTATGACCAAAAAGATGTAAAAATAATTTTTACTGACTAATCCGCAGCTAATAGAGTTACATGCTCGCCTATAGATTATAATACTTCATACAAGCAAAGATATAGCCAAGGTAAGTTTTAGGTTAATCAACAGAAACAACACTAGAAATTAGAGCACAAGTCAAACCAAATTTTGTTTCACCAAAGATGACCCAAACACTAACTGGCTCCCATAAAGATTTTCTGGATGACTTCTTTTTTGGGCTCCTGTTCAACAATTGAATCCCTTGTCTTCTTGACACCTTGGTATTATTTTACTACTTGAGGAAATGAAATTGATCCGACATCAATTTTTCAAGAAATAAAGTGGTACAAAAATCTTCAATCAAGCTACTTGATATAGGGATCTTTCTTTGACTAATCAAAACTCTTAATTAACGATAGGACTTTCAAGAATAATTACTAGCCGCCAGGGCAATATATAGATATAACTAGGACACCAAAACACAGCCCTGAATTTTAATGATCAAAGAAGCAGAAGCAAATAGAAGTAGCCAATAGTCCAACTTCAAAGTTCAAACATTATCAGATATGAAATATGTAACTCAAATACTCCCTCCAGACCTATTTATAAGAAACAAATGTAAATAGGCTATGTAAGAAGAGGCTAAAATAGAGTATACCTACCTGAAGTTCCAATTTTGGGGCTCCATGTCTCATTGGCAGTTTTGACGCCCACTCCAGAAGGCAGAGCATCAGTCTCTAACGCCTGAAATCAAAAGGTCCAAGAAGAGTCTCAGAGACATTTTTTTTATCTGAATATAGAGATATGAGTGAACCCAACTTCAAGATTCAAACCAAAACTTGCATAACTTGATGAATTAAATCTTCATCTCTTGGTTAATTCATATGTGCAAATACTCATTTCCTGTCAATTTTGGATTGCAATGGTGAAGGGAAATTGATGGACGAAATGCAGAGAATGAATTGAACTTTCCAGAATCAAACTAAAAATAATGCATGAAAAATTAGAAACAGAGAAAGAAGCACTTCTCACCTTAGATGATGGAGGAAACATAGACTCGAAAATCCCAGAAGACGAAGAAGGGGATGGATCCTTAGAACCAAAGAGCTCAGAAGTGAAGGAAGAAGACGACCCAACCTGATTCTTTCCTTCCATTATCGTCCCAAATCTTTCAACTGGACACCTCAAAGAAATGGGTTTTCAAAATCCCACTAAGTAGTACACCAAGCACGGTCTAGCTAATAGAATCTTCAAGGAGAAAAACCCAACAAGTTATTAGCTTTTTTCCTTGGGAAACAGAGTGAATGAAGGAAGGAAGAAAAGAAAACGAAAATAGACGAGAAAACACGTGAAAGTTTCGCCCACGATTGATTCAAATGAAACCGTAGTTCATGAATCCATTTATAAGACAGAAAAGACGGCCTCTAAGGTAAAAAAAGTTCAATCTTTTTTTCCCATTTGCAGTATTTTTTTTTTCTTTCTCGTTATTCTTCAGAAACAGAAACAGAAAAGTAAAAAAGCAGAGCCGGTTTCTCTTCCTCTTGCCCCTTTTTAATTTTCCTTTCTTGTTTCTCGTCGTCCTTCAGCCCCGTCAAGAGGTTACTAGATTGGGCTCCATGTGGATCTGCTAACATCAGAATGGGTCCCGCAAGCAAATCTCCAACCATTTACTGCCACGAGTACCCTAGTGGATAATAACAACCATGTCCTTTTGTCCCAATGTTTCTCACAGGGGCAGTTTAGACTTTTGAATTATCATATATAATTTGTTTTTTTTTTGGTTCCATGATCCTATATAATTAATTAGTAGCCTCATGATGAGTTTTTTAATATGTAAACGTTTTTTTTTTACCAAATGTTTCTTTTTTATAAAATAATTAAATAAATTAATAAAACGATAGTACAACATAGAATGACTAAAAAGACAAAAACACACAAGACAACCTTGCATACTAGACACCAACCTATAGAATAGTACTATAAAAGACTAAAAATGAAAATTTCAATATATTTCAATAATTTTAGAGTGGTTGAAGCAGTCATGTAAATAATATTTTAATACACAAAGATAGTCCTAACAAAAAACTAATAAGTGTTGGTTTTAAAGAAAGAAATTTTGACTGTTTAGATATTACATGAGTTTAAATCTTTTAAAAGCAAGAAACATATTTGGGAGAACTACATTCAATTAGGCCCAAGAATATCCCAATCCAACCCAATCACATAATGATATAAAAAGACAATTAAATAAAACCAAAGAAACATAATGTGAGAAGTCATAATGAATTAATCCAATGCACTGATGCTTAAATCATCAACAATGAATCAAATTAATTGCTAAAGCTGAATAGATTTAGTGTATGTTTGGGAATACTTATTTTTTAAATATAAGTGTTTATTAAGCAAGCCGAGATAAAATTCATCTTACATATTTACCTCGTATACCGTGAATCACGATTTATAAGCACTTATTGCCTAAAAATAAGCTATTCCAAACGAGCACTTAGACAAGAAAGGGAAGTACTTCCTTTCCGATAGAAGAAATAAGGGGAGTATTTGCAGTCCTTTTATTAGGTAAGATACTTCAACCCTGCCAAGATATATATATACTTGAATGTATGTTTTAGTTATAAATATTGAATTTAGAAGATTACTCCAAGCACCTAAAGCGTAAATAATTTTAATCACTCATATATAGTTACTAAACTAGTTTTTGAAAACAACACATAGTATCTATACATAATATTGTACGTTCGGGGATGTGAAAAGTAAAGTAGATCAATTCTTATACATGAATTGAATAGTAGGGATAACAAATTTAATGGTCTACCTCAATGCTAATATGGATTGAAATGAATTAGATAAAATCAAATATGAATATGTGAAATTGGTTAAAAGATCGAGTAGATATATAAATATTGAAATTAGAAGACTATTTTACACCATATACTTAAATAGTAAATAACTTTACTCGCTCATACTAATTAAACTAGTTTTTGAATACAGAACGTTGAACATTATATACTTGGAGATGTGAAAAGTAAAGTGGGTCAGTTCTAGTACATGAATTGAATTATATTATTAAGGATATAACAAATTTAGTGGGTCAAATTTAATGTTAAGATGGATTTGAATTAATGAATTAGTTAAGATTAAATTTGAATATATTGCTGGTAAAAAAAATTTGAATACATGAAAGGGTTAGGGGGCATTTTGCTCTGGCCATTATCTCAGTTAATTTTGACCATTAGTTAACCAAACATGCTAAACTAGCAGTTCACATGTTATCACGTCATTTTTGTTAAGGTGCAAATTTATCTTGGAAGTTCACGTGTAATCTACTTCATGTTTTTTCAAAGTTAGATTTAAAACATTTGGGGCAAATTTGCACCTTAATAAAAATGATGTGGATGACATGTGAATTGTCAGTTTAACATATTTAGTCAACTAAAGATCAAATTTAATTAAGATAACGGCTAAAACAAAATTACTCATTTTTTAAAATTTTCAGGGCAAACTTACCTCTCAATTAAAACTTATAGGACAAAATTAACCGTTAACCCTATATCAAATGGGTTAAAGGATATATAAATATACATAGGTGTGTGCATAAATGTGTTGAATTTAGAATATTACTTCATAGACCTAAATTGTAAATAATTTAACTCACCCATAAGTCATAACTATTGAATACGACACATTAATTGTACCTTTGGAGACATGAAAAGGAAAATATATAGGTCAATGCGCACACATGAATTGAATTGAACTGAATTATGGGGATATCATATTTAACGAATAAGTTCAATGCTCCGATGGATTGAAATGAATGACAAAATCAAATATAATTAAATACATGAAGTGGGTTAAAAGAGTAGAGGGCGAGAGGTAAATATAATAAGGATCCTACGTGGATATGTTGTCGGAGGCAAAGGGATGTGAGTGAAAGATTTGTGGTTGAAATAAAATAAGGGCTTAGATTTGGGTGCTTTGAATCATGCCCAAGGAAGAGAGAGAGGGAGAGAGAGAAGAATGGTATTAAGTGTTTGTTTGAAATAGTTTATTTTTTAATAATAAGTGTTTATAATTTATGATTCACGGTATATGAGATAAGTATGTGAGAGGGGTTTTGTCTCAACTTATATAATAAGTACTTATTTCTTAAAAATAAGCTATTACAAACACTCACTAATTGTCATATTGAGAGAAATATTTGTATGGGTTTAGATATAGCCAACCAATACGTTTCTGGTTCATTGAACCATATAGTCAATGGAATGGAATAATGGAGAATATAATGTAATGTAATAATGATTATAATGAGCTTATCTGGCTTTGTATTGAGGGTGTTAAGAAGATAATGTGTGTGTTTGTTTTGACGATTGAATAAATAACTTATTTTTATTTAAACTTATGTAATCTTAAGATTGGAAAAAAGTTAGATTGGGTAAAATGATGAATGTTTGGATTAGCGATTGGATAAATAACTTAAAGTAACTTATGTAAAAGTGAATGATGTTTGGTTTGACTTTTGTATAAGTAACTTTTGTATTAATTAAGAGAAAAAATTGTAAAAATTATGAAAAATAAAAAAATGAATGGATAATTGTGAAAAAAGTCCTCATTGGCAACTTAATTGCCAATGGGACCTGGGAAGATATCTACACACGGAGGGATTTTTTCACAATTTTTTCAAAAATTAACTTTGAAAATTTGGTAATGGTACAATTGTAATAAAATTATATCAAACTCTAATTTAAATCAGTACACTCCAAAAGTCTTTTCTATTATGCACCTCAAGCTTAAATCTTTAAAATTATATCAAACTCTAATTTAAATATTAAATCCTAACTCATATTTTCACATAGCTCAAAATATAATAAAATAAAATGATTAAAACCTCAATAATACCTCCTTTAGTTTAAATAAATTATTTAAACTAAATTTAATGGGTAAAAACACTATATAGAAACTAATTTATGATATGTTTATAAAAAAATTGATTATAAAATCATAAAACAACTCAATAATAAATCTAAACTGATTAAAATTAATTATTAATTATTCTCTACATTTCTACAGTCATATATTAACAAAACTCAAAACTTGCCTAAACTCTTATCCCAAAGTATTCTCTAATTAGCAGAAGATTATTATCTAAAGAAAGAGAAAATTATTTAGAACATTTTTCATAAAAGAAATTTTGTGATTAGAAGTGATTTTAAGTACTTCATTGATCCCCAAAAATATGAAAATACTCCTATCAATATTATTTTACACACACACATGCACATAAGCTCAAATAAGCTCCATTTTGAGGCTTATGACTTTTTCCAGCTTATAACTTTTTTTACCTTAAATCTAATCGTCGAAACAAACACCCATTATAGCTTTTTTACTATTCAAGTCCGTTTGTGACACGGTGTAAGCCCGATTTGACCCTGAAACGCTGAAACAAACGAACACAATGTCTTTTTTATGTGGTAATTCGTATTCATAGGAGCTGGGTCCAACTATGTGATTCGGATTATGCAATATTTTAAGGGAATTGGCAGGTAAAAATGTAATCCCATTTCGATTTTAGAAATTGCTAATCAAACATCTGAATCAACCATTTTAGCAGGAAATGGAATTCTAATTCATGCAATTTCTGATACATATAATTTATGAATAAAAATTATGTCTCCGTTCAGTGGTAGATGGTAGAGGGAGTGTGATTCATATAGGATCATGAATCCTCAAAAGTTTTAATTTTTTCTTAATATTTTTTTAAATGTGTGTAATACATTTTCAACCTTTCCTCCAAAATTTAAAAATATTTAATCTCCATTGCTATCATAATTAAAATTTAACTTTGTTATGTGTTCATTTGGACTCACACTCATCCAACATGGTAAACCCTTGACCCCGCACATATGGTACATTATCTATCATCTTTTGTATGTCCCATTTTTTACCCCTCGTTTTCATGAATGAATGTCAAAATTCAAAGGGGCTCATATAAAAAAATAATTATATTTTTATAAGTTATTATTGATTTAGTTGTTATTAGTTTTTTTTTTTTTTTTACCAATCACTCTCCAAATATTGTGCTCCTCCTGATTCCTTGGATATTTTTCACACATTTTACTAGTTTGAACGTTTAAGCTTATGAAGGTATAAATTTTTTTAAAAAATTGTACCTTCCCAGCCAAAAAAAATATTGTACCTAAAAGAATGCTTCAAAGATACCTAAAATTTTAAAAAAATTCTAATTTGTTATTTATTCAGTACATGACATTAAAAGTGTACTTCATTCATTTTCTTTTACGAGTTTAGCACACAGATTTAAAATAAAAAATTAATATTCCATGAATTTATTTTATTTGTTATGTCCATTATCTTTGTTATTGTACAATCAAAGAATTTGATAAAAATAAATATATAAATTCATATTAGCTTTGTTTTTAAAAAATGACATATTGATTGATAAATATTAAAAACATTTTTTGTTACGAAAATTAAAATTTAAAAAATATAGGTAATATGAATGAATGTAATTATTCTAGAACAAAGTGAAGAGATTCTTAAATTTGAAATACAAGTGGGATGATCAGATCAGCACATTGGTCTCAAATGTCAATGATTAAGGGATAGGGTCAAATAATATCATATCAACAGATGGAATTATCTGATTTCCACTGATGAGAGGAAAACAAGTAACATGTGTCAAACAATGAGTGGTAATATATGACTTGTGGATAAGATGATAAAGAGGGTAGAATCATATCATGGGGATTACACGAGAAGGGATGAGGTTAATTAAACATCATTAAACAAACTAGATTGATTGTGGTGATTAGGATAAGCTGTTGATGTAATTCAGATAATCAGAAAAACGGCGTAGCAGACACATCATAAATTAAGATAAGTACAATAAGTAAACGACATATACATGACAATGGTAGCCAAGTGGATAATTAGATTGGAGTAGAGTGAATATATATATATATATATATAGAGTGGTTGGTATTTTTTTGACCATGTTATAGAGTGGTTGGTTGAGATGTTGGATCATTTCACTTCTCAATCAATATGACAACACACACACACACACACATTTTCTTTTTGGTCAATACACACACACATATTATCAAGACACTAAAATTTGCTCCAAAAATAATTAATCTTTCTCAAAGTATGAAGGGAGGACAAAACCTATCTAAATTTGTTTCACAAGTTGAGAATCATGTTCCTACTCATTTGCTTAAAAAATAAAAGCCTCTGTCACTTCTACCAAATGGAACATGGGAAGATATCAAATGGAACATGGGAAGATATCTGCACATTGAGGGAAGATTTCTGTATACGCAGGGAAGATTTTTGCACACGTAGCGAAGAATTTTGCACAGTAACATCCCAAATTTTATTCAACAAGAATATATTATAATTATTATATATATTCAATGAAATGGTGAATATTTAAGGCCAAAAGAATTAAATATTGAAAATTGAAGGTGGAACAGTGTTTTCAGTGAAATCGCCTGCGAGGCAGTGAGATTGTCATATAGTTTTGGAAGACCAAATGATGACCAAAAATTATGAAATTTTATAGGGTGAAAGTAGACATCCTAAGCTTTAATTTGACATATGACTCAATTGAAGCTATAGAAAAAAAGATATGAATTTTTGAAGTTGATCCAGAAAATCTGGAAAGTTTCTGGAGCAGAGATCAAAGATTGAAAATCTGGGAATAATATGATCATTTCCAGTAAAATTCCATATTTTTCCTTGAAACTAGACTCAATGAGGGTTCCATAGGCTTTGGAATCGACTCGAAACGATGTCTACAAAATTAGTTATGATTTTTCAAAGTTAAGGCAGAAAATCTGCCAGAATTGGCATTATTCCAAAAATTTGAGAAATAAAGTAATCTTCCTTTTTCTCTTAATTATTTGAGAAATTTAGGGATGAAGGAGGAGAAGACAAGTGTCAAAATCCAATGAGGCCAAGTGTCAACACCACATGAAAGATGATGGAGATAATTGTTGTGTCATAAGTCCTTACTTATGTCATAAGGTTAGGTGGCCAACTTTTGCACCAATTGACTTGAGTAAATGGAATGAACACTTGATTTAGTTGGAGCATATGAGGGAGCACGTTTTTGACTAACCAAGGGAGAAGGAAATGATAATTGAGGTTGAGTGTACACAAAAGGGAAGCATGGCAAGGTTGAGTGTACACAAAAATGGAATGATGGTGTACATGAAAGGTGTTGCAATCTCAACCATTGATGAAATCAAGGGCTAGGAAGAAAGATGACAAGGTTAATAAAATATCGTCCCTTCCCCTTCATACACACATTTCGTTCAAGGCACAAGGGAAAGAGGAAGAGAGAAAGCTTGAGAAATAGAGAGAAGAGGAGAGCTCAAGGAGGAAGAAGTCTAAGGTAGGTATTATTGTTCTTGTGTTCAAAGCTTCCTCTCTTGCATAATAGCTTCTCTAATCTCTTTTTCTCTAGGGATCACCATGTTAGCAAGCTAATCTCAAGGTTGAGGGGAGAGAGAGGACGTTCTAGAGAGAGAAACACCAAGGATCAAGAGGTAATCTCCAAAATCTCAATTTCTTTGTGTATTGAAGTTGTTGTTGGTGATTGTTGTTTGATTTATGTGATTTTTGGTTAAGTTGTAAAATTGGAAAAGCCATAATCCTAAGGGGTTATGCTGCCCAAAATCCTTTAAATCATGATTATGAAGTTTTTAAATGAATTAATCAAGGATTAAAAGTGGAAAAGTACAAGTTTTAGAAGCTAAAACACAAAGCTCCATTTTTCCAAATTGTGACCAATATTTCGGCCAGACCAGATCTGGTAGTAGGAGTTGGATTTTCATGAAATAAATGGTTCCATTGGACTCAGTGGGCAAAAATAGGTGGGGTTACAGTTGGACACTTTTTCGGTAGAGGCCGAAAAAGCATAATTACGAAAACGCCACTGAAATCACTAAATAGGGGCTGTCAAGGGTAATTTCGTAATTTGACCATGAATTTGGCAATTTTGAGCCCGGAATTGGATTCCTTGGGCGAAAATAAGTCAGAATAGCCTTAGTCAAAATTTTGGGAAAACGTGCCATCGGGTCGGGTACGGCGGGGCCGGGCCGGGTTCCCGGGGGCATTTTTGTAAATTTTCATCATAGACTAATATAACCACAATAAACATTATGGAAGAGTCTAAAATGATACTTGGATAGGTTATGACCTATTTCTGGTACATTTAATATTTTATGACCGATTTGGAGGCCGGATACGACACGTTCTTCGAGGCACATTTAAAAGAGGATTATAAAGCTTTGAGGTAGGGACATTATCCTTCATACACTATGCCATAAGTTAAGTGATTGTGTGGATGCCATTGTTTTGTAAATGCACTTTATTAATAACATGATTTGCCTAGAGAGGGGCTGTTAGTGCCAGAGGTGCACTTACACTGGGAGTTGGCAGAAGTCCAACCGGTGTAGATTGTGGGGCTGGGCCCTACTCATGTATACATGACGATGATGTGTTTATATTGTTCATTAATTTGTGCATACCTTGGCGCATGACATATTTACTTTTCGCATTTTCTGTGAACGATATTATGTCTCTACGGAGATTCTTCGGAATCTCACCCTATTTTTAAACAAATACCTCAGCAAGTACCAGTGGGCCAAAGGGCAAAGATGTTGACGCCGAAAAGTGAGTGGCACGTGTCTCGAGGCGAGGATATGAACGTGGTTATGCTTTAGTCTATGCCTTAGTATTTTGGATAATTTGTAAATATTAAAACTTCCGCTGTATCTTCTGTTTCCGCCGACGAACAAGATCGGAATTGTAAACGAACGACTTTGGGATTGTAAACGAATATTTTTATCAGTATAATTGTACTTTTCTGTATGCCCATTGAATTCCGTCTTTATTACTCTTTGATTATCGAAATGGAAACGGGGGTTGACAGCACATATATAGGGAAGAATGTTGCACACAGGGAAGATCATCTGCACACCAGGGAAGATATTCTGCACACGCGGAAGATAATCTGCACGCGAAGGTCCCATATAGCAAATAAGTTGCCAATGAGGGATTTTTCCACAATTTTCCCTATTTTCTATGTGTAAAATTCTTTAAAATACAATTACTTTCTATGTATAAAAACATATCATGTGGCATTTTGCAGTTAATTCTCCAAATAGAAATTTATGGACAAATTTTAATTCCCAATTTGTATTCATTATACAATTTATGTCATGATGTATTGGACTTATTTTTTTATATATCATTCATTAATTTATGAAAAACAGTCTCTAATTATCTGGATAATTTAAGTTGTTTGGTTTGATAATAGTTATTTAAATTATCTTCTATTCATATTATTTAAAATTTTGTACTTTAATATTTTTTTTCATTATGCAAAATGTTTAATGCAAGATAATAATATTCTCAATAAATCCTTTGCAATAAAATTTAAAATATTTTTTATTCCGAACTGAGAGAGAGAGACACCTGAAGGATACATTCATCTTTTCGCCAAGATTTCATAATCTCATATTCTTTCTCCGTACTGACACATCACTGACCTGGAATTTCTGAATTTCACCGCACTGATTTATCCTTTTACATATTTCAAGATATTTTTTTTGGAATTTCCCCTTTTTTAAATTAAATTTGAAAAAATAAATGATTCAAAGGGAAGTCCACATACTCCGATCATCCACTTGCATGTGAGGGTCGCCGCGGGTATTTAGTTTCCAACTTCCATCCACAAAAAAGTGTCGCCGCTTTTTGATCGTTCGCCTCAAAAGTCCACCCATCAATCTTGTCCCCTCAAATAAGAGTTTCAATCAAATGTAAATCAATAATTTCACGACAAAAAATTCATTTTCATTTGTCAATTTCCTAATTAAATTTTTGTCCGATATTATAATGGACATGTTTGTTTTGGTATTGATATTATTTATAAGCAGTTTTTTACGTAAATAGATAAAACTCCTCTCATATACTTATCTCGTATACTGTAAATCATGATTGAAAAGTTGTTTTTCACGTAAATCGAGATAAAACTCCTCATATACTTACCTCGTATACCGTAAATCACGATTAAAAAATTACTTTTAAACATTTCAATCGTTGTTTCAAATAAATAAATTATATTACTTGATTGTGGAACTCTCACTACGAAAAATTTTCTCGAAGTAACTTTCATTTAATGGTGTAAGGAAATTTTTTTTTTTTTTTTGAGTGGATGTGCAACTTGAATGAATAAATTGAAAACTAAAATGTAAGGTGAAATTATGGATCTCCATTTAAAAATTTTTAAGAAATAAAGTAAAAGTTTTTTTAAAACTAATATATATAGATATATATTATAAAGTCTGTAACAAGATGTATATATTATTTATAATAACTCTTAAATAAATAATTCGACAAATTACTTATAAGGACAAAATGAGGATACTTTTTTTTGTGGCTAGACAAAACTAAAATACTTAAACTTATACTTCTCTTATCCTTAATGTGAGACCTATTTATCTAATTTAGAGAGATCAAGGATGTTAAATAAATTATTTAATTATAATATATGTAAGATGATCTCTCTAAAATATTTTTTTTGTATTCCATTTTATCAAAAAGAATATTTTTTTTAACATTATATTATACATCAATTTATAAATTATGCAAATTAATTTAAAGAAAAATAATGAATATAAGAGAAAAAATGTAAAAAAAAAAAAAAAAAAAAACCTTACATTTAGGATCAAAATCTATTCCAAACAATTTCCAACATTTAAAATCAGAGGAGTGATTATTATAAATTTTTGAATTAAGTTATAACATGTGCATTAAAAATTTATTAAGAACTAACAATAAGATAAATAATGCATATCACTAAAGGTTGTGTCTAATGGAAAGTTGTTAGCCCCTCATAATATAAGAAATTGATGTTCGAATTCTCACTAAGAGATACTGATCACATTTAGTGTCAATAGTGTATTAAAAAAGATTGCCTTCAATGAGAGAATCCTTCTGCTTAAAATCAAACAAGATAAATGTATATATTATTCATAGAAAGGTATATACTAGTACTATAATTGGCAAATATTGTAATACCTGTTAGGTAAAGAAGCAATTGGAATTGGAGTTGTATGGTGGGGGAATGGAATCTTCTTTTCTTGTCATTTAATTCACATGGCCATTGAAACAAGTTTGACATTTTGTTTAGGCAACTTTTGGCGTGCTTGGTAGGTGTGAGTGTGGTGCTCAGTTGTTCAGTGCGCTCACTCGAGCCTAAAAAAAATTGCCCAGCCCAGCCCAAAAACATTTTGGATAGTTTTGGACGGACTAATAATCGAGTAGGGGGTGCTGCCCTGCCATTTTGTTCTATTCGAAAATTTATTTTCATTTATTTAAAATATATAATTTCATGTTAAATAAACATTATTCCATATATTTTTTCTTATTTAAAAAATATATTGTCTAATGCTCTTCTGGTTCTCTCTTTTTTGACCTAGCTACTAAACGCTATTAAGTAATACATATTAACCCTTCAAGTTTTCTCACTTCTCAGCTCAACGTCTCTCTTGTCTCAACTTTTGGAATATTGAATTGATGCAAACTACTTGAACTTCATGGCTTTAATTATAATGGTTTTGTTTCCTTATTTATAATGGATTATGGATGTTGTTTAATTCTCGAAGTATGAATATTTGTTAAGACATATGGTAGTTTTTAAATTTCAAGATTTAAGTTGTAAACTTATTTTGAAATATCCAAAGATGTGGAATTATCAAATATACTTGAAGTTTATATTATTTCGGGTGAAGTTAAGACATATAGTATTGGTAATTACAGGAATATTTAAGAAATTTACATGGAATTATTTTTTTCACATGCGGACAGGGTAAGACGTCATCACTTGGGTAGGGAAGTCCACCCTTACCTAGCACAAAATGGTTAGAGCTTTTATCAGGCAGGGCAGGACATCGGGCTACAAAATGTAATCCGTTCATCCTTTGGATTGGGCATTGGATAAGGGTCTCACCCTGCCCAACCCTACCCATATTTGGTTGGTGTAAGTAATAAATTTAGGATATGTAGTTCAAAAAGAAATGTATGAATCGAACACTCAGGAATATGGAATCATAAACTTGGGATCCTCCTACGCATTTTGTCGAAACTCAAACTAAAACATCCAAGAGCCAAAGTACATGTTGCGTGCTCAAAATTAGGCACGAAACCATGTTCTTGAAATGATGATTGAGTTTCCACTACCCCTGAATCATTTACATCCACACAATAAAGGATCCAACCCAAAAAAACCGAAAGAATTACGGGGCTGTTTGTTTTTGTCATTTTTTTTAAAAACAAAAAATAAAATAAAATAAAACTTATTTAAAAAACTGCATTCAATAAGTTGTTTTTGTAGACGATCACGAACAGAAACAGACAAACAGTAGAAATCACGAGCAACCTGAAACAGACAATCAGAGTCGTGTCCGAGAACATTGTCCTATAGAGTTATTCCGCGACCACCGGCAGAGAGGGAGCGGTACTCCCCAGGATTAAACATACTCTTCTTGATACAATCAAGGCAACAGAACTGGCGAAAAGTAATGGTAATGACAGTGAGAAAATATTGAATAGAGGAGAGGAGATGGGAATATGATATTCTGAGCACCCCGCCTGTGTCTCTTTTATAGGCGTTTTCATGAAGAGCCATTGGTCACGAAGGAACCCGGACAATACGTCCGTTGAGACTGGATAGCCACCACCGAACAGACAAGCCTGTGAGTTACCAATGGAAAGGTCTCCTGACGAAGCGCCGAACCGTCGGCAATCTCCAGTCACGGAGGGTCATGAATTTTAAACCCCAAAATATAGCAACTATTCGGCAAGCCAAAATAAATATTATTTTTATTATCTAAAAAATAATTATTGTCCGTTGAGACCGGATAGCCACCACTGAACAAACAAGCCTGTGAGTTACCAACGGAAAGGTCTCCTGATGAAGCGCCGGACCGTCAGCAATTTCCAGTCACGGAGGGTCACGAATTTTAAACCCCAAAATATAGCAACTTTTCAGTAAGCCAAAATAAATATTATTTTTATTATCTAAAAAATAATATTTCCGGTGAGCAAAAATATTTTACAAAAAGTGCCAGTACCACGTATTTATTCACGCGCAGGGGAAAATCACCGGATTTCAACTATGTTTGCCTTCCGGTGGCCCGTTGTTGTGCACGCGAGCCCACCACTCCTATAGGTCTCTTTACAAGCCTAAGTTAGTATAGTAATATATATAGGCTTGTGACCTCTTACTTTTAAGTAAAATGGGACTAGCTTTTTTGACACACCCACTCAAACACTCATATTTTACAACAGTTTCTAAAAACTAAAAAATCAAAATAATTTTTAATTGTTTTCTGTTTTTTTAAGCCGCTACCTGCCCACTAACAATACCATAACACTAGTCCCCACCACCAACATATCAATATCGGTGACAACGGCCGCTACTTCATTTAGAAACAGATTTTTCAAATAACTATCCAAATTTTTTTTTTCGTTTTTTTATTTTCAAAACTTGTTTTTAAATAAAACTGTTTTGGAAAAAAAATAGAAATCATGTAAGCTCATATATATATATGTGTGTGTGCGCGCGCGCGCGCATGCGCGTGGGTGCGTGGGTGTGAAATTGCGCGCATTTTAAGCTCTAAGTAAATTACAGTAGATAAGTATGTCGTTTTCTGGTAAGAAGATTAATCACCTGTTTGAATTGGCATTGATAAAAATGGCTTTTATTATATTTACTTACTTTTTGCAAACTAAAATTGGGTAAAAGCTATTTAGTGTAATATTCCATCTGATCCTTAATATAAGATATATTTACCTAATTTAATTATATTAAGGAAGTTAGTTAAGTTGGTTAATATAACATGTATTTTCTGAAACATTCTGATCATCTTCCTTCATTCCATCATTCCCCTTCCTCCTTGATTATTGTTGAGAGAGCATCAATAAGGGTAAATTAGAAAAATATTGTCAAATATATATAAAAGTTGTCTTATATTTAGGATCAAGATCAATTCTCTAAATATATCTTATATTAAAAATCAGAGAAGTATGATTTATATTTGGATATACTCTTATAAAAAATCAATTTGATATAAATTTATTTAGATTATATATTGAAAAATCAATTTTAGAATAAGGTTAAATTTTAAGGCTCAAAGGCAAAAGAAAATCGTTTTAGTTTCAATTTGGCTTTTAACCAAAAGTTAATTTTCCTAAAAGACATTCCAAACATCAATATTGAGCCAAAGTTTCCTTTTAATGGCTGGTAAGTCAGTTTGCCAAACAAGCGTTAAGAAATGAAAGAGTATAACATTGCAATGATGAAATCTGGTGTTTAAGGGGGTTCCAGAAAGCTGCATGGATTAACTTTTCCTCTCGAGTTAGTATTTGACTACTGACTACAGAAATATTATATCCCTATCTCTTAAATATAAGATTAAGTTGACTTTTTTTTTTTGAATGATTAAGGAAATTAGTTAAATTACTTTAAAGTATTTATATTTTTATTTCATTTTATCCAAATTAATTTCTTTGACTTATAAATTGATATATAATCTAATGATACACAATATATGATTTTTTGATATTATTATCCAATATTTAGTTAGGGGTTCATGACTGCGTCTTTCAACACATGTGTCTCATTTGGGACTTGAGTTCAAAACCAAGAGAGATCTAGTAATACCTTATACCACTAGACCAACTCTATGTTGATTACTTAATGATGTCATGTTGTATATGATATCATTAAGTAACTTATTTAACTTCTTTAATCTCTCCAAAAAAATCAATTGAATGTTATATTTAGGACATGAAAGAGTATTATACATACGGTGTAGCAATATGTTGCATAATGCATATTCACGTTTCTTATCATGACCAACCTTAAACTTCATATATTTAAACCTTTTTTTGGGGAAAAAAAGGAATGCGTACGGAGGAATATGGTGATATTCAATCATTACAACAAATCAAAATTTCATGATAGGTATAAAGAAGTTGAATATGTTGTATGAAGAGCAAAAGGCTAAATAAGATGGAATGATGGGACAAAAGAGTAGAGACAGGGTTTGGTATCTATCAAGAGAAGTTGGTCTTTCTCACGTGATATTGTCACTAACCAAAAGAAAAGAAAGTGAAATTAAAGTGGATTCATATTAGCCCTACATAATGGAGTCTTTTAACATTATTAGTGTGAAGTCTTCAAACAAATGATGACCTTTTGGTGGAATCTTAGCATTATTGCCATGAACACTCTTAGCATTATTGCCATGAACACTCAGCATCGCAAAAATAGCTTTTCAAATAATAAAAATTACACAGGTTATCTTCTCACTTTATTATTTCAAATTATTTAGATCTTAATGTTGCAAATATTATGATTTATGATGTAACACCCCAAATTTTATTCACAAAAAATATATTGTAATTATTTGAATAATTCAATAAAATGGTGAATATTCATGAATTTGGATCTTGTGAATTTTGAAATATTCATATTCATAAGGAAATGGGCAAATTAATTCAAAAATTGAATTAAATTACAAAGGGGATAGCAAAATCATAATTTTGCCAATTTAGCCCAAGATTAATTATTTTCCAATTAACTAGAGTTAATTTCAATTCATCAAGAAAAATAAAAGAAAATGCATAATGGGATTATTCTTGGTGGAATAAATAAAGAATTGGGAAATTAAGGGGGATTAGACATAAAATCAATTATGTCAATTGTGGAATTGAGCAAAACAATTTTTCTCTTCCCTCCCTCTCATTATTTTCGTCCAAGCATGAAAGAAAAAGAAAAAAAATATTTAATACATGAATCTCTCAATGATGACAAAGGTGGAGTGCACTCTAAATGAAGACATATACATGGTGGTCATAATGAGAAGGTATGGCATAAAGAAGAGTGTGTGGTGGGAGGTATGGGAGGAGGAATGGTGTGCATGCAATGTGGTATAATCTTGACCCTTGATTATATCAATGGCTAGGAGGAAAGATGAGGAAATTAATAAAACATGTTCTTTTTTCCCTTCCCTTCATACACTTCACACACAAAGCAAGGAAACAAGAGAGAGAGAGAGTGAGTGAGTTTGAGAGTTATTGGTGATTTAGAGAGCAAGAGGAAGCAAGAGCTAAGGTAAGAGCTTGTTTTCAAGTGAATAAGCTTCCTATATTATGTAGTTCATCCCCTAATCTTTTGTTCTTCATGGAAATCATGGTTTAGCAAGCTATTCTTTAAGGTTGAGGGGAGAGAAAGGACATTCTAGAGAGAGAGACACCAAGGATCAAGAGATAATCTCCAAAACCTCAACTTCTTAGTGTATTGAAGTTGTGTTGGTGATTGTTGTTTGGTTTTGTAATTTTTGGGATGAGTTGTAAAATTAGAAAAGCTATAACCCTAAGGGGTTATGCTACCCAAAATCCTTTAAATCATGATTATGAAGTGTTTAAATAAGTTAACCAAGGATTGGAAGTGGAAAAGTACAAGTTTTGGAAGCTAAAACACAAAGCTCCATTTCTTTTTTCTATTTTTCTTCATATTTTCGGCCAGCACCAGAACTAGTACTAGGAGTTGGATTTTCATGAAATAAATGGTTCCATTGGACTCAATGGGAAAAAATAGGTGGGGTTACAGTTGGGCACTTTTTCGGTAGAGACCGAAAAAACATAATTACGAAAATGCCACTGAAATCCGTAAATAGAGGCTGTCAAGGGTATTTTCATAATCTGACAATGAATTTGATAATTTCAATCCCGGAAATGGATTCTTTGGGCAAAAATACGTCAGAATAGTCTTAGTCAAACTTTTGAAAAAACGTGCCATCGGGCTAGGTGCGGCAGGGTCGGGGTCTCGGTGGCATTTTGGTAAATTTTTACTATAGATTAATATAACCACAAGAAACACTATGAAAGAGTTTAAAATTATACTTGGATAGGTTATGACCTATTTCTGGTACATTTAATATTTTAAAACCAATTTGAAAGCCGGAATGACACGCGTTATGAGACACCGTTAAACATAGGATTATAAAGCATTGAGGTAGATACATCATCCTTCATACACTATGCCATAAGTTATGTGATTGTGTGGATGCCAATTTTTTTGTAAATACACTTTATTAATCAACATGACTTGCCTAAAGAGGGGTAGTTAGTGCCAGAGGTGCACTTACACTGAGAGTTAGCAGAAATCCAACCGGTGTAGATTGTGGGGCTAGTCCCTACTTATGTATACATGACGGTGATATGTTTATATTGTTCATTAATTTGTGCATACATTGGCGCATGACATATTTACTTTTCACATTCTCTATGAACGATATTATGTCTTTGCGGGAATTCTTTGGAATCTCACCATATTTTTAAATAAACACCTCAGTGGGTACCAGTGGGGCAAAGGAAAAAGACGTAGACGCCGGAAAGTGAACGGCACGTGTCTCGATGTGAGGACAAGATCGTGGTCATAATTAGTCTATTTTGTGATATTTTGGTGAAATTTGTAAATATTAAAACTTTCACTGTATTTTCTGTATTTCATCTACAAATGATATCGGAATTGTAAATGAATAATTTTATCAGTATAATTATACTTTTTTGTATGCCCATTAAATTCTGTCTTTATTATTTTTTGAATATCGAAATGGACATGATTGTTGACATACTACTCGAACAAATTGAAGTATTTTATTTTATTTTATTTTTTTTTACAGATTTTGCTAACAATTAGTCCTTAATGTAAGAAAATCTTCTTTGTTAAATTGAATTTCTTACGTTCATGTATCTCTATATATATATACTAGAATAAGCTATAAGTGACACCCAGAATATAATTGTGTGTAAAATTAGTACTCTCTCTGATCCTAAATATAAAATAAAGTTAACTTTTTTGGAGAGATTAAGGAAACTAATCAAATTACTTTAGAATATTTTTATTTTTTTTCTCAAAAATAATTAGTTTGACTAATAAAATAATATATAATCTAAGGATACACAACATATGATATAATTAAGTAACTTATTTAACTTCCTTATCTCTCCAAAAAAAAAAATCAACTCTATCTTATATTTAGAATCGAAGGGAGTATCTTTTTTTCGTCAATGTGTAAAATCAGTATCTCAATATTATATTTGCTATATGCTTTCTTCAGTCTACAATATAAATTACTTTTAAGAAAAAATTCCTTTGATATAATATAAATTACTTGAAGAGTAATTAATATTTTTTGTCTATTCTATCCCTATTATTATTGTTTAAATGTAACTCCCTGTATTTTTCTCTCTATCTTTTAAAATCTTATTTAATGTGGATAAAGTTTAAAAAATTCAATTAAAGATAAATTAGTGAGTTAACTATCATTTTTTAATTTTGATGACTTAATAATTTATATTATGGAGTGGAGGGGATATTTCCTTTATTATAGAGCTGGGAAAACGGGCCGGCCCGTTTAGGCCCGTTTCCTAAAAAGTACCATATTTTTTAAGCCCGTGGCCTTACAGGGCCGGCCCTTCACGGGCTCGGGCCTAAACGGGCTTAAACTCATTTTAATTCAATTTTTTTAAAAAAATTTTTACAATTTATTTATTATTTTGCTTTAAATTGGTATACATTATTTTTAAAACTCATAAATTTTTAGTTAAAATAATCATCTAATGTCCAAATTAGCCTTTTTTTTTTTTAAGTTTAAATGAATACAACATTGTAGAAAATAAAATAAATCAAGCCAATTAATAAGTGTTTGCCTGTTATTAATATTCTATTAGGAACTTAGGTGTCTCTCATATTGATAATTTGATATAATGATATTATATTTATTAATTTATTTTAAAAAAAATATTAAACGGGCCTAAAAGGGCCGGCCCGCAGGGCTTCAGGACTGGGCCTATAGGGCTTGCGGCCCTACAGGGCTGGCTCTTTTAGGCCCGCTTCCATTTTCAGCCTCTAAATCATAGGCCTGGCCCTTGACGGGCTCGAGCCTAAACGGGCCAGCCCGACGGGCTCGGCCCGAATTCCCGGCTCTACTTTATTAGAATGATTATTCCCACGAAATACTTCATCCTATTTATATTTAAACTATAAGTCTAATTTACCAAATTACATGGACATTAATAAAAAAAAAGTTAAATCATCAAATCTGTTAAAAAGTTGCGGCACTTAATAAAATTATCCTTTTTTTGTTCGAAAAAAAATTTATCCTTAGTAAATCAAAGATAACTACCCATAGACTTATACTGCTCCTAAATATTATTTAAGTATAGACAAGAGTAAATTAAGAAAAGAAAGCAATTAATACCCTAAATATTATTTGTCAACACCTGTTTCCTTTTCGATAATCGAAGAGTAATACAACGGAAATTTTAACGTTTACAGGATTCTTCAAAATACCTTAAATATAAACTAATTATAACCACTAGCCTTGACCTTACCTTGAGACACGTGCCACTCACTTCTCGGCTTCTACGTTTTTTCCTTTCGTCCCACTGGCACCCGCTGAGATGTTTATTTTAAAAATTGGGTGAGATTCCGAAGAATCCCCGTAGAGACATACAATCGACATATAAAATATGAAAATTAAATATGCAATGTATCATATTAGGCAAAAATGAAAGTTCAATTCGATTTACATGTAAGTACCTCAACTGAGTTATCGATTACATTTAGGATTTTCGATAGTGTACCTCAACTGAGTCATCAACCACAGCTAGGATTTTTGATATACCGTTGTTGGGCATCGAACCACAATTAGGTACTGTGCCTCTAGCACGCAATCATATCACGAAATATAATAACAAATATATACAATTATTCACATAGTGTATGAAGGATGGTAGCCCCTGCCTCGAAGCCTTATCAATCCCTTTCTAATGTGCCTTATAAAACGTCGTTTCGGCTTCCGACTAGGTCCTAAAATATTAAATATACAAGAAATATGTCATATCCTATCAAAGTATCATTTTAGAATCTTCCATAGTATTTCTTGTAGTTATATTAGTCTATGGTGAATATTTACCAAAATGCCCTCCAGACCCCGGCCCGGCCCCTCTGTACCCGACCCAATGACACATTTTCCCAAAATTTTAACTAGGGCTATCTTAACGTATTTTTGCCCAAGGAATCCATTTCTAGGCTCGAAATCACCAAATTCAATGTCTAATTACGAAAATACCCTTGATAGCTCCGATTTAGGGATTTTAGGGACGTTTACGTAATTATGCTTTTTCGGCCTCTTCCGAAAATTGTAACCCCACTTATTTTTGCCTATCAAATTCAATGGAATAATCTATTTCATGAAAATTCAGCTCCTTCCCCAAAAACAGTGCTGGCCGAAACTTTTGAAAGAAAATGAAAAAATGCTCTTTTGTGTTTTAACTTCCAAAACTTGTACTTTTTCACTTCTAATCCTTTATTAACTCATTTAAACATATCTTAACCATAATTCAAAGAAATTTGAGCATAAAAAACCTTTAGGGTTAGGGGTTTCCAAATTCACAAACTTGACAAAAATCACAAATCCACACACAAACCTCAACAACAACTTCATACTAGTATAGATTTGAGTTTTGTGTAGTTACCTCTTGAGCTTCTTGGATCTTCTCACTCTAGGCATCCCCCCTCTCTCTCTTCTTGAGCTAAGAATGTGTCTTCAAAATCATGAATTCATGAAGAAAAAGGAGTTTAGAGAAGGTTTCTTAAGCAAAATGATAAGAGAAGCTTAATAAATGAATCAATCTTCTTACATTGATCTTCTTCTTCTTCTCTCTAAAACCTCCAAGTTCCTCAAAGCGTGCTCTCTCTCTCTCTCTCTCTCTCTCTCTCTCTTCTTTCTCTTGGATGACCTAAATGTGCATGGGAAGAGAAGGGAAATGTGTTTTAATTAAAATGCCTCTCCTCTCCTCTTAGCCCTTTATTTTCAAGATGCAATCTTGTTGTGACATTTGTCACAATCCTCCTTTCTTTCATGTTTATGTCATAATGCCTCCATTTAGCTTCCCATTAGATTTGAACCAATTTTCCTCCCCTTGGTTGGCCTCTCAAAACTGTCCCCCCTCTTGCTTCAACTAAACCAATTGCTTCTTCCAACTAAACCAACCTTACATTCAATTAGACACTCAATTAGTAAATTGAGTTTACTCCATCTCATTCCCATCATGCACTCAACCATGCCTTCATGTAGTGTACACTCAACCTTGCATATATGTAGTGTACTATTATCATCATGACTATGTTCATGTAGCAATTAGACATGTACTCTTGAAAATTAATTATAAATTAATCTCCTTTTCATATGATAATGACACTTGGCATAACATGATCTAAATAACTATTTTCCCCTCCAATTTCCTTAAGCTAGGCGAAAATATCAAGGAAAAAGGGAAATAGAATTTGTTCTAACATTTTTCATAATTTCCTTAATTGAATTATGTCCAAGTTCTTCTAATTTCATAATTCTTAATTTATTCCTCCAAGAATATTCTAATTATACATTTTCCTTGATTAATTGAAATTAACTTCAATTAATTGGAACATAATTAATCTTGGGCTAAATTGGAAAAATTATGGCTTTGCTATTACTATTGAAATCTAATTCTTTTCTTGAATTAATTTGCTCATTTTTCCATAAATATTCACCATTTTATTGAATTTTTTGAATAATTACAATATATTCGATGAATATAAAAATCGGGATGTTATATTATCAAATAGGAAAAAAACTTTATAACATGACACCATTAATTAACGTCTCATTGTTTTGAAAAGCACGCTAATATAAGATCATTAGTGACTTCTAAACTCTGCTTACAACAAAAGTAGTAATATTCAAAAGGCAATGTCACAGGTTTCAACAAGGTCGGAAAGCATTTTGGAGTCAAATTGCTTCTTCAACTAAAATATAATTAAAAATGAGAAAAATAAATTGGCACGGTGAATTTATTAAATATCAAGTCAAAATTGAAATAGGAATATGAAATTTTTAATTCTAACTAAATAACCAAAATTCCTTGACTTGAGGGCACAAGTTTCAAAGGTTAATAACAACATTTGTATCATATTAAAAACATCAGATTTTATATTAACAACTTTACTTTCATATTTGATAACTTCATATCCCAAAACCTATGGGTGATTTTGGAAAAAAAGACAAGTTTTGGGGATCAATAACAATATCCATATCTATATTAACAACATCATATTTTATATTAACGGCTTTACTTTTATGTTTCACAACTTCATATCCCAAAAACGAGGGATAATTTTGAGAGCACAAGTTTCAAGGGTTAATAACAACATTTGTATTTATATCAATAATATCATATTTTGCATTAACAAATTTACTTTCATGTTTCACAACTTCATATCCTAAGAACCATGGATAATTTTGAGGACACAAGTTTCATTTCATGAATCAATAACAATATCTTTCTCTATATTAACAATATCAGATTTTACATTAACGATTTCATTTTCATGTTTCACAACTTAACTCAGGGCAATTTTGTAAGTATTGAAAATCCCAGATTCTTACTTCAATTCTGACATGAGATTTGATAAATTCACAACATCAATTTATCTTCTCCCATTTTTAATTATATTTTTCTGGAATCCTCCCAGAAAAAAACTTTATAACTTGACAGTTTGTATAATTAATATCGGACCGACCATTAATTAACGTCTCATTCTTTTGAAAAGCCCCCGCTAATATAAGATCATTAGTGTAACACCCAAATTTTATTTACTAAATATATTATAATTATTGGAAATAGTCAATGAAATAAAATGGTGAATTTTGGAGAATATAATTATGTTTCCGGTGAAATCACCTATGAGGCAGTGAGCTTGTCAAGTGATTTTGTATGACCAATGATGAGAAAAAATTATAAAATTTCACAAGGTGAAAGTAGACATTCTAAGCTTTAATTTGATAGGTCATATGACTCAATTAGAGCTATATAAAAAATGTTATGAATATTTGAAGTTTGTCTAGCGAAATTGATCATTTTCTAGAACATCAAGCAAAGATTGAAAATCTGGAAATTTTGTGATTCGAGCTAGCAAAATTCTATATTTTTCCTTGAAACTAGACTCAATAAGGGTTTTATACGTTTTGGAATCACTCGATTCGATTTCTACAAAAATATTTATGATTTTTCAAATATTAGACAGAAAATCTGCCAAATAATCCAAAAATGGAATATAAATGTGATGACAATTTTTAAAATTATGAGGTGAATGGAAAAGCCATTTGGGCTGATTGAAGACACCCTAGAACGTCATTTTTTTATGGATTGAGGAAGGGAAATATGATTTACTTGCTAATGAGCTTGTGACAACATCATACACACACACACACACACACACACAAAGTTTATGTACATAAATATTAACATTTTGGTATTTTTGGAAATTACCTAAAAATGACATAAGCCTAAAATAAGATGACATAAGCATATTATAAAACACATCTTCATCTTCTTCCATCATTTCCGGTCGGTTTTGTGCGCCAAGAGAGGTAGAGAGGGTTGTGTGAAATTCTAGAGAGAAGGAAAGGCCAGAAGAAAGAACAAGTAACTTCCTAAATTTCAAATATTGCTTGTTCTAACTGTTGTGAGTAGTTTAATCAGTAAAATTTTGTTAGATTTGCTTTATATGAAAGATTTGGAAATATTGTGTTCTAGGAGTTATGTTGCCAAAATTAAGCCTAAATGGTAGTTATAACGTAATTAAACAGTTAATAAAGTGGTTAGGAGTAAAAAAGAGTAATTTTGCGGAGTCAGAATTGGAAAACCCTAATTTTTTTCTGGAGAATTGAGAATTTCAGCTAGTGCTGTTTGGAGGGGTTAGGATTGGATTTTTGATGTTCTGATGATTCCATTATGTTTAGGAGGAAAAATTAGGTGAGTTTACAATTAGGCACGTTTTCAGAAAAGCCCAAAAAATATAATTATAAAAAGCCCCTGAAACCCTTAAAGCGGACTTATCAAGGATATTTTTATAATTTGACAATGAATTTGGTAATTCTGAGTCCGGAAATGGATTCCTTAAGCGGATATATATCAAGATAGGCCAAGATAGAATTTTGGGAAAAGTACGGTCAGGTCGGGTACGGCGAGGTCGGGTCAGTTCCCGGGGGCATTTTAGTAATTTTTTAATATAGACTCATATAACCCCCCAAAAACACTATGAAAGTGTCTAAATTGTACATTTGGAATTGTAGGACCAAGTTGAGAGCTCAGTTGTTGGTAAGCTTTACGAGGCACACGTTTTGAGGCGAAAAAGAGTTAAGGCGGGGGACTTACCTTATTTGCATGTATTTGATATCTTTGCTTGTGTGGTGATGTATATGATTGCTTTACTTGATTGTGTAGAGCATATTTGAATAAATGAAGCTCTGTTTCTATTTTCACTATGGCCATAGTTTTGTTGCATGAAACATTGAGCATGCAGAAATGTCATTATGAGACATACATCTAGTTAAAGCTAACATGTCATACATATAGCATATATCAAGCATGTATTATGGTATATGTTTCCTATTGAGATTTTCTCGAATCTCATCCTCCCATACCAACAATTTAAACAGGAGGAGACGGAAGATATGATGAGAACAAAGAAGAGAACCGTACAAGAGGATTGTAGTGGTGGAACGGAGACGAGAAGATGTCTCCATTTCACTGAGATGAGTTTAGATACCCTAGAGCCCTGTGCGACTACAAGGTTTGTAAATATTATGTGCGAACCTCTATAAGGAATTTCTGTAATTATGCTCACATTATCACTATTTTTATGCTATTCCTGTGTTGCCCACCAAACCGTATATCATTTTCCGTGAATACTCTGATAAAGATGAAATTAAGATAAAGGTGTGACAATTAGTGACTTCTAAACTACAGACGTAGTGATATTTAAGAGGCAATGCAAGTATTTTTAAATATTTTTTTACGTAAATCGAGATAAAAATCATTTTATATTCTTATTTTATATATTATAAATTAGGAATAAAAAATATTTATAAACTAAAATTATACGATCCCAACCCAAGTAAACATAGGGCCCGTTTGGTACGTTGGAATTGATTTTGATGGAAATGGAAATGGATATGGATATGGAAATGGATATGGAAATGGAAATGGAAATGGGGACTAAAAGTATGTTTGGTATGTCATGGAAATGAGATCTAATTTTTGTATAAAAATACCGAAATGTCCTTCAATTTTTTATTTTTTATTTTTTTTAAAGGTAATGGAGGGTAATAAATAGAAATGATCATATGAAATTATAAATCTCAAGGGTAAAATGAGAATTCCATGGAATTTGTTACAATTCCATGGGGTATATGATGGAATTCTAATTCCATCAATTTGATGGAATTGGCTCTTCCATGGAGGCCAATTCCATCATACCAAACATACTTCAGCATGGAAATGAATTCCATTTCCATTTCCACCCACCTCAATTCAAGCGTACCAAACAGGGCAATAATGTTACAGGTTTCAACATGGTCGGAAAGCATTTTGGAGTCAAATTGACTCTTCACCTTAAAAGGTCACGTGATCCGCGAGGGTACCCCTAACCGGACAAGTACATTTGACTCAATTAATTAAGAAGACCAACGTCATCCACAACTTAATTCGGAAAAAAAAACACCTAACAAATTAATAGATAAAAAAGTTTAAATTTGTAGAAGTAAAATAGAAGGATCAAGGTTAAAAAAAAAATGGATAAATAAAAATATCTGTAAATATCTGAAATTTAGTATAAAGCTTTGTATAAATTGCGAAAGTTCTGTATGTTCTAAAGCTTAATTGGCGATAAATCTTGATCAAAAACTCAATTATGAATATTAAAATATTAATTCTATTCATAAGTTTGTAAATTGTGGAAAATTTATCAATTCTAAAAGAAAAACTAAAAAAAGGAGAAATTACAATTGATAATC
Source organism: Inga laurina (assembly GCA_963855925.1). Taxonomy (NCBI): domain Eukaryota; kingdom Viridiplantae; phylum Streptophyta; class Magnoliopsida; order Fabales; family Fabaceae; genus Inga; species Inga laurina. The sequence goes on from OY979705.1 coordinate 5,450,064, forward strand.
ACTTAATTGTGGAAATTTTGTTGAAAATCATCGAAGATATACAATATAGTAATTTAAAACACTGTAGGAGTTAGTTTAATGATATTCGAATTCTTTTAACTAAGTTTCCTCAATTTATAATTGAATTGTGTTACCAATTGTATAATGGCATTTTTATCCATTTATTGTTTTTCTTAAAAACATTCATCCATCTCTGTCACTAAACAAAATTATTTATGTCTTTTTAATATTTTTCCCCATCCAAATGCTTCTGCGTTATACTCCTTTAAACAAATGAGTTTTTTTACCTGTCTTTAAATAAATGAGTTAAACCTTTATGAAAATACGAATTATATAGTTAATGAAAAACAAATAGCGCCCCTTATAAAAAAAAAACTAATAGTTTCAAAAAAATAAAAAAATTAGGGATGCTTAACTATCAAATCTCATCCTAATTTTAATATTTTTATAATATTTTTCATTGATTATATAAATTAGGGGTGCTTAACTATCAAGTCTCATCCTAATACTTTAACAATATGGTATGTAATCTAATTTGCATGTCGAATAATTCCAAATAGTTTATCATCAAGTCGTGGGCCTAGGCCTTACCTTTTCAGCCCAATGGGCTCAACAAAGGCCTTCCAAGTTAACTCAATGGAAGGTGAGCCACATTCACACCCAACATGGCATGCTCCTTCAATCTTTAATATAAGACATATTTATAGAATTGTATTGATCTTAAATATAAGACATAGTTTTCATATTTGTTAATTTTTTCTTAATTTATCCCTATTGATATTCCTTCAACCATAATCAAAGAGGAGAGGTAAAGAGGGAATTAAGGGAGATGACTAAGGTGTTCAAGAAAATATATGTCATATTAACTAACTTAACTAACATAATTAATCTAATCAAATTAAGTAAATATGTCTTATATTAAGGACTGTAGGATTTTTTTTTTTAAATAAAAGGTTACATAAAATGCATCAAGACTAACTTAGCTAATTGTAGCCTAGGTCTAAATTTATAAAAATAGTGGCTTTATATATCCCTTGAAGAATATCTATATGATGAAAACTTAAGGTGTGTTTGGATTAGTTTTTAGAGGGTAGCTTATGAAGAAAAGGTGAAAAAAGTGATTTCAAAGAATAGCTTCTGAAAAAGGTAAAAAAAAAATAGCTTCTGGGAAAACTATGATTTTGAATCCCTCAAACCATGGTTTTCAGTCAAACCCATGGTTTTGCATAATTTGACATTGTTTGGGTAACTTAATCCAAACCATGATTTTGGAGAAAAAAATGCTTCTACCTTTTTTTTTTAAGTATTTGGGTAATTTTTTTCCAAACAATGGTTTTGACTCAAAAAAAAAAATGTTTTTTTACTGTTATCTAAACACATATTTAAACATTCATTGATAATCATACCTAGCCAAGAAATCAACACAATGGTTAATTTCCCTTGACATGAGTTTAAATGATACAATTCAGTCTTACGTCTGAAAGTTGTGCCAAAAAATCAACGCAATGGTTAATTTCTCTTGACACGAGTTTAAATGATACAATTCAGTCTCGCAGATGAAAATTGTGTATTTTTTTTTATCTGACTGAGTAATTGTTGGGAGGTTGATTCTATATTAAATGGTTGTTATTGAGATATGAAGCTTTTATGGGAGTTGTTAAAAATAGTATTCCATCCATTTTTAAATATTAAATAGAGTTGAATTTTTTTTAGAGAGATTAAATAAATTAAATAAGTTATTTAATTATATTATATATCGTGTATCTTTAGATTATATATCAGTTTATATGTTAGACAAAATAATTTAGAGAAAAATGATAAATATAAATATTTTAAGATAGTTTAATTAATTTTTTAGTATCTCTAAAAAATTAATTTTATTTTATATTTAAAACAGGAAGGAGTAGCAATTTTGTGCTAATCATGCGTCAAAATTTTGTATATAAATATAGAAATTAAAACCGACCCCCAGACAAAAAGAACATGACCCTTGCATATAATGGATTATTTTATTTCCTACCATAGATATCATGTCTGATATCATAGCGTTTTCAGATTTTAAATATTAAATTTGTTACAATTTTTGCCGTTGTTTCAGCTTCGTGTCACTTTCGTTATAACTATTATTCCTATAGCCATTCTAGATTTTAAATATTAAATATGTTACAATTTTTGCCGTTGTTTCAGCTTAGTGTCACTTTCGTTATCACTATTATTGATAATGTTTTAAAAGTCGGATTGGAGGTCGAGTCAGAAAGATTAACAGATCATGTTTCAAACAGTTGAAACGATCAAGTCGTTCGGTCGGATTGATGGCGTAATAATTAAATTTAAAAATATTATATATATATATATATGTATATTACAATTAGTCTTTAGTATAATTTCATAGGAAGTTAATAAAGTCACAAAATATCATTTAAGAAAAAATATTACGGGTCTGTTTGGTGTGAGGATTTGGAGGGGAGGGGAGGGAAATTTTTTATGAGTTAAATTTTAAAAGATTGAAGAAGTGGGGGTAATAAAATTTTAATAAAGAGAATATATAAGATAAAAGAGTGAGAAAAATTAATTAAAAATTTTTAATCTCACTTCTCTAATTTTTTTTAAATTCAACTAAAAATTTTTTTCCTTCCGCCTACTTTCCCTCCCCTTCCCTGAGACCAAACAAAGCCCTTAAGTCAATCATCAACCTAACAAAATACACTAACAATAATGATTTCATGACTTGTCAAATATTGGTGGTTTTTGATTGATCCAAACATGAGTTTCTTGAAAGGCATTTGGACCATAGCACTCTGATATCATTTATAAGCCTTTTTTGACAAAAAAATTTGGTCCTATTTATAAATCCAGTTTCAATGTAATAAATGAGATTATGACAATTTTACCCCTATTTATTGTACAATCGAAGAAATAATTTGAAGATAGATAAAGAAAAAAGAGTTGAAAAATACTCATTCATAAATGAAGGTATAGTTATAATTTTACCCCATAATCATTGAGTTCATTATCTCTCCTTGCTATATGAGATTTAGTAAAAAGGGACTTATAAATAAGATCAGAGTGGTAAATATCATCATCTTCTTAAGGAAATGACCAAAAATCAAGACCTTCAACTCCAATCCTAGTGCTTCAAATTTCATCCTTAGCTTGAGGATGAACCTCATTACCTTTTTCTTCAAAAGTATCTTTATAAAATAATTTGTAACAAATCAAATTATTAAAAATAGTAACATATAATATAAATAAAATAGAGTAATATGTCTAAAATTTATATGTCATTTTTTTAAATTTTTTTGTAGCATCAAACTTTTTTTTAAAAAAATTTGTAGCAAAATTTCTCTCTCTCACATTTTTATTGGGTCAAATGGTTTTTGAAAAACCGATCTGATTTCTAACCTAATAATGATTGACGGCCCAAAAACGGATTAATGACGTCTCAAAATAACTCCCTAAAAAAACAGTCCTACGCATATATCTAACCCGTCACATACGGCCAGTCTTCTAAACAGTGATTATTCTTATAGCGTTTCTAGATTTTAAATATTAAATTTGTTACAATTTTTGCCGTTGTTCTCAGGTTCGTGTCTCTTTCGTTATAACTATTATTATTATTATTCAAATTGCTAAATAATAATAATACCGATTTAAAATTGAAAGAAAATAATAAAATTTTATCAGATCCTAAACCGCACTAACAATGAACTATACAATAACTCCATTCACTAACACTCAATATTTCGGGTAAAACTGCCCTTCTTATTCCTTTTATATAAATAATGACGACTCCTGAGATTAAATTTGCAATAATTTAGCTAATGAAAGGAAGATTTAAGAGCAGCAGTATATAATTTGGCAAAAAAAAAAAACAGAGCAGCAGTATATAGAATTATTATTCATATTAATCATTTGCTCTAAAAGCTACAGGATCTGAAAACTCTTCTTCCCTTCCCCTTTCAAAAGAGGACTGTAAATTTTCTTGCTGATGACGAAGTATTCACAAAAATTACCCAGAAAACACACACACACACACACACACACACACACACACACGAGGGTATTCAGATATATATATATATATAGAGAGTATCCCTGATTCTTCCAAAACAAAAGACGGTGAAAAACCAGAAGATCATAAATTAAACTGGCTAGTCTGGTATTTCCATGGAGAACACTGTAAATTAGAGCAAGAATCTGTCCATGTGCTTGTGCAGGCTCCTTCAATCCCATCACAACACTTGCACACAACTCCAAGCGAAGCCAAGTTCTGTGAGGAGCCTCCTATAACAATAATAATGATCCCCAAACCAAGAACACAATAAGCTTATATCAAGTAAACTTGATATCCAGAAACAAGCAAACAGAAAAAGAAAGAGAAAATAGAGATTTACCTTGATGATGATGATGATCATGGGGTTTGAGCAGGGAAAGTGGTCTTGCTTCTGTAAAGTAGGGTTTCTGAGAAATAGAAGAAGCCATGATGATGATAAGGAAAAGAGGAAGAAGAAGAGGAAGACACTTATTATTGATGATACTCATGTTAAGTACACAGATTGTTCAGAAACCCTCAAAGGGGTCTAAGACGAAGAAGAGAGGGTGGACTTATACTAGAGAGTCCGCAGGAAAAGGGGAAGGGAATTGCGCGGAAAGTCCCCAAACAATAAATGATTGTGGTTTTGGTAGTTCGAACCAATGAGAGGACAATAATAGTGACAGGTTTATCTAGAAGAAACCATGTAGTGCTCCCTTCTATTTACAAGAGCTTTAGAAAAATTTGATGAATGCATTATTCAGTTTAATAAAATTGTTAAAATTAATTAAAAATAATTAAAATATTTGAAATAATATTTTTTTAAAATATGTTATTATTTATTAGGGGTAAATAAGAAAGAGAAATACGATAAATATAAGTATCACTAAATACAACGTATATAATTAATTAAGGATAAAAATAAAAAAAAATCATTAAATATTTAGACAATTCTTATTAAACTCTTAAAAAAATGTAGATAATTTAAATTTTGGGTTATTATTAAAAAAAAGGAGAAGAAGGAAGGAGCAGGAAAAAAACCAAAAAAGGTAGGGGGTAGTAAAATAATGAAGGAGAGAGGGTTTCTGGAAGAGAGAGAGAAGGAAGGAGGGAGGATGATGAGCAAACACGTTTACCACTTGTTTACGTCTCCATTACTGTGAGGACTCTCTCTGAAGTGGTGGGTCCTACTTTCCCTTCTTTTGTCCCTTTTGGGAGCCTTTTTCTTTTTTTGTATTTATAATTGAGTTGAAGTTAGTAGGGATAGTGGCCCCATCATTAACATATTAAACTAATATTTTCTTATAGTGTGCACTGTATTACATATATTTCTTCTTTTTATTTATATCTAGGATAAAAAAAATATTCAAATATAATTTTGGAAAAATCACTTTTGTTGAAAAATTGAATGCAATATACTGTGGGGAATAAAAAAAATGAATCAGAGAAACGTGAGCGGCAGGATTCGAACCTGCGCGGGCAGAGCCCACATGATTTCTAGTCATGCCCGATAACCACTCCGGCACGCCCACGAGATGATAGAATCATACCTCAAATATTTTATTATAGAAAATAATTTGGTCGAACCATGATAAAACAAACAATAACATTTGGAGATGCGGGGTATCGATCATGGGACCTCTCGCATGCTAAGCGAGCGCTCTACCATCTGATCTACATCCCAGTATTTTGTATGGGGCTTCGCTATATAAGTATAAGATCCCTAATTTCTTATCAATGCGTTTTTCAATCATCATATAATCTAGGGGTGTTCAAATCCCGGGACGGGACCGGGAATACCCATTCCCGGTTCCCGTCCCGGGATTTCCCGGGATCGGAATCTCATTCCCGGTCCCGGGAAATTCCCGGGACCGGGACCGAGATCGGGAATTCCCGGTCTTAATAATATAATTATATTAGTTAAATTTTTTTATAATCTAATGTTTAAAGTAATTATTTAACACCTAATAAGGTCATAAAAATCATATAAATTGAGTTAGAATTGAAAAATAACATATTATTATCACATTCATCATTTTTGTTATTATCTTTATACATTATATAGTTAGGATTTGTATCACGATATATATAATTTAACTCTAACTAAATATGTGATATACATTTTATCAAATGATAACTTAATTTATGGGGTAAAAAATACAAAAATAAAATAATAACATATTTTTTAAGGAAAAAAGAAAAAAAAAACCCAGGACCGGGAATTCCCGGGATCACAAGGTGTGATCCCGGTCCCGGCCGGGACGGGAAATTCCCGGGATAAAAAATCCGGGACCGGGCCGGGACAACCGGGACCGGGATACTTTGAACACCCCTAATATAATCTTTTAAAAAAAGTATACCATTCATTGATGATTACACATTTAATATTGATATTAATATTATTTGATTTTCAGACGAGTTTAACATACATGTTTGAGGAAATTATTCTCCCTTTATAGTCTTTGGAATAATATTGCAGTTGTTCGCCCATAAAACAAGTAATTTCGAAGTTTAGATTTCACATTCCGAAGAGACAAATAGAAGAGGATCCACCAAGCGCCATCAAAAAATTTCTTTTGAAAATGGCTTTTAGAATATTTTCATGGTAGCCAGAGGGATGAAATGTCGTGTATAAACCAATAATTGATCATAATATATACATAAAACTGTTATATTTATTTATAACTAATTTGGCATAGTGCTGGCAAATGACTACAGAAAATGGTGAAAACTTAAAACACCACAAACTTATGGCAATACCAATCACTTAGCTAATTACAAGTAATCAAAAAAGAAGGGGAGACGAGATGTGTTTTGATATCGAATATATTGTGCTCGTTTGGATGAGCAATTGGAGTGCTTAAAAGCAGCTTTTCAATTGTAATTTACGGTATACGAGGTAAGTATGTGAAAGGAGTGTGTCTCGATCTACATGAAAAGCAACTTATAAGCAATTTGATCGTTGAAACAAACATGCCCATTAACGTTCGACACACAGCATTAAATGAAATCTGAATCACTCCGAAAATGTTGCAGGTCTGGATGAGTGTCCCGCCCAGGCCTCCGAGGATTCCTGCATTATTGGGGACAAAAGAAAGAGTGTAGTAGTTATGAGCATTCAGCATTATACAGTAAATACCATAATTGGTTCTTATAGAGTAATGAAATTTTGGTTTTGATTCTTCAAAAAGTTAGTTTTGGTTCATATAATTTCATAAGAATTTCGTCTAGTTTAACTATTAGTTTCCATATTTTTAACAAGTCTTGGTTTTGATCTATATATTTGAACTCAAACCAAGTCCTTAAAAAATTAGAGGAATCAAAACCAATGATTTGAAACTACAGGGGTCAAACCCAAAATTTGATCTAACTGGTTGGACCAACAATAATATTAACCATTATAACCTATTAACCTCGTTAAATGCGATAACAAAACTCGTATATGCTTTTCCTTGTTTGATAGCACGTGTACAAGCTTCCTACAGCAACTCAACTATACATATCTAGATCTTTCCAAAAGAAAGTGATATCAAGTTGTCAAAATGTACTACTTAGTCCAAACCAAGGTATTAAAACCCGGACCGGGTATTGAACCGGTCGGGGTACTGGGTTAAGGGTCAGTGGGTCAAACTGGGACCAAACCAGAGCTAAACCGGTGAGAAATTGAAAATTTTAGATTTATAGTATAAAATTCTAAAGGAAAAATATAAAATTTTTCTTTTTTTTTTTTTAAAATTCGAACCCGGACCGGACCGGGAACCGGACCGGTTCGCCGGTTTCCGGGCCGGACCGGCCGGTCCGGTCCGGGTTCATGTACACTGGTCCAAACACAATATAGCCTTTGAACATCAATGGTTGAAATCAATACTTTCAAGATCCAACTATTTCCTCGTCTTTCACCAACCCTTTTCTTTTCTTTCTTTCTTTCTTTGTGTTTTTTTGTTTGTTTTTTCCAAATTCAATTTTCCTCTACCCCTTGTTTCACCTTTAACATCCTAGGTTAATGAAACACCATAAAACAGAAGAAAAAAAATTAATGTACTCAATCAAGAGCCCTTTATAGTTAAACAACAGATGACTTCATTGCTGTTATATAACAAATAATTATAATTTATTCATTCTGCCATACCTTGTAAACCTGTTGGGATCAAAACCACGAACGCCAGCAGGACCATATGGATCAAATCGGGCACCAGGAGGAACACCCCTGTTTAGATAGATACAATCATAAGCATGAGCGACAAAATATGCCTCAAGCAAGAAGGAGAGCAATAGTGGAAAAGGGAAAAGAACATGACTTACGGTTGTCCGCCAGGGAAACCAGGTTCTCCGCCAACACCTCCAAACCAACGAGGGTCATTAGGCCCTGTTCCGCATTTATACACAACAATAATCATGATTATCTAAGTAACAATCAGCACCAAATTACTTGCAACTATATTGATACAACATGGCTCATACTTACCTACAAGCATACCCCCACCAGTGCCAGGCTCGCCCCTATATACCAGTAGAGAAATTTCAGTGGAGAAAGGAATTGTCAGAACAGCGACCAATATAACTCAGAACAGTGACTGAAAATAATATAAGGAGAGAAAAGAGATATACCTCATGGGATAAACTCCAGCACCAGGCCCAGGGTACAAATCACCGAAACCACCGGGATTTATGGGAGGATATATAACTCTGAAAAATAAATGACAAAACAAGAATGCAAACTTATAATCAATGGAAATTTACAAGTCACTTGTCAAAGGGTTCTTGTTAAAATTCTGAGAGTTGAACATAATTATTATGTCCATGTAAATTAAGAAGAGGAAAAGAGCGAGAGTAAGAAAGAATGACACACAGGCAATCAACTGCTCCAAAGCATATATGTATAAAAGGAGCATTGACTTTAATAGCCTTGAATAACATAATGATACACAAGCTCACATGTTCTAAAATCAGAGCTGAAGTAATGTAAACATTTAATATATGCAATTGTGGTTCTGTTCCACGTCCATTCCTGAAACCAACTGCCTCTATACTACCCATGCCTTTACTCTTAGCTTGGTAGGGAAAAACAGACATGGAGTGAACATTTCATTCCAGGCGTTTATATCAGAGATAGTGGTCACCGTTCTAACCTGAGCAAGATGGACTGGCTATAAGAGAATATTGATTCCAGTGATCAGGCAATTAACTAATCTTAGTCACAATTATGATGTCATTTCATGATTATTCCATGTAAAGATCACAAGGACAAATGGAACGGACATGCCAAGAACTGGAATATGACTATTTAAGTAGCTGTTCCATTCATATTATGGTTCCAAAAGGTTTCATTTGTACCAAACATGCTCAGTATCTCTTTCTACAGGGTGGGCTCGATTAGTTTAAATTCAGTCTGTAAAAGACAATGGCTGCATTAGCCACAGACAGTACCTTTTTTGGGCTACCAAAATTTAACAAGTACATGTGTTTTACCCTAGAAAACAAACCCATCTTTCATATTGAGTGAGAGACAATATATATCTTAGCAAAAAACAATCTTGGCAGGAAAGCAGAATGAAAACTCTGATTCATGCGTATTGTTGAATATAAGGTTTTCATAGTGTCTCCTCCCTACAGGATATGCAACGCACAGGAGGCATAGAGAGAGGTCCTGTGTGCTACAGAATCACAATTCAATCCATGGGCAGCATCTAAACATATGTCGAACTGATTAAAATTCAAATCAGTACAGCAACACAGACACTTACCCTGAAGGATGAATTGGAGGACCTGATGATTCACGAAACTGAGTGTCAGGCTGATTTACTTCTGACCTTGATCTACCACCTGTTTCTGAGCTTTGAGAAGAGCTGTTTAACAATTTTATAATAAGGATACCAGATCTCATTCATGGGCAGTGAACTTCATATATTAGCAGAGGTTCAATTCAAAGACCCAAAAATTCAAAACAAGTATAACATCCAATTTTCTCATACAGACATATGTATGGGCGGGATTTCAGTGTTCTTTTTCCTTTGGGGTGGTGCCAGGAGAAAATATCAGTAGAACAGTTGCAAATGTACGGATGCTCAAGCAATTCTAGCTTCTCGATGATTATTTAACTTGGAGACAACAGCTCAGCCTTTGCTTTTATATTTAGTATTATTTGGTAATAAGACTGCAATTATCTTTGCGCTGAGTGTTGACCTAAAGATTGGGTGTTTCATATTAATTTAGACAATAATACAGCTAAGCTGCTTTGACGTTGGTATGTGGTAAATTATATCTGCTTAAACAGTGCATCTATCAAGTCCTTTGTAAAAGACCACACGCACTAGACAACATGAGTAGAAAGACTAGAAAACACGATAAACTTCAAAACGACCCTAATGCCACAATTATAAAACCCTTAAAATACTTCCTCAAATCAGTACTTACTCATCTCTGCAGAGCACAACTAGTACTAGCCAAAGTTATTCACCAATATAATGTAATAGAGCACAATAATGTGAAATAGCTTTCAATTTGTACTCCAATTTTGAAAAATTCAAACTTTTACTATCTATGGTGCAAAATGTAAGTACTAACTAATCTAAGCTGGTGAAACTTCAATTCTCAAATTTCAGCACCGGTTAAAACATTCATATTGCCAGAAGAAGAAGAAGAAAAAGAAGCTTTGCTACCTTCCAGGATTACTTGATGAGACGGGTTTAGAGGAGCCCTCCAGTTTAGAGAACACTTCCTTGTCCAGGCTCTTCACTAACTTATCCAAATTTTTGAACTGATCCGAATAATTGATGCTTCCATTGTCTCCAGCATAGTCCCCAACACTGATATCAGAAAACACAGAACCATAACCGTTAAATTCTTCAACAGCAGTTCAAAGTTAGTCGTTCAAACCACAAAAACTGATCCCTTACTCAATCTGAAGATGTACAGGCTCAGAAGATCCTTCAGACAAAGCATCAACGAGTAATTTATCATTCATCACAAGGCACTTGACCAAAACTTTCTTCGAACCCTTTTCAGGATTCGCGTAAACGAATGCGTACTCATCGTCCAGTTCGTTCCAGTGATCAACAGACACCTCATCTACACACACATAAAATTCAGCGAAGGGAAAAGTGAAATTGAATTTTAAGAAAAAGTAAAAACAGTTGGAGAAGTGAATACCTGTAGAGGGATTGGAAAGAGCGGAGTCAGAAGCGGCTTGAGGACCCGTGGCAGTGAGGGCATAACCAGAGGCGAGGAAGGAAGCGTGAACTGCAAAAGCGATTCTGTCGAATTTATTGCGAAAAGTTGGCCTCGCAGCCCTAATCACCGCCATCACCGACTTAACGCTGGCCATCGTCGATTCCGAGTTTCAGAGAGAGGGAAGAACAAATAACGTTGAATATGGAACGGGAAGGGGGGAAGGGAAAGAAAAAGCAAAGGGAGGGAAGAAGTCAAGAAAGCTTCTTCTTCTTCTTGTGTGTGTTTTTTTTTTTTTTTTTTTTTTAGGATAATCAAGAAAGCTTTATTCGATAATGAACCGGAATGGCGGTGGAATACTACTGAGAAACCCTGATTCTAGGAAATTCTAACATTATTTACAAAATCTTGTGGACTGTTTGGCTTGATGGGAGGGGATAGAAGGGGAGGGATTTATTTTTTCATTCTTCCAAAATTCTCTAATTTGAAATGAATAAAAATGAGAGGATAAGAGGGATTTAGATTCCTTTCTTTAAGACCCCTCTCCTTTAATTTTTCATATCAAATAAAGATAAAGACTCATTTTTTATCCCTTCCATCTCCTTCCCTCCAATCAAATTGGCCCTTAATAGCAGGCCATTTAGAAGTTCTTTTTTGGGTTCAATCTCACCCAAAAGTTTTCAATGGCGGTGGTTAGTTGATCAAATACAACTGGTCCATTTTACTTCATTTGGTTTAATATGCAAATATGTACCACAAGTTTTAACTCGAGTATCTCTAATAAGTTTATTTTGGTTAAATGTCAGCTCGAAAAAGAGAAAATCTCAAACAAAACTGTTAAAATACAAAAAAAAAACAAACAAGGAGCACCAATATCTGAAATTCCAATTCAAACCTAGGAATATGGGATTTCTATGCCTTCCTAATGACCAAAGCGCCCCTAAAGAAAATTTAAAAAAAAAATCAAAACCCATATTTCTCTATCACGAGAGACGAAAAGGAGAACGGCCGTGGCTTCAAGCATCAAGTCGTGACGCCCCCCGGCCCCCATTTTGCTTCGCTTCATATATATTGCAATATAAAACTGGTTCTTTCCGGTCAGGGGCTTCTAATTTCTAATATTTGAGGAAACTGGTAATTCCTTCACGACCTTTCTAAATTGTTTTGAGACCGACCAAGTCCTTAAAACATCAACATAAGATTTGGTCATTGCCATTGTCATCGTGCAATAAAAGGAGCAGAAACACCAATGAAATTTTGAATCTTTTTTGGTCAAAGCTGCGCCCAACATATAAGTTAGAGTGATATTTCAAAATAGCAAAAAAAAAAAAGGACAAGTCTTTCTCTGTTTCTAGCTGGGGATCGGATCATAGGTAGAAAGATGATAGTGAAGGAAAAGGATTTAATTATGATACAGGTAGGCTCACTATACCATATAGCTCAACCACTCATATACAGAGATCAAGTACCAACAATTCAGTCAATGATTATTCTGGTAAACATAGTTGTTGGAAGCTATATCAGCAATATATTTGAAGAAAGGTGATCCTTCAAGTATTATGGAGTATTCTGTTCTGTAACAATATGTATGAGATGTGGACTAGTCCTGAGCTTCCATATTTTCATCCCTTACTCAATGCTGAAATATGTTGGCTCAGCCCTTAACACATTTGTATCTGCTGAAGTCCTTGAAGGTAGTTTCATATGTTGATATAGCTCAACCATTCTAAGTTTGAATTGTTCTGTATTGGGAATTGGGCTTAGTCCACCCTTGGTGGATTAGGCCCAAACCCATTAAGCTTTAAGTTTATGGGGCCAAATAAAATACCCAAAAGAATGTGGGGTATTTGTAGGTAATTTTCCCAAGGGTTTGAAATTGAAACCTGGTGGGAATAGTTTCCCCGCATGTTTGGGGGGGGAACAATTAGTTTTGGCTACGAATGTGTACATAACAGAAACATATGAAAAAAAAACTAAGACAGAAAAGTTTTCTCTATAGAACATCTTCTCATTCTCTTCCCTTTCTGTGCATTTGCTGTGTGTTATAGTCGAAATCCTGGTGATTCTACTCGCGTGGGTACCGGAAGAACTCGAAATGACACTTCAGGTACGCTCGAAAACTGACATTGGTATCAGAGCATTTAGGTTTTTTATGATTCCTGAATGATGCTTCTGATGTGCGTCTGTGTTCTTATATATTTACTGTCCATCAATTTTTTTGTTTTATATTCAAGATATACATGTACGGTAGTCTAATTTCATGATACGTGAGAGTATATGATTCGGTTCATGTATATTTTCCTGTATGAGATTGGTTTTTGGTTCATGTGCTTAAACGAAAATATGAATTTTCGGTTCACACTTGCTATGCGTTTATCGTTTTTTTTCGGTGGTTTACTGTGCAATCTACTTTCGGTGAAGTTCAGTTGTATGATAAATTCTTGGTTCTATGAGCATTAGAATATTGAAAAGCATCATAAAACATATACTAGGGCTATAGAACAAGAGTACTGATAGGTAGTGCGAAATCCAGAAAAAGAAGCATAAGACCGAAAAGAGAATTGAATTGGGTCACCATAAAACGAGTTTTTTAGGGTTTAAAAATAATCCCATTGCGTAGAACTCGAAAAAACGATGAAGATGGACACCAAGAACGCGCAAAACGGACGCCGGATGGTGAAGTTACGGAGGAGAGAAGGTACCGGGTCAACGGACCCGACCCGCAGAAGAAATCGGGTCCGGGTCGACCGTTTCAAAACGGCGCCGTTTTGCGCTTTCTCTTAAAAAAAAAACCCAGATCGGGTCAATGGCCCAACCCGATCCGGTGCAGAGAATCTAAAAAAAAAGAAGAAGTTCTTTTATTGGGCCATTAGTGGCCCAAAACCCACAAACCCAAAACAAAAAACAAAAAAAAGGGGATCGGGTCGGTGGGTAAAGGCCCAACCCGACCCATCAACCAAAAAAAAAAAAAATATATATATATATATATATATAAAAAAAAGGGACAGAAACGCCACGTGGCGCGTGTGGCCACGTGGCAGACCCTATTGACACGTGGCGGACATAGACCAACTGTCGGCAGCGCTTGGAGTCTAGCCAGATGACGCGTGTGCATATCAGAGGGTAGCAGAGTGGCGCATGCACTTCACGCGCCTTCAGCGAGAGTGGGTTTTATCCTTTTTTTTAATTTTTCCAGGATTTTTTCCTTCTCGGGGCGCGTGTTGGCGCATGGGAGCTCCGTTTGAGACGCGGTTTGTTCCTAAAAATCCCTAAATTCGAGATCTTCATGGTGATACGTCATTTGCCTATTTTTAGGGCAATTCAGGATCTGTTTGTGACGTTTTAGTGCTTATTTAAGTGTTTTTTATACATTTAAAAAATACCAAAAATCAGGATAATGACTTACATTTGTTTATGTAGGTCAAAGATGAAGCAAGAGGCTTCTAACAGCACTGAAACACTTGAGTATGGGTCATTGAGCATTGAGTATGTCGACGATCAAGCTTATATGGATGATCTTGAAGAGGATCCCGAAGAAGAACCTGAAGAATATGAATTTTTTGAGGAAGATCCTGAAGAATTTTTTGAGAAAGATCCTGAAGAAGGTTTTCTGGAGCCTGTTCCAGTGGAGCCTCAAGTGGTCTACTCTGACTCTGGACCTAAGTCTGTGCCCTCCTGTCCTGATGAACCTCAAAATTTGGAAGAAGAGGTCGATCAACCATATTCTGCTGCTATGGCTGAGAAAATAGCTGAACTTGACGCGGACAAAACAGCTAGAATAAATAATATAAAAATCATATACTCAATCATTGCAAATTATGTGGAAAGCATAAAAGACAAAAAGAGTGCAGAGTTCTATGTGAGCGTAATGATGAAGTATCGCGTAGCTGTAAGGGCAAGGGGCACATTTTCAATGACTGTTGCTTGGGTTGATGCTGTGACGAAAACAACAAGATTCATGAAGAAAAAGAAAAGATTCTTTAGGAAACTAAGGAAAGCCATCATTGATTATTGTTGTTCTGACATTTAAGGGTGTATTATATTACTATTTCCGTTTATGGTGTTTGTATTGAGAATATGACTCTAAATGTTATTGTTTGTATGTTTTATGTATGGACATGGTATTATTTTCATGTAATGAATTATGTTTGTCATACAATGCTAATTTTTAATTGTGCATTATGATACCATGTATCCCTGATGAGTGGGAGCTTTTAGAAGGTGAAACTTCTAAAAGCTAATGATTTATTTAAAGTACTTATATGAATTTTTTTTTTGGAAAATAATAAATTGCTAGTATTTGTTTGATGGGAGGTACAAACGTATTCTCCTGATTATGGAGCTAGTAATGAACTTATTTTCTGGTCAAGAATGATATAAGTACAGACGTTGTATACCGCCCTATGCTACATAATCGTTTGGTTACGTTCTCTTAAAGAGAACAACGTTTCTAAATGTGAAAAACGTCACTTCAGAATTGACAAATGGGCACGAAAGGGATCATTGCTGAACTAAATAAGGGGGAGAAACTGAATGGTGACAACTGGGACATCTGGCACCGTAAGGTGCGGTACATTTTGGAGGAACAGGAGGCTGTTGAACCACTAACCACTATTTTAGTGGAACCTGAAGCTGGGACTACTATTCAGCACAGGAGGAACCTGGAAGTTTACCAAGCGTGGAAGAAGAAGAACAGCATTGCAAGAGTTACCTTATTGAGCACAATGGAGAATGACCTGATGTGCCAATATGAGAAATACCAAACTGCTCAGGCTATGTGGGCTGCACTCAAGGATAGGTTTGGTGGCACATCAACCACTAAGCTTAGAAGGTTGACAATTAAGTTTGATACCTATAAGCTTAGAGCAAATACTCCTATGAAGCAGCATCTGAGAGAGATGTCCAACATGATTAGAGAACTTCAGGAAGCTAGACACACCTTGATTGATGAACAGCAAGTTCAGGCTGTAATCAGGTCGCTTCCTTCTAGCTGGGAGCACATGAAAGTGAACTTAACTCATAATGACAACATCGTTACTTTTGATGATGTAGTGAAACATCTTGAGCTTGAGGATGAACGCCTAGCGGCGTATAAGGCTTCTGGTCAAGCCTACTACACTTAAAATGCTGGTCCTTCTAATGCAAAGCCCGATTCCAAAAAGGGCAAGAAATCACAAAAGAAAGGCAAGAAGGATGGCTCTAATTTCAAAAAGGGCAGAAAGCAATTCAAGAAGAAAGGAAAGAAAGGCGGTAAGAAGAAAGTTGACCTGAATAAGGTCAAGTGTTACGCCTGCCAGAAAATGGGTCACTTCACACGGGACTGTACCGAGCGAAACGACCGTGAAAAGGTACTAGTGGATTATGTGAATTCACACATTTCTTTTGTTTTAAGTACTTCTTTTCTAACAGAACCTGTTTGTTCTTCTTGGATTTTGGATTCAGGCTCAACAGACCATGTGACGAGGGATTGGGGATCCTTCGTGGAATACTGTTAGTTGCCGCATCTAAGCAAATGGCTTTACGTGGGCAACAATGCAAAGATCGAAGTCAAATGAATTGGCACCTGCAAGTTACCTTTGCGTGGTGGGAAGACTTTGATCCTACATGATGTTCTTCTTGCACCTGACATCCGACGGAATTTAGTTTCAGTACTTTGTTTATTAGATTATGGGTTTGATGTAAACTTTCATGGCAAAGTTGCAGACATTTTTAGCAACAAGACCTTTTATGGTTTAGCTTTCCTTTTTAGAAATTTCTTTGTTATGATATTGTTGGTAATTTTAATATGCATGACTGTTTCGTTATTTCCTCCAATATTACTGTTGATATGAATATCTGGCATGCTAGACTAGGACACATTAATCAAAATAGAATGATTAAACTAACTAGAGAAGGTTTGCTAGGTGAAAATTCGAATATGGAAATATCCTTATGTGAGAATTGTCTAGCTGGTAAGGCAACTAGGAAACCTTTCGGTAAGGGAACTAGAGTTGAGATTCCGTTACAATTAATCCATTCTGATATATGCGGTCCAATGAGTGTAAGGACGAGACACGGAGCCTGGTATTTCATTATCTTCATTGATGACTATTCGCGATATGGTCACATCTATTTGATCTCACACAAGTCTGAAGCTCTTAAATGTTTTAGACGGTACATGAACGAAGTAGAGAATCAAATGGATTGTAAAATTAAAGCTTTGTGCACTGATCGGGGTCATGAATACTTATCTGATCAGTTTAAGGAGCTCTGTAAAGAAAAAGGGATAATTAGGCAACTAACCATCCCTGGCACTCCACAACAAAACGGAGTTGCTGAAAGAAGAAATAGAACCCTTCTAGACATGGTTAGGTCAATGATGGCTCAAGCACATCTGCCAATTTCATATTGGGGTGATGCTTTACTAACGGCTGCCTTCATTCTTAACCGTGTGCCCTCAAAATCAGTCACTTCTACACCCTATGAGTTATGGACAAAACGCAAGCCAGATTTAAACATCCTGAGACCCTGGGGGTCTGCTGCGTACATTCATAATGATTCCCATAGGTATGGGAAATTGGGTCCTAGAGGAAAAAAGTGTATCTTTATAAGATATTCTGAGCAATCAAACGGATATGTTTTCATAGGTGAAAACGAAGATGGAACTGTGACTGAAATTGAATCAAGAGATACCGTATTTCTAGAAAATGAATTTCCTAGCAGGGGAGATATTGATTGAACAGTATCTCTTTATGAGACACAAGAACAAGGCAGTACAGAACAAACTCAGACTAATGATCCTCAATCATCTCAATACATTGATTTGAGTGGGAGCTCAGAAAGGCCTTTACAAAGGCCTAGACAAGAGAAGCGAAAGAGACAAGAAGTTCCCACAAGAAGGAGTGACAGGGGAAATGTACCTAGGAGACGCTTCTCCATAGAAGGAGAGGCACTTATTGTTACTCCAGACGGAGATGATGAGCCTCGTTCTGTGTAAGTAGCCTTATCAGGTCTTGCTAAGGATGAATGGAAGAATGCAATGGAGGAAGAAATTGATTTAATGAAGAAGAATCAAGTTTGGGAACTAGTTGATCTACCAAAAGGGCGAAAAGCCATTGGGAACAAATGGGTTCTCAAAATTAAAAGAAAAGTTGATGGATCAATTGACAAATACAAGGCTCGATTGGTTGCAAAGGGTTCCCACACAACAGGAAGGTATAGATTACGAGGATACCTTTTCACCTGTTGTATGTTTCAATTCTATAAGACTTATTCTGGCAATAGTAAATAGTTTAGATCTGGAACTGCATCAGATAGATGTAAAAACCGCATTTCTAAACGGTGATTTGGATGAAGAAATCTATATAGAACAACCATTAGGTTTCATTAAGAAATGAATGGAGAGTAGAGTTTGTAAGCTCAAAAGGTCCATTTATGGACTGAAACAATCATTCAGACAGTGGTATTTGAGATTTCATAGAGCAATAACCTCTTATGACTTTCAAATGATTGAAGAGGACCACTGCGTCTACATTAAGAGATTTGAGGGTAATTTTGTAATATTATCCTTATATGTAGATGACATACTACTAGCTGGAAATAGTCTAAAGTCGGTCTTAGCTATTAAAGAATGGTTATCATCGAATTTTGAGATGAAAGACATGGGTGAAGCAGAATATATACTTGGAGTTAAAATCCAAAGGGATCGCTCTAAAAGAATTCTCTCTCTTTCACAAGAGAATTACATCAAGAAAATTCTTGAGCGATTCAATATGAGAGACTGCAATCCCTTAGATACCCCAGTAGCTTCAGGTGTAACCTTAAGTCTTGATATGTGTCCCAAAACTGAGTCAGCAAAGAAGAAAATGGAAAGGGTTCCTTATGCTAGTGCCGTTGGAAGTTTGATGTACGCAATGATGTGTACAAGGCCAGATATTTGTTACGCAGTTAGACTGGTTAGCAGATTCCAGTCAAATCCCGGTGAGCAACATTGGAAAGCAGTGAAAAGGATTTTGAGATACTTGAAGGGCACGTCAGATTATGCACTATGCTATCAAGGAAGCGATCTGCGCTTAGTTGGATATTCTGACGCTGATTTGGGTAGAGATGAAGTTGAACGAAGATCGACTTCAGGATACACCTTCTTGTTGAATAATGGCGCCATATGTTGGAGCAGCAAGAAGCAGACGTGCATTGCCCTACATCCTATGGAAGCTGAATTCGTGGCATGCACTTCAGCAGTGCAAGAGGCTATATGGCTGAAGAGATTCATTGAACATCTTGGATTTGGAAACGAAAGCACAAATCCGGTGTTAGTGTAATGTGACAATACCGCGGCCATAGCTTATATGAAAGATCCCAAATACCATAGCAAGACCAAACACATAGATATAAAGTATAATTTTGTAAGAGATCATGTAGCACAAAAAGTTGTTACTATATAACATATTTCGACCAAGAGTATGGTCGCAGACCCCCTAACCAAACGCATAGCCAAGGAAATGTATGACAAACATGTGAAGGCTATTGGGATGCATAAAATGTAAACTTGTAGACACTATGTAATATGTTTACGATTAATGAAAATGTTTCTTCATAAAATTTTATGTGTCTATATGAAGGTATACAATGTCTAGTATGTCGTACATGCAGGTAAGGTTGGCTCTCTCACACGAGCAACCGCCTTTGATACTCAGGAAGAGTACGCAAAGATGAGAAATTGTGTTCACCAGTAAAGCAGCAGGAATGCTGATATGGTAGAGAAGAAACACAAATTATGTCACCTCGATAAGAGTGTAGTATGTCAAGATGAGATCCAATAAGACATAATATAAAGGTGGATCGAATCATGGATACCCACTTCCATGATGCCTGTTGCCAGATAACAAATTCTTCAACATTGACGTCATGATAGATAAATGGAGTAGAAGAATTTGGGTTTAGATACTGGGAGCATCTAAACTCATGTCTGTACGGTGTTAATAATAAGTTTCAAAATGACGTACACTCTTATAGTGCAGAGTAACACCGTAGCATGTGATTCATACCACATGTGCGAAAGAACCGCAAATAGGAAGCAAGTGAATGGATCCCTGCTTCATTGCTGTGTAAGTCCCAAGAAGGTTAAACACTTCTGTGATGTCCTTTGACTTTGACATTGTCATGGAGGTATACTTCAACGACTGCTACCTTAACATTCGTCCTATGATTACGACTGATACAATTCATGGTATTATGTTAGGAAAGCGGTTGACGTATATCAAAATGATATATGAGCGAAAGGAAGTTTACCTGAAATATACACACCTATGTTGGTGTTTGAGACATGTCCCTTATGATATTAATATTTGGTAATTTCATAAGTGTGGACACTAAGCATATGAAAAGGCAATCTAAGTCTTATCTTAACTTGAGAGGGATTAGATCTGCCATGTGAAAGTGTATATTGGTATATTTAGGACATATGAGGCATAATATTAAAATTCAAGCTACACAAAGAAATGTTGTCTTGTGCTGGTCCTATGAGAGGAATTTCTAGTACAAACACCTAGGAGACGTCATGCCCATGCGATCATGGCAAAGCACCTAGTATGAAAGAAGAAAGAGAGAGAGACAATTCTTATGACATCCAATCCACCAAGTGTGAGTGGGAGATGTTGGGAATTGGGCTTAGTCCACCCTTGGTGGATTAGGCCCAAACCCATTAAGCTTTAAGTTTATGGGGCTAAATAAAATACCCAAAAGAATGTGGAGTATTTGTAGGTAATTTTCCCAAGGGTTTGAAATTGAAACCTGGTGGGAACAGTTTCCCCGCATGTTTTCGGGGGAACAGTTAGTTTTGGCTACGAATGTGTACATAACAGAAACACATGAAAAAAAAACTAAGACAGAAAAGTTTTCTCTATAGAACCTCTTCTCCTTCTCTTCCCTTCCTGTGCATTTGCTGTGTGTTATAGTCGAAATCCTGGTGATTCGACTCGTGTGGGTACCGAAAGAACTCAAAACGACACTTCAGGTACGCCCGAAATCCGACATTCTAGCTATACTTAAAGTTGCACAAAGTTTTTATTGGTTTGAAGTTTCATATGTTGATATATTTTCAGGATATAATAATTATTATATTGCTAGTTAGATTTTGCGTTGCTTGTATATTGTGTGTTAATTCAAGTTATGGTATTGTAGCAGGGTTGCAGTACTGAATGAATGACTAGAATTAAATAGAGAATGACTATAATGGAATAGGCAATGAGGACATTTGTTTTGCAGAGGATGGTGGTTGAAGAAGCTAAGGGCAAAAGGTGGTGCAACAAGGGGAGATATCTAAAACGTTAAAGAATGGGATGCTGTTGTTTAGAATTGAATTTTACAAGAAATCAAAGCGTGAGAAATTTGAGAGCTTTTGTGTGCTTCATATAGGTTTTTGTTGCCCACTTTTGTATGGTTCATATAGGCTTTAATATCCGGATGTTGTGGCTTTTGTTACCCACTTTTGTATGATTCATATAGGCTTTATTATCCAGCTGTTGTGACTTTTGGTTTTTACTTTTGAAAGTAGAAGGACCTGTAATCTTTTAAAGTTACCATTTTGAAAATAATCTTCATGTTGCTGTGAACTTACTGTCAACCCGCTCATAATTTTTTGAGAGATGGGTTGGTGTCATACACCTAATTCATTTTTGTAATTAATGTATTCACAATATCTTAGTATTATCATGTTAATGACAAGGAAACATTATATGGTTGTGCAATGTTAATGTTCCCTTGTCATTAAATATATGAATAAGTAAAAGAGTCATTGTCACAGATTTTTTGGTTTCAGGTTATTGGTGAATATAATTATATAGACTATTGTTAAACAGTACATGAT
Source organism: Inga laurina (assembly GCA_963855925.1). Lineage (NCBI taxonomy): Eukaryota > Viridiplantae > Streptophyta > Magnoliopsida > Fabales > Fabaceae > Inga > Inga laurina. The sequence goes on from OY979705.1 coordinate 5,472,110, forward strand.
GAACATATGAAGTTGTGAAATATGAAAGTGAAGTCGTTAATGTAAAATATGATATTGTTAATATAGATACAGATATTGTTATTGACCCCTGAAACTTGTGTCCTTAAAATTATCTCTGGGCATGTGTTGGTTTTTGAGATATGCAGTTATGAAACATAAAAGTGAAGTCATTAATGTAAAATATGATGTTGTTAATATACATACAGATGTTGTTACTAACTCCTGAAATTTGTGCTCTCAAAATTATCCCTGAGCATGTGTTTGTTTTTAGAATATAAAGTTGTGAAATATGAAAGTGAAGTCATTAATGTAAAATCTGATGTTGTTAATATAAATACAGATGTTGTTATTGATCCCTGAAACTTATACCCTCAAAATTATCTCCGGACATGTGTTAGTTTTTGGGATATGAAGTTGTGAAACATGAAAGTGAAATCGTTAATATAAAATATAATGTTATTAATATAGATACAGATGTTGTTATCAACTTTTACTCACTAAATCTAGTGTGACCCGCTCCATAACCCAATTACGCTTGACATGGGTTGGATAATCACAATCCTAATTATGCTAAAACACATTTATGATGATTGGCAAATAACAGTTGGATGTAGCCTTTCAAATTTCAAATAATGATTGTAATCTTTCACGATTGTAGGAAATAATAACTTTAACATTCAAATCCTAATTAAATTAAAACACAATTATGATGATTGACAAGTAATAATTGGATGTATCATTTCAAATTTCAAACAATAACTGTAATCTTCCACGATTATAGGAAATAATAACTTTAATATTTCAATCCTAATTAAATTAAAATCATTCAATCAATACAGGTCAACGCTATTTCTAACAATTTTACTCTAACATGACTAAATTGTGGCATACATTCCTGTGAACAAAATTGCTCTAAAAGGAATAATTACGAAGAAAGAAAGCTAGAGGTTGTATTTAGAATAATTAGGAATAATAAAGGAACATTATTGCGCCATTTTAATTCTCACGAAAGAAACCAGGACGGATCACATTAATTGAGAAATCTCTTCATCTTTGTGTCCCAATTGGATTATACCATTATTCAGAATTCATGTTCTCGAGCAACGCACGGGGGTTAACACTAGTTGACCCCTAAAACTTGTACCTTCAAAATTATCCCTGTTCATGTGTTAGTTTTTGGGATATGAAGTTGTGAAATATGAAAGTAAAGTCGTTAATATAAAATCTAATGTTGTTAATATAGATATAGATGTTTTTATTGACCATTGAAACTTGTGTCTTCAAAATTATCCTTAGGCATGTATTGATTTTTGGGATATGAAGTTGTAAAACATGAAAGTGAAGTCGTTAATGTTTTCTTTTTTAACTTAGAAAGTTATTTGGTCAGAATTAGAAATATCATATTTCTACTTCAATTCTGACCTAAAATTTGATAAATTAATAGCACCAATATATCTTTTTCTATTTTTAATTGTATTTTTTTTTGGAGATTTTTCCCTTAAAAGATGTCCAAAATGTAACAATGTGGCCTCAGTCACTATCTAAATTTAACTTGAGTCGATCAAATATGTTGATTGAGCGTTCACATGTATTCAATTTATTAAAAATAATAATTAAAACTAATGATAATCGGGTTAAGCGAAGAAAAGTCAATATCCTTTAAATAAGATTAAACATTTGAAAATGCCAAAAAAACACAATTCAAGAGAGTTGCCCTTCTTTAAGGTTTATTGTCAACATCCGTTTTCATTTTGATAATCGAAGAGTAATAAAGATGGAATTCAATGGCATACAGAAAAGTACAATTATACTGATAAAAATATTCGTTTACAATTCCAATATCGTTCGTCGATGGAAATAAAAAATACAACGGAAACTTAATATTTACAATTTCCTCAAAATGACAAAACATAGGCTAAATTATAACCACGTTCTTGACCTCGCCTCGAGACACGTACGACTCACTTTCCAACGTCAACGTCTTTGCCCTTTGCCCCACTGTACCTGTTGAGGTATTTTTTTAAAAATAGGGTGAGATTCCGAAGAATCCCCGTAGAGACATGCTATCGTTCATAGATAATGCGAAAAGTAGATATGATATATGCCATATATGCATCAATTAATGAACATTATAAACATATAATCTGCATGTATACATGAGTAGGGCCCAGCCCCACTATTCTGCACCAGTTGGATTTTCACCAACTCCAGTGTAAGTACCTTTGGCACTATTGGCCTTTCTGGATAAAACATGTTGATTAATAAAGTGCATTTACAAACAATGGCAACTACACAATCATATAACTATGGCATAGTGTATGAAGGATAATGTCCCCACCTCAACGCTTTATAGTCCTCTGTTTAACGGTGTCTCGTAAAGCTGGTCGTTCCGGCTTTTGATTCAATCCTAAAATATTAAATGTATAAGAAATAGGTCATAACCTATCCAAGTATCATTTTAGACTCTTCCATAGTGTTTCTTGTGGTTATATTAGTCTATGATAAAAATTTACTAAAATGCCCCTGGGGACCCGGTCTGGCCCCGTTGTACCCGGCCCGATGGCTCGTTTTCCTAAAATTTTGACTAAAGCTATTTTCACTTGTGTTCGCCCAAGGAATTCATTTCCGAGCTCGAAATCACCAAATTCACTGTCAAATTATGAAAATACCCTTGACAGCCCCTATTTAGGGATTTCAGTGGCGTTTTCGTAATTATGCTTTTTCGGCCTCTGCCGAAAAAGTGCCCAACTGTAACCCCACCTATTTTTTCCCACTGAATCCAATGAAACCATTTATTTTATGAAAATCCAACTCCTAGTACCAGTTCTAGTTCTGGCCGAAATTCAAGAAAAAAAAAATGAAAAATGAAGCTTTGTATTTTAGCTTCCAAAACTTGTACTTTTTCACTTCTAATCCTTGATTAACTCACTTAAACAATTCTTAATCATGATTTAAAGGATTTTGGGCAGCATAACCCCTTAGGATTAGGGCTTTGTCCAATTTCATAACTCAACCAAAAATTACAAAAACCAAACAACAATTGCCAACAACAACTTCATACTAACATAAAGTTGAGATTGGTATAATTACCTCTTAAACTTCTTGGATTATCTTACTCTAGGCACCTTCTCATTCTCTTCTTGCTCTCAAAGTGTGACTTCACCACCATGGATTCATGAGAAACAAGAGTTTAGAGAAGGATTCTAAGGAAATGCTATAAGAAAGACCAAAGAAACTATACCTACCTTAGCTTTTTCTTCCTTGAGCTCTCCTCTTCTCTCTATTTCTCAAGCTCTCTCTTCTCCCTTTTTTTCTAAGTCTTGGACGAAATGTGGCATGAAAGAGGAAGGAGGTTGTTTTTATTAATTTGTCTTCTTCTTTCTTAGCCATAAATTTAATCAAGAGCCCCCAATGTGACACTTATCACACTCCTTTCTTCCTCATAATTTCTCCACCTAATTTCCATTAAATTGAATCAATGGTCTCCCTTTGCTTGCCCCTAAAATCCGTCCCCCCTCTCCTCTTACAAGACAAGCAAGCTCCTTCCCATGTAATCAAGTTTGTCCTCTTCCAAGCACTCAAGTATTTCACTCCTTCACTCAAGCTTCTCTCATCATGCATTACACCATCATTCATGTTGTATACACTCCATCTTTGCCATCATTGATATGTGCATGTAGCATAGCTATCATAACCTTCTTCTTGTATCATGTGATCATGAATTCAATATTTTTCCCTTTACCTTCATGCTTGGATGAAAATTTAAAGAGAGAGGAAGAGGAGGAAAATTGTTTTTCATAAGTCCATAATTCACATAATTGGTTTATTTATAATCCCCTCTTAATTTCACAATTCTTAATTTATTCCACAACGAATAATCTCATTATGCATTTTCCTTTATTTTCTTTGATTAATTGAAATTAACTCCAATTAATTGGAAAATAATTAATCTTGGGCTAAATGGGCAAAATTATAATTTTGCTATCACCTTTGTAATTTAATTAATTTCTTGAATTAATTTGTCTATTTCCTTATGAATATGAATATTTCAAAATTCATAAGATCCAAATTCATGAATATTCACCATTTTATTGAATTACTTAAAATAATTACAATATATTTTTGATGAATAAAATTTGAGGTGTTACACTTATGATTCTCAAATTGATATTAGTAGGTAGTATGATTAGTTCACTACCAAATAATTTTTGCAAAAAAATTACCACAAATAATAATAATGACAATGTCAAAATTCAATAAATCATTGACGTTTTATATAGAATTAACCTAAAGTTGAGGAATAGCAAAATAGAGAAGTAAGGAATGCGTAAAAAGAGATTAAATATTGAATAATACAAAATCTCTAGTGAATGCAGCTTGACTTAAGCAGTTAAAGTATAGAAAATTAAAAGTTGAGTAATAGAAACTAAGATTGCTCATTTTCACTGCAAATCATAAGTACAATAGCTAAAAGTAGTTTATTTTCTCTGCAATAACGAACTATCTATTCACCAATTGCTTTCTTTACAGTGAATGAATGTTGAAACAAGAAAAGATTTAGGGGGAAGAAGAAGGAGAATCTGCATTATTATGATGGGATCTTGCGGTGGCTCTGATATAGCAGAAAACAGAGACCAAGAAGGTGGTTGCTAGCCCTCCAAGAATCACTCCTCCTCCAGCTATTGACTTATCAAATGATGAGTTCTGAGAATGAGAATGCTTCTTCTCTTCAACACCAGAATTATCACTCTCAGGCGCCATTGACGGAGGACCAAGCTTCCTTGTAAGTACCACTGATGGTGCTTCTGTTGGTGATGGATTTGAACATGATGCTGATGAACACCGTTCACCAACCACGGCTTCAGTTTTATTATCACCAGCCATGGCTAGATCCACAGCAATATTTCCCAACAGAAGACACAGCACAAAAAGCTTCACCATTTTTTCCTCAGAACCTTTGTTTACGTCTATGAATCAAGATTGGTTTTGAGTTGGCTATCTATCTGTGTGTGTGTGTCCACACACACAAATATATATAAGCAGCTGCCCTGTGCATAGGGATTCCTAACATCGTGTAGGTTGATGGAAATTTCCGACAGGTGGATGGAATCGTTAAGAAAAAAAGTGAATTTTCAAGTATTTTTTTGTAGGGGGTTTCAATTTGTTAATGTTGAATTGTCGCCTGAGAAATAGGAGGAATCAATGAAGGCACACGTGGAAGTTTTAAAATATTATCAGAATTCAGAAATACAGCTAAGAAACAACCAAGGGGAGCAAGAGTATCTCATGGTTGTTTATATGCAGATTTGTCAGATCCAAGCAGGTTCCTTCATTAAAAAAAAAAACACAAAAAAACAAAATCAAAGTCACTAAAGTTGTTTAATTTACATTAAAAGAACGGTTAAGGTGGAATTTTTTGTCTAAATATTGTTACAAAATCTTAATTTTACTTTGGAAGTTTTTTTTTGGTAGTAATGTAAGTTTTTAAATTGTAGCAATTTCATCCCGTCCATTATTCAGGTTAAGTTTAATCTTGAGTTAACTAAATATGCTAACTTAGTAGGTCTATGTGTCATTCACATCATTTTCATTAATTAAGGTACAAGTTTGCCCTCGAATTTTTCATTCGAGAACAAGGTTACACCAAAATTTTTTTTGGTTCAATATTGTCGAAAAGTTTTCAAATTGTAGCCATGTCGCCCTGACCATTATAAAGGTTAAGTTTAACTATTAGTTAACTAATTATGTTAAGTTGGCAGAATATAATGAAGGTGGAAGAAGAAGCTACAGGTGGAGGAGAAGTTCACTTTTGTTAGAGACTAATGAAGAAAAAGATTTAATTACTGGATTCCAAAAAACAAAATAAGCAAGATTATTGAGAACAAGGCCATTAGTAACCCTCCGTCATTGTACCCCAACAAAGTCAAGATACACGGATACCTTTTTGATTTTTTCTTTATTATACAAGATGTTTCTACCTCTTTGATTTTCTTTAATCATTTAAATTTGTGTGCATTTTTTCAAAAATAAAAATTCCTTATTTATAAATCGATCTAACTTGAAAAAAAAAATGAAATGAATATAACATACGAACTTGCTAGATAAGTATACTTGGCCAACTAATGGGTAAACTTACTTTGGATAACAGTCAAAATAAAATTGTTATGATTTAGAAATTTTCAGGGCAACATAGTTCTTGAGTGAAAACTTTCAGAATAACTTTGCATCTAAACCCAAAATAAAAATGATATAGATATCATATGGACTGCCAGCTCAGCATATTTAATTAACTAATAATCAAACTTAACATGGATAATGGCCGGACAAAATTACTACAATTTGAAAACTTCTGCGACATTGCTCTAGAAAATACTCCAAGACAAAATTGATATGTTTTGACAACTTTCAGGATAAAAATATATCTAAAATCATAAAAGAACCAATTTTCTGCACCTTCAATTGCGTTTATTGCTCTGTCAAAGTGAGGGAAAAAACACTGATGAATTCTATGTCCAGATAGCTTAATTAAATTTCTTTTTTAATTGAAATCGTTCGGGACATATATCAGAATGTTAAGGATTAAATCATCTGCAGTGTGATCCTAATTTACTGGGTCTTTTATTGTCTTGACAAGGATCTGTAAGTGTGTTTGTATGAATATAGAAACAGAGGCAAGGAAACAGGGCGCTATCTCTGTTTTGATCCCTGTCCTTAACGTGTTATATGTTTATGAGATAACTTGAGTTGATTTCGCCGCTAATTATTCTTTTGTGTTTTTCAATTTGAAGAAACGGACATTAACATTATGAACCTACTCCAACAAGCGTTGGACTTAATAAAAAGGATTTTAGTTGCTTAAACAAAAGGTATAAAGTTTAAGTCCATGTGAATGTAAAAAATACTTATAGAAGAGCTATCCCTAATTAGCCTCGACAATGCAGTTACAAGCTAATTTAATCCATTACCTCCTACTTAATCATCAGAGAACTTTCATACCTATACACCATAAGACCATTAACATTTGAAGATTAAGTACGAAACAGAAGAAAACACAAAAAGAAAAATGTATCGATTCACACTCATGCTTTAGCTGAGAGGTTCTGAAAATTTGATGTGATTGTGGCTCTAAATTAAGAAATGATTATTGAAAATGTGTAAGAAGAATAATAGTAATTCTTATAGTAAGGAAATGCAAATGTGAATGATGAGATTGTGAAAGACAAAATATAGAGTTTCAGAGTACTGCCTGTGGGTGGAAGGGCCATAGCAATATTCTTAAAACTTATGAAGCATCAAGGGAAGAGGAAAGCTTGTTCTCAAAAACGAGTGTTCCTTTTAATTTACGATGAGGGAATAATCTAAGCTCATGTAAGTCTGTCAGTCTCTCCAGAAGGCACATGACCTGATAATAAGCAAATTGAATCAGAGTTTGTGTCCTTAGAAACAGAGACAAGAGATGCAATTTGATTAGTAGGAAAACAGGGGACAGATGGGTAAGAAAACAATACTCTATCCTGTCTTAAATATAAGATAGAGTTAAAGATTTAGGAAGTTAATTAAATTACTTTAGAGTATTTATATTTTTATTTTTTCTCCATATTATTTAATTTCACTAATAAACTGATATACACACACACATAATATATGATATGATTAAATAACTTATTTAACTTTCTTAATTTCTTCAAAAACAATTGATTCTATCTTATATTTAAGACTATTCTACGTACAACCATGTTGTGTTGTTTTGTGCTCTGCTGTCTATGAATTCTATACCCCGGTACCAGGAGCCCACCACAGGTTCGATTTATTATATTTTTTTTGGATGTCAGATGGTGTCTCAAAATCAAGGTATTAAAATCTAGATTGGGTATTGAATAGGTTGGGGTATTAGGTTAAGGGTCAGTGGGTCAGATCGGGGCCAAACCAAAGCTAAACCGGGATCAAACCGGTAAAAAATTAAAAATTTTAGACTTATTGATATAAAATTCTAAAGAATATATATATTTTTTTTAAAATTAGAAACCGGACCGATCTACCGGCCGGTTCGCCGGTTTCCGGGCCGGACTGGCCGGTCCGGTCCAGTTTCTATAACCCTACTTAAAATGATGGGGCTGTGATTATATTTGGTGATGAATAAGACAAACGGTCTCGTGTGAGAAAATAAGTGTCTCTACTAAATTTTTTTTTTCACTTTTTCTTCACTTAATTTCTTTACTATTAAATTGACATTCATAATAAATTATAAATGGTATTGAATTCACAACCTCTTAATTAAATGAAAATTTGCATGTCTATAAAGTCATCAGCGATGAATGATTAGTTGTTACAAGAGAGACCTTATTAGCTGTTAGTATTTGATTCCAGAACCAGCCCGTGTGTGTGTGTAGAGTATATATAATGTGTGGGTTTCAAACAAATTAATTCTAGCTATGTGATCATATGAGAAACATCTATAATACATTTCGAACTAATTAAGCTTTTGTTTTCTACTTCAATATATTGATGTATAAAGTATAATAGAAAATCAAATTTAAATAATCTAAAAATCAAAAGCTGCTTGTTGGAAGCTACAAAGAAACTGCAGGGGAGAGATCCCCACGTGCACTTGTGGTACACCTTAAGGTCATGTTTGGTACCCATAAGATGACTTGGGAAAAAAAGAATAAAGATAATTTTAATTTATCTTGATATATTTTGTACACATTATTTAAATGACCAAATAAAAACATTTTCCCTCATAGGGAATGAGAAACATGTTTGGTGTGCATAAATTTTTTTAAAAAAATATTTGACATAATTTTTTTAAAAAAGGTAAATAATAGGAAAAATCAATGAAAATTCTCTATTTGAAAATGAGGGAAGTATGGATGGAAGGAATTGTTTGTGCCTCTATTTATAGTTGATTTTCTCCTCTTTTTAATTATTTTTGTCTTTGTTTATCTTGTTCTATTGAAGAAGTATGGTTGGAGGTAATTGTTTCTGCCTTTGTTTATAATTGATTTTTTTTATTCTTGTTTGGTTATGCTGAAATTTTGGATATATGCCGGTTGAGATTGAATCTCTATCAGAATAACTTAATTGATATAACATACCTCACATTTTATATATCTTTAATTCAATGCCTAACTATTTAATGTGAGGCATATCCTAATAGGTTGAATAATAAAACCATACCTTTCTTATCCCGGAAGATGATTGAATTCTTCTGAAACCTTCCACACCGTACTTCAGCAACAACTTGTAATTGAAAGACAATCCAAGTTTAGAAATTAAAAGTTGAATTTCAAAATTCACCATACCAAAATATCTATTCACAAAAACCTTACACACTTCAATAACCACTTGTAACTCTTGAATATCATCTTGTGACTCAGTGACTATTCAGGTTTGGAAATTACCAATACCTTGATAGCACAAGACATCTTTTGGCAAAACCTTGCACACTAGAACAACATCTTGTAACTCAATAGCAAATCGGGTTTAGAAATTAATAAGTTCAAATTCGTAATTCGCAAAATTTGTATAGGTATTAATAAGAACAAATACTTATAGATCACTCACCTATAAGGTCCTTACTACAATAGTGAATTTTGAACTCACGTTCTTATTGGTTATGAGCCAATTTATCATCAACTGGTCTAACTTTTGTTGCCTTTTTTTTTTCTTTTGATGCAATACTTTTTTTTTTATATTGAAATTTTAGGAAAGGGGTTGGACTTACTCACGATCTAAGGATAGGGCGAAATCTTCCTTCTTTCTAGGTCATACCAATGTTGGGTAGGGCGAGCCATCAAATACCCTCAGGCATTTATCTAGGCACCCAGGAACTAGGATGCCTCCCCAAATACCGCGGTGGAAACACTTTATGCCACTCTCAGGAATCGAACCAGTGCCTAGAAGAACAACCAGGCACTAAATCCAACCTCCTTGCCACTTAACCCACGGATGATGGGTTACAATACTTAATCTAATATTTGAATCGTATTGGTTTTTTTTTAAAAGGCCCAAATATAAAATTTGAATGATTTAAGCCCAGCTTTGGTACCATAGCCCATTGCGATGTCAATCGGAACAGCCTCATAGTTCCTGACGTTCGCCATTGCGTCCTCAATCTTGGTCAGCTCAAGACTTCGGCTGTATTGAAGTATTAGAATTAGAATTTTTTTAAACGATGAACCAAACACATTGACTTAAGAAATCTCATTTTCCATTCCCACAAAGTGGTGAGATCATTCAGTTCCCATACTTCAAATGAGGCATCATTTGTCCATCGTTGAAGAATGAGTGAGATAGTGCTATTGTGCTGTTTGACTCCTAGTAAGATATATTTAAAAATGAATGAAATATATAGTGCTATAGTGCTGTTTGACCCCAACAAGATATAGTTAAAAATGTTTTTATGGGTGCTTGTAACTTATGGTGCTTCTTTTAAATTATTGAGATTTAAAATCATTTCACATTACTAACAAGTTATTGATTAAGGTGGTAAGGGACCTCACCCCTGTAAGGAAAAGAACACGAGTTCAATTCCTGGGAAACACACTTGTTGGAAGATGTGAAAACTCTTTGCCCTCTAAACCTCATAAATTGAAGTAAAAGTCAATTAATGTAATGTGATTTATGTTTAGATATGTTTTAATTTTATAAAAAAAGGGTTAATATAACTTTTGGTTCCTGAAGTTTGATCCAATTTTGGTTTTGATCCCTCAAGTTTGAAATCGGTGATTTAGGTCCCTGAAGTTTCACCCAATTTTGGTTTTGGTCCCTCAAGTTTGAAATCGGTGGTTCTGATCCCTGAAGTTTCACCCGATTTTAGTTTTAGTCCCTCAAGTTTGAAAAGGACTTGGCAACCCGTTTTTTAAACCCGACCCGATCCCGACAAAAAACCAAGTCCTTTTCAAACTTGAGGGACCAAAACCAAAATCGGGTGAAACTTCAGGGACCAAAACCACCGATTTCAAACTTGAGGGACCAAAACCAAAATTGGGTAAAACTTCAGGGACAAAAACCGCCGATTTCAAACTTGAGGACCCAAACCAAAATCGGGTAAAACTTCAGGGACCAAAAGTTATATTAATCCTAAAAAAATCAACTTTATATAAATTTATTTAAACGATATATTGAAAAGTCAATTTCAAAAAAGTTACAAGTAAAAAAAAAAGTAAAAGATGAAAGTCAGAAAAAGTTGTTTTAATTTTAAAGTGACTTTTAGACATAAAGTCAGTTGCTCTTAAAATCATTCCAAACATCTTTTTCTCATCCAACTATTATAATTTTTTTGTCCCAAATGACTTATTGTGTGTTTTTTTTAGCAAAGACTTATTTGTGTGTTTGAGTAAGCATTTTGAGGGGTTTAACGCGAGGTAAGGCATGTTTGGGAGAGCTTAATTTGAGAAAATAAGCCCAATTTACGCAAGCCGAGAAAAAACTCATCTCACATACTTACCTCGTATACCGTGAATCACGAATTATAAGCACTTATTGCCCAAAAATAAGCTCTTCCAAACGAGCACGTAAGCGAGGAAAAAATAGCTTTAAGCTGGTTGGTGTCATTTTGTATTGTTTGGGTTAGCGGTACTTAAAAAGCTCATCTCCTTCCTATCGTGCGATGAAACCGAAGTCATTTTTTGTTGCTTCTCTGTGCAGTGCGGCATGGTGTGGCTATTGTATACATGGGAGGGTGAGACAGAAGTTTTCACTTGGTTAGAAAATAATGGGGCATATTGTCCTATGAACCTCCACCCGGTATCCTTATTATTTATAATTATATTACACACACACACACACATATCATATACATATCATTAAGTAGACATAACTAAGTATTTTTTTATACAAAAATATTTTCAATAATATATTAGTTTTTTATTGGGAAAATGATGGAAACATGCTCTCAAAATTGAAAAATGACAGATGGGTGATTTCGTAAATCTAGAAGTTGAGAATTCCTTATCACGTCTTGACATTTCCTAATCAACTTTTGGTAAAAAAACCCATATGTCATTTCCCAATTTTGAGAGTACTTTTATGTCATTCTCCCTTTTTTATTTTACAATTTTAATTTTAATATTTCTTTTAAGTTATCAAATTATATATATATATATAGGGCATATGTGTTATAAAATCATATCATTTTCAGTCATTATATTTTACATCTAAATTAAACTTGCTTTTCTATTACTCATCCAAATTAACAAGTTTCAAATTTTCAAAAAATGACTTTTTCACAAAAGTCAATCTAAACATAAATCACATTACTTAATTTGAATTTATCATATATTAAGTTTGCAAAAGTTAGATTAAAAAAAACCACTTTTACAATCGTTAATCCAAACACACCCTTAATGGAATTTCTCTGTGGCTTGTGCTTTTAAGTTTTTACTTTTTGAGAATTGTACTTAGGCTACTATTTCGTCATATAAGTGTCTGTTTGGATTAGCGGTAGAAGCTGCTTTTCCAATATAATTTATGGTATACGAGGTAAGTTTATAAGAGGAGTTTTATTTCGACTTATGTGAATATGCTTTTCCACTGTTTTTTATGATAATTTGGCAAGGTTCATGAATTTAGGCCATTATATTATGTACAAGATCTTATAAGATCTAATAATAAACTGTAAGTAATACATAGATATAGCTAAATTTGATGTTTAGGTATGATACAGGTTCTCAGTAATTCGAGAAGTTATTATAATTAACTCATGAAAAGGCATCCGATACTTGCGTGATTGTAATGTTTAACAAAAAAGGAGTCTCAGGATAATAAACTTTATTAGAAAAGGCAATTTTAAGGGCTTTTACCTTCAAGAGTATCAATCCTAGCTAGTATCCACGTACATAAAAATTAACAGAGCATATAAATCTCCCAAGTCCCAGCAACGATAAGATCATTTTTTTTAACATTGTCCAAGACAACTTCTTCAAGGGGACTGATATTTAGAAGCCCTTAATTTTTTCTTATCTGATTATAACCGTATTTGGACCCTCAATACTTAAGTTTAATTAACATTGGCCTTCTTTGGAAACCAAAGTTTGCTAGTCTTTACGTTTTTGTTTCTTTGTTACCCCAGCTAGGTTCACACGAATACCGTCCCTTGTTTTTTAGATTTACGTGAGTAATACTTTTCCCAAGAATTAATAATAAATTTCAGAAAATTTGATAAAAAACTAAATTTAAAAAATTCTTACAATCTTTAAAAACTAAATTTATAATGATTGAGTTGGAGTAGTATCTATTGAGGAGAAAATGAGAGAAAATCGTTTAAAGTGGTTTGGATATATTCAAAAAAGATTATTGAATACGCTAGTGAGGAGAGTCAATCAAACAGTGTGCGCTAAAAAGTGGTAGAGGAAGATCGAAGCGATCACTTAATGAGGTTATACAACGGATCTATTGGTTAATAATCTATCTAAAGATATAATTTTTAATAGAGTACAATGGCGTCATGTAATCTATGTAATTGACCCCGTCTAGTGGGATAAAGCTTTATTGTTGATGTTGCTGCTATTGCAGCCGCCGCCAATCAATTAAAGGAAAAAAACTCAGAACCTAAGTCATAAAAGATTCCATCCAAAAAAAAATCCTTAATTATGATTTTTTCATAGAAATTTTTGTAAGTAAAGGTCCACTTTAGGTTTAATCATGAATCATGAAAGTTTCAAGTACGAATCAAATTCAAAAGGAGCTTAGATAATTATCCTATAGAAGCATTATGATTTTCATCACGTGTGTGTATACATAAATATGTAAATTATACTACAATGGCATCTGGTACTTTGTGAAATATATTAAATAGAAAGAAAGAAAAACGTCAAGGTTTCAACAATATAATGACCTAGAAATCTTACCTACTAACATCACTACAAGTGATAAGCCAATCAGAAATAAGCGAAAATGAATTTTTCCTCTTTTTGAATAGGTTGGGATCGATAACCACATTAATTGATAAATATATCCACTAAGTTAGTGGAATCAGCGTAGCAAAGTAAACAAATGCATGCAACTAGATAAGTCAAGAAAAGTGATGACCACAAAATCTTGGAGCACAACTCGGTGGATTCTCCTATAAACAACTTTATGGTGTTAGACGTAGCTTTCATGGTTCATCTTTATATTATATGACATGTGCTTTGTGTGCTTCATATGTATTTATTTATTTTCTCTCTGTGTTTCAGATCATGGCTGCTGTGCCTACGTAATTACATTATATTTTAATGTTCTCTCAGAATATGTGACTGTAAATTAATGATGTTTCTCAAATTCGTAGGCCCAAAAAATAAAGAACACGTACTCCAAGTTCTCATATTCTGTTTTCTTTGCTCAAGAATTTCATATTCAAAAACTTTATTCTAATTAATCTGAATGGTGATGGCGACCATACTGTGATTTCTTGCTCTTCTTTCTCGTGTTTTAATATAACTTCCCTTGTTCTTCTCCGCGAAGGATGTATAGTTTTGAACTCACAGTATGTCAAGAATTAAAAATCTTGTCGCTTAATTTAATTTAATTTAATTTAATTAATAGCACTAAATTTCATTTTTCTTTAAAATGATATGTGTGTGTGTATAAATGATATATATAGGTTACATGACCAAATCAAAATCAAATGAAATCAAAGAATGAAAATAAATTGAGGTTGGAGTAAACTAAAATTAATAAGAGATAATAAAAGTATTTTCTGAAATGATTTCAAATAATTCAATCTTATTGCGACATAAAAGATGAAAGTACACCAACCAACAAAAACTGGACACAGTTGGTAGATGGTTGGGTCCTTTAAATATGATGTCTTAGATTCGAACTAGGCCATATGTATGAAAAATGCTTTGTTGGGAGAGATAAAACCCCCTTCGGTCATCTCTACATCTCGGGAGTCAGGAGAATTAGTTTCTAGCTATCGGCTATGAAATATCACTTGTATTCTACCAAAAAAAAAAAAAAAAAGAAGCAGATGAAAGTACACTAAACCAAATACTTCAATTTTGACATAAATACTCCCTCAATGCCTATAATAAGATCATTTCAATTAAATCGCAAGATTTTAGAAAACAGTTAAAATTAGTTAAAAGTAATAAATATATAGGTAATATAATTTTTTTAAAAAGATGTTCTTATTTATGAATGGGTAAGAGAGAAAGAGCAATGATGAGAAAATGAAGAAAGAGAATTATGATAAATAAATGATGTAAAAGAATGACACCAAAACGGGTAAAAGTGCATTAATTATTGAGACAAAGTCAAATGAAATCTTATAAAAAGAGACAAACCCATTAAAAAAATGATTTTATATATAGAGATAGAGGGAGTGTAATTTTGAATATATATATATATATATATATATATATATATATATATATATATATATATATATATATATATATATATATATATATATATATATATATATAGTGGGTGCAGTGAGTCACCGACTGCATGCAGGTCACCAAAAAAAAATTTCCAGGAAAAAGAAATGGATTTATTCACACTTGTATTTCAATTTGGGAAGAAAAGTTTTGCTATTCAATCCACTCCCTCAAGTGAAAAAATTCTTACAAAGATTATTGAGAAGCGAAACAACAACTGTCATCCATGGATCCATTACAACTGATAAAATTAATAATCAAACTGTGAGTAATATGATGATGTTGATGCTTCATTGATATGTGTATATCAAGGTTAATGAACTCGGACCGGACAGGCCGGTCTAGCCCAGAAACTGGTGAACCTGCTAGTAGATCGGTCCGGATTTCTATTTTAATTTTTTTTAAAATTTTTTAGAATTTTATATTAATAAATTTAAAATTTTTAATTTTTTATCGGTTTGGTCCCAATCTGACCCATTAACCCTTAACTTAATACCCCGACCGGTTCAGTATCCGGTCTGGGATCATGAACTTTGGTGTATATCACCACGTTCTCTACCAAACTTGTCGTTGAAGACTACATCGATCACTAGCTAGTTTGTTAACATGGACGGTTATATATGTGGTCCAATTATATATATATATATATACTTATTTATTTATTACTCTCGTGTTTAAGTGTCTTCCTTCTTTGCTCATCATCGATCGATGAATTCGTTTCAACTTTCAATATCGTAGTTGTTCTTCCAATTTCAAAGTTTTCAATTAAGAGAACGAAAATCACGTGCTGCATTGAAAATTGGAGTCCTATTATATTAGCTTATAAAGAGTAGTGGTGGTGGCTTCAATCATTCATCATTTTTCTGCATTTTAATTTGTTGGTAGTTAATTAATTGATGATAATTAATCAACCACATTATTAAGTGCTACTACTAGTTTGTGTGGTGTGTGGCATTATTATTGTTGTGCGAATGATATTGGTGAAAATGGAAGTAAGGTGGCCACAATAATGGGTTTTGCTAATGAATTGCAGCCACAAAAATGGCATAATTAAAATGTAATACGAGCTTAAGTAATCATTAGTTGACCTTACCATATTATTAATTAATTAATTACAGTAATTAATTAATCAGCAGCCTATTCTATAGACTTAGTGTTTAGGCTTTACTCACATCATTACTCCTTGATTACCAAGTTGAATTGCTTTTAGTAAATGATGTCCCCTCTCCATTAAAATATGTACCTATAATGGCAAACAACCCAAAAGATAGATAAAATCCGAATCTTTATTATATAGGAAGAAACACATGTAACAACCCAAAATTTATATTCACCAAAAGTATTATAAATATTTAAGAAATTCAATAAAATGGTGAATATTCATGAATTTGAAATTTATGAATTTATAAATATTCAATTTCATGAGAAATTGGGCAAAAATAATTAAGGAATTAATTTGGGTAATTTAAAAAGCCCAATATTAAGGTCCAAAAAATGAAGGAATATTAGAGAAAATATTTGGTCCAAAAATAGATGAAAATTGGCCAAAGAAAAATAAGAAAAGAAATTGGATTAGAAAGGTAATGACAAAATCGTAATTTTGCCAAAATAGCACAAAATAAATTATTTTCCAATTAATTGAAGTTAATTTCAATTAATTAAGGAAAATAAAGGTTAAAAGTATATTTAGAATATTTTGGTCAATTTAATATGAATTTATGGAAAATTTGAGCAAAAAGTGCAATTTTGACCAAAATTGAGACTTTACGTGTATACGTAACTGAAACAAGTTGTGAAGCCAATTGAGACCATAGGGAGGGACCCCTAGGTGTCTCCTACACATTGCAAGAGGAAGGAAACATTAGTTGGGTTTAATGAGCTTAGTTACATGTACATAGAGTTTTTGTACATACACTACTACAAAAAAGTAAAGTTGTGGCGCTTATAATTGCATTAACTGTGGCGCTAGAGAAGTGTCACATATCTGAACGCCACTAAAAAAAGCTGTGGCGCTTGGAAGCGCCACAACATTTAATTTTTTTTTAAAAAAATACCCTCCTGTGGCGCTTATTTGAGGAAGTGCCACAGGAGGGGGTCCTACTGACGCAAGCGCCACAAGAGACCCCCTTCTGTGGCACTTCCTCAAACAAGCGCCATAGGAGGGTCCCTTTTTTCTTTTTTTCTTTTTTTTTTCTTTCTTCTTCTTCTTCTTCTTCTTCTTTTCTTTCTTGTGGCCATTTTTTATGCTTCCTGATTGTGAAGCTTTATATAAAATGAGTGGCTTTCGTGTTTATCATCTCCACAAATTGTCAATCTTTCTATTTTATATTTTAACCTATTATATATATATATATATATATATATATATATATATATATATATAATTTTCACATTTAAAATTCAAGTTACCCAACAATAATGTTCTTACATTAATACTCTCCAAAGCTAACATAAAAAATATCACAATACAAGAACTTGATATGTGAACACAGTACATCAACAACTAATTAAGTAAATTAAAAGATTACTAAAAAACGCAAGCTTATCAGCAAAAATATTTAAACAAAGCAAAAAGGCAAACGAAACAAGTTAGGTTTTCACTCTTTCCTATTAAATTAGGAACAAAAAGGCAAACGTTATATTACGGTTTATCTTGACTAAAAAAAAGAAATTTAAACAAAGCAAGCTAGAATGAAACAATCTTCTTCTTATAAATCTATTAATTGACCAGCGCAGGGAGTAGGGGACCATGTTGGTGACGCTAGCTTGAGTGATGAGTGAGTGTGTGGGTGTGTTTTTTAGTGTGAAGATGATAGGAAATGGAGGGAGGGGGCCGACGGATCCACTAAGAAGATGAGAAAAGGAAAGTAGTTTAATGGAGGAGAGAGTAGTTGAATAATTAAAGTGGAGTAGTAGTCAAAAAGAGAAGAAATGGGGGGCGGATGCGGAACCACTACGTGGGAAGTGAAATAATTAAGAGATAAGGGATTACACTATCCATTTGAATTTTTTTTTTTAGAAATGGGCAAGTGTCACTTGCCTCATCAGCTATGGCGCTTGGGATGCCTAGGCGCCACAGCTGATATTTAATGGATCATGTATGGTGCCTAACTATTTAGGCGCCACAACTGCTTGCGTGGCGCCAAGTATGGCGGTTGCGTAGGCAGGCGCCACACTAGGCCTCCCCAACTGTGGCATCTAACCTATTAGGCGCTAAAGCTGGTACCCAAAATAAAAAAAATAGAGGTAAAAAACAAAAATAGGGAAGCTGTGGCACTTGTTTAAAAAAAGACCACAAAATGTGCACCACCTTTTACCCTTTTTGTAGTAGTGATAAAATTGATTTTGGAATTTTTGGAAATTCCATAAATCATTAAAAAAATCATATAATATAATAAAAACACTTTACCATCATCTTCCTTAGCTCATTTTCGTGCCCAACTAGATCTGAACTAGTGAGACAAAGTGTGAAATTCTAGAGAGAGAAAGGGAAGAAAAATTTGCAACTGTAAGTGATTTCTTCGGTAAATCGGCTCCTAATATGTATAATTATGTTCCTAAGCTACTCTACTATGTTATTTAAGGTTTGGAAAGCTCAAATTTGGCGTTATAAGGTTAGGGTTTTCAGCCAAGAGCAAGAAAAGCTAGTGGGAGCTCGAGGTAACTTCCAAACCTTCGTATATTAACTATTCTGGCTGCTGTGGGCAATTTAATCGGTGAAATTTTGCCAGATTGCCATTGGTTTTAAATTTTGAAAATGAGTGTGCCTAAGGGTTATGCTACCCAATTTTAGTTCAAATGATTGTTATAACTTAATTAGATGGTTGATAAAGTGGTTAGGAGTAGAAAGGAACGCGTTTACGGAGCCGAAATCATAAAACCCCGATTTTTCCTAGAGAACACCATAATTTTGGCCAGGGATGTTTGAGGGCCTTAGAGTTGGATTTTCAATGATTTGATGATTCCATTGGATTCAGTGGGTAAAAATAGGTGGGGTTACAGTTTGGTACTTTTTCGAAAAAGACCGAGAAAGCATAATTACGGAAACGCCCCTAAAACCCTAAAAGTAGGGCTGCCAAGGGCAATTTTGTAATTTGACATTGAATTTGGTAATTTTGCGTCCAGAAATGGATTCTTTGGATGAAAATATGTCAGGATAGCTCTAGTCAAAAATTTGGAAAAACATGCCATCGGGCCGGGTACGGCGAGGCGGGGCTGGGTCTCGGGGGTATTTTGGTAAATTTTTACCATAGGCTAATATAACCACAAGAAATACTATGGAAGCGTCTAAAATGATACTTGGATAGGTTATAACCTATTTCTTGTACATTTGATGTTTTAGGATCGGGTTTGACTCCTATAGTTGACACGTTTTACAAGGCAGACCCTTTGAGACAAGAAAGAGGTTAAGCTAGGGACTACTATCTCTCATATACTATGTGACTATTTGTATGATGCGTTTACTGTATTTTGTGATCTGAACACGTGCTATAGGCACATTACTTAGCTGTGGTCTAAGACCTAGTTGAGGTACACTAGTCTTACCTAGTTGTAGTCAAGGACTCAGCTGAGGTACATGAAGGGGTTTCAACGGGTTAGTTGGCCCTGAATTTTGTGTACACACATGGATGATATGATTTTTCATTTTACTTGATACGGTGCATTGCATATTTAATTTTCGTATTTTATGTGTTGATCGTATGTTTCTACCGAGATTCCTTAGAATCTCACCCCTTTTTCTAATCCAAATGTCTCAGCGGGTGTCAATGGCTCAAAAGCCAAGGATGCAGAGAAGGGAAATTGACGGGCACGTTTTCTAAGATGAATACAGTGGTTGTATATGTCTGTATGTGAAATAGTTTTGGGACATTTTGTACATATTTGTCATTATTATCGATTTCTGCTCTATTAATGACTGTCTGTAAACAAATACTTTTTATCAGTATAACTGTACTTTTTTGTTTGCCTATAGAATTTGTTCATTATTACCCTGCGCATATCAAAATAAAAACGGATATTGACAACACACACACAAAGATTCAATTTAATTACCTGTTTTAATTTACTACCAGGTTTCAGTTGGTTAATTTGGCTTCATGTATCACCTAAATATGCGTTGTGTATATAATTAAAAATATACTCAAATCCCCCTAGTTCTTATTACAATACGCCTCTAATAGTCTTTATAGATAGTTCTTACTCTACAATACACCTCTAGGAGGTATGGATAGTACACATTAGTACTAGATAGTTATATACTTATATAAAAAGGTCATATAATTAGTTTATTAATGACTACAATTGTTCATATATACTCCCTCCATTCCTATATATAAGAATTTTTTTAATGGGATTGTCCTTAAATATAAGATTCCTATTAAATTTATTTTAATAATGAATGCACTTTTTTCCATTTTGTCCTCAATTAATTATTATATTACATACATTCTTTTTTATACTCTTCTCATTATTACTCTCTCTCACTCATTCATAAATAGGGACATTTTTGGGGGGGAAAAATTAAATTTCCTACATAATTATTATATTTAACTACCTTTAACTGTTTTTTAGGATCTCGCGATTAGGTTGAGATGCTCTTTTATATAAGGTATATACTCCCTCCAGTCCTTTTTATAAGTAACTTTCTCTTTCTTGGGGTTGATCATTTTTATAAGAACTTTATCTTTGTGTCTCAAAATTTAAACTACTTCTTCCTTATTCACCCATATTAAATACACATCTTTATATTAATTATTCGCTGCTCACCACTAATTCTCTTTCATTTACTCATTTATTACACATTCTCTCTCATATTTGTTACTCATTCTCTCTCCTATGTTCTTTTCATAAATAGGGGCATATTTTGAAGAAACATGACATTTTTGACACATTTATTATGTTTAACTAATATTAACTATCAGTTCATTTTGTGCAATAAAAATAAAAGTTACTTATAAAAAAGATCGAAGGGAGGATGTATTCAATAGATTATTAATGTAACACCCCAAATTTTATTCATAAAAAATATATTGTAATTATTTTGAGTAATTCAATAAAATGGAGAATATTCATGAATTTGGATTTTGTGAAAATATTCATATTCATAAGGAAATGGGCAAATTAATTCAAGAAATGAATTAAATTACAAAGGTGATAGCAAAATAAGAATTTTGCCAATTTAGCCCAAGGTTAATTATTTTTCAATTAATTGGAGTTAATTTCAATTAATCAAGAAAAATAAAGGAAAATGCATAATGAGATTATTCTTAGTGGAATAAATCATGAATTGGGAAATTAAGGGGGATTATACATAATTCAATTATGTGAATTATGGGACTAATGAAATGCAAAATTTTCTCCTCCTCTTCTCTTCTAATTTCGTCCATGCATGAAAGAAAAAGGGAAAAATATTTAATACATGATCACATGCCACAAGAAGAAGGAAATGATGATTATGGTTGAGTGAGTTGGTAGATTAAATGTTGAGTGTAAGTGTTACGCTCTTATTTAATTTTCACCTTTTTAAGAGTATTCGCGGAAGATGATATGTGGTTCGGTGGGCAACACAGGAATAACATGAATATACTGATAATAAGTACATGATTACGGAAATTCCCCTCAGGAATTCGTACCTGATAATTACAATTAGTGTAGCCGCACAGGGCTACTTGGGTGTCTAAACTCGCCCCTGTGAAATGGAGACATATTCCTGACTTCATTCCGCACTGCAATCCTCTCGTGTAGTTCTCTTCTTTGCTCTCAACATATCTTTTGTCTTCTCCTGTCTAAATTGTTGGTAGGGGAAGGTGAGATTCGAGAGAATCTCAGTAGGAAAAAGATACCGTAATGCATGCATGATTGATGCTATGTGTATGACATGTTAGCTTTATCTAGATGTATGCCCCATAATGACATTTCTGCATGCTCAATGTTTCATACAACAAGATTATGGCCACAGCGAAAACAAAAACAGAGCTTCATTTATTCAAATATGCTCTACACAATCAAGTAAAGCAATCACATACATCATTACACAAGCAAAGATATCAAATACATGCAAGTAAGGTAAGTCCCCTACCTCCAAATCTTTCTCCTCGATTTGCGTGCCAAAAGCTCGGGGCTCCATATTCGATCCTACAATGTCAAATGTATTATTTAGACACTTTCATAGTGTTTATGGGGGTTATATGAGGCTATATTGAAAATTTACTAAAATACCCTCGGGGACCCAGCCCCGCCGTACCCGGCCCGATGGCACGTTTTCCCAAATTTTTGACTAGGGCTATCCTAACATATTTTCATCCAAGGAATCCATTTCCGGACTCAAAATCATCAAATTCAATGTCAAATTATGAAATTGCCCTTGGCAGCCCTACTTTTAGGGTTTTAGGGGCGTTTCCATAATTATGCTTTCTCGGCCTTTTCTGAAAAAGTTCCCAACTATAACCCCACCTAATTTTCGCCCCTGAACTCAATGGAATCATCAAATCATTGAAAATCCAACTCTAAGACCCATTTATAGCCCTGACCGAAATATATGTGTTTTCCAGGGAAAATCGGGGTTTTTCGGTTTCGGCTTCGTAAACACGTTCCTTTCTACTCCTAACCACTTTATTGACTATTCCATTAGGTTACAACTAATATTAAGACCCAATTTGGGCAGCATAACCCCTAGGCAACTCAATTTTCAAACTTAAAAATCAATGGCAATCCGGTGAAATTTCACCAATTAAATTGCCCACAGTAGCCAGAATAAGCAATATACGAAGGTTTGGAAGTTACCTCAAGCTCCCACTAGCTTTTCCTCTTCTTGGCTGAAACCCTAACCTTCCCAACTCCAAAAATCTTGCTTCAAACACCTCAAACAACATAGAAGAGAAGCTTAGGAGAAGGATTATACACGTTAGGTACGAATTCACCGAAGAAATCGACCTATCTTGTGAGTTTTCTCCTCTCCTTCTCTCTCTAAAACTCTCAAAATTTCTCTCTCTCCTTGGCTGCAGCTCACGTCTGGAATGGTCTCAAGAGGAACAGGATGATGATATATTATTATATCATATTTTACTTTAATTTTCCAAAAATTTCGGATTTTATAAAATTCTGGCAGATTTCTGCCCAAACTTTGAAAAATCATAACTAATTCTATAAAAATCAAAATGATGTGATTCTAAAGCCTATAGAACCCTTATTGAGTCTAGTTTCAAGGAAAAATATAGACTTTTGCTTTCTGAAATCACAAAATTCCCAGAATTTCAATCTTTGCATATTGTTCCAGAAATTTCACAGTTTTTCTGTGCTGACTTCAAAAATTCATATCTTTTTGTGTATAGCTCTAATTGATTCATATGACCTATCAAATTAAAGCTTAGGATGTCTAATTTTATCCTGTAAAATATCATAATTTTTTCTCATCATTTGATCATTCAAAATCACATGACAAGCTTACTACCTCATAGGCGATTTCACCGAAAACGTAAGTATATTCTCCAAAATTCACCATTTTACTTTCTTAATATCCCAAAGATATAAAAATCATTAGGGGATAAATTTGGGCTCCTGATAAATTGGGGCTTAGCAGTCCACTTAATTTAGGCTTATTCCTAAGCCTCAAATCCCAAATTTCGGGGTATTACAGTAAGAATGGGAGGAGAAGCTTGAGTGAAGGAGTGAAACACTTGAGTGCTTGGAAGGTGAAAGACATGATTGTATGGAAGAGTATGGACATAGAGAAAGAAGCATGGGCTAGTGGGAGAAAAGAAAGGGAGAGGGACGGAAGTTTGAAGAGCAAGAAAGGGAAAGACCAATGATTCAATTAGTGCAAGTCAATGAAGAAATTATGAGGAACAAGGGAATTGTGACAAGTGTCACATTAGGAGCCATTGATTAGATCAAGGGCTAAGAGGCAACAAGAGACAAAATAATAAAACACTTACTCCCTCCTCTTCCAAGCATCATTTCGGCCAACTACAAGCAAAAAGAGAGAGAGAGAGAGTGAGTTTGTGAGTTCTTGGGAGAGTTAGAGAGCAAGAGGAAGTAAGAAACTAATGTAAGTATGGTTTCTTTGATTATTCTTATGGCATTTCTTTATAATCCTTCTCTAAACTCTTGTTTCTCATGAATCTATGGTGGTGAAGACACACTTTGAGATCAAGAAGAGAGGGAGGAGGAGCCTAGAGTAAGAGGAAACCAAGAAGCCAAAGAGGATAACTTCATGAACTTGCCTTCTTGAGTTGTTGTTGGTAATTGTTGTTTGGTTTTTATGATTTTTGGGTTGAATTGTAAAATTAGAAAAGCCATAAACCTAAGGGGTTATGCTACCCAAAATCTTTTAAATCATGATTAAGAAGTGTTTAAGTGAGTTAATCAAGGATTAGAAGTGGAAAAGTACAAGTTTTGGGAGCTAAAACACAAAACTTCATTTTTCCATTTTCCTCTAATATTTTCGGCCAGCACCAGAATTGGTAGTAGGAGTTGGGTTTTCATGAAATAAATGGTTCCATTGGATTCATTGGGAAAAAATAGGTGGGGTTATAGTTGGTCAATTTTTCGGTAAAGGCCGAAAAAGTATAATTACAACAACGCCACTGAAATTCCTAAATAGGGGGTGTCAAGGGTATTTTCATAATTTGACAATGAATTTGGTGATTTTGAGCCGGAAAATGGATTCCTTGGGCGAAAATAAGTCAGAATAGCCTTTGTCAAAATTTTGGGAAAACGTGCCATCGGACTGAGTACGGTGGGGCTGGGCCGAGGTCTCGGGGGCATTTTAGTAAATTTTCACCATAGACTAATATAACCACAAAAAACACTATGGAAGAGTGTAAAATGATCTTTGGATAGGTTATGACCTATTTCTTGTACATTTAATATTTTAGGCCCGAGTCGAGAGCGGAACAACACACTTTACGAGACACCGTTAAACAGAGGATTATAAAGCATTGAGGTAGGGGCATTATCCTTCATACATTATGTCATAGTTATATGATTGTGTGGATGCCAATGTCTGTAAATGCACTTTATTATTCAACATGATTTGCCCAGAGAGGGGTCAGAAGTGTTAGAGGCACTTACACTAGAGTTGGTGAAAACCCAACCGGTGCAGAATAGTGAGGCTGGGCCCTACTCATGTATACATGCAGATGATATATTTATAATATTTATTAATTGGTGCATACATGACATATATCATATTTACTTTTCGCATTCTCTATGAACGATAGTATGTTTCTATGGGGATTCTTCAGAATATCACCGTATTTTTAAATAAATACCTTAGTTGGTACCAGTAGGGTAAAGGGCAAAGCCGTTGACGTTGGAAAGTGAGCGGCACGTGTCTCAAGGCGAGGTTAAGAACGTGGTTATAATTTAGCCTATGTTTTTGCATTTTGAGGAAATTGTAAATGTTAAGTTTTCGCTGTATTTTCTGTTTCCATCGATGAACGATATCGGAATTGTAAACGAATATTTTTATCAGTATAATTGTATTTTTCTGTATACCCATTGAATTCCGTCTTTATTACTCTTTCATTATCGAAATGGAAACGGGTGTTGACAATTAAATGTCATTTGTCATAGGAAGCACATTTAATTTTTCTGAATTCAATGGATTGTGAAGCAAATCCCTCTTTTTTAACGTAGTTCATTGAACCTTAATTTGGGGACCATGATGTCGGTCACGTATAGGTTTTAGCAAGATGAATTGAATTTCATTGTTATTTGTATTTTCTCCTTTATTTTCAAACAAACAATGATGTTCGAATGTTCCCTGGTTAAAAACAATTTTGTTGTTGTAACTTTGCTTAGGAAATCATTTGGAAATTACTATAGACTTTTTGTTGGTTGTTGGCAACTAATTGGTCATAAAATTTAGCGAAAATGTTATTAGAAAATTCAAGAATAATGTGACTACATTGTGTGTTTGGATTAGCTTTTTTTAATAGCTTTTACAACTTACGAGATAAGTATGTGAGATGAGTTTTATCTCGGGTTGCGCAAACTATGATTTTGGTGCTTGCCAAACACACATAGAAAGTACAATTATTTTCACGAATGGATACTAAGTTGTAAGAAGTTTTTAAGGGGATAACTTTGCCTCGAAAATTTAAAAACAATGCAATAATGTCAAATAATAATTTTTTTTTATAACTACCATTGTTATTTTTAAAATTAAACTTAATAAATAAGTAATATTTTGTCAACGTTTAAAATTTCAATGTTAGCATGTTTTTTGTTAATGGTGTTAGGGTTAAATAACTAAATATAAAATTAAGGCATTAAAAAGAAACATTGTGTAAAGTTAAAGGACTAGGGTGTGTTTGGTTTGAGGGGAGGGGAAGGAAGGAAATATGGGTTAAATTACCTTTTTGGATTGAAGATATTTAAATTTTGGGTGGAAAACCATAATTTAAAAAGAATGAAAGGGTAAATTTTGGGTGTGAATCCAAAATTTAAAAGAATGAAAAGGTAAAATTTAGGTTTCTCTCGTTCAAAATTGTAATTTGCCACCCTTCCTCTGCCCTCAAACCAGACACACCCTAAAGGTGCATTCTTATGACTTGTCCTTAAAATGAAGCGGGAACAATAAGAGACATTCAATGGCTTATATAAATATATATTTGCAATTGATTTTATATAAATACATATTTGTAATTGTTTAATCTATTCATAAATATAATGATTCATTGTATTGGATAGATCATATAAATGTATATTGGTGATCAACATAATTCTCTGGATTCAATGAACAATTAAGCAAATGCATTTTATATGTCATATATAAGGTGAAAAAAAAATATATATATAGGGAATATAAAAAGTAAAATCTTCTGAATATATGAAACAACCGGTTAAGAAAAATCGTCTAAAGGTAAACCAAACAGAAAGATTCTCTGAACTAGGAAATTGCAAGTTAAATTTTTTTCGTATATATAGAGAAGAATAGACAACTATAAAAAGTCAGGTTCAGGAATCCAGATCGGACCGGCCTGTCTGGGTTCCAATATTTAAATTTTTTTAATATATTTTTTTAGAATTTTATACTATAAACCTAAAATTTTCAATTTTTCACTGGTTTTATCCCGGTTTGGCTCTGATCTGACCCACTGACCCTTAACCCAATATCCCAATCAATTCAATATCAAATCTAAATTTTAATACCTAGATAAAAAGTAACTGAAGGCTTTAATTGTCGATATCCATACGGATCAATAATAAAATGTCAAGCATATTTTTTAATTGCAGAAAAGAAACAAACAGATACATTTAAATTTGAGAATGACGTTTTAGTGGCGGCAGTCAATCAATCCACGCACATTACCACCGGATTTGGCTGCGGTCGATATCCATACGGATCAATAATAAAATGTCAAGCATATTTTTTAATTGCAGAAAAGAAACAAACAGATACATTTAAATTTGAGAATGACGTTTTAGTGGCGGCAGTCAATCAATCCACGCACATTACCACCGGATTTGGCTGCGGTCCGCTGCAATCCTTTTCTCCCAAACTACATCGTTTTGGGGTAATGAGGTGAGTTTTTTTTTTTCTAAAAACATAAGATATGGTATTTTAAAATATTTTTTTGGAAGTATCTAGTATTTTAAAATATTTTTTAAGTAACATATAGTATCATAAAATAATTTTTAGTACTTTAACCCCTTAAAATATGTTTTCAGTTGTATTCAGTGTGTTAGCAGATTGATTGCAATTTAACCTTTAATGTATTTTTTTAGTTCCAAAAATCACTTTAAAATATTTTTTTTGGTGTTTTTAACCCTTTAAAATATTTTTTTGGTGCTTTGAACTCTTTAAAATATATTAAGAGTTAAATTACAATCAGTCTGCTAACACACTGGATACAACTGAAAACATATTTTAAGGGGTTAAAGTACTAAAAATTATTTTAGGATACTATATGTTACTTAAAAAATATTTTAAGATATTAGATACTTCCAAAAAAATATTTCAAAATACTATATCTTATTTTTTTAAAAAAAAACTCACCCCTTTACCCTCAAACTATACCAAAATGATGTAGTTTGGAAAAAAAGGATTGACAGCGGTCCGCTGCCAAATCCCATTACCACCAGCTTAATTGATTCGGACAGCACTACAGCAGAGGTTTTTAGAATTTTAATCTTACACTTTACACTTTATTTTTTGTCATATTTTTAATGTTTATCATAACTCTCTCTCTCTTCCTTTTCTTTTTGTTATTATACAAGGAATTTATCCATTTGTCCTCATATCTTATAATATACAGTAATATCGGTTAAAAGATTATTTAAAGCCTTGAGCCTATGAGGTTGTTGCATGGTACTAAAACCCAACTTGATTTGATATGTTAATACCCGTTTCTATTTCGATAATCAAAAAGTAATAAAGACAGAATTTCATAGGCATATAGAAAAGTACATATATACTGATAATAGTATTCATTTACAATCCCAAAGTCGTTCATAGATAAAATACAGAATACAGCGGAAACTTCAATATATATATGACTCCCCAAAATAACTTAAGCATAAACTAATTATAACCACCGACTTTAACTTTACCTCGAGACACGTGCCAATCACTTCCCAACATCTACGCTTTTGCCTTTTGATCCATTGGCACTCGCTAAAATGTTTGTTTAGAAAAAGGGGTGAGATTCCAAAGAATCCCAGTAGAAACATGTTATCGTTTATAGAAAATGCGAAAAGTAAATATGATATGCGCCATGTATGCACCAATTAATGAACAATACAAACATATCATTTGTATGTATACATGAGTAGGGCCCAGCCCCACTAATCTACACCGGTTGGATTCTCACCAACTCCTAGTGTAAGTGCCTCTGACACTATTTGCTGATTTCTAGGCAAAACATGTTGATTAATAAAATATATTTATAATAATGGCATCCACATAATCATATAACTATGGCATGATATATGAAAGATAATGTCTCTACCTCGAAGATCTTTTAATCCCTTTTTGATGTGCTTCGTAAAACGTGTCGTTTCTGGCTATCGACTCTATCCTAAAATATTAAATGTACAAGAAATAGGTTATAATCTATCGAAGTATCATTTTAGACTCTTCTATAGTGTTTCTTGTGGTTATATTAGTTTATGGTGAAAATTTACCAAAATACCCCCGGGACCCCCGCCCGGCCCTGCCACACCTGACCCGATGACATGTTTTCCTAAATCTTTGACTAGGGCTATCCTGAAATATTTTCACCCAAGGAATCTATTCCTGGGGTTCGAAATCATCAAATTCAATGTCAAATCACAAAATTGCCCTTGATAGCCCCATTTTAGAGTTTTTGGGGTTTTTTTTTTTGTAATTATGCTTTTTCAGACTTTTCTGAAAAAGTGACTAATTGTAACCCTATCTATTTTTGCCTTCTAAATCCAGTGGAATCATCAAATCATTGGAAACCTCACTCCTTCTCCCAAATCTAGTCTTAGCCGAAACTGTGGTCTAGAAAAAGGAAAATTGGACTTTTGTGTTTTAGCTTCCAAAACTTGTACCTTTTCACTTCTAATCCCTTATTAAGTTATTTAAACACATACTAACCATGATTTAAAGACATTTGGGTAGCATAGCCCCTTAGGATTAAGACTTTTCTAAATTTACAATCTTGACAAAAATCACCAAACCAACCACAAACCTTAACAACAACATCATACAAGAATAGATCTAAGGTTTGTGAGGTTACCTTTAGAGATCTTAAGTTCTCTCTCTCTAGGTGTCCTCCTCTCTTTCCATGAGTTCAAAATGTGTTTTCAAAACCATGGATTCCATATAGAAGAAAGGTTTAGAAAAGGTTTCCATGAAAGAATGCAAGAAAAAAGCCTAAGAGATCAATCTTACCCTGAACTTCTTCCTCATTCTCTCTAGATCTCAAGAACTCTTTAAGCTCTCTCTCTCTCTCTCTCTCTCTCTCTCTCTCTCTCTTCTTCCTCTATGGCTGGCCGAAAATGTGAAGGGAAGAGGAAGGGAAATGTGTTTTATAAAATATCTCTTCTTTCCTCTAATCCCTTGATTTTCAAGATGCAATCTTGTTGTGACACTTGGCATTGAGTCTTATCTCCTTTTAAGTGTGTCATTAGATTTCCATTGGCTTTGAACTAATTTCGTCCCCCTTTTGGTTAGCATAAAACCGTCCCCCTTAATGCTATTCCTCACCAAATGGGTTTTCTCCAACTAATCCAACTATGCACTCAAGTAGTGTACCATTATCATCACTAATCATGATTACTATGTCTATATAGCATTATTTTAATGCAATTAGACATGTGCTCATTTTCATAAATCATAAACTAATCCCCTCATCATATGATAATGACACTTGGCATATTTAATCCCATTAATCATTTTTCCCTCCATTTTTCTTGTGCTAGGCCAAAATTGCAAGAAAAAGGGAAATAAAATTGCCTCAACATTTCCATAATTCACCATAATTCAATTAAATGGATTATGCATAATTCCTTCTAATTTCACAACTCTTGATTTATTCCAAATATACATTCCCATTTATTTTCCTTAATTAATTGAAATTAACTTCAATTAATTGAAAAATAATTAATTTTGGTCAAAATTGGCAAAATTATGATTTTGCTATTACCTTTGTAATCTAATTCATTTCTTTAATTAATTTTATTATTTTCTTATGAATATTCACCATTTTATTGAATTTCTTGAATAATTACAATATATTCAGTGAATATAAAATTCGGGGTGTTACATGATAGGTCAAACTAGTGAATTAATCCAATAGCCGGTTTGGTCAAGAGACAGATTGACCATGCATCTTAAATTTTATATTTTTTTATTTCCTTATTAAGACAAAAATGACTATTGCTTAGTAATTTTGTTTCATTGGATTATGTGTGGTTTATACATAAAAATATTCTATATACTTATGAATTAATACTTTTTTTATTTAATTAGTATTTAAGTATAATAGATTTGATCACAGATTGACTTTGATTTAAACTATTGAATTTTTAATCATGGTTGAAATTGGTTTATTGATCGATCCAATTTTCAGTACCTTAGTTTCATTGCAATATGTTCCCATGTTTTTATCAAACTATTTCTCAAAGCAAGTTTAGAAAATAATATTGGAATTGTTTGTTTCAAAAAATTTAAAATAAAAGATAATGGAACCATAATTTTGTTTTTCGCTTAAATTAAAACATTAACATTATAGAAAAATGGTCAAATTATATAAAACCCTTCTAAAATTTTGGCCAATTGTATAGAACTTCCTTGACATTTCAAAGTTTAAATTAAATCCCCTTTACCTTTTATTTTGTTACCTAGAATCCCTTGCCGTTAATTCAGACGTGATATATTTCATTAAAAAGATAACGATGAATTAACGGCAAAAGGTTTAGGGTAACAAAATAAAAGGTTGGAAGGTTTAATTTAAACATTAAAATGTTAGGGATGTTCTATACAACTTACCTAATATTAGGGATTTTATATAATTTAGCCTATAAAAATTTGTTAAAATATAATTAAGGGTTAAGGAGCAAATTTATCAATGAAGTTTTGTCTGAGGAGCGTCTGGCATAAAAATGTTTTAGAAGGGGCAAAAATACCAATGAACAATTAAAAAACGGCGTCCAGCAAAAAAAACTGTTAAATCCGTACTAACGGTGTTAAATTATAAGAGAAGAAAAACCTTAACGGCGTTAGTACGAATTTAACGGTTTTTGTGTTGAATACCCCTTTCTAATTGTTTATTGGTATTTTTGCTCCTTCTAAAATATATTTATGTAAGACGCTCTTCAGACAAACTTAATCGATAAATTTAATCCTTAACCCTATAATTAAATATGAAAATGAAGAGGCCGGGTAAAGGCTTGAACATCTTTATATAGTACACCGGCAAAAAAAAAAAAAAACACTTTTATATAGTACAAGCACAATGTCACACGATGAGATGGTTTCGGAGGAAAGTTTAAATGGTTATATCTTATTGAGACAAAAAATGGTTATAATTAATTAATCACAGGACTAACATTTAAGCGCTACAATTTGTTTCTGGGGCAAGTACGTAGTGTTTTTGAAACGCCACAAAACTTAAGAAAATAATTGTTACAGCCGCATTTTTTTGTAATAGTGAGTGAATACTGTTTTTAATCATCTTATCTATATGGATGTATATTCCAATTACAAGATTTTTATATCTTTTTTTTTCAACAAGAAATGCATTAATTCGGAAACCATAAGTACAAAGTCTTTGTGCTAAGCCTAAGAATGTAGAACTAAACAAATCACCTGAAACAACAAAACACAACAAAAACTAAAACATACTCTAGAACAGACTCAAACTCAAATAAAGCAATCAAAGGAACAGAATAATAACGAGCGAAATCCAGGCAACAAAGCCAACAAAGAAACTTCAAAGCATCATTTAACAACAATTTCTGCAACTAAAATGAGGGTCGCAATAGCCAAATTGAATGGCAAGACCCATCCGTTGAAGCTTTAGCAGCACCTGAGACTGCTAAATCTGCTTCACTGGGAATCCACTCACAAGAAGGGTTCTTGACAAATTTCTTTGAGATGAAACAGTTCTCAAGGAGAGAATCACATCTTCTGTCTAATGATACCAAATGTTGATTTGCATTATGAACAAATACTAGTCTATCCAACTCGAGATGTAAAATTCCTGGGCAACCATCTGAGAGCCAACCAATAGATCCCAAAAAAATAGACTAATACTTCCCCCAATAATCAAAACACATGCACAACAGAATATGATTTTTCTAAATGCAATTTGACTATTCTTAAATCTAACCTTATCAGAGCACATATCTTCCCACAGCTTCCATAATAACCAAGCCCCAAAAATTTTCATCAACTCATGTACACAGTGTAATACCCCAAAATTTGGGATTGAAGTCTTGGAAATAAGCCTAAATTAAGTGGACTACTAAGTCCCAATTTAGTAGAAGCCCAAATTTATCTCCTAATGATTCTTATATCTTTGGGGTATTAAGAAAGTAAAACGGTGAACTTTGGAGAATATAATTATGTTTTTGGTGAAATCGCCTATGAGATAGTGAGTTTGTCATGTGATTATGAAGGAACAAATGATTAGGAAAAATTATGAAATTTTACAGGATGAAAGTAGACATCCTAAGCTTTAATTTGATAGGTCATATGACTCAATTAGAGCTATATACAAAAAGATATGAATTTTTGAAGTTAGCCCAGAAAAACTAGAAATTTTCTGGAACAACATGCAAAGATTGAAATTCTGGGACTTTTGTGATTCCATCTAGCAAAAGTTTATATTTTCCCTTGAAACTTGACTCAATAAGGGTTCTATAGGCTTTTGAATCACTCTAATTCGATTTTTCTAGAATTAGTTATGATTTGTCAAAGTTTGGGCAGAAATCTGCCAGAATTTTGTAAAATCCGAATTTTGGAAAAATGGTGTAATAAAGTAAATATCATATAATAAATATCATTCTTCTCCTTCCTTCAGCCAAAACCGTGCAGCACAGGTCTGAGATAGAGATAGAAGAGTTGAGAATTTTAAAGAGAGAAGGAGAGGAAAAAGCTTGTAAAGGTAAGTGATTTCTTCGGTAAATCAGTTCTTAATGCGTGTAACTCCACTCCTAAGCTATTCTTCTATGTGATTCAAGGTTTGGAAGCTCATCTTTTGGTTTTTCAAAGGTTAGGGTTTCAGCCAAGAAGAGGAAAAGCTAGTGGGAGCTTGAGGTAACTTCCAAACCTTTGTATATTGACTATTCTAGCTACTGTAGACAACTTAATCGGTGAAATTTCGCCGGATTATCTTTGGTTCTAGAAAAGGAAAATGGGTTTGTGGGGCTGTTATGCCGCCCAAATTAATACTAAATGGTAGTTGTAACCTAATGGAATAGTCAATAAAATGGTTAGGAGTAGAAAAAAACGTGTTTACGGAGCTGAAACTGAAAAAACCCTAATTTTTCCTAAATTCTTATAAGTTTCAGCCAGCTCTAGAAATGGGTTTTAGAGTTAGATTTTTAATGATTTGATAGTTCCATTGGATTCAGGAGGGAAAATTAGGTGGGGTTACAGTTGGGAACTTTTTTGGAAAAAGCCTAGAAAGAATAATTACGGAAACGCCCCTAAAACCCTAAAAATAGGGCTGCCAAGGGCAATTTCGTAATTTGATATTGAATTTGATAATTCTGAGTCAGGAAATGGATTCCTTGGGTGAAAATATATAAGAATAACCCATGTCAAAATTTCAGGAAAAGTACAGTCGGACCGGGTACAGCGGGTTCGGGCCGGATCCCTGGGGGTATTTTAGTAATTTTTCATGATAGACTCATATAACCCCCAGAAACACTATGGAAGTGTCTAAATAGTACATTTGACATTGTAGGATCGAATATGGAGCCCTGAGCTGTTTGCACGTAGATCGAGGTACGCTTTTCGAGGCGGAAAAAAGGTTAAAGTAGGGGACTTACTTTACTTGCATGTGTTTGATATCTTTGCTTGTGTAGTGATGCATGTGATTGCTTTACTTGATTGTGTAGGGTATATTTGAATAAATGAAGCTCTGTTTCTGTTTTGCTGTAGCAATAGTTTTGTTACATGAAACATTGAGCATGCAGAAATGTCATTATGAGGCATGCATCTAGATAAAGCTAACATGTCATATACATAGCATCTATCATGAATGCATTATGATATTTGTTTCCTACTGAGATTCTCTCGAATCTCACCCTCCCCTACCAACAATTTAGACAGGGCAAGTAGCTCGTAGAGGGAGCGACTAGGACTCCTTCGAGATGAGAGTTGGTAGTTGGTTATCAATGAGTTGTGAAGACTGTATATGATTCGGTTGAATATATGGTTATGAATTTGAGATGAGATTGTGTAATCCCCATTTGAAGAATTGTAATGGGCAATTGTGCCCTGTGTATCTTTAGCGAAGGTATGTACCTGGGATTGCCGGGATGATTATGTTGTGCACTCTGATATTTATATGAATGTGATTTATCTTCGCGTAGTAATTGTATTCGAAATGTGAATATGAGACTAAGTTTATAAATAATTTCGAAAGGTATTTGTGAAAACCCCGTCATGTGATGGGTTAGTAAATGTTATTTGATTATTATTGGTCTCTATTTCATTTTAATTAATCGCATATTTCGGATATAATTACGGAGGAGGTTACATACAGAGAGCATGACTCACCAGATTTAAACCAACTCCGTTTAGAGCCAAATTAGCATCCTTTGATGATTTCAATCCTAAATCGATATAAGTAGAGAGGCTAAGAAGATTGAAAAATCCACTAACCTCATCGTCCATATTGCACAGCGGTGTCTGCAGATGCTTCTTATCCAAATGCCTCTTCTCCTCCATCGTCGGCGCTGGCGCAGGCGCCGCACCTCCTAGAGGGGCCCAACGGAGATCAGCCCCATCCTTCTAATCAGAATACCATCAGGCCTTTGTATGTAGAGATCCTTGCTCGACTGACATCCCTTCATGATTTCGACCCCCATTGGACTGCGCCCTACCACCAGTGTTCCCCTTCCCTGCCCCATCCATCGACCCCACCAACCTTGTCTCACTGAACCAAACTCCCACCAATACCCACACCCATTGCAACCACCATTGTGCACCGGACCCCAACTGGAATAAGAACGCCAACCATGGTGACGTAATCCCATGATGGGTACCCCCAAGACAGAGGAAAGGGGGAACCCTAGCAGCCTCCCGAAAGTAGCGTGAGGGTTCCATCCACCATACAAGATTTTTATATCTGTTTCTTCATTCAATTCTATATTAAGAATATATTTTTCTCCTCACGGCTTTAATAAAGTTATGTCGGTAGGATCATAATTAATTAAATACCGAAATATCTCGCTTTTGGTTTGCAATCACTCAAAAGCAGCAAGACAATTTAATTTTTATCCACGAAAAAAGCACATATGTTCTTTCAAATCAATGCTCGAAAACACTTCAACATTGTGGCATCAATTAGGGTAGGAAATAATTTCACCCAGCACTATCCGCCAAGATAAAAGAGAACCAATTATTCGGATTTTTCAGGCAATTAATTACAGACAATAAATATGGATAATTTCTATTATCATTTTATTATAGCCGTTGGACTAAACTAATACTGAGCACCTCCTTCAATCTATCTTAAACATAAGGTTACGTGTTCAACCTTCTGTGACTATGATGCGTGCGTGAGTTCTTTCAGTTATAGGTGATAACAAAAAAAAAAAAAAAAAAAATCTCTTGCCATTTTTTTTATAATATTTATTTTTGCCAAATTATTACCTCTTATATAATAAAGAAATTTGAGAAATATTTTATACATCAAATAAATTTATTGGATGTCTTCCTTAATTTTGAAAGAAATTATATAATATGTTGATTCAATATCACGTATTATATAAAAAATTTAAAAGTTACTCAGACACTCAGTGATATTTTAATCTAATTCCATTTTGTAAGATATGTAAAATATGTTTGGATTAGCTTATTTTTTAAGAATAAATACTTATTATTTAAGTCAAGATAACATTTTTCTCATATACTTATTTTATATATAATAAATCATAATTTATAAATAATTATTATCTAAAAATAAACCATTCTAGACAAACAAGTAACTTGTATACACGGAGAGACGCACACTTTTGTACGCTTGAATATTCACATCCGGATTTAATGGTTGAAAAATGGCTTAATCCGGCGTCCGAGATTATGTCGTCGTACGTTGTCAGCTTTGCTATAGTTTTCAAAAGTGAAATATAGACGGTTCTAAAAATGATTAATAACATTTTAAATTCCAGCCATACTTTCAGACAATATAATAATTTTTTGTTCCTAAAAAATATGCGTACTTTTAGAGGCAGAATATCACTTTCAAGTAATCTTTTTTTTTTTTTTTTTTAAACTTTTCAAGTAATTAATCTTTATTACAAGCTCATGTTGGGATCAGTTGAATATATCTGTGTGTGTGTGTGTTTTCCCCCATTATTGGCTGTTTTAGGCCCTTAAGTGGGTTAATTTATGTATTATAAATTCAGATTAAATTATATAATTACTTCTGATAATAGATTGCTCCAAAATTTGATTTAAGATGTAACACCCCAAATTTTATATTGACAAAAAATATATTATAATTAATTGAGAAATTCAATAAAATGGTAAATATTCATGAACTTGGATCTTGTGAATTTTGAAATATTCATATTTATAAGGAAATGGGCAAATTAATTTATGAAAGGAATTAAATTATAAAAGTGATAGCGAAATCATAATTTGGCCAATTTAACCCGAGATTAATTATTTTTCAATTAATTGAAGCTAATTTCAATTAATCAAGGAAAATAAAGGAAAATGTATAAATTGAATATTCTTAATGGAATAAATCAAGAATTGTAGAATTAGAGGGACTTAGGCATAAATCAATTAAGGGGAATTATGGAATTAGTGAAACACATTTTTCCTTCCATTCTCCTTCCTAATTTCGGCCAACACATAAAATTAAGGGGAATAAATTAATTTTATCATCACATGTCCAAAATGCTACAAGAAAAGAATAATGATTACAATGGTAAGGTATAACATGAAATATGGACATGATGATCATGGTAGGGTGATGGTAAGAGAGCAAGTAAGTCAAATTATGAGGAAGTATGACATAAAGTGAAGAGGTATGGTGGAAGCATGGAGGGAGGCATGATGGAAGACATGTGTTACCATCTCAATCCTTGATGAGATCAATGGTCAAGAGGCAAGAAGACTTAAATTAATAAAACACAACCTCTCCCCTTTCCATGAGCACATTCGGCCAAACCAAAGAAAAAATAGAGAGAGAGAGAGAGAGAGAGAGAGAGAGAGAGCTTGAGGCATTTTGAAAATTTAGAGAGAAGGAGGAAGAAGATTAAGGTAAAGTATAGTTGTTGATTTAGTGATTTAGCTTCCTATCCTTGTGTAACACTTCCTCTAAGGTTCTCTTCTTCATGAATAAATGTGTTTGGCAAGTCAAGATTGGAAGCAAGAGGGTAACTTCATGAACTTGTTCTTTTGTGGTTGCTGTGTTTTTTCTTGATATCTTTTCAAGTTTCATGGTTGGTTTGTGAGTTTGAAAAGCCATAACCCTAACGGGTTATGCTGCCTAAACTTCCTTGAATCATGGTTAAGAAGTGTTTAAATGAATTAACAAAGGATTAGAAGTGGAAAAGTATAAGTTTTGGAAACTAAAACACAAAACTCCATTTTCCTATTTTTGTGAAACTTTCGGCCAGAACCAAAACAAGGTTAGGAGCGGAATTTTCATGAAATTAATGGTTCCATTGGATTCAGTAGGCAAAAATAGATAAACTTATAGTTGGTCACTTTTTCAGTAGAGGCCAAAAAAGCATAATTACGAAAACGCCATTAAAACTTGAAATAGGAGCTGTCAATGGTATTTTCATAATTTGACGGTGAATTTGGTAATTTCGAGCTCGGAAATGGATTCCTTGGGTGAAAATACGTTAAAATAGCCCTAGTTAAATTTTTGAAAAAACGTGCCATTGAGCTAGGTATGGCCGGAGTCCCGGGGGCATTTTGGTAAATTTTCATTATAGACTAATATAACCACCCAAAGCACTATAGAAGTGTCTCAACTATACATTTGACATTTTAGAACCAAGTAGAGAGCTCGAGGGATTGACACACAAATCAAGGCACGTTATTCGAAGATCAGGGAAGGGCGATTAAGATAGGGAACTTACCTCTGCTGCATGTATTTGATATTTGTACTGGTGTATTGATGCATGTTATTGCTTTGCTTGATTATGTGAAAAATATATGAATAATTGAAGCTCTGTTTCTTTTTATGTTATGGCCATACGTATGTTGATTGAAACATTGAGCACACATATATGTCATTGTGTGAGCATTAGTTATGTAATGCCAGCATGTCATGCATTAAGCACTTATCTGGCATACATATTGGTATTGCTTTTCTACTGCCAACAATTTAGATAGGCGAAGACAGAAGCTATGCTGAGAGCAATAATGAGAACCGTATGAAGGGGATTGCGGTGGTGGAACGAAGATGAGAAGATATTTCCGTTTTACTGGGACGGGTTTAGACACCCATGTAGCGCTGTGAGGCTATAATAGTTGTAATTATCAAGTACAAACCCCTATGAGGAATTTCTGTAATCGTGTACGTAATATCAGTATATTTATGCTATTCCTGTGTTGCTTACCGAATTGTGTATCGTTTTCCGTAATACTTGGAAATAGGTGAAAATAATATGAGAGTGTGACATAAGAAGTTAAAATCTTGATGGCTTAGAAAATTGAGGTGACCTTTGACAAGATTGTCTAATTTGAGAGTTTAAATAAACTCCTAAGCCGTAACAGTGGCGTATGGTAAACTCGAATTGTAAAGTCATAAAAGTTGACTTTTATCATTAAATAGGTATTAATAGTGTGTAATTAGATAATTAAAATATAAATAATGAGAATAATTTGATTAAAATATATTTTAAATCCAAATAATTAAAATTAAATTTATCAACATTCATGAGTTATCATCCTTAATTTAAAAAATTTTATAAAATTCATATATAAAGCTAGCATGATCAAAATGAAAAAATTAACATGAGTTTAATAGTAAGTTAACACGATTTTGTAAGATAGAAACGTAAAAACGGTAAACTTGTGCGGTGTGTAAACTCACAAGTTTAACCAATTTTACAACTAACACGAGTTTACTTGAGATTCAACACGATTTTGTAAGTTAGAAATGTAAAAACGGTAAACTCGTATGGTGTGTAAACTCGCGAAATTAACTGAGTTTACAACTAACACTACTACAGAAGGCACTTTCAACGATCGTTTTTATGCCCTTTAGACGACCGTTTTTAAGGGGACGTGTATGTGAGTGTCGTGGAAAGTTTTGAAATAGACGACCGTTTTAAAATGGTCGTTGTAAGAGAGTTACAACGACTGTTTTTAGAAAACCAGTCGTTGTATGTCATCCCCGAGCAGCCATCTGGTACTTTTATCATAGGATACAACAACTGTTTTTATAAAAACAGTCGTTGTATCCCTCTTTTTTTTTTTAAAAAAAATGTTGTTTGCTTTTCATCAGTTATATCTTTATAGGTCTTTGTCTTCCAATTATATAAATCAAATTGAGTTCCATTGGCCCATAATAGATTCAACTATATATATACACACAATTAATCACCAAGATTCCAGAAAGATTTCTTTTTAATTGTAGAGGAATAATCAAATTCATACATTAAACATATTATCATTAGCAACAACATATTCTCTATTAAATTGTGAAAGATAAAAGGAGGCAGGAGAACACGCTTTGAATAAGAAGGTAAAACAGAGAATATCTGAAAGGAAGAGGCGACAATATTTCGTAAGACAAGGCGAGGGATATGGAGAGAATCACAAACAGATACAATTTCATTCATAGATTAAATTGAGAAAAATAATACCTTTTGCTTGTAAAGATCATTGTTGAGAAGATCCCTAGTCATCTCCTCAAAGAAATCGACTTAAAAAACTAAAAGTTCACGCCTTTAGCCGCACTCAAAAAACCAATAGAGGACGACAAAGAACAGAGAGCAAGGATGATGGTCAGCAAAGTCATCGGAGAGCAATGTGTGAGCAAGAGGCAAAGGGGAAGTCCGGGTCAGATAGGGAGGCGCGACACAATGTGAGCTCTTTATAGGATCGACGTGACACAATGTGAGCTGAACAAAGGCGAGAATGGTCTGATTTGGGGATTATATGGCAGAGTTTCAACGACTGGTTTTCAAAACCAGTCGTTGAATCCCACTTACAACGACTGGTTTTCAAAACCAGTCGTTGAATCCTTCTCCTATATTTACATCCATGCCACCGCGTTATTTTCTACTACTGTTTTTTCAAAACAGTCGTAAATTGGTGTCGTTGAATCATCTTTTTGTAGTAGTGTAACATGAGTTTACCTGCGATTCAACACGATTTTGTAAGTTATAAACGTAAAAACGATAAATTCGTGCGGTGTGTAAACTCGCGAGCTTAATTGAATTTATAACTAATACGAGTTTACCTGTAATTCAACACGATTTTGGAAATTATTAACATAAAAATGGTAAATTTAGAGAGTCTCAACTCACGAATTTGACAACAATAACCTCCATTTTTAGACATTAAATGTCTCTTCAAATAAGTAAGATTGCGAGTTTAAATCTTCAGTCAAGATTGAAGAGTGTGCAGTGTGATTTCTCTTTTCTGTTTAAACAAAAAAAAGAAAAAGAAAAGTAAGATATGATTTAGAATTTTGAGTCATATTATATATCTATGACTTAATTTCATTTCCGGCGTATAAAAAAACATATATCTATGACTTAATTACAACAATTCTAGTTCAAGAAACATTAAGGCTTATTAATTACTCCATAATTCCAGGCATATTGTAGGTTCAGCATAGATCCAATTTAATAATCATTATTAGATTTTATTAAAAAATAGTGAATAATTTTACTTGGTGCGCTTTACTTTATATGAGAGGAGAATAACGTGTGACTTGGTTGATTAAAATATATTCTTTTCGTCCTTAAAGTATAATGATAGGCCAATATCTAATCAGTTTCAGTTCTTTCGAAAAACACATTACAATCTGCACGGATTGGATTCTATTCCTTTCCAACTACGACAATTTTTTTTTTCAATTATTGAAGGTGATCTTCATTACATGTCATCCTATAAATTGTACTCTTATATTTTTGTGTTTTATATATGTTATATATCTTTATCAGAATATTAACCATTTCTTTAAAAACAAAATACTACTCTCCCAGCATGGTGGAGATCTAACCCAAATAATTGAATAAAAATGAGATAAGGGATGGATTGAAAGTTACGTAATGATCAGATACAACCCTTCTATCAATCACTAATTTAATCAAAATTAACAAATGAGAGGATTCCACAAAATTAAGTTTGTAAAAAGTCGTACGTGTATGTCTATATATGTGTGTGTGTGTGTGGGTACTTGTTGATGCTGATTCATCACTACATATACTAGGCAACATAATATGATCAATAAGACCAGCGGAAGAGGTCATTTTCGAGGGGTTACCTTTAGTAGTGAAAGGAATTTGATAATTAATTAGTATCATCACTTTTGTTTTTGGGTAGAGAATTTTGTCTCTCCCAAATCGCCATTATTACATGAACAGCCACAGAGAGAAAGCGACTTTGTGGAACTCCTAAATGCAGCTAGCAACAAAGCTTGGGTCAAAAGCTGAAATTTTATCAAAATGTAGAATATCAGCCCAAGCTTTATATAAATCAAATCATTCATGTTATTTATAATTTATTATAAATTAAGCTAGTTTTTGTTTTGTTTTGTAAGGATATATGGTAAAATAAAATATAAAAATTCTGTTCATAAATAATGTTTGTCGATGATATGATTTTAATTAGAATAGTAATGCATGTAATAATAAACGGTATCAATTTATTTCTCATAAATCACAAGAAGGAGTTGGCAAAAAAAATCACAAGAAGGAAAATTATTATTGGAATTTGCAAAAATTTATATGTGCGTGTGGCTAAGAGTATCCAAATCAACAACTAAAGATAAATTCCGTTCAAAATAGAAGTGAGTTTTGTTTCCTTCAACAAAAGTCTTTTTATAAGCCTTGTTAGGATTGAAACTTTAAAAACATATATACTTAAAAAAACCCAATTATCTGCTAAATATATTGGACTAGAATTTTATATTTTATTACATAAATGTAATATAATAAGTGTGACGAAAAATATGAGGGAAAATTAATTCATTAGTATTAGGTTGATTCCTATAATTTATTTTGTTTGAATTATGCCCACCCTTAGTTTTAAATAAGAG
Organism: Inga laurina; assembly: GCA_963855925.1. NCBI lineage: Eukaryota > Viridiplantae > Streptophyta > Magnoliopsida > Fabales > Fabaceae > Inga > Inga laurina. Next base: position 5,515,365 of record OY979705.1, read on the forward strand.
TGAATTTGGCCGGAAAACAATTATTAATAATCTTCTGGACTATCTTTTTTTGAATGAATACTGGAATATATTAACTTAGTAAAGGAGTAATACAAGAGCAGGTTTATGAGAGCCTAAGTCAAATAAACTCAAAAGCCTATCCTTGAGCAACAACTGCCTCTCAATTGAAAGGTGGTGGGTGATCAAGAATAATAAAATTTCCTCTAATACTATGTGTTAAACTAGCTAGAAGATCAGCTAAAATGTTATGATATCTAGGAATATGAGTGATAATGACCTGCTACTTCTTAGATATCCAAAGCCTAACATCGTCATTAACCTCTTTAAACGGGTGAATAGTATTCTAACCCCTTGATAGTAAACTGATAGCCTCCAGACAATCTGTATAAATCATGATACTCTTCAAATTCTTGCTCCAGCAAATCTGAAGGCCTTATATGATTGTAATAATTTCAGCCACCATTGGGGGAACTTGAGTGAGCTTGCTCATGTAGCCACAGATTTAGCTTCCACCCTTTCCTTTAATAACTCCTGCACACGCACTCTGGCATGAAGCTAAGACTGAACCATCTGTCTCCAACGTGCTATAACCAGGTCGTCCCATAATAACACCTCCACTTCCATTATCTTTTGGACTATCTTTAGGACAACAATGTTCTTCTGCAAAAAACTTACTCCCACCAATCTATAAGGAATATTTTTCTCTTAAATAGGAACAAATCCTTTTTGTCTAAAATTTTAAACTAATTTTTTCATTTTTACTATAATTAAATATGTGTCAATTATCTCCCATACACTCTTTTTAAATAAGGGTATAATTGAAAAGAAAAATATGAAAGTTACACATAAATATTTTTAACTAACATTTTGAATCGCGTGATTTTAATAATTATTCCTTATAAAAAAGAACCTTATGGAGTATTCATAGTAAGGACCAAAGTGGTTGGGGATTTATTTTTGTCTTTATTTAATAATTTGAATATTGTGCAATGGTCAAACATATTAAATGTGCTAACTAAAATAAATGCATGAGATTGAAATAATGCTGTTGATGGTCATCAAAATTCTCTATTTAAAGGACCCCAAGGTAAAGCTAGTCTCCGCACTGGTCCTCCCCCCCCCCCCCCCTCTCTCTGAGATTTCAAAAGCATCCACACTAGCTTCTTCTTCTTCTTCTCCCCCCCCCCTCTCCCCTTCTCTCACTGAGATTTCAAAAGCATCCACACTAGCTTCTTCTTCTTCTTCTTCGTCTTCCTGTTACGCATCAATTAAGGTCTGATATGGCGAAGAGAACAGTTGCAGAAGTAGAAAGGGGTGGTCATGAAGTTGACAACATGAAATGGGTTTATGATTCTTCAGTTGATCATAAAGGAAGAATTCCCTCACGACCTTCCACTGGCTCTTGGAAAGCTTCCTTCTTCATTATCGGTATCTTTCTCTCTTCTTCTTTCTCTTCATTTCTAACTATTATATATTCTTCATCAATTCCTTAATTAATTTCTTCATGCTTCTTGTTCTTGTTCTTCTTCATCATCATCGGTCATCTCTATTTTTTTCTGCAAGTTTTCACTCAAGGTCGAATAACGGCGTTCAAGTTTGTTATTTTCTTGTACTCTAGCCTTTAATGGTGGTCCAAAAACTAATCCCAGTAAATATACAAAATTAATGTTCTTTCTGAAATAAGGATTTGCATGTGTTGCTTGTTCAACACGATTGAATATTGTTAGTGGCGTTTGTTCCCTGTGGTCTCGTGGTGGCAATATCCCTTTAACCTTTTTTTTTTTGGTTTTTAATACTGGAACCATCAATTTGTCTTAGCCGCATATATAAAATATATACTTTCTCCTAAGAATATTATTTACTGTACATCAATATTATTTATATCAAATAGGTTTACGTATACTTTTAGTCTTTTAAATTTAAAAGGGCTTCCATTTTAGTTCTTTAATTTTAAAAAATGTGTTTAATTTTTAATTCTTTTAAGTTAACACCTAACACAATTAATTTCACTAATAAAAAATCCTGAGTCAACAAATATAAAATGCCAACTCAATAAATTTAAAATGTTTATACTTCTTTTTGATAATATTTAAAATAAAATTAAAATATAAATTTGGCTATATTGAAGAATTAAAATTTGGATATGCCAGTATTTTTTTTTTTTTTTGTGATGATATGCCATCATTTTAAATTTGTTGACTCATTATTTTCCGTTAGTTAATGGTGTTAACTTAAAATAACTAAAACACACTTTTTTTTAAGTTAAAAACTAAAATAAAGCTTTTTCTAAATTTAAAAATGACCAAAAGCATACAAATTGCATAAGTTAAAAGTAGTATTCATTACTCGTATTATGTAAGGAAAAATATGTATAGCTATTTTACTGTTCTTCATAAAACGAAATTAGAATTCATGTATATACTATTTAATACTAGTAACTTTTTTTGTGGCAAACAATCCGATGTTTGGTATTACTCCCAATTAATTCAGATTTAGTAGTTGCTCCACTTTCTTCTTTTGTTTCCTCCATTATTTGAATTAGAAGTGAAGTGAACATTTTGTCCTTTTGGTTTTATGCGTGTCATCACTTAATGCTAAGTTGACACTACGCACTTTAAAAATTTCTCATATCTTCCCAGTTTATTATTTGAATTCATCAATAAAAATCATGAAATAATTTTTTCAACATTTAAATAGAATATTGAATTTTATAAAATATTTAATATTTGTGTTTCCACCGATTCATGATAATTAGGACGTGATAAATGTTTGAAATTAAAGAATCTGGACTTGTTGACCTTGCGGAGTAAACTAGTCTGACCTTGACAACTACGAACATAGCTGGGAAAACGGGCTGGTGGGCCGGTTTAGGCTTGAGTCTAAAAAAGCACACTAAATGTGCAACCCGACCTATTTATATAAAGCCCGCGGGCTTTACATCTATTTAACTTTTTTTCTTTTTTTTTTCTTTATTTTCTTAAAGACTAAAATACCTAATTTAAAACAAAAATATTATCTAAGTTTAATAAAACACAAATACTAATACTTAAGTCCAAACCATAATTAACGTCCAAAACTAATTAAACAAGTTCACAGCTACAATCAAGCAAGTCTACACGCTTCAAATGTCAGTAATAATAGAATACTTGATTTGGATTTTGACATACACATACAAAAAAAGAAAAAAGAAAATAAAAAAAGAGAAGCTTCAAATGAGGTATGAGTAAGTGTGAGAGCGTTTCTGATCTGAGGGTTATGTTAGGTTAGGTTAACTCTGCCTCCTGACCATTGCTTGCTGCCCTTTGCCCAGTTAAAAAATAAAAAAGTTAAACGGGCCTAAAAGAGCCGACTCTTTTAGGCCTGCCTCCTTTTTTTCACCTTAAATTATAAGTCCGGCCCTTGACGGACTCGACCCGATTTCCCAACTCTATCTATGAACCCATCAATACCTCCTGATCTGTCAAAAGAATCATATTAATTGTGACTGTTCCTTGAGGTTTTCAACTATTTATGACCCTCTCAAACATCACTAATAGTCTAATAGATTCTCCTCATGAAAATTCTTTTGCATATTAATTAAAAAAAATGATTATTGTGTATTTGTGTTGCAGCGATTGAGTTCAGCGAGAGGTTGAGTTACTTTGGAATAGCGACAAGCCTGGTCATTTATCTCACCAAGGTCATGCATGAGGACCTCAAGACGGCCGCCAAGAACGTCAACTACTGGACCGGCGTCACCACCTTGATGCCTCTCATCGGCGGCTTCTTAGCCGACGCTTACTTGGGCCGTTACTTCACCGTCTTCGTTTCTTGCATTGTTTATCTCCTGGTACACACACCTCCTCCTCCTTCTATTTATTATACCACCTTCTCCGATGTTTAATATAAGAGCCAATTGGGATTTTTTTTTTTTTTTTCCTGGAGAGATTAAATAAGCTAAATGAGTTACTTCATCTGGTTCGCAATATAGGGCGCTTATGGAAGAATAGTTTAATCCAAAATATAAGTTACTTGTAAGATAATTAATGTTCATTTTTCAATTTTGTCTTTATAATTAATGCTCATTTTCAATTTGCCCGCTCATTAAATTTTCAAACACATTTTTCAATAAAGGTAAAAGTGAAAATTTCTTTTGATTTAGGATATGTTTAATGAGTTAATTGCCACTTCTTGTTCCCCATAAATTAGTTAAAGTGCCTTATATTATGGATCGGAGGGAGTATTAAATCATAACATATGTTGTATATAATTAAATTATATATTTAATTTATAAGTCAGACAAATTAGTTTGGAGAAAAACGATAAATATAAATATTTTAATGTAACTTATTAAGCTTCTTTAATTTCTAAAATAAAATCAACTGACTCTTGTATTAATTAGGAATGGAGGTAGTATATATGTATTATCTCTCTACCTCTGCAAAACTTAACTCTCTGAAAAAAAACAGGGTTTGGTTCTTCTCTCTATGTCCTGGTTCCTGCCTGGTTTGAAGGCTTGTGATGCAGCCATTTGCACTAAACCTAGAAAGGTTCATGAGGTGGTGTTCTTCCTCGCCATATACTTAATATCCGTAGGAACTGGAGGGCACAAGCCTTCCCTGGAGAGCTTTGGAGCCGACCAATTCGACGACGAACATGCCGGGGAAAGGCGGCAGAAAATGTCATTTTTCAACTGGTGGAACTGTGGCCTGTGCAGTGGCCTAATTCTTGGGGTGACCTTAATTGTGTATGTGCAAGACCATGTGAACTGGGGAGCAGCTGATCTTATACTCACAGGGGTCATGGCTTTGTCTTTGGTCATTTTCGTAATGGGAAGGCCTTTTTATAGGTATAGGGCTCCCACTGGAAGCCCTTTCACTCCCATGCTTCAGGTCCTTGTTGCTGCCATCTCCAAAAGGAACCTTCCCTACCCTTCTAATCCTTCCCAGTTCTATGAAGTTCCCAAGTCTCAAAGCACCAACTCTAGACTTCTCTGTCAAACCAAGACACTCAAGTAAGCAATGCTTTCACCAACTCTAGAACCAATTGCAATCTCTTTATCTTTATAGTTTGGAATTATTGTAAATCAATATTTAAACTTTTGACTCAATGAAAAGTCTTTATAGTGTTGGCTCAGGGAATTGGTAAGCACTTTGCTCATTAGGGACTTTGCTCATTAGGGAAAGCTAATCGGATTTGAACCATCTAGATTTGATCTTGGATGGTCCACATTTAAGTGTTTTTTTAAAAAAATAATAGTTAAAAAATTATCTTTATTTTATATTTTATACCCGTTAAAATAAGTTTTTAAAAAATAATATTTTCAAAAAAAAATCTAGACTATCAAAATAGATTAGGACAATTTGGATATGATTAACTCTTCCTGCTAAACACTTTGCTTAGCTGAAAAATTGGGTCCGTTGGCTCAGTTGAAACTTGGTGTATGAACTTTAACTTATTGCAATTCAACTCCTAAAATTTTAGGTCTCATGAAATATACAATTTTATTTATAAAAATAAAGGGACTAATATTTTGCAATGAGATATAGTATAGGGATTAAGTAACTTAGTCAAAACTATAAGGATAAAAAAGATGAATTTTCCCATTCTATTTATACTTTTGGCCCAAAAAGCGCTACTTTCTCATTTGCTCGGCCATAGCATTCTTGGTTGAAGGCCCAATAGTTTCTTTGTTGAGGCAATTGGGCCTCCACTTATTCATTGTTCTAAGCCTAAGGCCAGAGCTCAAAATGACATGGATTATGGATTTGTGAATGGGATTTCAGATTTCTGGACAAGGCAGCAATTCTGGAAAACAACGATGGAAGCTCATCAGCAGAGAAGCAGAGTCCATGGAAACTAGCAACAGTGACAAAAGTGGAAGAAATGAAACTGATCATCAACATGATACCTATATGGATATTCACACTCCCCTTCGGTTTGTGCGTTGCTCAAACCTCCACATTCTTCATCAAACAAGGAACAACCTTAAACCGAAACATAGTACTCAACAACAACAACACCACCTTCCAGCTACCCGCAGCCTCAATCTACACCCTCTCCGCCATAGGAATGATAATCGCTGTAACCATCTACGACAGAATCCTCGTACCCTTCTTCAGGAAACTCACCGGCAACGAACGAGGAATCACCATCCTTCAGAGGATAGGATTTGGGATGATGTTTTCTGTGAGCACAATGATAATAGCAGCATTGGTGGAACACAGAAGACTCCAAGTTGTTGATAGGAATCCCGGGGAAGGTTCGCTTTCCATGAGTGTCTTCTGGTTGGCTCCTCAGTTTCTGGTCATAGGTTTCGGAGATGGCTTCACACTTGTGGGGTTACAAGAGTATTTCTATGATCAAGTGCCTGATTCCATGAGAAGTTTGGGGATAGCATTGTACCTAAGTGTGATTGGAGCCGCCAATTTTCTGAGCAGTTGGGTGATTACTCTGGTGGATCATGTGACAGAAAAGAGTGGAAAAAGTTGGTTTGGGAAGGATTTGAATAGTAGCAGATTGGACAAGTTTTATTGGCTATTGGCGGCGATAACGACAGTGAACTTGTTTGTGTATGTGTTCTTTGCTCGTAGGTATACGTACAAGAATGCACAGAAGGTTGCCGTGGCCGATTCCTGTGAAGGAAAAAGTGATGAAAATGCATCTCATGGTACTGTGGTTTGAAACTTGGTTTATTATGTTAGATCTTATTATATATATAGAGGAAAAAGAGAGATGTGTAATATATTAATATAGTAAGAATTCATCATTAGACGATGCTGCAAAAATTTCTCATATTCTAAGTTATATGGCTTTCCTTGATGCGTTTGTTTATTCTCGTTTGTTGGAACAAGTAAAGCCTATTGCAATCAATTAGGAGGTGTATTGTAATTTTACCGATGAGTGATTTTATGATATTATTTTGAATGTAGCTAGTTTTCTGTTTTATAATCCTTCAAAGTGGCTCCATCAGCACTAGTGTTTTGATAAATATTTTTTATATTAAATACTGGAGAAATAGAAGGGTGGTTTCGTGGATGTAAGAAATTTTCTCACTCCTTCCAATTTTTTTTCCCAACACCTAACTTTTAATTAGGATTTAGAATAAATATCAGGGAGTATTTTAGAATTCCTCATCAATTTTATTTACCACATTTCATTAACTGCTCCCTCCTCATTTAGAAAGAACTATTAAAATCACGCGATTTAAAATATTAATTAAAAGTAGTAGATGTGTAATATATATTTTTCTTTTCAATTATATCCTTATTTATAAATAGAATAGATGAGAGCTAATAATAGATGAAAAATTATTACAGAGATAATGGGTGATGTATATTTGATGTGGATAAAAATAGACACACAGGTCTAAAATTTAAAATGAAAATGACTTGTTCACCCTTAATATTGTTCACTTTGGACCCTATTATTCCTCACACAAATACATTGAGATGAGAGATATCTAGAACCTTATAAAGCACTCCCTCCCTAGCCAATATGGGATATCACGCTTCACCTCTGTAGTCCTAGCGTCCTTATTGGCGCATCGATTTGAACCTGACCACTTGTAACATCCCAATTTCTTGCTAATGAAATTGTCCACTTAGTGTCCCATATCAGCTAGGAAGGGGAATGAAATGGAGCCCAAAGAGAACAATATCAAGAGCGATGTATTAGGATGTTACAAATGATATCAATCATAAGCCAGGGTAGCATCAGACCCATACTTGGGTGGTATTAGAGCCAACTTGGTTTCAGCCTAAGCTTGGGTGATATCATACCTCATAAGTTACCTTCCTGGTACTAAGGTATCATTTTCATTAAAAATAGGAATAACCCTTTTATAAGAAGACTTTGCTATCTATCTCTTACAGTGCTTATAGTTCTTCAATGGATGTTAACCCTTTTATAATTTGTTGCATCATATATATGACTTGGATGACCAAAAGAGTCATGCCAACAATAAATTCGTTTGGATCAGTAAACTTCTGTAATATGTTTCTTAACTAACAACAAACTTTTTAATTTCTATAAGGTATTGATTTCAAATCTCAATACAACATCCATTTTAGGGAGATCAATAGGATCTGTGATGATGTATATGAACTGTACTTTTTAATATTAACTCACACTTATATTCTAACAATCTTTCCCTTAAGTGTGAGTCATATAAGTATACTTCTCTTATTTCTATATTTCAAATGCAGACTAGTATAAAGTAGGTCAATAACCTATCTTTCATTTTAAAGCTCAAATACTTCATACCTCATGTACAATCATGGATTTCATTCCAATTGGGCTATGACCTCTAGACCCTTTGGTCAACCAACGTTCTGATGTAAATCTACGGGTCATAATTTTCATTATCTGTTCTTAATCCGCTCGTAGAAAAATCTGTATTAGTTTTTCAAGAACTATATCACAATAAGAATTGTATTAATTATTAATAATATATTTCAATTCACTCTACTTCTTTGCAAATGTATGCCATTGGTTAAGATCACTATCAAGTGACCATTTAGGAAGTAACCAAATAGAAAATAACATGGTTTCTTGCCATTTAATCACAAAATAAAGAGTAATGTGGTATCAGTCCATCTAACTCTCATGGCTTCATAATAATATAAAACTCAAATGATACAACCGTTATAATAAAGGAAATTCATAAAGTTCAGAAATAATTCATAAAGATAACAAAATTAAAACTTTAATTTATGGCATTGGGCCATCTAACTCTCATAGTTTCAAGCCAATAAATCTCATCACATGACTTTGGACCAGTTAATCTCAAAAAGAGAAATTAAGTCTATATGGTTTATAGTCTTTCATTTTCAGGATAAATAAAAGTCGTATGACATTTGATCATACAATAAAATAAAATGTGAAAAGGTATATGGCTTTTAGCCATATAATCTTATTATGAAAAATCAAAAGCATGTAGCTTTGAGCCATATTATAACAAAATAAGAAATCCAAACGATATAGCTTCTGGTCATATAATTTCGAAATATAATTTAGAAGTGTATGATTCCTAGCCATATTAAAATAACAACATTAATAATATAAAAGAACTTATGAGATTATATATATATATATATATATATATATATATTCATTTGCGTGTGTATAGAACAAAAATGAATAATTTAATATTATAAACAATAAATAATTGATATGGCTAAATAAAATGAAATAAAAAAATAACATAAAATAAATAAATATAAATAATAGAATATAACATAAAATGTAAATAAAATAAAAAAATAAAAATTTTAAATAAGTAAATAAACAAATGAAACATAAACAAAATGAAATAACATAATATAACAACATAAAATTTAAATAACAAAAGAATATAAAATAAGGAAATATAAATGGTGTATAAATAAGAGATTCCTTGAAAATGATAAATAAAAAAAAATTGCGAATGAGATTAAGATAAAATAAAAAAGTAACAATAATCTCTAATCTTAGCCATAAAATCCAATGTATAAAACAATTGGTAAGAAGGGTCGTCTCTTTTATTCCATATGATGACTCAGATTATTTCAGATAGATCAAATCAAGATGCCGTAAACAAAGGTAGATGAAATTGTTAGAGAAATAATGAGAGAGACATAACTTCGTTAGAGCTTCCTACTGATAACGTGTTGTAAAAATAAAAGAGATTTGAGATAAGAAATAGAGAAGAGCAAGACAATGAGAGAAAGAATGAGAATAATTCTCATTCACTCGTGTTTCTTGTGATTACAATGCTATATACAAAGGCCTCTATTTATAACTTCTAAGAGTCACTTCTAAGGGTTACAATTAATATACAATAAATGGTATAATTAATACTATATGACCCTTCATATTATTAAATAGTTTTTTAGTTTCTCAATAACGTATTTATGAATGTTGACTATGATATGAGTCAATGAACATCCACATAATTAATATTCATAACAAAATTCTCTTTATTCTTTTTTTATGGGTACCAAACATGACCTTAAAGAGTACCACAATGGCCTTGGATGATGCAAGAAACCTCCAAGCGCACGCGGGGATCTCTCCCCTGGAGTTTCTTTGTAGCTTCCAACAAGCAGCATTTGATTTTTAGATTATTTAAATTTTATTTTCTATTATACTTTATACATCAATATATTGAAGTAGAAAACAAAAGCTTAATTAGTTCGAAATGTATTATAGATGTTTCTCATATGATCACATAGCTAGAATCAATTTGTTTGAAACCCACACATTATATATCCTCTGTACACACACACACACGAGCTGGTTCTGGAATCAAATACTAACAACTGATAAGGTCTCTCTTGTAACAACTAATCATTCATCGCTGATGACTTTATAGACATGCAAACTTTCATTTAATTAAGAGGTTGTGAGTTAAATACCATTTAGAACTTAAAATTGTGAATGCCAATCTAATAGGAAAGAAATTAAGTGAAGAGGAAGCGAAGAAAAGAATTAGTGAAAACACTCATTTTCCCCACACGGCGTTGTTTGTCTTGTTCATCACCAAATCTAATCACAGCTCCATCATTTAGAGACACCATCTGACACCCAAAAAAAAATAGGGGAGAATTACTTTCAAATCTCGTCTAAGAGAAAAAAAATAAAAAAATAGTCTTGTTGAGAACTCTATAAATGTGAATTGACAACTCCAAAGGTTCGATTGATCACTTCATGGGATCAATTTTTCATATTTTCTCTTAGAGGAGACTTAAATATAATTTTTTCAAAAAAAATTAAATCGAACCTGTGGGGGGCTCCTGATACCCGAGGTATGCCATTCATAGACAGCAGAGCACAAAACAACGCAACATAGCTGTATGTAGCACTCACTGCTGTTTTAAATATAGGATAAAATTGATTTTTTTGAGGTATTGAGGAAGCTAAATAAATTATTTAATCATATCATATGTTTGTGTATATATATATATATATTAATTTATTAGTCAAATTAAATAGTTTGAAGAAAAAATAAAAATAAAAATATTTTAAAATAATTAAATTAGTTTTTTTAATCTCTCTAAAAAATTAACTCTACCTTATATTTAGGACTAGATAGAATATTATTTCCCTGCCGATCTGTCGCCCCCTTTCCTACTAATTAAATTGTATCTCTTGTTTCTGTTTCTAAGGACACAAACTCTGATTCAATTTGCTTATTATCAGGACATGTGCCTTCTGGAGAGACTGACAGACCTCCATGAGCCTAGATTATTCCCTCATCGTAAAATTAAAAGGAACACTCGTTTTTTAGAACAAGCTTTCCTCTTTCCTTGGTGCTTCACAAGTTTAAAGAATATTGCTATGTCCCTTCCATCCACAGGCAATACTCTGAAACTCTATATTTTGTTTTTCACAATCTCATCATTCACATCTGCATTTCCTTACTATCAGAATTACTATTGTTCTTGTACTTCTTACACATTTTCAATAATTATTTCTTAATTTAGAGCTACAATCACATCAAATTTTCAGAATCTCTCAGCTAAAGCATGAGTGTGAATCGATACACTTTTCTTTTTGTGTTTTCTTTTTTCTGGCATCACTCTTTTTGTGTTTTCTTATGTTTCGTAATTAATCTTCAAATGTTAATGGTCTTGTGGTGCATAGGAATGAAAGCGCTCTGATGATTAAGAGCTTGTTCAACCATCTCAAAAGTGTCTTTTTTGTGAAAAAAGTTCGGTGTTGTCATGTGTTTGTGTTGGCATTTCAATAATTGGGTTTTTTTTAAGTAACTTATGAGAAAAAACTCAAAAATCATAATTTTTGAAAAAAAGTTATTTTTGTCACTGTCAATCCAAACACAAACTATATTTACAATCTGACATTTTATCCCATTTTAAGTTCGTAAAAGTCATATTAAAAAAAAGTCACTTCTACCACCGTCAACCTAAACAGGCTTTAAGTAGGAGGTAAAGGATTAAGTTAGCTTGCAACTTCATGATATTTTTTTCATATGATTATTTGACTGGGTTGAATTATGCATTGTCGAGGTCAATTAGGGATAACTCTCCCATAAGTATTTTCTACATTCACACAAACTTAAACTCTCTACCTTTTGTTTAAGCATATAAAGTTCCTTTCATTAGGACCAACGCTGGTTGGTGTGAGTTCATAATGTTAATGTCCGTTTCTTCAAACTGAAAAACAAAAAGAATAGTTAACGGCGAAATCAACTCAAGTTATCCCATAAACATATACACTTTAATGATAGGGATCAAAACAAAGATACCGCCCTGCTTCCTTGCCTCTGTTTCTATATTCATACAAGCACACTAACAGATCCTTGTCAAGACAATAAAAGAACCAGTAACCTAGGATCACACTTCAAATGATTTGATCCTTAACATTCTGATACATGTCCCGAACGATTTCAATTTAAAAAAAAAAACAAAAATTAATTAAGCTATCTGGACATAGAATTAATCAGTGTTTTCCCCCTCACTTTGACAGAGAAAAAAACGCTATTGAAGTTGCAAAAAATTGGTTCTTTTATGGTTTAAAGTCTATTTTTATCTTGAAGGTTGTTAAAAAATATCAATTTTGTCTTGGAGTTTTTTTAGAGCAATGTCGTATTGGAAGTTTTCAAATTGTAGCAATTTCGCTCAATCGTTATCCATGTTAAGTTTATCTGTTAGTTGATCAAATATATTGAGTTGACAATCAACATAACATCTATATCATTTTTGTTTTGGGTTTAGATGCAAAGTTGCTTTGAAAGTTTTCACTTAAGAGCTATGTTGCCACACAAATTTCTAAATCGTAGTAATTTCACCTCGACTGTTATCCAAGGTAAGTTTATCTATTAGTTGAGCAAATATGCTTATCTGGCAAGTCTATATGTTATATTCATTTCATTTTTTTCCAAGTTAGATCGATTTATAAATAAGGAATTTTTTAAAAAAAATGCACACAAATATGAATGATTAGAGAAAATTAAAGAGATAAAAACATCTTGTACGATGAAAAGAAAATCAAAGAGGTATCTATGCATCTCGACTTCGCTGTGGTATGGCAACGGAGGGTTACTAATGGCCTTGTTTTCAATAATCTTGCTCAGTGTGTTTTGAATCCGGTAATTGAATATTTTTCTTTATTAGACTCTAGCAAAAGTGAGCTTCTCCTCCATCTGCTGCTTCTTCTTCCATATCATTCACGTTGCTAGCTTAACATAATTAGTTAACTAATTGTCAAACTTTATCTTTAGTTAACTGCTCAAGGTGATATTGCTACAATTTAGAAACTTCTCGGCAATATTAAACCCCAAAAATTTTCAGGGTAACTTTGCTCCCAAGTGAAAACTTTTAAAATAAATTTGTACGTTAATAAAAATGATGTGGATGACATATAAACCTGCTAGCTCAACATCTTTTATCAACTAACGGTTAAACTTAACCTGGACAATAGTCGGTATGAAATTGCTACTATTTAGAAACTTATATTGCTCAAAACAAAAACAAAAAAAACCTTCAAAGCAAAATTTGGATTTTTTGACAACTTTCGAGATAAACAGTGACCTTAACCTTTCTTTTATTATAAATTAAACTACTTTAGTGACTTTGATTTTGTTTTTTTTTTTTTATTAACGAAGAAACCTGCTTGCATCTGACAAATCTGCATATATAAACAACCACGCGATACTCTTGCTCCCCTTGGTTGTTTCTTAGCTGTATTTCTGATAATATTTTAACACTTTCACGTGTGCCTTCACTGATTCCTCGTATTCTCAGACGACAATTCAACATCAACAAATTGAAACCCCTTGCAAAAAAACATACTTGAAAATTCACTTTTTTTCTTAACGAATCAATCCACCTGTCGGAAATTTCCATCAACCTGCACGATGTTAGGAATCCCTATGCATAGGGCAGCTGCTTACATGTGCGCGCGCGCGCGTAAGAGATAGATAGCCAACTCAAAACCAATCTTGATTCATAGACGTAGACACAGGTTCTGAGGAAAAAATGGTGAAGCTTTTTGTGCTGTGTCTTCTGTTGGGAAATTAACGAAGTGGGTATTCTTTTATATACTGGTCTGAATTTGAAATACAGAAATAAAGTATATTTACATGACTCATATTTAAAAGGAAGATTGTTAGAATATAAGTGCGAGCTAATATTAAAAAGTACAACTCATATACTTCATCATAGATCCTATTGATCTCCCTAAAATGGATGTCATATTGATATTTGAAATCAATATCTTATAAAAATTGAAAAGTTTGTTGTTAGTTAAGAAACATATTACAGTAAACCAGAAGTCTCACTAAAAATAAAGTGATTTAGTAGTGGTTAAAAATGGTTATTAATAGCAATTTTAACCGCTACAAGAAACATCAGTAGCGGTTTATAAAACCGCTACTCAAGCAAAATAATCACTACTTTATTTGTAGCGGTTCAATCACACCGCTACAACATCGCCATAAACCGTAATTTTTTTATGGGATATTTGTAGCCGTTATATAACCACTACAAATATCAAAAAGAAAATTTTCAAGGTGGGAAAAGAAAAATGAAATTTTTTTACTCCTTTGTAGCGGTTTATGAACTGCTACTAATATGAATTTCTTATAACTAGTAGCTGTTTTATAAAATTTCATCAAAATTTAAAATTCGAGCCAAAAAATTAATTTTAGTTTGAAAAAAGGCGTGTTAATTAGTAGTGGTTTATAACTACTACAAAAATTAAGAATTTTTTTTAAAAAAAATACAATAATTTGTTTCATCTTTTTTGATATTAAATTAAATATTTTATTTTTTAGTAGTTTAGCTAATTTAATTAGCTTATTATTCAATAGTTTAGCTCATTTATAAATTAAAAGAAATAATTTAATTTAGTTGGATAAGTATAAAAATTGTATTGATAATATTATTAAGGATACGTAGGTAATAAGGAGCTATTATATTGTCTACTACAATGTAATTGTATATGAAAAATAGATGAAAATGAGATAAAGCTCTGAAATATCTAAAAAAAAAAATGGTGAGAATAAATTTTATGCGAAGAAAAGAAGTATTGAAATAAAAAATTAAAAAACTAGTTACCATATTTGATCGTATTGTTAAGCTCCTCAACTCATACAAAAAAATTTGTAAATGAGAGAAAATGAAAGAAGGGTAAGGTGAAAAGAAATGGGGGAGTGTTTGAAATGAGATGTGGTAGGGGTATTTATAGAGATCCGCGTAACATTTGTAGCGGTTAATGTATCCATTTCATAGCAGTTTTTAATTAATAGCGGTTCAAAAACCTCTACAAATATTATTTTATTTTATTTTTAAATATTTTTTCCAATTTTTTTTAAAGACAAAAACATTATTTGAATTTGATCACTCATCCTCATCATCCCTACAAAAATTATGTAGAATAATTATTGTTAGTGATGTATTATTAAATTTAAAAAATTTAATTTAAATGATATGGACTTAAAAAAATACACCACAGTAGAGGTAAATTGTCATCGCTTTCAGGGAAGTAGTTTTCAACATCGACTAGCTGAAATATCTCACTCTCATAGGCGATGTTATCACCTTCACCTATGTCATAAAGGTCTCGTGGCTTTAAATGAACGACCATATGCCAATCCCTGTGCCTCTCATCCTCAATATAATAAACCTGATGTGCCTCTAAAGCAAGAATATACGGCTCATCATCATGAGAAATACCAATATGAATTGACCGCGATAAATTGACTGGTGTGATCCCTAAGTCGTCAGTTGTCAGTCCCCGATAAGTAGTGGTATTTGCCCATAGACACTTGAACAGAGTCACGGTAAAACGGCCTTGATAATTAAGTTCGACCACATCAAGAAGCTTTCCATAGTAAGGGACGCCTCCGAACTACATGTTGGCGTTACTGCTACTCGTATAACTCATTGTCCCAAATGTGCCATAAACATTCGAATTTTGAGTTTGCAATCCTTAATCCCGTGAAACCATGCAAAACTTAAAACCATTGACATTGTATGCTGTAAACCTTTTTGCATGATCAAGCGGGCTGATTGCAAGAGCTCTGAAATTTGGTAAGTGTGGGTTGTGGTCATTTAGTATTCTGTGCCCAAACCAGGTCAGAAATTCTCTGTGGACCTTTTTTTCAACTTCCAAAGATGTTTGTGTATGGATCCTGAGTTAACGCTTAACATGACTTCTGAATTCCCTACAATTAATAATGGAAAGGAGATAGTGAAATGAAAGTGAAAAATATTACAAAAGATATAGAATAACATGTAAGAGTACAATTCTAACTATATGAAAGGTTCAACTTGATTGCAATTAATCAAGATATGTCTATGTGTTTGCAACTTCTCAGTTGCCGTTAGTTTGAAGTTCTCAGTTCCTCCAACTGATTTACCAATGTGAGGGATAAATTCTCTTGATGTTGGCGCATGTTCAAGACAATCGTCAACACGAGGTGGGTGGTTGAAAGCCGTCTCAAGGTCATCAAAGTACCTTGAACAAAAATACAGCACCTCATCCCCTATATAGCCTTCAGCTATAGAACCTTCTGGCCACACCTTGTTCCTTACGTAAGATTTTAATTTCCCAAGGAACCTACGAAGTAAAGAAGAGAAAATTGATACTAAATGCTGAAAAGGACGACTAGCAAACATTAAATACGAAGAATAAAGCACATATTTAAAATGAGTACCTTTCAATCGGATACATCCATCGATATTGTATTGGGCTAGCGAGCTTTGTTTTATGAACGAGGTGGACTGTAAGGTGATTATAGTAAAAAAGGATGGAGGAAAGATCATCTCCAAGTGACAAAGCGTAAGAATGATTTTGGACTGCAGCTGATCGAGTTCCTCAACGATCAAAACCTTAGAATACAACTTCCGAAAGAAAGAACAAAGTTTCACTAAAACGATGGAAACATCAGAAGGAAGTGCATTCTTTATAACCATAGGGAGTAACTGGTGAATAAGAACATGTGAGTCATGACTCTTCAGGCCAGCAACCTTTCGAGCCTGCGAGTCAACACATCGAGAAATGTTGCTTGAATATCTATAAGGAACTTTTAATTTCTTCAATGTCATGAGAAAGACTTCCTTGTTTGGTTTTGTGAGAGTAAAACGTTTTCCAAGCATCTGCATCCCAGGGATGTCTTAATTTACCATCTTCATTCTTATCAACGGCATGCCATCTCATGTGCTCCACAGTTTTAGACGACATAAATAATCTTTGTAGGTGAGGTTTCAAAGGGAAGTACTTGAGAATCTTTACAGTTTCTTCTTCTACTTTTTCCCCTTTCGAATCGTCTTGTACATCGATGTGTGGCATCTCTTACAAGTCTCCCTGCTGGAATCGTCTCCCCAATACAACATACAATCATTGGGGCATGCATCAATCTTTTGATAGTTCAACCCCAACCTATTGATAATCTTCTGGCCTCGTAGAATGTTGTGAAAATCTCAGCATCGGGGAATGCATCTTGTAATAATTTGAGCAACATCGACATTCCCTTATCTGTGATTCCACACGAGCATTTGATATAATACAATTTGATCAAGGAAGATAATTTAGAATATTTTCGACAACCTTGATATAAAGGATGATCTGCTTCATCCATCAAGCTGAAAAAATCCTGAGCTGCTTCATTCCTCATGAACACTGGCTCAGAACTATACACTTCTTCATTGAAGTTGTCGCCTTGAAATCCAAATGCATCATGCGCAACATCATTCACAGGATCATCTTCATCTAGCTGAATGCCTACTTGAGAACTTTGAGGACGAGCATAATCATATCTAATGCCGGCCTTCTCATTATGAACTGCCCAGAACATATAGTTCTCCGGGAAAGGCTTTAGAAGTAAATGTTCCTTAACAATATTTCGTGCATGCCACTTCTTGAACTTGCATCTCCAACATGGACAGATGATCTTGCCGTTACAACTGGCGTGAGTGAATGCAAAATCCAAGAAATTGTTTAATCCGTACAAATATTTCGGAGAATTGCGTGGCAACCTGATCCATGACTTATTCATAGCTACTAGTGAGAGAAAAGAAAGTATAGAGAAAAAGATGAGTGAATAGAGAATGACAAGTGCTTGGAACCTTATATTCTGAATTTCCAATGTTTAATATTTTGAACCGTTATAGTAATCGCTACGGTGCTAAACATTTGTAGTGGTTATATGTATAAAACCTCTACTAATTTTCAAGCCGTTGGAAATCAAATTGAGGAATTAGTTTTAAACTTGTAGCGATTATAAGAAAAACCGCTACTAATATACATTTGTAGCTGTTATACATAAGTAACCGCTACAAATTTGCACAAGGTGGGGGAAATTTAAAATTGAAAAGTTAGTATTTGTAGCGGTTATTTATATAACCGCTACAAATAGTCAACAATTCAATTTTAAATTTTGCCATGCACATGTCTTTACATTTGTAGCGTTTTTGCATTCACTGCTACAAATATGAAACTACATTTCAAAAACTAATATATATATATATATATATATATATATATATATATATATATATATATATATATATATATATATATTTGTAGCAGTTATATTATAAAACCGCTACAAATATCATAAAATTACATTTGTAGCGGTTCTTGTATTAACCACTACTAATATATATATTTGTAGCGGTTTTATGATATAACCACTACAAATATATATAATTTATTTTTTTTAGTTTTAGAAATATAAATAATATTGTTGTTATTAATTCACAAATTCAACAATGCAGTCTAAGAATATAAATATAACTATAGTAAACACAATAAAAATCTAAGTTATGAAATAAAAAATTATATATATTTATTTACAAATGTTTCAACAAGAAAAAATAAATATGTCCTAAACTAAGTAGCCGCGGGCTGATCATCTGGTGCTCCCTCAGGTACTGATGGATCAGGGCTATGGGCAAACTTAACCGTACTATCATAATCAGCAGGAGGAGGATGAGTAGTCTAGACAACGAACCGAGGAACATGTGGAACCTGTGGATACTGCTCATCCGGGAATAGGCTACTCCACGACCACTCGAGCATGTTGTTCGTGATATCACGCCACTACGTCTGTCGAATGTAGATCAAATCAGCCTGCTGCTACATCTGTTGTTGCTGCTAATCCACTGCAGCCTGTGTTCACTCCAAATCTGACCACAGCTACTCAATAGACTCGTCCCTCAGACGTCTGACCCCTCTAGAGCTGCCAGCCTTAGAGGCAGCGCTCCTGCCATAAACCCTGCTAGGTTTGGCGCCTATCCTCATCCCCCGCATGCGTCTGAGGTGCTCAACCTGACCCAGACCCGCTTTCAAAGGAGCCATCGGGTCCACTGACCCCTGTGACTCCTCGGCCTGAGTCTCTCGCAGCTCAGTCTGCGATTGCTGCATCCACTCCTGCCATTTTATGAAATAATTACTTATTAGAATTTTTAATTATGAAGTTGGTTTTATAAAAATTATAATAATGAGAATACTTACAATGGTCGCTTTGCCTACTGAGAGGTCGGAGTCCCGTCACGGTGTCTGTGTGTGATAGCGTACAACTCCCCATAGTCCGTCTGACGGTTCTCATGTTGTACCTTCCTCTCCTAAAACAATTACAAAATTCAATTAGTATTATGAAATAACCAGCTAAAAGTCAGTGATATTATGAAAAGTTACTACCTCACTGTAAGTGACAGCAAAGGTCTTCGATCCTGCTATATGGTGGATCGTTTGCTGCCCACGACACCTAGTGTTCCTCCGAGAAAGAGCCTGAAAAAAAAAACAATATTAAATGTTTTAAAACAATATAAAACATTTAAAATTAATAATTTTAAATTAAGATTAATTAAATTTTAATTATAATTTAATAATTAACAATTACAAAATTATATATAAATAATCTAATAAATACATTACTTGTTCCTTAGCTCTCATCCTCAACTGGACGAAACTCGCCCAGTCGTTCGGCTGGACGCTGTTCGGGACGCTCTCGATCAACTACTTTAGAGGCATCGTCCCATCCTTATCCACACTGTGGAAGAGACGGTTCCTCCTGTTCCTCCAGCCGTCACCCATCTTCATCAGGGTGTAGCTCTTCCGGTTAGCCCGGATGGCAAACCGCAGCTACAAAAAAATTATTTAAATATCAATAATTACAAAAATTCTATTAAAAAATATTAATTAAATAGAAATAATTACAAAAATATTAATTAAATAATATTAATTACTTACACCACCTCCTCCCAAGTCCAGTTCATGCTGTTCAGACCGGCCACGTCCAGCCTCCTCGTGGACATGTTCCCCTGCTTATCTGCCAATTTACCGCACGTTAGATAAATTGTAATTCAAATTTAACATTTTGAATTTAAATAAATAATTTATTTACCTTGAAGCTACACCTCAAACCCAGTAGACCGTAAAGACGACCCTTGTGGGTTGTTCTGCTCCCGCGCCTCCTCCTCATCAAGGAACTGCTTCATCTCTCTAATCCCAATCGGGATGTCGAAGTCCTCATTCGCGTCATAGTCCTCAATGCTCATATCTCCCTCCCCCAAATCAGGCCCCAAATTAGGCACCTCTGGTGCGGTCGTCTCCTGTGGGATCGTCTGCGGTGCCTGTGGTAGGGTCAACTCCTGTGGGGGGATGGGATGAAATGCTACGATTGCCCTCCCTCCGCGCTGCCCCTACCTCTGCCCCCTGCTCTAATGCTGCCACTCCGCAAAATCAGTCTGGGGATGTAACACCTTAATTTTTAATTATGGGCTAATGGTAATTGTTGAGGATAATTATCGAATTAAAGTGGAATAATTATGTGTTGTATGGCAATTTTAATTAATATGCCATAATTGTTGGAAAAATTGAAAGAATGACTCTAAATTAGTGATTAATGGAAGAGATTAATTACTAATTAAGAGGGCATGAGATGTGAAATTAAAATAGCTAATGAAGTGGTTAGAGTAACTAATTAATTACTTGCTTTATGAGAGCCAATGAGGTAGAGACATGTGGCAAAAGGTGAGGATGAAGAGAGAGGAGTAGAAAAGTCAAATGCTACATTTTAAAATGATTTGCTCTTCTCTCTTTCCTCTCTATGCAGCTGTCACAAGTATGGGAGGGATGAGAGTTGTTCATTTCATCATCATTTCATCTCTTTCCACTCTCTTCATCTCTCTCATTCCTCTCTCTATTCGGCTGCCATGGCTGCAAAAGAAGAAGAAGAAGCTCTTGAGATAGGTAAGCATTTGACCATCCAAATAACCTCAAATGCTCAAACTTCCTTTTATAAAGTTGTTCCTTAGAGTCAGTTTCAATTTGATGGTTGTAGTTTCTCCATTGGTGGTGATTTGAGGAATCACGAAAATGTACAAGTTGGAGAATCATGAAGTGCCTTTGGGAAAGTTGTTGAGGTAAGTGAAAGCTTCATTTTCACATAAGTTTTGTGGCCATTGGTTAGGCCTTGAATTTCTGGAATTTTAGCCCTAATTTTCGTGATTTAGGGTTATGGGGGAGTATGGTATGTTGTTGTCATGGAATTGGTGCCTTGTTTAGTGTTTTGAATTGATAGAATTGCATTGAAGCTTAAATGTGAAGTTTGGCACCTTTTGTGTTGGTTTTGTGCTTTGGTCAAAATAGGGCATGTTGATAGGTTATGATTTTGGTCATTTTGAGGTTACCATTGTGTTCCTTTTGAAAATTTATGTGGGAATAGGCTTGATTGTTAATTTTGGAGCTATAGGGCACTTTGGTAGAAAATTGGAAAATCTGTCCCTTGGAACTCTGTTCTGGGCAGTTTTTTTGTATGCACTTTTTGAATGACCAAATGATTTCAGAAAATTGTGAAACTTTCCAGTCTTTAATTTCACATCCCAAGCTTCAAAATGGATATATATTTTGTGTCATTTCGTTTAGTATTCTGTGAGATATGGTTGTTCAAAGTTTGGGATTGAAACAGAACTTTGTTTTGGGGGCAGTGATGAGTGTTGTGTAATTCTGGAATTTTTTGATGATTTCCAGTAATGGTACATATTTTTCCTATAAAGAGGACTTAAATACCTTTTATTTGGCTTTAAAATCACCTCGTTTCGATTTTTCTAGAATTAGTTATGAATTATGGAAGTTCAGCCATGAAACAGAATTTTCTTGGCCGCAGCCAGAGGTTATGAACCGCGGCCCAAGACCTTCTGTGCATCCATTGGTCGCGGCCCATGGGTAGGCTGGCCACGGCCAACCTCCAAAAATCAGTATTTTAGACTTTTAAAAGGTGACCTTTGGTCAAGTGTTTCCCAAGCCTTTAGGCTTGTGTTTAGGCTTTGATTAGCCACCTAAATGTCATAAATGGTAACCAACTTTAAGTGTTATGAAAATGAGAACTTGGAAAAGAGAATGATTCTATGTCCTTGATTTGGTTATAGGGTTGATATTCACCTGATCATGGTTTGATATCCGCTCAGATCGTGAGTAGCCGATGCTGGAGCATATGTGGAAAGAATAAGTGTAGGGAACTTACCTCAACTGCATGTATTGATATTTGTGTTTGTGTATTAATGCATGTTATTGCTTTGCTTGATTATGTGAAACATATATGAATGATTGAAGCTCTGTTTCTATTTATGCTATGGCCATGAGTATGTTGTTGAAACATTGAGCATGTGGATATATCATTATGTGAGCATGAGTTATTGTGATGCAAGCATGTCATGCATTAAACACTTATCTTACATGCATATTGGTATCTGTTTCCTGCTGAGATTCTCTAGAATCTCACCCTCCCCTACCAACATTTTAGACAGGACAAGTGGCTCGAGGAAGGAACAAGCAACTAGGGGCGGCGAGAATCCCTTATGGGCATTTGGATTTGGTAGTTGATTTGGATGTATTTAGAGTTGTACATGTTATTATGGATATGGTTGTATATGTTGTGGAGGTGTATTTGGATTGAAATTTGTCTAATCCCCGTTGAGGAATTGTAAAGGGTGTATTGCCCTGTGAATCTTTAGTGAAGGTATGAATCCGGTTTGCCGGTATTATTATTGTGCACTCTGATATTTATATAAATGTGATTTATCTTCACAAAGTAATTGTATTCGAAATATGAATGTGAGACCAGGTTAAAGTGTTTGTGAAATGTATTTGTGAAAATCATATCTTAAGGATGGGAATGTAAATGAATTTTGGTTATTATTGGTCTCTATTTCACTTTAATGTTGTATTTCGGATATAATTACGGAGGGGGTTACAGAGGACCTTGGGCTCCTTCCCCCTATCTTATCTTGAAGCCATATCAACTACAAAAATTCAAAAAAAAAACATTTTATTCACATTATTATGCAAAAATATAATAAAAATAAAAATACAAATAAAATATGTATTGTCTCCGTACCTCAAGTACAAATAATGAGAAATACTGCAGTAAAAACTCTTCCACAGATGTTTGAATGCTCAAATTTAAAAGAAAACACTCAGAAATTTCAAGAAATAAAATGACCAAACGGAAAAGTGAAAGGGACGGCGGCTTTATATAGTGGCGGCATTTGTAGCGGTTCTTGAAATAACCGCTACAAATAAGCTAGGGCGGCTAAACTTTGTAGCAGTTTTACAATAACCGCTACAAATTATAAAAATGTTTGAAGTTCTGTAGCGGTTATGGTACAAAACCGCTACAAATTTTGAGACCTCTGAAATTCTGTAGTGGTTATAACTTTATAACCACTACAAATAGGCGACCTTTCGAATTTTGTAGCGGTTTAATTGGTTGAACCGCTACAAATAATAGCTACACTGTTGGGGCGTTTTGGCCGCGCCAAGTGGCGGCAACTTTGTAGCGGTTATGATTTAGTAACAGCTACAATTTTACCGCTATAAGTTTTGATTAGAAATGCGCGCCATATTTGTGGCGGTTTTTTATACTTAACTGCTACAAAAAATGTTACTAATCTGTCATGCTACTTGGCGCGTAGCTTGTCGCTACAAATTTGTAGCGGTTTAGGTTTTAACCGCTACAACTGTTAATATTTGTAGCGGTTAATTGTAACCGCTACAATATCACCACTACAAAATACCATTTTTTTGTAGTGTTTATTGATTTGAATAAATTTATTGTTGGCATGACTCTTTTAATCATCCAAGTCATATATATGATGCAACAAATTATAAAAGATTACTATTGATATCCATTGAAGAACTAGAAGAGTCTGCATGATCATAGCCAATATATTATTCAAGAATTATTATGTGCTGCTTGTTCTCAAATAAAATTGACTATGAGAATATCATTGGTCATGATTAGCGATGGATCTCTGCATTTCTGGAAATATAACAAACAGAATTATATAGGCCCATTGAAATAGCATGTAAACCATACAATAGTTCGATAAAATTGAAAGATACATCTATAAGATGATTACATGTGAGATTATTATTAGCTTACAACCTGAAGTTTGTAATAATGTTTGAATAAATTAAGCGCGCAATTTCCAAATTATACGATCTAGAAATCACGTATTAAAGCCTCCATAAATAGCTAGATCAGTTTTTATGAGAACAAAATTTTTTATTTCAATATTGGTATATTTGATCTTATATATTGCAGTATTTACACAAGCCAACAAAATTCTCCCAATTAAATTAGTTTTTGGTCAGGAGCTAAACATATTCCATCTTAAAAGGTTTAAATGTATAATGCTTATTAATTCACCACACTGCACATAGATGGATATAGAAAAAAAGTTGAAATAAATGTTGGGTAAGGATCTCCTTCTTCTTGTTTGTCTCTAAATGAAACAAAAGGATGTTTCTAAAAGAAACAAATGGATTTAGGAGACCAATACTGCATGATTAGTCAATTATCATTTGACAATATTTTCCTAATATAAGGAGAAGAAATTGAATATATAGCTGGAAAAGAGAACGTATAGAATTTATCATTAAGGGTCTATTTGGTTTGAGGGGACAGGAGGGAAATGAGGGGTTACTCCCCTCCCCTTATTTGATATGAGAAATTTTTTAGGAGGGGAGGGAAAATTTTGTAAGATTTTCCGTCCCTTCCCCTCCTAACCCCCCCAAATTGGAGGGACTTGGAGGGGAAGGGCAATATTTTAGTTTGATTTGACAATTTTATCCATACTTATTTTTATTATTCCAAAATTACCCTCCTCATTTCTTCTCACCTTTGAACGCTGCTCTCTCTTTCTATGCTCCCCTCCGCACCGAGCTCACCATCAAAGAGCATCCACCACAGCTCGCCATCGTAGAGCGTCCACAACCCTACAACTTGCTAGAATCAAGGGTGTTGCAAGGAAGCTGTCTTCCTCCGGTGTAGAGGTACAAGAATATTTCGTTATAGCCAGGACATGTAAATAGACGGCATTAGGTTGATGAATAGGAAAAGGACGGCAACTTCGAAGACGAGGCATCAAACTGGGAAGTGTGAAGCGATGTTTAGGTGGGTTTTGAAATTCAAAATTTGAAGAAGACGGTGCTGCAACGTCTCGAACTCAGCTTGCAATTTCGATGACACTGAAGAAAGCAAAGTTCCAATCTTTACTCCTCAGGTCTCACCTTAGAAACAATTTTATAATAATATTTATTATTATGATAATAATATTCAATAAAACATATTACATTTATAACTATTATATATATTTAAACATTATAATATTTATAATACAAATATAATTGTAAATATAATCCCTTAAACCTACAAATATTATAATTATAAAATTATAATTATGTAATTATAATTATAAGGGCAAAGTTGTCCATATAAAAATATTTTACCTCCCCTCCCCTTCTAAACCAAACAAGGTAACATTAAAATCCATCCACTTCCTTCCCATTCGATCAATCCAAACAAGGTAATATTAAAATCCCTCACTTCCCCTCCCTTCCATTAAAATCTGTCTCCTCCCCACTGTTGAACCAAACAAACCCTAAGTATAGACCCTCAAATATAGAAATATGAACCAAAAGTTCATCAGGCTATGCATTCAAATATTATAAAATATCTGCCAGATAGAATCACTGACCTAAATGAGAGTCAATAAATCTCATATTCCAGCTAAAAATGCTCTCTAAGTATGAATAAAACAGAGACATGCTTGTTTGTGGATAAATTGAAGCATATAATTAGGATGATTATATTAAGGAGGCAGGTACTCCAGAAGAGTGTCAATACATAACTAAATTTCAAAAACCTCAAGAGAGATTTAGGTACCTGAAAAGTAATATAGATATTAATAAGTTATGTCATAACGGGAAAAATGGAATCGATAAAATAAAGTTGTTGATAAAAATTTTGAAAATGATATCACGTGATCAAATGGGGATCTGATATAAAGATATGTCATGAGAAGTAGACATAAAAATGATTGGCTAAAAGGAAAAATAAACGATGGAAAAAGATGCAATGAAAATATGATTATATTGTGACAGTTATGTACCTACAGTCCAAACAATGGAAATATGATAGTATTTTTGGATATATGAATGTTTATGTATATAAGTGAAAATCTATAAAGATTTTCACAAAGTCTAATATGATTATGATGGGACATATGATTTTGTGGCAGATACAATAATTTTGTATATTATTAGTCTGGCAGTTTATGAAAGAAAAATTATGCATCTATTAAGATATAGTTCTATATAGCCCATGCATTTGGCTCACCAAATAGTGAAGTTTACATAAGAATCTTCAAATGTCAAAAGCATGCCCAAAGATAATTTTGCTTGCAAAATATATATTGAATTTAATATTCTAGATATATTTTGTACAGCAAATTTTTATTTATCTTGATATATTTTGTACACATTATTTAAATTACCAAATAAATAATTTTTACCTCATAGGTAATGAGAAAAGGAAATGACCTTAACCAATCTACATGTTTGGTGTGCATAAATTTTTTTTTTACAAAAATATATTTGACATAATTTATTTTAAAAAAGTAAATAATAGCAAAAATCAATGAAAATTCTCTATTTGAAATGAGGGAAGTATGGATGGAAGGAATTGTTTGTGCCTCTATTTATAGTTGATTTTCTACTCTTGTTAATTATTTTTGTCTTTGTTTATCTTGTTCGGTTGAAGAAGTATGGTTGGAAGTAATTGTTTGTGCCTTTGTTTATAATTGATTCTTTTTTATTCTTGTTCGGTTGTGCTGAAATTTTGGATATATGTAGGTTGAGATTGAATTTCTATCAGAATAACTTAATTGATATAACATACCTTACATTTTATATACCTTTAATTCAATGTTTAACTATTCAATGTGAGGCATATCCTAATAGGTTGAATAATAAAACCATACCTTTCATATCTAGGAAGATGTTTGAATTCTTCTGAAACCTTCCACACTTCAGCAACATCTAGTAATTGAAAGACAATCCAAGTTTAGAAATTAAAAGTTGAATTTCGAAATTCACCATACCAAATATGTATTCACAAAAACCTTACACACTTCAACAACCACTTGTAACTCAAAGTCAACTCAGGTTTGGAAATTATAAGATCAAATCTGACATTCACAGGACATCTTGTGACTCAATGACTAATCAGTTTGGAATTAACAAGTTCAAATTCAAAATTCACAATACCTTGGTAGCACAAGATAATTTTTGGCAAAACCTTGCACACTAGAACAACATCTTGCAACTCAATAGCAATTCAGGTTTAGAAATTAACAAGTTCAAATTCGAAATTCACAAGATCAATATAGGCATTAACAAAAACAAATACTTATAGATCGCCCACCTAGAAGATCCCTACAACAACAATGGAATTTGAACTCAAGTTCTTGTGGCTTATAAGCCAATTTCTTTGTTTTTTTTTAATACAATCTGGACTTAATTAATCCATCAGAAGATTAATACACAATACAAACTCAAAAGAGCCACATCTAAGAACCCCTCATCACCCACTGCCTGCTGAAAAAACAGGTGATGATTGATCAAGGATGACAAAACGCTGAGTACTACTATGAGCTAATTTAGCTAAACAATCAGCTTGAATGTTCTGCTCTCTAGAGATATGGCTAATAAGGACACACCAATCATGAGCCAATTTCTTATCAACAAGTCTAACTTTTGCTGCCTTTTTTTTTTTTTTACTTTCAATACAATAATTTAATATATGAATCGCAGTGATTTTGTTTTAACAGGCCCAAATATAAAATTTGAATGATGAAGCCCAGCTTTAGTACCATAGCCCCTTGCGATGTCAATCGGATCAGCCTCTAGTTCCTGACGTTCGCCGTTGCGTCCTCAATCTTGGTCAGCTTAGGGTGTGTTTGGTTTGGGGGGAGTGGAGGGAATAAATTTTGGGTTCCTCCCTCCCAAAAAGGTAATTTACCCTTTCTCCCTCAAATCAAACACACCCTAAGACTTCAGTTGTGTCCAAAAATTTGAATTTGAATTTGAATATTTTTTTTCAGGTCAAAAAAAGAATTTGAAATTTTTTAAAGAATGAACCCAACACATCGACTTAAGAAATCTCATTTTTCCATTCCCGCAAATTGGTGAGATCATTCAGTTCACATACTTCAAATGAGGCATTATTTGTCCGTCGCTGAAGAATGAGTGGGATAGTGCTATGTGCTGTTTGACTCCTAGTAAGATATAGTTAAATATGACTGAATATATAGTGCCATAGTGCTGTTTGACCCCAACAAGATATAATTAAAAATGTTTTTGTCCGTGCATGTAATTTATAGTGCTTCTCTTAAATTATTGAGATTTAAAATCATTCCACATTACCAATAATATGTTGGTTGAGGTGATAAAGGGCCTTACTCTATAAAAAAGAGAACACAAATTTAAATTCCATGAAGGATATTTGTTGGGAGATGTGAAAATCCTTTATCCTTTAAGTCTCAAAAAAGTCTATTAATGTAATGTGATTTATGTTTAGATATGTTTTAATTTTATAAAAAAAAATCAACTTTATATAAATTTATTTAAATGATATATTGAAAAGTCAATTTCAGAAAGGTTATAAATACGAAGAAACGTAAAAAGATGAAAGTAAAAAAAAAGTTGCTTTAATTTTGAAGTGACTTTTGAATATAAAGTCAGTTGCCCCTAAAATCATTCCAAACATCTTTTTCTCATCTAACTATTATATTTTTTTCTCCCAAAACCAAGGCTCGCTAACGTGCACTTAAATGACTTGTTGTGTGTTTGAGTAATCGTTTTGAGGGGTTTAACGCAAGGTGAACTAGAAAAAAGTAGCTTTAAGTTGGTTGGCGTCATTTTGTATTGTTTGGGTTAGCGGTATTTAAAAAGTTCGGACATATTTATTTTAGCGTTAAGATTGTTTATAAGCTGCTTTTCATATAAATCAAGACACAACTATTTTCATATACTTACTTCGTATACTGTAAATCACAATTAAAAAGCTATTTTTAAATATTTCAATTATTGTTGGGGTTAGCGGTATTTAAAAAGCTCATCTTCCCATCGTGCGATGAAAACGAAGTCATTTTTTGTTGCTTCTCTGTGCAGTGCGTCATGGTGTGGCTACTGTATACATAGGAAGGTGAGAAAGGTTTCACTTGGTCAGAAAATAATGGGGTATATTGTCCTATGAACCTCCACCAGGTATCCTTATTATTTATAATTATATTATACACACACACATACATATATCATATACATATCATTAAGTATACATAACTAAGTATTTTCTTATACAAAAATATTTTCAATAATATATTAGTTATTTATTTTACAATTTTAATTTTAATATTTCTTTTAGTTATTCTATTATATATATAGTGTATATGTATTATAAAATCATCCTATTCTTTTCAGTCATTTTATATCTAAATTAAACTTTTTTTTTTTCTATTACTCATCCAAATAAGTTTCAATTTTTCAAAAAATGAATTTTTTCACGAAAGTTAATCTAAACATAAATCTCATTACTCGATATGTAACTTTATCATATCCTAAATTTGCAGAAGTTAGGTTAAAAAAACTCATTTTTATAACCGCTAATCCAAACACACTGGTGTTTCTCTGTGGCCTGTGCTTTTAAGTTCTTACTTTGTGAGAATTGTACTTAGGCTACTATTCCATTGTATAAGTGCTTATTTAGATTAGTAGCAGAAGCTGTTTTTTCAATGTGATGTTGGATATACAAGGTAAATTTGTGAGAGGAATTTTGTCTCGACTTACATGAATATGCTTTTCCACCGCTTTCTATGATAATTTGGCAAGGTTCATGAATTTAGGCGATTATATTATGTATAAGATCTTATAAGATCTAAGAATTAATTGTAAGTAATACATATAGCTAAATTTGATGTTTAGGAATGATACAGATTCACAGTAATTCGAGAAGTTATTATAATTAACACATGAAAAGGCATCCGATACTTGCGTGATCGTAATGTTTAACAAAAGAGGAGTCTCAGGATAATAAACTTTATTAGAAAAGGCAATTTTAAGGGTTTTTATCTTAAAATTCCTTGAGTGTGTGGTGTAGTATTTCTGCTGTTTGGGACACATTTTATCGAGGAATTGGTAGAACTTTGAAAAGTGGAGATTCAACCAATGTTTGGTGGGATTTGTGGACTCCTCTTGATGAACCATTAATCCACTTTGTTGAGAAAAATTTCCATGCCTTAAATCCATGTGCCAAGACTAGGGAATTTATTTTGGGAAATGGTATGTGGAAAATGTCAAAGTGGAGAGAGTTTCTTCCAGAATGGGTGATTAAGATTATAACCCGGATTGGGCCACCATGTGGAAATGGGTCTGATCCTTTCTGGTGGAGGAATGCTTCAAATGGCAACTTTAGTGTTCGTGTTGCTTACACTTTTCTATCTACCCAACGGGATAGGAATTGACCGAATCTGTGAAAGAAAGTGTGGAAGTTACCTGTGCCGGAGAAAGTAAAGATGTTCTTATGGCAGGTTATTCATGAGAGATTACCTACCAAGTCACTTAGAGTTAGGAGAGTATTTTCAGCCAATGAGGAGTGTCCATTTGAGTGCCATCAACCAGAAACCATCATTCATATTCTTTGTGATTGTGAGATTGTGAAAAAGGTGTGGTTACATTTTCTTACTCCTAACGCTCGGTTTAGATTTTTTCATTCTAATTTGCAGGTATGGCTCAAAGATAATATATCAGTTCCAATAGTGAAGACTTATATTCATCACTGGCCATGGTTTCAGATCTTCAGTCTTATATGTTGGTTGTTGTGGAAAAACATATGTCAGGGCGTCATGGAAGGATCTCGACTTTAGGGTAATGAAATCATTCACGGTGTCATGTACCAACTTATGAAATACAATATTCCTGCCTCTTTGAGGCATCAAATTTTTTCCTTCAAAGATGAAGACATCACCAGATGGCAACCATCGCCGGAAGGATTTGTATGTTTGGATACAGATGGTTTAGTCAACCGTCAACAGGAGGCAGTGTGTAGAGGAGTGCTTCGAGACAATAGGGGCAACTGGGTCCTCGGCTTTCAACGTAAGCTGGGATTTATTCCGTCGACAACTGCAGAACTTCTTGCCTTATAGACAGGTCTCCAACTATGCAAGCAATATGGATTCCAAAAGGTCATTGCTTCTATGGATTCACTGGAGGCGTATCATTTAGTCATACGAGATGGCGGCCTTAATCATCCATTCAGATCAGTGATTAATGCGGTAAGAGATTTGATTTACTCAGAATGGGACATTGAGCTGAGGTATGCATTAAGGGAGATGATCAAGTGTGCAGATTATTTAGCTAAATATGCATAGCACTTAGTTCAAAGTATGGTAGTTTGGCCAGTTCCCCATTCGGGGTGTATCCCCATCCTCAAGGAAGATCTTAGTCAATCCTTTGATGCTTTTTATGTTTTGTAATATGTAATATCCAAGTTAACTTGGCCATTTTATAAAAAAAAAAAAAAAAAGCTTTTACCTTCAAGAGTATCAATCCTAGCTAGTAAAAGTGACAATATCTACGTACATACACATATAAATTAACAGAGCATGTAAATTTCCCAAGTCCCAGCAACGATAAGATCTTTTTTTTTTTAACATTGTCCAAGACAACTTCTTCAAGGGGACTGGTATTTAGAAGCCCTTAATTTTTTCTTACCTGATTATATCCGTATTTAAATTTGGACCCTCAATACTTAAGTTTAGTTAACATTGACCTCCTTTGGAAACCATATTTTGCTAGTCTTTACGTTTTTGTTTATTTGTTACCCCAGCTAGGTTTACACGAATACCGTCCCTTGTTTTTTTTAGATTTACGTGAGTAATATTTTTTCCAAGAATTAATAATAAATTTCAGAAAATTTGATAAAAAACTAAATTTAAAAAATTCTTACAATCTTTAAAAACTAAATTTATAATGATTGAGTTGGAGTGGTATCCATTGAGAAGGAAATGGTGAAAAATCGTTTGAAATGGTCTGGATACATTCAAAGAAGACTATTGGATATGCCGGTGAGGAGAGTCAATCAAACAATGTGCACTAAAAAGTGGTAGAGGAAGATTGAAGAGATCACTTAATGAGGTTATACAATAGGATCTATTGGTTAATAATCTATCTAAAGATATGATTTTCAATAGAGTACAATGGCGTCGTACAATCCTTTTAGTTGATCCCACCTAGTGGGATAAGGCTTTGTTGTTATTGTTGCTGCTATTGCCACCGCTGGTGCCAATCAATTAAAGGAAAAAAAAACTCAGAACCTAAGTCCTAAAAGATTCCATCCGAAAAAAAATCCTTAATTATGATTTTTTTCATAGAAATTTTTGTAATTAAAGGTCCACTTAAGGTTTAATCATGAATCATGAAAGTTTCAAGTACGAATCAAATTCAAAAGGAGCTTAGATAATTATCCTATACAAGCATTATGATTTTCATCACGTGTGTAGACACATGAATATGTAAATTTTACTACAATGGCAACTGGTACTTTGAGAAATATATTAAATAGAAAGAAAGAAAAACGTCAAGGTTTCAACAATATAATGACTTAGAAATCTTACCTACTAACATCACTACAAGTGATAAGCCAATTATAAATAAGCGAAAATGAATTTTTCCTCTTTTTGTATAGGTTGGGATGGATAACCACATTAATTGATAAGTATATCCACTAAGTTAGTGTGTAACATCCCAAAATTTTATACTATAATATCATAAATCTAATTATGACTGAGTGAGTTGTTGGGAATTTTAGGGCCTGATAAAAAATTAAATCTCTAAATCTCTTTTGTTCTAATAAATGATCAATTCTAAAATTAGAAAGAAAAATATAAATATATATACACCCACATATAAAGGAAGCTGTTCGTGCGTGTGTTATATTTAAGCAAATATATATTTTTATAATAAGCTAATAGGCGTTGATGATAGATGATGTTATCTAGAAGGCTTGGAAGGGAAGTTAAAACAAATTAAAGGATAAGCATTTAGGAAGCTTGGAGAACAAGTAGGAAGGAGATAAGTTACTTGGCTTGGGTAGGAAGTAAAATAAAGATGAGAAGGTAATTACTAGGATTAACTCCTTTTGCAAGAAACCTTTTATATATATACGCACCCTTAGTTTCCAAATGGAATGCATGAAGTAGAATAGAGAAAAAGAAAAGTGATGAAAATAAGTAGGAGGCAAAAGGAGGAGAACAAGGTGCTGCTACTCATAAAATTATGTAAGAGGTTTCTTATTGAGTGATACACCCTACTTTTATTTCTCAAAATTATTTCGAATGTTTTACTATCTAACTATTCTCTATGTGATTCATTTAAATACTTCTTGTATTTGGAAGTTCTTGGAATTGTTTGAGAATATGCAAGGAAAACTATGTTGTTGTATCTATAAATATTATGATCTCCCCAAGAAGGATTGCTATGTGAACTATCCTATGGGGTAAGATTTCTGTGTGAATAACCGTGGATCCACCTAGGGGACGCCCTAGTATTTCTAAGTAACAAAATTATAGTATTGTGGATGCTTGTGAATTTAATACTTTTCTATGCATATTCACATATAATTATATTGAGGGATTTAAATTGTTTTCTGCTAAATTAGCAGCTAGGCATTATTGGTTAAAACTTATTTATTTAGTATCACTCATATCTTGTCGCAATATCCCAGAAATTGAAAATCATGCTGATATGAAGATGAGCCAGGACAGTAGACAAGAAGCCTCTTTAGTTTCCTTTAGGCATATGTTTTTAGACTTCTTATAAGAAATGATGATATATTCGAGAACTCTATGTAGTAATAAAATATTTTTTTACGGCATGTTTTTTGCCCGTATCTTTATTTTAATTCTTTGAATTAGAATCTGAATTTATCTTCGAATTTATTGTGGGAAAAATAATGATATTAAGCAATCATTTATTTATAAATTAAATAAAATTGAGGGTTTACATAGTGGAATCAGCGTAGCAAAATAAAAGAATGCATGCAACTAAATAAGTCAAGAAAAGTGATGACCACAAAATCTAGGAGCACACTCTGTAGATTCTCCTATAAACAACTTTATGGTCTTAGACGTAGCTTTCACGATTCATCTTTATATTATATGACATGTGCTTTGTGTGCTTCATAGGTATTTATTTATTTTCTCTGTGTTTCAGATCATAGCTGCTGCGCCCACGTAATTACATTATATTTTAATGTTCTCTCAGGATATGTGACTGTAAATTAATGATGTTTCTCAAATTCGTAGGCCCCAAAAAGTAAAGAACACGTACTCCTAGCTAGTTCTCACATTCCGTTTTCTTTGCTCAAGAATTTCATATTCAAAAACTTTATTCTAATTAATCTGAATGGTGATGGCGACCATACTGTGATTTCTTGCTCTTCTTTCTCCTGTTTTAATATAATTTCCCTTGTTCTTCTCTGAGGAGGATATATAGTTTTGAACTCAAAGTATGTCAAGAATTAAAAACCTTGTCCCTTGATTTAATTTAATTAATTGCACTAAATTTCATTTTTCTTTAAAATGATATGTGTATATATATAAATGATACATATAGGTTAAATGACCAAATCAAAATCAAATGAAATCAAAGAATGAAAATAAATTTTGAGGTTGGAGTAAACTAAAATTAATAAGATATAATAAAAGTATTTTCTGAAATGATTTCAAATGATTCAATCTTATTGCGACATGAAAGATGAAAGTAAACCAACCAACAAAAGGCTTATATAATTGGTAGATGGCTGGGTTTCTTAAATATGATGTCATAGGTTCGAAACAAACCGTGTGCATGGAAAATACTTTGTTGGGAGAGGCAAAATCTACTTCGGTAATCTTTAAACCTTGGGAGAATTAGTCTCTAGTTATCGGCTATGAGATATCACCTAGATTTTACCAAAAAAAAATATAAAAGGACACCAAACCAAATACTTCAATTTTAACATAAATACTCCCTCAGTCCCTATATATATGCTTTTTTCAACCGAATTGCGGGATTCTAGAAAACAGTTAAAATTAGTTAAAAGTAATAAATATGTAGGAAATATAATTTTTTTTTTCAAAGATGCTCTAATTTATGAATGAGTAAGAGAGAAAGAGTAATGATGATAAAAAGAAGAAAGAGAATATATGGTAAATAAATGGTGTGAGAAAATAAGGGCAAAATGAAGAAAAATACATTTATTATTGGGACAAAGTTAAATGAAATTTTATAAAAAGGAACAAGCCCATTAAAAAAAAAAGACCTTATATATAGGGACAGAAGGAGTATAATTTTGAATATAATATATATATAGTGGGTGCCGTGGGTCACCGACTGCATCAGGTCACTATCCAAAAAAAAAAAATTCCCATGAAAAAAAATGGATTTATTCACACTTGTATTTCATTTTGGGAAGAAAAGTTTTGCTATTCGATCCACTCTCCCAAGTGGAAAAATTCCTACAAAGATTCTTGAGAACCGCAACAACTGTCATCCATGGATCCATTACAACTGATAAAATTAATAATCAAACTGAGAAATATGATGATGTTGATGTTTTATTCATATGTATGTATCAACCCATTCTCTACCAAACTTGTCGTTGAAGACTGCTACATCGATCGCTAGCTAGTTTGTTAATATGGACGGTTATATATGTGGTCAAATTATATATATATATATATATATATTCCTCTCGTGTTGAAGTCTCTTCTTTGCTCATCATCGACCGATAAATTCGTTCCAACTTTCAATATAGTAGTTGTTCTTCCAATTTCAAAGTTTTCAAACAAGAGAACGAAAATCACGTGGTGCATTGAAAATTTGAGTCCTATTAGTTTATAAAGAGTAGTAGTGCCTTCAATCGTTCATCATTTTTCTGCATTGTAATTTGTTAGTAGTTAATTAATTGATGATAATTAATCAAACACATTATTAAGTGCTACTACTAGTTTGTGTGTTGTGTCTTGTGTGGCATTATTATTGTTGTGCGAATGATATTGGTGAAAATGGCAGTGAGGTGGCCACAAAAATGGGTTTTGCTAATGAATTGCAGCCACAAAAATGGCATAATTAAAATGTAATACGAGCTTAATTAATCACGAGTTGACCTTTACCATATTACTAATTAATTAGTTACAGTAAATAATTAATCATCAGTCGATACTATAGCCTTAGGGTTTAGGCTTTACTCACATCATTACTCCTTGATTACCAAGTTGAATTGGCTTTAGTAAATGATATTCCCTCTCCATTAAAATATGTATCAATACTGGCAAACAACCCAAAAGATAGATAAAATCCGAATCTTTATTATATAAGAAGAAACACACACACACACACACACACACACACACACACACAAAGATTCAATTTAATTACCTGTTTTAATTTACTACCAGGTTTCAGTTGGTTAATTTGGCTTTATGTATCGCCTAAATATGCATTGCGTATATAATAAAAAATACACTAAAATCCCTCTAGTTCTTATTACAATACACCTATATATAAAAAGGTCATATAATTAATTTATTAATGACTACATTTGTTCATATATATATTCCCTCTGTCCCTATATATAAGAGTCTTTTTTTTAAAGGGTTTGTCCTTAAATGTAAGATCCCTGTTGAGTTTGTCTCAATAATAAATGCATTTTTTTCCATTTTGCCCTCAATTAATTATTATACTACACACAATCTTTCATCATTTTCTCATTAATACTCTCTCACTCATTTATAAATAGGGACATTTTTGGGGAAAAAAATAAATTTTCTACATAGTTATTAAATTTAGCTATTTTTAACTGTTTTTTAAAATCTCACGATTAGATTGATATACTCTTATATACAATGATGGAGGGAGTATATAGTATATATTCAACAAATTATTAAATGTCCTTTGTCAAAGTAAGCACATTTAATTTGTCTGAATTCAATGGATTGTGAAGCAAATCCCTCTTTTTTAACGTAGTTCATTGAACTTTAATGAGCAACAACGTGCGGGGAGCAAAATTTACAACATCACCTCCTTGACAACTAACTTTTTTAAAAACACCAAACTCAAATGTTCTTTCCAATAAATAAACACATAAACATGTTGCTTACACAATTGTTATTCGTACAAAGATGTCATACATGGACGACGCACATTTCCAAAGGGAAACCACAAAATCATCAATTCAAATGATGGAAGATCTCCTTGTAAACAATATTTTTTGTTGTCCTCTGAGCATCTTGTCCATTGGAAGGAACATATAATTTTAACCCATCCATGCTTCGAACTCGAGATAGTGCAACATATAATTGTCCATGTGTGAATACGGGCTTTGAGAGATTTATCCCTACATGAAGAAGTGATTGCCCCTGACTTTTGTTGATGGTCATTGCAAAGCTTAATTGGATTGTGAATTGTCTTCTCATATGAAATGGCCATCTACTTTTTGAAGGATTCATATCCATCCCATGAAGCAATACCTTCTTATTAGGACTTGAACCATTCAATGATATAGCCTCAATAACATTCGTTCCAAGCTTTGATATACGTAATCTTGTCCAATTGCACAGCCTACCTGATTGATCTACCTTCCTTAACAACATTACTGGGGCTCCAACCTTTAATGTCAGCTTATGAGGTGGCAACCCTGAGCTAGTAATGGTGTTTAGGAATTCAGTTGTGTAAAGATACTCGAAACAGTCACTATCATATTTGGACTTGCATACAGAGTCACAACTTAGGAAGTCATATGATTCACCAGGCAACTTGGAGCACATGTATTTATTTATCTGACTAACCATTTCAATTGTTGGTGCTAGTATTGCTCTATCATTGAAGTAATGTTTATTGTCTAGATTAGCTTCCAAATTGTTGTAAGTTTCTACCACAATAGATTCAATTGGATTTCCATTGTCATGGACTAACAATTTAGGTGGAATCTCAATATCAGCAACACCATCATGGGGTTCACCTAATTTACCGTCACCAATATCTAGCAGCTATTAACTAAACCATTGTATTTTTTGAATTTCCTCTGTTGATCTTCCTAAAGTTAGTATCATGTTTTTTTGTCAAGTGAAAGATGTTGCAGTGGTCCCAAATACGTGAGGAACTTATTGCTGCATTGACAATTGTTGCTCTTGAACCTTTAGGCACAATTCAAAGAATCTAACAGAAATCACCACCCATAAGTATGCATTTCCCCTCGAAAACCTTATTGGAATGCATGATGTCTTTGAGACTACAATCAAAAGCTTCAATACAGTATCGCTGAACCATGGGAGCTTCCTCCTAAATAATTAACTTTGTATTGATGATCAACTCTACAAGTGCTGTATTTTATCTTATGGAACATACTGAATACTCATTTATTTGTATAGGAATTGCAAAGCATGAATGAGCAGTTCTATTGGAAGGTAGTAAAGTAGCTACAATGCCACTTGATGCTACAGTCAGGATAATATCTCCTTTTGCTCTTATAGATGATGTCAGTGCATTCCACAAGAAATTTTTGCCAGTGCCTCCATAACCATGAACAAAGAAGAACGCAGATGAATTTGAATTTAGTGAGGAAATAACCTTATCAAAGATCACCTTTTGCTCTGTATTCAATTACTTTATTAGCTTTGTCGCTTCTTCATAGAGGGAATCTCGATTGTTGCTCATCTCTTGTAGGATGAGGTTGTTTGTAACATCAAAAGTGGGTGATGTTGTAGGAAATGGTAACATTGGGTAATCATGTAAGGACTTACCATTTTGATTTATTAAGTTGTTAATCTTTATCAAAGCAGCATTCTCTTTATCATTGTCTAAGATGGTAACACCTGCTCATGTGAGAATTACAAAGAACTTATCAATTGTATCAATATTGAAAAAACATAATTGAGCAATAAATGAAAAGTATAATATATGTACTTACATGAATATTGGGGGTGATTGTGTGGTATATATAATAAGTCCTCAGATAAGATCTTGTGACACTGGTTCCACAGCAAGTCTGGCTATTGCAAGCAATTGACAATAGCATGCTAACGAACAATTTACGCAATGAAACACCGGTTGCCCAAAAGGAAGCTTCCTTAATAGCACTAACAAATTCTTGATCATTATCAACAATCCTAGAGCATCACAAACAGCTCTAAATGATTCATACGTAGTTCCATGCACTATTCTTATGTCTTCAAATGATTTTGGAACTCTAACTTTCGTTAGTAATATACGCAAGTGGTATAATTCACCAGATCTTGGTGAAGCATTTGCTATCCTGTCCACTGCGAATCCTCTCTGCCTCTTCTTCCACAATCGTTTATCCCTCTGATAAACATAATGATGTGGAAACTCAACATAGGTTAGCCCTATAGCAAAATCATCCTCTGCATTCATTTTCATCCATGCCAAGAATTGGGACTCACATACTCTAAGTTTATCTAACAAATCAGAAACATCATCAGTTTTAGAATAGATCACATATTGTTGT
This sequence comes from Inga laurina, assembly GCA_963855925.1. Classification (NCBI taxonomy): domain Eukaryota; kingdom Viridiplantae; phylum Streptophyta; class Magnoliopsida; order Fabales; family Fabaceae; genus Inga; species Inga laurina. The sequence goes on from OY979705.1 coordinate 5,555,203, forward strand.
TTTGGCAAGTAGAAGCTTAATCGTTCAACAGCAGGGGATCTATGATGTATATCAAAGCCAAATATCGGCCATGAACCTTCACATACAGATATATATCTGCAATTGTAGTAATATTGTATCTCATCAAGCAGGCCCTGACCATCTCTCTTCTTCGTATTATCAAAATGTCCAGCCATAACTCAGTCATTTCCTTTGCTAATATACTTAAATAAGTACTTAATAGCCGTGGATTAATTGCATTTCTCAACATTAATATGTGCCTGAAACATACGAAGCAGTGATGGACTATATGGAACAACAAAATATTGTCTAATGGTATACCTTTAACTTCAATCATTCTACCATCATCTCTCCTTCGATATGTAGGGTAGCCATCATCATCCATGGTTGTGAAGTCATTAATCTTTTTTGGAAATTACTTGCTACATTTTTTGTCTTTCATGCACTGTGCTTTAGGATTGTATGTTCCGTAAGGACCATGAACTATAAATTTTCTTACTAATTGATATAGCTCTGGTGATAAACTCTTGTCTGGAATTTCTGCAATGATTACTTGATCAATAGCTTCTGGACTTGTTATCTTGTCATATGGTTTAAGGAATAAAGTATATAAGCATGTGGAAGACCTAGCTTTTGGAATTCTATGGTATACACATCTACATTAATAGGAGTTAATTTGTAAGTGTGACAAATGAAGTATGCAATAATTGACAGCTATAAATAAATTCAAAATTATATATGCTAAATACCTGCGCATATAGTCCCAAAAATTTTCTTCTTTCTTAGCATCCTCATAAGAGATTGAAATTTGATTTTGAATATCCTGCAAAGAATGTATGGCCTGTCTGTAGGATTTAAAGAGTGTTTCTTGTAGTACCTTGAGATTTCTGGCCATGCAGGATTACAAGTGAAAGTTAAGAAGATATCTAGATAGCCTGTCCATCGGCATATTGCCATTGTATCTTGATAATTCTGTAGCATATACCTAGCCCCTCCAGTAAAAGTTGATGGTAGTTTTATCCTCTTTCCAGTTGATGAAATTAGTTTTACCTCTTGTTAGTGCATCAGATAAGCCTTGGTACAAATCAACCCTTAGTTCCTTCTAGTGTGTTCGAATCCAATGAAGTCTTTGGGCTTCCATCATTGTGTAACCATCAATAATAAACTGTTGTAGTAATTGTTGGCATGAAGCAACATAGAGACTTCATTATCCCTTGACATCAATCTGTATGCAAAACATTCCTTGATGATAATCTTCTTCCTTTTCTTCGTTGAAGAAAGGGTCTCTTGTCTATGTTTAATGTCATCTCTATAACCATCTTCACCAAAAGGGAATAAAATCAGATATTGTAGTGGTAAATAAAAAGCATGTAATTCATTGATTCGTTTAGGGGTACCAGATTGCTTCTCAATAATGATGTCTCTCACATTGAAGGTCATATCTATGTCACCAACTATTAAAGCTGCAACTTCTAAAGCAATTGTTAGATTATGTGTACGCCCATCATGGTGTCTAGTGCTGATCAAGCATAACTTCATGCTATTTGAATATTGGTGCATTATTTGAGATTAGGTGAAGCGGTATTGTTGAACAAAAGGGTTGATGTCATCAAGCAATCGTTTAATTTCTTCAATGATTTTAGGGTCAATCATGGACTCTTTTTGATATTTACTGAGTAAAAATAAAAGTGGAGAAACATAATTAGGTAAACATAGTATTAGTTGTCAACTATAAGGGAACTACTCAAAACAAGTAAATCTCAATGAAAAAATTACCTGACAGCTTCTATTCTGTTCTTGACTTCATTTTCAGTATCATAAGCATATAATTGAGAGTAGACTAGTCTTGCACCTTGAGGTGGTAATAAACTACCAGTGCTATGGTAGTTCATACCAGAAAGGACAAAACAGTATGGGCCTCCACCATTATTCTTTGAGTGATCAATGCTACTGCTCATAAAAGTGAAAGAAAACATATTGTTGTATTGTCATATGTTTGCATAGTAGTTCTTTGAAGCAATTGAATTCTTGTCAAAGAATAATGAATGCAAAAGTGATAGAGGTGTCTTCATAGAAGGCAACTGGACCTTCCCTTTGGGCAGCACATTGAGAATGTATTTGCATATCTTTTCTTTGTGTCTTTTCGAGCTCTTTCATTGTACCAAAATAATGCACCGTAATGTTTACATTCATGTATTGGATCTCCTTTATCCAAATAATCTAATAGTTTGTAAAATATAATGGAATTAATTTATGCAAGTGATAATTAACCTAACATTTATGCAATTTAAGTTCAAATTTGCATACATAAAAAATACCTTCAACTTCTGTGTCATTATGTCGGGGGAATTCAAGAACGTTTTGCTCTGTATTCTTATTGGAATTTGCAACATGTGTGCACTGCTCTGAAATTGATGTCATTATAGTTTTCAAAGCTAGTAGGAGGAATACTTTTAAAGCTAATGAGTAATTGGAGTCAGAATTGAATTACCTTCGTCCTCATTTGAGCCTGATGACAAACCATCATTACAATTACCATTGTGGTAGTCCAAGTTAAAATGGATGTCATTGTAGTTAATTCCGTCAACTGTCATGAGATTAAACAATAAACTTAACATGGCAAGCATGCTAATAAATGTCATATCCAATTGTTACAAACAGTGATAATCCTTCATATATGGGAAAACCATGGAAATAGACTTTAGCCAAGTATTATTTGATAACTCATACAAATGTTGCATATCCTACAAATTTTCTCAAAAAGAAAAATAACAATATGCTTATGTTGTTAGTGGTTTGTACAAACATTATGGCAATGGTCTTTATTTAACAATATTAAGAGAATATGATTGTAACAAAAAATACATTATCATAATAATGTACGTAGACCTTAAGGCAAGTAGAATTCAAAGAAGATTACTATAACAAAATCTATATAGAGTCATTATCTGAGTCCATATTTGAGATATATTGGAAATAACTCCAGTAGTATTGAAGATAAGATATAAATGGTAGTAATATTAAGGTAGGTAAAATTCATCATTGGATGTAAAAAAAGTACTTGATCCCATTGGATCTGAAGTAGACCATGTGTTAGTTTGTTGTCCACCTGAAGTAAGTGTTTCTTGAGATGTATGTAAGGTTGAATTACTGAATTCGTTATTTGTAAAGATTGCATTGTTTCTTTCTACAAAAGGTGATTGAGAATGAGCTGAAATAAACTAAGGGAGAAGATGTTACTATTAATAAATATGGTTATGCTTCTAACAGTGTTGAAGATAAGATATTAATTGTAGTAATATTAAGGTGGGAAAAATACATGGTCACATGTTAAGATAAGTACCTAATCTTATTGGATCTGAAGTAGACCATATTTTATTCTGTTGCCAACATAAAGTTGTTTTTACTTAAGAGGCATATACAGTTGATTTATTGGATTTCTTGTTGGGAAAGTATGGATTGTTTGTGATGTTAAGGTGGGTAGGATTGTTTCTTTCCATAAAAGGTGGTTGAGTGTGAGCTAAAATAAATCAAAGGAGAAGAAGTTACAATCAATACATATGGGTTCTAAGAGTATAAACAGTTTTCTAGCTATAAAATGGGTAAACCTGTGAATGTGTAGTTTTCTTTCGACCCATGAATGTTCAAGTTACTATCTTGTCTAATGGTTACATTGGTTGCCATGCTAACATTTACTGAGTTATTAAGGATGGCCTTCAACCTAGCACTTTTTCTTTTGAATACTTCCTCAATGGGACGAAGGTTATCCTTTAAACCAGGTTTTATAGTCACACCTATAATAAGATGATAGTAAGAAGGTTAAGATATACATACTTGTAGAAAGCAATATTGACAAAGTACATGCAAGATAACCTGAAGAAGAGTCATGTCCAAAGTGGTTTGATAAGTCTGAAGCAACATTTGTTAAGTCTTGCAAGATCTTTCTTTTTCTTGGATGTTTCCTTTTCATGTTCATCTCAGCAGGAGTAACAACTTCAAAAGGTTGGGGAAAGGCATCCACATGTATTTCAGTTGCAAATTGAACAGAAGGACTATTAGCATTTGATAAGTATGTTATAGGTGAGAAAGAAGCCATGTTTGGAGCTTCGGTTTGACCACATTTGAACAATGAAGCATGCTGGTTTGTGCCTATAAATGGAAGACATTTATAATATGAGAAGGTCAAAAAACTAATAATGGTTGTCAATAGTTAAGAGTAAACATTATGGATAGCAGTATGCGTATGAGATAGACCTAATAGAAGATTATGTTCATGGTTCATGGATGTGGGAGGAGGAACATATTATTTGTTTTTAAAGATGGAAACTTCACTATTGTTTTTGTTGTTCTCTTCCATCAGAAAGTAAATCAATAATGAATTATCTGAATAAGAAGCATGATTACTGTCAATTTGGAGTGTAGTGTGTAGGCGGGAGCTAAACTTATATAAGATGATGTAGAGATTGCAGCATGGGCAGTTGTTATACAATGAAGGAGGGCAATCCGTTTTATGAGGAAGTCTCTTTTAAAGAACAATTACCAGGCAGCCATGGTATTTCAAATTGGGTTGTCTGAGGGGGAGGCATCTTTGTGCCAGCTAATACGATGGAAAATAAATAATTAATGAAATTGATATATTGTTTTTTATGGGTTTCCCTTTGCCATATCTGTTGACTAGCAGGGAAATATGAAAATATAAAGATGGTTTTGAGAAAAGATAAATGGCATGCCAATGACCCGTATCCCAATGAATAAGACTGGAATTTTTTATGATAACATATTATTATTTTTTTGCCTTCCAGTTGCATTTTATCGGAAGCCAACTATTGGAATTGCTCATAAGTTATTGTTTACATTAAATTTTTTTTGGATGTTGACTTACCATATTGATTTAGAATTCACGTGTGGTGCTTGACTTAAGTATACATGTTCCAAGATCCTTTAAGTTCACAGTCTTATTCATTCTTTAGGTACTTTGGACTGTATCTGTTGTTTAGTCAAGCTGTATTGTATTATACTCATGCCTTAAGTATGTTATATGATGTTGGTTGAGGAAGCCATAAATCCTCATAATCTGTAAGGTATGCATACTGTTGTGGAAAGGCAGATAATGATGAAAGAAGTTTGCTAAAAACTGCCAAAGAAGTAGCCTTGTTATAGTCATCTTCGTATGGCCACTGGAATATGCCATTGAATCTGATAACGAAGCAAAAATATACACTTTCAAAGATAAGTCATTAGCAGAAAAACATGCCATTAAAGCTAAAATATTTATAAGATAGCAGGATAAGCCATTAGCCAAGCATTAATACCAGAGAAACCGAACTTAAGTATTAAGAAACTGAAATAAAGGTAAAATAAAAAAAATTACAGTATCTCCCAGTCCCATGTCACTACCCCACTACGTTGACAATTCAAATATGCAAGTGGGATGTAGAAGAGGGGAAGAAGTACACGTGTTAGCTACATGAAGATTCATTTTTGTTTTTATGATCCAATTCTTTGTTGGCTTAAGATGGCTAGATAGCTAAAAATCTGCGAGTTGGCAAGCATCTATCTGGCATGAAGAAAACAATTGAAGCAAAAAGGTACCTGTATAATGCAACTAGAAATTACATCTTTTGCCCTTACAGCTATGTGGGAAGGCCTGGGGATTAAAAATAATGAAGATGTATGACCAAACAACTGTATTTTATGTTTTGGATTCAGGCACTATACTCTGAAGACGTGACAAAGACAGTTCCCTTCTCTTGGTTCTGATCTGCAATGTGTTCATACAACCTGTACCCTTACTGTGATTCCTGATAGTGTTGGAGGTGGAGGGATATGGAAAAAGTTGAAACCTTTGAAGTTGGATTTGAGAGTGCATGGTTATGGTTGGCTCTCATGGTCATCTTCGTATGGCCATTTCATAACTTTACACCAGAGGCAAAAGCAGCTGAATTTTAGAGATGTTTTTAGAAATCATTTTGTAAACATGATAAAACATCTTAACGAAATAAACTTTGCTCATTCAATTGAGAAGATTACATGGAAATTCAAAAACCACTGCAACAACAAATAAACCTAAAACTTGACTGACACAACTAGAATTAAGAAGAAACTGAAAATAACTGGTGGATGTGAAGAAGGTGTTCACAATACACAAGTTAAACATTAAAGCAACAGGCCAAACAGTGACCAGTTCAGAAAAACATGCGATAAAGATAATCTAATTCTTCTCTTGCTTCACAACCTTCAGCAAGCGATCAGTAGGAGGTAGCACAGCTACATTGCTGGATTCAGTAGTTCGTTCATGTAAGCTTTCCTTTTCCCTTTGGTTGGAGCAATAATGGCAGGCTGGGGAGGTAGGGATTTGAATACATGATCAGAAGCAGCACAAGGTTCACTTAGAGGCTCTTAGAAGAGTTTCCCTGATTAACTTGAACAGCGCTTGTAGTAGGTTCAACTTCAACTAGAGGCTGTATATGAAGATATAAATCATGAATAGATGGCATTCACAATCATTAACCTTCTATTGCAAGAATTATTTCTTGTAGCTTACCTCAGACATGACAGCAGTGGAGGTTAAGTTCATTACATCAGACTGAAAAATTATTCAAGGAGTGAGTAAATGAACACAAAAAAACTAATTGATAATAATAGTAGGAGAACAGATTAGTGACCTCATTACAAGAAGCTTCATTGAACTGATCATTTAAGTCCTCACGGAGTGTGAACTGTTGGACACTAATGCTAGAACCAGCATGCTTGGCATTAAACTCATTACGCTTGAGCTTAAGAAGCATCCTTTTGCAGACAATTAAATCACACTCGTCAAGAAAATCATACTCAAATTATGTCTGGTAAAGAATGCATAAAGTAAAGTAAATATTACGAGTGACAATGGGAATACTATGGTTAAAGTACTGCAATAACAATATTAGATCTCGTACAGTTATGAGGATCTGTTTAAGCTCGGCAGCAGATTTTTTAAGTAATTAGGAAGCAAGATTATCCCAAAAAATGATAAAGGCAGTCCCAGTGTCATCACCAACTGTATAGTTTACCTTAAGCCTGTAGGAAGATAAAACCTTATTAGACATCAACTGATACAAAATGACTGTGGTCAGGTAGGTTTCTTGGTAAATAGCACTAAGTTAAAATGATATTTGTAACATGTATAACCTTACTTTGGTTCAATAATTTCAAGTTTTTTCTTACAAGTAGGGCAAACCAATGTGTTACCCTCATCCCTAGGCTTTGTGGCACACTTAGCGTAGCCATTGTATGTCCAGCCATGTTGATTCTCAAGTTTTTGCATCAGATAGTTAACAACAAAATTTGCTCCCTGTGGAAACATGTGATGGTAAATATACACTTTTCAAAAGAAGAATGCATAAGAGAATAAATGGTTAGTGGGTTTACAATTTTCTGTTGAGGGATCTTTGAAATAGAAATCCTATAATTATTAAGTAAGATGCGGGATGAAGATTGTTGGGTTGATTGTAATGGCATGATTTAGCTTAAACCTGTTGTGATTGGGGAAGCTTGATCTTTTGCCATGCCATAGTATTCATTGAACATTAATAGGATTTGGTAACTGGAAAAGTAAAATAAAGTCAAATATGTTGGAGTGAGTAAAAGAAATTATTATTTATACAACCTTTTGACTAAATCCTTCACTTCTTGAATAGGGGGATTGAAAAGAACCCATGTAGCACTAAATTAACTACATACTTGTGGTCGACTTATAATTGACAGTCAATAATGTATATCAAAGTGAAACAAATGAATAGATGAAAAATAGATTCGGTGCATAAAAGAAACAATGTAACCATCATCAGCAAATGCAATTATGGCCAGGTTTAACACAACAACAACCGGTGAGTCCATGTTCTCCAACTGAGCCATGTAAGTATTGGTGGAACATTCATCGAACAGTACACATTCAATGTCATTATCATTATGGAAATGTAAAAGATGACAAAAAAAATGATTAGAATACTTTGAAAGTGTTTGAAAGAAAAGTATATGGAATGTGAATCCAAAAGAAGAAAGAAAGGTGGTACTCCAAGTCAGTAAGTATCATTTGAAGCTTGTTTTTTGTCTCATTTTCTCTACGATATTCCTCGAGAGTGCCCATAGTTTTGACAAAAGCAACAACATCTGGAAAAACACAGATAATGTTAAATTATGCATGATTGAGTAAGACAACATTGAATGTACTAAAATATAACATCATTAGGTTGTCACCGATCAAGTAGTTAGTGAAGTTTTGTTCTTAAGACCTGATAAGATATGGAATAGGCAAGAAAGTGTATGCATCTAGTGGAATATTAGCATCTTCTCACGTAAAAAGTTTGCTGAGTAAAAATGATTTTGAATTGATGCATGGTGGCCCTGTACTAATTTGAGTTATGGGAGACAGCAAAGTTAGCAAGAAAGTAAACCTTCCTTTCACTCAAATTTTGGTGGAATATATCATGAGGATTTCTAGGAATGATAGTAGCTTGGATCTTAGTACCCTGCAACAAATTGAATGAAGGACAAAAAAAACATAATTTAACATACATAAGTATTTCAATATGATACATGCATAATGTGGTTATTATTGGAGTAGGAACAACAATGAAATGAAGAAATACCTCCTCATCAACTAATATCATGGTAGTACAAAATAATTCAGTAGGGGATGATTTCTGGTACACATTCCACTTCCTCTAAACATGAACAATAATCGACCACCGATCTGTACCATCGTGGACTTCTCTCAGGAGTGAACAACGAGACATTGTTATGGTGGAAATGAGGGGCCAACTGGATGGAAATATAGAAGATGAAGAGATGCGGGTGAAGTTGGAGATGGATATGGAATTCTTATAGGAGGAATGTAATTTTAAATGTTGAAATTGGCAGTTATAAATTCATGATGTTAGCAAATAAGTTCCCTCCAAGAAAATTCCAATTTCCTTCCCGCCAACAGAATTAAGGGGAACCATTTATAATCCTATTTAATAGTCAAATATTAGAAGGCAAAAGGCATCTGTAAACAAAATAATAAGAGAAGACAATGGGAAATACTTATACACAAATGCAGAAGTTGTTGGCATAAGAGATAGTGGGCAGAATAGTGTCAGGCTAATGGTGAGACAAGGTTTAGGGAAATGCAAAAAGGGTTAACTTTGTAGTCAACAATTGTCATCACACATCCTATGATGTTGGCATTAATTGAACAAAACCAAAGCTGAAGGATACAAAAACCTTAAATGGGAAAGTGATGCGCAGTCAAGCTTTTTAACTACCCAAAGCTGAAGAAACCTTAAATAGGCAAAGTCAGATTTTTTTTTGTAGCAGGTAAACTTGAAACATGAAAGAAGGAAAATATTGTTGAAAAACCCAACTTGATTATTTTCCTATTCATATGCCAACTTTTTGACTATTCAGAAACTTTTTACTTCATACGATACGCAAGATTTGTGTTTTCAAAATTTGCTTGCCAAATAAAATTGCTGTTGTTTTGTAGAACCCCTGTTGTTTTGTAGTAGGAACTAATATACCCTCTTGTATCTTCGTCCTTCACATGGACTAATATACAAAGCCAAGTTCCTACTACAAAGCGATTTAGTTTTGGCTGTTTTATGAACTAATATAGAACTTTGTTATATAGGTTTAGCTGATATCAAGACTTCAGAAAAAACAAAATATAAACTTAACAATTTAACATGACATATAAAAACAACAAAGATAACAATAGGGGCTAACCTGAGTCAAAAATTATTGACCTACTACATTGACCCACACATCCTATGATATTGGCAGCAACTTCACAAAACCAAAGTTGAAGGATATAGAAACCTTAAATGGGAAAGTGATATACAGTCAAGCTTTTTAACTGCCCAAAGTTGAAGAAACCTTAAATGGGCAAAGGCAGATTTTTTTTTGCAGCAAGTAAACTTGAAACACAAAAGAAGGAAAATATTGTTGAAAAACCCAACTTGATTATTTTCCTGTTCATAAGCCGACTTTTTACTGTTCAGAAACTTTTTACTTCATACGATACGCAAGATTTTTTGATGCATCAAAACAAATATCCCAAGGTCTAATGCTTTGATTAAAAAAGGTTTACAATTAAAGAAATTTGAAAAGTAAGTATACAAAATACCATATTGATGTCAGGTCACTATTAATTGTAAAAGGATGTGTAATCAAAGGATATTCATTTTTTTAGAATTTAATCAGGGGAGGTGTATTTTGAAAAGTATAATACGTCACATGTCAAGAATTGCAAAGAGATGCAGACAAATTTTTCGCCTTGGTAAATCTGAAGATACATAAAATGGGTAAAGTCTCCTGTCAATGTTTTTAAAATGGTGATATTCAAACATGAAAGAAGAAAAGTATTGTAGGAAAATGCACCTTGAAATATCAAATCAATAGAACCAAAACCAATGACACCTTGTGTGCAATCCCAGCTGGTGAGGTATCAAACAAAAAATCCAATAGTCTTACACTTTCATGAAAATATGCATATAATAAAGAATCTTAAAAAGTGTGTGAATCACATTCTTTATTGATATAACTTTTGCATAACTGGTATGTAACTTCTGCATTGGTGTAAAACTGATATAACCAAGTTCACCAAAATAAAAAAACTGATATAACTATGACAAAAAAATAGCCCCACTGTAACCCCTAAGCATTATATAAACCAACTAATCTAATATTCAGGGGTCTTAAGACATGATAGCCACCAAACGTTGTATAACATTAAGAGACATGGGTGACTTCGTTGAATTCTCAAACACCATATTATATATGACTCTTCATCGTTGGAGGGAGGGTGAGGTTACTTATCTGTGAATAACATGTGGTCCCCTGGAGTTGTTTGAAGAAATCACCACTGAAGAAGACAAAGTTAATTTAGTGACAGTAGAAAGAGGTGTGGTAAGGGCAAGAACTTATCATTTTATGACTCAAAGTGCTTACTTTTCCGCTGCTTGTATGGTAGTATTAGGAATCACGGACTCGCTAATCGCTAGTGGGAATCAGCGGACGACAACCATTTCAGCTTAAATAGGGAATATGGGAGGATAATTGAATCCTACAATCCATACATGAGGGTTCAGATTGAAGAAGGGGACATCGAACACATAATATTTCTGAACTTATGGTGCCATGCTTACATGAGGATAACTCTGATAGCACTAAGACGTCGTCCTCATTGTGTTGTAGCCGTATATCATAGTGTGAAGTAATTGAAGTCCCAAGGATCGAAGATGGCCTAAACTTGCCGACAAGTGCTTCACTAGGGTTAGAACTTGGCTTTGTTAGTGAGGATAATGATGACACGCATTGAAACGGGTGTCACTTTCTTTTGAGTGTTTTTTGTAAGCCATTAATTTGTCCTAGCTTAAGTTTTGCTGAAGTTTTCATTTCGTTAATGCTTTGTTAGTGAGTCCTATATGGTTGAACTAATGTATTTGCTTTTCTTTTGTCTTTGGTACCATTGTTTTGGCTTTTTTCTGAACTAATATACAAACCCATATTTTTTCAATGTTCTATATTGTGTTTAAATTGTGAACCTATGTTGTTTTGTAGTGGGAACTAATATACCCTCTTGTATTTTCGTACCATTGTTTTGGCTTTTTTATGAACTAATATAGAACATTGTTATATGGGTTTAGCTAATATAAAGCCTTAAGAAAAAACAAAATATAAACTTCACAATTTAACATGACATATTAAAACAACCAAGATAACAACAGGGGCTAACTTAAGTCAAAAAACATTAACCCACTACATAGACCAAAAGTCTTGAAGGAAAAAAACGTAATGAAGTTACATCTACCATTCTTTCCACAGTACATTAACCACCCAAATAAGTTCTATATATTGGCTAAACAAAAAGAGACTAAACAACAACAAGAACTCCTCACACAAGGGGGAGTGAAGCAGAATTAGGATCTGGGAGAAGACGATGTAGCATGGAGATCCTTTACTCATGCACCTCTGGGTATGTGGGATTAAAGAACACTGTTGTGGCATTGTGAAATGAGGTCAATGTTAGTCCATCATGTGGTTTGCCAGTGACCATAGCATATTGAATCACCACAAATACATTTTCATTGCTTAAAAGGGATTCATAAGCTCTTATTGTTGTATCTGCACATTCACCTATAAGGCTACAACATAATACCTTGTCTGACCTGCGAGAGATCATGTGTTAATAAACGATACTGTGAAACTTGATTTCATTGTGGATATGTTAACGGTTCTTACCCAACAACCAACACACTATTGTCTTCCATAATCACTACCACTTCCTTGCTGTATATACTATTGGATTGCCCCAGTCCTGGCTCAACCAAAGCCTTCAAAATCCCACATACATTTACACATGTAATATAAAAAACACCAATAAGGTTTTAGGCCATAATGAGATATTTTGAAGGTCTGGAAAAGATTATACATTATACCTACTAATCCCCAAGGATTGTTAACACCACTCAGAATGTGAGACATAGTTCGTAGGACAAAACAATGTTTTGGAAAGTCAATCGAAGTGAATTCAACATGGATAGTAGGAAGCAACTTCATATAGAACTTAACTCGGCAACCCTCACCACTCCTACAGACTAAGAAATTGGATATTCAGTAGCATTTGCCTTCGTTGAAGATTGGACTGATTTGTTCTATAACACCATCTTCGTCCATCACAACTATCTTGCGTGCCATCTAAAATGAAGGGGTCAGTCTAGAGAAGTTGTAAACTTTCAAAAACACAAATACAACATAAATGAGAAAACATGTTCTGTCCGTCATCCTCACTGATCGGTAGAAGATGATAAGTTGTACAGTGGTTGACTCCCTCATTAGGTGAGGATGTCCGAGGGGATATTAGACTATCTCTTTGTTAATAATCCTATCAACCTTAACGACAACAGCACCATCACAATTTCCCTCATGCAAGTCTGCAAGAGAAATAGCATTGCCAGATGTTGCTATAAGAGAGAGACCCTATTTGCAGAAGGAAAAAATAGAGTATGAGTTGGGTTACATGAAAGTACGATTCAAAAGAGGGATGAGGTGTGTTATATGTAAGATGATGATGTTGTTGTTTTGCATTTATAGTGACACCAACCTAAGGACTGAAATTAACACCATAACAACAACCTGCAGGAATTTAATAGGAAAGAGAGAAGCACTTCAACTGGACTGGACAACATAATGTAATACTGAACTAATGAATCAAAATAAACAAACTTTAAAAATGGGTTATAGAAAATACCTTGACTCCAAGACTCAAATAATGTGAAGCAAAAACAGTAATGGCTCATAACGTCTTAGAGGTTTTGCATCATCAAATGGCTCATCGTACTCATTACGGACCTCAGCACTGAAGGAGAGTGAGCAAGTAGAATGGCAGAGAAGCCGCATTGAATATTACTGTGTTGTTAGATATATATGGAGCATTTGCGTTCGTAATGAATTGTAGTAGAACTAACTGAATCAGGATTGTGTTTTTGAAGAATCAAGAGAATGAGCAAGTAGAACTAACTGAGTCAGTATTGTGTTTTTGAAGAATTAGGAGAATGAGCAAGTGGAACTAATTGGATCAGTATTGTGTTATGGGCGGGAATGGAAAAAGGTGATTTTCAAATTGAAGTCTTTAAAGGTATATGGAGCCTTTGCGCGAGCAAACTAGAATTAAGGGGAGCAGTACCTAGATGTTGATAAAGCTGACTTTGAAATCAATGGAATATATTTGTCGAAGAAAAAAAATGATGGAATATACATTGACATGTCTACACAGCTTAGCATTGAGTCGGACGAGAATCGAGGGGGAACATGAATTGATCTGGGCCGTTAAATCCTTATGAACAGTAACCTTTGTGAGAAGAGCCGGTTGGGAGCCGTGAATGAGCTAATGGCTTGGTGGAACAATATTTATATATATATATATATATATATATATATATATATATATATATATATATATATATATATATATATATATATATATATATATATATTGATTTGGGGACTATGATGTCGGTCACGTATAGGTTTTAGCAAGATGAATTGAATTTCATTGTTATTTGTATTTACTCCTTTATTTTCAAACAAACAATGACATTCCCTGGATAAAAGCAATTTTGTTGTTGTAACTTTGTTAGGAACTCATTTGGAAATTATTGTAGATTTTTTTTTTGGTTGTTGGCAACTAATTGGTCATAAAATTTAGCGAAAATGTTATTAGCAAATTCAAGAATAACATGACTATTGTTTACTAAAGCCACACACTTTTTAAGTGGAAGAAACAGTAGTGGCAGCAACAAACACAAAACAACGAAGAAGTACAAGACTTAAGCAAGGCAATATGATGTCAAATCTTCTGAATATATATATATATATATATGAAACAACTTGTCATTAAAGAGAAGGATTCTTTTTTTTTTAGTTTTTCCCCATGGATACAGAAAATATTCTTTAAAGTTTGAACCAATAACTAAGTTGCATGTTAAATTCATTTAGGGCCTGTTTGGTACAAGGAACATTTTAGGAGAGAACGGAAAGGAAAGAAAGATTGAGAGGGAACTTAAAAGAGTGAGCTATTTGGTAGACATGGGAACTGAACATAAGTTGAGGGAAGATGAGATGTTTGGTTGGCAGAAAAGAGAGTGGTTTGAGTGGGAAGATTGTGTGAAAAACCTAAAATACCCCTAACTTCACAAGAAGTTCCAGTTCGAACTTAACATTCCAGTTCAAACTTAACAACCTAGTTCGAACTTAATAACCCCAATTCAAACTCGACCTCATCTTCACTATTCATCGTCTTCCTTACAAGAATTTCAAGTTCGAACTTAACATTCCAGTTCGAACTTACAACCTAGATCAAACTTAATAACCCTAGTTCGAACTCGACCTCGTCTTCACTGTTCATCGTCTTCCTTGTGGTACTATTCATCATTTCAGCTTTCAACTCTATTTTTCTTTCACATCTATTCATCCAATACAACCCACATCACAAACATACCAATTTATAAGCTCATACTAAATTAACCAATATATTGATTCGGAGTTCTATTTTGCACGCAGTTCACCTCTTCCTTTTTCCAGACAAGCTTTCGACATTATGCCAAGCTAGTTCACCAAATCTTTGTGCGTGTTCTGCCTCCGTCTTTAATCTCTATTATATGTTTTTAGGGGCATTTTTGTCCACATTTTATCACTGCCGGGAACATTTTGAAGTTCATCCCATTTTTTGTGGGAACTCAATTTTCCATATTTAAAGAAACATTCACCTGGGCGGAAATATGGGTTACCGGCACTTTGGGCAACCAAACGCATTTCAAACTGAGGAACATTGCAATCTTCCCTTTCCCTCATCTATATTTCGCGTAACAAACAGGCTCTTCTTAGTATTGGAAAGAATGAGCAAATCCATTAAATCAAAGCCACCGGAACTCCTTAGAATAAGGCAAAAGTGTACCTTTGCTCTTTTAATTAATGGGAGAATCCCAAAAAACCACCTTGGAAATAGGGAAATCCAAAATCAGTGCCTCGAAACTGTAAAATCTCATATCAATGTTGTGCTAGTACGGAATAACAATACCTCACTCTTAATTAACAATACCACATTCCCCATTAACAACTCCCCTTTTTACTTCTAGGATTTTGCAATTTCGGGGCACTGATTTGGGATTTTCATATTTCAAAAGTATTTTATAAGGATTTTCCCTTAATTAATTTTATTCAAGGTGATGTTCTGGTTTGATTGTTTAATTTTTAAAAAAAAAATCAACCTTTTAACCCTAATACTGTAAAATCAAATACTGATTTTTTTTTGTAACTATTGGTGTATTTTTGAAATTAAAATTAATAAATTAGTAATATTTTTTTAACATTTAAAATTTCAATATCTACATTTTTTGTTAATATTGTTAGGTTCAAATGACTGAACAAGACGCTTTATAAAATTAAGAGACTAAAATGAACTTATGTAAAGTTAAGCACTATAGGTGCACTTTTGTCCTTAAAATTAACTGGGAACAATGAGACATATTTATAGTTCATATTAGGGTTATAAGCAAGGTTATTAAACCGGGACCGGTCAGTGAACCAATCGGGATATTGGGTCAAAGGTCAATAGGTTAGATCGGAGTTAAACCAGAACTAATCCAGGACCAAACCGGTGGGAGAGTGAAGATTTCAAGACCAAACCCGGTTCTCTAACAGGGTCACCGGTTACCGGGCCGGTCCGGTCTAAGTTTAATAACAATGGTTAAAGGACTAAAATGCTTTGAAAGTTTCTACGAATGGACATTGAGTGCTAAGAAGTTTTCAAGGGGACAATTGTACACCAAAAGTTTAAAAAACGGGGCAATAATGTCAAATAATAATTTTTTTTATGATTACCATTGTTATTTTAAAAATTAAACTTAATAAATAAGTAATATTTTGTCAACATTTAAAATTTCAATGTCAGAATTTTTTTTTTTTGTTAATGGTGTTAGGGTTAAATAATTAAATATAAAATTAAGAGAATAAAAAGAAACCTTGTCTAAAATTAAAGGACTAAAGGTGCACTCCTATGACTTGTCCTTAAAACGAAGCGGGAACAATAAGAGAAATTCAATGGCTTCTATAAATATGTATTTGCAATTGATTTTATATAAATACATATTTGTAATTGTTTAATCTATTCATAAATATAATAGTTCATTATATTGGATAGATCATATAAATGTATATTGGTGATCAACATAATTCTCTGGGTTCAATGAACAGTGAAGCAGATGCATTTTATATGTCATATATCTGGTGAAAAAGCTATATATAGGGAATATAAAAAGTAAAATCTTCTGAATATATGAAACAACCGGTTAAGAAAAATCGCCTAAAGGCAAACCAAACCGAAAGATTCTCTGAACCAGGAAATTGCAAGTTAAATTCTTTTCGTATTTTTTGATATACTAAATTCTTTTCCTATATATGGAGAAGAATAAGCAACTATAATAAGTAACAGGAGGCTTTAATTGTCAATATCAACACGGATCAATAATAAAATGTCAAACAGATTTTTTAATTGCTTAAAAGAAATAAACAGATACATTTAAATTTGAAAATTATGTTTTAGTGGCGGCAGACAACTTTTTAGAATTTTAATTTTACACCTTACACTTTTTTTTTTTTTTTTTGCCATATTTTTAATGTTTATCAAAACTAGTGAACTAATCCAATGGCCGGTTTTGTCAACAGTTACAGATTGACCATGCATCTTGAATTTTATACTTTTTTATTTCCTTATCTATTACTTTTATAATAGGAGGAACGCTGAAGGGTTTACTGTTTGACATCTGGCATGCCTATATTCACGCCACGTGGCACACCCCTAACATGACACCTGGACATTGTGCAGGTTGTTACTCTATTTTTTCCTGTCAGTTTAAATTTTAAATTTGTTTCTCAATAATATTCTATATTTAATATGTAAATTTGAATGACCTAATTAAATTATATGCAAATCTGAATGACTTACTTAAAATTATAAATTTTTTCCTCAATAATCTTTCATATTTAATATGTAAATCTAAATGACCTAATTAAATTAGTTACCGTCATGCATAATCTAATGATATGATATATGTAGAATGGTTTTCTTAATATAATTGCATTGTTTAATTTTTTTCTTATACGCCCACAAATATTACCATGATTCCCGTCACTTTAAATTTTAAATTTGTTTCTCAATTATCTTCGATATTTAATGCATTGTTTAATTTTTTTCTTATATGCATTGTAATATTAATATTTGTAGCGGTTTTAACCCAAACCGCTACACATTTGTAGCGGCAAACTACGCGCCAAGTGGCGCGCTAGATTTGCTGCGTTTTTTGTAGCGGTTACCTAGGTAAAACCGCTACTAATAAGGCGTGAATTTCCCGCCAAAAATTGTAGCGGTTTAGTTGTAGCGATTAATAAATTAAAACCGCTACAGTTTTTACGCCACATGACGCGCGAACAGTGTAGCGGTTATTTGTAGCGGTCTGATCAATAAAATAGTTACAAAATTCCAAACATCGCGTATTTTGTAGCGGTTACTAGGTTATAACTGCTACAGAATTTCAAAGGTCCCAAATTTGTAGCGGTTACATACCATAACCGCTACAGAACTTTATGATTTGTAGCGGTTATATTAGAACCGCTACAAAGTTTAGCCGCGCCTAAGTTATTTGTAGCGGTTATTTGAATAACCGCTACAAACGTTCCTCCTATATAAACCCTTCTCCCCGCTTCATTTCTCCGTTTGCTTATTTTGTTTCTTGAAGTTTCTCTAAGTGTTTTCTTTATATTTAAGCGTTCAGACGTCTGTGAAAGAGTTTTTGTTGTAGTATTTCTTGGTATTTGTACTTGAGGTAAGGAGATAAGACGTATTTTATTTATATTTATATTTTTATTATATTTTTGCATAATAATGTGACTAAAATTTTTTTTTTGAATTTTCACAGTTGATATGGCTTCAAGAGAAGATAGGGGAAGGCGCCTGAGGTCCCTAGACCGATTTTGCGGGGTGGCAGCAGCAGAGCAGGTGGTAGCGCGGAGGGAGGGCGCCCTCGACGTTTCAGCCCATCCCCCATAGGAGTCACCCCTACCACAGGCACCGCAAACAATCCCACAGGAGACGACCGTACCAAAGGTGCCTGAGTTTGGGGGTAGATATCAGCGTCGAGGACTACGACGAGGAGAATTTTGAGATCCCGATTGGGTCAGGGAGATGGAGTAGTTCCTTGATGAGGAGGAGGCTCGGGAGCAGAACAACCCACAAGGGTTGTTTTCGCGGTCCACTGGGTTTGAGGTGCAGGTCCAAGGTAAATAATTTTTTTTATTTAATAAATTATTCATTTAAATTTGAAATTTTAAATTTGAATTATAATTTATCTAACATGCGGTAAATTATGTAGATGAGCAGGGGAACGTGTCGACGAGGAGGCTGGACGTGGCCAGTCTGAACAGCATGGACCGGACACTACAAGTTATAGTGCCATGGAATGAGGGCACGGACCAGCCCATCGACAATGGGGGTCACCTGTTCAACCGCTTCCTAAACGACCTGGGCGTGAATTAGATGCGGTTCCCCCTACACTTCAGGACGTGGAGGCATATTCCAAAGGGGCCGAAGGACCAGGCTTGGGAGGAGGTGGTTCAGGTAATTAATAGTATTTAATTAATATTTTTTATAATTAATTATATTTAATTGATATTTTTTAATAGGATTTTTGTAATTATTGATATTTAAATAACTTTTTTGCAGCTGCGATTTGCCGTTTGGGCCAACCGGAAGAGGTACACTCTCGTGAAGATGGGTGACGGCTGGAGGAACAGGAGGAATCGTCTTTTACACAGGGTAGATAAGGACAGGACAATGCCTCTAGAGCAGCTGATCGAGAGCGTCCTGGACGGCGTGCCGCCGAACGACTGGGCGAGTTTCGTCCAGTTTAGGAGGAGCACTGAGGGGCAGGTAATGTATTTATTAGATTATTTATATATTTTTTTAATTTTTAATTATTAAATTATAATTTAAATGTAATTAATTTTAAATTTTTTATATTATTTTAATACATTTAATATTGTTTATTCCCAGGTGCTTTCTCAGAGGAACACCAGGATCCGTGAGCAGCAAACGATTCACCACACAGCAAGATCGAAGACCTTTGCTGTCACCTACAACGAGCTGGTAATTTTTCAAAATATCACTGACTTTTAGCTGGTTATTTCACAATAGTAATTGAATTATGTAATTGTTTTAGGAGAGGAAGGCACAGCAGGAGAACCGTCAGACGGACTATGGGGAGTTGTACGCGATCACACACAGACACCGTGACGGGACTCCTACCTCTCAGCAGGCAGAGGCGGCCATTGTAAGTAATTTCATTATTATAATTTTTATAAAACCAACATAATAATAAAAAATGTTAATTAGTAATTGTTTCATAAAATGGCAGGAGCAAATGCAGCAGTCGCAGGCTGAGCTGTGAGAGACCCAGGCCGAGGAGTCACAGGGATCAGTGGACCCGATGGCTCCTTTGAAGGCGGGTCTGGCTCAGGCTGAGCACCTCAGACACGTTCGGGGGATGGGGATATGCACCAGACCTAGCATGGTCTACGGCAGGAGCGCTGCCTTTGAAGCTGGTAGCTCTAGAGGGGTCAGACGTCCGAGGGACGAGTCTGTTGAGTAGCTGCGGTCATATTTGGAGCGGACACAGGCTGTAGTGGCTCAGTAGTAGTAGCAGATGCAGCAGCTGCAGCTACAGCAGATGTGGAAGATGCAGGAGCATGCTGATATGATCTACGTTCAGCAAACACAGTGGCGTGATATCACGAACAGCATGCTCGAGCGTGGATGGAGTCGCCTGTTCCCGGACGAGCAGTATCCATAGGTTCCGCCTGTCCCTCGGTTCGTCGTGCAGCCTCCTCCTCCTGCTGATGATGATGGTGCGATTCACTCTGCCCAGCGACCCGATCCAGCAGCACCTGATGGAGCCCCACCTGAGGGAGCACCAGATGATCAGCCCCCAGCTACTTAGTTTAGGACATCTTTTTTTTTATTTGTTGTAGAAACATTTGTAAATAAATATATATAATTTTGTATTTCAGAACTTAAATTCTTATTGTGTTTACCATAATTATATTTATATTCTTAGACCTCGTTATTGAATTTATGAATTAATTGCAACAATATTATTTATATTACTAAACCTAAAAATAAATAAATTTTGACATTAATTGTAGTGGTTTTATAATAAATAACCGCTACCAATGGAATGTTATTTATATTTGTAGCTGTTTACAAGGGAAAACCGCTACAAAAATATAATTTATTTTTTTTATATTTATAAATAACGTTCGATATTTGTAGCGGTTTAACAATAAGAACCGCTACAAACATATATATATATATATATATATATATATATATATATATATATATATATATATATATATATATATATATATATATATATATATATATATATATATATAATTTATTTTTTTATATTTATAAATAACGTTCCATATTTGTAGTGGTTTAATAATAAGAACCGCTACGAATATATATATATAATTTTTTTTTATATTTATAAATAACGTTCCATATTTATAGCGGTTTAACAATACAAACCACTACAAACACTCAACATTTGAATTTTGAAATTTGCTGCCTTTGTGCAAATTTGTAGCGGTTATTTATGTATAACCGCTACAAATTTAAAATTAATTTTTCCGCCACTTTGTGCGAAATTCCAACGGCTTGAACATTAGTAGCAGTTTTATACATATAACTGCTACAAATTTATAGTATTGTAGTGGTTAGTGTAGCGGTTTATTAACCGCTACAAAATTTTAAACGTTTAAATTTCAAAATATAAGGTTCCAGGCATTCGTCATTCTCTATTAACTCATCTTCTTCTCTATACTTTCTTCTTTCTCACTAGTAGCTATGGATAAGTCATGGATCAGGTTGCCGCGCAATTCTCCGGAATATTTGTACGGATTAAACAATTTCTTGGATTTCGCATTCACTCACGCCAGCTGTAACGGCAAGATCGTCTGTCCGTGTCGGAGATGCAAGTTCAAGAAGTGGCATGCACGAACTGTTGTGAAGGAACATTTGCTTTTGAAGCCTTTCCCTGAGGACTATACGTTCTGGGCAGTTCATGGTGAGAAGGCCGGCATTAGATATGATGATACTCTTCCTCGAAGTTCTCAAGTAGGCGTTCAACTAGATGAAGATGATCCTGTGAATGATGTTGTGCGTGATGCATTTAGATTTCAAAGCGACAACTTCAACGAAGAAGTGCACGGTTCTGAGCTGATGTTCATGAGGAATAAAACAGCTCAAGATTTTTTCAGCTTGATGGATGAAGCAGATCGTCCTTTATATCAAGGTTGTCGAAAATATTCTAAATTATCTTTCTTTATCAAATTGTATCATATCAAGTGCTTGTGCGGCATCACAGATAAGGGAATGTTGATGTTGCTCGAATTATTACAAGATGCATTCCCCGACGCTGAGATTCCCAAAACGTCCTACGAGGCCAAAAAGATTATCAACAGGCTGGGGTTGAACTATCAAAAGATTGATGCATGCCCCAACGATTGTATGTTGTATTTGGGAGACGATTCCAGCAGGGAGACTTGTAAGAGAAGTCATACTTCGAGGTACAAGACAATTCTAAAGGGGAAAAAGCAGAAGAAGAAACCTACAAAGATTCTCAGGTACTTTGTTGTGAAACCTCACCTACAAAGATTATTTATGTCGTCTAAAAATGCGGAGCACATGAGGTGGCATGCCGTTGATAAGAATGAAGACGGTAAATTAAGACATCCTCAAGATGCAGATGCTTAGAAAACATTTGACAACGACTTTCCAGATTTTGTAACTGACCCCAGAAATGTTCGGCTTGCGTTGGCGACCGACGGTTTCAAGCCTTTCGGGAATCTTAGCACAAGTTACAGTATTTGGCCGGTAGTCTTAATTCCCTGCAACTTACCCCCTTGATGTGTTGAAACAAAGCTCCTTTATTATGTTTATGATCATTCTAGGCAAAAAGGCACCGGGCAATGACATCGATGTGTATCTCCAACTGCTTATTGCGGAATTGCTTGACCTGTGGAATGTCGGCATGGAGACGTACCACGCTTATAGGAAGACTTTGTTCAACTTGCGTGCAGCCTTGATGTGGATGATTAGTGACTTTCCTGGTCTTGGCACATTATCTGGTTGGAATGTGCATACTGGGTCGGCGTGTCTAGCTTGCAATTTTGACTTTGAAGTAATATGCCTTCCCCACAGCTGAAAGTGGTGCTTTGTGGGGCATCAGAGGTTTCTTGATGGAACGCATAAGTTCATAGTGCAACGGAATCGCTTCAATGGCAAACCAGAAAAAAGAGGACCACCTCAGACTTTATCCGGTACCAATATCTTACAGCAGCTTGAGCATGTTGACTTGGAGTTTGGAAAAAGCAATGATTCAGCACAAACTCGCCAAAAGACGAGCAGGACTTCGGCGCCACAGTAGTAGAAGATAAGTATTTTATTCACTCTTCTATATTGAAGATCTAATTTACTTCATCACAATCTTGATGTCATGCACATTGAAAAGAATGTTTGTGACAATGTGATATATACGTTGCTTAATGAACCCGGCAAGACAAAAGATCACCTTCAAGAGAGGAAAGATTTATGCGACATGGGAGTTTGTGCAGACGCTTAGCCAGATGAGCATGACAAATTTCAGCCGGCAAAGTTTACCCTCACAAAACCGAACAAGGAAGTCTTCCTCGCGATGTTGAAGAAATTAAAAGTTCCTGATGGGTATTTAAGCAACATTTCTCAATGTGTTGACTTGCAGGCTCGAAGGTTGCTGGCCTGAAGAGTCATGACTCACATGTTCTTATGCAGCAGTTACTCCCTCTGGCTATAAAGAATGGACTTCCTCCCGATGTTTCTATCATTTTGGTGGAACTTTGTTCTTTCTTTTGGAAGTTGTGTTCTAAGGTTTTGATCGTTGAGGAGCTCGATCAGCTGCAGTCCAAAATCATTCTTACGCTTTGTCATTTAGAGATGATCTTTCCTCTGTTCTTTTTTACTGTGATGGTTCACCTTACAGTCCACCTCGTTCATGAAACAAAGCTCACTGGACCAGTACAATATCAATAGATGTATCCGATTGAGAGGTACTCATTTTAAATATATGTTTTATTCTCCGTATTTAATGTTTGCTAGTCGTCCTTTTCATCATTTAGTATCAATTTTCTCTTCTTTACTTCGTAGGTTCCTTGGTAAATTAAAATCTTACGTAAGGAATAAGGCGTGGCCAAAAAGTTCTATAACTAAAGGCTATATAGGGGATGAGGTGCTGTATTTTGGTTCAAGGTATTTTGATGATCTTGAGATGGCTTTCAACCGCCCACCTCGTGTTGACGATTGTCCTGAACCTGCCCTGACATCAGGAGAATTTATCCCTCATATTGGTAAACCAGTTGGAGCAACTGAGAACTTCAAACTAACGGCAACTGAGAAGTTGCAAGCACATAGACATGTCTTGATTAATTGCACTCAAGTTGAACCTTTCATATAGTAAGAATTGTACACTCACATGTTATTCTATATCTTTCGTAACATTTCTCACTTTCATTTTACTATCGCCTTTCCATTATTAATTGCAGGGAATTCAGAAGTCATGTTAAGCGTTAACTCAGGATCCATACACAAACATCCTCAGAAGTTTATAGGAGGGTCCACAGAGAATTCCTGAGCTGGTTTGCGCGCAGAATACTAAATGACCACAACCCACACTCACCAGATTTCAGAGCTCTCACAATCGGCCCTCTTGATCATGCAAAAATATTTACAGCATACAATGTCAATGGTTTTAAGTTTTGCACGGTTTCACGGGATCAGGGATTGCAAACTTAGAATTCGGGTGTTTATAGCATATTTGGAACAAGGAGTTATGTGAGCAGCAGTGATGTCAACATGCAGTTCGGAGGCGTCCCTTACTATGGAAAGCTTCTTGATGTGATCGAACTTAATTATCAAGGCCGTTTCACCGTGACGCTATTCAAGTGTTTGTAGGCAAATACCACTACTTCTTGGGGACTAACAACTGACGACTTAGGGATCACATCAGTCAATTTCTCACGGCCGATTCATACTAGTATTTCTCAAGATGATGAGCCGTATATTCTTGCTTCAGAGGCACATCAGGTTTATTATGTCGAGGACGAGAGGCACAGGGATTGGCATATGGTCGTTCATTTAAAGCGACGAGACCTTTATGACATGGGTGAAGGCGATAACATCGCCTATGAGAGTGAGCCATTTCAGCCAGCCGATTTTGAAAACTACTTCCCTGAAGGCGATGACAATTTACCTCTAGTGCGGTGAGTTTTTTTAAGTCCACATCATTTAAATTAAATTTTTTAAATTTAATAATACATCCCTAACAATAATTTTTCTACATAATTTCTGTAGGGATGACGACGATGAGTGATCAAATTCAAATTAAGCTTTTGTCATTAAAAAAACTGGAGAAAAATTTTAAAAAAAATAAATTAATATTTGTAGCGGTTTAATAACCGCTACTAATTAAAAACCGCTACAACAATAAAAATAACCGCTACTAAATGAAAACCGCTATAAAATGGATACATTAACCACTGCAAATGGTACGTGGATCCCTATAAATACCCTTATTACAACTCATTTCAAACACCCACCCTTTTCTTTTCACCTTACCTTTCTTTCATTTTCTCTCATTTACAACTTCTTTTGTATAAGTTGAGAAGCTGAACAATACGATCAAATATGGTAACAAGTTTTTTAATTTTTTTTTAATACTTCTTTCCTTTGTATAAAATTTATTCTCACCATTTTTTTTTCTACATATTTTACAACTTTATTTCATTTTCATCTATTTTTCATACACAATTACATTGTAGTAAACAACAATAGTTCCTTATTACCTATATATTGTTAATAATATTATCAATACAATTTTTATACTAATCTAATTAAATTAAATTATTCCTTTTAATTTGTAAATAAGTTAAACTATTGAATAATAAGCTAATTAAATTAGATAAACTAATAAAAAAATAAAATATTTAATTTAATATTAAAAAAACAGAAACAAATGATCGTATTTTTTATAAAAAAAAATTTATATTTTTGTAGCGGTTGATAAACCGCTACTAATTAACACGCCTTTTTTAATTTGAAATTAATTTTTTGGCGTGAATTTTGAATTTTCATGAAATTAGTAGCGGTTAGATAACCGCTACAAATTTCATCAAAAATTCAAAAGTAGTAGCGGTTTTATTAACCGCTACAAAATAGAAAAAAAAAATTTCATTTCTCTTTTCCCGCCTTCAAAATTTCAGTTTTTTATTTTTGTAGCGGTTATATAACCACTACAAATATCTCTGAAAAAATTTCACTCATGAAGATTTGGTAGCGGTTGGGTTGAACCGCTACAAATTATGTAACGGTTATTTTCTTTAAGTAGCAGTTGTAGATAACCGCTACAAAACTACTTGCAACATACGATTTAGTAGCGGTTTGTCTAACCGCTACTAATATTGTTTGTAGCGATTAAAACCGCTACTAATACCCATTTTTAACCACTACCAAATCACGTTTTTTTTTTGTAGTGTGATAATAGCAGCATTGGTAGAACAAAGAAGACTCCAAGTTGTTCATAGGAACCCAGTGAAAGGTGCGATTTCGATGAGTGTCTTCTGGTTGGCTCCTCAGTTTCTGGTCATAGGTTTCGGAGATTGCTTCACACTTGTGGGGTAACAAGAGTATCTCTATGATCAAGTGCCTGATTTCATGAGAAGTTTGGGGATAGCACTGTACCTAACTGTTATTGGGGCTGCGAATTTTTTGAGCAGTTGGGTGATTGCTATTGTGGATAATGTGACAGAGAAGAGTGGGAAAAGTTGGCTTGAGATGGATTTGAATAGTAGTAGATTGGACAAGTTTTATTGGCCATTGGCGACAATAACGACAAAGAATTTGTTTGAGTATGTGTTCTTTGCTCATAGGTGTAGGTACAAGATTGAGCAGTAGGTTGCTGTGGCCGATTCCTATGAAGGAAAAAATGATGATAATGCAGCTCGTGGGACCATGGTTTGAAACTTAGTTTATTGGGGCAATTACAATGAAATCTCATACAAGAGAAAAAATGAAGAATTGGTCCTTGAAGTTGTCAGTGTAAGCTCCTCGACTTGTTAATGGACGCTCATCGACTTGTCATTAACAACTTCAGGGACCATTTTTTCATTTTTTTTCTCTTGTGTGGGACTTCATTGTAATTGTCCCTAGTTTATTATATTAGATCTATTAGGAAGGATGCAGCGAATATTAAAACGGCCTAATAAAAAAAACTGTATGGAATCAATAAAAGTAGAAAATAAAATGAGCAACAAAATAATAAATGGAGACACAAAAATTTAATGTGGAAAAATCTTCCCCTCAATGTGAGTGAGAGCAACCGGCCACGGTCCAAAGCAAAAAATTTCACTATCTTCAAAACGGAATACAATGTTCAGTGTTCTAATACTAAGCTTAACTATAGGATGACAACAAATTCACCACATCAACAAAAATCACCAAATGATTATATTAATAAAATAGAAGAGCAAATAGAGCAATAAAATAAGTATCATTGGGCGAAGATACAATATGCGTTTGCTGGAAATCACCAAACATAAAAGTTGCATTCACAGAGACAACGTTCACGCCAAATCTAGGGATGGTAAGAAGCTCTAATCAACGATTCCACCATTTCGATCTAGGACCTCTATGTCTTGAACACCTCCACCAAATATCAGAGCAATCAGACTAAAAATCACCGTATGGTCGTCAACTTGATCAAAGTCGCTCAAAAAAATTTGCAGTAGATGTGAACGGATGTTCACAAAAAATTCTAAGAAAAATAGAAGACTTTAATGGATGATCTGACCATTCAAAATGAAGTTCCATGTGTCTAAAACCTCTAAAAAAATTCAGATCAATCCGACAAGAAATAGCTTTCCAATCGTTACCTAGATCAAAACTATTCAAGTTTAAAAACTGCAAAAAACATTCTCTTTCACAAAAAGCTATCAAGAAAACCTCATTTTTCCCGCACACAAAAATATGACAGTCTTCATAACCCATATTAGAGTTCGCTATTTATTATTTCTTTCTCTTTTTCTTTCCCTTTTTCCTCTTTTCATAAAATAGGAGACACATAAAATAGAAAATAAATAAAACTGAACAATTAAAACTTTGACTCCATATAGGAGTGATATCCTATGGCCCAACAATATTATATTATATTATATTATATTATATAGAGGGGGGCCTAGAGGTGTGTAGTTTATTAATACGGTAAATTAGAAATTCATCATCTGATGATGCTGCAAATTTCTCATATTCTAGCTATATGGCTTTCCTTGATGCGTTTTTGTATTCTCGTTTCTTGGAATAAGTAAATCAAAACTTATTGCAATCAATTAGGAAGTGTATTTTAATTCTATTGAGTGAATTATGTTATTATTTTGAATGTAGTTAGTTTTCTGGAGTATTTCATAATCCTTCAAAGTGACATGTAATAAAAAAAAATACTTCAAATATTCATTCTTACCCTAAGATTTGCATCATAGTTATAACGGTTGAGATTTAAAGTTAAAAATCTACTGTTGAATCCTCAAATAATGAATATACTCTGAATTGCTCGGTTATTTTTCTTTTCTTAGTGGGTACAGTGAGGTTAATTAAGTATGCAATTGGTACTCGAAAGTTTGCATCGACATGATGATAGATAAAACTTGATGTTACGTTTCTTCACTTCAAGATCAATTAAAAGGTAGATATCTAGTTGCAGAAACTTGACGCAGTTGGATAACAAAAAACGTGTTCTGGTTGCAGAGGGAAATAACTCAAATAAGGCATAATAATTCTTATATAATATTTACATGCTATTTCTTAATTATTATTTTTTAAGACAAGATTATAATAACCATTGCTATTTATTTATTCAATCTTTTTCATTTCTATAAGGAATAATTTAGTGTAGGCAATAATTTATAAAGAATAGTAAGTAATAATGCGCTATGTTTTGGATGGTGCAAGTGAGACAGTATTATCTGTGATATAGCAACTTAGTTTCTCTTTTGTCGAGTGCATGATAAGCCTAACGCACTCTGAAGTGGCTTCATCATTGGGGAAGTAGGGCCCTTCATAGGCTTCATCAATCTGTCAACGTACTCTACTCTTCTATAGTTCTCTGTTTTATTTTTTTTACGCAAATTTGCATATTATTAATTATTATTATAATTTATATCAGGTGCACCCACCTAAAACTAGAGAACAGGGGAAGCAATAATAATGCAAAATAAGCACAATTTCATGGCAAGCCCACGCTTAACGCTTCCATTTAAAATAATAATAATAATAATAATAATAATAATAGAAGAACCGGCTCATTATTCCAAGTTGAGTCATCTTGAATCAAAACACCCCCATAATGCAATCCCACAAAAAAAAAATGTTTGGAAAAAAGACATATAAATACATTTCAATTATTAAAACCCCAAAAAGTCTATTAATACTTGTAAATGTTAAAGTGGTGGTTTGGGATGAAATTGAGATTTTAAAGTGTTAGTGATTTTATCATAATGTCCCTCAATTTTTTAAATAAAAAAGAAAAAAGAAAAGGGCATCTTGCCAGAGCACCTCCGTCAGCTGGCCGCCGGAGTTCCGATGATAACTTCAATAATATGATTAACTACTTTGGTATAAATATTAACAGCTATTGAACTCCCAAGTTGTTAATGTACATATCCAAGTTATTAATTGTTCTTCTTAAGTTATCATTACTTATACTAAATTTGTCAAAGACTCCTGATAGTCGTTGACAACTTGAGTATAGACAATTAGCAACTACCCTAATTAGATATCATTGACAACTTGAGTATAGTCAATTAACAATTTGGATATAGAATTTGACAAATTAAGCTCCCCAAGTTGTCAATCTCTAGACTCAAGTTGCTAATTCATATACTCAAATTATCAACACGTCAAAATGGGATAATTGTTAATCGCTATACTTAAGTTGTCATTGCCTATATTCAAGTTGTCAACGACGCCTGATAAGGGTGTTGACAATTTAAGTATAGGCAATGACAACAGCATAATAGCAATTAGTAAAACACAAATAAAAACCCAAATACAACAATAAATCTTGTGGGACTCGATTCTTTTCTTGTTCCTCCTCTTCTTCTTGGACATAGAAAGCTCAAGACTCAGAACCATAGAGAACTACAAGCAACTATCAAACAAAATCAGTGACCGAAGGATTTATGAATTCCTACCACAAACTAATTTAATCATAAATATGTCAATAAAAAATCACCAAAAAGAGCAGGACGCCATCATCAATCAGCATGCAATTTCGGATCAAAGCTAGAACAAGCAAAATCATCTACAAAACCTTGTGCTTCTCCAACGTGGCTTTCAATCTCAAGGCAAATCTTCTCTCTGGTGCCATACAAAAACCAACGTCGTTCCCAAACGTTGATCGCGTCGTCTAGGCCACAGCCAATCTCAAGGCCTTCGTTCCCAACATCAATCTCATCGTCCAAGACTACCTCTCCTTCTTCGGATCCGTCAAGCAAGACCCGAACTTTCAGAGCCTTCCTCGTTTCCTCTACGACAGATCCATGGGTGGAGGAGCTTTCTTAGTCACCGTCGACTTCTTCTCTTTGAAGGGCTTCTTCTCCTGCGATGTCTTCCACAACCTTGGTCGGCACGTTCAGCCCCAATGGTGAGAACGAGATCTGGCAATTCAAGATAGAGAGAGAGAGAGGAGGAGAAGGCACAATTGGCATGTGGGGTTTGATAATGAGAGATAAAGAAGGGGTGTTTTGGCAAAAACCTCCAAACTTCAAAAACCTAAATTCCTCCCCAACCACTTCTCTATCATTTCCATGTGTTATCAAACTTTCTTAGGGTTTTGTAAGTTCAAATAGTATTTAAATAACTTTTTTTTTTTCAAATTGTTTCCTTCTAAATTTAGAAAATAATAGGATGTCAAGTACAAATATGGATTACCTTGATATGCAAAATTATATATAAAAGAGAAAGGATCATTTGATCCTTAAGATTTTGAGTTGCCATATGATGTCGGTTCTGTAGTTACTGTTTGCGTTGGTTCCGTCGTTGTTGCGATGTGATGTCAGTTCTGTCATTGCTATTCGCGTCTGTGTTTCCAACAAAAACAGCGACGTTGGTAAAAGTATTGTGTAAGTAGATCTCACACCTCATTGGAGCTTATCTCTGGCATCCTGTTAAGACAAGAATTTTGAAAATGGTTGATGATTGAGGCAAATATAGGACCAATATAATTAACGTACTATTATGTTATGTGAGATGTGGTTGGAGATAAGTTTTAGAGCGCCCTTGTAATATGGGAGGAGCATTTCACTTCACCAGTTGGATTTTGATGTATATATTAAAAATAATAAGGAAATCGATCATCTTTTTCATATGGAAAATGAAATACATGCAAGCAAAGTGCTTTGGGTCCCAAATATTATGTGTCGCTTTTATTAGCAAAGGATCATGTTCGATAGCGTGTGTGGCTTTCTCTGTTCCTTTCTTCCTTCTTTAAAACCAATCACTAATTTTCAGCACAATGGATAGCTTTCAGTTATTTTGGAAGCTTTTCATTTTATAAGAATAGCTTTCTTATAAAATAAATAAAAACAGGCTAATAAAAGTTTTAAACAGAGAATTTTCAATAATTTTCGTCATAAAATATCAATTAACATTTTGATTTATATATCATCTTGAAATCAGCAACGAGGAATGTTTCATATCAATAATTGCTGAATTATTAACCAAAGTAAATAGATAAAAGATATAATTCCTTTTTGCAGAGCAGTTAATTAATTAATAGAATAATGTTAAGAACATAATCAAAGCTCCCAGAGGCCAGATGGAACATGGGCTATGCAATGAGATGCACCCAACGAGCTACGCTAGGCACGCCTTGATTAACCGCGAATGCCATGTAGTAACCAGGCGGAGCAACCGCTGCATTCGGCGGTGCTGTGCACGCAATCTTGTACCTTCCGTCACCGTCCGGCATGGCAGATGCAACGGCTAGTTTTACCAGGCGTTGACCTTGAGAAAAAGAATGCGAAGCAAATGGTGCGCTTCCCAAATTCACTTCCACTACTCCCACCACTGGCAACGAAACCGAAACCGATATAACCACATCGAACTTTCCGCCGTAGCGTACTGTCTCCGGTATCATCTCGATTGCGGGTCGGATATTTGCCCTATCCGGTGATAAATACTCCGGCGAGAACGCTTCGATCCGCAACTCCGTCGGAAATTCCGCCTTGAATATGTAGGAATAGTGTGGATTGCTTCCTGAAAGTAACACCCTCCCGTCAGGTAACAAGTTTGCCGTTGAGTGGTACAATCGGGGTATCGTACCGGGGTTGAGGGTCATGAAACGTAACCCGATGGGTTGGTCGGGTCGATAGAGGAGCGGGTGCAAACACGGATCTGAAGCCCTGTTAAACCCTTGTGTCCCCTTTAGTGCGCCGTTGATAATCAATACGTCGCCGGTGGGTAGCATCACCATATCTCCCATGGTCCGACCCATCGGCATATACTCCATTTGCCAAACCGGGTTCGGATCCGTAGCGACGATTCGGCCACAGCTGCCCTGAGTTGGGGTATCAGTGCTTTTATTGAGAAAAGCACCGCCTTTGGCTCCGCCGCAGACGACAATCTCCGCCGTGGAGTAGTTTCCGCGAAGTGCCAACATTGCCGACGATCCCGCCGACGGGTAGTTCCTCGGGCCTCCATGCAACGGTGGAAAATTTTTCAGGATTTTGTTGGTTTGATGATCGTACAACACAGATTTCGTGTTGGCGAAGATGAAAAGATGACCGTTGGGGAGTAAGTGAACGTACGGGTACAAGTTGTCCTTCTGGGGGTCCTCCACGTCAGCAAGGAACGAGAACGAAACGGCGCCGTTCCTCGGCGGGTAATATTCCACCGTGTGGGCTCCTCTCCCCCCGACGATAATTATCGAACCGTCTGGTAATATCTGGTTAGTGGCGTACCACCTTCCCTCAGTTAATTCGACGTCGTTTAGCTCCACCCAGTCACACGACCCATTCGGTTCACATGGTTCGAACTTTCGGATCTTCTTGAACCCGTCAAAATCCCCACCCGTTTGCAAAAGGGTACCGTTGGGTAAGAACTGACCCGAGGAGCACCAAGTATCAGTGAGGATCATAAGTGGTCGAATTTGGTTGGTTTGTAAGTCTAATTGAACAGAGTGAGCGTAGCAATCGCGTTTCAGAACGCGTTCGTTTTTGTTCAAGCGGCAGCGACCATTGCCGAGTAATATTTTAGTAGGCCCGATGTTGGTCCGGTCGAGGAGGATGGCTGTGTTGAAGCGTGTGACGACGGTGTGCATGGAGGCAATGCCGGCATTGGGGACCAACAGCTCCCACGTGCCGGGAAGCTGAGCACGGGCGTGTACAGTTAAAGAAAGAAGAAGGAAGAAAATGGATAAGGAATCCATGACAGAGAGAGAGAGAGTGAAGTGAGGGAGTGAGATGATTCAAATGAAGCTTAAATAGCAGCAACGAGGTGGAAGGGGAGGTGAACGAGAATTAATGAGAAGACAAAGATCGAAAAACTGTGGGCCGTTGGATGTGGACGTTGGAAGAAGTGGACATAAGACGAAGTAAACTGTGGTACGGGGAAGGAAAGAAGAAGGTGGGTACCGTCAGAGGGTGAAGTTGGAACAAAGCGTGGGGTATTTTGGACACATAAGCATGTGGTACATACCACGTGGCAAGATACTTTGAACATGTTTGGAATAATTTTTAAACCTCTAAAAGTATTTATTTAAATAAATTGAGATAAATCTCTTCTTATATACTTACTCCGTATACTGTAAATCATAATTAAAAAATTATTTTTAAAGATTTCAATCATTATTCTAAACAAACAAAGTGAATATTGACAATTTTTGGGGGCAGGGGCTATTCAGGCCAAAAATTTCCGTGGGCTATTATTATTATTTTTTGATACAATTCTTTGATCTATTTTACATCCAACAAAATTTGAACTTTTAAGTTTTAATCGTTATATTAAAAAAATTGAACTTGTAGTCTTATTAGAGTGATTGAAGTAGTACTTGTACAAGTAAACTTAAAATACATAACAGCTAAAGTAGACTTGAAAAAAAAAAATACACCAACACCAAAAATAGATTACCAGCCAGAAAGAAGTAGAATAAAGCCTATTTTAAGTACCATCATCACCCCAAACTAATCAAGTGCGACTTGTCAACTAATTATAATTTTCTAAGTATGTCTTATATTAAGAACATAATGGAGTAATTAACTAATAAATGTTGGTAAATTATTATTTTTTCAAAAAATATAAAAGTAATTATCACAAAAAAAAATGCCTTTTCTTGTTTTATTTTCTTGGTTTTGTTCTCTTTGCTATAGTATAAATGTAACCATGAAATAGGAGGAGAGAGGGCTAACTTATCAAAGAAAAAGGAAGGAGAGAAGGCAGTGGATAGCAGCACACAAAAGGGGCAAAGGAGAGAAGCCACCCCGAACTTAAAAGAAAATTGGACAATCTATGTGTTTGGGTAACTCCCAAACAATAATTTCAAATACCTTTTTCATAAATCGATATAAAATTCTTTTTACACACTTATCTTATAAATCGTAAAAGTTATTTTTCAAAAGCCAATTCAAACACACCATTAAGTAGAGTTGCATGCCACAGAATAACATTTTGCAACCCATAGAAGCACGTCACCGCAAACCACCACAAGAGACTTTCAATAATTTACAACTTCACCGGAGACTTTCAATAATTTAGTGCGTCTACATCTTTTTTTATGTTTGACATATTTGTCGTCTTATTTTTAGGGGGTGTTTAATATTTTCTGGTCCTAATTTTCCTATCCCGATTCGGAACAAATTGGGATAGAAAATCCTATCCTGATATTAAAAATTTAGAAATGGGACTTCTCCATCCAATTACCAAGTGTGTGTGTGTATATATTATATTTTTCTTAAATTCTCTAATATCTAAAACTATCCTGAATATATATAAATGTGTGTGTATTATATTTTTGAGAATTTCAATGAATTTTTAATTTTATTTTTTTAAAATATTTGCATTGAACTAATGGGATTTAAAATATAGGAAAAATCTCTTATAAAGACATTTGAATTACCCAAATTTTAATTTCGATAAATGAATTTGGAAAATTATATATCAGGTTATGCGCTATAATTAGGGATTTAAAATTTGAGTCAAATTACCTTAATATCTCTTAATTATTAAAACAACAAAATTGAAAATATAACACTATCATTTGCTCTATCAATTAATTAAAACTGAAAATATAACCCTATTATTTGCTCTATCAATTAATTCTTTGGGAAGTACCATTGCGTATAGAGCACCGTTTGTTCTCCGACTTCTTTCCAAACATTAATTATGCACAATATTCATTTTTTTATACAATATTTACTTTTATAGGAAAGTAGGATCAATTCGTTCCTTAGAAAGTACCGTAGTGTGCGTCTCTGGCTTCTTTCCAAACATTAATTAATTATACACAAAATTCTTTTTTATACAATATTCAATTTTATAGGAAAGTAAGAGTATATATAATTCAAAGAAGCGAATTTGTGTACTACAATATTTTAAAAATGTCTTTATATGAAATTTTTCCAATATAAAAAATAATCATGGATTATATATTCAATATATATATATAGGATTCAAAATTTAAACTCAAGTCATAAAATTTTGAATAAAAATATAAATATCTAAAGAAGGTAATAGATTTCCCATGAATACGTAGATCTACCATCACAATAAATTCCAATTTATTCTAATACATTATTTTATAAAACCAAATATTGCACTATTATAAAAAAAAGAATATGGTGCATAATTAATATTTGGAAAGAAGTTGGAGAACAAACTGTGCTCCATGTACTTTCTAAGTAATTAATTGATAGAGCGAATAATATGATTATGTATTCAATTTTGTTGTTTTAATAACTAAGGGATATGGAGGTAGTTTGACCTAAATTTTAAATCCCTAATTATAACACATAATCTAATATATAATTTGTTAAGTTCAATGACCCACATTAGAATTTAGGTAATTCAACCATCTTTATTTGGGATTTTCTCTAAAATATATTTAAATCAAATTGTTGTCATTTTTGATATTTTAATTATTTAATTATACAATGTTAATACCTATTTATTAATAAAAGTCAACTTTTATGAATTTATGATTTGAGACAGTAAGAGACCTCACCCCCGTAAAGAGGAAATCACAAGTTCGAATCCTAGGGAGTTGTCAAGAGTCCTTGCACATCATGCAGTTGATGTTCAATCACTCTTATCTAATATCATTTATAACATCTTAGTACTTTGCTTTTGATATACGCGTCTTATAGCTGTGACGGGTGATGAGCTCTAAAGCGAACAATATTAAAAGTGAGGCACTGAGATGTTATAAGTTTCTTGATAATACAATTAGATTGTTGATAAAGTGTAGTGGCTTAAGTCCGTGTTTAGAGTCGAATTATTCTTATTAATGATGATGGATATTGTGTGAATAAGGAAATATGATGTCTGGTAAAATTAAGCACAGTATATTTAGTTAGAAGCAGATAGCAATGAGTGGCTTAAGTCCGTGTTTAGAGTCGAATTATTCTTATTAATGATGATTGATGATGTGTGAATAAGGAAATATAATGTCTGGTAAAATTAAGCACAGTATATTTAGTTAGAAGCAGATAGCAAAGAGTGGCTTAAGTCCGTGTTTAATTAGTTAGAAACAGATAGCAAATTATTAGTTTGAATTTGAAGGTTCAGAAGATGAGTTAATGTTGTTGATTACAGGTACACATATTTGAATTTTTTATAAATAATATGATGAGGATTTTGTTCAACGAGAATGATCCTTATCTTTGAAATATATTATTCATGGTACACCCAAATCAGACCCCAATACACATAACCTCCCATAATTATCTTCGAGAAAACTTATGGACTCAACATTATATTTTTAAGAAAAATGTCCTGACTCCGGCATTAAGAAATTAAAACTCAGAAAAATAAAATGAATCATATGTTTGGCCAAATATCCTCTAGAACGCCTCTAGCCGTATACTCCGTTTGGTTTGTGCAGGAGCGATGAAAATGCTTTTTTTTTTTTTTTTTTGACATAAAGAATATAATTGAAGACTGAAGTATACAGTATTTACTATATCTTTAATATTATTAAATAATTATAAAATTACTTGTTTTTCCTTCTGTTGCATTATATATTTAGTCGATATCAAATATACTATTACAGTTTGGTCGCGAGCAAGTCTAATATAATACACAGGCATGGAGGACTTTTTAGATAGATGTTGATGATCAAAAGTGTGAGCTTGAAGTTAAAGAATATTTGAAAACAAAATACTCAAGAGCAATGGTTTCTCTAGTTTCGGCTGGGTTGATCTGCAATAATCAACTCTTAACAAATTGTGTTGATTCTCTTCCTTTTTATTTTCAAAGTAAAACAAATAAAGGACACCATCCAACCTTCCACTTGATTATTTTATTGTGAACGGCGATGATATTAATTATTACTTTTTCTGATCTTAAATATAAGATAGAGTTAACTTTTTTTAGAAAAAGATTAAAGAAGCTAAATAGGTTACTTAATCATAATATATGTTGTGTATTCTTGGATTTTATATTAGTTTATTAGTCAAAACTAATTAGTTTGGAAGAAAAAATAAAAATAAAAATACTCCAAAGTAATTTAATTAACTTTCTTAATCTCTCCAAAAAAAGTCAACTTTATCGTATATTTAGGACCAGATAGAGTAATATGCAGAGAGAGGTTAAAGAGAAAATATGGATGAATTAATTAATTCACTTTCATAATAATGTTAGATAGTGTTGTGCTGGGAGGAACGTTGTTGTTGTTGTAGTCGTCGTCGTCGTCGTCGTTTTGAGCATGGTTACTAAGAGGCCAATAAATGTGGCAATTGGCTATCTTGATGTTCTTTTTTCTTTAACTTTTATTGATCCTCTTATATTTGCATGACTTTTTTCTTTTGAATAACAGGGCCACGATATTATTAAAACCATTCGATTATATTGTTTTCACTAGCTGGACTTTGATGTACATATATAAATCCATCTTTTTGTCACAAAGAAAAAGCTAAGAAAGACAGAAAAGAACATACTTTTACTCGTAAAGGATGATGATGTTTGTGTGCGTGGGATGTGGCCTTCCACTTTTTTCTTTTTTAGTCATTGAAAACCAGTCACTTAGTGTAAAAAAATTATCATTATTATTGAAAAATATCGAACCAATACAGTTTAATAACAAACTAGTATCTGCCAATGGCTTCGGTGCCATTATTATGGCACCAATTAGACCCATAAAATCCTTTCTTAGAAGGAATAGTCGTGAGTGCGTTTGATTGTCTCCAATAATTCACTTGCAAGAAACCTTTACATCACTATTATCAGAACATGATGATAGTGTTAGAAATGACCCTTTTGATTTCGATATATCAAATCAATAAACAAAACATATACATACTAGCTCCTATCCTTAATATGAAACTCAACTGATTTTTTTTTAGAGATTAAGAAAGCTAAATAAATTACTTAAGGTATTTATATCACTAGTACAAAATTTCCTTTTTAAACCGTCATATTTAAACCAGTTATAGCGGATAAGGTTTAAAAAATTTGACTGGTGGCAGTTTTGTAATTATATAGAACTTCTAAGACCGGTTCTTAAAAAAACCGGTCTTAAAAAAATTATTTAGACCGGTTATAAATAAAACCGGTTTAAAAACATCAAAATATTTAAAAAATTAAAAATTAAAAATTTTTAAGACCAGTTATTATTAATAACCGGTCTTAAATATGAAAAATTTTAAAATTATTTCCCCCCCCACCATTTTAAGACTGGTTTTATACATACCCGGTCTAAAAAATTGACTATAAATTTTTGAATCTCCTCTTTGTCGCACCTAAATTTCGCTCTCTAAATCTGAAACCTCTCTTCTTGTGTGATTACTCTGTGAGTTCGGTCATTTTCGTTCGATCTCATTCTCATGTTTGTTGCTGCGATGCTCTCACCCTTGGACTGAATGAGTTTGTCGCCGCCACAATCTCGCTTGCTCTAATCTCCTTTGACGCGACTTTTCTCTTTCCCTGTGACATCCATCCTTCATCACAACCTACCTTGGCAGCCTCACTTCTTTGCTGTCATGAGCTGCTTGCTCCTTTGCTTTAACCCAGAAATGTGTGAAGAAGATGCAATTGATGTTATGAGGTTTGAATAAACTTTCATTTTAAATACTTAATTAATTTGTAAACTAATTTTTGAGTATCTACTACAAGGTGGTGATAGATGAAAGGGGAAGAAAAAGGTGCAAAGCGAAGCGCTTCGCTTAAAACAGTTTCTCGTCTGCTTTCTTTACCAGAGGAACAAGGGCCACGAAGAGAAGAGAGATCCTATTTGGATTTTTATTTTTTTTAGGGTTTTATTGTAGGTGTAAATTGTATACATACTGATATACACCGAGTTGAGTGTGAGGTCGGTCTCTGGGGGATCCTATTTGCGAAATTGCTCCGTTTGCTTTTTTTTTTTTAATTTCGTCTCTTATTTTCTTCTTCCTTATGGTTGTGCCAAAATAGTTTTATAGTTTCAACTAAAAAACTGAATATGAATACAAAGTTAAACTTATGGGTGTGCCTGAATTTTGTTACAAGAGCTGTTCATTTTCTTTCTACGTTGTTTGATGTTCTTAGTGAACGATACATAAATTCAGGTTTTCAGAAATTTTAGCAGCAGGATTCACAGGGAAGGTGTTTTTGTGAAATCTAATGGCGGTAATTTGCTTGGAAGTATCCGCAATCAATTTTTCACTGTAATCCCTTCTATTCATCTGTAGGTTTGACTACAAAAAAATGCCCCTATTTATTTTTTTTTTAAAATATCACTTTTAAGACCCGTTATTTTAATAACCGGTCTTAAAAGTCTTAAAAAAAGTTTTTAGATTGGTTTTTAAACAACTGGTCTAAAAAATCTGAACTTTCTAGACCTGATCTTCGAGAAACCGGTCTAAAAAAGTGATTTTTAAGACCGATTTCGTTAACCGGTCTAAAAAATAGTAGACTTTTAAAACCGACTGTATCAAGATCGGATCTAAAACTGGTCTAAAATGTCTTTTTTAACTGGTCTTAAAATTAATTTTTCCACTAGTGTTTTTATATTTTTTCCAAACTAATTAGTTTAACTTATAAATTGATATATAATCTAATGATATATAATATATGGTATAGTTAAATAGTTTATTTAGTCTCTTTAATCTCTCCAAAAAAATCAATTGGGTATTGAACACAATCATCTTCAGTATATAATAATTTGTATGGATTCTGCAGCACACCATTAATTATTAAACCATGAACAAATTAAACTCACTTTAGAGAACTCTATATATATTTTACGATATAGAATGATAAAAAAACAATTAAATCATATGCAATATATTTTTGTGTAGGATTAAGAATGCCAGGACATTTAGCTCATAAGCCAGAATAAATAGGGGATACAATCTCTAGTTTGAACTTTAAGATTAAAGAATATTTGAAACAAGAAAAGAGAAAAGCGCGTTCCTCCCATTTCCTCTTTTTGGCCGGTGGCAGTCGTTTCCACCGAACTTGCCTTGATGATTCTTTTTATTTGTAGAAAGGCCATTTAAGCTATATGAATATATAATTAGGTTTATCTGCTAATTCTTTTTCTCTTTTGTTATATTATGATTTTATTTATATAAATATTTTTTACTTCTTGAGAATTTAAATTTGAATATTTTATGTTAAAAATTTTCCATGATGCTATTATATTCATCATCCCAAGGGGGAAAAACGTAATTTGAGTATGTATATATATTATTATTAATGAAAAAGGATCAACAAAAGGGTTTCAGCAAATGAAATTTAAATTAATGATTAGGTGAGGTCAAGTAATTAAATTATTAGATGGTTTTGTTGGGTAGCCGTGGAATCAAAGGAAAAGCAAGTGAAGGAGAGAAAAAGGACAAAGGAAGCAGGTTTTTTATTGTATTATAATGACGCATACATCCTTTTGCTTTATTTTATTTGGTTCTTTTTTTTGCAGAAAAAAAGCTCTTCATTTGGCTGAATGCACTTTATGATTGCTCTTTCTCATGCTTGTTGGCTTCACAAGGATCATATTCTACACTTTACATGATTGTCTAATTTTTCTTTGCAATTCTGTGCCACCTTTTAGCTCTCTTTTATTATATATATAATTGCATCCACATATATGAATGAGTTTCGAATTAAATTATTAGTAGGAATTTAAAAAAATTCAAATAAATAAATAAAAAATAATCATAACATACTGCCATATGGGATCAATTACTTGTATATCATTTAAACCATTTTTAATTTTAAATTTATGTCACGGTAATGGTATGGTTAAAAAGGTAAGTTTAATTTTTTTTTATTTTGCAATTTAACCGAGTCAAATTCGAGAATTTTCAAACCCAATCATGTGTAGTACTATCAAAGAACTCAATTCGAGATCTCTTGTTTAAGTAGTCAAAATATTTTTTTTAAGTTGATAATGGATTTAGTTTTTTTTT
This sequence comes from Inga laurina, assembly GCA_963855925.1. NCBI lineage: Eukaryota > Viridiplantae > Streptophyta > Magnoliopsida > Fabales > Fabaceae > Inga > Inga laurina. The sequence goes on from OY979705.1 coordinate 5,596,522, forward strand.
TTTTTTTTTTTGTAAATGAAAACATAGAATAATTGGAAATTGCCCATGGCCATTTGCATATTGCATTTACAAAATAAGGATAGATGAGAGACCAATATTCTGACAAAAAAAAAAAAAAAGATTAGAGACCAATATTAAAGTTGGTAGGCCCATAGTTAAAAGATTTAGAACATGAAGCCCATTTCGTATTGGGCTCTCATCCATGCTTGTGGGATATCAAGGCCTCCTCTGATCAAATGGTTCATGACAAGAAACTAACATGGTCTGTCGCCCCAACTAACCAACGAACGGCTTACATTTAGTAAAAGATGTTAATCCGTCACAGTACGATGAATCAAAGTTTGAAATCTTATGTAGAAAGGTGTTTATATTTAGTATTTGTTAGTGTCTCAAACATAATTGGTTCAAATGATACCTGTGCATAGAGTCGGTAATATGAGCTCAACCCGCGGGCTCAACCCATAAGCCCGCGGGTCTTGAAGGGTTAGGGTTGGGAAAATCCCAACCCGCAAAAATGCTGGCCGTACAGACCCGCACCACATAACCCGCTGGTTAATGCGGGCTAGCCCACGGGTTGGCCCGCAAAATTTTTTATTTTTTATTTATATATAATAATTTTACAAAACTTATAAGCTTTCCACTCTTATCTTGGTACCTCCCAATCCAAAGAGAAAAAATCTTAGTTTCTTTCCTTCTTCTTTAAACAAAATTATTATATCTTGGTTGCTCTTAGTTTCTTTCCTTCTTCTTTAAACAAAATTATTATATCTTGGTTGCTTGAGGATAAGTTTATGTTTTGTTTATAAACTTTAACAAATTTGATAACTTTATCTCTTAAATTTTAGATTATGTTTTTAAATTTTTATAAAAGCAATGATTGATACTAGAAAAGTAAATTTAATTACTCGTATATATATGTCTCATATTTTCAATCTTCTTTAAAAAATATGAATTTTTTTTTTCAAAAAAAATAGTTGGCCCGCGGGCTGGCCCACAACCTACACACTGCGAGTTAGGGTTGGCATTTTGCCAGCCCGCAGAAGTGCGGGCTGCACAGGCCTGCACCACATGGGCCACGGGTTGGTGCGGGCCAGCCCGCAACCCATGGGCCGGCCTGTATTCCCAGCTATACCTACGCGTAACAAAAAAAAAAAGCCCTCCTTTATCCCCACAACAAACTGATGTAAAGACTGAATGATGACTTTGGAAAAAATTAGTTACTCACAATCACAACAACATGATAAATTGAAATAGAAGAAATGCCCATATTTATCATATGACAAATTTTATATTTATAAATTAAGCTGTAATATTTAAATGAAATTTCACAGATTGAAGTATTGATTTTTTTCCGTTATTTATTGTGAAATGAGTGATTATAATTTAGCTGAAAATATATAATAGGAAAAAAGGGGAAAGAGAGCCGCAAGTTTAGTGTACTTCGAATATAATCCAAGATGGAAGCACGGCCACACTTGCCGAAAACAAGTCCAAACCACAGAAAAACCCTAAGCCCTCGTCGTGAGTAGGGGTTTTCACTTTCAGTTATTCTTTGAAATCAAAAGCTCTTCAGTCCTTCCTTCCATGTTTCAATCATTCCCTGTTTCCAATTCTTTCGATAATCGTTTGTTTTTGAGACCGAGACCCATGTGAGATCCAGCTTCACCACTTCTGGTACGCGGAAATTTCGAGGAAAAAGTCAAAAGGAAATCCTACGATTATGGAAGCGCGAGTTGGCATGGTTGTTGAAGGCGGACAAAGAGCTTTGAATACTGCCCATGGAAGCGTAGCCGATGAGGGTACCAGAAATTTTTTGCATCAGAGCAGCTGTACGAAACAGGCGCTAAATCAGCAACCCCAGATTGGAACGGTGCAGCAACTTCTGGCAGGTGGTGTCGCCGGTGCTTTTAGCAAGACTTGTACTGCGCCGCTTGCTCGCCTTACTATTCTCTTTCAGGTTTTATTTTGCTTTTGGTTATACATGGTATTTGAGCCTTCATATTGTTAGAGCTGATGATACATTGACCGATTAAGATTTCTTGTTAGTTGTTTCAATGATTTGCAGCTTTTGGATAATACTTTTTTTTGGTCTAAATTGGTTATACCATGTGGGATTTCCAGTTCAGTTCTGAGATGCATCGTTCTTTTGGACTAAAGTTTCAATCTTGCGTTCTGCATCAAGGTTGAAGGCTAACTTCCAACTCATTTTAAATTTTTAGGTTATAACTATCAGAAACCGCAACTTATACTGTTGCCTTTATGGTTACTTCAAATGACTATGAAACTAGAGTCAACTATGAGGTGAGGCATGCTGCAGGATTCCTGTAAACTTTTCAAGTTCCCATGCTTTGAGCCAAAGAATCTAATATTTTTATATAGTATGAAAATTATAAGTGGCAACAATATTTATGAGTCATATGCAAAAAGGCAAGTGATTGTGTCGATTGGATGCTTGAGTTTTTTTATTTCTCTATGTTGATGACATTTAATTCTCTAGTGTAACTTGAGTGGATTTAAATTTTTCCTTTTGTTAATTCAAAGGAACATCCTTGAAAAGTTATCTGACTATGCACATGACTTAATTTCAGGTGCAAGGTATGCATTCGGAAGTGGCTGCATTGAGCAAGTCTAGCATATGGAAGGAGGCTTCACGCATTGTCAGTGAAGAAGGATTTAGAGCATTTTGGAAAGGCAATTTAGTGACAATTGCTCACCGTCTTCCTTATTCTGCAGTCAGCTTCTATGCTTATGAACGCTACAAGAATGTAACCTCTGATGTTCTTTATATGATCTGTATGTGGCCCGAGTAGTTATCACTCATATTATTTAGCTTGTATAAAATTTAACTTATTTTCTTTATATCGCAGGTAATATATTCACTTCTGGGGGAAAATCGTAGAGGCTATGTGAGTTCAGAACCTTTTGTGCACTTTTTAGGTGGTGGCTTAGCAGGCATAACTTCTGCCTCTGCCACTTATCCTTTGGATCTCGTGAGAACACGACTCGCAGCTCAGGTACTTATAAATTATTGTATCAGGTAAGAATTTTTGTAGATTCTTTTCAAGTCTCTGATTGCATGGGGCAATGACTTTCCTATGTGTTGCATGGTTTGTATAGTTGATTGAATTTGCTCCCCTGCATCATGATTCTGTTCGGATTTTTAAAAAAAAATTTTATTTGATTTTCTGCAGAGAAGTACCATGTACTACAGGGGCATCTCTCATGCCTTTAGCACCATTTGTAGAGAGGAAGGTTTTCTTGGCCTGTACAAGGGACTTGGGGCAACATTGATGGTGTGCTTATGTGTTTTTTTCAATAATTTACTTTAATTTTGCCTTTTTTATTCCAATTGCCGTAACTATTACTTTGTGTGATGCAGGGTGTTGGGCCTAGCATAGCTATAAGTTTCTCTGTTTATGAGACTTTGCGCTCTGTTTGGCAGTCCCAAAGGTGAATAATTGAGTATGCAATACTCACTTAATGTAGTAGTGTTTATACTAAATGTTACTTCCTCCTGTCCTTAACAAAAGACCTAATTGGGTAGTTGATCTTGGTCCTAAATACAAGATTTATTTCACATATTTATCAATATTTTCCTAATTTATTCCTGTTGATGGTCCTTCAACAATAATAAGTGAGAGATGGAGGGAATTAAAGATGATGATTAGGGTATTTTAGAAAAACACGTTATATTCTCTTAACTAACTTAATCTAATCAAATTTGGTAAATATGTCTTGCATTAAGGACTGGAAGGAGTACTGTTTAATAATTGATGACAAAAATGTGGCTGATGTGTTCGTAAATTATAATTGTTCTTTTCTTTTGAATTAGGCCCAATGATTCAACTGTTATGGTCAGTCTTGCTTGTGGCAGTCTGTCTGGCATTGCATCATCAACAGGTTGGTGTTCACCAAATGTCACATTTTTATTCTTAGATGAACTGTTACATGCATAGTGAAAATTATGCTTTGTTGTAAGTTTATAGGGCAATAATCTGAATTTCTTGTATATTCATGTACAAAGGAGAGAGATATATACACAAAAAGGGAGCCTCGGTATTAATGGCTCATAATGATAATTGATTCCCTAATTGTAATCCTTAGTCCCTGATTGATAGTGATGTTAATTGATTCTGATATATACATTAATAATATTTCTCAACAGTCTTGTATTAGCATTTGACTCTGTTTAATTCAGAGACCAAAATGCACTCAAAGTTATATTATTCCAATGGAAATAGGGTACAATTTATAGGCTCCAAATGTGAGCCCTCATAAAGAGAGGAATTAAGAGCAATCAATGACAATTAATCCACTTAAATTCAGAATCATTCCTAAACTAGTGTGATTATAATCAAGGGATATGATTGAATACTAGAATCATGGGATCCTAATTTATTTCCTAAAATTCTTACAGACTCTAATGTAAGTGACTAATAATATTTCCTCATGCTTGTAGATAAAGTGTTCTATATCTTGATTCTAAATTTATATCTGGTTCATTGAAATGTGCAGCAACTTTTCCCTTGGATCTGGTCAGGCGCAGGATGCAATTAGAGGGGGCTGCCGGTCGGGCCCGTGTCTATAATACTGGCTTGTTTGGGACATTTGGGTACATATATAGGACCGAAGGCCTACAGGGTCTGTACAGAGGCATTCTGCCTGAGTACTACAAGGTTGTTCCCAGTGTTGGCATTGTCTTTATGACGTACGAGACGATGAAGATGCTATTGTCGGGCATTCCACAACCCTAGCGCGATTTTCCATAATTTCTTGCGCTCTTCCTATCCATTCAAAGCCTTGGACAGAGGCTTAGAGGCAAGGTTGATAGAAGAAAACAAAATAGGTGGTATCCATTTGGCAATTTTGGGTGTATAGGTAGGTATTTATGAGCAACAACAATTGTACTCTATTCGAATTTTAGGTTGAAACCTTTTTCTTAGTAGTAATAGTAGTAGTTGATGATCATATCCATCAGCAAAGCAATTTTTTTGGAGAGCCATTTTGTCACGTGCCTTTGCAGCTATCAAATGTTATTAAGTATTCAACTAGTTATATTTTTTAGTGAACCAAATGGGTTTGTATATGAAGGTAGATCTTTTCTTCTGAGGATATGGAATTACCATACTTTGGCTGATGTAATAGTTAATGAGATGTTTGTTGATGGCGCATCAGGATCTTTATATGGTAATCAACTTTTCATGGCAGAGGTAAAAACTTTTTACCCTTTAAGTGCACGGTGGGATTAGTTTTTATGATTTATGAGGTAAGCACGTGAAAGGGGTTTTGTCTCAGCTTGTAGAAAAAGGTTTCTATAATCACGGTTTCATGATTTTCCAAACATTCATGAAGTCTCTAAAAGAAAACTTTTGATCAAATTTGACCAAAAAAAAAGAACTTTTCAAGGCGGTCTCAACTCAAGCATCCAAACGCTTCGAACCATATCAAACATGTAGTTTTGTGATGAAGAATAAACGCATGCACAAGCACAAACTGTGGAGGATCCCTGACCTACCATAGACTGGCATATATTCGTACCTACCACCTGGTATACAAATTGTAAGTGGTAAAATAAAATAAAGGCTTGATCTCAACCAACCAACCACCCGCACCCCCCTCCCCAACCCAAAAAAAAAAAAAAATGATTCCGTAGTGAGGCTTAGACTTCTATGATTTAGGGCCTGAACGAACCTAGTGGCTAGGGCCTTTCATTGTGATTAATAATATCTGTCACAATATGCATTTTATATCTAAATCGACGCCTAATGTAATCCCAACACTATAAAAATCTAAGATGCTCCTTTGGTCTTTAATATAAGAATATTTGGAGAGTTAATTTTTATCCTAAATATGATATATAGTTTTCATATTTATCAAAATTTTTCTAATTTATCCCTTTTAATTCTCCCTTAGCAATAATCAGGGAGGAGAAGAAATGAATTAATTAATAAAAATTATTAGAGTTTTAGAAAATATGTCATATTAACCAATTTAACTAATTTTCTTAATCTAATCAAATTAAATAAATATTTCTTCTATTAAGAACAGGAGGAGTAATTCATATTATTCACAAACATAGAACAATGCAATTTGTTACACCCTTTGTCCCCATAGATAAGGTCATTTTAACCAAATTTTGGAGTTTAAGAAAACAATTAAAAATAGTTAAAAGTAATGAGTAAGTAGAAAATATTTTTCCCCCCAAAGAAGCTTTTATTTTTGAACCAGTAAAAAAGTGAGTAGTAATGAGAAAAATTATGAAAGAATGTATGGGAGAAAGATGATGAGAGAGAATATAAATCTATGTCAACATTTAATGCTCGATAGTGCCTCAAACAGGATTACTTTCAATAGGAAGATACATATAACTAAAATACAATAAAATTACTTAAATATTCTTAGTTTCTAATTAGTTTAATATTCCGTCTCAAACATTGAAAGTTAGTTGTAAATTACAACCCGTTTCAGTATATCAGTCATTTAATTTAAGATTATGTGTACAATTTAAAAAATTTATTAAATAGTTTAGATTATGGAGCATATAATAAAATTTAATGTTAGTTTTCTAAAATACCCTTAACTGATTAAAAAAAAAAAAAGAGCATTTGAAAAGCTTGACTTATAATGATTGTTAGTAATAAAGAGAAAAATTATGAGAAAATAATTAATATTCCTTAAAATTATGAAATGACGATTTTTTTTTAAAAAAAGGCCAAAACTTTAACGTAACATGTATTGAAACGAAGATAATATTCTTTAATACATTGTGAATTTATGAAGATAACTTTCATATTCGTAGTAAATTTTATAAGTTAATTTTCAACTTTTAGTCTTGGAAAGTAAGTTGTAATTTTTGTTGGTGAATCATATTTGGATCTCTTATAAAAAATTATTGACATTTTGATCTCTTGAAAGTTGAAACTAATGTTTTAAAAACTGGACCGGACGTCAAATCAGAGAGGCTATCGGGTCATGGGTCGCATGGTAGGATCGGCGGTTGAACCGATAACATAATAATTAAATAAAAATAATATTATACGTATATATAATTATATAAATATAAAAAAATATGAAATTTTAACATTACTTAAAAATAAACACATACAAAAGCTTATATGTATCATCTTTCCTAAATCCTAAGTTCTAATACATTGAAATTATTAAAATAACACGATAACATGTCAATAATACCAATAAATGGTTCTCGGTTCAACCACTTCGGTTTTTTGCCCAACAGCCTCTGAAGCAGCTTGAAACAGTCCAAATGGTGAAACGGTTAAACCATACAGAATTAGCCGAAAGCCCTCTCGGATACTAGTCCAACCAGTTCGACCGTCCGATCTGATCCGGATTTTACAACATTGGTTGAAACAAGTATTCTTATGAAAAAGGCTTATATATAACTCTATTTTACACCTATGTGATGCCATTTGAGAAAATTTTTAAATGAGTTTAATTTAAAAAAATATATATATATATATATATATATATATATATATATATATATATATATATATATATATATATATATATATATATATATATATATATATATATATATATATATATATATATATATATATATATATAAGCGGAGTTGGAGATCTCACATTCCGTATGATGGGCATGACATTATTTTATAACGGAAAAATTCAAAGCTACAAATTCATTGATATTTCCGTAAAAAATTCACACTATTATTTGAACTTTCGCAGCAAATAATTGTACAAGTTAATTTCCAATTTTTTTATCTTGAAAAGTAAGTTGTAATTATTTTTTTTTGAATGATATTTCGGTCTCTTATAAAAAAGTCATTGAGAGTTGAAGCAATTATTCTGTTGGTTGAGGTGATATCACTCCCTTCCCAAAAAAAAAAAGACATAAGTTCGAATAATATTGAATAAATATTAAACTGATAATTTTATCAATATTAGAAACTAAGTTCCCTTACGGGGGACTCAAAAATCATTCACCTTTAGGAAGATTAGTGTTAAATTCATATAATTCACAAATAATTGCTATAAAAGGTTAATGAGCTTATTTCATCTGAGTCGTCTAGATCTGATTTAAACTGTCCAAATTTAATTTTGTTACTTAATATTTTTTAAAAAAAATTCTTTGAATTGGTAGATAATCTAAAATAAAGATAATCTCTTAGTTAATAATTTTTTTTAAAAATGATTTTTTTAATTAAAAAAATCAATTAAAAATATTAAATCTGAGCCAAAATTGGAAATTGGAAGGCACCAAAATTGGTTCTTCAGTTGCATTGATCTGCTCCTTTTCTTTTAATTAATATACAAATTGTCAATAATATATAATTAAGCGTTTTTAATTAACTGCTATTTTCTCATAAATTATAGAAAAAGAAAAGAGAAGAGAAGCCTACATCCCAAAACCCATCAAATCAAAGAATATTTACATATGCCTGATGGCTGACTATAAATTCCTAAGCTCCTCACACATTGTACTCATCAAACAATGCACGATTAGTTCTTGTTTACGAATTAATCCTTCATTATTATTATTATTAAGGGTGGTGAGGATGTGATAATCTGCATCCTGAGGTTTAGAACCATTCTTCCATTTGTTTCTTTCTAGACCTCCGGCTGCAGATTACCTCTTCCTTATATATCACTTTCTTTATCTTTCTTCTTCATTTCACTTCGTTTCATTATCTCAACCTTAATCCTTTCTTTCTGGTTTTGAAGTATTTAATTTGTTGTTTATATAACAATAATCTCAAAGTGCAGGCCAAAAAATTGAGAATTCTCATTTACATGCTACACAGGCACGTACACGGTATTCATATCAAGCTTCAGATGCCATTAACGCCTTCCTGCAGTTTTCACCGAGTCACTGTTTCTATCTCTCAAGAGAGCCTCAAATGCTTGAAAAGATTTATTTATCACTATACCTTCTCATTCATATATTTATTCTCTAATTTAATTCTATCTTATGTGAGTTATTTTTCCCTCTCATACTTCACTCATAATTGATCCCACCGCTGCGTATCTTTTTTGATATTATGATCCAATATCCGGTTCGAGTTCGTGGCTGTTCCTTCCACCACATGTGTTTCCTTTCTGGGACTCGATCTCGAGATCCAGAGAGGGATTTAATGAGGCCTTATACCGATAGATCAACTCTGTGTCGATAAAAAAAAAAGATAGCCATGCCGCGCAATATGTATCATTCTCATCACTAAAGATCAAAACAACATCATCACCTTCTAACAGAAGAATTCAAATCTTCTGCATAATAACCGTGCCGTGCAATATGTGCTTCAGGATCCACAGTCCTTTTTTACCCCGGAATTCCACACAAATGATCTTCATGCCTCATCAAGCTTTTGCTTCAAAGGTCATGTAACTTCAGTATATCTCCTTTTCGTACATATATATATGTATATATATGATAAGCTTGGTGAAAATGGAGTCATAACTTCAATAAGTAGTGAACTGTAATCCTGTAATTAGAACAGAAAAATGATGATGTTTCGGTTTATAACAAGTAGCTGTAGGTGTTATGTTGTTTTTTTCAGGTTACTAAATGTTCAGGAGTTGGGTCCCACGGGCTCACCTGGGACATGATATACCTTAAGAGAAGTTTAGAGAGTGCTTATAAAAATACTTACATATCATCCACCAATAATATTATCACATCAATAACAGTTTAGAGAGTCCAAAATGAACCGTCCTTTGTTAGCTGAGATATATTATTACAGTATTTACTATGTTTAAAAGTAAAACAAAAAAAAATAAAAATCCCTTTCTTGTTTAACTGCATTAAAGCATAATCGCATCCATTAAAGTTAGTTGATATCATCATGATCGAACAAAGCAAACCTTGACAGAGAGATTTGCTGTTCCCACTCTCTCAAAGAATTGAATAAAATCCATTCCTTTGTCTTTAATTATAAAATAAATAATACGAAATCCTTAGATACTATGAAAATAAATGGGTTCCTAGAAGTAAACTATATACTCCCTCCGGTCCTAAATATAGGATATAGTTTGTAGTGTAATTTGCACTACAAACTATGTCCTATATTTAGGACCGGAGGTAGTATATTTTAAGGTTAAGGTACACAAATATCCATGAATTCTTATTTAAAGTGCATCCAACATCATAATGCTCGTTTGGAATAGTTTATTTTTGGATAATAAGTACTTATAAATCGTGATTCACAGTATACGAGGTAAGTATGTGAGAGGGGTTTTATCTCAACTTACGTAATAAACAATTATATTAAAAAAATGTATTCCCAAATACACACAACTTTTCAAAGATTCAAAATTTCCCATGAATTTTTAAAATGATAGCAAGAATACTATCACCATTATATCACCCTAACTGCCATTACTTTTATATGGTGGGGCCCATAATATTAAAAAAATTAAAACACCTGGGAGTTTTAGTTTCCTTTACTACTCTTCGTTCTCTCTTTGATCTGATCCCTCGCTCTCTCCTTTCTCCTTTTTCCTTCTCAAATGCTGGTGACGTACGAGGAGGCGGTGACGGAGCGGCATCCTCCACCAATGGAGGCAGCGATTCTTTACCAGCATCCACTACCTTTTTTCTTTTCCTCTTTGCAGATTTAAATAATAAAGGAAAAATTCGAGTGAGATTCCAAATAAGAGAAAATATGATAAAAAAATCCCTTAAAATCTCAAATGTGTAATAATGTTCCGTGAGACTTTTGGATAATAAATTTGAAATAGGAAAAGTCCCAAGTACCCCTAGTGAATTAAAGAAAAATGTGGACTAATTCCTCTTCCTCTCTCCCCAACAGCCCCCAAACTCATCGACCCAGGAAGCTAATCATTGCTATGGGTTGTGTTTGTCCATCGCCATCGATTAAAGTGGTTGTCGTCTGAGTAGTGAAGATTGAGAGAGCAGAAGCGACCTCACCTCCAACCGTTGATGTTGTATGATTTTTTCTCTTGGCCTTTTTTTTTCAAGATTATCTATCTTACCTTTTTCTTCTCTTTCTTCCTCTTCTTGCTCACGATTCTCTACCTCATTAATAAATCTGAATAGCAAGAGCACCAGAAGGAGGAAACAGTCATAGAGAGCTTCTAGGTGGAGTGGGTGCACACAGAGTAGGAGGAACCAGCTGAAACGAAGATGCGACCTCACTCCCACCATCAACGTTCGACCTTATTGTTCTGTACCCGTGGTATAAAAATTGCTTCATGACTCCTATTTGGGTAGGGTTTTAGAGTTTGTGCTTTGTCTGTTTGGGTAGGGTTTTAGAGTTTGTGCTTTGTTTTTTAGTTGAGTGTGCTCTGTTTCTACATCATAAGTGGAAAGGAATGAACATGGGGTGAAAGTTTTGTGGCCATAACATCTGGTGTGTGAAGAAAAAATGTGTTGTTAATAGATGCAGCAATTAACATTATGTTCGGGTAATGAACTTGTTAATAACAACTGTAGGTCATATGTTGTTTTAATCATTTTAGATGTGGTTCATTGTGTTTGGGTAGGATTTCAAATGTTTTTTATGCTTTTGGATATATTGTTATTTGTTTATGTAGTAAAAATGGGAATGAATGAACATGGGGTGAAAGTTTTGTGGTTGGAACTACTGCTGGTGTACGAAGTCAGGATATGTTGTTAATATAGGCAGCGATAATTGTTAATATATGTGGTAAACTTGTTAATGACAAATATATATTATGCAAGTTGATAGTGGTGATAGCTAGTATGTCTAGGAAGAATATACTATATATTCCCTTCATATATGGGACAATTTGTAATTAGTGGAGCATGTGACATAACATATGAAGGGGGTATGGTGAGTTTTGGCCATAACTCATTGCCTTCTTATTTTCACGCACAATAATGTTATGTTTGAATATTTAATTGTTTTACTTGGTTTGTTTTTGTTTGCGATTTTCTAACCAAATTCTCTCTCTTATCATGAATTATTTCACTTTCTATCCTAGTTCTAGATGTGGAATGGAACTGAGTAAGGTGATAACGGTTGGACTATGCTTTACTATTCAATGCAAGATCTCAATGAATTGAAGGTTTGGTGCTTGTAGTGGCTTGTGACTCATCTGAACAACATGCATGGTGATAAAGTGTTGTCAATTGATACAAGAGAACAATCAAAGGACGAGAAAAAAATAGGCAAACAAATTTGATTGTAAACAAGATTAGTCATGAATATTCATGAAATGTATTTTGTAACTTAATTTATGATCAACTTAGAGACTCCTTGTATTTACATGATATCAATGGTAAATTAAGATTATCCAAAATTTTTGTAGCTAAATGGTTATTATTGTAACATCTATAAACTTCTGTTTTCATTCAATTTGTCCAGATAATGTAAACATAGATGAAGATACATTAACAAGTCCATGGATGTCCATTGACAAGTCTATATGCATGCATTGACAAATAAGAGAATTGAGAATGACAACTCTTTGGTTTGTCAAAATAATATGTCCACATAATTAATATGAAAATTTAATAAAAAAGGTTGTTTATCAAAGTGATTGTACTTTGGCCACATTGTATAACATATATAACATACATGAAGATATATTAATAAGTACAAGGGATAGCACTGACAAGTTCGTAGGCATCCACTGACAAGTTGTTGTCCATCCATTGACAATTGCATATACATCATAATACAAATTTTTATATAAATAGCATATTATATCCAATTTCATTTACATCTTCAAATGCATCTACAAGGTAGTAACTCCATATTCATAGCCCATCCAAAAAATCTTATGACCTGCATCTCTATCCAATTACCTTTAACTTTAAGTGTGCCAAATGACATTTACCAAAAAAAAAAAAAAAGGAAAGAAAGAACATGAGATGCATTTTCCAAAAAAAAAAAAAAATACATAAGCCCCCAACATTGATAAGCTTGGATTATGATTCTTGTAAGTCTTGGCAGTGTGACTAGCCTCATTGCATCTGCCATAATTATAAACCCGTTTGAATTCTTCATAACTTGTTATTCCTTAATGATTGTTGTTCTCACCATGCCCCCTACGTATGTTAGATCACCTACTTCACTAATTATAAATCGTCTCTTATATGAAGGGCATATAGTAATTCTTCCCATATGCACTAGCCATCACCACAGTCAACCTGCACAATATAATTGTCATTAAAAATTTTATCACCTATATTAACAATTATTGCTGCCCATCTTAACAACATATCCTGACTTCATATACTAGTAGTTCCAACCACAAAACTTTTACCCCATGTTCATTCATTCCCACTTTTACTACATAAACAAATAACAATATATCCAAAAACATAGAAAGCATTTGACACCCTACCCAAACACAATAAAATCACAACTGAAATGATTAAAATGACATATGACCTACAGCTGTCATTAACAAGTTCATTACCTATATTAACAACTATCACTGCACTTATTAACAATACATTTTTCCTTCACACACTAGGTGTTGTGACTACAAAACTTTCACCCTATGTTGATTTCTTTCCACTTATAATGCAAAAACAGAGCACACTCAACTGAAAAACAAAGCACAAATTCTAATTCCCTACCTAAACAGGAGTCATAAGGCAATTTTTGTACCATGTTTGCAAAACAATGAGGTCGAATGTTGACGGTGGAAGTGGAGGCCACATCTTCGCTTTAGTTGGTTCCTCCTACTCTGTGTGCACCCACTCCACCCAGAAGCTCTCTGCGAGTGTTTCCTCTTTCTAGTGCTCTTGCTGGTCAGATTTGTAAATGTGGTAGAGAATCATAAGCAAGAAGAGGAGAAATGAGAAGAAAAAGGTAAGGTAGGAAATTTGGAAAAACAAAAGGCCGAGAGAACAAACCATACAATGTTGATGGTGGGAGGGGAGGTCGCTTCTGCTCTCTTGATTTTCACTACTCAGATGATGACCACTTTAATCGATGGCGACAAACAAACACAGCCCACGGCTATGTTGAGCTTTCTAGGTCGATGAATTTGGGGGCTATCAAGGAGAGCGGAAGAAGAATTCACTACTACAAAAAAGTAGTGTAATGGCGCTTATTTTATAAAATACTTTGGCGTTTAAGAAACGCCAAAGCTTTCGACGCCATTAAAAATTCCTGTGGCGCTTTTCAATTTACAGAAACGCCATACGTTACTTTATTAAATTAAATAAATATATTAATTATATGTAACGTTTTACTAGAAAAATGCTAAAGGAGGGGTACCCCTCCTTTGGCGTTTATTGGTTAAACACCAAAGGAGGGGCGTGTCCCTCCTTTGGCGTTTGAAGGAAAAACGCCAAAGGAGGGGACACCCCTCCTTTGGCGTTTAATGTTTAAACGCCAAAGCAGGGGACACCCCCCTCCTTTGGCGTCTAAACATTAAACGCCAAAGGAGGGTACCACTCCTTTGGCGTTTTTCCTTCAAACGCTAAAGTAGGATATTTAATTTTTTTTAATAATTTTTTAAAATATTTTTTTCCTGTGCAGTGTAATACCTGATGACCATATATAGTAGTAAGCAAATGACCATATATTTCATCTAATAGGTAAATATTACAATACAAAATGATCATGATCATTTGTTCAAATAACTACAATGAATAATTATAATGTTTAACAACTACAAAATAGATTGTATTAACAATGATTATATAGTGTACAACTAATTTTATAAATGATTAAACAAAATAAGAATAGGTAAGAAAGAAGCCACATGCCTAAATTAACTAATTGCCTGACCATATATTCACCCCATTCTTCAATGATTTCATCCATTTGATGGTCAGACAGCTCAGCACAACGTGCATCTTCATAATACTACATAAACAATCATGTATACAAAGAATGAAAATCACTAAATTTAGACACTTTGTCAATTAAAATTAAAACACAATATCAATTGCAACTAAAGGGAACTTACTTTCACAGGAATTACAAGGTGGCGATGAGTAACTATATCTTTCATAAATTTCATAACATAACAACCACAATCATTATCATTCGGCTGGAATGGACACTGCAACAATACAATGAAATAGTTATGTCAATTTTTGAATAAATTTTTTTTACTAACAAGAATGGAGTAAATTCATATATAAGTACCATAATCTTCCTCCACGCATAGCTATTGGCCGGGTCATTGCGTCTAGAGTAGGTCAATCCAGCTTTTCCTCTATATGCGGTTAATGCACTAATAAAACAAAGAAGTTCCTGATTAATTTTGGTTATTCAATAATCACACACGAAAAGATTTACACATACACCCATACACTTACTTATTGAAGATAATCAGCATATCAGGGCGATTCTCTGGATAAGCAGTTGCTATAGGATCTAGATAGTAAATGCGAGGGCTTTCTGTTGCTGCTGGATGAACAATAATTAATATCCAATGTTCCCTAAAAGCACATTTTGAAAATTTTATTTGGACAATCATTTCATGGTAAAAGTGAAAAAATAAAAAACATACATTCAAATATTGTCACAAATCACTTACCCTACATTGTATGGCACAAAAAAGAGCTTGTTAAGGGTTGCTCTAAGCATAAAGCAGTCTCTAAATTTGTTAGACTGTGCTTCCAAATCTCTCCCCCTATGCTGGCCAAAGAGGTGCGGGCTAACAAAGACGAATCTTTGCATCCTATCCGTGCCTATTATCTCATCGTGGTACAAATGCCTTTATATCAAACAAACAATGTCATTTCCACCAAAAAAAATTGAATGATGAATAATAATAACAATGATAGACGAATACCTGATCCATAAGTTGATAGTTGTTCCACCTATCCTTCCACGAGTAAGCACATCATTCAGCACCCCTTCAACTGCATTTAGCATTTCTTGAAGACCATCATCTTCATCACACATGCTTGAGTCAAACTCATTTGAAGCACCGATCATGGTATGTATTTGACCACGATCTGGATCATCCGTCTCATCGTGCCTTGTCCATCGTGTATATGATTGATCAATTTCATGACACACTAAATGATCTAGCAAATCAAGTGGACTAATCTGCTTTCCATAACAACAAGATAAGCAAGGACATAGGATTTTGTTAGGATCATTTGCATGCTCACTTGCAAATCTAATAAACTCTTTCACCCCATCAATATATTCTCTTAAGCACCGATTAGATGACATCCATTTTCGATTCATCTATACCTTAAACATATATATTTTTATAAGTGGTCAGTTGCTTGCCTCTTAAAGTTCTCTTTATTTGTTATTTATTTTTTTAAAAAAGTAAATTCAACAGCATAACATTCCAAAATTTAAAATTTTACAAAATATTAAACACTCTTCTTAAATCACAAATAATCAACCAATTAATCCCACAACATCTAAATAATGTTCACAACTCACCACCAAATAAATCATATTGGCCAACACTACTACATGTCGTAATTAAAATAATTGGGTCCATAACAAGCCAACAAAAATACAACCCTGCGTTTATTAAATTAATTGGTTCCAAAATAATCATTGATTAAACTACCAGCGGCATTTATAACACTTCTACTCAATTTGACCATTTCAACAGTGCCATTCACAACTTTTTCACTATTGACAACACGTACTTCTATAGAAAAGTATAAGCAAATGTATAATAGTCATACATATTTTAATTAAAAAATGTGAATAAAATGTTAAAAAACAAACAACACTTACAGGAGCTTCTGTAGGAAGCTTTGTACTGCAACCAGCCAAAAAGAAAAAGAACAAGAGGGAGGAAGCTTTGTACTGCAACCAGCCAAAAAGAAAAATAACACGTGTGGGAGGAAGCTTTGTACTGCAACGAAGCTCTATACTGTAATGAAAGTGGCAAACAAATGTTTACAAATATTTGCACGAGTAAGAGACAAAAAAAAGGAAGTGGGGGACCAAAGAAGCTTCTACTTGTCGCCGGTCAAACAGAGGAAAGGGGGTGGGGACAATAGAAAAGAAAAGCAGGAAAGCGATAATGGTGGGATGCAACAATGGCGGATGTTAAAAATTTTTAATATTTATATTACCTTTTATGACGCTTATATAAAAAGTGCCAAAAAAGGTGTGAGTATCTATGACACTTCTTATATAAGCGCCATTAATGTTATAAAACAAAACTGAAACCTTTGGCGCTTCCTTAAAAAGCGCCAAAAATTCCTTTAAAAGACTGAATTTTTTTTTCTATTATAATTTTTTTAACATGTCCTAGGCGTTGTACATGTGCATTTATAAGGAGCCCTGCTGCCACATATGGCTTCCTGTTGGTCACTTCAATTAATACGAATATAATTCATATCACTAACATGGATCAAAGTGGGAATCAGAGGGAACTAATTAATGGTGGGGCTGTGTACAGGGAATCAAAGCAAGCAGCTTTGAACACTTCAGAAATGCCAATTGCCAACCATAATAATATAGTTGTAATTAAAAAAAAAAAACCATTGTGTGATCCACCAAGTATAAACGCATATTGTAAAAGAAGTCATTATTCTCATCAAGTAAATGGCCAACCTGTGATTCTTTCCCAACAGCGAGCTCTGACGATGGCTTTCAACGGTCGAGGGAGCTGAGGAAGAGCGTGAGGGCAAGGAAGAGAGAAAGTCAGAACCTCATTGACCAGTCTTGTGGCGTTGGTTTCTTCGTTGCAAAACACCTTCTGGTTTCGTGCCTTCCATAAGCATTGAACTCCAAAGCTTATACACCAAACAGGATTGCTCCTACAAGTCTGCAGGTTCTTCTTCAATGCGCAGATGCAAATATGCAATGTCACAAAAAGTGATTTATGTCCAAGCTCTCCAAGGACCTGTCGGATGGCTAGCTATAAAGTTTGGAAAGTGATTTATCAATGTATAGATTACTATTCAAGATAGATATGACTTGCCTTGTCAATGTGATCTGGCGGAGGATTCATTGCACTTACTTAGGGATTGTATCAATGCAAGGGAGCGGTGGATCTCTATTGTCAAACCTGCTTTGTGGCCGGAGTTTTCTTCCTTGCAAGGAAAGGAGTGGATATATTGGAATCTGAAGCATGAAGCGGGCAGGGAATTCACCAAGAAGGTTCCATGGCCTATCTTGTTTGGGTATGTTTGCTGGGATATTTGGGTGACTCGATGTAGGAAGCTTTTTGGTGAGGAGGGAGACCTGAGCAACTCTGATGCTCTTTCAAGCGTATTTCAGGCCAGTTGGGACCAAGACCTCATTTCTCACTGTCAATTCTACAATCAGAGATGGCCGCCTGATGGAGGGGGGAGATTGAGACAATCAGGCTTCGTGAATCTGGAAGTTGATGGGTATGTTTTGGCATCTGGTCAGAGTGGTTGCGGTGGTGTTATTCTTGACGAGGATGGTTCATGGATCTGTGGATTCATATCCAAGCTTACTACAATTCCTCTGACAATAGCAGAGATTATTAGAGTTATTCAAGGTCTTCAGATATGTTGGAGTAAGGGGTACAGGAAGATCCTTGTCAGCACGGATTCTATTGAAGCAGTTAATATGATGTCAAGAGGATGTCACATGTCTCATCCTTTTTCTGATGTAATAGTAGATGCTAAGCTTTAGTTATGTAAAGAGTGGCAGGTTTTAGTTAACCATATCCCGAGGGAGGAGAATACCTTGACGGACCATTTAGCGAAATCTTCCCATAGTTTGGTAGAGAATTTTGTTCTCCTTGATCACCCACCACCTTCTTATTTTGAAGGCGGTGGCTGATGAAGGAAGGAGGATAGTCTGTCCTTGTTTTTAGGTTTCTGTCTTTGTATTGCTTTTTTAGCAGCTTATTGAATTCCAGTGTTTATTCAAGAAAAAAACAAATATGCAGGTGGAAGCTTTCATGTGATTCTTCTCCATTCTTTTTTGACTTGACTTTTCAGTGAATGAATGGAAAAAAACAAATATGCACATGCATGATCCTTCTTTTTTTTTTTTATTCTTTTTTTTAATATATGTGGAAGCTTTGGCGTTTTATTATAAAAACGCCAAAGCTTCCCATCTTCATCCAAAAAAATATCTGCAATGATCATATCCTACGTTTTTAAATTTTTAATATATGTGAATTAAACGCCAAAGCTTCCCATCTTTATTTCAATTTGATGGCAAGGTTCATTGTTTTTAATGCTCTTCCAGAATTTCTTTCCTATATTTTTTTGGTTTGATTTCTTTCTATGAATAATAACAATCAATGCCTATATCATGTCCAATAGACTTGTAATACGATACCCTTGAATTAAGTTTGATAACATTTCCAATAGTCACATTGCTCTGGGTAGCACTAGTGAGAAATATGTATGAGATTTGTTGGAATGTGTTTGATCAGGATAGAACATGTTTAAGTGGCTCTGTTTCTGTTTGATGCCTTATTTTTTGTAGCAAAAAGTTCTGAATTTTGTTATATGTCTGTTTCAGTAACAAGTCGGGGAAGCCATTGATTATAGACCCAGGGTTGTATAGCCTCGAGAAATCAGAAATTTAGTGGATTGGCATCCTAAACGATGAGTCTACCAATAGCTTTTAAATTATATACAGGTTTTTCTCAAAAACTTCAAAAATTGAACTAACACTCATCAACTTCAAAAACAATATGAGGATCTATTATCAATGAAACTTTTGCTAATGTACATCACATTTTGCTTGTACCTATCATCCATAAGGACACAAGACACTGTGATATCAGCATTTGTGTCTATATGTCTCTGCAAGTACAGTTTCAACAATCAGCATGGATAATAGAAAGCTACAACTGTTATTTTATCCAATTCTTGACAACAATAAATTATGTCACTCTTACTTGCACAGAGTCCATATAGTTCATTCGGTAAAGATGATCCCTTCGTTTTTTTTAATATATGTGGAAGCTTTGGCGTTTTATTATAAAACGCCAAAGCTTCCCATCTTGATCCAAAAAAAAAAAATCTGTAATGATCATATGATTCATATCCTTCATTTTTTTTAATATATGTGGAAGCTTTGGCGTTTAATTATAAAACGCCAAAGCTTCCCAGATCTTCGTTTTTTTTAATATATGTGGAAGCTTTGGCTTTTTATTATAAAACGCCAAAGCTTCCCATCTTGATCCAAAAAAAATCTACAATGATCATATGATTCATATCCTTCATTTTTTTAAAATATATATGTGGAAGCTTTGGCGTTTAATTATAAAACGCCAAAGCTTCCCAGATCTTCGTTTTTTTTAAAATATATGTGGAAGCTTTTATCTACACCCATCTTTATCTGCAAATCTGCACAACATGATCCTTTATATATATATATATATATAGGAAGCTTTGGTGTTTTATTATAAAACGCCAAAGCTTCCTATCTTGGAAAAAACTAAATCTTATATACATTGCATTATATATATAATATCGGTAAAACACCATGCATGTGGTGACCCTTGGCTCTCTCCGTTCTTTACTTTATAGACATACACACACCAAAAATGTAATTATTATATATTACTATATGTATACTATTTTTTTTGTCAACACTATATGTATACTTTTAATATATAAGTTAGACTCTGCTTGTGCTGACTCAGTGAACGCATGTAACCCTGTTTACACCCTTAAGATGTGCATGATTGGTTTGGACAGAGACAAAGCTTCGGTTTTCTACAAAGATCAATCTACCTCTACAACCCACATGACCGTGAAATCTGGAATCATAAACTTCCTATTATATATATATTTTTAAAAATATATAAGATGCTTTAACGCTTCGTAAGGAAGCGCCAAAGCTTCCTATTATATTTTCTTTTTCTTAAAAAACAAAATATAGGAAGCTTTGGCGCTTCCACATAAAACGCCAAAGCTTCCTATTGTTTTTTTAAACAAAAAAAACTGAAAGCTTTGTTTGGCGCTTGTTCAAAGAAATGTCATGCAAGGTTAACGTCAATTATGACGTTTATAATTGTAAGCGCCAAAGCTTTCAAATAATTTTGATTTTAAATAAATAAATAACTATTTTTGGCGCTTCTTTACAAAAATGCCACAGGAGCTACGCCACTAAAGCCCCTTTTTGTAGTAGTGATTAGGGATTGAAAATTTGTCCACATTTTTCTTTAATTCACTAGGGGTACTTGGATCTTATCCCATTTCAAATTTATTACCCAAAAATCTCATGGGAGATTATTGCAAATTTGATATTTCAAGGGGCCTTTTTATTGTATTTTTTAATTGAGACCTCATTACAATTTTCCCAATAAAAAACTCATCCTCCACCAGCTCTCCTTCCAGATCTGCTCCTCCGCCTTTGTCCCTCAGCACCTTGGAATCAGATTCCACTTCGACTTGTTTGAAATTGTCCATAATGAAAGGAATTGCCTGTTCCTAGGCCTATTCTGTTTCCTTTTCACTAAAAAATGATTCTCCATTTGTTTAACTGAGGGAATCGAGATGTTGAAGGGGGAGGGTGTTTCTTTTTTTTTCCTGTTTAGGGGCATTTTGTTATTTTCATATTGTCAGTAACATCTGTTAAGACCATCTAACAGTGACTGTATTTTAGCTCTAATTGTGAAATTTTATGGGATTTTTATCTAAAAAGCATATGATGTTACACACACTTTGAGTAAAAGTTCATGGATATTTTTGTAACTCTATTCTATATTTTAGGAGGGTAAAGAAAGGAATCTGCATAATGTTCCAAGGTCTTCATTTTTAAACCCATCAATGTCCCTTTTCGGAGCTAAAAATGGATTCTATATATATATTTCATATCATTATTGAGAATCCTTTGTGATTTCTTTTGAAAATAATTAACCTTTAATTTCGGGCAACGGAATAATCACAATACAATCGATTGGGAAATCAGCTCCTTGAACACCGACTATATATATAAAATCTGACATATGTTGTCTGATTCGAGAGACCTATATATATATATATATATGCTCGTAGTAAATACAACACAAGACTGTAAATTATACTTGCATATTTTTGTTTTTGTAGCGATTATTACAAATATAAGTGTTTCATACAATGTTTTAAAAGCCGAACCGGACGTCGAACCAGAGAGGTTATCGGGTCATAGGTCACATGCTCGAACCGGTCAGATCGGCGATCGGACCGATAACATAATAATTAAATAAAAATAATATTATACGTATATATAATTATATAAATATAAAAAAAATATGAAATTTTAACATTACTTAAAAATAAACACATACAAAAGCTTATATATGTATCATCTTTCCTAAATCCCAAGTTCTAATACAGTGAGATCATTAAAAATATCACAATAATATGTCAATAAGACTAATAAACGGTTCCTGGTTCAACCACTCCGGTTCCCGATTCAACCCCGGTTTCCGGCCCAATAACTGGTCTGAAGCGGCCTAAAACGGTTCAAATGGTGAAACGGTTGAACCATGTTGAACGAGCCGAAAACCCTCTCAGGCACCGATCCAACCGATCCAATCATCCGGTCTGATCCGATTTTCACAACATTGGTTCCATATTCCCGTCTGTGATATGCTTTTACTTTACTCACTTTACGTGCAAACACCTGAAAGCATTAGTAGGGCATATCATATCATTGATAAGACATTCAAATTACTTAAAATGCAAAATAGGAGAACCACACTGCTTTCAAAAGCAACAATTTGGGTGGACAAGGTTATATAACTAGACCCATGGAATCTTTCACACTGCTTTCGAAATAGTGATCAACATTTAAAATGAGAGTAAAAATGTTAAAATTGTTAAATATAATCTAATATTGTTATTTTTTGTGGTAGAGCCGACACTATTTTTACATTTAATGGTCCTAACATTTTTGTTATCATATTATATATTTATAGGTATTTTTACACTTTCAAAAAATATATTGTGCTGGACGAACTTTTAGTAAAAATTTATGGATATTTTTTCATTTTAACCCAAAATTTTATATACACCGGTGAAAGAAACATTCACAGAGAGAGAGAGAGAGACACACACACACACACACACAAATTGCAGTCAACTTGTTATGCTGATAATGTATGACCACTCTGGTCCTATTTATAAATTCTTTTTAATTAATTCTCGCATATTAAGAAGAATTAGTTAACTCATTAACTATGAGCTAAATTTCTAATTTCGCCCTTATCTATGATTGATTCCAAAAATTAACATGAATAAATTCTTTTTGTTTATTACAATTAGTAGGGGTTTACTACCCTGAAACTGGATTTATAAATAAGACCAGAGTGGTACCTATTATCCTAGGGATCCCCAAAAGATTCTCCGCTAGCCAGATGCAAACAAACACAGAGCCATAGATTCCTGTGAATTGAATGACAATCTGCCAAAAATGACTTTTTTTTTTCCCACCTTTACATGCAAGTAATATCTGTTATGCACTTATGCTCCTATCATTCAAACACGGCGCTATCGAACCACAAGCATCACGAAATAACATATAATTATATAATGAGGTGATAGAATCCCCAGACACAGTTGGCTCTATACATCTAAAAAAAAATCAACCACAGACACACTCAAGAATCCCTCTTTTCTTGGGTCCTTGATTAATTTGCTGATACTGCATGCACAGCTTGCTTAATTAATGCTACAAGATTTCTCCCAAAAGATTGCACAAAAAGCAAAAGGATATCACTCTGGTCTTATTTATAAATCTTTTTTTATTAAAAATTTTGGTCTTATTTATAAATCCATTTTCAGAATAGTAAATGCATTTTATACTTTTTTACCCTTATTAATTGCAATAAACAAAAGGAATTTATTCATATTGACTTTTGGAACCAATCATAGATAAGGGCAAAATTAAAAATTTAGCCCATAATAGATGAGTTAACTAACTCTTCTTAGTATTTGAGAATTAGTTAAAAGAGATTTATAAATAGGATCAGAGAAAGAGTGGTATGTCTCTTTGATTTTGGTCGATATATTATATTCCTGAAAATGGCTGATGATTCCAAAATTGCATGGCTAACTAGCCTACGTAATATGATCAGGGCCATTTATTAGAACCGGTGTAAGATTCGAATAAAGCAGCAGCCACATATATTCATGCAATCGTTTACCTTAAACTATTAATTAATTTATTTTGGACCATTCGTACACACAAGACAAAAGGAAAATGGTTCTTCTCCAGCTGGTGATTTCACGTTCAATATATTGAATTAATTATCTGATGCAGATTCGGACTACCTACAACCTACTAAACAAAGTTTATATAGCATAGGCCACAAAGATTCATATTCAACATGTCTCCCCAAATATAGACATGACCAATTTAATTAATACTTGCTTTGTGCTTACTGGAAAATTTTATTCAATTCATATATGTTCGTGTGAGAGAGAGAGAGAGAGAGAGAGAGAGAGAGGCCCAAATGAGATGACAAAGATTCCATGTAAGCGTGTTGTGTTCAAGGATCTGTTTGTTAGACAAAGGCGTGTGTAAGGATAAAATATTGTGAAAATTAAAACACAAAAATGAAAAATCAAGTCAGCCTCTCACATGACCACAATGACCTGTCCCCAGCAAGAAAATCTTAAAAAGGGTCAACAACTCTATGAAACTTGGATCTGGTAAATTTACAATTTATCCTTTTCCCAAGAAACTGAAAATCTTTATCAGGATTTTTTCAATTTCAATCAATTGAAGCTATGGAATTCAAGCTAAAGAAAGCTTAATTAGTGTCAAGTACAACCCAGAAAGAGAAAAGAAAAGAAAACACCTAGTTTTCAATTTTCAACTGAAATTTCTACTTAATAACAAAAAAAAACAGGAGGCTTTGTAATCTGTACACAAGAAATTCCAATTCCAAACTGAAAATAAATTTGGGATATTTTCCCGAAATTACCCCTGCCCTTGTCGGGGAACATGACTTAGCTTCAAGATCGCAGCAAGAAGACGCTGAGTTCTTGACCAGGTGACTCGTCCGGGTTAATGAGATGAAACGACTCAGAATCAGCACTTCCCACAACGTGCTCGTAATTGGCCCTCATATACAAGAGCTCCTCCGAACCGGAATCCCTCTTAAAACCGTACGGAATGACTCCGGCTCCGACCGATACGCACTGCATCGTCTTCAAGATCAGCCTGACCCGTTCGCTGGCTTTCCGATTTGCGGCGAACCCGACTTTCCGGCCGTTACAAATCATCTTCCAAACGGGTACGGACCGCAGCGGGCAGGATTCGAGTCCGGATCTATCGCACTCCAGGGCTATTCGGACCAACCCGAACTGCATTTCTTGGACCAGCTGGTTCGTGAAGATGGAAAGTTCTAGAAGCAGAATGGGTTTATTAGACAACCGATTGTGCTGGACGCAGAACCAGACGTGGCCGCGTCGGTAGCCGAAGATTGTTCCGATGACCATAGATTTCGAAGGACGCGGAGGTGCGGCCGAAGTCGCGATGGTGGCGGGGATTCCAGGAGAGTTGGAACAGGAATCTTGATCTTGATCTTGATTATGAGTTCCTCTGGTGCTGATCAGTTGGTGGCCTGCAACGACGTCGTCACGGAGAGATGTGCTGAGGCGTCTCTTGGGTGCGGCGGAGGAGGCGGGGTTGGCGGCCGAGGCGTCGGCGGAGTTGAAGCAGTGGAGGATTCGACGGAGGACGTCGATGGCCATTGAAGTAACGAAGTTGGTGGGAAGAATTAATGGGAGTGAAGATCGAGGATTATTGGGGATGATGAAGGTACGGTCCGTGCATATATATATATATATATATGATAGAGGAGGGAGATAAAGATGGGCGGGAAGTAATATAGCCGTTAGGATTTTGCTGGTTTGGATTGAGACGAAGGCAGGGTCAGTAGGTCAGATGCATTAGAATTTAGAAGAGATTGGTGTGAGTGTTGTTGACTGTGGCGTGATGCAACTATTAGCATTTTGATTTCTCTCCCACTATCTTTATTTCCCTCCAAATTTTGGACACATATTATCTCCTGCCTCTGGCTTCCAGATAATTCATATATTAACTACTTTTCGCGTTTTGCCCATCTTTTTGGATGATTAGTTTGCAAAATATAAATGAGTTCAGGTGAAAAATAAATGCGTTTTTTTTACTTATATTAATTATAATAAAAAAAGAATTTGTTCATGCTGACTCTTCTAACCAATAATAAATAAGGGTAAAAATAAAAATTTAGCTTATAATTAATGAATTAACTAACTCTCCTTAATATATGAGAGTTAGTTAATTTGAATTTACAAATATGACTAAAGTAGTATGGGGTAGAAGTCATATTTTATAAAAGTTTATAGTTATTTTTACACCTCAATTTAATATAATTTAATACACAAATCTCAAGATGACAGCAGAATTTTTTTTTAAAAAAAAAAATTCATTCCTCCTCATGAGATATGATCGTCAAAGTGTTTGTTTGGGAACACTTATTTTTTGAATATAAGTACTTATTACGCAAGCCGAGATAAAACTCCTCTCACATGCTTACCTCATATACCGTGAATCACGATTTATAAGCACTTATTATCTAAAAATTAGCTATTCCAAACGAACTTAAAAATAACAACATCAAGGAACAAAACAAGAAGAGATTTCTTTCACTCCCAAAAAAAAATAATAAGATTTCTTTTTGTGGCCCCTAATTAACAAGACATGAAAGAATGAAGAGAGCCAAATTGTGATGAACTGAAATGTTTCATTATTGTAATATCTGCTGACCTAATGAATTAGCTGCAAACCGATGATTCTTATCTTGCTCCTCTCTCTTCATTGTCTAATTGTTCAGCAACATCAGGCCTCACCGGAAGCACCTTACTTTGCAGAAAATGACGAGCAAACAAAATATAATAAAACATGTTCACCACTCCAATAACAGCAATGGTATAGTAATAATACTCAAGCCTGTTCTTGTTCAAATCATTCCCACCCAACCATGGCGTCTTTCCCTCAAACGACGTTGTTCCTTTGATCACCTCAATAAGAATCGTCGTCAAATAATTCGAAATAGACAAACTCAAAAAGAACACTGCACCACCTATTGCCTTCATGTTCTCCGGCCAATACGACGTCAATAGCTCCATCATGGCGATGGCGGCGAAGGCTTCGGTTAAACCAGACAGGGCAAACTGTGGGACCAGCATCCACATGCTCATCGGCGACTCAAACGACGCGTTTTTCAATGCCGTTTCACGTCGTTCTGCCTCTACTACCCCTGAAACGACCATGCCTATGATGGAGAAAACAATTCCGATTAAAATTCTGCATTCTATGGACAACCTTCTGCCTCCGGCGACGGCCTTTTGAGACCAAGGGATGAAGATTTTCTCGTAAATGTAAATCCATATGGAAAGTGCAATCATTGGTACTAAGCCTAACCAAGCTGGTGGTATGTTAAAATGACGTCCCACTGATTTGTGCATTTGGATGGCTTGAAGGATCCCAAAGGAACCTGTTTGAGTCATAGAGAGGAAACAGCATATTCCGGCGACCCAAACGGGCATGGTTCTTAGTATTGCTTTGAGTTCTTCTACTTGCTTTACACTACATAGCCTCCAACTATCTCTTGGTTCTCCTTCTTCGTTTAGTTCATTGGCTTCTACAATCACAGAAGCTTTGTCCAAACATGGGAACCTGTCCGTGCGAACGACGGTCGTGTTTACGTCTGACGTTCGTGGGTCGTAATAAGAGAGTTCAGAATCTGTCCCTATGTTCACTCTCCGTTTTTTACTCGCCGCAACTATCACCTGAAAGAAAATCATCATGACTATGAATATAACCTACTCCCTCCAGTTTAATATTAATATAAGAAGTATTTATTTAATTTGATAGAATTAAGAAAATTAGTTAATATGATATGAACTTTTTTAAAACACCCTAATCATCTTTTTTAATTTTCTCATTATCTTTCTTCGTTGATTATTTGTGAGGAGCATCAATGAGAGTAAATTATAAAAAAATATTGATAAATATGAAAAATATGTCTTATATATAGGATCAAGATCAATTCTCTAAATATGCCTTATATTTAGGATTAAGAGAAACTAATATAATCCACTTCCAATAGTTCTTCATTATATGTATGGTTATAAGAAGGGCAAAGAAAATCATTACGAGATTAAAAAAGGAATATAATAATAATAAAAAAATCTTATAACAAGTGAGCAACGTAAGTTTTGCTGCTGAAAATGATCACTAGTAAAGGCTGTTCATTTGTTATAAGGACTTTTTGGTAAATACGTTATTTCTAAGACCTCAGTGATTTTCCCTTATACTTCTTCCGGTCCTTATAATATACTCTTCTGATCCTATATATATATAGAAAAACCTTTCATATGAAAGTAGAATTTTACCTTTCATTTATTATTTTATTGCTTTTTTTTTTTATGAGGTATAATGTATATTAAATAGGAGTAAAATTGAAAAATTGTTGAATGTAATGATAAAGTTAATAAAATTTAAGGTGTTCCTTGATATGAAAAACTAGAATAACGGATGTGGCTTGTACACGGAAGTAAGAAACATTACCTTTAGTAGGTCAACAATGACGCTGCCTCTGGGCTTCAATCGAATGTAAGTGTTGCGACCCACAAGGAAAATAACAAGGGCGACGGCGAAGCAGGCGGTGGGAATGGCGAAGCCTAAGAACCAGCTTACGTTGGTTTGAATATAAACGACGAGGGTGAGGGCGACGATGAGGGCGAGGGTAAACAACAAGTACCACCAGTTGCAGAAACTCTCTAGTTGAGCCCGTCCTTTCTCTGTCGACACATCAAATTGGTCTGCTCCGAACGCAATGTTGCAGGGCCTCAGCCCGCCAGAGCCCACAGCCAGAAGCCCAAGCCCAATAAAAAGGACAGCGAGTTGTAGGGCCGTGGGCTGAATGCATTCAGTGGGGTTAGTGCAGCTTGGAGGTCTTAAGGACGGTATGCCTGCGCCCAGTGACACTAAAGCCAACCCCTGTCATTTTCAGTTCATTAAGTTTCAATTTTGAAACATGAATATCTAAGTTTGTACATGACATGAAGAGTAATTTGGACCCTTTAAAGTTAAATTAGCTCTTGCAAAAGAAAGAGACAAACTGAATAAAAATTTGTAAGACATAGTTCTTTTCTTTGTATTTATTTGTTTTTATAAAAATAAAATTTACAAGCTTCCTAACCTGAGAAGATCATTTTAATTCATACTAAAGGATATGCAGAGAGTTATTTGTAGACGCATTCTTTACTTATTACTCTTTGATCCCTCTTATAAGTGTCTAATAACTACTTTTTCATAAATTATTCAAGTTAATCAAAATTAGTTTTGTTTTTTGTAAAATATCAAAATTACCCTCAATGAAAATCATTAGAGAGGGGTTTGGTTTCTTAGTGAGGAAATTTTATAACTGCTTAGAGTTAGTGAGTGGAAAAAAAATTAATACTTTAGAAAAAACATGTTATATTACGAAACATGCCCGGGGTGTTTATTATAAAGATAGAAGGCCGGGAGTATTATTTTTATAAATTTTTTTTTTTTTCTAAATTGTGGTTGCACGCATCTAGGAGACGAATGGAGAGGATTCATGCCTCTAATTATGCTCTTATATGCTATAAATATCATGTAAAACTATTGATGAAAAAATGCTGTAGTGTTTGAAAAATTACTAAAAATAGCAGTTCAATTCAGAATGAAGATAAGGTTGAATAAAACATTTAGATTTCTGATTATTGAGAATTGATTAAGAAAAAAATTAAAACTTACCAGAAAGGATGAAATAAGGCCATAGAAGAGCATACGGTACTTGCCCAGATAAGCATCAGCAAGATAAGCACCAAGAAGAGGGAGGAAATTGCTAAAGCCAGACCAAATACTGAAAACTTCAGCAGAATATGTGTTGTCTAAGTTGTATTGTGTATGCAGATACACCACCAAATTGGCTATCAAACTCATCGCAGCTAACTTCTCAAATGTCTCGTTCCCTTCATATCAATATATAACAATCAATAACAGAAAAATTAATTAATTAATCTTGTTCCATTCAATTCCATCCAACGTTGTTGTAACCTTAATTATCAATTCCAATTCATGACAAGATCATCATATATATTAATACATGAAAAACTAGAATAACGATGAAACATGAATGAGGGTGATGAAAAGGCAAATGTAGGGTTTGACTTCATCACCAAGAACGTATTTGACTGCCCTCCATCCTCCAAGTTGGTTGGAGGAGGAAGGAGGAGGAAGGTGGGCTGAAGAATCATGGCTTTCACTTGCCATTGATGATTCCTCTTCGTCTTCGTCTTCTTCCTTCCAAATCTTTGTGCCCAACCTTCCTCCTCTTCCTGATTGTTGGGGTATGTTGCATCAGCTTCTAATTAATGTTTTTCATATGTTTGACAGCAAGGACTTTACATTTTAACCACGGAGGTTAACATAGTTTTCACAATGTTGTTGTCTCAAAGGAATCATATTTGAATTCATATTCTAA
The DNA here is from genome assembly GCA_963855925.1 of Inga laurina. NCBI lineage: Eukaryota > Viridiplantae > Streptophyta > Magnoliopsida > Fabales > Fabaceae > Inga > Inga laurina. The sequence goes on from OY979705.1 coordinate 5,626,881, forward strand.
ATTTAGAAGAAAAGACTTTCAGTTTGTTTAAAATTGATGATCAGGCTGCTGCATGTTTGTTCTCCATTAAGTCAAAGGTTTGCTCTTTTTGCTATTTTTTATTTGCGTTTTATTAGGATACAAATAGCTTTGTGAGTCTACCCAATCATTCCCTCTATCATCTATCATATATAGATTCCAAATATTTCACATTTGAACCCTATCATATATAAACACAAAATTAAGGACTAAAAACTAAGGAACGAAAAATCGGACCGGGCAATAAACCGGTCACAGTATAGGTTCAAGGGTTAATGGATCAACTAGGGTCTAACCGGTAGTTGAACCGGCCAGCTTTAGAGTGATCTTGCTTTTGGTATAGCGTGTGTTTGTTTTACCGTTTGATAGCTCAACCGACCGATTAAGTGGGCCAATTGGCCTTACATAGTAATTTTATATAAAGTGGGTGTTTGGTTGGACGGTAGACTGGCAGAAAAAAAGTCAAGAAAAGCTCCGATGCAAATAAGCTATGAATTGGAGCTTATGAAAGCGTTGACTTCTATTTTGAGGAGTATTTTCATATCTTTGGGGATCAATGAGGTACTTAAAATCACAAAACTTCTTTTATGAAAAATATTCTAAATAATTTTCTCTTTCTTTAGAAAGTAATCTTCTATTAATTAGAGAATACTTTGGGATAAGAGTTTAGGCAAGTTTTGAGTTTTGTTAATATATAACTGTAGAAATGTAGATAATAATTAATAATTAATTTTAATTAGTTTAGATTTATTATTTAGTTGTTTTATGATTTTATAATCAATTTTTTTTATAAACATGTCATAAATTAGTTTCTATATGGTGTTTTTACCGATTAAATTTGGTTTAAATAATTAATTTGGATTATTGGAGGTATTATTAAGGTTTTAATCGGTTTATTTTGTTAGATTTTGAGCTATATGAAAATATGAGTTAGGATTTAATATTTAAATTAGAGTTTAATATAATTTATAAAATTTAAGCTTAAGGTGCACAATAGAAAAAACTTTTGGAGTGTACCAATTTAAATTAGAGTTTGATATAATTTTATTTAAAATTCTACCATTTCCAAATTTTCAAAGTTAATTTTTGAGAAAATTGTGAAAAAATCTCTCCGTATGTAGATATCTTCTCAGGTCCAATCTGACAATTAAGTTGCCAATGAGTTTTTTTTTTTTTTCACAATTATCCCTTCATTTTTTTCATTTTTCATAATTTTTACAATTTTTTCTTTTAAATAATATAAAAGTCACTTATGCAATAGCTAAATCAAACATCATTCACTTTTACATAAGTTAGTTATCCAATCGTCAATCCAAACACTCGTCATTTTACCCAATCTTACTTTTTTCCAATTTTAAGATTCCATAAGTCAAAATAAAAAAAGTCATTTATTCAATCACCAATCCAAACACACCCATAATCATGGGATAAAAGCATAAGTAGGTTTTTAGGTGCTTTTGGTCCAATCATGGAGAGAGAAAGAGAGGAAACATGAAGAAAGACAAAAAAATAAAAATGACAAACTAGTGCAACGGTGGAGAGAGGACACGTGGACTTGCTTTAATAGAAAAAAATAAAGGGTTAATATAAGTTTTAGTCCCTAAAGTTTGGCTGAGTTTGAGTTTTGGTCCCTGAAGTTTTAAAATGGTGGTTTTAGTCCTTGTAGTTTGGACAGTTAAAAACATTGGTCTCTGAAGATTTAAAAGAACTTGCTCATGGTTTTAATGACATTAAATCATCCTATGTGGCTCTAACACCGTCAAAAGAGTTGATATGTCATGCCTTATAGACAGATGATGTGGTAAATATAATATATAATAATATATTATTTTGAAAAAAAAAAAGAATAGTCGGAGCAAAACAAAACGAACCGAAACGCATCAGCCATTGCGATAGATTTGCTAAACTGTCAACGTAAAGGTTGTGTTTGGTTTGAGGGGAGGGGAGGGGTGAGAGGGAATAGGATGGTGGGTAAAATTACTTTTCTGGGTTGAAGGAATTTAAATTTTAGGCGAGAATCCAAAATTTTAAAAAATAAAAGGATAAATTTTGGATTTCTTTTATCCAAAATTATAATTTCTCCACCTCCTCTCTCCTCTCTCCTCTCTCCCCTCAAACCAAACACACCCCAAAACGGAAGTAAAGGGGGAAGTTTTACGTCAAAGCGGACCCACAACCGATGAAGTCCGATGTGGCCGTCGCTGGACGGGTGAGCGCTGTCGTCAACGGTGGAGTGAAGATCACAGGTTGAGTGCCGTCGTCATTCTCGTGTTTGAAAGGTAAGGAATAAGAACCTGTTTTAAAATCCTCTGTTATTCCTCTGTTTACGAGTGAGCACAAGGAGGTGGTTGGAACTTGCAATGGACTGGTAAATCTCGCTGATTATTCTGTATTAGATACTTCAGATCTCATTATTTGGAACCCATGTATTAGGAAATATTTGGTGCTTCCAAAACCCAGTGTAAGTTTCAGATTTGCTGACCCTGACCATAGAAGGAACAGGGTTTTCTTTGGATTTGGTTTTGATGCAGAGGCCAAGGATTTCAAGGTAGTTAGACTGGTTTCCACAATTAACAACAGAGAAGAAACTCCTCAAGTTGAGGTTTATTCTCTAGCAACTGGTTCATGGAGGAACATAACTAGTAAAGCTCCTCCAATTCTTCTGTGTATGCAAGTATTGTGGAAGAATCAGATGCTTATAGATGGTGTAATTTATTGGGTTATAAGCCAAAGAAGAAATGGTAGGATTCATAATTTCATCTTAACATTCGACTTGGTTGAAGAAGAATTTGGAAAATTGATGTTACCCGAAGCTCTGAGAGAGTCTCCTTACCAATTGTCAATTTTGGCTGCAGTGGTTCATACTTATTGTTCAGAGGTTGATGAAGAATTTATTAGCATCTGGGTGATGATTAAAGATTCATGGAGTGAAGTATATATCATTGTGATACAAGACGTTATGGAGGCATATCAAGTGTTTTAGCCATTAGGAATAGTGGAGAATTAGTGCTGAGAATTTATGGAGGAATGATGATACTGCTAGATCCAGTGAAGGATCTAGGACCAAGGGATTTTGTGCACGCTTTTGCTGGATTTCACGTGAAGAGTCTTTTTTTAATAAACGAACCAAAACAGGGTGTTTTGTCTTATTGATCATGGTGCAGAAACAGACGGTAAAAACAGGATTTTTTTTTAAAAAAAATCTGTTATGTACTTTATCTTATTCTCGTGTTTGCGCTATTGGGTGTGTTTGTTTTAGTGATTGGATAAGTAATTCATTTTTACTTAAACTTATGAAATCTTAAGATTGAAAAAAAGTTAGATTGGGTAAAATGATGAGTGTTTGGATTAGCGATTGGATAAGTAACTTAAAGTAACTTATGTAAAAGTTAGGATGTTTGGTTTGACTTTTGTATAAGTGACTTTTATATTAATTAAGCGAAAAAAATTGAAAAAATTATGAAAAATGAAAAAATGAAGGGATAATTGTGAAAAAAGTTCTCATTGGCAATTTAATTATCAATGGGACCTGAGAAGATATCTGCACACGGAGGGATTTTTTCACAATTTTCTCAAAAATTAACTTTGAAAATTTGGTAATGGTACAATTTTAATAAAATTATATCAAACTCTAATTTAAATTGGTACACTCCAAAAGTTTTTTCTACTGTACATCTCAAGCTTAAATCTTATAAATTATATCAAACTTTAATTTAAATATTAAATCCTAACTCATATTTTCATATAGCTCAAAATCTAATAAAATAAACCGATTAAAATCTCAATAATACCTCTAATAATCCAAATAAATTATTTAAACTAAATTTAATGGGTAAAAACACTATATAGAAACCGATTTATGACATGTTTATAAAAAAAATTGATTATAACATCATAAAACAACTAAATAATATATCTAAATTAATTAAAATTAATTATTAATTATTCTCTACATTTCTTTAGTCATATATTAACAAAACTCAAAACTTACCTAAACTCTTATCCCAACGTATTCTCTAATTAGCAGAAGATTACTATCTAAAGAAAGAGAGAATTATTTAGAACATTTTTCATAAAAGAAGTTTTATGATTAGAAGTGATTTTGGATACCTCATTGATCCCAAAAATATGAAAATACTCCTATCAATATTTTTTTATACACACGCAGGCACATAAGCTTTAATAAGCTTCATTTTGAGGCTTATGATTTTTTCCAACTTATGACTTTTTTTACTTTAAAACCAATCGATGAAACAAACACCTATTTTTATCAAAACACTGTTCAAGTTCAATTAACCACTATTCAAATTCGATTTTCCTGCCAAATCGTGGTCGACAGCCACATCAGACTTTCGTCGGTTGTGGGTTCGCCTGGACCTAAAACTTCCCCTTTTCCTTTCGCTTTTACATTGATTGTTTAGCAAATCTATCGCAATAGCTACTGCGTTTCGTTTTGTTTTGTGCCTGCCGTTCTTTTTTTTTTTTTTTTCCCTTCAAAATAATATATTATTATATATTATATTTACCACATCATTTACCTACAAGATATGACACATCAGCTCTTTTGACGATGTTAGAATCATGTAGGATAATTTAACGCCGTTAAAACTATAAGTAAGTCATTTTAAATCTTCAAGGACCAACGCTTTTAAAGGTCCAAATTACATGGACCAAAACCGCCACTTTAAAACTATAGGAACCAAAATCCAAACTCAACTAAATTTCAGGGACAAAAATTTATATTAACCCAAAAATAAAATTACTATGAAAGACCTAATAACCTTATGCATATAAAACCAATTCAAACATAATTTTTTTTATCAATCAATCCAAATATAAATTACAATATACTTTATTACTTTTATCCAAACTTAGAAAAGGTATATATCTTTTCTCATCATCTATCTCAATTTTCTTACAAAAGTTTTAAAAAAATTAGGCTATGATATCACTTGTTGGCTTGAGAAGCATCAAATTTATGGGTCGCTCGTCCTTTCACATTTTTAAACTAATCAAAACTAACAATGGGTTCATTTCTATCTTTTAAAAAGTTAAATATTGTTTCTTTGTTCATCTTCACTTAAATAATACTAGTATATATTTCTAAACTATATCTTATTCATACTTTTTTTTGGTCAACTTATGCATACTTATACATTATAAGCATGAAAATAATAAGTGAAAATATGCATGAAATGTATATATATCTGACAAAGTTAAAGTTGTAAAACAATTATACAAAGGAAAATATTTATTTCAAATTTCTTATATCTATTTCGTCAACTTCTTTAATTACATCTGAATATGTGTTTTGTTTTTGAATTATTATCATTTAACTATAAACCCGTAAAAAAATAGAACGCATAGTCATATTTGATTGAAGAATTTAATATAATGGATATAAGGAATTTGATACAAGCATGATTTTTATACAAATTATTGAGATATCTCATAATTAATTTATTTTTATTTTTTAAATTGTGAAATATATATTAACCCTTCACAAAATTTTTTATCTTTACTCAATTTATATTTTAAATTTATTTTATTGTTAATTTTACCCAAAACTACTTTTCTTATATTTTTCTTATCACTTTTTAAATTTTTATCTATTTAATTTAAAATAATTGAAAATTTTCCCAAAACAAAAAGCAATTCTCAATCAAGTGCTTAAGAACGAAGGCATACAGCCATACTTGACGCGGCTTCCTTTCCTTTACCTGCTAACCATACATTATCGTACACTACACCCAGACCTCAATATTCAATCATTTTCGTTAAATCGATTACTTGGTTGCTAACGCAATTCTTCGTCAACTTCCATTCTTTACCTCAAATTTCAGTTACCATACCATTTTCCTTCGTTCTCCATTCGGATTTTCTTCCTAGGGTTTTGCAGGCATGGATTGGGGAAACGTAACAGCTGAAGATTTGATCGACGCACTTCGTGAAGTGGATTGGTCGTCCCCTCCTCGCCCTCTGTCCGAATTCTTCTCAAGATTCACCGTACCTAAATCCTACTCTAGATGGAACAGCCGCCTCAAATGCAATCTCTACTAGTAATATCCTCTTCTTCCATAACTCTGCACTTCACAATAGTTTCGGTTAATCCTTGTATGTGCTTTGTGTGTGTGTGTGTGTGTAACGTAATTCTATGATTAATCGATTTATCATTCCTGCTGCCCGAAATCTTGTAGTTTTGTTCTTTTCGAAGTTTTAGCGGAATCCCCAATTTGGCGTCATCATGCAACATATTTTTTGACGTTGTTGATTTTCCTGACATGCTCATTTATCTTTACAAGTTTAAAGGAAGTGTTTTTGAAATTTGATATGAATCCATGGAAGAAATGAAAACTCGTAATTCCAGTTTGATTGTTAGCTTTAATGGATTTAGTGATGCATAAGCTTAGTACAGCTAGAAAATAGAGTTATTGTTTTCCCTGGGAGTTGATCACGTGATATCTGCTTGCATCATTTTCTTCTCGGTTTGATTTTTTTTGTTATTCTATTTTTCTAGTTAATAGTGGACACTTCTAATTTTGCCACCTAGGTTGGCTGGGGTGAGTTATGGGTAGTATTTGGGGATATATGAACAAAATATTCGATTAGGATTATGCATATACTGAAAAAATGTTTTTTGTTTGAGATGAATAACTAGCCAGAGCCAAACTGGGTTACGCTTTTCTTCCTCTGCATTCCCCACCCACCGTTCAGGGATCGTTTTGTTATGTGATTTCAATACAGTCCAAACATATAATTCGAATTTATATTTTTATTAATTGTCTAATAAATAGTATATATGGTTTTGCTTGCATTTGCAGTTACCGGACCAACTACTTCATGTTGATTGTTTCTGTTCTGAGTAAGTTAAACATGTTGATATTGTTTTTTGATTTCCCCAATTGCTAAATGACTTCCTGCCTCAACACTCACATTTTGATTTGTAGTATTGGGGTTTCTTTGGAGACCGATTGCTATAGTAGCTGCATTACTTACAGCACTAAGTCTTGCTTTTCTAAATGACAGGTGCGCAATATATCCGCTTCCCTTTCTATATCAAACGACTTCATTGGTTGAATTTTACTGTTCTTACAAACATCGTCTGTATGATATTTTAATGAATGCAATCGTCCTTTTCTCTTTCTTGATGCAATGGGCACAGGAAAAGTATTATGTAGGTAACTCTTTGCAAGACCAAACCTGATCATGCATCAAATTATGAAACATTGGATGATGATTACTTTTTTGTTTTTTTCCCGAATTTGATTCTAGAATTTTTAGCACTTGAAAACAGTGGGAAACAACTTGGAAAAGCACTGGGGAACTCACCTAAATAATTATGTCTTAGCCACTCTAGCATTGTGTTTCAATTTTATCTTTAAAATATCTTATTGCATTGGGGCATTGACATGTGCTATAAGACAATTAATTCTTTTATCTGGGAAGGGGCAATACAGTTACATGAACAATAATGAATATGTCTTGTACATTATCCACTGTTTTAGTCTTTAGTCTTTACTATTTCCAGTGCTTTGATCTAATTGGGTTTTTCTTTCAGCTTTGCAGCCACCTTCAGCGAGAAAGTAACACGGACAGTTCGGCAATTTTCACCACATTTGGCAGCCAAGATGAGACCTTCTCATACGTGAGTGTGTTTGGTTTGTAGTATCTCTATAAAACATCCATTGTTGGTCTACAATAGTTGATCAAATTGCAGGCCTGTTATTCGTGGACGCCCGTCTGCTAGGAGAGCAATACATATATGCGGTCAACCTCGTTGGGTGTTTGTCTCGATATTTTCTTCTGGTAATTGAAGTTTTTGAACCAAATACCCATTTTCTCTTATTGATTATTTTGGGAATTGTTGTCAATCTTTGCTCTTTAATTACCCATCTGATGTCAGCTTTACTAATTCTTCCCCAACCCTTTCTTTTCACAGCAAGCTTTATCCTATGGTTTTTTTCTTGCGGTCTCCTAATGGTTCTATGGGCACTTGCTATTGGTCTTCTTGGTACATTACATTCTTGAAATTTTAATCTTTAATCTTATCCTGTTAGCATATATGTTCTTTTTTTAAATGTTGTTCACTCTCTCTGTTCAGCTACCATCATGCATGCAAGCTTTAGAACACCTAACTTGAAAGCACGCCTAAACACATTCCGTGAAGAATTTCGTGCAGTTTGGCGCAATTACAGTGAGCTGTAGCTTGAATGGTATGTTCTGGATGAGTTCTTTCTGCCTTGACATTTGCATTTAGTCATGATATAGTAGCTTTGGTTTTGGGTGCTGAGTATATGAAGTACAACTTCATCTATAAATGACAAATTACTGAAAAACTGTGTATTTTTTAATTTATAGATCGAGTATGTTGTATTTTAAGATGTATATTATCTAGAAAGTTTGGTCACAGATATTGTAAATTATCGTATTTTTAGATGATACAAGACTTTTTTATTTTTGAGAAAATGACAGAAAAAGAACTTAAAAATCTCAAATCAGGTTCGTTGCTTAGAATTGATACAGTAATGACTATTCTTGATAAGCAATTCACAACTCATTTTATGAGAATACCTGATTTGGGATTTTGTAGTTTCCAGGTTCTTTTTCAGTCATTTTCCTTTTTTTTTTTTAAACCTTATAGATGATACAATACTTCAAGTAATACAAATGTTAAGCATGTAAAATGGCGACAACAATTTATATTATCAGTGATATATAGCTTCCAGTGTGTTCTTATTTTCAAAGCTTAGTTGATTGAATGGTGGTCAATGTTTTGAATTCCTTTTAGGAAGGATAGTATTGGAATAGAAATTTACTTCATTTATTCGAGTCCACTGACAAGCTCCTGCATCTCAAATTGGAGTGTGGGCCCGTGATCCTTTGTTGGCATGTTTATGGGTATAATTGCACTACTTTTTACTTCTTACATAACCCTTCCCGTTCTTAATGTAAGATCTACTTCAAACTAGATATGATATTAAGGATGGAGGGAGTACTCAAGTTTAACAAATAGCAACGTTTTCGCTTCTATATGCCAACTTTACATTTCTGTAATTTAGATGCTGATTACAAAACCTTGCATCTTTGCTGTTATGAATTTGTTCTAGGTGTGGCTGCGTTTCACCTGAGATTGAACCGTTTGGGAAAGGCTGCCAATAATTGCAGAGATCACAACAGAGTGTAAAGTATCAAGAATCTTTATTTTTCCCCCTGTAAAGTATATCTTTTTCATCTTCAAACATAAGTGGAAGTATTGGAACATTTATAAATATGCCGTTAGCTTGACATGGTCACGTCTGGAGATATGATTCTTGATCGCTTTGATCGTATTAGAAAACGAGTGACGTAATAAGTTTCTGTTTTTTTTTTCCCCTTGTAGGAACCCATATTATTCACTCTTATAATATTCATTGCATAAATCCATCAGTCTCCACCATCTCCACCGCTGTCTCCACCGACCCCTCCTCCAGATCCGCTGGTGGCATCATGAAAAATCAAGATTAGAAACGAAAAATTGTAAAACTTGTTTGGAAAAATGTTTTCAGAAAGTTGTTTTTAAAAACTTAAAAATAAAAATACTTTTCAAGTGTTTTTTTTTTTTTTTTTTGTGTTTTTATTTCTTATTTTTGAGGCCTTTACTTATTCACTATTAAGTATCAACAACACACCACTAACTCCAACAACTATCACGCTATCATCAGCGACGCCATGACACCATTAGCGACAGTCATCGTTTTCACGTCATTTTAAAAACGGATTTTTGTTTAAAAACCAACGATCCAAACAAATTGTTTTTTTTTTTATTTTCAAAAATTAGTTTTAAAAACAATTTTGTATAAATATTTTGAAAAAAAAAACAGAAAACAGAGACAGACACTTCATTAGTTTTCTTTGGTTTTAGTGCCTGTTTGTTTCAGTAGCTTTTTAAAAGTGTTTTTATAATTTATAAGATAAGTATGTAAGATGGGTTTTGTTTTAATTTACAAAAAAAATAGTTTTTAAAGCCATGGTTCTTATGCTTCGAGCGGTTTTTGAATCTTGAAAAATCTCACGTTCATCTTCTTTCGCTGAAGACAAAGACCATGGGCCATGAATAACTTGTGCTTCAAGCGGTTTTTGAATTTTGAAAAATCTCACATTCCTATAATTTATAGAGATAACAGCTTTGTGATGGTTCAATGAAACTGACAAAGACTGGTCGTTTTACGCCAAGCATTGTTGTAGCTCACTGAAAGACTTTCATATTCAAAATTGGCTGTCGAAATAGAATGCTTCAACTTCACCGATTCTTTTTTCTCCCCCTCTTTTTTACTCTTTCGAACGTACACATTTGAATGGTGTTATGAGAACTTATACAAGGATATTTATTGTCCATGGAAAATAAAACGCAATTGATTACTAATGCCTTCAAATATGTATTTTATTCCTTCAACTGTTATATAATAATAAATATTAAAACCTAAATTTTAATATATAAACTTTTAACAACATATCATATTTAACTTTTAATTATAACTATTAGGGGTCTTTTGTTATATTATTTATGTCATATGGTATCCAAATAGTTCATATTTTTGTATTTTGTTTTTTTATTATTTTCCAACCAAGCGAAATGGAGTTGTGCTGCTATGTGACCAATTTTTATGGTTACTTTAAGTGATTTTTTTTTTTTTTTTTTGGTTTACACTGACAAGGGGGTCAAACTAAATATGATTATGCGCTTTAAAAAAAAAAAAGAGAGATAGTTAGTGGAAGAGAAGGAAAGGCAAAGTTCAGTGGCAACTTAACCTACCATTGCATTATTCTGTTTGGGTGAAAAGTTATGTTTGGCTGTAAAATAATCCAACATTCACTTTCTGCAAAAGCTGGTCGGCCAGAGAAACAGAAGGGCATGCTCCAAAAACAAACGTATTGCAGAGATCGCAATTTTCCAGCTCGTTTCTTTTGTTAAACTTTGAAGGGAAATCAAACAACAAAAGATCAAACCACAACTAGCTAGCATTAAAGGACACTGATAAACAAAAATGCCTTGAAAGTTCAAATCTAGAATCAAGCTATATATATATATATATAATCACAAAGATATTGATTCTACTCGCTCATCTATACTTCCTATATTCACAAATAAACCAACAAAAATTGAATTCAATAAGATTCTATATATACAGCAAGCTTATGACCTGAACTCAAAGATGAACTATGAATGTGATTTAGTTTTGTGTGGAATGACGATGGAGGAAGATGGATCAAACACAGCCATGGCCACCGCCGTCACAGGTGAAGCCGCCGTCTTCAGAGTCGAGGTCGTGATCGTTTTGAGGTTTGGTGGTGAGGCAACAGCATATGAGGCCAATCAACAACATGAAGCCCCACGCAGTAGCCAAAGCCTGAGCCCACCTCAAGTACTGCTCCATCATCTTCTCATCTCCCTCGCTCGCTCCCTCCCTCCCTCCCTCTCTCTTTCTCTCTCTGTTTGTGGCTCTCTGAACCATAAGCTTCACAGTGTATCTATCTATCCATCTATATACCTTTTAGGAAAAGAGAATATAAATGGCATCAAGAAGCCAAGCTAGCCTGGTGATGAGAACTTGAGGCGCACGTGGTCTGATGAGCTTGCAAGAGTCTCAAATAACATGGGCTAGCATGTGATGTGAATTCACAATATAACATGGAACTACTTATTATCAATGAACTATCAATCAATTAACTAGATCCTTGACCCTTAGCTTAATGAAAAACAGGTCGAATCAGATCCACCAATCAATAAATACACGTAATTAATGATTATTTCATAATATTTTCTGATTTCCTTAATTTACGTTTGTCCATAGTTGATTGATTAATAAATCAAATTTATAAATTATTTGATTGTTTCTTCTCAATTACCTTTATTTCCTAATTTCCTCAAAAACATGATGCATGCTACAGAAATAATATATCTAATTCTAATAAATCATATTACATAATTAATGATTATTATTAATTCTTACATTTCCTTAATTAATTGCATCTTAACCGTTCAAAATATATTAATTTATTGGCAATATGTCAAATCAGAGTTTGAACATTGTCCTTGTCCAACAATTGAGCCTTGAACTTATGTTTCAAGTGATTTAATGGTCGGTCCAAATTTCATCACAGATTTGTTTTCCATGGCCATCTTCAAAAGGGAAAAAAAATAAAACTTAGATGTGATGTCTAATTTAGACCGCTTGAAGTTATTGTAATGGAGGAAGAAACTTTGATAAGTTTATAAACTGAAGGAATCATATGGGGAATTCAATATGGAAGGAAGAAGAGAAAAGCAAGAGACTTTTGTTTGTGATTGGATCTTTTTATGAGCGCTTTGTCTAATCAATTTTAAAGTAAGCGAAAGCATAATTATATTGTTGGAAAAAGAAAATGATACTGTTCAGTGAAAAGATCGGAATAAAAAGGTCCCATTTGATTTATTCCATCATGTTCCGCAGCTTTTTATTTGAACTTTTAAGAAGAGGTTTTACTGTATATTTATGAGGTAAGTATATGAGAGAGATTTTGTCTTTTTAAAAAAAAACTTCTAAAATCATAGTTTGATTGTTTTCCAAATAGACACTATAACATTAATAAAATTAGGTACTCATTTTTTCTTTTTCAAAAGTTTGAATTCATAACCTCACTTTTAAATTAAACTTCTGTTACGTAGAAGGTATTTAGAGGGGAGGGGAGAATAAAAAATTTTTGAGTTGAATTTAAAAAAAAAATTAGAAAAGTAAGGTTTATAAAATTTTCATAAAGAGAAAATACAAGATAAAAGTGTAAGAAAAATTAATTAAAAAATTTTAATCTCACTTCTCTAACTCTAACTTTTTTTTTTTTTTTTAAAATCTAACTCAAAAAAATTTCAAATCCCTCACTTACCCCCTCCTAGCTTCCCCTTATACCAAACAACTTTAAGGCCTTGTTTGGTAAGTGGTACTTGAGGGTAGGGAGTGAGATTGGATCAAGGATTGAGTCAGAATATGTCGTTTGGTATGAGGGACTATGGGTAATCAGGGATTGAGAGTATCACGAAAGTGGGATTGCTGCAAAGTCACCTCCCCCCTAATATTGTGTTTTGAATCCCGGGATTGCAAAATTATGAAGACAAAAATATCATTGATTAAAATATTTTAAGACAAAAATAACCATGACTTTAACCTAAATCCCCCTTACATAATCACTCCCTCCTTTTTTTTTTCTCCCTTCACCATCGACATTCAACTTCTCAAACATATCATCGTCGCCCTTCGTCACGGTTGCCCTCACTACCTTATGCATGAGATGAGAGTAGGGAGGAAGAAGCTACCACATCTGGTGTCTTTTCTATCCACCGTCGGTCTTCCTCACAACACCACCGAAATCATTGGAAGAGAATATAGCCACCGATCATCAACTTCTCCAGCCCCAACTCTGGCGACCTTCATCTCTGTCCTTCCTCTGTTTTGAATAACCACTGTCAACACCAACTCTTCTTTTCTCTACTAGAAGCTGTTCTACCATTGGAAATTATCATTACAACATCTTCCTCCCTTCTTTATTATTGCCCAGCATTTCTTTACAAATTCCGATGACATTTCCAGTTTCCGATCCCCAATTTCCGGCGACCTTCACCATTGGTCTTCGTTCCTCTACCTTTGCACCACCTTTGTAACCTCTGTGCTCCACCATTCACCCCCACCACCTCTCTCTTTGATCTTGCCAAATCTTATCATCACTTTTTGGTAAGTTCATGAAAATTTCTAGCCCCCATTTCCGGCAAAACAACTTGAGAAACTGGTGGTAGCTTCTTCCTCTCTACTCTCATCTCAAGCTCTCACTTATTATCACCATCGGCAGAACAACTTCAGGCTTCATTCTATTTCTCTACCTTATGTATGGGTATTTCTGTCTTTTTATTATTAGTGACTATTTATTAAATAAAATAAATGAAATTATTCCTTTCAACTATTACTTCATACCACACATTTTTAAAGCATCAATCCCAATCTCTATCTTAGTCCCGGTCTCAATCCAATCCTAGTCTCAATTCAATCCCAATCCCAATTCCAATGCATTAAAATTTAATACCACGTACCAAATAGTGGCTAAGTGTCATTGGGCAATAAAGTCTCTACCACGCGCAATTTTTTCTTTAATTAATTCATTCAGCCAACTCAACCCCCAACATACATATATAGAAAATGAGCACTGTTACTATTATGTTTTTAGCATTGGCCATGAATGTTAATAATTACCGTTGCCCACTAACACTACCCCTTTAATAATGTCAAATCAGTCAATGCCTTTGCTTTAAACGCTGGGTTAATGTACATGTCAACCTATAAATATTTTTGCATGAATCAAACTTGGTATCATAATGTTTACTTGAGTGTAAAAATACATATAATTTTTTTCAGACAAAGTAAAAAGGGAAAATCCCTCAAAAAACACCTGGAAATCATAAAAAGACATATAGGTGATCTGAATTTCTGAAATCTTGCAAAGGTGCTTTGGAACTGATCAGGGATTTTCAAATTCAGAGAAAATGACTAATTTGCCCTTACTTATTTTTTTATTAAAATAATAATAACCCCGCCGACCGGCAGCCGCTTCGGGGGGCCGCCCGGCGAGGGCTCCAGCTCAAGAATATTCCGACGGAATATACAAAATATTTCCCGGCTTTAGGAATAATTCCCAAAGTTGGGGGGTGGGGGGTTCGAACCCCCCACTAGTGGTCATGCGCAAAAGCTAGCAAATTCTTTTAATATATATAATGCAAAAAATATATATAGTAAACTTTGATTTTTAACTAAGCTAACCAATAAGTTCAGATAAGGAATTGACAGATTGATAAAAGAAATTAATAAGTTCATATAAGGATTTTACAACTTTCGTTTTTTAAGTAAAAAATCAACTTATTCTCTTAGACCATTCACTAGTTTAGATAAGGAATTCCCGAGTTCATATGAGAAATTAACAAATTGAGATAAGGATTTTGCAACTTTTATTTCAACAAAAAATTCACTTTCGCTCTCAGCTATTCACAAGTTTAGATGAAGAATTCGCAACTTTATATAATAAATTAACAACTTGAGATAACGAATTTACAACTTTTGTTTAAGTAAAAGATTCACTTACGCTTTCAGACCATTCACAAGTTTAGATAAATAAATGACAAGTTTTGATAAGGAATTCACAAGTTTATATATGAGATCAGGAATTCACAACCTTATTTTCGTGACCTTATCTGATAAAGATAATCTCACAAGTTAAGGAATTCGTAAACCTTAGATAAAAATTTGTAGCCTTATATGAGCTTATTAATTATTTAAGGAATAAGAGGATGTGTTACTTAAATCATATGAATATGAATATCAACTTATTCCTTAAATAATTGGTTGAGGGTTTGATTTCAAGTATAACAAATAGAAAAATCTACCTTAAATTGGTGAATATGGCCTCTTAAAAAATGTCTCAACTTTTGTAAGTTAAATAAAAAATTTAAAGAACAAATACTAAGATTAAAATAAATTAAAATGTTCAACAAAATTTTAATATAACATAATCTAAAAGTAAATAAAAAAAGTTGTGAATTTCTGATCTCATATGAACTTGTGAATTTCTTATCGAAACTTGTCATTTATTTATCTAAACTTGGTAATTCTATATCTAAACTTGTGAATAGTCTGAGAGTGCAAGTGAATCTTTTACTTAAACAAAAGTTGTGAATTCATTATCTCAAGTTGTTAATTTATTATCTAAAGTTGGAAATTCTTTATTTAAACTTGTGAATGGTTGAGAGCGAAAGTGAATTTTTGGTTGAAACAAAAGTTACGAAATCCTTATATCAATTTGTTAATTCCTCACATGAACTCGGGAATTCCTTATCTAAACTAGATAATGGTCTGAGAGAGTAGATGTATTTTTTAAAAAATGAAAGTTGTGAAATCCTTATATGAACTTGTTAATTTCTTTTATCAATCTGCCAATTCCTTATCTAAACTTGTTGGTTGGCTTAGTTAAATATCAAAGGTTACTACACACACACACATATATTTTACACTACATATATTAAAAGGTTTTGCTAGCCTAATGAAGTGCATGACCACTAACCCCCACCCCCCAAACTTTGGGAATTATTACCAAAGCCAGGGAATATTCCAGTCGGAGCCCCCGTCGGCAGCCACGGGCCGGGTGGCCAGCCTCCGGAGTGGCAGATGGGTGGCTGGTGGAATAATTATTATTTTAATAAAAAAATAAGTAAGAATAAATTGATCATTTCTTCCGAATTTAAAAATCCTTCATCAGTCCCAAAACAGTTCTACAGGATTTTAGAAATCCAGATCACCTATCTGTTTTTTCATGATTTCTAAATACTTTTTGAGGAATTTTCACAAGTAAAAATACCACGGCGTTCATATGGATTGATATCCGAACTTTTTATTGTGGAGCAAGCGCTATTTTCTAGTATTGGCCACATGTTACTATTCCTCTAACTGCGTTAAAACTTAAAAGTGCATCAAATGTTACTGTGAGTTAACACATCATAACGCGTCGCATAAATAAGACAAAGTGCATGTTTGGGAGAGCGTTTTGTACAGGAAAAACACACTTATTACGCAAGCCGAGAAAAAACTCCTCTCACATACTTACCTCGTATACCGTGAATCACGAATTATAAGCACGTTTTGGACAAAAATAAGCCATTCCAAACGAGCACAAAGTAGCTTCACTTTTAAAGTTAGTTGGGTGCATCAATAACAATTGGTCCAGTTGATTAGTACACTAAGTTATAATCATAAGGTTGTGGATTCAAACTACATCGATGTGAGAAATTTATTGATGGATAATCTGTAAATGTTTTTGTAAGTTTTCTTTAAGTCTGGAGGCATGCTTTAATTTTTATAAGCCTTCTAAACTCAACTCTCCTAAACCTTTTTCTAAATAAAAAGTTGGTTGGGTGTTAAAAGTGACTACAGTTCCAAATATGTATAAAGTGCCTGACACAGGTTTTTAATCGTCAAAAGTCAGTTTGCAACCCTCCATTGTGATGCCAAACAAGCATCTATGAAAAATGAGAGGGAGGGAGGGAGGGATGGGCTATCTTTGAATTGGACCGAAACAGAATGAGCCATTAGAAGCTGCCTATTATACAGACCAATAACCAAAAAAAAAAAAAAAAAACCACAAGAAACTGCTTCCTTCATCTTCCTTCTTCCATGTTGGGACGGTATCCAAACTTTTTTCTTCTTCTCCGGTTTTTTTTTTTAAAAAAAAAAAAATTCTGAAGCTCTTATTTGGGTAGTCATCACAAAATTTTGTTAACTTCACAATTTTAGGATTTTATTTGGCATAACCTTACTATTTTAATTGATATAAAAAAAACCTTACTATTTTAGATTACCTCCTCTCTCCGTTTTTTTGCCATTATTCAACACTCTCTCTCCCCATCTCCCTCAATCCCTCGTGATAATGTCATTCTACCATTTATCAATGAGGACCAATGTGCCGGCAATCATTGTAGGATGTTGTTCATACATAATATATAGGGTTAAAGTCCAATTTTAGCTAGAAAGTTTTTTGCTTATGCTTCGTGAGCATTAAGAAATTTTTGCTAGATCAATATTACCCTAAATTTTTTTTTTTTAAAAAACATGGGTGCAAAATCACCCTTTTAACGATTAAGGATGAACATTTTTTTAAACTTTTGGGGCAATATTATTTCAATAAAAACTATGAAATATTCACGGCTTCTTACGCGAAAACTTCTGCGACAATATTGGCCCCTAACCCAATAATATCAATCTTACAACCCTCTCAGATTTTCTCATCCAAAACAGTGCCTTTAAATTCCATTTCGTGCATTATATGGATAAAGACTTTTATATGTTTCAGGTGGCAATTATTACAGTTCAAGTCGGTGTGTGCAATTGAAACGATCTGGATGAAGCCACATGTTTAGCCTCGTAAACAATCCACATAGCAAGTGCCGATTTCTGCGGATTCAGTCCATTCTAATTCATTATATATTCATTCACCCTCACAAACTCATAACCAAGTTCAGTTCTACTCATCACATATACTATATACCTATGGGCTGCAATTTTTCCTTATCAGATAATACAAAGAAATATGATGAACTCATAAAGAGATACAAATCCTCCACAGATCAAGCAGTTGTTCAAGCTTCCAATAAGACTAAGAAGCTTCAGCAACGCCAACATAGTTGGCAATCACGTCGTGTATATAAATCCGGCGGTGGCGGCAGGGAGGGAGGTGCTGTGGTTCCAACAGAGACGGCGACCTCATCCTCATGATGTGTGCTGCGGCCTCAGTCCAAATGAATTCTGGGAGTGGAAATCACCATGATGGTAGTAGCTGTGGTGCCGGAGGGGGAGGCTGTGGCGGCGGAGGATGTTGATACGCATGTGAATGGAATTATTTGTTAGTTAGTCATAGAATATGTCATGTATCATTTGATTATATATCAATTTATAAATTATATAAATTATTTTAATATAAAAAAAATGAATATAAGTATTTTAAAATAATTTATTTATTTTCTTTAATATTTTTAAAAAAGTCAACTAAATTTTATATTAAGGATTAGAGCTAATAATTAATAGACAAATTTTGTGATTAACCTTCGTCGTTGTAGGATTATGCATATAGATGCTGGGTGCCGCGAAGACATGAGCAGAGTTCCTCATCACCCATATACCTTCTAGTCCGATGTATTTTTTTGTTTAAATACTTCTTCTATACTTGTAATTCTATGTTTTTGTTAAAAAATCATAAAATAAAGGGGCAATTACAATGAAGTCCCATACAAGAGAAAAAATGAAGAAATGGTCCCTGAAGTTGTCAGTGTAAACTCCTCAACTTGTTAATGGACGCTCCTCGACTTGTCATTAACAACTTCAGGGACCATTTTTTCATTTTTTTTTTCTTGTGTGGGACTTCATTATAATTGTCCCTAAAATAAATCGTATATCAGCCGCAAAAAGTAATCATGAGTGGTATCGCCAGACAAAAGTCCAAAACCTAATTAGTTATAAATGTTTGAATTGTAAAATCTTTATTTTTATTCTCATATAAAATAATTAACATAAAATTAAAATAAATGCATTATTCCCATTCTAATACTATTTCTTTTTTTTCAATATCACCCACAAGCCACAAACAATGATCCTTGTGAAAAGGGATATGTTATTTAATATGTGTGATTGCAAAAAATCCTTTAGAAATATAGTTATATCAGACAATATTTAAATTTAACAAATTTTTTTTTCTCAATAGTGTTCATGATACTTGATTTATATAGTTGATGAATAATTATGGTGAAGGAAGGATTAAGAAAAACAAGTGATAATCTTGCGTTTAATTAAAAGTATTTTTGGAAGTGTGACGTAATTTAAGATATTAGACTGCTTTCGTAATTGATACATGCATGTAACTTGCTTAAAACTTAAAAGTTACTTATAGATATAGTGAAGGGAGTAATATATATATATATATATATATATATATATATATATATATATATATATATATATATATATATATATATATATATATATATATATATATATATATATGTATATGTATATATATGTAAGCTCTTTCTTTAGCCAACGAATGCAATATAAAGTTGATTTACTGCTTCGGAATATGTAGCTCATTTCCCTTTATTCGATGGAGGCGGCCTTAAGTAAGCTTCTCCCCATTAAAACCAGAATGTAATTCTTGTAATTGCAAGGGTCTAAAGTTAGTTATTATAATAAATAAAAATAATATTGAAAAACAAATAACAATATAGTACCGCGAAGATATCGTATTTAGACATACCATCGAGTAATAGAAATTTATTTTTGATAAATACCGATAAGCAAAATCTTATATCGCATGTTTTTTCTTGGCCAGAGAATATCTGATATTGATTTTTTTTTTTTGGCCAATGAATCTGATATTCAATTTGAAAGATAATATCAATAACAATATAATACTCTAGTAATAGAAAAAAAATTTGGTGTATCAACAATCTTAAGTTTTGGATATGATCAATCAATAATATGAACCAAAAATATTATGAATTTTTTTTTGGACAAAAAAATATTATGAATTCGTATTTACACAAACACATGATTCAAATTCAATAATTCAAATATTATCAATATTAATTATTAATGTCATACAGATTAGATAAGATGAAAAAACCAGTATCAAGTTATTATTTATGATATCTTAATTCTTAACCAGAGACATCAGTTTAAAACACCAAATATATTGCAAGTGCCCTAATTCTTCTGAGCCACTCAATTCCAATTCATCACACACACACCCCAATGGGCTGCTTTCATTCCGTAGCTGACAAAGATGAAAGGAAGAACGGCAGAAGGGCCGCCACCATGTTGAATACCATAAACCGAAACCCAATTGAAAAATAACAGCACGTGAGGGAACTGAATAATTTCTCATTAATTGAATGAACACACAAACAACCTGTAACTATTTATAAATATGTGAGAATAAGACACTGACATAGGTCATTACTCATATGACCTCCATACCCTCACTGACCACTTATCAAATGACACCTGTCCTATTCTAACAAATAATAATTACATATTTGCATAATTGTCCTAAACAGAAATTACACAAAAACCCTAACTTCTACGACTCCCCATCAAGATTGGGGGCATATACATCCATAGTCCCCAACTTGATTAACAGAGTCTTCTGCACATTCCTCCCAACAGCTTTTGTGAGAAGATCTTCTTGTTGGTTCTTTGACCTAACATGCTTTAAGTCACTTGTGCCCATTTTTCTCCCACAAAGTGAAAATCTATCTTAATGTGCTTGGTACTTGCTGTCACAGAAGGTATCTATAAGAGATTTATGCTCAATATACATATCCTTCATTAAACTTAATGCCCAAACGACCTCTGAAACTGCCATACTGAGTGCCTGATACTCTGCTTCAGTTGAAGACTTTGAAACGGTGCTCTGTTTCTTGGTTTTCCACATAATAAGTGATCCTCCAAGCTTTGAGAGATATCCAATAACTGACTTCCTTGTTGTGGCACATGCTGCCCAGTTAGAATCACAAAAGCACTTCAGTTCTGGAAATCCTTTCGCACTCAGCAGAATTCCCAATCCTGGAGTTCCTTTCAAATATTTAACTACCTTCAAGGCAACTGCCATATGTGCTTTCATTGGTGTCTGCATAAACTACAGAAGAACTTGCATAGAGAAACAAATGTTAGGCCTAGTCATTGGTAGATACATTAATTAGCTTACCAATTGGTCGCCTATATCTTCCTGGATCTTCCAGCAACTCTTCCTTTTTGTCCATACCTTCTTCATAAGCCAACCATTTCAAAGTGGGTGCCATAGGGACACTTTCTGGTTTGCTACTCAAACTTGTCTCATATAGCAAATCATGTACATATTTTCATTGTGACAGCAGTATTCCACATTTGGATTTAGCTACTTCAATCCCTAAGAAGTATTTCATTTTACCAAGATCTTTGATCTTAAAAGTATCATGCAACAACTTCTTAGTTCTAGAAATAGCTATTTCTAAATTCTCGATTATTAGCGAATTATCTACATAGACTAAAATTAACACAATATCATCAGCATTTCTAAATATGAATAACAAGTAATCATTTTTACTTTGTTGGAAACCCCTGTAACAAATGCTTCTGATAGTTTCTGATTCCACTGCCTTGTGGCTTGTTTCAAGCCATAAAGAGATTTATTTAATCAACAAACCATACGCTCTCCCTTACACTTATATCCTTGAGGTATACTCATATATACCTCTTCATCAAGGTCTCCCTATAAAAAGGCATTACTCACATTCATTTGGTAGATATTCCAACTATTAACAGCAGCCAATTTCATAACTACTCTATTTTTATAACGAAAGGTCTCATGATAGCCAATTCCCTCTCGTTGACTGTATCCCTTTGCAACAAATCTAGCCTTATAACTATCAATGCTTCCATCAGAGTTATACTTTACCTTGAAGACCAATTTACATCCTATGGGCTTCCTATCCTTAGTTAGCTCCAAAACTGTCCATGTATGATTTGCTTCAAGTGTGTCCATCTCTACTTGCATTGCTTTAATCCATTTTGCACTCTTAATTGCTTCATGATAGCTGGATGGTTCTATAACAGAATCTATGGAGCACAGGAAACACATATGTTTGGCAAAAACATTATCATAAGATACATGCACTTACTCTTTTTACCTTGGGAAAGTTAGGATGTAAGCATGGAACAAACAAAATCATTGAACCATATTGGGGGTCTTCTTTCTCTCACAGGCCTAGTTTGGCTTGATTCAATAGATTTGTCAGTCCTGCTGGAATCAAAGGTTAGGTCCAATCTTACTTGTTCATTAGACTTAGAATGAGTTAATTGTGACTCTTTGTCAGATGGTTCTAATTGTGACTTAGGAAAAGTTGATTGTACCTCTTTGTCACACGATTCTGATTGATCTATTAAGTCAAACCAAAACATGTTTTTACCTTCACAATGTGCTCCCCCTTGCTATCTTGCTTTCATATCCATTAAGGGAAATTGAGTCTCAAGGAATCTTACATGTCTGTTGGCAAATATGCTTTTATTTTTGATATCCAGCAGCAAATATCCCTTCTTATTGTCGGGGTATCCAAGAAACACACAAGGAATAGATTTGGCCTGCAACTTGTCACTAGTTTTTAGGTTAGTAGCATATGTCAAACAACTAAAAACACGTAATAAATTCATTGTAGGTGCAAAACCATATACCTTCTCATATGGGCTCTTATAGTCTAAGATTTTGGAGGGCAATCTGTTTAATAAATGAGTAGCCATCTTAACTGTTGCCCCCCAGTACTCTATTGGGACATTACTTTGTAAAATTAATGCTCTTGTTATTTGCATGATGGTTCTGTGTTTCCTCTTTACAACTCCATTCTGTTTTGGAGTGTAGGGATAGCTAATTTCATGAATTATTCCTTTTTCATTGAAAAATTGTTTAGACTCATGACTTACAAATTCATTTCCATTATCGCTTCTAATTCGTTTAATTTTAGTAGAAAATTGAGTTTTGACATAGGCATGAAAATTCTTAATGTGCATCAAAGATTCAGTAATTCAAAACATTGTTGAGTCTTTATAGCTTGAAGTAAAGGGAAACTTTGTCTGTTTTGCCTGAATACCTATTTCATAGGATTCTAACAAATCAGTATGCTTTACATCAATAATATGCAAATGCTTCATAATGGAGAGTGGCGCATGACCAACTCTCCTATGCCACATACAGAATTCAGTATCATGCTGAACTTTATTTCTACTTTGAACTAAATTGGCAGTGTCACATTTCTTTGAAATTAACATGTATAATCCACCAATTTGTTTACCAATCATCTTCATCCTCACACCCTGAAGGCCATGCAATAAACAGAGTTTAGGGTAGAAGGATACATAGCAATTATGTTCTTTAATTACCTTAAAAATTGATATCAGATTAAATTGAAGCAAGGGAGCATACAGAACATCATTTAAGGTTACTCCTTCTGTTAGTTTAACAGACCCTATATGAGTAACAGGGACTCGTCTACCATCTGGTATTCTTATGGGCTTGATAGGTCTATTATAAGTCGTATGACTATCTAATAAAGCTAAATCCCCAACCATATGGGTTGTGGCTCTAGAGTCCAGAATCCAGTTTATATCAAAAGACATATAATCAAGGGGAATAGCCAAACCTATACTAGTTAAAGTGCGTACGGTGGGCTCAATTGAGTGCTTTAACATTTGTAGGATTTGATCATATTGTCCCTTTATGAATATTAGAGGTGCAATGCTGGCATTGTTCGTATGTGCCTCAATATCACTCAAAAACCTGATGCACCGCTGTTCAGAGCTCTACTCTACTTGAGCTTTAGTCCTCTGAAGTTAGGTAGGTATCCCACTAACTCAAAGCAATTTTCCCCTAAATGCCCTCTTTTCAAATAGTGAGTGCATTCAACTCCGTTGTCTCCACAGTTTCTTCTTCTGCCGTGACCTTTTCCTTTTGCAATCATGGTAATGCCTTCTATTGGTGTGTTTTTGTCACCGTTTGCAAGAGTTTTCTGGGACTCGTCATGAAGGATCATCCCATATGTGTCATTTACAGAGGGCAAAGGTAGCATAAGTAGAATTTGGCTTTGTGCTTGAGAATATGAGTCATTGAGGCCCATTAGAAACTGCAAAAGCTTCTGCTATTGGATTGCTTCTACATATGCCTTTGATGTTTCACAGGTGCACATCAGAATAGAAAGAATGGCTGATTGTTCCTCCCTTAACTCATTTAATTTGGAGTAGTATGAAGTGATAGAGCTTGAGCCCTGACGGAGATAGTTTATTTCTTGGTGCAAAGCGAAAATTTGAGAACCTCATTTCTTATCGAATCTTTCCTTCAAATCCTTCCAAGCATGGTGTGCATTCTCAAAGAAAATGATTCCGCTTGCTAAATCTCTGATGTCGAGTTTAATAACCAAGAAAGAACCACCGCGTCGCACCATTCCCATTGATCTTGAAGTTCTTTCGGTTGAAACTCCTTTTTGCAACTTCCGTTGATGAAACCTAACTTGTGTTTTCCCTTCAAAGCAATCTTCAATGGTCAGCTCCACACGGTGTAATTATCAATGCCGATGAGGATGTGAGAGATTATGGTAGCTTCTTGGGTGTCTGACGGGTAGAGAAACAATGGGTGAGTGAACGATAGTGAATCGGCCAGTGATTTGGGTTCTCCTATAGTGAAATTGCTATTTATAGATCAACAAAGGGTCTAGGGTTTTGGAGATTGAAGAAGATGAACTCACAATCTAGGGTTCTTCAGTTTGGAAAGATCAAGCCAAAATCAGGTTCTTGGCTTTCAACTTGGGTCTCTTGTCTTTTGAATCAAGTTTCCTGAATTTCTGTGGATTAATTGGATCTGACCTAGAGCTCTGGTACCATGTTGAATATCATAACCTGAAACCCAATTGAAAAATAACAGCACATGTGGGAATTGGAAACTTTCTCATTAATTGAATAAAAACACATACAACTTGTAGTTATTTATAAATTTATAAGCATGTGAGAATTAGACACAAACATAGGTTATTACTCATATGACTTTCATACCCTTACTAACCACTTATCAAATAACACCTGTCCTATTCTAACAAATAACAATTACAAATTTACATAATTGTTCTAAACATAAATCACACAAATACCCTAACTTCAAAGACACTGGCGGTGGTGCGTCACATGAGAGGTTCAACCAAGAGTTCCGAGACTGTCCATAAAACTAAGAAACAATTCTTTCTTTGTGAAGGATGGCACTACCAAAAAATTCTTCTCCAAGGACCTAGTCATAATAACCTATATCCAAAACATGGTTTACATCCTCCTCCTTTATCATCATCATCATCATCTATCTCAACTCATCTTAGTGTTCGAACCTCTCTAATTCAGTGGCATAATCATCTAGGACATCCAGCTACCAGAATTGTCTAGCAAATTATCTCCTCCAACTCTCTTCCAGTCTCCAACACCTCGATCAACACTCATTGTTTAGCTTGTAGAGTCTCCAAGAGTCATCTATTACCATCACCTTCTTTACCATGTTGCTCTACTGCACCTTTAGAACTTATTTTTCGTGATGTTTGGGGACCATCACCCATTATCTTTGTAGATGGTTTTAGATATTGTGTCTTTTGTAGATGATTTTTCTCATTTTGTTTGGTTTTTCCCACTTAGAACAAAAGATGAAGTTCATTCCACTTTTTTATATTTTCATAATCTTGTAGAAAATTTACTTAATAGAAAAATCAAATCCTTCCAATCTGATTGGGGTCTGGGGAGGAGAATTTCATACTCTTCATCATCTCTTTCCTTCTCTTGGCATTCATCATCATATTACTTGCCCTCACACACACACAAAACGGACTAGTGGAGTGCTATCACCGATCAACAGTGGAAACCGGTCAGACCCTTCTCTCACATGCACAACTTGCCCAATCCTATTGGACCTATGCCTTTTCCACAGTAGTCTATCTTCTGAACAGACTTCCAAGCCTTTCTCTAAAATCACACAGCCCATTTGAAACACTTTTCAAGCAAAAGCTCGATTATAAATTTTTAAAAGTCTTCGGCTCTGCTTGTTGGCCTAACCTCGGACCATAAACTAAACATAAATTAGAACCACAATTCACCCTCTGCATCTTTCTTGGTTATAGCACTCATCACATGGCTATTCCATGTCTAAATCCTTTAACTGGACGTATTTATATATCCAGAGATGTCATTTTGGACGAGGCCCAATTCCCTTTCTCCAACCTTACTTCTCCTACTTCACAGCTCAATCCAAACATTCAAACTCTTCTTCCACTAAACACGCCTCACACACAAGCCCAAACCACTCATCTTTCCCTAACCCTAAGTTGCCCCACACACCAACTCCAACCTCACCACCTCCCGATACTTCTCTCTCTACTCCCTTATCATCTACTATCGTTGCCTCTCCTTCCTCCTCAAGCACCTTATCACCGAACCAACCTGATCCAACTAATATTCTGACCTCCGCCTATCCGATGGTCATAAGATCAAAAGCACGCATGTCCAAACCCAAACACTTTACAGATGGGACTATTCCCTAGCCACCCCTTAAAGATCTAACAGCATCTCTCCCCCCATACCAACCTCTGTTGTCGATGCCATCAAATCTCCACATTGGTGCACCGCCATGTCTGAGGAATTTTAGAATCTCTTAGACACTAAAACATGGAGTTTAATCCCTCACAAGCCCTCTCACAATGTTATTGGATGCAAATAGATCTTTCGGGTTAAATACTCTCCCTCTGGGGACATCAATCGATTTAAAGTCCGCATTGTCGCCAAAGGATTTCACCAACAAGAAGGGCTTCATTTTTCAAAGACTTTCTCACCAGTTGTTAAGCCAACCACAATTCGCATCATCATCTCACTAGCTATCTCTCGTGGCTGGTCCTTAAGACAAATTGATATCCAAAATGCCTTTCTCCATGGTTCCCTCAATGAAGATGTTTATATAATGAACCACCGGGATTCATTCATCCTGATTATCCCAATTTTGTGTGTGAGCTCAATCGCTCTCTCTACGGACTCAAACAAGCACCAAAAGCCTGACTCTCCTGCTCAGCACTCGCCTTCTTCAACTAGGCTTTACAACACCAAGGTCTGATCGTTCTCTCTTTACTTTTAACTCACCCACGTGTCACCTCTATATTCTTATCTACATGGATGATATTATTTTAATTGGCTCCTCTGATGATGCGATTAATGATCTCATTACAACTCTTGGTCATCCTTTCCTGTCAAAGATTTGGGCTCTCTAAACTACTTTCTAGGTGTCGAGGTTCATAAAACTTCTGATTGTCTCATCTCGTCTCAACAGAAGTACAGTTTAGATCTCCTTAAACGAACCAAAATGATTAATGCTCACTCAATGGCTTCTCCAATGGCTGTTAACTCCAAACTCGATCTTAATGGTCCTTCCTTTTCAGATCCCACTCTTTATCGAAGCATTATTGGCAGCTTACAGTATTTATCTTTCACCAGACCAGATTTATGCACTCCTTCCTTTTCGAATCCCACTCTTTATCAAAGCATTGTTGGCAGCTTACAGTATGTCAATTTATACACGATCCTAAGGAACATCACTGGTCTGCCGTGAAATGATATATATATATATATATATATATATATATATATATATATATATATATATATATATATATATATATATATATATATATATATATATATATATATATATATATATATGCGCGCGCTCGTATAGATCCAAGATTGAGCAAATTAAATAATAAGGTGTGATCAAGGTGGGACGAGTGGGGAAAAGAGTGTCTGGGTTGTCTCTATTGATTTCCCTCTCCATTAAATATATCTATCATTAGATCAACTTTCAATAGTTGAAATTTAATAATATGTAAAGAATATCATCATAATAAAAATCTACTATATTAAACTCAACTATTGAAAATTGATCTAATGATATATATACTCAATAAATAATAAATTGAGAAAAAAAATCAATAAAAACACCTCTACCAATCGAGACACTCTCTTCCCCGCTCGTCCCACCTTGATCACAATGGAAACTAAAGGATCTGACACCACTGAAACACCCCAAACTTTTTTTTAAAAAAAATATAATTAATATATAATAAAGTTGGGCTTTTTCATCTCACAAACGCAATTATGTAGGTACGTGGACAAATCTTGTGTTGTTAATTAATAAATGTATTCGCAAACAATTATTTATTTAATTTTTTTGGCAAAAAACTTAATTTAATTTTTTTCGTTGCTGCAGAGGTTACATTAAATAAGTTTTACTCAAAGAGCAACTGAGAACATAGAAGTTCGAACAATATGATAAATTAGATTATCAGTCTTTCTACTGGTGTAATCAAAACTTCTGAACCAATTGGTAGGGTTTAATTTCATACTATTTCCAATTGTTAATATAAAATCTAGTTTGTAGTATAATTTTCACTATAAATTAGATCTTATATCAAAGGCCTTATATAATATTTCTTTTCTCTTTTCAAATTTGGATTTATCATTTTGAGTTGAAAAAATAGCCTGAAAATGTCAGTAATTATTAATTTATTAAATTAGTTATAATTTATACATAAATAGCTCATTTATATTTCTGAATTAATTTTTATTTAAATATTTGTTTAAATATTTATATGAATATTTTATATATTTTATTAAATTATATTATTTTAATATATTAATTGAGTTGTCTCTATTACAAATCGAGAAAATTTTTATTTATTCATTTCTTTATTAATTTTCTGTTTAAAATATAAAATTTAAGTTAAAACTAATCGTGATAAATTGACTAAATTCTTAATGTGGGGGTGTTAACTATGGAAGATAGAGAAAATAAATAAAGCAACACTGAACATATTATCAAAAAGGAAGTATTTAAAAAGAAGAAGAAGAAGAAGAAGAAGAACACCATGTATAGACAAAGTAGAGAGTAGACAATGATTAAAAAAAAATAAAATTAAAAAGAAATAGTGAAACACACAGAGGCATGTAATCAGTCTTATCTTGTTTGAAGATTTTTGTTGCTGATGACTTTTGTAGGATTTGGAAAGAGACACGTGTACATCTCTTTTTTGCAGAGCACGCGTGAAAGGGAGTTGCTGGTATATATAATGTCATTTTGTAAGAGGACCACCAAACACCATCTATCATAACTACACACTTCATGCTCCTCCATTGAATTTTCTGCTCCCATATGTCATATTAACACTCATCCCCTCCCTTCATTTCCTCTCCTTTTAATTTATTTATCATTTGATTAGTTTTTGATAGTTGAAATTTTATATTATATTCAAAATATTATTGTAATATTAATATTAAATGATAATAATATTTTTATAGAGTAAATCTCAACCATTAAAAGTTAATCAAATTACAGATAAATTAAGTGGAGAGGAAGTGAAAGGAGGGGTTAGTGGAGACACTCTAACTCCGGATGAGTGTCTTCACTAATTTTTCTCTCAACTTCCTCTCTGCTTAATGTCTTAACCATGAGATCATGTTTTAATAGATATGATTTAATTATATGTAAAAGAAATTATTATTATTATTATTATATTACATAGAATAAAGCTCTACAATTGTAATATTGTACATAGTATTAAATTTCACTCATTAAAACATAATGTAATGATTGCCACGTTAAGTGGAGAGGAAGCGGAGACAACCTTCTCCCAATAGACGCAGGTTTGGTGGTGTCGATCATTGTATGGGTCTATTTTTGCTTATTCGTCTTTGCCAGTTTGCCCTGTTATTTGGAATGTGGGGCCGAGACCCGACTGTGTCAAGCGACGATGGTGTTGGAATTGATCTCCACCATCACCGCCATTTTCATGGTGGAGAAGGTGCTGGTATAGGATGTGATGGTGGTGGCGGTGGCTGTTAGGCAAACTCGATCATCACAATGAACTCAGGGCACAATTTTTTATGCTTTGAAAGTGAAATGAATATTTATAAGTAAAGCTTTATTGTGATTAGTTGTAAGTTTTAAGACGCCTAGATAATCCTTGTGCATACTCTTTCCATTACGAAAAACAATTTAGGACATCATTTTTTTAAGTACCACGTTAAAAAATACAAGTCATTTTTAATTTTGAAAGTGACATCAGATTTTTTAATTACATTGCATATAATTATATTCTATTGATTACCACTTAAACCAGACAAAAGTGAATTATGATGCGTTCAATATTTGCCCAAAAATAGAAATAGTTATGACACATACATGAGCGGCATTAAACATGCAAACTGTAAGGGAAAAGGCATTGAAATTAATAAAGAATATCATCAAGGAAATCAATTAGTACTAGTAAATCTTGCAGCAAATGGGAATGAGCTTCCATCCAAAAAGAGACCAAGTCAACTCATCACAATATTCCTTTCAAATACTAACTCATTTGTTGGTACGTACTCGTTAATGTAACTTTGACTGATTCATTTGTATAAAGTGGTTGACTTATTCATAGAAGATAATGAACGTCCAACTTAGGTCAAGGGCCCCGCATTATATTCTCGCATATGGAAATTGAGAAGAACTGTGAGAGAAATTAAGATGATTGTTAGTTGCTCGCCGCAATTATGAATTGTTCACACACACACGCATATATTCATGTCAAGGACATGATATCCATTATATATATAGATGCACACAAATTGATAATTTACACCCGATTTCAGTTATTAACCTAAAGCCATGGGGTGCTGTTTCTCAGCAGAAGATAAGGCAAAAACGAAGGCTCAAGCTGCCCGCCGGAGGACTAAGGCGGCTCAGCAACGGCATCGTCGACAACCACGTCACGCATATAGAACTGGCGGAGCTGATGATGGAGGCATGTTCGTCATGATGGGTGCTGCAACTTCAGTAGAAGTAAACTCCGGTGGTGGTTGTGGTGGAGGCGGAGATGGTTGCAGCGGCGGAGATGGTTGTGGCGGTGGAGGTGGAGGTGGTTGTGGCGGCGGAGGAGGAGGTTGCGGTGGCGGTGGATGTTGATGTTGATGTGCGCATAAAAGATAAAACAAGTTTTCTTTTTTTGCTATGGAGATAAAAGAATTTATCGGCGCGCTGTGTTTGTAAGCGAAAAGTGTTAATACATAGATTAATAATTTATTTGTAAATATACTTAGTCGTTGTTAACTCTATGTGTTGGGTGCAGAATGCTTCACCCATATGCGTATTATTGCCTGCAATGGATTTTTTTTTCTTGCGCAGTCATTATCTTGTGAGAAGAAAGTATATCTGTATGCAAAGATGGATAATCGGGCACCTGTTGGTTGATTAATACATTAATTTTCCTGCGATCCAAGCTGATATTAATTAATATATGTAATTGAAAAACAGAACAACCATATGCATAAAGCCATAAAGGGTTTAACGATAGGGTCAATTATGAGGGGTAATAGTTGGCCAAAAAAAAAATTACATTACTGTAGAATCCCACATAAGATAATGTTTTATTGTGAGAATGTTTAAGTGATTAATTTCTTTTAAATTGTATTATGTTTATTTACAATGTATTGAATTTTGAATACTATAAATATTATTTCTTTATTTAATGTTATTATTTTGTTATTATCAATGGTTATATTGTTTCTTATATAATAAATATTAATAGTTTAACTAAATAATAAAAATAACTATTATGATAAAAAAAAATAAAGCCAATACATTATAACTATTAACAAATAATTGTTACGTATGCTCTCAATGTATTTGCGATTAACATGTATAAATGTCTTCATATAAGATAGTTTAGAACCGTCATGTATGATCGATAATAACTATCATATATGCATAATTCTGTAGCAGTGTTATGAAAGGTAATGAGATTAAATTTTAATCATATACTCTTCCCTATCCTATTATAAGTAATTCCCACCATATTTAATCAAAATTAATAAAAAATTTATATGTCATTAACTTTGTCATAAAATTTAATAATTTTTCAACATAATTCCTATTTAATATATTCACAACTTCATACAAACAAAGTCAGTAAAAATGTAGTGAAACGTATATGTAAAATTTAACTACATGACTTGAAACTATGAGAAACAAAAAGTCTGTGGTATAAATAAGATCAAAGGGGTAGATATGTATCAATAGTCAAACCGTAATAATAATAATGACACTCTGTTTGTTTTTATAAATCACTTATATTAAAAAATTTTACTTTAAAATATAAGTCATTTTTAGGAAAATAAATAAGTTTTTGACAATTTTACCCCTGTTGACTTATATTAAAGGGCAAATAAAGAGAAGTGAGAGAAGATGTACACCCTTCATAAATAAGGGTAAATATGAAAAAAAAATTATTTATTTAATATTTTTTTTGTTTTACGAGAATGGGGTACAAGTGACTTATAAAAGTAATTAAGTGGTACAATTCAATGGTCAAACCATAATAAAAGTATTATAATTAAATTAATATATTTAAAAATATATACTTTTTTTATGAGAAATTATATACTAACTACTTTAAATAAGCAAGACTAAAAAAGAAACTACGAA
Source organism: Inga laurina (assembly GCA_963855925.1). Taxonomy (NCBI): domain Eukaryota; kingdom Viridiplantae; phylum Streptophyta; class Magnoliopsida; order Fabales; family Fabaceae; genus Inga; species Inga laurina. The sequence continues at coordinate 5,659,551 of OY979705.1, forward strand.
AATGTGTTAAAAATTAATTTAAAATAAAAACAGCAAAAAAAAAAAAGACCATTGATAAGAAGTAAGAATATAATTTAAAATTTAATAAAAACTATTTAATTTTGAAATAGAAATAAAATAATTATGTGATATAAGATATTTATCACGTATATTCTTATTTCATAGTTTATAAATTTATTATATTTACATGTACTTTTGTCAATTTTCCGTACAATAGAAGCAATCCTATTTGAAGAACTGTCAAGTACTAAATATGGGTATCTCTCCCAATGAAGATTCGAACATTGGTTTGTCATATTGAGAGAAACTAGCCCCTTTTGCTAGAGCCAACCCATCTATAAAGAATTGATTGGTTTAAATTGTATTATGTTTATTTACAATGTATTGAATTTTGAATACTATAAATATTATTTTTTTATTTAATGTTATTATTTTGTTATTATCAATGATTATATTGTGTCTTATATAATAAATATTAATAATTTAACTAAATAAAAATAAATAAATAATAAAAATAACTATATATGATACAAAAATAAAGTCAATACATTATGACTATTAACAAAGAATCATCATGTATGCTCTCAATGTATTTGAGATAAACATGATAATGCGGCCTTCACATAAGATAGTTCAGAACCGTTACGTATGATCAATAATAACTGTCATATATGTGTGATTATGTAGTAGTGTTATGAGAGATAATGAGGTTAAATTTTAATCATATACTCTTCCCTATCCTATTATAAGTAATTCCCACCATATTTAATCAAAATTAATAAAAACTTTATATATCATTAACTTTGTCATAAAATTTAATAAATTTTCAACATAATCCTATTTAATATATACACAACTACATATATCATTAACTTTGTCAATTTTCCTCACAATAGAGGCAATTCTGGCTATTTGAAGAACTGTTAACTATTAAATATAGGCATCTCTTTCAATAAAGATTTAAACATTGGTTTGTCATATTGACAGGAACTAGCCCCTTTCTCTAAATCCAAACCTATCTATAAAGAATTGTTTGGTATAACGGGTTGAACTCAGGATTTTACTAATTTTTACCCATTCATCCAATTATTTATTTATTTATTTTTTTTTTTTGGATGATTCATCTTTTTGCCTCGACTACACAATGATCGTTTCGCTGCGTTATAGTTTTATTAGTCGGTTTGGGTCAGAGTTCACTTTTATTTTTTTATTACAATGACTATATCATGCTCAAACACAATTACGCGTACACGTAATGCAAGTCGTGGTCAACGAGTTGACTCAGAAAAAGTCATGGTCAACATTGATAATCGACCATGTCAAATGTCGGGTAACTTCTCGCGATTCAGTAAGCAACAAGAAAAAATTAAAGCGCTTAAAATGTCTAAAAATTCAATACTCTATTCAATATACATTCTCGTATTATAAGAAACACTTAACAACTTAATTATTATTATCAAAATGTGGTTAATTAACTCAATAACTCTATCTAAATATGAAACATTTTTCCAATCTCAACTATATGTGAGTTTTAAAAGAAATATTATAGAGAGAATAATAGAAAAATAACTCTGAAATTGTAAAACCTCATATGAAGTATTTCTCAAAAAAAAAGAAAAAAGAGTTGTGAATTGCTTATTATCAAGTCTTGTTTTTATTTTATTAATTCTTGATAATAAACCTGATTTAAGATTTTGTAATTTTAAAGTTTTTTTATGTCATTTTTCTAATAGTATATTATTACCACTATTTTAAGTCTTCTCTTACTTAAACTAGCCCAGTTTTGCGTGACGTGTGGGTAAGAGACTAGGTATTTATTAATGAGTTGTTATGTAAAAAATCACTTAAATTTTAAAAAATATTTTATAATATAGAACACACTATAACCCGAAGGTGATGATGCTATAGAAATTTCAGCAAAAAATATTTTATACACTATATATATGGGTGGAGAGGTGATGCTATAGAAATTTTGACTTCAATTTCTCAACGTGTACAAAAAATATTTAAAACTGCTCCATATAAAAAGTATTAATTTATAAAATATTATGTAACTACCTTTCTCATTATCTATCTTTTGTAACCGCCTCTCATTATTATCTTTTTTTTTTAGTATTTTGAGCTTACAATTTTGCTGATATGTCAGTTAGAGAGACACTTACTAATCTACTTTTATATAGTTAAGAGTTAATGTGTCGGTTAGAGAAACACTTACTGCTCTACTTTTATATAATTAAGATTGTAATAGAAGTAATATTTTAAAAAATCTTTAATAATTCATCAAGTGACTAATATTATATATACCAATAATTTCTTTTAGAAAGCATCTTATGTTTAGCACGCAAGGGAGGACATCAATTTTATAACTAGTTAGGTAACATCACACGGATCCGTACGAATAATCAATCAAAGACGAGAAAATTCTTCCAAATTGGAATTCTTCTTCCCAGGGACTCCATCCAACATTATGAAATTAAATTACAGCATGTGATGGGAGCTTCATACTATAAAAGCATATCCATAAGGTTGAATATGGTTGGTGTACATGCACGTATAGATCTCTTAGCTTTAGCAAAATAAGGATGGAGCCAGTTTTAATTGCATTTATCGTCGTAGTTAATTGCTTATTCTTCTTTATCTTGGTATTTGGAATATTATGCCGAGGAAGCCGACTCCGGCCAACACTTGGCGGCAGCGGTGGCACTGATGATCCTCAGCAGTATCACCAAAACCATCTTTTTCATGGTGGAATGATCATAGATGCTGGTGCTACAGCAGCGTCCAATGGAGGAGTTGCCGGATTTGATGTTGGTGGAGGTGGGATAGGAGGCGGAGGAGGAGGGTGTGATGGTGGCGGTGGAGGCGGCAGCGGAGGATGTGGTGGTGGTGGTGTCAGCGCTTGTTAAACAAACTTCATTCACAATAAAGTTGAAGCTGCTGCTTCATGGCACGATATTTTAATTTTTTTGAAACTGAAGTAAATTATGTGTCAGATTTCAAAACTTGGATGTGAATAGTTATTAGTTGAAAGCAAAAACGCCTGAAATCTGTGTGTTGTATATATTTAATTTTTTTATACGGGAATAAATAGGACATTCATATTCTTAATTATTTTATTTTCATGTTCTTAATTTGTTCAGCGTCAAACCGAGCTCAAGACCTTATCAATCTGGATGAAGCCACATGTTTAGGCTCATAAACAATCTTCATAGCAAGTGCCGATTTCTGCGGATTCAGTCCTTTCGACGTCAGCTTCGTCGGCAATCACGTCGTGTATATAAATCCCGCGGCGCCGCCAGGATGGGAGGTGCTGGCGGAGGCGGTGGAGGTTGTTGATGCGGGTGTGAATGGAATTATTTGAATCGTTTAACGGCTTGTTCAAATACTTGTTGTTAATTGTTTCATACAAATACAAGTGAAAAGTGATAATTAATAGAAACAATTTGTGATTAAGCTTGGTTGTTGTTGGATTATGCATGTAGATGTTATGGGCCCCTATACCACCAAGTGCGATGTATTCTTTTGTTTAACTGCTTCTATACTCGTTCTTGAATTAGCAGTTTTTACAATTAGTACGTGCAACTGTTATATATACTTTTTATTTTCATAATTTCTTTATCAAAAGAAATTAATTCTCCAATGCAATTGCAACGTCTAAGGTTAGTTATTATATTATGAAAAATAAAACAAAATGAAAGTGATTTGATACCTGATGATGATAATAGTAGTAGTTATAGTAATAGCAGTACCACAAAAATATCGTAGGTAGATAATTGGGAGAATGTATATCACCACGTAAAAGAAATTTACTTTTGATAAAATATCAGTAAAATCTGATATTGAATATGAAGTATATTATCTGTAGCAATATATAATCATAGAAAAAAATTTGGTGTATCAAACAAAAATCAGATTTTTGGATATGACCAATCAATGATATGAACCGAAATTTATATTGTATCCCGAAATTAAAATATTCAATGCATTCATAATATTTACGAATGATTAAAATTCAATTCAAATATTATTAATATTAATTATTAATTAATGAATACAGATTAGATAAGATAAAGAACCAGTATCAAGTTATTATTTATGATATCTTAATTTTTAACCAGAGACATCAGTTTAAAACACCAAATATATAGCAAGTGCCCTAATTCTTCTGAGCAACTCAATTCCAATTCATTATTCTATTCACTGATTCATCACACACAACTATGGGCTGCTTTCATTCCGTAGAAGACAAAGGTGAAAGGAACAATGGCTATGCCTTCGGATTCCATGGTACATAGCATATCAATCACTCACTTTTAGCCTTTAGATTAATCTAACGTACCTGGGATATATGATATATTTTGCTTATAGATTTTACGTCCCTAAAAGACGTTCCTTTTTTTTTAAAAAAAAAAAGAAGAAAAAAACAAAGGCGGTGTTATTTTTATAATTATGAGTGAGAATTGAATAGCTTTAGACGTTCCCAGTTTAAATAGGAACATCTAAAGTGTAACTCAACTGACTTTAGACGTCCCTATTTAAATTGGGGACGTTTAAAGTAAAAAATAATTTTACTTTAGACATCCCAATTCAAGTAGGGACGTTTAAAGTCACACTTTAGACGTCCCTCTATATATTGGGGACGTCTAAAGTTTTTAAAAAAATGTTTTTTAAAATGAGGGACACCCTTTGGTGTCCCTCATATATATATATATATATATATGGTGTCCCAGATGATGATATATCAGGGATGCCCTTTGGCGTCCCTATATATATATAGACGAGGGATGCCAAAGGGTGTCCCTCACTTAAAAAGAAAAAAGAAATTTGACTTTAGATGTCCCTAATAAATATAAGGATGTCTAAAATGTGACTTTAGACTTCCTTATTTGAATTAAGGATGTTTAAAATAAAAAAAAAATTGGACAATTTTAGGCGTTCCTAAATTAAATTTGGGACGCCAAAAACAATTCAAATTTATATTGATAGTCTTTATTTGTCAATTTTATATTACTTTTACACTCATCGTTCTCTTCCCATCGCCGCAAACACAAGAAGAGCCACTACCACCACGCCTTTTAACTCTTAGTTCTTCTTCTTTATATGCTCTTTTTATTCTTACTTCTTCCTTTCTCCCTCTTTTTTTAACCTCCAGATCTGTTATGTTTTCTTACCATTTTTTATTATTTTATCTTCTTTCCTTTTTTCTTTGGGTTTCCCTTCTATTTTATCTTCTAACTCATGTTGTTATGGCTTGTAGATCAAGACTCTGAAACATGCTTTATGGACATGTTCCCACCGAGAAAACGAGGTTCATCTCTCTCTGTCGCTCTTCTCTATTCATTATTACGAGAAAATGAATTTCAATAATTGAAGGAGATAAGTTTTTTGCAACTAATTCCTCTTAGTGTTTTCATCTTCTGCCTATGAGATTTTAGCTTTTGAGTTATTATTGTGTAGATTTTGTATTTGGATTTCAAATATTATATCTGTAATTTTATTGACGATGATATATAATTCTGGTTTCAAATACTATTTAGTCCAGGTCTATTGTAACCCCCTTCGTAATTATGATTCAAAATATGTATTTTAAAATGAAATAGAGACCAATAATAATCAAACTCATTTACAATCCCTTCCTTACGGAAAGGTTTTCACAAATATTTTCAAAGTTTTTGCCTTACCTTGGTCTCAAATTCCATAATTCGAATATAATTACCCTATGCAGTTACATCACATTTACATATCAGAGTGTACAACAAAATCCCGGCAACCCCCGGGTTTCATACATAAACTAAAGGTTTATAAATTCCCATTAGGAGATTACACTACTGTCTCCAAAATGACATTTATAAGATATACGGTGATCTTCCAAGAAAACATGATATCCAACACCAAAATATAGATATCCCTAAGGAGCCTTATCCGCCCTTAGTTGTCTCCTTTCCCTTAGAGCCACTTGCCCTTTCTGAAGGTTTGTCAATGGAAAGAATGAGATTCAAAAGAATCCCAGTAGTAACAAATTACTCATACCACATGTAATCATAAAGCATGCAAGAAAATCATCAAGCAGCATCACAGCATAAAGCACAGCACGCTGGCTGCCACATATGCACATAATCACATAATCTCATCCCCCGTATTCCACCGCCCCGAAGGCACGGTCCTCCCAACCTCAACACCGATGGGCCGCGGGTGAAGGTTTCACAAATAGCCTTTCGGCTTTCACATATAGCCTTACGCCCTTCAAATAGTCTCATCCCCTGGATTCCATCGCCCCGAAGGTACGATCCTCCCACCGTCAACACCAATGGGCTGTAGGTGATAGACTCACAAACAATGATCAAACAAACATACCATGTATCGCATATTGTATAAGGGAAAAGAGTCACTACGTTGTTCTTTCCGATTGTGCTCTAGTGCAGGTGGATCACGAACAGGGAAAATATCGAATCCTACAATTCCAAATGCACCATTTAGACACTTCCATAGTGTTTCTTGGGGTTATATGAGTTTATGATGAAAATTTACAAAAATGCCCCCGGGGACCTGGCCCTGGCCCGGGCCCGCCGTACCCGATCCGGTTGCACTTTTCTCAAAATTCTAAGATGGGCTATCCTAACATATTTCCCCCCAAGGGATCCATTTCCGAACTCGGAATTATCAAATTCAATGTCAAATGACAAATTTACCCTTGGCAACCCTACTTTAAGGGTTTCAGGGGCGTTTTCGTAATTATGCTTTTTCGGCTTTTTCCGAAAAAGTGACCAACCGTAACCCCACCTAATTTTTTTGTTCCTGAACTCAATGGAACCATAAAAACATTGAAAATCCAACTCTAACCCCTCCAAACTAGCCTTGGCCGAAATTCTCAGTTCCTCGGGAAAAATTGGGGTTTTTCGGTTTCGGCTTCACAGACGTGTTTCTTTCTACTCCAAATCACTTTATTAACCATTACATTAGGTTACAACTAACATTAAGACCCAATTTGGGCAGCGTAACCCCTAGGCCATATCATTTCCAAACTTTAAAACCAATGGCAATCCGGCGAAATTTCACCGATTAAATTGCCCACAGCAGCCAGAATAAGCAATATACGAAAGTTTGGAAGTTAGCTCAAACTTCCGCTAGCTTTTCCTCAAGTTTGAAAATCCTAGCCTTAGAATACCCAAATTTGTGCTCCACAAACCTTGAAGAACAAAGAAGAATAGCTTAGGAACGGAGTTATACGCGTTAGGTAAGGATTTGCCGAAGAAATCGACTTACCGTACAAGTTCTCTTCTCCTTCTCTCTCTTGTTGCAGCTGAATGTCATGGTTTTTGGCTGATGAAGAGGTGGATGATGATTTAATATGATATAATATTATTTTCTAATTATTTACTAAATTTCCATCAATTTCGGATTTTTACAAAATTCTGGCAGATTTCTGCCTAAACTTTGAAAAATCATAACTAATTCTAGAAATATCAAAAAGGGGTGATCCCAAAGCCAATGGAAATCTATTTAAGTTCTCTTTATTGGAAAAATATGGATCACTGCATTTAATAACCTCAAAAATACAGAATTGCAAAAAAGTCCTTACTGCTCCAAAACAGATTCCAGTTTCCATCCCAAACTTTGGAAAATCTTAACTCTTAGCTCACAAATTGAAATGACATAAATTATGTGTCCATTTTGAAGCTTGGCATGTGAACTTTAAGACTGGAAATTTTCAGAATTTTTAGACACCATTTTCCTATTTAAAACGTCCATACAAATTGACTTCCTTGTACAGAGTTTCAATGGACAGAGTTTCCAACTTTTGCACAATTGTTTCCAATGGTTCCAATTTCACAATAAACACTTTCCCCACATGAATTTTCACAAGGAAGCTATTGGAATCATTAAAACATCCAAATTCCCATCACCTATTCTCCAAAAGTGTTTATTCAACAATAATTACATTCATTTTTGAAGTCATTAGCCCTTAATCGCTTTTTGGGATATTACATCTATAATATAAAGAATTTTTTTTAATAAAAAAGCACTTTAGAAGTCCCCATTTTAAATTGGGGAAGTCTAAAGCGGAAATAGGGATGTATAAAGTGCTACACTAACACTTTAGACGCCCTCATTTTAAATGGGGACATCTAAAGTAAAATGGGGACGTCTAAAGTGTCAGTATAATACTTTAGACGTCCTTTTTTAAAATAGAGACGTCTAAAGTCCAGAACTTAGGCGTCTTTTTATCTAGGGACGTTATTGCCATTTTTTACTACGTCGCTCACATAGACATTTCCTTGTTTTCAGACGTTAAAAGGTTAACAAAAGAGACGTTAAAAATGTTTTTTGTAGTAGTGAATTAACTCATTCCTCTTGATACAGCCTCAATTTAAGGATGTTCTAGCCTTCTAGGTTCTTACTTCCGCTTATGGCATAGCAAGCTTTAATTTGTAGTTCTTTTGTCAAGAATTAGGATTGATGAGCATCCTTCAGTTTAAAGAGGGGGGGGGGGGAAAGATTGGGCATCCGAACGTAATCTGAAATTTGTGTGTTACAGGTAATTTTGTCATTTAATTCCTAGACTTTATTCTTACAAACAACTTGGGTCCTTTAAAATATTTGAGAAACTTTTAGGCAATAAATTTTGTAAACTAAATATTCTTGAAATGTTATTTCCATTCATATCATTCGAATGAGGAGATTACAAGGTATATATACACATATAAACAGAGACAAATCAAGCGTAATTGATGGAGTAGGTGAACCAATAATCAAAGATCATCTACCACCGACTATCTTCTTCAACAATGTCATGCTATCTATGTTCACATGAAACTTCTAACAATCTATGTTCACATTCTAACACTCCCCCTCAAGTTGAAGCATATATATTTATCATGCTCAACTTGTTACAAAGATATTGAACCCTTGTCCCATGCAAGGCTTTTGTCAGAAGATCTGCCAGTTGATCATCGGATCGTATGTGCCATGTAGATACAATATTTTCTTTGATCTTATCACGAATAAAATGGCAATCAATCTCAATATGTTTTGTTCGTTCATGGAACACAGAGTTCGATGCTATATGAAGTGCTGCTTTATTGTCACACCATAATTTTGCAGGCAATGTTGTGGTGATTCCAATTTCTTTCAAGAGTTGAACTACCCACACAATTTCTTGTACTGACTGTGACATACCTCTGTATTCCGCTTCTGCACTAGATTTTGACACAACTCCTTGCTTCTTACTTCTCCAAGATATCAAATTTCCACCAACAAACACACAGTAACATGTAGTGGATAGTCTTGTAGCCTTGGATCCTGCATTGTCCGCATCACAGAACCACTCAATTTTAGTGTGCCCATAATCTGTATAAAGAATACCAAGACCTGGAGAACTTTTCAAATAATGCAAGATATGTTCTAAAGCTTCCCATTGTGCCACCGTTGGTGATGTCATAAATTGACTGAGCCTACTGACTAAGAAAGTTATATCAGGACGAGTTACTGTAAGATAATTCAGTTTCCCAATGAGTCTTCTATATCTCTCAGGAAATGGAAATGGCTTCAATTTCTCTGGATCAATCTTTTTCTTCAAATCATCAGGAAGTTCATCAAACATACTGGCATCAAGATCTAGGAAGGGATTCGAAATCATGGGAATGCTGCTTGGCGTGGCTCCAAGCTTTCCAGTCTCCTTTAGGAGATCGAGAACGTACTTCCTTTAAGTTAAAAGAATACCTTTCTTGCTTCGCAAAACTTCAATACCTAGAAATTATCTTAATGACCCCAAATCTTTTGTCTGGAAATGAGAGTTTAGGAAGACTTTAAGTTTTGAGATTCTGGAAATATTACTTCCTGTATTACAATGTCATCAACATATACTACTAAAAGAATCGTCCCTGAATCAAATTGCAGGTAGAACACAGAGTGATCACACTTGCTTTGACTTAATCCAAATTTCTTGACTACATCACAAAATCTATCAAACCAAGCATGAGGACTTTGCTTTAGACCATACAACGACTTCCGAAGGTAGCACACTTTCCTATTCTCCCCCTGAGCGACGAACCTAGGAGGTTGCTCCATATAAACTTCTTCAAGGAGGTCACCATTCAAAAATGCATTCTTAACATCTAATTGATGTAAATCCCAATGATATGTGGCAGTGAAAGAGATAAGAAGACGAACAGAGGTGAGCTTAGCCATAGGAGAGAAAGTCTCGGAATAATCAATACCATAGGTTTGTGCATACCCTTTAGCAACGAGCTGTGCTTTTAAACGTTCCAAGGAATCATCAGCGTTGGTTTTAACAACAAACACCCATTTACAACCAATAGCCTTCTTTCCAGGCGGGAGATCAACAAGAGTCCAGGTACCAGCCTTATCAAGGGCCAAAATTTCATCTTCCATTGCGGCACGCCAACTAGGGTGAGTTAGGGCTTAGTGAAGAGTAGAAGGGGTAAAGATGGAATCTACAGTGGCAACAAGGGATAAGGAAGCAGGGGACAAATTTTGGTAGGATACAAAAGATGAGATGGGATAGGTACAGTCAGCATATCGTTTAGGGGGACAATGTGGACGGGTACCTTTTCGGAGGGCAATGGGCAGGTCTTCAGTAGTAGCAACAGGAGAATTTGGAACAAGCAGTTCAGTTATAGCAAGGGGAAGATCAACAGAAACAGAACCAGGAACGAGGGATGTGTCAACGGAATCAATCGGTGAAGCAGGAACTGGGGAAGGTGAAACATTGGCAACATTAGCATCATTGATGATATCAGGTTCCTGAATAGTAGCCTGTACTGGGGAGATAGGGACAGAATAGACCAGGATATCATCAGGGTCATCCATAACAGAGGGGGACTCAGAGACGGGTGAAGATGTGAAGAAAGGAGAGGACTCATAAAAAGTAACATTAGTAGACACAAGATAACGACGAAGGTCAGGAGAGTAACATCGATAACCTTTTTGAACTCGAGAATAGCCAAGAAAAACACATCTTAAGGACTTGGGATCAAGTTTACTAACACTAGGACGGACATCTCGAACAAAACAAACACAACCAAAGAGTTTTGGGTCAACAAGGAACATCTTAGTAGTGGGAAACAGAATAGAATATGGAATATCTCCGTCAAGAACAGCTGAAGGCATGCGATTAAGGAGAAAACAGGCAGTTGACACTGCATCAGCCCAAAAAATTTTAGGGACAGAGGAATGAAAGATGAGAGCTCATGCAGTTTCTAAGAGATGTCGATTCTTTCTCTCAGCAACACCATTCTGAGCAGGGGTATCAACACAAGAGGATTGGTGGAGAATACCATGATTTTGCAAGTAGTCGGTGAACAGGGTGGAAAAATATTCTTTTGCATTATCACTACGTAAGATTTTCACAGAAGTATTAAACTGGTTTTGAATTTTAACACAAAAATTACGAAAGTGAGTAAATAATTCAGAACGATGTTTCATTAAGTATAGCCAAGTGGTACGAGAAAAATCATCAACAAAGGTAACAAAATAACGATAACCAGTCTGGGACATAACAGAACAAGGACCCCAAACATCAGAATGTACTAACTCAAAAGGGGACGCAGCCCATTTATTAACGCGAGGTGCCAAATGAACACGATGATGTTTGACAAACTGACATGACTCACAGTCTAAAGTAGACACGGAAGAAAATTGAGGGTACAACTTCTTTAAGGACGAAAGTGACATATGACCAAGACGACAATGGATATTGAACAAGGATGACCCACTAGAACAAGCAACAGAACCTGGAACCATATCATCAAGAATGTAATGGCCGTCAGATTCATAACCTCTACCAATAATCTGCTTCGTCGACAAATCCTGAATTAAATAGTGGTAAGGGAATAATGAGATAAAACAGTTCAATTGACGAGTTAATTTACTGGGTGATAGAAGATTAAATGTAAGATCAGGAATATTAAGAACAGAGGATAATGAAATAGATGGGGTGGGGTTGACGGTGCCTGAACCGAGCACACAGACAGAGGATCCATTGGCCACGAATATGGAGGATTGGTTGGCATAAGGAACATACGATGAAAATAACTGATGATTACCTGTCATATGATCGGTAGCGCCAGAATCAATGACCCATTTTGTGGAGGTAGTTGCGAGACCAGAAGACGAATTACCTGTAGCGAGTGCTCTTACAGATGATGGACCAGTGTCTGATGGATCAGGTGTCTATGCAATATGGGCAAAACCACGTTGCTGATCACGTTGTTGCTTATTCTGTAATTTTCGACAATTTTGCTTAATATGACCGGGTTCCTTACAATAATTACAGATAATAGTTGCAGAGTGCATATTTGGAGCACCGCTATATCCCTGTTTGGAATTGAATGGCTTGTTATCAAATGGTCCACGCCCAGCTAAAGCACTGGCATTCAAATCATTAGACGGACGAACCACTCTATCAGCACGAAGTACCCTGGAGAACACTTCTTCAAGAGATGGAAGCTCTTGACTAGCAAGAATTCGAGATTGAATGGTCTCATACGAAGGATCAAGAGCTTCAAAAAACTAATGATGGCCTGTAGTTCCATATTCTTAATTCGTGTCTGAAGATCCGCCTGTAGAGATATGAGTACTTTCATTTCTTCATATAACCTCTTGAAGTCTAAAAAGAAATCCTTTAATGAACGTCCCTGTTGTTGAGAACGATAAAAACCTTTACAAACTTCATGGATCCGAGTAATATTACCTTTACCGGAAAACATAAACTCAAGATAATTCATGAGTTCTTTGACCGTGTTGCAGTGACTAACAGAAGATAGAATTTGTGGTTCAATCGAGTTTCTAATTGGAAAGAAAATACGAGCATCGGCCCTTGACCAGGCCAAACTCTTATCATCATCACCAGAAAGGGGGTCTTGAGTTAAGTGGATTTCCTTTTCAATGCCCAAAAGATATAGCTTGACAGTTTTGTTCCAGTCACTATAATTTGTCCAATTCAATTTTGAATCGGTAATTTTAGCAGACATAGGTAACATATCAGATGGTTTAGATTCAACCATGTGGAATAGTCAACAACAATAGTGAGCAAAAATAAGCTTAAGGTACGTAAAGGAAGAGTGAGGTCACAGATGCTAATAATTCCTGAAATAATTAAAAGCAAGTCACATCCACGTAAGCCACAACACTCCAAAAATTAGAATCCCACGTTAACCAAAAATACTCTTTAGAGTATAATAACACCAAAACTGAACCAAAAGACAAATGGTGGAACTGAAATGTCTCAGAAAAAACACGAAGCTCCCTGGTTCTTCACAAAATCATAGAGAAGGCAAAAATTCAAAGTGAAAATCAGACCAGATGGGTACCAGGGATGGAACGGGGTTGGCAAGTTGATCAGAGCGCCATTGGGATCACCGGAAAAGCTTGCCGGAATCTTGCTCACGCGCCGGCGCGTGTCGTCGACGGTGGAGGGTGCAGCGGCGCGTGGATGCTCACCCCTGGTCGGAAATGGATGCCGCTTCAAGGTAGCACCAATTTTGAGCTTCTGAGTCAGATGGTGAGGCGCGTGTAGCTTAATAGGTTGCGGAGATGACAGATCTGAGACTTGGTGCACAGTGTGTTTGGAGTTGTGAACGAAAAGATGGAAAACGCTTGTGAAACAAAAAATCTGAACTGAGAACAAGGTATGGCTGTGGTACCATGTAAACTAAATATTCTTGAAATGTTATTTCCATTCATATCATTCGAATGAGGAGATTACAAGGTATGTATACACATATAAACAGAGACAAATCAAGCGTAATTGATGGAGTAGGTGAACCAATAATCAAAGATCATCTACCACCGACTATCTTCTTCAACAATGTCATGCTATCTATGTTCACATGAAACTTCTAACAATCTATGTTCACATTCTAACAAATTTGTTAAATGGGAAAGTTTTTTCTTGCTTATATTAATGCTACCAATATGTGGGGCCATGGCATAGCTAAGTACGAGTGCATATTGTACGGGATAAGTTTGGATGCTATGCTAGACTGATATATCAAATTTAAAATAATAATTTATTAACTATCTTTTTTAAAAAAATAACTTTTATTTAAAAATTATCATTTGGAAGTTTTTAATCTAGACTATCTAAATCTACCATCCTTAAATAAGAGTTCATTGTTACGTGTGTAGATGATCAATTAATTAGTGTAAATATATACTATCGTAATCAAGTAATATAGAATTGAATAGAGTATCGTTCTCATGAGGATTTATCACTAAGTACCAAAATGGGTAATTTTAATTCTATTTAGTCGATTGATTAGTTGGTGTTTGAGAGAATAAAATAAAATGATTAAATATGAGTGTAAATAATATGGAAGAAAATATGAGAAAAAACCCTAGGGATTAGATTTCACTTAACAAATTCCAGATTGAATCACTTATCTATTCTAGCCCAATTTATTCCACATGATTGATAGTCGAGTTTCCCTAATTTAATTACTAGCTTCTTCCAAGGTCAACCAATTCTATAATTAATTGTTAATCCAATATATTCCTATATGAATTTAAGCAATTAATTATGCATTAAGATTTATGGAACTCAGTAAAACTACACAACTCATATGAATATATTCCTATTTTATATGTAAGTCATGGTTTAATTATAGGATCTACACACATGTATCTCCTTCCGGTCTCAACATGCGTATTGAAATCATTCAAAAGATGACCAATCAAATGGAAGCATTAAGAACAATAATTAAAACTCAATCATGAAGGAGAAATTAAAACTAGATTTAATAAGTTGAGATTCAATCCGTCATTAGTAAGCTACGTCATCACCGTAGGAAAATAAAAATTTAGCTCATGATAAAATTAAAAACAAAACCAAAATGAATTGACATTATATAAAACTACAATAAAATCCTCATAAATACTGCATAAACTTGAATATTAAATTCTCAAACATAAATATACAACAAAAAGATGAATGAAAAATGGAAAAATCTAGCCATCCCTTTAGGAGGTAAAACCTTCCATGTAGGTGGCATGCAAAAAGTAATACAATCCTAAATCTTCCATGTAGGAGGCATGCAAAAAGCAATACAATACATAAAATTAAATCTAGAAAATAACACAATTTATTTAGAATTGTCTGAGAAAATATTTCTCCATGTCAGAGAAATATCTCCATGCCTTCCAGTCTCTACGCCTGATGCTCGTATTTATAGGCAGTGAGCGAACAGTTGAATGTCCTTTCACTACTACAGAATTATGATATAACCACCCCAATAGACGTCCCAATTTTAAAATTGGGTGGTTAAAAAGGAAGACGGTGGCATTTTCGTAATTATGTGTACATAGGAAAACTCTTAGACGTCCCAAATTTGAATTTGGGACGCCTAAAGATTTCCATTGGCGCCAAAAAAATAAATTAAAAAAATTTAACTTACTTTAGGCGTCCCAAATGGGTTTGGGACGCCTAAAGTATTGACTTTAGGCGTCCCAAATCCCATTTGGGAGGCCTAAAGTAGAGACTTTAGGCGTCCCAAATGGGATTTGGGACGCCTAAAGTCACATTTTAGGCGTCACACTTTAGGCGTCCCAAATCCCATTTGGGAGGCCTAAAGTCTCTACTTTAGGCCTCCCAAATGGGATTTGGGACTCCTAAAGTCATGTCAGAAATTCTGACATGCGTGAGACTTTTTTTCCCCTTTTCTTCATTCCCATGTCAGAAACCCATACTTCTTTTTCCATCTTTCCCATCCCCATGACTTCTCTTCCCTTTTTTCTGCATTTCCTTTTTTCTTTCATTCCCGTGACTTCGTCTTCCTCAATCTTCTTCCCCTCTTTCTTTTCTTCATTCCCTTTTCCTTCACCTCCTTCCATTCTCATAACACCTTCTTTGCTCTTACCCTCCGGCGTACACCTCCTCCACCTTTTTTGCTCGCTCCACCCTCCGGCGTACACCTCCCACTCTCTTTGTTGCTTTCAGCCTCCGGCGTACATCTCCTCTCCACTGTGTATACACAACTCCTCCAACATCTTCTCTCCACCTTGGAAGCACACAGACATTGTTGGCTGCCCTCTCCCCTGGTTTTATCAGGTTTGTTTTTATTTAAATATAAATTTACATGAAGAATTAAGTTAAACTTGCAATATGAAATTATTATAATGCTTTCAATTTATTTACATGATTCTAGTTATTGGAGTGTTTTTCCCTTGATTGTTTTTTTTTTTGCCAGAATCATAAACTAGTTGTTAGTAGTTATGCAATACTAATAATGTTTTTGTTTTATACGTTTGGAGCTTGGAAATCGAGGAAAATACATATGTATATTTATTTTGATGAAATGAACAACAATTAGTTTGTAGTTGTGTGGTGACAAATATTTTGACACTTTCTAATTGTTGTTATACATATATGATATTAGGTTGTATGAGTTGTTGTTATTATACATATATATATATAATAAAAAGATTGCAGTGCTAGAAATTCTTACCATTTCGTAAGGGACATTTTTTGGTTTATGAATCCATCTTCAATTCTGTTTCTGCAATTTTAATTTGCTGGGTAATGAAGAATATAAATAATTATTTTTAAAAAAATAAAACTTTTTAATGTCCTAAATTAAGAATTTGGGAGGTCTAAAGTTCCCCAGTGGAGGACTTTAGGCGTCCCAAATCTCAATTTGGGACGCCTAAAGTCCTCCACTGGGGGACTTTAGACCTCCCAAATTGAGATTTGGGATGCCTAAAGTCCCCCCGTGGAGGACTTTAGGCGTCCCAAATCTCAATTTGGGACGTCTAAAGTCCTGACTTTAGACATCCCAACTTTTTTGGGACGTCTTTTCTTAAAATATACTACGCCCCATACATAGACGTCCCTTAGTTTTTGGACGTTAAAAGTGCCAAAATAGGGACGTTAAAACCCCTTTTTGTAGTAGTGTTTTTTCCACGATGCTATAGTGCCATGTCATTTTTTTTCCACGATGCTACAGTAGTGAACAGTATCATGTCGGCATATTTACGCGTGTTTCCGTGACTGCTACAGTGTTTTGTCGCCTGCTACAATGATTCCATCTGCTATAGTAACGGTCTGTTACAGTGATTCCGTCATGGATAGTGAACATTGAATAGTGACGACCATATCATTTTTTTCCAGCTGCGCCTCTGTTTTGTTTCAATCTTGTGGGTTTGTTTTTAGGTCTCCTTGTTTCTCTTTTCTCCTTAATATGGTGTACATGGCTATCAAAAGAAAAGCAAGGAAATATTTATCAATTATACCCAAATTAATTACATTAAGCTCAAATATTGTCCACAAAATTATCATATAAGGGAAAATAAATATGCAAATATTTTTCATATCACTCATTCAAAGTGCAAATTATGCTTAGAATGAGATCTAATATCAAGGATATGAGATAGTAATTTCTATTTTATAAGGAAATACTAATAATTTCTTGTTTCCATGACTATCTACGGATACCTTTTAACTAATTCTTATGCATATATAATAAAGACGTTGATTTCTCCCTTGATATATAAATACATAAAGAACTTTCGGGTATTTGCATAGAAATTCAGAAACAGTATTACAGAAGTTGAGATTATTCTTCCAGGCAATTTAGTATGAATTAAGTATTCGGGTCATCAACGACGTAGACATGGGGAGCAGTTTTTCCGTTGGAGATGATAATAAGACAGAGAAACGAGAAACAAAGGCTCAAGCTGATGCCCACAAAACTATGAAAGCTCAACCACCTAGCACCCCGCCGTCGTGGCAGCAACAGTGACACGATCTTCATGTCCGGTGCTGCAGTTTCTGTGATGTACTCAAGTGGTGGTTGCGGTGGAGGTGGAGGAGGAGGTTGTGGTGGCGGTGGATATGGATGCGTTCATGGATAATCCATTTCAACCACTTTATAAATGAGTTATTTTCATTTTTTTTTAAGTTGAGAAATTTAAAAGGTAGACAAAATTCTATGTAAATGAGCTTGGTCAGGTTATATACGTTGGGCGCTTGCTGCGAAGACATGAGCAGAATTCTTCTGCAGAGACTCTTTTTATTTGGTTTCCTTCCCCTTTATTTTCGTTTTTTTTTTTGGAGACCAACTAAGTCATGCAAATCGAAATTAGATTACAATTACATAAAACAAAGTGCTGATATTAAGGGATATACAGAGGCGTACAAACTCAGGGTATAACCCATGGCAATTACTATGAAGAAGATATAGATAATGAACACTTCTTTGTTAATTGTTAATAGGGTTAAGATCCAATTTTATTCCACAAGTTATAAAAAAAGAGTAATGTTGCCCGGAAAGTTTTTTTAAGAGCAATATCACTCAAAAAGTTACCAAATCGTAACAATTTTGCCCTATCTATTATCCATATTAAGTTTAATCATTACTTGATCAAATATGTTGAGCAAATAATCTAGGTGTCATCCATATCATAAGAGCAATGTTGTTTCGGAAATTTCTAAATCGTAGCAATTTCATCACAGCTGTTATCTAAGTCAAATTTCCTTATTAGCTGGTGAAATATGCTTATCTAACAAGTTCATTTGTCATCATTTGCTTCATTTTTGTCAAAGAGGTACCTCTCTACTCGGCGCTGTTGGGGTACCAAAACAAAGGATTTCCAATGGTTTTTTTCTTAGTAATCTTGCTCAATGTGTCTTGCATTTAGTAATTGAAGCTTTTAACTTGAACTCTTTCTCCATCTGCGGCTTCTTCTTTAATGTCGTTTATACTGCTAACTCAATATATTTGATTAATTAACTATCAAATTAACATTTATAACAGTCAGAGCGATATTGCTACAATTTGGAAACTTCTACAGCAATATTGAACCCAAAAAATATATGGGGAAACATTACTCTTGAGCGAAAACTTCAGAGACAAATTTGCATATTAAAAAAATGACATAGATGACATGTGTACTTGTCATCTTAATATATTTGATCAACTAATGTTAAACTTAACATGGATAACAATCAAGGCAAAATTACTACGATTTGAGAACTTTCGGAGCGACATTGCTTCTTAAAAAACTTTTGTGGCAACATTGCTCTTTTTGTCAACTTTTGAGATAAAATTAAACCTTGAGTCTTTGTTATTATACTATAAGTTTGATTTTATTGCCAAGTTGAGATACTTTTATAAATATACAATTGAAAAACTATAGAGGTAGTGTGCCATATAAAATTAATTATGAGTGGAACATAATTGTTAACATTATTAAGTTTATTCATCCATAGAGGTGTCTACATTTAGTGCCTTGAAGATTTGAACATAATTATTTCTAATAGGATAATATATGTGCCTATCAAAAGAAAAATAATTTCCTTTTTTTTCCTGTGTCTATATATGCTATGATACTTTTTGTCTAATTCTTGTGCATATATAATAAAAAGGTTCACCGTAATTTCACCCGAAAAACTAAAAGAGGGTGCGTAATTCATACTCCAATATAAAGAACTTCCATGAAATGCTATGGAAATTCAGAAAGATTAGTATAGAAGTTGAGATAATTCTTCTGTGCAATTTATTATGAACTAAGTATCAAGGTCAACGTCGTCGTCCGGTACAGTACTTTAAATCGGATTCATTATATATATAAGGAGACATATATAGATTATATCACATTCAACATTCTATTCATTACACAAAGCCATGGGGTGCAGTTTTTCCGTAGATGATAAGGCGAAGAAGCATAAAACAAAGGCTCAAGCTGCCCATAAAACTAAGAAACAGGCTCAACCAAAGGCACGTCGCCGTCGACAACCGCGTCACGGATATAAAACTGGAGGCGGCAACGGTGACATGATCTTCATGACGGGTGCCGGAGCTTCTGTGATGTATGCAGGTGGTGGTGGTGGTTGTGGAGGCGGCGGAGGAGGCTGTGGTGGCGGTGGATGTTAATTCTGATGCGTGCGTACGCATGGATAAATCCATTTCAACTGTTTAATTGATCGATGAGCTATTCTGAAAGTGTACGTTTTCAATTGTTTTTCTGTAAGAGAAAAATTTTAATAAGTAGGCAAATTCTATGTAAATGAGCTTCGTTGCTGCGAAGACATGAGCAGAATTTTTCAGAATCTTATGCAGAGACAATTGTATTTGGTTTCCTTCCTCTTTTCTGATTTTTTTTTTTTTTTTTTGGTTTTTTGGAGACCAAATGCCTCATGGAAATCAAAATTATTAAGGGGGAAATGAAAGGAACGAAGGTGGCCAGTTACAAGTTCATAGAACAAAGTACTGAGATAATAAGGAAAATACAGAGACTCAGAGACGGACAAATAATTCAGATTAACCCAAGGCCATTATTATTTATTATAAAGAAGATATGGATAATACATCACTTGGTTTTTATTTATTAGTACACTTGTTGGCTAATTATTAATTAATATATTAGTTTTCTTTGCCAAGTTGAGATAGTGAGATGATGCATATATGAATATAAAAGTGGATAACCATAGACTACCTTTAATAGGTGGTGGGCCGTATACACAAACTAGTTGAGGATAACGTTAAATAATTATGAGTGCAACAAGGAGTCGTTAATTTAATTTTTTTATTTCTAATGTATTACGATCCTATATAATTTTTTTCTTGAAATTGAATCCCTTCGCCGTTTCTATATCTATTTTTACAAATTTCGTACAATTTCAAAGTTCATGTGTATTAAAATCATGACTACTAAAGTATAATGAGAGGACATTTTGTGCTCATCATCCATCTACATCGTTAGATTAATTTTAAATGATTAAATTTGATTTAATTAAATTTTTATATTTTTAAATAATTTTTTATTTTGATATATGTCAAATTTAAAATAAAGATAATTTTATAACTATCAATTCTCATAAATATAAATTTTTCATTTAAAAAATCAAAAATTAAAAATTTTAAATTTGGATTATTGATATTAAATTTAAATGGTTAAGATCTAATCAAGTGACAAAAAATTTGGTGCGAATAGGAACATAAAGTATAACTTAAAAACAATTGACTATTAATAGCAGAAATTATATAACCTGTTTTGGGACAAAACACATTATAACTTTTATTTGGCCCAGCAAAACACATTATATAACATAAACGCATATAGAAGTAGAGATATAATTTTCTTGGAGAAATAATAGAATTGGAAGTGTTCAAGACGCGCTAGAATAAAAGTCAACATAATATTCTTGCACGCACTACACGCAATGCAAGTCATGGCCAAAATCGCTGACCGAATCAAAGTCGTGGTCAACATAATATATCGGTCATAAACTTAATATTGTTAACTTGTCAAGTAACTTCCAACGACTCCCTATCAGTAATCAAATTAAAGACGAAAAAAAAAATAAATAAAATTTGAATAATTAAATTAATACTATAAAAGCAATATTCACGTATAGATATCTGAGATTGAGCAAATAAGGTTGTGAAGGAGGCAGGTTTCGTGGTGTTGATTGTTGTATGGGTAGCTGTGTTGCTTATTCGCGTTTGCTCTGTTACTTGGAGTGTGGTACAGAGAGCCGACTACGTCAAGCGACGGTGTTGGAATTGATCTCCACCATCACCGCCATTCTCATGGTGGAGGAGGAGGTGCTGGTGCAGGATGTGATGGTGGCCGCGGCGGCGGTTGTTAGACAAACTCGATCTATCATCACAACGAACTCAAGGCGCAATTTTATGTTGTGGATGGTTGTTAGTTTTAAGACACCTAAAAATCCTTGTGGTGTCCTCTTTCAGTAAACATATAAGACATCATTTCTTAAGTATCATGTCAAAAAATACAAGCCAATTTTTATTATTTATGAATGGGTATTTTACTATTTTTCACCTCTTTCTTCTTTCTTTACTTTTATCAGAGGTAA
Organism: Inga laurina; assembly: GCA_963855925.1. Lineage (NCBI taxonomy): Eukaryota > Viridiplantae > Streptophyta > Magnoliopsida > Fabales > Fabaceae > Inga > Inga laurina. The sequence goes on from OY979705.1 coordinate 5,681,386, forward strand.
AATTGTAATACTCTTATTTGTTATTTTGAAATTAGATTTATAATAAGTATCTAAACTTTTTTTTACAAACTAAACTTATAAATAAGATCAAAGTGAGACATACTTATCATCATAAGAAGCTGTTTCTGACATTTTGATGTATTACTAAAAAAAGTTGTCATCTTATTATAATGAACAAAAAAATCGAAAGATTTCAAATCTGTCCTTTATTAATGAAATGAATATCAAAACTCCCTTCGCAATTTACAAGATCACTCATTATAATTTTGAGAAGGCAAAATGAAAAATCATTATATTCTTTTTCATCTTACAAAAAAAAAAAATCAGGAACGGATCCAGAGGAAGTTTACTGATGCAATTTTTTTTTATTAATTAATATTTTATATTAAATATTTATTGTTGTTCATATAAAACAAATCAAGAGTTTGCTCATCCATGATCATAACGGAAGTGGCTATAACAAGCACATGTTAAATATAAAACTATAGGCTCTGCTAGCATCTGTTCCCCCCCCCCCCCCCCCCAAATTTATAAGAACATGTTAGATAAGAACTTTGAGTCTGCTTATATAATCAATGAGATTTCTAACTAACATTATTTTTAAGTAATCATGTGTCTCTAACATGACCAAAAATTCATTATGCACAATTTTTTTAACTTTAAGCCACTCCACATGCCCAAGAAATTAAAATTGAAGCATGTCCGTTTCAATGTGTCTCCAAATTCATTAAGATATTACTCCCTCCTTTTTTTTTTTTAAATAAAAAAAAACAACCACATGTACTTCTTATTCCTATTTATAAGAAACATTTAAGAGAATATTTAAATTTTTTTTTATCGTTCCTCGTCTATCTCTTATCAATTTGGTTAACCAAATTAAATATTTTAACTTGGTTATTCTCTCACTTTCATATTTGCAGCGCTGGTCTATATTAACCTTTATAAAGGGGACTTTTTTTGTTTGGTGCATAAAGGTGACTTTTTATCTCAAGTAACTTTTGCAAACTAAAATGGTGGTAAAAACTAAAAAATCATTTTCAAAAAAATCAAAAGTAAAGTAAAGACAAAGGTAATAGATAAAAAAAGATGTTTCAACTTCAATATAGCATTTAAGAAAAGTTCATTTGTCTGGCCACTATGTGAACACCATTTTTCATCAAACTAGGTTTTTCTTATCCCCAACCGATTTTTAGTCTTCTCAATAAACATGCCCTTAGCATCTAAACATACCATCACCTTCTCAAAGTAGCATACAGTAGAAATCTAAATAGTAATTTATTCCATTAAATAAAGCAGCCTAGGTAGTCACATGAGTATAACTTGGAGAGCTTTAATTAATTTGAATGGCTTCTAAGCCTCTTGACATAGTAGCACATATCACCATTTCTTGAAGCCGAACATAATCCTTATACGTAATGCTCTTAAACAATGGCTTTTCCTTCTCCAGTAACTCTGCTACAGGTCCCATTTCTTTATCCACTTCTGGTCCATCAACTGCTACCACACTCACTCTCGTCTCTTTCTCATTCACAACAGCTCTGTGCCAAACACTCTTATACCTCCCATTACTCACAACCTATCACCAAAAAGGTCAGATCAATTTATAACCATTCAGAACACAAAACTTCATAGTTTTTTTTATGGACTAAAAGTTAAAGTGATCACCTCAAGTTGATCGCCACCGTTGACAATTAAGGAATTAGGAGGTGGATTAACATTAGCCCATTTTCCATCGTGCTTCAATTGAAGGCCATTGATTCTGTTTTAGATGAGGATATTCAAGAAGCCATTATCAGTATGAGGAGGTATTCCCAGAGCTAGTTCAGGTAGAGGACATGGAGGGTAAAGGTTTATTTGGAATTTCCGGTAGCCATAATCAAAACCTGAGTGCTCAATAATGGCGTCAGGTTTTAATCCTAAACTCTCTGATATTCCCTGAAGCAAAGTCCTCGACACGGCTCTTACTGCCTTACTATACTCCAGAGCAATCTCTCAATAAGAAAAAACAAAAAACCGGAGAAGTTCAATATATGAGATAAAGAAAATGGAAGAGGGTGTTGATTACGTTGAACACATACTTGAAACCAGATGGTTTCTGAGGAAAATTGAATTGGTTGTGAAAGTTGAAAACTTTTAGATGATCTCTCCAGTAATGGATATTCTCTCCTACTCCTCGACATTTGGCACTAGTGCCAAACTTGATGGGTGGGATCAGGTCGTCACTGTAAAATTCTTTCTTTTCCTCCAGAGGTAGATTATGAAACTCGATGGACTTGTTCAGAACATCTTCCATCAGATTCTCTGAAATCGCATGATTTGTGATCTGAAACATCATACAACCAGATAAACTAAGGCATAAAGAATAAAAGAATTTTCATTTTTTGATATCATAAGAACACTCGTTGGGTAAAAGCTCTGTAATTTTGTGATCTGAAACATCACACACTCAGATCAAAAATTGCATTTTTGCGATCATAAGAGGACAAATAAACAACCCATTAGATGCTGTTTCCATTTCTTTCAAAGCTTGATAATTTTGAAGCTCAAAGTAGATTCAACAGTGAAAACTATCAAGTACTCTGTTTTGATGATGTAGGAACAGAGTAAGGAAAAAGGATGAGACACTACGATGAAGAAGCCCCAATGTTGGCAGGCTTGGCCGAGTTGGCGAACGGCGGCGGCGTGGACTTCAGGATCGGCGGAGGTGAGGAGGGAGAAATCGATGACGGGGAGAAGAGTGGCCAGCTCATCCGCCACGTCATCACGACCTTCAGAAGCAGTGAGAGTATGATAGTAGGAAGGGATGACTCCGTTTGATTCCGACAAGGCTTTCACGCTTAAGACACCCGAACCGGAAGCCATGGAAGAGGATTATGATTGAAACCAGGATGTGGGGGCGAACAAAAACAGAGGGTATGAAACTTTGATTGAAATAAATATAAATAATAATAAAATATATGAGGAGTTATATCCAGGTGTCGTACCATTTTGTGCACAGTTTTTAGTGTAATGCATGCATGCCAAGTTGATTATTGTCTGTCCCCAATTCAAATGGCTTCCTCATATCGCCCAAGAAAAAAATTTCAAATGGCTTCCTTCTCTACTTATTATAAGAAGCTATTTATGATATTTTTGTGTTTAGAAAAAAAAAATTGGTACTATTGTAACCTTATTTAGGGAAAATCCTTAAAAAAGAACTTCAAAATCATAGAAAGATATAAAAGTATTCCGAATTTGCATAATTTTGTAATGTTAGTGTCTGAACTAAAATTTATAAATTTAAAGGAAATGACTAATTTACTCTTATTTTTTTAAAAAAAAAAAGTAATTGCCCCCACTCTGGGGCCCACTTGCTGACAACTGGCCTCCAACCGAATCTCCAATGAGAATATTCTCAGAATATTCCCTTACTGTTGGAAATATTCTCTTGAAATATTCTAGGGAATATTATTTTGTGCACAGTTTTTAGTGTAATGCATGCATGCCAAGTTGATTATTGTCTGTCCCCAATTCAAATGGCTTCCTCATATCGCCCAAGAAAAAAATTTCAAATGGCTTCCTTCTCTACTTATTATAAGAAGCTATTTATGATATTTTTGTGTTTAGAAAAAAAAAATTGGTACTATTGTAACCTTATTTAGGGAAAATCCTTAAAAAAGAACTTCAAAATCATAAAAAGATATAAAAGTATTCCGAATTTGCATAATTTTGTAATGTTAGTGTCTGAACTAAAATTTATAAATTTAAAGGAAATGACTAATTTACTCTTATTTTTTAAAAAAAAAAAAGTAATTGCCCCCACTCTGGGGCCCACTTGCTGACAACTGGCCTCCAACCGAATCTCCAATGAGAATATTCTCAGAATATTCCCTTACTGTTGGAAATATTCTCTTGAAATATTCTAGGGAATATTCCAAATATTCCCTTAAGAATATTTTTTCCCACAATGGTTAGGGTGAAGTTTGAACCCCACCACTTTGATGGCATAAAAAATGTCTTACCATTGAGCTACAAAAACCTTTTAATATAAATAAGGCAAAAAAAAAAAAAGATTAACCTTAGATCTTTAATCAAGCCAACGAACAAATTTAGATAAGAAATTAGCAAATTAAGATAAGAAATTCACAGGTTTAGATAAGAAATTCACAATTTTCGTTTTTTAAGTAAAAAATTCACTTACTCTTTCAGATTATTTACAAGTTTAGATAAAGAATTGACAAGTTGAGATAAGGAATTCACAACTTTTATTTAAGTCAAAAATTTACTTACACTCTTAAACCATTCACAAGTTTAGATAAATAATTCTCAAGTTCATATAAGGAATTGACAACTTGAGATAAGGAATTGACAAGTTCAGATAAGGAAATGTGAAGTTGAGGTGAAGAATTGTGAAGTTGGGAATTCCTCATTTGAAATAGTCAATTCATTATCTCAAGTTGTTAATTCCTGATATAAAGTTGGAAATTCTTTATCTAAGCTTGTGAATGACTTGAGAACGTAAGTAAATTTTTGACTTAAACAAAAGTTACGAATTTCTTATATGAACTTATCAATTACTCATCTTAACTTGGGAATTCTTTATATAAACTAGTGAATGGTTTGAGAGAGTAAGTGAAGTTTTTATTTAAAAAACGAAAGTTGCAAAATCCTTATATGAACTTGTGAATTTATTATCACAATTTGTCAATTCCTTATCTAAACTTGTTGGTGCGCTTGATTAAAGATCAAAAGTTACTATATATATATATATATATATTGCCTTATCTATGTTAAAGGGCTTTGATGGCTCAATGGTTAGGCACTTTTTTGTGCCACCAATGAGCCACCAGAGTGGTGGGGGTTCAAACCATTTGGGAGGGAATATTCCAATTCCCTTGGAAAATATTCCACCAGAGCTCTGGCGCTTGGAGGTAATTACTTTTTTAATTAAAAAAATAAGTAAGAGCAAATTGGTCATTTCCTTTGAATTTGTAAATTCCAGTTCAGGCACTAACACCTCTATGAGATTAAGCAAATTCGGAACACCTTTCTATCTTGTTATGATTTTGGAGTTTTTTTTAGGAATTTTCCCTCCTATTTATAAGTCATTTTAGCATATTTCATACAGATAAAAAAAAATCTTAAATTTTATTAACACTATCTCAAAACATCAACTATTTTCCAATTTTTCTTATATTTAATTCCACACTTTCCAAGAAATAACAATCTACACAATGATAAATAAAGGGTAAATTGTATTACATTTGGCCCATAATATAAGGCGCTTCTAGAAGAATAGATAATAAAAAATATAAGTAACTTGTAAGATAATTAATACACATTTTTCAGTTTTCTCCTTGTAATTAATGCTCATATTTAGTTTTTCCCAATCATTAAATTTTTAAACACATTTTCCAATAAGGGTAAAAGTGCAGAAAATCAATTTGAAATATATTTAATAAGTCAACTGTGTTAGATCTCACATGTTTTGATGATAATAAAGAATGGTATAAAAAAGATTTGATAAACAAATAAGTTTGAACAAAGTAATAACAGAGCAATTCATCACTTGAAGTAAGCACTGGAGTAATGAAGAAAGGCCAAGAGAAAAAGCTGAGAAACTTGATCACTAGAAAAATTTGTAAAGGGTTACTCGAGTAAGTACTCGAGTAATGGAATAGAAACTTGAAGTAACTAGAGTCAACCTTCAAGTAACCTGCCAATGATACTCGAGTAAGTACTCGAGTAATAAGCTATAAGACTTCAAGTTACTCTCGGCCTGCCAACGTTACTCGAGTGACTACTTGAGTAATCAGGTAAATCACTTGTAGTTGCTCTCGGCCTGCCAACGTTACTCGAGTGGATACTCGAGTAACCAGGTAAAAAACTTCCAGTTGCTCTCGGCTTGCCAATGATACTCAAGTATGTACTCAAGTCCCCTTTTTCAAGAAATATGTTGCTCTCGGCATTTTCAATCCTGCCAATGTTACTCGAGGAGCTACTCGAGTAACTCACTGTATTAAGCAAAACTTGAAGGTAATACGCGAATAACATGAAATGTTTTTCTCACACTTCATTCGAGGTGCTAATCCAGTATGCAGAGTTATTTAGAAGAGAACTTCAAGTCCCTACCCGAGTAAGCTATGCAGAAAATTTATGTTGACTCAAGTAAGTACTCGAGTAACAAGGTAATCAAACTTGAAGTGCTCTCGGCCCTGAAATCCTGCCAACATTACTGGAGTGAAGCATCGAGTAACCTAAAGTTCACTTGAGAGTTTACTCGAGTTGCTACTCGAGTAACTTATGAAGTAAAGTGTACCATATCCGAGTAACTACCCGAGTAAACAGGTATTTCCAAAGGTTTGAAATTTTATTTACTCCTTGCACTACCCGAGTAATGTAATGTTCATTTATTAACTTACAGTTTTTCATTACTCTCACGATGATACTCGAGTAAACTTAATCAATACTTGAGTAACTACTCGAGTATGCAAGTCCAGAAATTCAGAAATCATTCCAACGTTCATTGATTTTTTTCCTATGTGATTAACCTTTCATTATATTACCAAGATAATTGATCTTAAAATTATCATGCAACAACTTCTTAGTTCTAGAAATAGCTATTTCTAAATTCCCGATTATTAGCGAATCATCTACATAGACTAAAATTAACACAATATCATCAACATTTCTAAATATGAATAACAAGTAATCATTTTTACTTTGTTAGAAACCCTTGTAACAAATGCTTCTGACAGTTTCTGATTCCACTGCCTTATGGCTTGTTTCAAGCCATAAAGAGATTTATTTAATCTACAAACCATACGCTCACCCTTACACATATATCCTTGAGGTATACTCATATATACCTCTTCATCAAGGTCTCCTTGTAAAAAGGCATTACTCACATTCATTTGGTAGATATTCCAACTATTAACAGCAGCCAATTTCATAACTACTCTATTTTTATAATGAAAGGTCTCATGATAGCCAATTCCCTCTCATTGACTGTATCCCTTTACAACAAGTCTAGCCTTATAACTATCAATGCTTCCATCAGAGTTATACTTTACCTTGAAGACCAATTTACATCCTATGGGCTTCCTATCCTTAGTTAGCTCCACAACTGTCCATGTATGATTTACTTCAAGCGTGTCCATCTCTACTTGCATTGCCTTAATCCATTTTGCACTCTTAATTGCTTCATGATAGCTGGATGGTTTTGTAATAGAATCTATAGAGCACAGGAAACACATATGTTTGGCAGAAACATTATCATAAGATAAATGCACTTACTCTTTTTACCTTGGGAAAGTTAGGATGTAAGCATGGAACAAACAAAATCATTGAACCATATTGGGGGTCTTCTTTCTCTCACAGGCCTAGTTTGGCTTGACTCAATAGACTCGTCAGTCCTGCTGGAATCAAAGGTTGGGTCCAATCTAACTTGTTCATTAGACTTAGAATGAGTTAATTATGACTCTTTGTCAGACGGTTCTGATTGTGACTTAGGAAAAGTTGATTGTACCTCTTTGTCACACGATTAGGATTGATCTATTAAGTCAAACCAAAACATGTTTTTACCTTCACAATGTGCTCCCCCTTCATACAACTAAAAACACGTAATAAATTCAAGGTAGGTGCAGAACCATATACCTTCTCATATGGGCTCTTATAGTCTAAGATTTTGGAGGGCAATCTGTTTAATAAATGAGTAGCCATCTTAACTGTTGCCCCCAGTACTCTATTGGGATATTACTTTGTAAAATTAATGCTCTTGTTATTTGCATGATGGTTCTGTGTTTCCTCTTTACAACTCTATTCTGTTCTGGAGTATAGGGACAACTAGTTTCATGAATTATTCCTTTTTCATTGAAAAATTGTGTAGACTCATGACTTACAAATTCATTTTCATTATAGCTTCTAATTCGTTTAATTTTAGTAGAAAATTGAGTTTTGACATAGGCGTAAAAATTCTTAATGTGCATCAAAGATTCAGATTTAGATCTCATAAGAAATACCCAAGTAGCCCTGGAAAAATCATCAACAATGATCAAGAAATATTGAAAAACTTGATGTGTTGGGGCTTATAGGGACCCTATACATCAACATGTAGTAATTCAAAACATTATTGAGTCTTTATAACTTGAAGTAAAGGGAAACTTGGTCTGTTTTGCCTGAATACCTATTTCACAGGATTCTAACAAATCAATATGCTTTACATCAACAATATGCAAATGCTTTATAATGGAGAGTGGCGTATGACCAACTCTCCTATGCCACATACAAAATTCACTATCATGTTGAACTTTATTTCTACTTTGAACTACATTGGCAGTGTCACATTTCTTTGAAATTAACATGTATAATCCACCAATTTGTTTACCAATCATCTTCATCCTCACACCATGAAGGCCATGCATTAAACAGAGTTTAAGGTAGAAGGATATAGAGCAATTATGTTCTTTAATTACCTTAAAAATTGATATCATATTAAATTGAAGCAAGGGAGCATATAGTACATCATTTAAGGTTACTCCTTCTGTTAGTTTAACAGACCCTATATGAGTAACAGGGACTCGTCTACCATCTAGTATTCTTATGAACTTGATAGGTCTATTATAAGTCCTATGACTATCTAATAAAGCCAAATCCCCAACCATATGGGTTGTGGCTCTAGAGTCCTGAATCCAGTTTATATCAAAAGACATATAATCAAGGGGAATAGCCAAACCTATACCGGTTAAAGCGCGTACGGTGGGCTTAATTGAGTGCTTTAACATTTGTAGGATTTGATCATATTGTTCCTTTATGAATATTAGAGGTGTAGTGCTGGCATTGTTCGTATGTGCCTCAACATCACTTAAAGACCTGATGCAGTGCTGTTCAGAGCTCTACTCTACTTGAGCTTCGGTCCTCTGAAGTTAGGTAGGTATCCCACTAACTCAAAGCAATTTTCCCCTAAATGCCCTCTTTTCGAATAGTGAGTGCATTCAACTCCATTGTCTCCGCGGCTTCTTCCTCTGCCGTGACTTTTTCCTTTTGCAATCATGGTGATGCCTTCTTTGGTGCGTTTTTGTCACCGTTTGCAAGAGTTTTCTGGGACTCGTCATGAAGGATCATCCCATATGTGTCATTTACAGAGGGCAAAGGTAGCATAAGTAGAATTTGGCTTCGTGATTGAGAATATAAGTCATTGAGGCCCATTAGAAATTGCAAAATCTTCTGCTATTGGATTGCTTCTGCATATGCCTTTGACGTTTCACAGGTACACATCGGAATAGCAAGAATGGCCGATTGTTCCTCCCATAACTCATTTAATTTGGAGTAGTATGAAGTGATAGAGCTTGAGCCATGACGGAGATAGTTTATTTCCCGGTGCAAAGCGAAAATTTGAGAACCTCATTTCTTATTGAATCTTTCCTTCAAATCCTTCCAAGCATGGTGTGTGTTCTTAAAGAAAATGATTCCGCTTGCTAAATCTCTGATGTCGAGTTTAATAACCAAGAAAGAACCACCGCGTCACACCATTCCCATTGATCTTGAAGTTCTTTCGGTTGAAACTCCTTTTTGCAACTTCCGTTGATTAAACCTAACTTGTGTTTTCCCTTCAAAGCAATCTTCAACGCTCGGCTCCACACGGTGTAATTATTAATGCCGATGAGGACGTGAGGGATTATGGTAGCTTCTTAGGTGTTCGACGGGTAGAGAAAAAGTGGGTGAGTGAACGATAGTGAATCGGCCGGTGATTTGGGTTCTCCCATAGTGAAACTAGGGGTGTTCAAATCCGGGACCGGGACCCACCACTCCCGGTCCGGTCCGGCATGAGGCCAGGATTGAGAATTTGTGACCGGTCCCGGTCCCAGAATAACCGTGACTATCTCGGGAATTCCCGGTTTGACACCAACACCTGATTTTTTTTTTTTTTGCATAAAGAAAATCTGGATTGAGGAGACTCTTTGGGCTTGTGATAATAAAAGGCTTGAGCCCAATAACATATTACAATACAAGCCATTACAGAAGCAAATATGATATGAGCCCAATTGAAGAATCAAAGTAAAAAAACATTTAAATGACTTTTTTTTAGTAAATCACTAAAAGCAAGAGCTCAACACTTCTTAGAGACACCAATAGTCTTGCCCCTACATCCACTTGTCCAGTAGTCTTGGTGTGCTGACCACAAACTCTAAGACCCCAATAGTGCCTCAAACCACGGTGGTTCCTGCATACACAAAGTTTCAGCTGTTACACTTTATCCATATGTTTCACCAACCAAAATGTAGTTCACAACCAAGTACAAAATCAAGAATCAATACAGTTTAGGAATTGAAGATATAAACAAATCAACCTCAAGGGTACATATAGCTTCAAGCCAATAATGCTCAACAATAGAATACAAAGTAGGTCATCTTTGATATACATAATGCTCCCACCAAATAAGTCACAATATTTGTGTAATTCATAATATGAAATTGAAGCTTCAGGGTAAATATAAATGCTTACAAAGTCAACCCCAATGGTACTGATATAGCTGTCAAGGTATGAATCATCTTGCTAAAAAAAAATACAATATTAACAAGTATTTCTTTCAATTCTCCACATGTGTGTAAAAAAGAGTTTAAAAATTAGATTATTATATGGCAACCTAAACCAATGTGTAAGAGCTATCACAGCTTTCAGCACTTAGAAGTAGAACATTGACTCCAAGACTCAAAAGAAATAATATATTATGGTTATCATTTTCACCATTTGCAAACCTTTCATTCTCTAATTCTTGAGCAGAGTTCAGCCTTTATAATACACAAAGGTCTTGGTTCCTAATTTTCTTCAGCCTTTCCACATCATCTCTCAACTTCATGTCCAAAGCATTTGTCAAATTAAACATGAATTAAACACAGCCAAGCAGAATTACAGATCATAGTCTTGAAAAAAAACCGCAGAACCTAAAATATTCATAGCCAAACATGAATTAAACACAACCAAGCAACAACCATTCATGTTTCTGAATATTTACAATGAATCACACAACAATGCAAGCCAAATATTTACAGAACAATGGTAAAAAGACACCTGATTATGAGTCCCTAATTATAAAAAGGTTAATAATTGCTGCCTAAGAACCTCATAAAAAGGTTAATATCAAATCAGGACAATCAAACAGATTTCTATTGAAATTCAATATTCATTTTTCTATAAAAGCACCTGATTATGAGTCCCTAATTATAAAATCTGACTCCATCGTTTTTTTTTTACTTTTGAATAGTCCAATATTGTATAGATTTATATTGAAATTACATAATCAAGCAATCTGTCATCAGTTTAAACAACCACATCAACAACGAAGATGCATCAGATTCAAGAAGTATCATTGAAGCAGATCCAATAATATTAAAATATGGATGGAAACTTCATTTTGATAAGATCTAAGTGAAGGGATGGGTCCAAAACAATGAAGATGCATCAAATTCAAGAAGCAAGATAAATTAGAGATTTGAGGGGATTTAGCAATACCTCTCAGCCATGACCGAGAAGGAGAAGCGGAGACCGAGAAGGAGAAGCCGAGATTGAGAATGCAACTTGCGAGAGGCCAAGAGCAAGAACGGAGAAGCCGAGACAAAGAATGCCGAGGCCAAGAGTGAGAACGGAGAAGCCGAGACTGAGAACGCCCGATGCCGACAGTGAGAACAGAGAAGCTGAGACTGAGAATGCAAGAGGCCGACAGCGAGAATAGAGAATCGGAGAGGCCGAGAGCGAGAGAACGAAGAACCCTAGCAGATAGCTCATCGTGATTGACCGACGAGACTCGAGACTGAGACCGTGAGACTGTGGTGACTGGTGACAAATGAAAGTGATCGACTCAACTCACTGAAGGTTCATTTTTTTGTCACAATTGTTCTGGCGTTCTCAATCACTCAATTGGGTTCTTTTTTTTTTTGTTACAATTATTTTTATTAGTTTTGGGCCAAGTTTAACCCATTAGAACAAGAACCCATTAAACATTAACATAACAAAAAAAAACTGTATGCATAAGATACCGGGACCGGGACCGAGAATCCTGAAGCCTTGACCGGATCCCGTCCTGGTCCCGGTATCTTCTACTCCCGGTCCCGGCTACTCCCGGTCTCGGTCCCGGTAAGGCCGGGATTTTTTAGTCCTTATCTTGCCGGGATCGAGCCGGGACTTCCGGGAGCGGGATCATATGGACACCCCTAAGTGAAACTGCTATTTACAAATCAACAAGGGTCTAGGGTTTCGTAGATTGAAGAAGATGAACTCATAATCTAGGGTTCTTTAGTTTGGAAAGATCAAGCCAAAATCAGGTTCTTGGCTTTCAACTTGGGTCTCTTGTTTTTCGAATCAAGTTTCTTGAATTTCTGTGGATTAATTGGATCCGACCCAGAGCTTTGGTAACATGTTGAATATCATAACCTGAAACCCAATTGAAAAATAACAGCACATGTGGGAATTGAATAATTTCTCATGAATTGAATAAAAACACATACAACTTGTGGTTAATTATTTATAAACCTGTGAGAATTAGACACAAACATAGGTTATTACTCATATGACCTTCATACCCTCACTAACCACTTATCAAATAACACCTGTCCTATTCTAACAAATAACAATTACAAATTTACATAATTGTCCTAAACATAAATCACAGAAATACCCTAACTTCAAAGACACCGGCGGTGGTGCGTCACATGAGAGGTTCAACTAAGAGTTCCGAGACTGCCCATAAAACTAAGAAACAATTCTTTCGTTGTGAAGGACGGCACTACCAAAAAAATTCTTCTCCAAGGACCAAGTCATAATAACCTATATCCAATCCATAGTTTACATCCTCCTCCTTTATCATCATCATCATCATCTATCTCAACTCATCTTAGTGTTCGAACCTCTCTAATTCAGTGGCATAATCATCTAGGACATCTAGCTACCATAATTGTCTAGCAAATTATCTCCTCCAACTCTCTTCCAGTCTCCAACACCTCGATCAACACTCATTGTTTAGCTTGTAGAGTCTCCAAGAGTCATCTATTACCATCACCTTCTTTACCACGTCGCTCTACTGCACCTTTAGAACTTATTTTCCGTGATGTTTGGGGACCATCACCCATTATCTCTGTAGATGGTTTTAGATATTATGTGTCCTTTGTTGATGATTTTTCTCATTTTGTTTGGTTTTTCCCACTTAGAATAAAAGATGAAGTTCATTCCACTTTTTTATATTTTCATAATCTTGTAGAAAATTTACTTAATAGAAAAATCAAATCCTTCCAATCTGATTGGGGTCTGGGGAGGAGAATTTCATACTCTTCATCATCTCTTTCCTTCTCTTGGCATTCATCATCATATTACTTGCCCTCACACACACACAAAACGGAATAGTGGAATGCTATCACCGATCAACGGTGGAAACCGGTCAGACCCTTCTCTCACATGCACAACTTGCCCAATCCTATTGGACCTATGCCTTTTCCACAGTAGTCTATCTTCTGAACAGACTTCCAAGCCTTTCTCTAAAATCACACAGCCCATTTGAAACACTTTTCAAGCAAAAGCTCGATTATAAATTTTTAAAAGTCTTCGGCTCTGCTTGTTGGCCTAACCTCGGACCATAAACTAAACATAAATTAGAACCACAATCCACCCTCTGCATCTTTCTTGGTTATAGCACTCATCACATGGCTATTCCATGTCTAAATCCTTTAACTGGACGTATTTATATATCCAGAGATGTCATTTTTGACGAGGCCCAATTCCCTTTCTCTAACCTTACTTCTCCTACTTCACAGGTCAATCCAAACATTCAAACTCTTCTTCCACTAAACACGCCTCACACACAAGCCCAAACCACTCATCTTTCCCTAACCCTAAGTTGCCCCACACACCAACTCCAACCTCACCACCTCCCGATACTTCTCTGTCTACTCCCTTATCATCTACTCTCGTTGCCTCTCCTTCCTCCTCGAGCACCTTATCACCTCCACCTATCCGATGGTCATAAGATCAAAAGCACACATCTCCAAACCCAAACACTTTACAGATGGGACTATTCCCTAGCCACCCCTTAAAGATCTAACAGCATCTGTCCCCCCATACCAACCTCTGATGTCGATGCCATCAAATCTCCACATTGGTGCACCGCCATGTCTGAGGAATTTTAGGCTTTCTTAGACACTAAAACATGGAGTTTAATCCCTCACAAGCCCTCTCACAATGTTATTGGATGCAAATAGATCTTTCGGGTTAAATACTCTCCCTCTGGGGACATCAATCGATTTAAAGTCCGCATTGTCGCCAAAGGATTTCACCAACAAGAAGGGCTTGATTTTTCAAAGACTTTCTCACCAGTTGTTAAGCCAACCACAATTCGCATCATCATCTCACTAGCTATCTCTCGTGGCTGGTCCTTAAGACAAATTGAAATCCAAAATGCCTTTCTCCATGGTTCCCTCAATGAAGATGTTTATATAATGAACCACCGGGATTCATTCATCCTGATTATCCCAATTTTGTGTGTGAGCTCAATTGCTCTCTCTTCGGACTCAAACAAGCACCAAAAGCCTGACTCTCCTGCTCAGCACTCGCCTTCTTCAACTAGGCTTTACAACACCAAGGTCTGATCGTTCTCTCTTTACTTTTAACTCACCCACGTGTCACCTATATATTCTTATCTACATGGATGATATTATTTTAATTGGCTCCTCTGATGATGCGATTAATGATCTCATTACAACTCTTGGTCATCCTTTCCTGTCAAAGATTTGGGCTCTCTAAACTACTTTCTAGGTGTCGAGGTTCATAAAACTTCTTATTTTCTCATCTTGTCTCAACAGAAGTACAGTTTAGATCTCCTTAAACGCACCAAAATGATTAATGCTCACTCAATGGCTTCTCCAATGACTTTTAACTCCAAACTCGATCTTAATGGTCCTTCCTTTTCAGATCCCACTCTTTATCGAAGCATTATTGGCAGCTTACAGTATTTATCTTTCACCAGACCAGATTTATGCACTCCTTCCTTTTCGAATCCCACCCTTTATCAAAGCATTGTTGGCAGCTTACAGTATGTCAATTTATACACGATCCTAAGGAACATCACTGGTACGGTCTGCCGTGAAATGATATATATATATATATATATATATATATATATATATATATATATATATATATATATATATATATATATATATATATATATATATATATATATATATATATATATATATATCTATGCGCGCGCGCGTATAGATCCGAGATTGAGCAAATTAAATAATAAGGTGTGATCAAGGTGGGACGAGTGGGGAAAAGAGTGTCCCTGTTGGGTTTCTCTATTGATTTTCCTTTTTATTTATTTTTTATTGAGTATTTCTATCATTATATCAATTTTTAATAGTTGAGATTTAATGTCTCCATTGATTTTCTTCTCTATTAAGTGTATATTTTATTAGATCAACTTTTAATAGTTGAGATTTAATAATATGTAAAGAATATCATCATAATAAAAATCTACTTTAATAAATCTCAACTATTGAAAGTTGATCTAATGATAGATACACTCAATAAAAAATAAATAAAGAGGAAAATCAATAGATACACCACTCTACACTCATTTCCCCACTCGTCCCACCTTGATCACAATGGAAACCAAAGGATCTGACACCACAGAAACACCCCAAACTTTTTTTTAAAAAATATAATTAATATACAATAAAGTTGGGCTTTTTCATCTCACAAACGCAATTATGTGGGTACGTTGACAAATCTTGTGTTGTTAATTAATAAATGTATTCGCAAACAATTATTTATTTAATTTTTTTGGCAAAAAAATTAATTTAATGTTTTTCGTTGCTGCAGAGGTTACATTAAATAAGTTTTAATCAAAGAGCAACTGAGAACATAGAAGTTCGAACAATATGATAAATTAGATTATCAGTCTTTCTACTGGTGTAATCAAAACTTCTGAACCAATTGGTAGGGTTTAATTTTATACTATTTCCAATTGTTAATATAAAATCTAGTTTGTAGTATAATTTTCACTATAAATTAGATCTTATATCAAAGGCCTTATATAATATTTCTTTTCTCTTTTCAAATTTGGATTTATCATTTTGAGTTGAAAAAATAGCCTGAAAATGTCAGTAATTATTAACTTTAATTTATTAAATTAGTTATAATTTATACATAAATAGCTCATTTATATTTCTGAATTTATTTTTATTTAAATATTTGTTTAAATATTTATATGAATATTTTATATATTTTATTAAATTATATTATTTTAATATATTAATTGAGTTGTCTCTATTACAAATCGAGAAAATTTTTATTTATTCATTTCTTTATTAATTTTCTGTTTAAAATATAAAATTTAAGTTAAAACTAATCGTGATAAATTGACTAAATTCTTAATGTGGGGGTGTTAACTATGGAAGATAGAGAAAATAAATAAAGCAACACTGAACATATTATCAAAAAGGAAGTATTTAAAAAGAAGAAGAAGAAGAAGAAGAAGAAGAAGAAGAAGAAGAAGAACACCATGTATAGACAAAGTAGAGAGTAGACAATGATTAAAAAAAAAGAAAATTAAAAAGAAATAGTGAAACACACAGAGGCATGTAATCAGTCTTATCTTGTTTGAAGATTTTTGTTGCTGATGACTTTTGTAGGATTTGGAAAGAGACACGTGTACATCTCTTTTTTGCAGAGCACGCGTGAAAGGGTGTTGCTGGTATATATAATGTGATTTTGTAAGAGGACCCCCAAACACCATCTATCATAACTACACACTTCATGCTCCTCCATTAATTTTCCGCTCCCATATGTCATATTAACACTCATCCCCTCCCTCCATTTCCTCTGCTTTTATTGATCAAAAAAAATTTCCTCTGCTTTTAATTTATTTATCATTTGATTAGCTTTTGATAGTTGAGATTTTATATTATATTCAAAATATTATTGTAATATTAATATTAACTGATAATAATATTTTTATAGAGTAAATCTCAACCATTAAAAGTTAATCAAATTACAGATAAATTAAGTGGAGAGGAAGTGAAGGGAGGGGTTAGTGGAGACACTCTAGCTCCGGATGAGTGTCTTCACTAATTTTTCTCTCAACTTCCTCTCTGCTTAATATCTTAACCATGAGATCATGTTTTAATAGATGTGATTTAATTATATGTAAAAGAAATTATTATTATTATTATTATTATTATTATTATTATTATTATTATTATTATTATTATTATTATTATTATTATTATATTACATAGAATAAAACTCTACAATTGTAATATTGTACATAGTATTAAATTTCACTCATTAAAACATAATCTAATGATTGCCACGTTAAGTGGAGAGGAAGCGGAGACAACTTTCTCCCAGTGGACGCAGGTTTGGTGGTGTCGATCATTGTATGGGTCTTTTTGGGTTATTCGTCTTTGCCAGTTTGCCCTGTTATTTGGAATGTGGCGCCGAGACCCGACGGTGTCAAGCGACGATGGTGTTGGAATTGATCTCCACCATCACCGCCATTTTCATGGTGGAGAGAAGGTGCTGGTGTAGGATGTGATGGTGGTGGCGGTGGCTGTTAGGCAAACTCGATCATCACAATGAACTCAGGGCACAATTTTTTATGCTTTGAAAGTGAAATGAATATTAATAAGTAAAGCTTTATTGTGATTAGTTGTAAGTTTTAAGACGCCTAGATACTCCTTGTGCATACTCTTTCCATTACGAAAAACAATTTAGGACATCATTTTTTTAAGTACCACGTTAAAAAATACAAGTCATTTTTAATTTTGAAAGTGTCATAAGATTTTTTTAATTACATTGCATATAATTATATTCTATTGATTAACACTTAAACCAGACAAAACTGAATTATGAGGCGTTCAATATTTGCCCAACAATAGAAATAGTTATGACACATATATACATGAGCGGCATTAAACATGCAAACTGTAAGGGAAAAAGCATTGAAATTAATAAAGAATATCATCAAGGAAATCAATTAGTACTAGTAAATCTTGCAGCAAATGGGAATGAGCTTCCATCCAAAAAGAGACCAAGTCAACTCATCACAATATTCCTTTCAAATACTAACTCATTTGTTGGTACGTACTCGTTAATGCAACTTTGACTGATTCATTTGTATAAAGTGGTTGACTTATTCATAGAAGATAATGAACGTCCAACTTAGGTCAAGGGCCCCGCATTAGATTCTCGCATATGGAAATTGAGAAGAACTGTGAGAGAAATTAAGATGATTGTTAGTTGCTCGCCGCAATTATGAATTGTTCACACACACACGCATATATTCATGTCAAGGACATGATATCCATTATATATATAGATGCACACAAATTGATAATTTACACCCGATTTCAGTTATTAACCTAAAGCCATGGGGTGCTGTTTCTCAGTAGAAGATAAGGCAAAAACGAAGGCTCAAGCTGCCCGCCGGAGGACTAAGGCGGCTCAGCAACGGCATCGTCGACAACCACGTCACGCATATAGAACTGGCGGAGCTGATGATGGAGGCATGTTCGTCATGATGGGTGCTGCAACTTCAGTAGAAGTAAACTCCGGTGGTGGTTGTGGTGGAGGCGGAGATGGTTGTGGCGGTGGAGGTGGAGGTGGTTGTGGCGGCGGAGGAGGAGGTTGCGGTGGCGGTGGATGTTGATGTTGATGTGCGCATAAAAGATAAAACAATTTTTCTTTTTTTGCTATGGAGATAAAAGAATTTATCGGCTGTGTTTGTAAGCGAAAAGTGTTAATACATAGATTAATAATTTATTTGTAAATATACTTAGTCGTTGTTAAATCTATATGTTGGGTGCAGAATGCTTCACCCATATGCGTATTATTGCCTGCAATGGTTTTTTTTTCTTGCGCAGTCATTATCTTGTGAGAAGAAAGTATATATGTATACAAAGATGGATAATCGGGCACCTGTTGGTTGATTAATACATTAATTTTCCTGCGATCCAAGCTGATATTAATTAATATATGTAATTGAAAAACAGAACAACCATATGCATAAAGCCATAAAGTGTTTAACGATAGGGTCAATTATGAGGGGTAATAGTTGGCCAAAAAAAAAAATTATATTACAGTAGAATCCCACATAAGATAATGTTTTATTGTGAGAATGTTTAAGTGATTAATTTCTTTTAAATTGTATTATGTTTATTTACAATGTATTGAATTTTGAATACTATAAATATTATTTCTTTATTTAATGTTATTATTTTGTTATTATCAATGGTTATATTGTTTCTTATATAATAAATATTAATAGTTTAACTAAATAATAAAAATAACTATTATGATAAAAAAAATAAAGCCAATACATTATAACTATTAACAAATAATCGTTACGTATGCTCTCAATGTATTTGCAATAAACATGTATAAATGCCTTCATATAAGATAGTTTAGAACCGTCATGTATGATCGATAATAACTATCATATATGCATAATTCTGTAGCAGCAGTGTTATGAAAGGTAATGAGATTAAATTTTAATCATATACTCTTCCCTATCCTATTATAAGTAATTCCCACCATATTTAATCAAAATTAATAAAAAATTTATATGTCATTAACTTTGTCATAAAATTTAATAATTTTTCAACATAATTCCTATTTAATATATACACAACTTCATACAAACAAAGTCAGTAAAAATGTAGTGAAACGTATATGTAAAATTTAACTACATGACTTGAAACTATGAGAAACAAAAAGTCTGTGGTATAAATAAGATCAAAGGGGTAGATATGTATCAATAGTCAAACCGTAATAATAATAATGACACTCTGTTTCTTTTTATAAATCACTTATATAAAAAAATTTTACTTTAAAATAAAAGTCATTTTTAGGAAAATAATAAGTTTTTGACAATTTTACCCCTGTTGACTTATATTAAAGGGCAAATAAAGAGAAGTGAGAGAAGATGTACACCCTTCATAAATAAGAGTAAATATGAAAAAAATTATTTATTTAATACTTTTTTTGTTTTACGAGAATGGGGTACAAGTGACTTATAAAAATAATTAAGTGGTACAATTCAATGGTCAAACCATAATAAAAGTATTATAATTAAATTAATATATTTAAAATTATATACTTTTTTTATGAGAAATTATATACTAACTACTTTAAATAAGCAAGACTAAAAAAGAAACTACGAAAATGTGTTAAAAATTAATTTAAAATAAAAACAGCAAAAAAAAAAAAAGACCATTGATAAGAAGTAAGAATATAATTTAAAATTTAATAAAAACTATTTAATTTTGAAATAGAAATAAAATAATTATGTGATATAAGATATTTATCACGTATATTCTTATTTCATAGTTTATAAATTTATTATATTTACATGTACTTTTGTCAATTTTCCTTACAATAGAAGCAATCCTATTTGAAGAACTGTCAAGTACTAAATATGAGTATCTCTCCCAATGAAGATTTGAACATTGGTTTGTCACATTGAGAGAAACTAGCCCCTTTTGCTAGAGCCAACCCATCTATAAAGAATTGATTGGTTTAAATTGTATTATGTTTATTTACAATGTATTGAATTTTGAATACAATAAATATTATTTTTTTATTTAATGTTATTATTTGTTATTATCAATGATTATATTGTGTCTTATATAATAAATATTAATAATTTAACTAAATAAAAATAAATAAATAATAAAAATAACTATATATGATACAAAAATAAAGTCAATACATTATGACTATTAACAAAGAATCATTATGTATGCTCTCAATGTATTTGCGATAAACATGATAATGCCTTCACATAAGATAGTTCAGAACCGTTACGTATGATCAATAATAACTGTCATATATGTGTGATTATGTAGTAGTGTTATGAGGGGTAATGAGGTTAAATTTTAATCATATACTCTTCCCTATCCTATTATAAGTAATTCCCACCATATTTAATCAAAATTAATAAAAACTTTATATATCATTAACTTTGTCATAAAATTTAATAAATTTTCAACATAATCCTATTTAATATATACACAACTACATATATCATTAACTTTGTCAATTTTCCTCACAATAGAGGCAATTCTGGCTATTTGAAAAACTGTTAACTACTAAATATGGGCATCTCTTTCAATAAAGATTTAAACATTGGTTTGCCATATTGACAGGAACTAGCCCCTTTCACTAGATCCAAACCTATCTATAAAGAATTGTTTGGTATAACGGGTTGAACTCAGGATTTTACTAATTTTCACCCATTCATCCAATTTTTTATTTGTTTTTTGTTTTTTGGAGGATTCATCTTTTTGCCTCGACTACACAATGATCGTTTCGCTGCGTTATAGTTTTATTAGGGCCAGTTTGGTTCGATCCCATTACACCCTACGGTACAGTGCAATGCGATGCAATGGTAATGCAATGTGATATTAATTACAAAGGTAGTGTTTGGTTTGATTTTTAAGCAATGTGCAATGAGTTAATATTTTAACAATTATTTAAAATTAATATATTACACAAAGTCTATTTTACCCCTTAATATAATCTTTGTAGAAAAAATAGTTACAAGACGGCGACGGCGGAGATGGAGGAGGAGGAGGTAGTGGCGGTGGCAATGATAGGGGTGGCGGTGGGCAGCGGGGGTGGAGGAGGAGGTGGCTGCGGCGGCGGCGGGGTGGGGGAGGAGGTGGTGGCGGTAGGCGAGGGTGGCGGCGGAGGAGGAGGTGGTGGTGGTGGTGGCGGCAGCAATGGGTGGTGGGGGTGGAGGAGGAGGTGGTGGCGGCGGCAGCGGGGGGTGGAGGAGGAGGTAGTGGCGGTAGGCGAGGGTGGCGGAGGAGGAGGTGGTGGTGGTAGTGGCGGTGGGCGGTGGGGGTGGAGGAGGTGGTGGTGGGCGATAGGCGGTGGGTTTGTGTGGGCAGCGGGGGTGAGGGTGGCGGTGGAGGAGGAGGTGGTAGTGGCGGTGGAGGAGGAGGTGGTCGTGGCGGCGGCGGTGGGTGGCGGGGGGTGGAAGAGGTGGTGGTGGGTGGTGGGCCGACAGCGGGGCCGGGGTGGTGGTGGGTGGAAGTGATGGCGGTGGAGGAGATAGTGGCGGCGGCAGAGAGTGGAGGTGACGGCGGTGGAAGAGGAAGAGGTTGTAGTGATGGCAGTTGTGACGTGATGCGGCAAGTGAAATGAGATAAGTGAAACAAAAATAAAGGAAACTAAAGGGTAAATTGGACTTTTTAGACCATGCAATGGGATGGTAATGAGGATTCATAGGGGGGAGGTATGAATGAGGATTACCAATTTTTTGGTAATCTTCATTACCATGGTAAAACCTATTACCATGCTAAAGAGCTACCAAACACTCTTCTCTTGATAATGCAATCATTATTACCATTGCAGGCATACAATGGGGTTGAACCAAACAGGCTCTTAGTCGGTTTGGGTCAGAGTTCACTTTTATTTTTTATTACAATGACTATATCATGCTCAAACACAATTACGCGTACACGTAATGCAAGTCGTGGTCAACGAGTTGACTCAGAAAAAGTCATGGTCAACATTGATAATGGACCATGTCAAATGTTGGGTAACTTCTCGCGATTCAATAAGCAACAAGAAAAAATTAAAGCGCTTAAAATGTCTAAAAATTCAATACTCTATTCAATATACATTCTCGTATTATAAGAAACACTGAACAACTTAATTATTATTATCAAAATGTGGTTAATTAACTCAATAACTCTATCTAAATATGAAACATTTTTCCAATCTCAACTATATGTGAGTTTTAAAAGAAATATTACAGAGAGAATAATAGAAAAATAACTCTGAAATTGTAAAACCTCATATGAAGTATTTCTCAAAAAAAAAAGAAAAAAGAGTTGTGAATTGCTTATTATCAAGTCTTGTTTTTATTTTATTAATTCTTGATAATAAGCCTGATTTAAGATTTTGTAATTTTAAAGTTTTTTTATGTCATTTTTCTAATAGTATATTATTACCACTATTTTAAGTCTTCTCTTACTTAAACTAGCCCAGTTTTGCGTGACGTGTGGGTAAGAGACTAGGTATTTATTAATGAGTTGTTATGTAAAAAATCACTTAAATTTTAAAAAATATTTTATAATATAGAATACACTATAACCCGAAGGTGATGCTATAGAAATTTCAGCAAAAAATATTTTATACACTATATATATGGGTGGAGAGGTGATGCTATAGAAATTTTGACTTCAATTTCTCAACATGTACAAAAAATATTTAAAACTGCTCCACATAAAAAGTATTAATTTATAAAATATTATGTAACTACCTTCCTTATTATCTATCTTTTGTAACCGCCTCTCATTATTATCTTTTTTTTTAGTATTTTGAGCTTACAATTTTGCTGATATGTCAGTTAGAGAGACACTTACTAATATACTTTTATATAGTTAAGAGTTAATGTGTCGGTCAGAGAGACACTTACTGCTCTACTTTTATATAATTAAGATTATAATAGAAGTAATATTTTAAAAAATCTTTAATAATTCATCAAGTGACTAATATTATATATACCAATAATTTCTTTTAGAAAACATCTTATGTTTAGCACGCAAGGGAGGACATCAATTTTATAACTAGTTAGGTAACATCACACGGATCCGTACGAATAATCAATCAAAGACGAGAAAATTCTTCCAAATTGGAATTCTTCTTCCCAGGGACTCCATCCAACATTATGAAATTAAATTACAGCATGTGATGGGAGCTTCATACTATAAAAGCATATCCATAAGGTTGAATATGGTTGGTGTGCATGCACGTATAGATCTCTTAGCTTTAGCAAAATAAGGATGGAGCCAGTTTTAATTGCATTTATCGTCGTAGTTAATTGCTTATTCTTCTTTATCTTGGTATTTGGAATATTATGCCGAGGAAGCCGACTCCGGCCAACACTTGGCGGCAGCGGTGGCACTGATGATCCTCAGCAGTATCACCAAAACCATCTTTTTCATGGTGGAATGATCATAGATGCTGGTGCTACAGCAGCGTCCAATGGAGGAGTTGCCGGATTTGATGTTGGTGGAGGTGGGATAGGAGGCGGAGGAGGAGGGTGTGATGGTGGCGGCGGAGGCGGCGGCGGAGGATGTGGTGGTGGTGGTGGTGTCAGCGCTTGTTAAACAAACTTCATTCACAATAAAGTTGAAGCTGCTGCTTCATGGCACGATATTTTAATTTTTTTGAAACTGAAGTAAATTATGTGTCAGATTTCAAAACTTGGATGTGAATAGTTATTAGTTGAAAGCAAAAACGCCTGAAATCTGTGTGTTGTATATATTTAATTTTTTTATACGGGAATAAATAGGACATTCATATTCTTAATTATTTTATTTTCATGTTCTTAATTTGTTCAGCGTCAAACCGAGCTCAAGACCTTATCAATCTGGATGAAGCCACATGTTTAGGCTCATAAACAATCTTCATAGCAAGTGCCGATTTCTGTGGATTCAGTCCTTTCGACGTCAACTTCGTCGGCAATCATGTCGTGTATATAAATCCCGCGGCGGCGCCAGGATGGGAGGTGCTGGCGGAGGCGCTGGAGGTTGTTGATGCGGGTGTGAATGGAATTATTTGAATCGTTTAACGGCTTGTTCAAATACTTGTTGTTAATTGTTTCATACAAATACAAGTGAAAAGTGATAATTAATAGAAACAATTTGTGATTAAGCTTGGTTGTTGTTGGATTATGCATGTAGATGTTATGGGCCCCTATACCACCAAGTGCGATGTATTCTTTTGTTTAACTGCTTCTATACTCGTTCTTGAATTAGCAGTTTTTACAATTAGTACGTGCAACTGTTATATATACTTTTTATTTTCATAATTTCTTTATCAAAAGAAATTAATTCTCCAATGCAATTGCAACGTCTAAGGTTAGTTATTATATTATGAAAAATAAAACAAAATGAAAGTGATTTGATACCTGATGATGATAATAGTAGTAGTTATAGTAATAGCAGTACCACAAAAATATCGTAGGTAGATAATTGGGAGAATGTATATCACCACGTAAAAGAAATTTACTTTTGATAAAATATCAGTAAAATCTGATATTGAATATGAAGTATATTATCTGTAGCAATATATAATCATAGAAAAAAATTTGGTGTATCAAACAAAAATCAGATTTTTGGATATGACCAATCAATGATATGAACCGAAATTTATATTGTATCCCGAAATTAAAATATTCAATGCATTCATAATATTTACGCATGATTAAAATTCAATTCAAATATTATTAATATTAATTATTAATTAATGAATACAGATTAGATAAGATAAAGAACCAGTATCAAGTTATTATTTATGATATCTTAATTTTTAACCAGAGACATCAGTTTAAAACACCAAATATATAGCAAGTGCCCTAATTCTTCTGAGCAACTCAATTCCAATTCATTATTCTATTCACTGATTCATCACACACAACTATGGGCTGCTTTCATTCCGTAGAAGACAAAGGTGAAAGGAACAATGGCTAAGCCTTCGGATTCCATGGTACATAACATATCAATCACTCACTTTTAGCCTTTAGATTAATCTAACGTACGTGGGATATATGATATATTTTGCTTATAGATTTTACGTCCATAAAAGACGTCCCTTTTTTTAAAAAAAAAAAAAGAAGGAAAAAACAAAGGCGGTGTTATTTTTATAATTATGAGTGGGAATTGAATAGCTTTAGACGTCCTCAATTTAAATAGGGACATCTAAAGTGTAACTCAACTGACTTTAGACGTCCCTATTTAAATTGGGGACGTTTAAAGTAAAAAATAATTTTACTTTAGACATCCCAATTCAAGTAGGGACGTTTAAAGTCACACTTTAGGCGTCCCTCTGTATATTGGGGACGTCTAAAGTTTTTAAAAAAATATTTTTTTTAAATGAGGGACATCCTTTGGTGTCCCTCATATATATATATATATATATATATATATATGGTGTCCCAGATGATGATATATCAGGGATGCCCTTTGGCGTCCCTATATATATATATATATATGAGGGACACCTTCTCACTTAAAAAGAAAAAAGAAATTTGACTTTAGATGTCCCTAATAAATATAAGGATGTCTAAAATATGATTTTAGACGTCGATGTTTAAAATAAAAAAAAAATTGGACAATTTTAGGCGTTCCTAAATTAAATTTGGGATGCCAAAAACAATTCAAATTTATATTGTCAGTCTTTATTTATCAATTTTATATTACTCTTACACTCATCTTTCTCTTCCCATCGCCGCAAACATAAGAAGAGCCACTACCACCACGCCTTTTAACTCTTCTTCTTTTTTATATACTCTTTTTATTCTTGCTTCTTCCTTTCTCTCTCTCTTTTTAACCTCCAGATCTGTTATGTTTTCTTACCATTTTTTATTATTTTATCTTCTTTCTCTTTTTTCTTTGGGTTTCCCTTCTATTTTATCATCTAACTCATGTTGTTATGGCTTGTAGATCAAGACTTTGAAACATGTTTCATGGACACGTTCCCATCGAGAAAACGAGGTTCATCTCTCCCTGTCGCTCTTCTCTATTCATTATTACGAGAAAATGAATTTCAATAATTGAAGGAGATAAGTTTTTTGCAACTAATTCCTCTTAGTGTTTTCATCTTCTGCCTATGAGATTTCAGCTTTTGAGTTATTATTGTGTAGATTTTGTATTTGGATTTCAAATATTATATCTGTAATTTTATTGACGATAATATGTAATTTCTGGTTTCAAATACTATTTAGTCCAGGTCTATTGTAACCCCCTTCGTAATTATGATTCGAAATACGTATTTTAAAATGAAATAGAGACCAATAATAATCAAACTCATTTACAATTCCTTCTTTACGGAAGGGTTTTCACAAATATTTTCAAAGTTTTTGCCTTACCTTGGTCTCAAATTCCACAACTCGAATATAATTACCCTATGCAGTTACATCATATTTACATATCAGAGTGTACAACAAAATCCCGGCAACCCCCGGGTTTCATACATAAACTAAAGGTTTATAAATTCCCATTAGGGGATTACACTACTGTCTCTAAAACAACATTTATAAGATATACGGTGATCTTCCAACAAAACATGATATCCAACACCAAAATATAGATCTCCCTAAGGAGCCTTATCCGCCCTTAGTTGTCTCCTTTCCCTTAGAGCTACTTGCCTTTTCTGAAGGTTTGTCAATAGAAAGAATGAGATTCAAAAGAATCTCAGTAGTAACAAATCACTCATACCACATGTAATCACTAAGCATGCAAGAAAATCATCAAGCAGCATCACAACATAAAGCACAGCACCCCGGCTGCCACATATACACATAATCACATAATCTCATCCCCCGTATTCCACCGCCCCAAAGGCACGGTCCTCCCACTGTCAACACCGATGGGCTGCGGGTGAAGGTTTCACAAATAGCCTTTTGACTTTCACATATAGCCTTACGGCCTTCACATAGTCTCATCCCCTGGATTCCACCACCCCGAAGGTACGATCCTCCCACCGTCAACACCAATGGGCCGCAGGTGATAGACTCACAAACAATGATCAAACAAACATACCATGTATCACATATTGTATAAGGGAAAAGAGTCACTACCTTGTTCTTTCCGATTGTGATCTAGTGCAGGTGGATCACGAACAGGGAAAATATCGAATCCTACAATTCCAAATTCAACATTTAGACACTTCCATAGTGTTTCTTGGGGTTATATGAGTCTATAATGAAAATTTACAAAAATGCCCCCAGGGACCCGGCCCGGGCCCGCCGTACCGGATTCGGTTGCACTTTTCTCAAAATTCTAAGCTGGGCTATCGTAACATATTTCCACCCAAGGGATCCATTTCTGGACTCAGAATTATCAAATTCAATTTCAAATGACAAATTTACCCTTGGCAGCCCTGCTTTAAGGGTTTCAGGGGCGTTTTAGTAATTATGCTTTTTCGGCTTTTTCTGAAAAAGTGACCAACCGTAACCCCACCTATTTTTTGTTTCTAAACTCAATGGAACCATAAAAACACTGAAAATCCAACTCTAACCCCTCTAAACTAGCATTGGCCGAAATTCTCAGTTCCCCAAAAAAAATTGGGATTTTTCGGTTTCGGCTCCACAGACGTGTTTCTTTCTACTCCAAATCACTTTATTAACCATTACATTAAGTTACAAATAACATTAAGACCCAATTTGGGCAGCATAACCCCCTAGGCCATATCATTTCCAAACTTTAAAGCCAATGGCAATCCGACAAAATTTCACCGATTAAATTGCCCACAGCAGTCAGAATAAGCAATATACGAAAGTTTGGAAGTTACCTCAAGCTTCCACTAGCTTTTCCTCAAGGTGGCTGAAAATCCTAGCCTTAGAACACCCAAATTTGTGCTCCACAAACCTTGAAGAACATAGAAGAATAGCTTAGGAACAGAGTTATATGCGTTAGGTAAGGATTTGCCGAAGAAATTGACTTACTGTACTAGTTCTCTTCTCCTTCTCTCTCTTGTTGCAACTGAATGTCACGGTTTTTGGCTGATGAAGAGGTGGATGATGATTTAATATGATATAATATTATTTTCTAATTATTTACTAAATTTCCATCAATTTCGGATTTTTACAAAATTCTGGCAGATTTCTGCCCAAACTTTGAAAAATCATAACTAATTCTAGAAAAATCAAAATGGGGTGATCCCAAAGCCAATAGAAAGCTATTTAAGTTCTCTTTATTGGAAAAATATGGATCACTGAATTTAATAACCTCAAAAATGCAGAATTGCAAAAAAGTCCATACTGCTCCAAAACAGATTTCAGTTTCCATCCCAAACTTTGGAAAATCATAACTCTTAGCTCACAAATTGAAATGACATAAACTATGTGTCCATTTTGAAGATTGACATGTGAACTTTAAGACTGAAAATTTTTATAATTTTTAGACACCATTTTCCTATTTAAAAAGTCCATACAAATCGACTGCCTTGTACAAAATTTCAATGGACAGAGTTTCCAACTTTTGCGCAATTGTTCCCAATGGTTCCAATTTCACAATAAACACTTTCCCCACATGAATTTTCACAAGGAAGCCATTGGAATCATTAAAACATCCAAATTCTCATCACCCATTCTCCAAAAGTTTTTATTCAACAATAATTACATTCACTTTTGAAGTCATTGGCCCTTAATCGCTTTTTAGGATATTACGTCTATAATATAAACGATTTTTTTTAAAAAAAAATTACTTTAGACGTCCCCATTTTAAATTGGGGAAGTCTAAAGTGGAAATGGAGATGTATAAAGTGCTACACTAACACTTTAGACGTCCCCATTTAAAATGAGGACGTTTAAAGTGTTAGTGTAGTACTTTAGATGTCCCTTTTTAAAATAGAGACGTCTCCAGAACTTAGGCGTCTTTTTATCTATGGACGTTATTGCCATTTTTTACTACGTCACTCACATAGACGTTCCCTTATTTTCAGACATTAAAATATTCAAAAAAAAAAGACGTTAAAAATGTTTTTTGTAGCAGTGAATTAACTCATTCCTCTTGATACAGCCTCAATTTAAGGATGTTCTAGCCTTCTAGGTTCTTACTTCCGCTTATGGCATAGCAAGCTTTAATTTGTAGTTCTTTTGTCAAGAATTAGGATTGAGGAGCATCCTTCAGTTTAAAGAGGGGGGAAAAAGATTGGGCATCCGAACGTAATCTGAAATTTGTGTGTTATATATAGGTAATTTTGTCATTTAATTCCTAGACTTTATTCTTACAAACAACTTGGGTCCTTTAAAATATTTGAGAAACTTTTAGGCAATAAATTTGTTAAATGGGAAAGTTTTTTCTTGCTTATATTAATGCTACCAATATGTGGGGCCATGGCATAGCTAAGTACGAGTGCATATTGTATGGGATAAGTTTGGATGCTATGCTAGACTGATATATCAAATTTAAAATAATGATATAATTTATTAACTATCTTTTTTTAAAAAAATAAATTTTATTTAAAAATTATCATTTGGAAGTTTTTAATCTAGACTATCTAAATCTACCATCCTTAAATAAGAGTTCATTGTTACGTGTGTAGATGATCAATTAATTAGTGTAAATATGCATTATCGTAATCAAGTAATATAGAAGTGAATAGAGTATCATTCCCATGAGGATTTATCACTAAGTACTAAAATGGGTAATTTTAATTCTATTTAGTCGATCGATTAGTTGGTGTTTGAGAGAATAAAATAAAATGATTAAATATGAGTGTAAATAATATGGAAAAAAAATATGAGAAAAACCCATAGGGATTAAATTTCACTTAACAAATTCCATATTGAATCACTTATCTATTCTAGCCCAATTTATTCCACATGATTGATAGTCGAGTTTCCCTAATTTAATTACTAACCTCTTCCAAGGTCAATCAATTCTATAATTAATTGTTAATCCAATATATTCATATATAAATTTAAGCAATTAATTATGCATTAAAATTTATGGAACTCCATAAAACTACACAACTTATATGAATATATTCCTATTTTATATGTAAGTCATGGTTTAATTATAGGATCTACACACATGTATCTCCTTCCGGTCTCAACATGCATATTGAAATCATTCAAAAGATGACCAATCAAATGGAAGCATTAAGAACAATAATTAAAACTCAATCATGAAGGAGAAATTAAAACTAGATTTAATAAGTTAATATTCAATTCGTCATTAGTAAGCTACGTCATCACCCTAGGAAAATAAAAATTTAGCTCATGATAAAATTAAAAACAAAACCAAAATGAATTGACATTATATAAAACTACAAT
Source organism: Inga laurina (assembly GCA_963855925.1). Taxonomy (NCBI): domain Eukaryota; kingdom Viridiplantae; phylum Streptophyta; class Magnoliopsida; order Fabales; family Fabaceae; genus Inga; species Inga laurina. The sequence continues at coordinate 5,712,212 of OY979705.1, forward strand.
AAAATCCTCATAAATACTGCATAAATTTGAATATTAAATTCTCAAACATAAATATACAACAAAAAGATGCTTGAAAAATGGAAAAATCTAGCCATCCCTTTAGGAGGTAAAACCTTCCATGTAGGTGGCATGCAAAAAGTAATACAATCCTAAACCTTCCATGTAGGAGGTATGCAAAAAGCAATACAATACATAAAATTAAATCTAGAAAATAACACAATTTATTCAGAATTGTCAAAGAAAATATTTCTCCCTGTCAGAGAAACATATCCATGCTTTCCAGTCTCTGCACCTGATGCTCGTATTTATAGGCAGTGAGCGAACAGTTGAATGTCATTTTTTCCACGATGCTACAGTAGTGAATAGTATCCTGTCGGCAGATTTACGGGTGTTTCTGTGACTGCTACAGTGTTTTGTTGCCTGCTACAGTGATTCCATCTGCTACAGTAACGGTCTGTTACAGTGATTCCGTCATAAATAGTGAACATTGAATAGTGACGACCATATCATTTTTTTTCCAGCTGCGCCTCTGTCTTGTTTCAATCTTGTGGGTTTGTTTTTATGTCTCCTTTTTTCTCTTTTCTCCTTAATATGGTGTACATGGCCATCAAAAGAAAAGCAAGGAAATATTTATCAATTATACCTAAATTAATTACATTAAGCTCAAATATTGTCCACAAAATTATCATATAAGGGAAAATAAATATGCAAATATTTTTCATATCACTCATTCAAAGTGCAAATTATGCTTAGAATGAGATCTAATATTAAGGATATGAGATAGTAATTTCTATTTTATAAGGAAATACTAATAATTTCTTGTTTCCATGACTATGTACGGATACCTTTTGACTAATTCTTTTGCGTATATAATAAAGACGTTGATTTCTCCCTTGATATATAAATACATAAAGAACTTTCGGGTATTTGCATAGAAATTCAGAAACAGTATTGCAGAAGTTGAGATTATTCTTCCAGGCAATTTAGTATGAATTAAATATTCGGGTCATCAACGACGTAGACATGGGGAGCAGTTTTTCCGTTGGAGATGATAATAAGACAGAGAAACGAGAAACAAAGGCTCAAGCTGATGCCCACAAAACTATGAAAGCTCAACCACCTAGCACCCCGCCGTCGTGGCAGCAACAGTGACACGATCTTCATGTCCGGTGCTGCAGTTTCTGTGATGTACTCAAGTGGTGGTTGCGGTGGAGGTGGAGGAGGAGGAGGAGGTTGTGGTGGCGGTGGATATGGATGCGCTCATGGATAATCCATTTCAACCGCTTTATAAATGAGCTATTTTCAATTTTTTTTTTTTTGAAAGTTGAGAAATTTAAAAGGTAGACAAAATTCTATGTAAATGAGCTTGGTCAAGTTATATACGTTGGGCGCTTGCTGCGAAGACATGAGCAGAATTCTTCTGCAGAGACTCTTTTTATTTGGTTTCCTTCCCCTTTATTTTCGTATTTTTTTTGGAGACCAACTAAGTCATGCAAATCGAAATTAGATTACAATTACATAAAACAAAGTGCTGATATTAAGGGATATACAGAGGCGTACAAACTCAGGGTATAACCCATGGCCATTACTATGAAGAAGATATAGATAATGAACACTTCTTTGTTAATTGTTAATAGGGTTAAGATCCAATTTTATTCCACAAGTTATAAAAAAAGAGTAATGTTGTCTTTAAAGTTTTTTTTAGGAGGAATATCACTCAAAAAGTTACCAAATCGTAACAATTTTGCCCTATCTATTATCCATGTTAAGTTTAATCATTACTTGACCAAATATATTGAGCAGACAATCTAGGTGTCATCTATTTCATAAGAGCAATGTTGTTTCAGAAATTTCTAAATCGTAGCAATTTCATCCCAGCTGTTATCTAAGTCAAATTTACTTATTAGCTGGTGAAATATGCTTATCTAACAAGTTCATTTGTCATCATTTGCTTCATTTTTGTCAAAGAGGTACCTCTCTACTCGGCACTGTTGGGGTACCAAAACAAAGGATTTTGTAATGCCTCAAATTTTGGGATTGGAAGCTTGAGCATAAGCTTAAATTAAGCAGACTACTAAGCCCCGATTTAGTAGATGTCCCAAATCTATTATCTAATGTTCCTTATATCTTTGGGGCATTAAAGAAAATAAAATGGTTAATTTTGAAGAAAGTGATAATGCTTAAGATGAAATCGCCTATGAGGTAGCTAGTGACCTTGTCATGTGATTTTGAATGATCAAATGATGAGTAAAAATTATGAAATTTTACAGGATGAAAGTAGACACCCTAAGCTTTAATTTGATAGGTCATATAATTCAATTAGAGCTATGTACAAAAAGATATGAATTTTTGCATTCAGCACAGAAAAACTGTGAAATTTCTGGAATAGTATGTAAAGATTGAAATTCCGGGAATTTTGTGATTCCATTCAGAAAAATTATATATTTTTTCTTGAAACTAGACTCAATAAGGGTTCTATAGGCTTTGAAATCACTCCAATTCAATTTTTCTAGAATTAGTTATGATTTTTCAAAGATTGGACAGAAATCTGCCAGAATTTTGTAAAAATCCGAAAATGGAAAAATAATTATTGGATAATTATAATATTTTATAAAATCATATTTTATCATCTTCCTCCTCCCATTTTCGTCAGTTTTTCTGAACTTAGAGAGAGGAAGTGTGAAATTTTAGAGAGAGAAAAGGGAAGGAAAAAATTTGCAAAGGTAAGTGATTTCTTGGGTAAATCAGTTCCTAATGCGTATAACTCCGCTCCTAAGCTACTCTCCTATGTGTTTTAGGTTTGTGAAGCTCAAAATCTCTTGTTGGAGTAGCTAGGGTTTCAGCCAAGTCAAGAAAAGCCAGAAAGAGCTTGAGGTAACTTCCAAACCTTCGTATATTGACTATTCTAGCTGCTGTGGGCAATATAATCGATGAAATTTCGCCGGATTGCCATTGGTTGTAAAAATGGAAAATGGGTTTCCCTAGGGGTTATGCTGCCCAAATTGATACTAAATGGTAGTTGTAACCTAACGGAATAATCAATAAAGTGGTTAGGAGTAGAAAGGAACGTGTTTATGGAGCCGAAACCGAAAAACCCCGATTTTTCCTGGAAAACCCATATATTTCTGTCAGCACTATAAATGGGTCTTAGAGTTGGATTTTCAATTATTTGATGGTTCCATTGAGTTCAGGAGCGAAAATTAGGTGGAGTTAATGGTGGGCACTTTTTCAGAAAAGGCCGAGAAAGCATAATTACGAAAATGCCCCTAAAACACTAAAATAAGGGCTGCCAAGGGCAATTTCGTCTTTTGACAATGAATTTAGTAATTCCGAGTCCAGAAATAGATTCCTTGGGCGAAAATATGTTAGGATAGCCCATGTTAGAATTTCAAGAAAAGTGTAGCCGGACTGGGTACGATGGGGCCGGGTCCTCGAGGATATATTAGTAATTTTTCAAGATAGACTCATATAACCCCCATAAACACTATGAAAGTTTCTAAATAGTACATTTGACATTGTAGGATCGAATATGGAGCCCCGAGCTGTTTGCAAGTAGATTGAGGCACGCATTTCGAGGCGGAAAAGGGTTAAGGTAGGGGACTTACCTTACTTGCATGTATTTGATATCTTTACTTGTGTAATGATGTATGTGATTGCTTTGCTTGATTGTGTAGAGCATATTTGAATAAATGAAGCTCTGTTTCTATTTTCGCTGTGGTAATAGTCTTATTGTATGAAACATTGAGCATGCAGAAACGTCATTATGGGGCATACATCTAGATAAAGCTAACATGTCATACACGTAGCATCAATCATGCATGCATTATGGCATCTGTTTTCTACTGATATTCTCTCGAATCTCACCCTCCCCTACCAACAATTTAGACAGGAGACGACAGAAGATATGTAAACAACAATGTAGAGTACTGTACGAGGGGATTACAGTAGTGGAATGAAGACGAGAAGAAGTCTCCGTTTCACTGGGATGAGTTTAGACACCTTAGCAGCCTTGTGCGGCTACCTTAATCGTAAGTATCATGTACAAACCCCTATGGGGAATTTTATGTAATCATGCACATATTATCAGTATAGTTATGCTATTCCTGTATTGCCTACCGAACTGTATATCGTTTTCCGTAAATACTCTAGTAAATGTGAAATTAAGATAAGGATGTGACAGATTTCCAGTGGCTTTTTTCTTAGTAATCTTGCTCAATGTGTCTTGCATTTAGTAATTGAAGCTTTTAACTTGAACTCTTTCTCCATCTGGGGCTTCTTCTTCAATGTCGTTTATACTGCTAACTCAATATATTTGATTAATTAACTATCAAATTAACATTTATAACGGTCAGAGCGATATTGCTACAATTTGGAAACTTCTATAGCAATATTGAACCCAAAAAATATATGGGGAAACATTGCTCTTGAGCGAAAACTTCTGAGGCAAATTTGCACATTAAAAAAAATGACATAGATGACATGTGTACTTCTCATCTTAATATATTTGATCAACTAATGTTAAACTTAACCTGGATAACAATCAAGGCAAAATTGCTACGATTTGAGAACTTTCAGAGCGACATTGCTTCTTCAAAAACTTTTGTGGTAACATTGCTCTTTTTGACAACTTTTGAGATAAAATTAAACCTTAAGTCTTTGTTAATATACTATAAGTTTGATTTTATTGCCAAGTTGAGATACTTTTATAAATATACAATTGAAAAACTATAGAGGTAGTGTGCCATATATATATACAAACTACAAAGTAGTAGTTGACAATAATATTAATTAATTATGAGTGGAACATAATTGTTAACATTATCAAGTTTATTCATCCATAGAGGTATCTACATTTAGTACCTTGAAGGTTTGAACATAATTATTTCTAATAGGATAATATATGTGCCTATCAAAAGAAAAATAATTTCCTTTTTTTTCCTGTGTCTATATATGCTATGATACTTTTTGTCTAATTCTTGTGCATATATAATAAAAAGGTTCACCTTAATTTCACCCGAAAAACTAAAAGAGGGTGCGTAATTCATACTCCAATATAAAGAACTTCCATGAAATGTTATGGAAATTCAGAAAGATTAGTATAGAAGTTGAGATAATTCTTCTGTGCAATTTATTATGAACTAAGTATCAAGGTCAACGTCGTCGTCCGGTACAGTACGTTAAATCGGATTCATTATATATATAAGGAGACATATATAGATTAGATCACATTCAACATTCTATTCATTACACAAAGCCATGGGGTGCAGTTTTTCCGTAGATGATAAGGCGAAGAAGCATAAAACAAAGGCTCAAGCTGCCCATAAAACTAAGAAACAGGCTCAACCACAGGCACGTCGCCGTCGACAACCGCGTCACGGATATAAAACTGGAGGCGGCAACAGTGACATGATCTTCATGACGGGTGCCGGAGCTTCTGTGATGTATGCAGGTGGTGGTGGTGGTTGCGGTGGAGGTGGTGGTTGTGGAGGTGGTGGAGGAGGCTGTGGTGGCGGTGGATGTTAATTCTGATGCGTGCGTACGCATGGATAAATCCATTTCAACTGTTTAATTGATGAGTTATTCTGAAAGTGTACGTTTTCAATTGTTTTTTTGTAAGAGAAAAAATTTAATAAGTAGGCAAATTCTATGTAAATGAGCTTGGTTGCTGCGGAGACATGAGCAGAATTTTTCAGAATCTTATGCAGAGACAATTGTATTTGGTTTCCTTCCTCTTTTCTGATTTTTTTTTTTTTTTTTTGGTTTTTTGGAGACCAGATGCCTCTTGGAAATCAAAATTATTAAGGGGGAAATGAAAGGAACGAAGGTGGCCAGTTACAAGTTCATAGAACAAAGTACTGAGATAATAAGGAAAATACAGAGCTCAGAGACGGCGAATAATTCAGATTAACCCATGGCCATTATTATTTATTATAAAGAAGATATGGATAATACAACACTTGGTTTTTATTTATTAGTACACTTGTTGGCTAATTATTAATTAATATATTAGTTTTCTCTGCCAAGTTGAGATAGTGACATGATGCATATATGAATATAAAAGTGGATAACCATAGACAACCTTTAATAGGTGGTGGGCCGTTTCCACAAACTAGTTGAGGATAACGTTAAATAATTATGAGTGCAACAAGGAGTCATTAATTTAATTTTTTTATTTCCAATGTATTCCGATTCTATATAATTTTTTCTTGAAATTCAATCCCTTCGCCCTTTCTATATCTATTTTTACAAATTTCGTACAATTTCAAAGTTCATATGTATTAAAATCATGACTACTAAAGTATAACGAGAGGATATTTGGTGCTCATCATCCATCTATACTGTTAGATTAATTTTAGATGATCAGATTTGATTTAATTAAATTTTTATTTTGATATATATCAAATTTAAAATAAAGATAATTTTATAATTGTCAATTCTCATAAATATAAATTTTTCATTTAAAAAATCACAAATTAAAAATTTTAAATTTGGATTATTGATATTAAATTTAAATGGTTAAGATCTAATCAAGTGACAAAAAATTTGGTGCGAATAGGAACATAAAGTATAACTTAAAAACAATTGACTATTAATAGCAGAAATTATTTAACCTGTTTTGGGACAAAACACATTATAACTTTTATTTGGCCCAGCAAAACACATTATATAACATAAACACATATAGAAGTAGAGATATAATTTTCTTGGAGAAATCATAGAATTGGAAGTGTTCAAGACGCGCTAGAATAAAAGTCAACATAATATTATTGCACGCACTACACGCAATGCAAGTCATGGCCAAAATCGCTGACCGAATCAAAGTCGTGGTCAACATAATATATCGGTCATAAACTTAATATTGTTAACTTGTCAAGTAACTTCAAACGACTCCCTATCAGTAATCAAATTAAAGACGAAAAAACAATAAATAAAATTTGAATAATTAAATTAATACTATAAAAGCAATATTCACGTATAGATATCTGAGATTGAGCAAATAAGGTTGTGAAGGAGGCAGGTTTCGTGGTGTTGATTGTGGTATGGGTAGCTGTGTTGCTTATTCGCGTTTGCTCTGTTACTTGGAATGTGGTACAGAGAGCCGACTACGTCAAGCGACGGTGTTGGAATTGATCTCCACCATCACCGCCATTCTCATGGTGGAGGAGGAGGTGCTGGTGCAGGATGTGATGGTGGCCGCGGCGGCGGTTGTTAGACAAACTCGATCTATCATCACAATGAACTCAAGGCGCAATTTTATGTTGTGGATGGTTGTTAGTTTTAAGACACCTGAAAATCCTTGTGGTGTCCTCTTTCAGTATACATATAAGACATCATTTCTTAAGTATCATGTCAAAAAATACAAACCAATTTTTATTATTTATGAATGGGTATTTTACTATTTTTCACCTCTTTCTTCTTTCTTTACTTTTATCAGAAGTAAAATTATAATACTCTCATTTGTTATTTTGAAATTAGATTTATAATAAGTATCTAAACTTTTATTTTTACAAACAAGACTTATAAATAAGATCAAAGTGATATATACTTATCATAAGAAGCTGTTTCTAACATTTTGATGTATTATAAAAAAAGTTGTCATCTTATTAGAATTAACAAAAAAATCGAAAGATTTCAAATCTGTCCTTTATTAATGAAATGAATATCAAACCTCCCTTCGCAATTTACAAGATCACTCATTATCATTTTGACAAGGCAAAATGAAAAATCATTATATTCTTTTTCATCTTACAAAACAAAAAAATCAGGAACGGATCCAGAGGAAGTTTACTGATGCAATTTTTTTTTTTAATTAATATGTTATATTAAATATTTATTGTTGTTCATATAAAACAAATCAAGAGTTTGCTCATCCATGATCAAAACGGAAGTGGCTATAACAAGCACTTGTTAGATATAAAACTATAGGCTCTGCTAGCATGTGTTTCCCCCCCAATTTATAAGAACATGTTAGATAAGAACTTTGATTCTGCTTATATAATCAATGAGATTTCTAACTAACATTATTTTTAAGTAATCATGCTTCTCTAACATGACAAAAAATTCATTATGCACAATTTTTTTAACTTTAAGCCACTCCACATGCCCAAGAAATTAAAATTGAAGCATGTCCGTTTCAATGTGTCTCCAAATTCGTTAAGATATTACTCCCTCCTTTTTTTAAAAAAAAATAAAAAACAACAACCACATGTACTTCTTATTCCTATTTATAAGAAACATTTAAGAGAATATTTAAATTTTTTTTATTGTTCCTCGTCTATCTCTTATCAATTTGGTTAACCAAATTAAATATTTTAACTTGGTTATTCTCTCACTTTCATATTTGCAGCGCTGGTCTATATTAACCTTTATAAAGGGGACTTTTTATCTCAAGTAACTTTTGCAAACTAAAATAGTGGTAAAAAGTCATTTTCAGAAAAATCAAAAGTGAAGTAAAGACAAAGGTAATAGATAAAAAAAGATGTTTCAACTTCAATATAGCATTTAAGAAAAGCTCATTTATCTGGCCACTATGTGAAACACCATTTTTCATCAAACTAGGTGTTTTTGTCCCAACCGATTTTTAGTCTTCTCAATAAACATGCCCTTAGCATCTAAACATACCATCACCTACTCAAACCAGCATACAGTAGAAATCTAAATAGTAATTTATTCCATTAAATAGCGCAGCCTAGGTAGTCACATGAGTATAACTTGGAGAGCTTTAATTAATTCGAATGGCTTCCAAACCTCTTGGCATAGTAGCACATATCACCATTTGTTGAAGCCGAACATAATCCTTATACGTAATGCTCTTGAACAATGGCTTTTCCTTCTCCAGTAACTCTGCGACAGGTCCCATTTCTTTATCCACTTCTGGTCCATCAACTGCTACCACACTCACTCTCGTCTCTTTCTCATTCACAACAGCTCTGTGCCAAACACTCTTATACCTCCCATTACTCACAACCTATCATCAAAAAAGTCAGATCAATTTATAACCTTTCAGAACACAAAACTTCACAGTTTTTTTTATGGACTAAAAGTTAAAGTGATCACCTCAAGTTGATCGCCACCGTTGACAATTAAGGAATTAGGAGGTGGATTAACATTAGCCCATTTGCCATCGTGCTTCAATTGAAGGCCACTGATTCCGTTTTGGATGAGGATATTCAAGAAGCCATTATCAGTATGAGGAGGTATTCCCAGAGCTAGTTCAGGTAGAGGACATGGAGGGTAAAGGTTTATTTGGAATTTCCGGTAGCCATAATCAAAACCTGAGTGCTCAATAATGGCGTCAGGTTTTAATCCTAAACTCTCTGATATTCCCTGAAGCAAAGTCCTCGACACGGCTCTTACTGCCTTACTATACTCCAGAGCAATCTCTCTATAAAAAAACAAAAAACCGGAGAAGTTCAATATATGAGATAAAGAAAATGGAAGAGGGTGTTGATTACGTTGAACACATACTTGAAACCAGATGGTTTCTGAGGAAAATTGAATTGGTTGTGAAAGTTGAAAACTTTTAGATGATCTCTCCAGTAATGGATATTCTCTCCTACTCCTCGACATTTGGCACTAGTGCCAAACTTGATGGGTGGGATCAGGTCGTCACTGTAAAATTCTTTCTTTTCCTCCAGAGGTAGATTATGAAACTCGATGGACTTGTTCAGAACATCTTCCATCAGATTCTCTGAAATCCCATGATTTGTGATCTGAAACATCATACAACCAGATAAACTAAGGCATAAAGAATAAAAGAATTTTCATTTTTCGATATCATAAGAACACTCGTTGGGTAAAAGCTCTGTAATTTTGTGATCTGAAACATCACACACTCAGATCAAAAATTGCATTTTTGCGATCATAAGAGGACAAATAAACAACCCATTAGATGCTGTTTCCGTTTCTTTCAAAGCTTGATAATTTTGAAGCTCAAAGTAGATTCAACAGTGAAAACTATCAAGTAATCTGTTTTGATGATGTAGGAACAGAGTAAGGAAAAAGGATGAGACACTACGATGAAGAAGCCCCAATGTTGGCAGGCTTGGCCGAGTTGGCGAACGGCGGCGGCGTGGACTTCAGGATCGGCGGAGGTGAGGAGGGAGAAATCGATGACGGGGAGAAGAGTGGCCAGCTCATCCGCCACGTCATCACGACCTTCAGAAGCAGTGAGAGTATGATAGTAGGAAGGGATGACTCCGTTTGATTCCGACAAGGCTTTCACGCTTAAGACATCCGAACCGGAAGCCATGGAAGAGGATTATGATTGAAACCAGGATGTGGGGGCGAACAAAAACAGAGGGTATGAAACTTTGATTGAAATAAATATAAATAATAATAAAATATATGAGGAGTTATATCCAGGTGTCGTACCATTTTGTGCACAGTTTTTAGTGTAATGCATGCATGCCAAGTTGATTATTGTCTGTCCCCAATTCAAATGGCTTCCTCATATCGCCCAAGAAAAAAATTTCAAATGGCTTCCTTCTCTACTTATTATAAGAAGCTATTTATGATATTTTTGTGTTTAGAAAAAAAAAAAAAATTGGTACTATTGTAACCTTATTTAGGGAAAATCCTTGAAAAAGAACTTCAAAATCATAAAAAGACATAAAGGTATTCCGAATTTGCATAATCTTACAGAGGTGTTAGTGTCTGAACTAAAATTTATAAATTCAAAGAAAATGACTAATTTACCCTTACTTTTTTTAAAAAAAAAAAAAGTAATTGCCCCACTCTGGGGCCCACTTGCTGACAACTGGCCTCCAGCCGAATCTCCAATGAGAATATTCTCAAAATATTCCCTTACTCTTGGAAATATTCTCTTAAAATATTCTAGGGAATATTCCGAATATTCCCTTAAGAATATTTTTTCCCACAATGGTTAGGGTGAAGTTTGAACCCCACCACTTTGATGGCATAAAAAATGTCTCCAATGAAAATATTCTCGGAATATTCTCTCACTATGAGGAACATTCTCTTGAAATATTCTAGGGAATATTCCCTTGGGAATATTTTTTTTCCACATGGCTAGAGTGGGGTTTGAATCCCCACCACTTTGGTGGCATAAAAAATGTCTTATCATTGAGCTACTAAAACCCTTTAATATAAATAAGGCAAAAAAAAAAAGATTAACCTTAGATCTTTAATCAAGCCCACGAACAAATTTAGATAAGAAATTAGCAAATTAAGATAAGAAATTCACAAGTTTAGATAAGAAATTCACAACTTTCGTTTTTTAAGTAAAAAATTCACTTACTCTTTCAAATTATTTACAAGTTTAGATAAAGAATTGACAAATTGAGATAAGGAATTCACAACATTTATTTAAGTAAAAAATTTACTTACACTCTTAGACCATTCATAAGTTTAGATAAATAATTCTCAAGTTCATATAAGGAATTGACAACTTGAGATAAGGAATTGACAAGTTCAGATAAGGAAATGTGAAGTTGAGGTGAAGAATTGTGAAGTTGGGAATTCCTCATTTGAAATAGTCAATTCATTATCTCAAGTTGTTAATTCCTGATATAAAGTTGGAAATTCTTTATCTAAGCTTGTGAATGACTTGAGAACGTAAGTAAATTTTTTACTTAAACAAAAGTTACGAATTGCTTATCTGAACTTATCAATTACTCATTTTAACTTGGGAATTCTTTATATAAATTAGTGAATGGTTTAAGAGAGTAAGTGAAGTTTTTATTTAAAAAACGAAAGTTGCAAAATCCTTATATGAACTTATGAATTTATTATCACAATTTGTCAATTCCTTATCTGAACTTGTTGGTGCGCTTGATTAAAGATCAAAAGTTACTATATATATATATATATATATATATATATATATATATATATATATATATATATATATATATATATATATATATATATATATATATATATATATATATATATATATATATATATATATATATATATATTGCCTTATCTATGTTAAAGGGCTTTGATGGCTCAATGGTTAGGCACTTTTTTGTGCCACCAATGAGCCACCAGAGTGGTGGGGGTTCAAACCATTTGGGAGGGAATATTCCAATTCCCTTGGAAAATATTCCACCAGAGCTCTGACGCTTGGAGGTAATTACTTCTTTAATTAAAAAAATAAATAAGAGCAAATTGGTCATTTCCTTTGAATTTGTAAATTCCAGTTCAGGCACTAACATCTCTATGAGATTAAGCAAATTCGGAACACCTTTCTATCTTGTTATGATTTTGGAGCTTTTTTCAGGAATTTTCCCTCCTATTTATAAGTCATTTTAGCATATTTCATACATATAAAAAAAATCTTAAATTTTATTAACACTATCTCAAAACATCAACTATTTTCCAATTTTTCTTATATTTAATTCCACACTTTCCAAGAAATAACAATCTACACAATGACAAATAAAGGGTAAATTGTATTACATTTGGCCCATAATATAAGGCACTTCTAGAAGAATAGATAATAAAACATATAAGTAACTTTTAAGATAATTAATACACATTTTCAGTTTTCTCCTTGTAATTAATGCTCATATTTAGTTTTTCCCAATCATTAAATTTTTAAACACATTTTCCAATAAGGGTAAAAGTGCAGAAAATCAATTTGAAATATATTTAATGAGTCAACTGTGTTAGATCTCACATGTTTTGATGATAACAAATAATGGTATGAAAAAGATTTGATAAACAAATAAGTTTGAACAAAGTAATAACAGAGCAATTCATCACTTGAAGTAAGCACTGGAGTAATGAAGAAAGGCCAAGAGAAAAAGCTGAGAAACTTGATCACTGGAAATATTTGTAAAGGGTTACTCGAGTAAGTACTCGAGTAATGGAATAGAAACTTGAAGTAACCAGAGTCAACCTTCAAGTAACCTGCCAATGATACTCGAGTAAGTACTCGAGTAATAAGCTATAAGACTTCAAGTTGCTCTTGGCCTGCCAACGTTACTCGAGTAATCAAGTAAATCACTTGTAGTTGCTCTCAGCCTGCCAACGTTACTTGAGTGGATACTCGAGTAACCAGGTAAAAGACTTCCAGTTGCTCTCGGCTTGCCAATGATACTCGAGTATGTACTCGAGTCCCCTGTTTCAAGAAATATGTTGCTCTCGGCATTTTCAATCCTGCCAATGTTACTCGAGGAGCTACTCAAGTAACTCACTGTATTAAGCAAAACTTGAAGGTAATACGCGAATAACATGAAATGCTTTTCTCACACTTCATTCGAGGTGCTAATCCAGTATGCAGAGTTATTTAGAAGAGAACTTCAAATCCCTACCCGAGTAAGCTATGCAGAAAATTTATGTTTACTCGAGTAACAAGGTAATCAAACTTGAAGTGCTCTCGGCCCTGAAATCCTGCCAACATTACTGGAGTGAAGCATCGAGTAACCTAAAGTTCACTTGAGAGTTTACTCGAGTTGCTACTCGAGTAACTTATGAAGTAAAGTGTACCATATCCGAGTAACTACCCGAGTAAACAGGTATTTCCAAAGGTTTGAAATTTTATTTACTCCATGCACTACCCGAGTAATGTAATGTTCATTTATTAACTTGCAGTTTTTCATTACTCTCACGAAGATACTCGAGTAAGTACTCAAGTAAACTTAATGAATACTTGAGTAACTACTCGAGTATGCAAGTCCAGAAATTCAGAAATCATTTCAATGTTCATTGATTTGTTTCCTATGTGATTAACCTTTCCTTGTATTAGTATCCTTAGCATATCCGCAGATAAACAATGAAAAGATATTACCAAATAAGGAAAGTCAAATGCAACGTTCAAATGTCACCTACCGCCACCTACCGCAAAAGGATATTTTTCAAATACTGGAAAAGTCAACTGTGGCTGCACACACTCTAACGGACATAAAGAAAAATGTTCCAACAATCATTACCAACGTATCAATATATATGGGAACATCCAAACAGAGAAAAACAACAAAAACACAAACACGAACGCATTATCAAGTTCAATACTCTGTTTTTACACATATTTGTAAATCTGTACGTCAGTGATTCTTATTTACTCTGAGAGAGATATTTCATTCAAACTCAATATTTGTTATTGAGGTAACTTAAGGTTGTGGAACCTTGAGTTGGGATTGGATTACAACTTGTAAGGGGGAGCGAGTGTCCAGGCGAAGGAACTTGCTTGTACTGAGGTGCCAAAAACCCACTGAATCTTGGAAGTTATAATGAAACTCTCAGAGAAGCTCTAAGGACTGGACGTAGGTCAAAGTAGTTGTGGCCGAACCAGTATAACTCCCGGTGTACACTTCGGTGATATTTCTCCTTACTCTTTACTGCTTTATATTCACCGTCAAGATTTTATATTTGCAACGAAATTTTTAGTATTACCCAATTCACCCCCCCTTCTTGGGTGAAACGCTTGCTCTAACAAACTGTCACTTATTCTTTCACATAAATTAGTTAAACTACCCTATATTAAGGAACGAATGGAGTACATTCATGTACAAAAAATTGGATTAAGGAGTGCAAATGCCCATGAACTTTTATCAAAAGTATGTCCAGCACTATATACATTTTGGAGGTGCAAAAATACCCATTAATATTCAAAATGGGAGCAAATATTTCACAACCGTTAAATTTGATCTAATATCGTTACATATGCACGTGTAAAAGTAGTGTGGGCCCCACTAGAAAAAATAACGGTGTTAGATTGAATTTAACGGTGATGGCATATTTGCTCTCATTTTGAATGTTCATAGGTATTTTTGCACCTCCAAAATATAGATGGTACTGGACGCACTTTTCGTAAAAATTCATGGGTATTTTTGCATCTTGACCCTAAAAAATTAATGACTTGCCCACTCCATCTGCTCTATAAATAAGATTGGAGGAGAATGTTATTAAATTTAAAAAATATATATCCAGAGATTTCAATTCTTTCCTTATTAATGTAATGAATATCATACCTCCCTTCACAATTTACCAGATCACTCATTATAACTTCAAGACAAAATGGAAAATCATTATATTCTTTTACATCTTATAAAATTTGGGGGGGGGATCAGGAACGGACCCGGGTGAAGTATACTTACGCAATTTTATTTTTTATTAACTAATATTTTACATTAAATATTTAATGTTGTTAATATAAAGCAAATCATAAGAAGTTAGGGTCATAATGTTCATCCTAATGGAAAAGGTTTTAGGTGCATAAGTACAGCGCCTAAGAGGGAGCACATATTAGATATAAAACTATAGGCTCTGTTAGCATCTGTTTTCCCCCAGTTTACAAGAACTAGAACTTTAATTTGAGTCTGCTTATAAGCAATGATATTTCTAACTAAAATTAGTGTGTGTTCGAATTAGCTTTTGAAGAATAGTTTTTATAGTTTACGAGGTAAGTATGTGAGAGAAGTTTTATCTCAATTTTTAAAAAAGTGCTTCTGAAACTATGATTTTAGGGGTAGGCGATATTCGATGTTATCTTGTGATGCTTATTTAACATGGCAAAAATTTGATTACTTGTTAGCACTAAATGTAGGCCAAAAAACTGAATAATTTCATTAAGACAAAATAATGGGTAGAATCCATCATATGATCATATACAAGTGTTTCTTTCTAGGCCCTATTTATATATGCACCTATCGGGCCTTATGAGCATAAAGCCCAATCTTGAAATTCTACATAACTATACGTAACCAACAATACAGCACAGTAATATTTATATTTATAAGGGATAACTATATTTAAGTTCCACACAAGAGAAAAAATGAAGAAATTATCCCTAAAGTTATCATTGGAAACCCCTCAACTTGTCATTAACAACTTCAAGGACTATATTTTTCATTTTTTCTCTTGTGTGAGACTTGAATGTAATTGTCCCTATTTATAATCATATTCTCATATGTCACATATTCGTTCTAACTCACAATACTCCCCTTCAAGCTAACAATTAGTAAATATTAACATAGCTTGCTAAGGAGAAGATTTTGACTTTCTTTATCAATAGATTTAGTTAGAATATCTGCCTCCTGATTTTCGGATTTAACATGCTGGAGATTGATCAGCCCATGTTGCACCTTCTCTCTTACAAAATGGAGATCTATTTCAATATGCTTGGTCCGCTCATGGAACATTGGGTTTGAAGCGATGTGAATTACTGCCTTACTATCACAAAAGACTTCAACTGGCTTAGCACGCTTTATTCTAAAATCCTTCAACAAACCAGTCATCTAAGTGACTTCCAAAACTGCTAAACCGAGTCCCCTATACTCTGCTTTTGCGGAAGAGCGTGAGATAGTGTGTTGTTTTTTTGTTTTCCACATAACAAGTGAGCCACCCAGTTTGATTAGGTAACCCGTTACCAATCTTCTCGTTGTCTTACAAGCCCCCTAATCCGAGTCACAAAAGCAAGATTGTACTGGATGACCTACAAAACTCAGGAGAACTCCATACCCTACACTTTGCTTAAGGTAATGAAATACATCTCTAGCTGCAGCCATATGACTCTTGGTTGGAGTTTGCTTAAATTGACTAAGAACCTACACAGAAAATGAGATATCAGGTCTGGTAGTAGTTAAATAAATCAAACGTCCCACTAGTCTTTTGTATGGCTCCGGATCCTTAAAGAGATCCTCTTGCCTATCTCTCTTTTCATCATATGCATGTAGTTTCAGATTCTGCCTCATAAGTGTTGACAATGGCTTACATCCACTTAACCTTGTGTAAGATAATCAATCAAGGATATATTTTCTTTAAGAAAGTATGATACCTTTATATCAGATCTAGCAACTTCTATTCCTAGGAAGTATTTTAATTCTCCCAAGTATTTAATACTAAAATGATCATGAAGAAAATTCTTTACTTCCTTTATTCTTGTTTTAGAGCTACTAGTGAAAAGTATATCATCACATATACCAAAATAAGCACAAAACCATCAGCAAACCTTTTAACAAACAAGGAGTGATCATGTTTGCTTTGAGCAAACCCACCACAAATCAAGGTGGTGGTTAATTTTTTGTTTCACTGTCTTGACGCTTGCTTTAGTCCATACAAGGACTTCTTAAGCCTACACACCATGCCCTCCCCCTTAACATCATAACCTTGGGGAATGGCCATATAGACTTCCTCATTAAGGTCTCATTGTAAAAAAGCATAATGCACATCCATCTAAAATAAATTCCATCCATACAAAGCAACAATTTTAAGTACAACCCTTATGGTTACCATTTTAACTACAGGAGAAAAGGTCTCATGAAAATCAATAGCCTCTCTTTGTCAACACCTGTTTCCATTTCGATAATCGAAAAGTAATAAACACGGCATTCAATGGGCATACAGAAAAGTAAAATTATACTGATAAAAATATTCGTTTACAATTATGATATCATTCGTAGACGAAAACAGAAAATACAGCGAAAGTTTTAATATTTACAAATTTCACCAAAATATCACAAAATAGACTAATTATGACCACGTTCTTGTTCTTGCCTCGAAACACATGCCGTTCACTTTTTGGCGTCTATGTCTTTTCCCTTTGCCCCACTGGTACCCGCTGAGGTGTTTATTTAAAAATAGGGTGAGATTCTGGAGAACCCCAATAGAAACATGCTATCGTTCATAGAAAATGCGAAAAGTAAATATGATATATGACATATATGCACCAATTAATGAACATTATAAACATATCATCTGCATGTATACATGAGTAGGGCCCAGCCCCACTATTCTGCACCGGTTGGATTTTCACCAACTCCAGTGTAAGTGCCTCTGACACTTCTGGCCCCTCTCTAGGCAAATCGTGTTGATTAATAAAGCGCATTTATAAAACAATGGCATCCACACAATCACATAACTTATGGCATAGTGTATGAAGGATAATGTCCCTACCTCAAAGCTTTAATATCCCTTTTTTAAATGTGCCTCGAAGAACGTGTCGTATCCGGCCTCAAAATCGGTCCTAAAATATTAAATGTACCATAAATAGGTCAGAACCTATCCAAGTATCATTTTAGACTCTTCCATAATGTTTATTGTGGTTATATTAGTCTATGGTGAAAATTTACAAAAATGCCCCCGGGAACCCGGCCTGGCCCTGCCGTACCCGACCCGATGGCACGTTTTCCTAAAATTTTGACTAAAGCTATTCTGACTAATTTTCACCCAAGGAATCCATTTACTGGATCAAAATTACCAAATTCACTGTAAAATTATGAAAATACCCTTAACAGCCCCTATTTAGTGATTTTAGTGGCGCTTTCGTAATTATGCTTTTTCGGCCTGTACCGAAAAAGTGCCCAACTGTAAACCCACCTATTTTTGTCCACTGAGTCCAATGGAACCATTTATTTCATGAAAATCCAACTCCTACTACCAGTTCTGGTCCTGACCAAAATATTAGGGGAAAATGGAACAAAAGATGAAGTTTTGTGTTTTAGCTCCCAAAACTTGTACTTTTCCACTTCTAATCCTTGATTAACTTACTTAAACACTTATTAACCATGATTTAAAGGATTTTGGGCAGCATAACCCCTTAGGGTTATGGCTTTTCTAATCTTACAACTCAAACCAAAAATCATAAAAACCAAACAACAATTATCAACAACTCAAGAAAGTAAGTTCATGAAGTTATCCTCTTTGGCTACTTGGTTTCCTCTTACTCTAGGCTCCTCCTCCCTCTCTTATTGATCTCAAAGTGTGACTTCACCACCATGGATTAATGAGAAACAAGAGTTTAGAGAAGGATTTTATGGAAGATCATAAAGAAAATGCTTAACAGACAACATTTACCTTAGTCTGCTTGCTCCTTCTTCTCTCTAGCTCCCAAGAACTTCACAAACTCACTCTCTCTCTCTTTTCTCTTGGTCTTGGCCGAACGGTGACTTGAAAAGAGGAAGGAGTATGTTTTATTATTTTGGTCTTCCATTTTCCTATCCATTGATTTGATCAAGGACTTCTAATGTGACACTTGTCACACTCTTCTCTTCCTCATAATTTCTCCACTTTATTTCCATTAAGTTGAGTCAATGTCTTCCCTTTCTTGCTCCAAGAAATCCGTCGCTCTCCCTTTCTTTTCTCCACTAGTCCATGCTTCTTTTCCTATGTTCGCACTCTTCATGCAATCATGCTTTTCCATTCCTCCACTCAAGCTTCTCTTCCCATTCGTACACTCAACATTAATCTACCAACTTACTCAACCTTATGCCATCCCTTGTCATCATTTAGGTCCAATTGGGTTTGACTAACATTTTCCCTTATTTTTTATGTATTGGACGAATTTTAGGGAAGGTAGAGGAGAAAAAAATGTTTTTCATATATTCCATAATTCATATAATTGAACAATGTATAATTCTCCCTAATTCCCCAAATTTTTTATTTATTCTATCAAGAATAATCTCATTTATGCATTTTCTTGTATTTTCCTTCATTAATTGAAATTAACTCCAATTAATTGGAAAATAATTAATCTTGGGCTAAATTGGAAAAATTATGATTTTGCTATCCCCTTTGTAATTTAATTCAATTTTTGAATTAATTTGCCCATTTCCTTATGAATATAAATATTTCACAATTCACAAGATCCAAATTCATGAATATTCACCATTTTATTGAATTATTCAAATAATTACAATATATTTTTGGTAAATAAAATTTGGGGTGTTACACTCTTTGAGTGTATCCTTTAGCTACTAAACATGCCTTGTATTTATTAATTCTCCCATCAAAATTATATTTTATTTTATAAACCCATCTAGAACCTATTACCATCTTTCCTCTTGGAAGAAGCACTATGTCTCAAGTATCATTGTTTTCTAAAGCATCCATCTCATGTTTCATAGCATCAATCCAATTTTTGTCCTTTTTGGCCTCAAGATAAGATGCTTGTTCAATCAAAGAATCAAGAGAACAGAGAAAGCATAGATGAGATGTAGATATGTTGTCATAGGATATGTATTTTTCTATGGGATACCTACATTTTGGGGAAATTAAAGAGTTATTACCAGGCAGATAATTATGTAACAACAAGTTGCATACATAATCCTTGGCCCAAATAGGGGCATATTGGGCTCTAGAAGTTCTAGTTTCAGTGGTAACTTCTTGTGGGTTGCCATGGTCATCTTCTGTCTCATATTCGACTTCCTCAGGTCCCTGCACAATATTGAATTCATGTGAATTCAAATTAGTGTCAAAGAAGTGTAGATGGTTTTCTATTTATTAAGTAAGTTGTAGCTTTAACACACTCCCTCCAACACTCTATTGGAACCTGAGGCTGTATCATCAAACTTCTTGAAACTTGCATAAGTGTTCTGTGTTTTCTTTCCATAATGCCATTTTACTTAGGCGTATACGAACAAGAAGTCTGATGAACAATCCTTTTTCCCTTAAAGAATTCATTTAAATCTATTCTAAGAAATTTAGTTCCATTATCAGTTTGTACCCGCTTTACATTAGCAACAAATTTGTTTCAGCGTATGCAATAAAAGCTTTAATATGCATGCATGTTTCAAATTTGTGACGCATCAAAAAAATCTAGGTGGCCTTAGAAAATTCATCCACAATGGTAAGAAAGAATTGATGTTCTAAATGTGTAAGGGTTTTGTATGGTTCCCAAACATCCATATGTAATAATTTGAAACATGCTTTAGATTTAATACAGTTGGGAGAGAAAGGTAACTTGGACTGTTTGGATTGGAAACATATATCACATGCTTTATTAAAAGAGATACTCATGTCTTGTACTATATCTAAATGTTTTAATACAGATAAAGGAGCATGACCGAGCCTAACATGCAACAGAGATATATCAATTTTGATACTAGTCTTATCAAAGTTATCAGCCACATTGACATGTTCATTGTCAGTGATCCGAAGTACATAAAGGCCTTCAACGACAATACCAATCACCTTCAAGTTGCCACCTTGAAGGTCCTGGACAATGCACATATTAGGGAAGAAACCAATCATGCAATTTTGCTTATAAGTAAGTCTAGACATTGAAATGAGGTTAAACTTCAATTATAGGGCAAACAAAACATTAGACAACAATAAACCATTGGGAAATTTGATATTACCTATACGAGTGACGTGAACCCGCTCCCCATCAGGCATTTTAATGGTTTTAACTGGTCTGATATAAACTGTTAGGGGTGTTCAAATCCCGGGACGAGACTGAGAATACCCATTCCCGGTTCCCGTCCCGGGATTGGCCGGGACTAGGATCTCATTCCCGGTCCCGGTCCCGATCCCAGGAAATTCCCGGGACAACCGGGACCGGGATCGGGAATTTCGCGGTCTTTAATAATATAATTATATTAGTTAAATTTTTTATAATCTAGTGTTTAAAGTGATTATTTAACACCTAATAAGGTCATAAAAATCACACAAATTGAGTTAGAATTGAAAAATAACATATTATTATCACATTCATCATTTTTGTTATTATCTTTATACATTATATAGTTAGGATTTGTATCACGATCTATACGATTTAACTCTAACTAAATATGTGATATACATTTTATCAAATGATAACTTAATTTATGGGGTAAAAAAATACAAAAATAAAATAATAACCTATTTTTTAAGGAAAAAAGAAAAAAAAGAAAAAAAAACGGGACCGGGAATTCCCAGGATCACAAGGTGTGATCCCGGTCCCGGTCCCGGGTTTTTTACATCCCGGTCCCGGCCGGGACGGGAAATTCCCGGGATAAAATATTCCGGACCGGGCCGGGACAACCAGGACCGGGATACTTTGAACACCCCTATAAACTGTATAGTTATTTAAAAGTGACAACTTATTAATTAAATGTGTAGTAGCCCCAGAATCTATGACCCATGTGGTGTTTGCTTCTCTTAAGGAGTGAGAATTAGTCAAACCTATATCGGTTAAAGTGTAGGCATTTTCATCAGCATCTTTTTTCAAAAATTCCATTAAACATTCATATTGCTTTAGGGTCAACGAAGGAGACACCATACTTGCTATGTGTGCCAAGCCT
The DNA here is from genome assembly GCA_963855925.1 of Inga laurina. Classification (NCBI taxonomy): domain Eukaryota; kingdom Viridiplantae; phylum Streptophyta; class Magnoliopsida; order Fabales; family Fabaceae; genus Inga; species Inga laurina. Next base: position 5,734,183 of record OY979705.1, read on the forward strand.
TAATCGACTCCTTTATGCAGAACAAAATCCTGAAGCTGTTTGCTTTGGGACCCTTAAAATTTGTAGGATAACCGATCAACTGATAACATTGGTCTTTAGAGTGGCCACGCTTGCCACAATGACCACATTTAGGAGGCGTCCCACCAACTCTTCCCCTTCCTTTGGTAGCCATAGCAATACCTTTAAATGGAGTGTTTTTGGGTGCAGCTGTGATTGCACGGTGGGCATTATCGGCTGCCAATATGGCAAAGGCTTGGTTGACTAAAGGTAAGGGACTCATAAGGAGAATTTGACTTTGGGCAATACTATATATATATATATCATTAAGTCCCATCAAGAATTGTAACAAACAGGGGAACGACCAAATAATACTAGCAGCTTATGTACCAAGACAGTGTGGAGCCAGTGATCCAAAGAAGGAAAGAAGACACCGGAAGTCCAAGATCGAGAAAAAAGAAAACGAACACCAGCTAAGGATTGATCAAGACAGTAAGGAACCGGCTATCAAAGTGGAAAAGAAGATGCCGCAAATCCAAGACCAACCACAAAGGAGTCCAAAGATGAATAAGTATCCAGTGACACCAAGATTCGAACACAAAGGTCAAAGGTCCGCCAGTTCAAGATCAAAACGGAGAGCATGAAGGTCACAAGCGTTGCGATTCCAAGATCTACAGCGAGCCAGAATTGAACACAGAGAGACATAATTGATCATAGAGAAAAGAGCCCGAAAAAGGATTAGAGTCTCAATAGCATCGATTTGGCATCTAGCATTGAACGAGATAAAGACAGAGATGCCAAAGAAGAATCAGGTCTTCGACGGCGTTAACCCTCCATTCTTCACGCCGTTAATATGCACAAGTGGCATTAAGGTTGTGAGCAACATGCTTCACAAAGGAAGAAAGAGACAATCTTGGGCTTCTCTCGCTCCAAGAAAAGAAAAGGGGAATTAAACAACTTGTGGCTTTGATACCATGTCAACAATAAGAGTAGGCCCAGAAACTGAATAATTTCATTAAGACAAAATGACGGGTAGAATCCATCATATACAAGTGTTCCTAGGCCCTATTTATATATGCACCTAACAGGTCTTATGAGCATAAAGCCCAATCCTGAAATCCTACATAAATGACTAACTGTCCATAACCAACAATACAACACAGTAATATTTATATTTATAATCCTATTCTCATACATCATATATTCGTTCTAACTCACAATATTACGCACAATTGTTTTTAACTTTAGGCGATTCCACATGCCCAAGAAATAGATATTGAAACATGTCAATTTCGTTTGGCCAAAAAAAAAAAACATGTCGATTTCCGATATGTCTCCAAATTTGTATTACTATCTCTTATTCTTAATATAAAAACTAATTTAACCTTTTTTTATATATTAAGGAAACTAAATAAGTTAGTTAATTATAATATATGTTGTGTACTTATGTATCATTTGATTATATATTAGTTTATAGATCAGTCAAATTAGATTGGTATAAAATAATGTGTAAAATACACCTTAATTACATAGGTCTTCATTCTATCTTGAAAATCCATATAGACCTCCCTTAAAATTAAAATGTATGTTACATAAACCTTTCTTATGTTTTGAAATTCTATTTTCATCCATCCAAACTATTAGTTAATTGTTAAGTTTAACTTTTGTTTTACCAAAATGCCTTTCTTTAACATTAGAATTATTTAAACATATATGTTTATAAATATATGGACCAAACAAAAGTATACAACCAAATTTTAATTCTAATATATTTTTTAAATTTTTAATATGTTAAAATTTATTAATTTGAGATTAAAATTATATATCAAATACATTGTTTGCTATCAAATATAATAAACTATAATATAGGTTTGAGAGATTATATAAGTCACTTAAATTTATAATTTCATTATTTTACAAATATTTTTAAAAATGTACTCAAATTTTTAAAATTTTATGACATTTACCAGCTATCAATTCAAATTTTGGATTTAGTATTTTGGGTAAATTAGTAAATAAATTTTATTTTTTATATAAATTTTAGTTAAAATTATATTTTTAGAATATTATTAACAAAATTAATGGTTTAGACTTAAATGTATGTTTTTAAAGTAGAAGGGAGATCTGTATAATTAAGATAAAACAAAAGGGTTGTTAGAGTATTTTACTCAAAAGATAAATATAAATATTTTAAAATAATTTATTTAGCTTCCTTAATATTTATCCAAAAAAATCAATTGAATCTTATATTAAAAACAGGATGTAGCACCATTTTGAAATTGTATAATTGTCTTTAACTAATAATGCCAATAATCTGACAGCAGAGTTGAACCGAGCTTTTAAACAATTTGTTGAATAACACAATTTCTCCGGGGGGGATAAGCTCAATGGGAAATCTGGAGAAAAAAAAATTTTGAGTGTTCGTTTTTCAAAATGAGTAATTGAGCTTAATTCTGTCTTAATAGCTTTTGCCATAAGCTCCATTTCTCAGCTTTTACTAATTTAGCTTCTAGGGAGAGTGAGAATGATTAAAATATTTTTTCAGTTGTGTCCAGTGTACTATCAGACTTATTACAATTTTACCCTTAATGTACTTTTTTTGCTTCAAAAATTAATTTCAACTATTATTTGGTGCTTTTAACCCTTAAAATATTTTTTCAACTGTACCCAGTGTGTTATCAGACTGATTTCAATTTTATCTTTAATGTACCTTTTCAGTTCCAAAAATTATTTTAAACTATTTTTTGGTGTTTTTAACCCTTTAAAATATTTTTTCACTCACTCTCTCTTACTATTATCACAAAAGGCACTTGTGCTTAAGTCAATCCAAACAAGTTTTATTTTTGCAAAAATTATTTATACAATTGTTATTCCAAATATAAATCACATTACACAATCGGGCTTTTATCAAAAATAAAATTACCAAAAACTAAATTAAAAACTTCCATTTTTCCTATCGTTGATCCAAAGACACCTAATATATCGTCAAACCTCTTCCATTTTCATCCGTCCCATCTTCCTCGTCTCTTATCAATTTGGTTAACCAAATTAAATATTTTGATTTGGTTATTCTCTCACTTGCATTTTTGCGGGGTTTGTCTATATTAATATTTATAAAAGTGACTTTTATCTCAACTCTCAAGTAATTTTTACAAATTAAAATAGAAATAATAGTCAATTAATGTATAATGTGATTAATATTTGGATAGAAAATCATTTATATAATACATTAAAAATTCATTTTCCAAATATTTGAATGTGAAAAAGGATAAAACTTAAAAGTCAAAATAAGATGTTTCTTGATAGGGCTTTTAAGAAAAGCTCATTCGTCTCACCACTATCCCAAACACAATCTTTTCATCAAAACCCCTCATATCTTATTTCTGCACGGATAAAGCACGGTTCCATCCCAAATCACAATCTTTTCATCAAAACACCTCATATCTTATTTCTGCACGGATAAAGCACGGTTCCATCGACAAAATCCAATGAAGGCCAGAGAGGGAGACGCCTTGCTCACACACTCGCACGTATGAGACGAGACTCAACACTCACCACTTCAGGAAAAAAAACACTCGAGAGAGAGAGAGAGAGAGTGAGGGACTATGTGAGGTGATTTTTAAGTCTTCTTACAACTATTTCAAACATGCCCTTAGTATCTAACATACCATCTCCCTCTAAAACCAGCATACAGTAGAAATCTAAATAGTAATTTATTCCATCCCATAAACACAGTCTGAGTAGTCACATGAGTATAATTTGGAGCATTAATTAATTCGACTTGGCTTCCAAGCCTCTTGGCACAACAGCACACACCACCTTTCTTTGAAGTCCAACATAATCGTTTTACGTAATGCTCTTAAACAATGGCTTTTTCTTCTCCAATAACTCTACTACAGGTCCCAGTTCTTTATCCACTTCTGGTCAATTTGCTGCTATAACACTAACTCTCGTCTCTTTCTCATTCTCAACTGCTCTGTGCCAAACACTCTTATAACTCCCATTACTCACAACCTATCACTAAAAAAGTCAGATCAATTCTTAACCATTCAGAACACATAACTTCACAGTTTTTTGTTTATTGACTACAAGTAAAAGTGATTACCTCAAGTTGATCGCCACCGTTGACAATTAAGGAATTAGGAAGATGATTAACAGTAACCCATTTGTCATCGTGCTTCAATTGAAGGCCATTGATTCCATTTTGGATGTGGTAGTTCCAGAGCAAGGTCTGGTTGTGGACATGAAGGGTAAAGGTTCAGCTGAAGTTTCCGGTAGCCATAATCAAACCAGAGTGCTTAATAACGTCATCAGGATTTAATCCCAAACTCTCTGATACTCCCTGAAGCAAAGTCCTCGACACGACTCTGATAGCATTACTATACTTCAGAGCAATCTCTCTGTAATAACAGAGGAAAACAGAGAGAAATTAAAGATTAGAGATAAACAAAATGGAAGGGTGTTGTTGATGTTGAACACGTACCTGAAATCAGGTGGTTTATGTGCGAAATTGAATTGGTTCTGAAAATTGTAAACTAGTAAATGATCTATCCAATAATGGATATTCTCTCCTACTCCTCGAGAACGGGCACAAGTGCCATACTCGATGGTTGAGAGCACCTTGTTACAAGAAAATTCCTTCTTTTTCTCCTGAGGTAAACTATGAAACTCAATGGTCTTGTTCAGAACATCTTCCATTGAATTCTCTGAAATCCCATGATCCGTGACCTGAAAAATCTCACACCCACATTAAAACTGACATAAAGATTAAGAATTTCATTTTTGGGATGATAAGAAAACTCATTTTGGTACAGTGTATAAATGAAACTTTGAAATTTTAAATCTCAAATTAGATTCAACAGAGTAAACAGTCAAGTACTCTGTTTTCATGATGAAGGAACAGAGTAACGAAAAAGGATGAGAAATTACAATGAAAAAGCCCCAATGTTGGCAAGCATGGCCAAGTTGGCGAACGGCGGCGGTGTGGACTTGTGGATCGGCGGAGGTGAGGAGGGAGAGGTCGATGACGGGGATGAGAGCGGACAGCTCATCTGCCACGTCATCACCACCTTCAGAAGAGGTGAGAGTGTGGTAGTGGGAATGGATGACGCCATTTGATTCCAACAAGGCTTTTACGCTGGAGACGGTGGAACTGGAAGCCATGGATGAGGATTCTGATTCTAAACAGAATACAAAAACAGAGGGTATGAAACTCTGATTTGAAAAAAACTAACGAATAGTAATATATAATATTTGAGGAGTTGGATCTAAGGTGTTGTGCACATTTTTCGCTGCTGTGCATGCATGACAACCTGATTATTGTCTTTCCTATAAAAATGGAAAACCATTAATAAGATCTTTATTTCTGACATTTTTATGTATTTCGGAAAAAAATTATTATATTATTAATATCCAAAAATTCCAATTAAATGAATATCAAACCTCCCTCACAATTTACAAGATTACTCATTATAATTTTGAGAAGGCAAAATGGAAAACCATTATATACTTTTACTTCTTATAAAGTGCAAAATAATTCAGGAACGGATCCGGAGGAAGTATACTGATGCAATTTTATTTTTTATTAATTGATATTTATATTAAATATTTAATGTTGTTCATATATATAAAACAAATTGTATGAAGTTGACCTCGTAGCTAAGATGTGTTGATCTTAGAAGGAATCCATTTCCCTACTAAGTAAAAAGCTTAGAGGGAAATCTCATCAAATCTGAACTATTTAGATATGATTTTGGATTATTCTGATCTGAATTTTTAAAAATAATGATGATTTTTAAATTAAAAATTATTTTTTAAAAGAATAATAGTTAAAAAATTATCTTTATTTTAAATTCTATATTTATCAAAATAATTTTTTTAAAAAAAATAAAAAATTTTAAAAACTCAAATATGGCCGGAACAAATTAGATTTGACAGTCCTACTAAACCTTTTGCTTAATACAAAAACCAGTTCTGATTTGTATGAATAGACTGTAACCGCTAAGGATAAGATTGTGTAAAGAGATTGCGCATGGTAGATATAAAACTACATGGCTGTGGCATCTCTTTTTCCCGCCCGTTTACAAGAACAAGACTGATTCTACTTTAATATATACATACTATCTCTTATGCTTAATATAATATCCACGCTAAGAAAAAAATTGAGCTATAGAGTGGATCTTATATTAAAAATAAGAAGTTCTCTCCTAAAGAGCAAATATATACTCCTTATGGTCCTTAATATAAGATATATTTGAGGAGTTGATCTTAATTTTAAATATAAGACATATTTTTCATATTTATCAATCTTTTTTTAATCCACCCCTATTAATGCCCCCTTAATAATAATGAAAGAGGAGAGGGAAAGAGATAATTAAAGAATATGATTAAAGTATTTTAGAAAATATATGTCATATTAATTAATTTAATTAAATTAGTTAATATAATCAAATAAGGCAAATATGTGTTTTTATTAAAAATCCAATGGAGTATCTTTTTAAGAAAATAACACCAAGGTCTCAATTAAAGAAAATAATATTAGAAAAGTCTTATAATTTGTTAATGAAAATTGAAAGAGCTGCAATTGGTAAGTTATAAAACTTTTTCTGATATTATTTTCTTTAATTGGGATCTTAATATCATTTTTCTATCTTTTTTCCTTTTTGTTTCGTCATTTGAATACTAATACCAAAAAAATACAGACAAACTCGCATCATACTAATAATATATAGATGTAGCCTGAGATAACCCTACATATGGTAAATTAGTAATCCTTATTTTGGTCACAATTAGTAATCGCTAGAAATTCAGATTTCTTTGGGGCAAAAAAAAAAAAAGAAATTCAGATTTTCATTGCTGTGATATATATATATATACACACACGCACGGGGGCGCGGGCGTGCGCATGCATGACTCAGGCCATATCTAAAATAACTAAGGTATTAAAATTCGGGTCGGGCATTAAACCGATCGGGGTATTGGATTAAGGGTCAGTGGGTCAGATCGAGATTAAACCGGAGCCAAACCGGGACCAAACCGGTGAGAAATTGAAAATTTTAGACTTATAGTATGAAATTCTAAAAAAAAAATAAAAAAAAAATTTAAAAATATCAACCCGGACCGGTTTACCGGCGGGTTCGCCGGTTTCCGGAATAAGCATGAAAATAACCCAACACGTACATCGTAAATTAGCTATCTTTGGAAAACAGAAAGTTATATGCATATATACAGAGCATGATTCGACATAGACAAATTAAACACACACGTTGTGATGATTCCAAGCTATGGGCTGCATTTGCTCCAAAAGATCAGAGAACAAGAAAGATGAAATCAAGAGGTACAAATCCGCCAGAGAAGCAGCCCGAGCTATTAATAGAATCAAGAAGGCTCAACGCCGCCGCCGTCGACAATCACGTTTGGTATACAGAACCGCCTCGTCCCTTGTTGGATCCGGCGGGGGTGGTGGCAGAATGGGAGGTCCCACCGGTAGCAGTGGCGGAGGCGGTGGTGGCGACATGGTCATGATGATGGGTGCAGCAGCTGTGGTCCAAACGAATTATGGGACGTTGGATGGAGGCGGAGGTGGCGGCGGCGGCTTTGGTGGGGGAGGTGACGGCGGAGGAGGTGGCGGCAGCTTTTGACATGTACGTACGTGAATGGCAATATTTGAATCTTTTAATGGATTATTCTTTTCTTCTAGTCTTGTTTTCATTTGTTATCCGTAATTCTGTATGTCTCGTTGTCGTTTAAAGTAGTTATATTAGGCGTGATCTTAGACATTTTATCCATAGGAAACAGAAACAAAGAATATAATGTTCTGAAAATCGTGGAGGTCAAAATCGTTGCTTTTGTTTTTTGTTTTTTATTTTAAATTTCAATTAGTCAAAATGACATGAAAAGAATTCTTCCCCTGTTTGACTCCGAGGTTGCATGTTTCCTCCTTAATTTCATTTTCGATATTCTTGTAATCCTAGAATAATGCTCCCAGAAATAAATATTCGTTCTCATTCATCTGGAAAATAATCGAACACTCTCGGTTGATTAATTAAATTTAATTAATCAATCGTCAATATCACTTTCGGTCAGATTAGGCCGCATCTCATTTAAAATAAAATAAAATCAATATATTCGAAGCAAGAGCTTGCGACATGTCTTTCTTACGTAATTGAGGATTGAAGGTCCTCTATATATATATATCAAAGAAGTTTGAGGGGAAATTTCTGTTGGGAATTAATGAAGACAATCATATTTGTTATGAGGAAGTAGTTAAACAAAATATCTACATTACCCGTTTCATTGTATCTGTTAATATACTCAGAATTTGCGGCGGAAGCCTTCAAAACGAACTTGAATATGAAAAGGACAGGGTCAAACACAAGTACACGCACACGCAAGCTGTCTCATTGTTTAGTACTCATGTTTGTACTTGTTCAATTATATAGTTTATGTCGTGGAATGTTGATTATCAATCTCTTGAATTTGAATATTCTTCACCATGGACATGGTCAAACATTCAGAGGCTATAAAGAGGCAAGCATGTCCCTGAGATTTATTAAAGTAGCCTTGTTATATGTTTGAGAATTGAGAGCTTTACCTGACAGAGATGAATCCAGCTTTGACAATATTTATCATTGCTGCTGTTTGCTTATTTTCCTTTGCTGCTGTTCTGGGAATATTGTGTCGCGGGAGACAAGGCGGTGGAGGCGGCGGCGGCTTTCCTCATCATCACCACCACAATAACCATGTTTTTCATGGTGGAATGACAGATGCTGGGGCTATTAGCGGAGGCGCTATGTTTGATGGCGGTGGCGGTGGCGGTGGCGGTGGCGGTGGAGGAGGTGGGGGTGGAGCTGGTGCTTGTTGAGTTACAATGAACCAAACTCATCACCACCTCTCAACACAAACAAATTTAAAATTGAAATGAATTGATGGCTAAATTTTAAAGCTTCCTTGTCATTATTTTCTTCCAGTGCATGTCTGGATTTTATACATATGTAGGACATTCTTTATTTCCATTTGATGTAATAGCTAGTTTTACCATTATTCATCTTCATGCCATCTCTGGCTGTCTATTACTCTAATATTTTAATCATGAACCTCAATAGTAACTAATTTTTGTCAGGTCGAAATAGTTCTAATCTTTTCGATTTATTTATGACTTGTTGGAACTTGTAATTATTATTAGTTAAATGGATGTAAATATTATAGGGTATGATTGTAAATTGATGTATTGTTGTATCTCTCGGTATAGCAATAGCTGTAGAAACATTATAAATATTAGGGTGTTGGACCATACTAGTGTGTGGATGTAATTCTATTTTGGCAAGTAATAAAGAGAAGGTCTTTTTCTCTGAAAGATTGGGTCTGTTGGGGTCCAGTTATCAACATGGTATCAGAGACATTCTCTACCAGAAGCCCCAGACTCCAGCCCATCTTCCCTTCTCCTTGGGCCAGTCTTCCCACCAGTTATCAAGATCAGGGCCGTTGATTCAAGAATTCGGTTTCCTGACTTCTTTTCCCTCATATCCTCCCACCAAGTGTCAAGATCAGGGTTGTCGGTTCACCATTTGTCAAGATCAGGGCGGTCGGTTCACGCAATCAGGATCTTGTCTTCTTTTCCCTCTTTTCCAGCACGTGTTTCCTCTTGTTCATTCCGCGATCGCCCAATTTCCCCCTCTGTGAACCCTAATGGCTTCCGCTGCTCCACCGTCCTCTACCACGGCGTCCGGCGACAAGACTGGGTCCTTCGCCTCCGACGCCATCCCCTTTTCTCATCCCTTATATCTCCACCCATCAGATACCCAGGGGGCATCGATCATCCAGCACGTTCTCACCGGCACCGAAAACTATACCGTGTGGAGTCGGGCGATGCGGATCGCGTTGCTTGGTAAAGACAAGCTCGGGTTTATTGACGGGACTTGTCGGAAAGAGTCATACGAGGCGGCGCTCCATGGACAGTGGGAGCGTTGTAACGTCGTCGTGCTTTCCTGGTTGCTGAGCTCCATTTCTAAAGAACTCGCAAATGGCGTCATTTTTTTCCAGAATGCTCACCACGTTTGGATGGATCTGAAGGAGCGTTTCGACAAGAAGAGTGGTGCCCGCATCTTCGCCCTTCACCGTGAACTCAATTCCTATCGGCAGGGAGGTAATTCGGTCACTACCTATTTTTCCAAACTCAAAGAATTTTGGGAGGAACAGTCTGCTCTCATTACTCTCCCATCTTGTACCTGCAATACGTCCAGAGCTTATGCCGATTTGATTCAAGAGCAGAAGCTCCTGCAGTTTCTGATGGGGCTCAACGATTCCTACCACCAGGCAAGAAGTCAAATCTTGCTTATGAATCCTCTGCCCAGTGTTAATGAAGCCTATGCAATGGTGCTTCAAGATGAGACCCAACGGTCAATTTCCACTGCTGACCGATATGTTCCCACCGACGGCATAGCAATGGTTGTTAGAGGTCGTGGTCGTGGTCGGGGCCGTGGACGATCTGATAGCTCTCTGGAGTGCTCCCATTGTCTCAAGAAGGGCCATTTGAAGGAGAGTTGCTATCAGCTCATCGGCTACCCACCAAGTTTCAAAGGAACGAAGTCAAAAACTAATAAGGATCTATCTCAGTTTGACCCTGTAACCAGTTCAGAGGTCCAGGTGAATGCAACTAGTACAACTGCACCCTCATTTACACAAGAGCAATATGACCGTCTTCTTGAGCTTCTGCAACGAGATGCTGAGACCACCACTCACGCACTTACGGGTACAGGTTTGATATCCTCAGCTTTCTCTGGTTCATCATATGCTAGCTGGATTTTGGACTCCGGAGCCACCACTCATATGGTTGGCGATATTAGTCTTTTTAATGCTCATGCTAAATATGATGGCCCAATTAGGTTCATAAAAATACCTGATGGGAATAGAGTCCAGGTAACACATATAGGATCAGTCAAATTGTCACCAGATTTAACACTGCATAACGTTCTATACTCACCTAAATTGCAATTCAACCTAATAGCTATATCTCGAATAACTGAAGACCATAACTGTATGGCTTGTTTCTCTCCTCATCTCTGTGTCTTGCAGGACCTACAGGGTGGAAGGACGAGGCTAACTGGTAAACTAATCAATGGGTTATACATATTAAAAGTACCCAAGCCATCACATGTTATAAATGTTACTCAGGATAGTAATACTCCACTGCAACCTATAGACATACATTTGTGGCATAAGCGTTTTGGGCATGCCCCTTTTTCTGTAATGCAGCATCTGAATTTTTCATTCAATAAATGTGTCTCTGAGAATGAACACTGTGATATCTGTATTCAATCTAAGCAATGTAAATTTCCATTTACTCCTAGTTGCATTAAGACTACCAAGTGTTTTGAGCTCATACATGTAGATGTGTGGGGTCCTTATCACACTCCCACACATCAAGGTTACCAATATTTTCTTACGATTGTTGATGATTTTTCAAGGGCAACCTGGATATTCTTAATGAGAAATAAATCTGATACTTTAGCTCATGTTAAAAACTTTGTAGCCTTTGTTTTTACTCAATTTCAAACAACCGTTAGAAAGATTAGGAGTGATAATGGCAGTGAGTTTCTTAATCATTCCTTTAGAGCTTTTACGCATGATAAAGGAATTATTCATGAGACTACTTGCCCTTATACTCCACAGCAAAATGGAGTTGTGGAAAGAAAACACAGAACTATTATGCAAATCACAAGAAGTTTAATGTTGCAATCCCATATACCAGTACAATACTGGGGAGAGTGTGTTAAAGCAGCAGCCTATATAGTAAATAGATTGCCTTCAAAAATCCTGCATTACAAGACTCCATTTGAAAAGGTATATATGAAGCAACCAGATTTTACTAATCTTAAGGTTTTTGGTTCCCTGGCTTATGCAACAGACTTAAGAGTCACTGATAAACTAAAATCCAGAGCTATTCCATGTGTATTTCTGGGATATCCGGAACATCAAAAAGGCTATTTACTATTAGATTTACGTACTAACACATTAATGGTGAGTCGTCATGTCAGTTTTGCAGAAAATAAGTTCCCTTTCAGGGATATGGTGCGCCAGCAAGAAGAAGGTGTGAGTCCCATACTTAGAAGAATGTTCTGGTTTGATTCAGACTCAGACTTTGCTCCACTTGAAAGCATAAGGAGCACCAATACACAGAACAGTCCACAGCAGAGCAATCAGCCACATGAAATGGAGGGAGACTCAAATCATATGGAGTCAAGTACTTTGCCCTCACGGCCACAAAGAGAGAGACGTCCACCGATTTGGGCAACTGACTATGTGTGCTCAATATTACATTCACAAATAAACCAGAACACTACTAGAGGGACAAAATGTCGATATCCTATTAGCAATTACTTGTCATATAATTCCATTAATCCTGATTATCTATGTTTCCTGTCTTGCATAGATGCAGTGACTGAACCTACAAATTATAGTGAGGCAGCACTAATTCCCCAATGGGTAGATGCCATGAAGGCAGAAATGTATGCATTAGAAAGCAACAAAACCTGGGAGATAGTCAAGCTGCCCAAAGGTAAAAGGACAATAGGTTGTAAATGGGTCTACAAGGTAAAATATGACTGTAATGGTAACATTGATAAATATAAGGCCCGTTTAGTAGCCAAAGGATACACTCAAAGAGAGGGCATTGATTATCATGAAACTTTCTCACCCGTTGTTAAAATGCTTACTGTACGAATAGTTCTTAAGTTAGCTGCATTGCATTCTTGGAAATTATATCAGATGGATGTATCTAATGCTTTTCTGTAGGGAGATCTACATGAAGAGGTCTATATGGATATACCTCAGGGATTTGAGAGTAAGGGGGAGCACATGGTGTGCAAACTAAATAAGTCCCTTTATGGACTTAAGCAAGCATCACGACAGTGGAATCTAAAACTGTCTCAAACCTTTATAGAAGGAGGTTTTAAACAGAGTAAAAATGATTATTCACTGTTTACTTTACAATGCAATGATGGTATTGTGCTGATTCTGGTTTATGTAGATGACATGTTAATTACAGGAAGTTCAGAAACTGGAATAATATATGCTAAGAACTTGCTGCATAAAACCTTCAAAATTAAGGATTTAGGTCAAATGAAATATTTCTTAGGTATTGAAGTGAACATGTCTGAAACTGGTATAGTATTGTCCCAAAGAAAATATGTTCTGGATCTTTTATCTGAAACAGGTTTGAGTGGTTGCAGGCCTTTAAGTGTACCAATGGCGCAAAATCTAAAACTTATGCCATTTCGAAAGGACAAGGATAAGAAGCAAGATCTGTTGGTCAAACCCGATAGATACAGACGATTGATAGGTAAATTGATTTACTTATCGATGACTCGTCCTGATATATGTTTTTGTGTGCAGACACTTAGCCAATTCATGCAAATGCCAACCAAGGCACATATGGCAGCAGCACGCAACGTGGTACGCTATTTAAAAGGCACTCCTGGTGTAGGAATCTTGCTGAGTTCGAAAGGCAGCATGGAACTTGAATGCTACTGTGATGCTGATTGGGCATCATGTGGGATCACCAGAAGGTCAGTGACTGGGTATGTGCTGAAATTTGGTGGATCTGCAGTCATGTGGAAAACAAAGAAGCAGAGTACTGTCTCCAAGTCTTCGGCCGAAGCTGAATATAGGGCCCTCAATATGGCTACATCAGAGATTACTTGGGCTAGAGGTTTATTGCTTGATCTGAATGTAACGCTTTCTAGACCTGTTTCTGTATACTGTGATAGTGTAGCAGCTATTCACATTGCTGCGAATCCGGTGTTCCATGAGAGGACCAAACATATTGAAGTGGATTGCCATTTCGTTCGTGAAAAGTGGCAACGAGGTGAAATAGACCTGATACATGTTAGGTCAAAGGAACAACAAGCTGATATATTGACGAAAGCGGTTTCTGGGGACGTTCAGCGAAAGCTGCTGTGCAAGTTAGGGTCTGTGAACATGTTTTCATCCCCTACTTGAGGGGGAGTGTTGGAACTTGTAATTATTATTAGTTAAATGGATGTAAATATTATAGGGTATGATTGTAAATTGATGTATTGTTGTATCTCTCGGTATAGCAATAGCTGTAGAAACATTATAAATATTAGGGTGTTGGACCATACTAGTGTGTGGATGTAATTCTATTTTGGCAAGTAATAAAGAGAAGGTCTTTTTCTCTGAAAGATTGGGTCTGTTGGGGTCCAGTTGTCAACATGACTCCTTCACTTTTAACCATTTTAAAATAATCTCATCGCTAGAATCAGTCGCTTTTAAGAACCCTTTTTGATCGCCTAGATCAGAGACCAGTATCTGACAAGAATGCGAAACTTAAAACAGGCCACTTTGAATTGTTTTAAATTACAGGACCAATTTCATTCAATATAATCGATAAAATTAAAATATTATTAAATTTTAACCAATTTTTACATTTTTAAGACAAATATCTAAAATAAGAACTTTACCAAGTTCTTTCTTCTGGCAAAACAGAAAAGGCAAGTTTGTAGCTAGCATATTATGGTGAACGAATGCTATGATATTATGCAAATTCAGACACAAAATATTTGATCTGTCGCCTGATACAATTCAACAAATAAAGGTTGATGGGCATTTTTGTCCTAGAAATCTACGTAGAAAAGCTGTGGGCACAAGAAAGTTTTTTAGGGGCAATACCATCCCAAAAGTTGCAAAATTGTACTACTATCATCCTTCTATAACAGACTTAAATGGTCAATCATATCATTAGCTAACTAATTATACTGAGGTGGTAAATTATGGTGAATGAATGCTATGATATTATGCAAATTCAGACACGAAATATTTGATCTGTCGCCTGATACAATTCAACAATAAAGGTTGATGGGTATTTTTGTCCTAGAAATCTACGTAGAAAAGTTGTGGGCACAACAAAGTTTTTTAGGGGCAATACCATCCCAGAAATTGCAAAATTGTACTACTATCATCCTTCTATAACAGACTTAAATGGTCAATCATTAGCTAACTAATTATACTGATGTGGTATATTCATTCACGTGGCATCCATCTTACTTTGTTTTACGAAGTCTTTTTTTTTTTTTTTACAATATGTTTTTTCAAGCTAGATCTATAAGTTTAAAAAAATGAATAATGGAGTTTGTAGATCGGGATTTGTGGAAGCAGATGAACCCTAAATTGCTATTTGCATTGAGTTTTCGTCTTTTGCATCCTCCCCTAACAAAAAATTCAATAATTGGAGAGTTCAGCAGCTGTCGTTCTCTTCATCCTTGATCACTGGTCCTCCTATGTGGATTTGTTGGTTCTTCCACCACTGTTGTCAATCTTTCCGATGACAGATTTGGGTGTGCTTCATAGAATAAATTTGTGACGAATTTTTCAATGAGTGGTCGGGCTTGTTTGTTTAGGCGTTTTGTACAGGAAAAACGCACTTATTACGCAAGCCGAAAAAAAACTCCTCTCACATACTTACCTCGTATACCGTGAATCACGAATTATAAGCACATTTTGGACAAAAATAAGCCATTTCAAACGCACACATCATCTCATCTTCTGTCTTCTCTGTTTTCTTCTATTATACTTCCTTCAGTTCTAAAATAAGACACAGTTAATTTTTTGAAAATATTAAAAAAATTAATTACATTACTTCAAAATATTTATATTTATCTTTTTTGTTTAAACTATTTTGCTTAACTTATAAATTGATATATAATATAATAATACACAACATATGATATAATTAAATAATTTATTTAGATTCATTAATTTCTCTAAAACAAAGTGTACTATGTCTTCTATTTAGAATTGGAGGGCTTCTGGTTTCTTTAACCCAAAATTTTCATTTGCTTTTTTTGGACTTGAAGATTTTTTATTTTGCTTTGGATTTTGAGTTTCTAAGTTTATGGTGTTTGGATTCCTTTGCTAATATATATGGATTTTGACCTGGGTTCTTGATTTTTTTAATTTTTTAATTTCTTTAATTGTTTGGTACTTGATGGTGGCGTCCCATGTACAAAATAAATCAACAAAAAATCTGTGATTTCCAGGATATCCCCCCCCCCCCCAAATCTTCCCAATGCTCATAATTCTTCCCTGGAAACTTTCATAACAAAAATGCCTTTTACGTCATAAATGAAATATAAAATTTAAAAAAAAAAAAAAAAGGAGCCACTAAATACTGATTGAACATGTCAAAATCAGCTGCTTTTGCAGGATAATGTTTAGCCATAATAATAATACATCCAAATTGCAAGAAAACACCCAAAGATAGGTCGGAAATTGAAAGAAAGAATACGTTCCTTTTATCCCCAATTTTCATTATTTGAAATGACATGAAATGAATTCTTCGCCTTTTTGACTTCTGTTTTTGCCCTGTGATCTTCGGGTACTCCTAGAATAATGCTTCCAGAGATAAAATTACTCTCATCCATCTGTTTTGGTTCAGGTGTTTAACAGAATCTGGAAAATAAACGAAGCCGCTCATCCGTTGATTAATTAATATTTAATTTATTTAATCATGTTCAATACTAGTTCTATCACTTTAGGGTGGAAGAAAATTTGAGGGGGAAAAATAGGAGCAAAGAAAGTGGAGGTAAAAGAAAACTGTAGAGAAATTTTTTTCTGATTTGGATAGACTAAAACATGGGGAAAAGAAAATGAGCAAATATATAAATGACTAATTAATACATGATCCGTGTTTTAATTTTCATTAGTTGAAATGGTATGAAATGAATTCTTCATGTGCATTAGGAGTTGAAAAAAGGAAGCTTAAATTTGAATATTCTGTAGCATGGACCTGATCAAACATAACGAGAATGGAAACATATTCATGCTATAAAAAGGCATGTCCATGAGATTTAAAATGGCCTTGTTTCTACAAGAGAGAGCTTTACCAAACAGAGATGGATTCAGGGACGGCAATATTTATCATCGTTGCTGTTTGCTTGTTCGCCTTTGTTTTTATAATATTACTAATTCTTTGTGGAGGTGGTCGTGGCCGTGGCCGTGGAACTGCTGCTGGTGTCATGGGGGCTGCTGGTGTACTTGCTGGGGCTAGTGCTGCCGGAGGAGGTGGGGGTGGTGGTGCTTGCTTTTTTTTTTTTTTTTGATTACAAACTGGAAATCATCAACTACCTACGCTATGTAGCATACAAACACCTACAATCGACCTACGTTCCTTCATTATTTTCCACCTCATGAAGAATAGGTGGAGGATGATCAAAGAGACAAAAATTCCCCACAATGCCATGCGCATATTTGGCCAGTGCATCAGCAAGGACCAACTCTTCTCGTGGAACATTAATGAACCGAATCTACCAATCTCTGTAAATAAGAATCCTAATCTCATCAACCACATCTCTAAACGGGTAGGCCTGTTCACACCCCCTAATTGCAAGATTGATCGCCTCTATGCAATCAGATAAGAGGTAAACCTTACGGATACCCCTCGTCCAACATAAATACAGCCCGTGAATCATACCTATAAGTTCCGCTCTGAGCCACGATGAACCAAACACTAATTTAAAATTGAAATAAATTGATTGTCAAAGTTTTTAAGCTTTGTTGTCATTAGTTTTTCTTCTAGTGCATGTCTGGATTCTATACTTATATAGGGCGCTCTTTATTTACATTACATGTAATAGTTTTGTCATTATTCACCTTCATGCCATCCCTGGCTGTCTATGTTAACTACTTCTCCCTCCAGTCTTAATTATAAGATAAAATTGACTTTTTTAGAGAAATTAAGGAAGTCAATTAAATTACTTTAGAGTGTTTATATTTTTAGTATCCTTATATTATATATTAGTTTATTAGTCAAATTAATTAGTTTGAAGGAAAAAATAAAAATATAAATACTCTAAAGTAATTTAATTGGCTTCCTTAATTTTCCCAAAAAAGTCAACTTTATCTTATAATTAGGACCGGAGGGAGTATTTGTTTTATTCATGCACCTCAATAATACTCATTCGGTTCTAAATATAAAACAGAATTAATTTTTTTAAAAAAGATTAAGGAAGCTAAATAAGGTATTTAATTATATCATATGTTGTGTATCTTTAGATTATATATTAGTTTATTAGTCAAACTAATTAGTTTTGAAAAATATATATATATATATATACTCTAAAGTAATTTAATTAGCTTCCTTAATCTCTCTAAAAAAAATCAACTTTATCTTATATTTAGGATCAGAGGGAGTAACTAATATATTTATAGTAAGTCCATGTGTGGTTTTAAGTTAAAAACCACCATGATTTTTAGTAATTTCTAAATGAAACTAAACATACTCTAAAACAGCCAATGAGATTGCTAATATGACATAAAGCAGTTAAATTTCTGAAGATTATAATCTAATACTGTACAAGTTCATCATGGTTTGAGCTAGTCTTCACAAAATATTTGAAGTTGAATCAGTCTTTAATCTTTTCGATTTATCTACGACTCCTTAACTTTTAACCATTTTGAAATAATCCCACCTCTAGAACGATTCGTTTTAAAGCATTGTATTTGATGGCCTAAAGACCAGCATCTGACAAGAAAGCATGTCTTCAAGAAGACCACTTTGAATTGTTTTAAATTATAGGGACCAATTTCATTCAATATAATCGACAAAATTAAAATATTATTAAATCATCTAAAATAAAAACTCTACCAAGTTTTTCTCCCTCTCGCAAAATAGAGAAGGTCAAGCTTGTGGTGAGCATATTTTGGTGAACGAATCGTATGAATCAAATATACTATGCAAAATTCAGACACAGAATATTAGATCTGTCGCCTGACTCTTTTCAACAAATAAAGCATAAAATTGAAAATAGAGCCACTGATCACTGATCGAACACATGTAAAACTCAGCTGCTTTTGCTGGAAATAAAGTTTGGCCATGATTGATTACGTGACCTGATAGAGATAAGCGAGTCATGAGATATGTTAAAAGGCCAAATATGTATATTCTATACATAAAAAGTTTCCCCAAAAAGCAAATAATAATGTTAGTAACTAACCCTTTGTCATTCACAGTGGGATCAATGATTCCAGTATACACATGAAGGCTGCAAAGTTCTTAAATGTTAGAAAATTCTCAAGGTAATCATTGTCAATATCGCTTTTGGTCAGATTAGGAGGCATATCATTTAAACTAACATATAAAATATTAAAAAGCAAAAGCTTGCAACATGTCTTTCTTCCGGAATTGAGGGTTGAGGGAGAATTTCTATTGGGAATTAATGAAGATAATCAATCATATTAGTCATGAGGATGTAGTTAACATATAATATCTATGTTAACCATTTCTTTTTTTTGCCAACTATGTTAACTATTTCATTAGATCTGTTAATACACAAAATTTGCCGTGGAATATTCAAAAGGGAAAATTCCACGTAAATGCCTCCAAAATTTCAAAATCTTAAATCAATTTTGTTTTTTACAATTGATGAGGGATTGACTACACTTAATAAGAAATTCACAATTCATTTTAGTAAAAACATCACTGACTTAGGATTTTAAAATTTTATAAATTTTTCATATTCAAAACCAACTTGAATTGAATATGATAAGTACAGGGTCAAACGTAAGTACACGCACAAGCAATAAACCGTTTCCTTGTTTAGGTCTTGTTTAGCATAGCTTTGTAAGTTTGTTTGACAGCTTGACCTGACAGATGGATCCAGCTTTGACAATATTTATCATCGTTGCTGTTTGTTCATTTGCCTTGGTCGCTGTTCTGGGAATGTTGTGCCGTGGGCGGCGAGCCCCACTGGCTTCTGGCGGCGGTAGCAGCTTCGCTCACCATCACCACCACCACAACAATCATGTTTTCCATGGTGGAATGACTGACGCTGGGGCTATCAGTGGAGGCGCCACGTTTGGTGGAGGTGGAGGTGGTGATGGGGGCGGCGGCGGTGGCGGGGGCGCGTGTTGAGTTGCAATGAACCAACCTCACCACCTCATAAGTAGACACTCAAATTTAAAATTGAGATGAATTGATTGTTAAATTTTAAAGCTTCCTTGTAATTAGTTTCTTCTAGTGTATAAGTACGGAATTTTTACTTGTGCAGGACATGTTTTATTTCCATTTGATGTAATTGAAATTTTTCAGAAAAATATAATTAAAAATGGAAAAAGATAAATTAATGCTGTGAATTTATAAAATCTCAGATCAGGATTGAAGTAGGAATTTGGAATTTCCAATTCTAACCAAATGACTAAATTGTCCTTAGTTCAATTGTGAAACATGAAAGCGAAGCTGTTAATCTAAAATCTGATTTTGTTAATATAGTTACAGATGTTATTATTGACTCCTGAAACTTGTGTCTTTCAAATTATCCTTAGTTGTTGGGATATGAAGTTGTGAAACATGAAAGTAAAGTCATTAGTATAAAATATGATGTTAATATAGATATAGATGTTGTTATTGACCTCTCAAACTTGTGCCCTCAAAATTATCCCTAGTTTTTGGGATATGAAGTTGTTAAACATGAAAGTAAAGCCGTTAATGTAAAATCTGATATTGCTAATATAGATACAAATGTTATTATTAATCCCTGAAACTTGTAAACTGAACTAAAGACATTTTAGTCATTTGGTCAGAATTAAAAATCCTAGATTCCTACTTCAGTTCTGACTTGGGATTTGATAAATTTGCAGCACCAATTTATCTTTTCCCATTTTTAATTATATTTTTCTGAAATTTTTCCTAGTTTTATCATTATTCATCTTCATTTCATCCCCAGCTGTCTATTACTCTAATATTTTAATCATGAACCTCAATAGTAACTAATATATCAAGTGCAAGTTTTTGTTTTTATAGTAGTCAAGCTTACAAATATTTTTGATAACTCAATATCCTATAATGGATTGTTTGTTTCCAGGGAAAAATGTTGTGGTTGAAACAGTTCTAATCTTTTCAATTTATTTGACTCCTTAACTTTTATTTATATCTCTACAGAATCATTCGCTTTTAGGCACTCTATTTGATCGCCGGTAGACCAGTATCTGACAAGAATGCGAAACTTAACGACCACTTTGAATTGTTTCAAGTGACAGGACCAATTTGATTTAATATAGGAGTAATCGATAAAATTAAAAGGTTATTAAATCAAAACCATTTTTCTTACATTTTTAAGATAAATATCTAAAATAAAAACTTACCAAGTTTTTTTCCCAGAGAAGTGTAAAGCTTGTAGCTTAGCATATTTTAGTGAACGAATGATATGAATGATAGATATACAGGGCAAAATTCAGACCTAATATTATCTCTGACGCCTGACACATTTCAAGAAGGAAAAAAGATAAAATTGAAAAAAGGGCCACTGATCACTGATCGAATACATGTAAAACTCAGCTGCTTTTGCTGGAATTTATGTTTAGCCATAATAATAATAATTACACCAAAATTGCAAGATAACAGCCAAAGATGGGTTGGTCAGAAACAGATGAGAGGTAGTTTCAGGTACCATAGCTACGGTCCCCAGCATCACCAAGGCCCGGAATAATGAACCTATTACAGAGAAGTTAGTTATTAGATACTGTATGTTAAAAGGCCAAATATGTATATGTTCTATACATAACAAGTTTCCCCAAAGCAAATAATAAAGTCAGTGACTAACCCTCTGTCATTCACAGTGGGATCTATAATTCCAGTATACACATGAAGGCTGCAAAATGCCTAGATGTTAGAAATTCTCACGATAATCTTGGCCTGCGAGAAACTAAACAAATTTAAATTATGTGATTACCCAGGGAATTGCTCACTCAGCTTCTGAAGGGCTGGCGGGGCAGAGACAGCAGATATCTGCAATTTCATGATTATAGACCAAATAAGCAAAAGATGAAAGAAAACTATAACTCAAAATGCATTACATATTGAATAATCATCAAGTATTAGCCTCTTGGGAACACCGATTGAAAAGTCTCCAAAACATTATACTATCTCCGGTCCTTAATATAAGATCTCGTTCTCGTTCGGCAAGAACTTATATTAAAGACCAGAGGTAGTATCATGATTTATGTTGTAGACAGTGCAATGCATAACGAACAGCCTCCAGTTATGCAGAGCCAATGCTATATATATAACCAACTGAAATATGTTGGAATGAATCCCAAAAGAAAATCTAAGTTTCAATAAGATGTGGGGGCTAACCACTTTAATCTGCTTGTTGCCAACTCCACGATCCTTTAAGAGTTTGAGGGCTGCCACTATAGTACCACCTACAATTCATATGGGCAAAGAAAAACTATATATGAAGCCCACCAAATCAGGATACTTACTCGCGGGCAGAATTTCAATTCTGTAGCAAAAATGATTCATGGATAAACCAGTTTTGTTTTAGGGATGGACAAAATCAGTAGATTAAATATACCTGTTGCTAGCATAGGATCAACCACAAACACTTTAGATCCTTCTGGGAACTTATCAGGTAACCTGGAAATCATACACTGAAACATATGATGAAAGGTTTCCAAACATTTAAGTAAAACAACGCAAAAGCAAGAGAATAGTGGCTTGCCCTCCTTGCGCTCCCTCGCCCATACCCAGCCAGCCCCAAAAGTGAGAAGGAAGTATAAGGGAAGGGAGGGAGGGAGGATAAAATTGTCTTTCTAACACTTTTCTTACTTGTTCAGATATATAGTTGGCTGAAGCGTTTCTTCATCTCTACTTATTCCTAACACAAAATAAAATCAGAAACAAAAAATTGATTATTTATTCAAACAACAGAGATTGGTAAAACGTATTTTGATTTTAAAGAACAAATGCATCGTCAGTCAGAATCAATATTAGTATTAGATGTAGTTTAAACAAGACATCACATTGGTCAAGCAGACCATGGGACAAAATGTACAAATGTAAACTCAGACTTCTGGATAAATTGATTGGACATGTCCCAGAAACATATGCGACGAACGAGGATCCGTATCCTCCAAGTGTTGTTAACTTCTAGATTAGCCTGACCTTATTCTTACCTAGATGATACGTTTTTGTTGCAGGCAAGATTGATGATGCATGTTCTGCAAGAGCAAGACCAGCTCTCAAGATGGGAACTACCTGGAGAAGAAATAAAACAGATTTAATGCAGAAAGGTGCTGCACGGCCAGATTCTGGAATCTTCTGCAGTTCAGTATAAGGCCCCATTTGGAAGCATAGAGTAGAGTGAAATGGAGAAGCAATCATTTATGCATATCTAACTATGCTCTTGTAATAATTATTTAAGTTTTAAAGCAAGAAACGGGGGTTATTTCCCCATCATTCTTTCCTGTTTCAACAAACATACAATTGAATCGCATGCCATTCCCATTCTTTTTTATATTACACCAAATGTAATTATTCCATTCCACTCAAATCTTTATTCTCTTTTCATTTTCCTTCCTAACAATGTTGCAAACCAAACACATCAGCCAATCATTATATGCAAAATTAGTGGATTAATTAAATTACATATATTAAAATCAGAAGATCAGAAGAAATCCTTAAAAGGTTTAATAAAACAAGCTTGATGAAAGTAATAAGATACTTACAGCTACAGGCTCCCTTGGATCTATGAATTCTACAGAGGCGACACCCATTGGTGACTGAATCTCTCCTGCAACAGTTGGCTGAAAGCAATGAAAGATACAAAAATATAACCATGGATTAGACGCAGACAAAAGTATTTCTGTGGAAGCTAAGAAATAACACCTAGTCTCTCAAAAGGACATTAAGCCAGCTTCGGCACTTGGACTGTCAAATTGACTTAGTATGTTGGACTACATACGAGTTATGATTACAGGGCTATGTATAATGTTCCAAAGATCACTAAACTAAATTTTTCATTCAGTAAAGCCAGTACATTAGATTCTTTTCTGGTCCCGAGGAAACTTCAGTAACTTTCAATAATCCTGATGATGAAGCTCATTTGGGTTTTAATTTAAGTTGTTTATAGGGTTTTAAGGGCATTACTGATTCTAGCTTTTAGTCCAAAGATTCCTCATAGCTTATTGGTAGTGAATGCCACGATTCCTCTAAGATTGGAAAAAATCCTTAATCCTTGTAAATTAGTTTGCAGGATATATATTGAAGTGGCTGTAATACTTGCTTTCCGAAAGGGTGCTCAGTTGTGTAAAGTACTGCATCAATATTTCTCTCCTCTTGACTGTGCTGCGATCAAGTCCTAAGAATTGTCATCCTCTTTGCAAACTCTACTTTATTTAACTTAATCTTTTGACCCATCAAGAATCTAAAGCGAAAATATCCTATTGCTTTCAAACCATCCCTTCCCTCACATACTCAAATGAGCCTTCAATTCCGCAATACCAATAACTAACCCCAAACTGTAAAATCCATAGCCTTCCATTGTCTCTGATTCAGAGAGAAAGACCAATGCAAGTCTAAGCAAAAGCCAACTTATATCTTACGCAACACTTTGATAAACGTGGAGGAAAGAGAAGCAAAATTTGGATAAAACCGGATGTTTGGGAATCAATGTAAACTAGAGATGAAAACCATGGCTAAAATTTGTATGCTTTTAGGGGGGAAACACAGACTGCAAGAACATTAAACTATGTTTTTTGCTGGAAAAACCCTTAAAAAGCAAAAAGATCAAGAGCAAAATATAAGAATTATAACAGGCTCATAATCTATGATGCTACTAACCAGCCAATCCCTTGAAGCCTCATACATTAGTAGCCTTCCCAACTCAGCCATTGCACTTCCTTCAACGATGCAAACAGTTTCAAATCAATTTTATATAATTAATCAGGAAATTCCAAAATTATAATTCAGTATCAATCGGCATCAAAAGGATGGAAAAAGAAAGATGGAAAATGAATGTTTCAAATGAAAACAATAATGATACCACAGGCTCACAAGTCCACCCTGCTCAGGGAAGCCATATTCCTTAGTGGAAAGACAGAGATGTTCAAATTAAGCTGTCCCAAGTCCATAGCCATAAGAAATATAGATAAAAGCATATGAGAGTAGCCAATGGGTGCTCAGGATATAATAAAATCAGACCACTTAAGAAATAATAAAGCAGAAATTCTTTCCACACTTAGGAGCAACAATTTATGGGAGTGAAGTTCAACGCTCCGTCAAAAATTGTCTGACAAGCACTCCACTATGAGATACGACAACAAAATGATGAAAATAAACTATAGATAGAACCTTTATAAATAGTTCTAACTATTGAAGATACCAAAACACTATTATTATTGTTTCGACTTGACTTTGGAGGAGAATATAGCTGAACTGACGAAGCCATTGAAAGTGAAAAGCAAAGGGCGGTTCTGAAGGCAATCGATGTGATTGAACCAATTGCTAAGGTAACTGAAGAAAGTGGGATCAATATTAATCGTCAGGATCAAACTCCAAAGTAGAAATTGTTACACTCACTGAAAATAGGACAAGGAGTCTGTTCGTTCCTCAGAACTGAAACCCAGTGCTTGATCAACGCATGCGGAGGCACATAAACCTTCAAACCCATCAAAAGAGTAATCACTAATATGGATGAACAAACACGTAAAACCATTAACCAAAATCACAAGATAAAAACCAACAAGCATTTTGTCCTCAGCAATCGGCTCCTCGTCCATGGTCATGTGAGATCTTACAGAGCAACAGCGCCGAGCGGTGGGAGAGGGAATCTGAGCGGGGAAGAACCAATGAGTAAAGGGGTTTTATGGAGAATCTAAGAATCCAAGAATATAATGCCGGAGAAAAAAGCGAGATTTTTTAATTAATTAAAAAGAGAAAAAGAATTTAAAATTGATTTAAGCTAAAATTACCTTACTGGTTTTGGAGAGAAGAAAATGTTTGAGAGTAGGGTGGGAGGCGTGAGAAGGAATCGGGGTTTGAAGTTGACATGTGGAGGAAAGACGCGACGAATCAGACGGAGACCAGAGATTCGGAGTAAAAATAAGACGGTACGAAGCCATGCATTCGATCTGTTTGGCTATGAAATCAGATTCAGAGTTTATCGGAAAAATTTGAAATGAGGTTCAGACATTCTTGCGTTGCAGAATTTAGCGATGAGAAATAGAGAAGTTCCCATTTTCGTCATTGGGCTACCTCTGTCATGGGCTTCTCTCAAATTCGCTTCGAAGTTTTCACTTCTCACATCAGACGGGTTCATCTTGTGTTGGGATTTTGATCAAAAAAATATCTTGTGTTGGGATAAGCCGCAGCAACTGGAGGATAGGCGTTTTGTATTGCTATCCCCACCTCTACTATTTCTTTACTATTTATCTCCGTCTTTAAATTAAAATTTTAAATTAAAATTTCAACAGTTAAGATGTAATGTTTTATAAGAATATTTTTTATTACAGTTTTAAATTATCATAACCAAAGCTTGGCTCTTTTAAAATTTATTTTTTTAATAATTTGATATTTTATTAATATTTTTATAAAATATTAAATATAAACTGCTTAAATTTTAATCTAAAATTTCAACACCAACTCAAGGCTGGGGTGGACCAAATTGGGTCTAGTTGACTTCGAAGTTTTCACTTCTCACATTAGACGGGATCATCTTGTGTTGGGATAAGTCGTAGCAAGTAGTTAGGATAGGTTTTTTGTATTGATCTCTTCACCCCTATTATTTATCTCAGTTTTTAAATTAAAATTTCAGATGTAATGTTTTATAAAAATATATTTTTTGAAATATTTTTTATAACAGTTTTAAATTATCATAACCAAAGGTTAGCCGTTTTAAAATTTAATTTTTTTAATAATTTGATATTTTATTAATATTTTTATAAAATATTAAATATAAACTGCTCAAATTTTAATCTAAAATTTTAGCGCCAACTCGAGGTTAGGGTGGACCAGATTGAGTCTAGTTGACTCCTTGGACTGGTCCAGAAAGTCCAAAACCTAAATTTATTTTTTTATTTTTGTTTTTTCCTCCTTGAAAAACAAAATTTGAACCTATTAAACATAAATATGACCATAAAAATACCAATAATAATATAAAATGTGTCACATAAAATTAAAATATCATAAATCTATTAGAATATCCAACAGCAATAAAGCATATGTTTGAAAAAATGATTTAAAATGATAAATACAATTAAGATAATAAAAATACCTATAATCATATAAAAATCTTCGTAAAAAAGAAATCTTAATTATAAATCTTTAAAAAAACTCCAACAACATTAAATAAAAAATAAAAAGTAACATCTAACTTATAACAATGTTTTTTAAAAAAATTGATCTAAACTAGACAGGACCAGTTTAAGTGGTTTGGTCCCCTGATCCAAAACTCAGTCGAACCCGACCAGTCATTCTAATCCAGTTTAATCCAATTTCATTACGTTGCTTATTCAAAATAGATCAAACTAAACCAACTAACTCAGGTTGGGCCAAACTATACTAGACCACTGGCTTTTTGCCCAACCCTAATATTAAGTGTTATTAAAAAAATATTTTAACATGTTGAAGGTACCAAAAATTAATTTAATTTATTGAATGCTACTGAAAAAATCAAAAAAAAAATTGTAGGATGCTGAATTACACTCAACCCTTGAAGTATGTTATTGATGCACCTTTTTTTTTGCATAATGAATGAATTTATATAATAAAATTCCTTGAATCTGTGACTAATTTGTATTGAGAGTTGGGGTGCTCTTTTTTAAATCACTTTTATATTTTATGGGACAAAACTGTTCCCTTATCTAAATAGGTAAATCATAAACTCATGTAAAATCAGGAGTTCTTATTCAAGAGAGTTAATCTTGAACTGGTCCATTTACAGAGAAGAAAAGATAGAATAACTTTAAAAGTTATCATCTTTTCAGGGGAAGGACGTTAACGGCGTGTATTTTATTATCAATTTGGACACAATTAAAATATATATATAACCAACATGCATCACACACTTAGTAATCTAAGTGGAATTAATAAGTTTTATACATATAACATCATTGGCGACAGTACAGGAAGCAAACATATATAAGCAAACAAAGAGAAGCTTCCAGTTTGGCCATCAAGCCGTTTCTGTTTGGCTGATTTCATTTTGATTTTGATTTGATGAAACACAAATGGCCAAACCATAAATCATTTGATATTTTCACAACAATCCAAAGGCCGCGTCGTTTGGTTTTGATTCCACATCAACCCATGAAACATGCAAATGGTTTGTTTATGAGTACTTATTAAAGCTCTAAAGTCACTTTTAGAACAAACGTAACAGTAACGGCTGGAAATGACAATTAGAGGCCAATGGACTTTTTCATTACGAATTATTTATTTATTTTTGAACAGATTACGAATTAATTAAGTAATGCTGTTGAAGGCTGGCTAGTCTCGTTTAGGGGTATATTTTAAGTTACAGCTTTTTGAAAAGCATTATCTTGATTAAGAATTGATTATGGGTCACAATTTTTGTCCCCCTTGAGGTCTCAATTTTTTTTAATATATAAACAGATTTGATATCACCCCATGACTAGAGAACCCCTTTTTATTATTTAAGAAGTCCAAAAAATAAATGGCTTCCAGTATTTTAATTCTAGAAGCTAATCATCATGAATTAAGTGGTGGAAATCAGTATTCATGGCATCGCCTAAAAAATATCTAAGGAAAAAAAAAAGAATTAAAATACTTGATTTAGTGAGCCCATTACGTAAGTGACAATAAAAATGACTCAGTTGATCCCGGTAAAGCCCGGACTGATTTAAGTTTTAATGAGTTTGAATCAATCATCGTATTTTTATGCAAACCAAAGAATAGGGTTCAAATATTTTTATGTGATTTTTCTTGGGGAAAAACTTAATTGAGAATCTTTCATATGACTATTTCCGAGTCTTATTTAAACTATATTTATTTTAGCTTTTTAGAAATGTTTTTGCAATTTATAAAGTAAGTATGTGCAAGATGTTTTGTCTCGGCTTGCGAAAAATGGCTTCTAAAACCATAGTTTTGTTGTTTCCCAAACGAACACTTATAGATTTGTCTTAATCCTAAATATAATGTGGCAATCCCTTTGATCTCTTATATTTATATTTTTTTTCTAAACTAATTTACATAACTTATAAATTAATATATAACTTAATATTAGACATGTGTATTTTAAGGAAAGCTATCCTTACGTCATGATTTATTATACTACCCTCGATCTTAATATAAGGCCTAATAATATGGAGGTAAAAAATGAGGAGTTGATCTTAGTCCTAAATATAAAATTTATTTCTCATTTTTGTCAGTTTTTTCCTAATTTACCTATATTAATTCCCTCTCAACAATAATTAAGTAAGAGAAAGATAAAGGGAATTAAGAAAGATTATCATGGTGTTTTAGAAAAAACATATCATGGTAACTAATTTAACTAACTTCCTTAACTTAATTAAATTAAATAAATATGTCTTATATTAAGGACCGAAAAGAATATCTCATGTCATCATTTATTAGAATACTATATAAATGGTGGCTCTGCCTCTCACCCCTCATTTTCCTTCCTCTCACTTTTTTTCTCTATTGAAAAAGTTCAATCCTCCCATATTTTCCTTCCATATTTTGTTCCTCTCAATTTTCGTCCAATCCAAAAAGGGAAAATGTTACATTGTCATCTTCAAATGATTATTCATAAAATTATCAACTTTTTCCTTGAAAATTTTGATTCAAACCATGTTTGTTTTTCCACTAAAAAAGAAGTACATTTATTTTATTTTTTTTATAAGTATCAAATATCATTGAAAGTAAAATGATCATACATCATAAGTCCAAAATCATATAGAGGGCATGGTTGTAGAGAAAGAAATAATGTTCGGTCAATATTATCAACCTTACAAACCCTGTCAAAAACAAATAAACAAAGATAATTCTCAATGTCCCTGAAAAGGATATTAGTTAGATTTTGTCCCTTGAGATGGCAATAGATGCTTTCGAATGCAGAAGACCTGTAACCCTCTGTTGGAAACTGAATGGAAGAACGAAGACTTGGAAATCCATAGGAGGGATGCTCTAAAGCAGGTGAGTGAAAGGAAATGTTGTCCTGAAACACTTATGTAGCAGAAAGATTGAATAGCTTGTCCTTAAAAACATGTCCATGATCTATAAATAATTTTTCTTCCATTTTTGGATTTTTCCATGAAAATGGACTACCCTTCAATTGGAATTTGGCCAACAGATGACTCTAAAGACTGAGATGTCAGTGTTTCAGTGTTTCTTGAAGAATGCAAATCAGAGAACGCTAGATTGCATAAAGGAACTGCAGATTGAATTTCTTTAACGACTGCTTCATATTTTAGTGGTCCAGGAGACTTATATTTAATACATTTTCAAGGTTTAAAGAACCAAAATTGACTCAGATTGATATGCATGGAGGAGGATTCTCCTAATGTTCAACAATTAAGAAAAAAACCGTAAAAACCAAGCTATAAATATATAATAAAACAAATTTAAACAAAGTTATAAAAAAAAACAAATTTAAGCAAGTCACACTATGAGGCATAACTCATGATGAACATGTATGGTTAATTTGCTTCCCAAACCTTTTACATGAGACTCATATTGGTTAGACTTTATTTTTCCCCAATTCAATAGATTTTCAAAATATACAATTTAATAGTTTTAAAAGGAATTATAACATTATTATTTTATATCTTTATTGGTGCAATGAAATCAGAATAAAATATTTTTTTACATAAAAAGACAAAATGATATAAATTATATTATCAAGTCTTACAAAGCCATAAAAGAAATAGAACTAAAATGCAACAGATTGAGTATTTCTAAGAAACTCAAAGAAGGGGAGCAAATAATAAAAAAGGAAAAGTTTTTAATTAAGCAGATTTTGAATATCTTGTATGACTACGTTAATGTAATCTGCTTGAATGATTGCTGAAGAGATGAATGGCCTACTTATGCACCAAATATGTAATGACTTGTTACTTGCTCAAATGTTGATCAAAGGTGCAATATGAAGTAAAAATAGATGAATCAATTTAAAATCAAATAAAAATTAAATGGCCAACTTAAAATTTAAAATAAATTCAAGATGTCAAATTAAATTAAATGAAAAAATTAAAGTGCTAACATAAAATTAAATGAAAGTATATGAGCAAAAAAAATAAGAAAGCATCATATAACATAGTGTAGATAGCAAGTGAGGGAGACCTTGACAACGACACGTTTGACATTCTTGACAATAGCACAATGAGGTATGGTATCAAGCTCATATAACACCTGAGCCTGGCTTTGATACAACCTGAGTGTGGAATCAAAGCACATCTCCTGGTGTCAAAAATCATGCTCTAATACCTCTTGAACCTAGTGGTTTCAGAGCACATCGGACTAAACCTCGCTCTAATACTATCCGAGTCTCAATCTAGACAGTGATATCACCCAAGTTTGGTATCAAGCTCCAATATCACTTGAGCTTATTATCATAATATATCGGCTAGAGTCTGACTCTGATACCACCTAAATATGGTATTAGGCACTTATATCACCTGAATCCGGTATTATGCTCTAATACCATCGAGCTCAATTCTGACACCACCCGAGTATGATACCACTCAAGCCTATTATCAAAGCACATCAACTTGAGCCTAACTTCCAGTACTACCTGAATCCAATATTAGGCTCGAGACACAGGTGGTATCAAAGCCTGGTTTGGACATATCTCCAAAAGTAGTTTCTTCTTAGTGTTTCCCTTTTACTTGTGTATTAATTAGCTTTGAAAAGTTTTAGTTGGAGGTTCACTATAAAGGCCTTCTACATCATTCAATACAATAAGAGGTCAGTTTGCAGTTATAAAGCTGATAGACCAACCAAGCTATCATTATCATAAAACAGTTTGGAAAAAGCCTGTAGATAGCAATAACTATCAGAAGCAATCACATATCACAATGATCAATGGGATCATATTGTTGTTTGAATACAAAAACACATAAAAATTCTAACAAAAGCCATGAGATAGTATTAGAAGATTAATCCCAAAAAGCAGTTGTCAGCTCAACCAGATCATCATGAGTAACTGATGGTTCTTAGTTTCCCTCATAACAAGTTTAAATTGACCTTCAGTGTACCTCATTTTAACTCTGATACCACCTGAGCCTGATATCATGCTTGGGTGCTATCATGCTCTCTGATAACACCCTAGCATGATATCAAGCTCGAGTGTTAGCCTGATATCATACTTTGATACCACCTAAAATTGACTTAAATAGCAAACTTTGATACTACCCTAGCCTAATATCATACTTTCATGTCACTCAAGCTTGGCTTAAATACCAAACTCTAATACCACCAAAGCTTAGCTCGGGTATCAAACACTGATACCACTCGAGCCTTAATTTTTTATGCAATTCTCCCATAAAATATTTTTTACTATTGATGAGCACTCCAAATTTAGGATATTGAATAATAATGAAAAATGTTTTGAAATGTTGGATGCACTCATGCACTAAAAATTACTTTGAAATGCTGGGCTTTCCTCGAAAAGTATTTTAGTGTGCAATGTATATCAAAAAATAATTTATGATTATTGAGTGCTACTAAAAAAATTAAAAAAAAATACTATACAGTGCTAAATTATACTCAACCCTTGAAAAAAATTATTGATGCACCCTTATTGTTGCATAATGAATTTATACAACAAAATTTCTTGAATATGTGACTATGATGAGTACACGCTTGTTTAATTTGTATTGAGAGTTAGAGAGCACTTTTTTAAATCACTTATATTTTTTATGAGACAAAACTATTACCGTGTGTTTACCTAAATAAGTAAATCATAAATCATAAACTAATTAGAGTTTCTTATAGAAGAGAGTTAACCATCAACTGGTCCATTTACAAAGAAGAAAATATAGAATAACTTAAAAATTACCAATTTGGACACAATTGAAATATAACCAAAATACATCACACAAGTAGTAATATGAGTGGAATTAATTATTAATTAGTTTATATATATATATATATATAACATTATTGACGACAGTGCACAAAGCAGACATATATAAGGATACAAAGAGAAGCTTCCAGTTTGGCCATCAAGCCATTTCTGTTTGGCTGATTTCATTTTTATTTTGATTTGATGAAACACAAATGATCAAAACATAAATCATTTGATATTTTCACAACAATCCAAAGGCTACGTCGTTTGTTTTTGGTTTCACATCAACCCATGAAGCACGCAAATGGTTTGTTTATGGGTACTTATGAAAGCTCCAATGTCACTTCTAGAACAAAAATAACAATATAACGGCTGGAGAAATATGAACATATTTGATTAATTATCGCCCACTTGCTGCGTGGGCCTCATTATAATACGGTTCCAATAATGTTCTCCGGAAATGGCAATTAGAGGCCGATGGATTTTTTTTATTTATTAATGAAACAATGCTACTGATTAAGAATTGATTATGGGACTCAAAATTTGTCCAGTTTGAAGGTCTCTCTCGTTTTTTAAACTGTGCAAGCACATTTGAGATCCACCACATGAAAAGGGAGCCCTTTTTATTTTGTAAAAAGTCGGAAATAGATGGTTTCAACTGTTAATTCTAGAGGCTGATCATCATGAATTGAGTGGCCCAATTGAGAGGGGCAACATTTTTTTTTCATTTGGTTTTTCCTCAACTCCACATATCACGTGTGTGGACTTTGAGTTTTTGGGGTGCCTTTGTAATTGGGCTCGTTGCCCTTCTTTTTCTAACCATATTAATGGTCAAGATTTGATTTTACACAAAATATTTTTTATTTTTTATTGAAGTATTAAATTATTCATATCAAAATTTAGTAATTTGAATTTAATTAATTATTTTCCTTTTTATAATTTAAATTTTTTATAATAATTTTATAAAAAATCATATCTAAATAATTTAAATAAAAAATATTTATTAAAAAAATAAAGACTTAATTAGCTGTCCTTTACTTTTTCTTTCTCCCATGCTCATATAAGTCCTTTTTTATGTCAATGATGCTTCAACTAGGGGTGTTCCTTAGAAGGCCAAAAAAAAAAAAGATTAGGGGTGTTCCTTAGGCCTGGGCCTGATAAACCCAATCCCATAGAATAAATATTTATTTTTTATTTTCTTTAAAAAACTATGTTCTTGAATAGTACTATAGTCATAATGATTAGTATAGTAGACGGCTAAATGATTCATTGTTTAGCTTGAGAGGGATGTTTGACATAGGAAAAAAAAATTATAGCTTAAGGGCCTATTTGGTTTAGAGGAGGGATTGGAGGGGGTGGAATGGGAGGATAAAGAGTCACCTTATTTGGTTTGGTTGGAAGGAGAGGAAGGGAAAGGTTTTTTCAATGATCCCTTTGTTTGGTTCAAGAGGGGCTAGGAGGGGAGATAGTAACTAATTTATCATTTTATCTTTATATATTTGCTTACTTTTTTTTGCTTATATACCTAATTTAAATTAGTTTTTTTTTTGAAATGGAAATTATTTAAATTTGTTTACACTCGATATAAATTAAATAAATTATGAAAATTCAGATTTATTTTACCAAGTAGACACAAAGAACACCTTTTTTTTAATAAAATCCCACTCCTAAAAAACAAATCTCGAGACCAAGATCTCAACTGCCAGCCTCTGAAGTAGAAGTTCAAAAAAAAAATTTTGAGACCATAAGCTTAGTTTAGATATATGTCTTGACAAAAATGAGGTGCAATTAAAGTATAAAAATGAGCATGTTTTTAATTTTTACTCTTAAGGGTACCAATGGAAATATGAAAAAGTAATGGGAGCAAAATAGTTACATTATTTTGCTTCCCTCCAAAAACCCCTAATTTGGAGAGAATAAAAATGAGGGAAGGAGAGGGATTTGAAACCCCTTTTTTGACTCCTCTCCCCTCTAATTTTTCATACTAAACAAAGGAAGGAAATCATTTTTCATCTCCTCCCCTCCAACCAAACAGGCCCTCAAAGTCTATAAGTGTTCAACCATATCAAATAATAAAGAAGGAGTAAGATATAGTTCCTACGAGGACTTAATACTAACAATGTAGTTAAACAATAACTTTACATTGTTGTTTAAGTTGAGTCCACATAATTTATATCAAAGATAGGAATAAAAGCTAACTAAAAAATTCAAATCTAACTGAGGCTAAAGATAAGAGTGATTCAAAATCTTAAGCGGTGACTTGGATTATTATAGCCTTGATTACTTTTTAGTGTCTAATTTCTCCCCTTAATGACATTCAACATT
Organism: Inga laurina; assembly: GCA_963855925.1. Classification (NCBI taxonomy): domain Eukaryota; kingdom Viridiplantae; phylum Streptophyta; class Magnoliopsida; order Fabales; family Fabaceae; genus Inga; species Inga laurina. Next base: position 5,769,324 of record OY979705.1, read on the forward strand.
ATATTTGCTAGTTTATGATTCTTAATTACCTAAAAGTGTCATTCACTCCACTAAAAGATATTCCAATTATATTAATCCTGAATATCTTAGGCGATTAATACTTTAGATTAATTTTAAGTGCAAGCCTAATGAAACTATATATGGCTGGTTGGTATATGTCTATCCTACAAACAAATTAAGTTTGAAAACTTGATTCTACATTATTTAATTGAAATTCTAATATAAATTTCTTATGCTTAAGCTCATTTAGAACACCATATAAAGTTCCAATCAAATTTCTCATATTTCAGAACAATTAACTTACAATTGAATCAACAAACATAAAATTATAGCAATTAGATAGAAGAAATAGTTATCCACTAATCCATAATCAAATTAAATAATCTAAAATCAAGATTTAGCTACATAAATTGTACATTGTCTTGACAAAATAATAGATAATAAAAAGCAAGAGGAAGAATAGAAAGGAAAAGAAAAACAAAAACTCAATATCAAAATTTTATCTGTGTTATAGATCTTTTAAATCTCTAAACTTTAATCTCTCTTTATTAAAATTATAAGCTCTTACCTTACCGTCACCCACAAAAAAATATAACACATTGTCTTCTTTCTAGTTTCTATGCATCACGTATATATACGCACGTATTACCTCCTCCCAAAACTTTCAAAACAGTATCGTTCTATCAATTTTTTTTTTTTTTTTAAAAAAGAAGCAATAATAATGACGATAATAAATATGAATCTTTTTTTTATTTTTTATTTGAAAAAACTTCCCATTATTATTTATTATTCTTTCTTCCTAAAATTAAAAACTATTGCTTTTATTGAAATCTCACAAATGTTGCACCCAATTGATACCTCATAAAATCTCAACAAAACCCCTTTAATTTAGTATTGGTGACTTCACAAATATATTAAAATATATCTCAAATATGTTAAAAATATAAAGTCATCACTTGGATCCGGTGAGCTCATTGCATACCGAAAAAATTAGTGAACCCATTAGAAGCCCATATTTGCCACTGTGCGACGCCTTAAGCTATTAAGTTCTGTTTAGGTGGCAATAACAGATTAACACTTAACAGGATGGGATGCAGATAAAAATTAAGGTAAATTATCCAAAATTTCTCTCAAACTTGTATGTAATATCTAAATAACCTCCCACCTTTGAAACTTTGCCATAAACCTTACTGATAACCCCAAACTATTGACTTTGTTCTTTATTTATATGCAAATAAATGACTTAAAGTTTAAGGAATTTGTATGAATATAACTTAAAGTTTGAGGGGTGGTATACATACAAAAATAAAGTTTAGACGGCGTAAATTTGATAGTTTGGGCTTATTTGCAAGAATATATAAGTTAAAAGGATTAAGATCCATTTTTAGTTTGAAAGTTGTCAAGAAATTTTAATTTTACCTCAGATTTTTTTTTTTTCAAGCAGTGTCGGCTGGAAAGTGTCAAAGATGAAGCAATTTTGCCTTAACCGTTAGTTATGGATAATTTTGACCGTCAGTTTGACTGATGTCGCACCCTCAATGCCACCATCTCATCATCTCTCCATCTCATCTCCTCAAGATCCATTCCTCCCTACCTCTCCTCAAACCTGCTCGTTTTCTTCTGCTTCAACTTGTCTCAAACCATTATTTCCCCTTTTAACTTGCCTCCTGCCAGCAAAGACATCCTCGATTTTTAGAAGAAAGAGGAGGGAGATCGTATCAGCAAAGAGATCACAAGGGAAGATTCTTTCCCAAACCCAGGAAATTGAAGCCTAGCAAATAAAAGAATCAAGAACTTGACATAAAAGAAGAAGGGGAAAAAATCATTTTTTTAGAGACTCACATGGTTAAGCCATCGGGGATGATAGAAAATGCCCCACCTCCTCTCTTCATATACCCTCCTCCTCCTTTCACACCACCACCATTATCATTCTTTCCCTTCCTTCCTCCGCCACACTCCTTTCAACCAAATTACTGTTGGCGTCAGCACCTCACACTATATTGATTGTCAGCGGCATCACCTGTTTAAATACAACAAACAAATAATTTGAGTCACGTCTAATGACGCCATCTTTAGGAGATATTCCGCAACCCCCCTAGTAGATCAGGAAGCAGCACTCCCCAGGATAAAACGAACCCTTCCTACTAAAAGTAGGGTGACAAAACTGCAGAAAGATATCAGTGTAACTCAGAAGAAGGGAGAGAGGAGAGGAGTTCAAGGACCTCGGTGTCTTCTAACCATGCACAGAACATTGCCTTTTATAGGCAGAAACATGTGACCGTTGGAGAGTTATAATGACCATCAACAACGGTTTAATGACAATTAAAACGACAGTTATAAAACAAGTGTTAATGACAATTTAATGTAATAAAACCTTTTAAATGTCATTAAAACTGATCAATTAAAATTCTAACGGTCATCTCCAATGGTCAGTTCAAAGACTCCTCTTATCATCCTTTTTACTAACTCAAGCTCATTTTTAATTGCATACTAGGGTATTCTCAATCTTAAGTTATATGAGACATTTTCCTTTGACACACTCACACACAATATTTACAACAATTACCAGTAGATGGGCTAAAGGAGGGAAGGGGAAGAAGATGCTGCTGATGTGACATTATAAGGGTTGTAATATGTGGCATTTTATCCTAAGTGTCAAGCCATCTCAACGGAACTGATTTAAACTAATGGTGAAAATTAACCTTGCTAATGGTTGGGGCAACATTGATATACTTTTTTCTTGGCAACATTGCTCTAAAAAAAACACTTCCAGAGTGATGATTTTCTGACAACTTTTAGGATAAAAATAAACCTTAAACCAAATTAAAAAGGTTTGTTGAAAAGATTCAAATGTCATGGACGTTATTTAAATATGGGATAAGCTTTAGAGGGATTTTATATAATTTAATCTAATAATAAGGGTTCAAATATTTTTCTGTGATTATTTAAAACAAAACTTATATTGAGAACCATTCATATAAGGACAAATTGAGAATCAGGCCGGCATTTTGATTTTAGAAGCCAATCATTGTGCATTGGGTGGGATCACTGTTCATGATATATAGGGCAAAAATTTCTATCGTGAAAGGAGGCTTAATTATGCCACTTTTGATTTTCCTCACTTAAAATATTAATCCTTTTCTTAATCAGCACGTCAATAAAATAATAAAAGGACAATTACATTTATCTCACATAAGAGAAAATATGAGGAAATGGTCTTTGAAATTGTCGATGGACGCCCTTCAACTTATCAATAATCGCCTTTTAATTGTTATTAACAACTTCAGAGATTATTTCTTCATTTTATTTTTTGTGTGGGATTTGAATATAATTGTTCCAATAATAAACAATCACGTAATGGAAGTTACCTTCTTTGACGTTGCTTTCCCATCCCCTCAAATGAGAGAAATTACAATTAAAATGCCAAATTGTTATGAAAAGTTGAAAACTGAAAAGGTTACAAGAAGTCAATAATTCCTTTTGAAAACATGGAAACAAATATTTATGAGAAGCATTCCTTTTAAATTATAATCAATAGAAATAGAGAAATAATTGGGTGAGATATGGGTGAAGTCCAAAATTCAAAACCTTCTTATGTTAAAAAAAAAAAAAAGAGTATACTGTATAATTCTTGAATATCAGTATCCACATATTCTGTAATGTGTGTGTAAGTTATAAAGAGTACTCCCTTTGGTACCCTATATGTTGGCCGCCTATTAGATTTAGAAGGAAATGATGGTTCCTGATATAAATTATTTTTTATTGTTTTATTTAAATCTAATGAGTTACTTTGAAAATGCCCTTCTGCCATGTTCCAAAGTAATATGAAAGTATTTAATAATGATGTTTATGAGGGATAAAAATGAGAAGGGATTCAAGTCTAAGATGGTTTTTTCGGTAAGTGTATATATCCTCCTATAGTTGTAGGCAATTCAGTTCAAGGCACTATCGGATATTAAATGTGAGTACTTCTTCCAATTGAAATTCAAACCTTAATTCACCATGTTAAGTTTAAGATGATTTTATTACCTCAACTAACTCACCTTATTTCTGATGAATTAGCTACAAATAGGGAGAGGAATGTCCCTATAAACTTATACTCCTTCTACTTCTCATTATAAGTAATTTCTAACTAATTCATATGTTTCAAAAAAAAATAATTTAAAACATTAAATTTGTCATATGGTGTTTGAAATACTGATGATCTTTTAATCCTACTGGTTGAAATTTCTTGTAACATGTTGCCCCAATTTAATCTGACCTAGGATTAGTTGGTGGTTTTTATGTATGATTTTATCATTTTGTTGACTAAATTATCTTGCGGGATACAAAAAGTGCTCCGGGGAGAGGAATTAACAAAATACTACTCACTCAAGGTCTAAATATAAAATTTAGTTTATTTTTTTTAAAAGATAAAAAAATTAAATAAATTATTTAATCATATCATATGTTATGTTTCATTGAATTATAAATGAGATAAATTAATTTAAATAAAAAATAAAAATATTTTAAAATAATTTAATTAATTTCTCTAATCTTCTTAAAAAAACTGAATTTTATATTTATAATAAGAGATAGTCGTAGCTAGACAATGACACCTGTCAAAGTAGCAGCTAGAGGTGGAGAAAGGATCAGGAAGTTTTTAATTTTAAGTGTTTGTTTGGGATCATATTTAAAATTATTTAAAAATTTTGATTCATATAAATCGAAATAAAACTCTTCTCACATACTTAATTCGTATATCGTAAATTATGATTGAAAAACTATTTTTAAAAACTCTAATTACTCTCTCAAACAATAACCGATGCTGAATTATTGCATGATGGCGGCGGCTTCATTTTAAAATTGTATCCGAAATTCCTAATGCCTGTGCCACCAATAAAAGAAGCCGTGCTTTATTGACCAAATAGGAAAGCAAATAGGGAGGAGCAAATTAAACTGGAGATTGGTGAAGTAGCGATGTACTCCTCTATAGAGTCGGGAATTCGGGCCGAGCTCGTCGGGCCGGCCTGTTTAGACCTGAACCCGTCAAGAGTCAGGCCTATGATTTAAAGGCTGAAAATGGAAGCGGGTTTAAAAGGGCCGGCCCTGTAGGGCCGCAAGCCCTGTAGGGCCAGCCCTGAAGCCCTACGGGCCGGCCCTTTTAGGCCCGTTTAATATTTTTTTAAAATAAATTAATAAATATAATATCATTATATCAAATTATCAATATGAGAGACACCTAAGTTCCTAATAGAGTATTAATAACAGGCAAACACTTATTAATTGGTTTGATTTATTTTATTTTCTACAATGTTTTATTCATTTAAACTTAAAAAAAAAGGCTAATTTGGACATTAGATGATTATTTTAACTAAAAATTTATGAGTTTTAAAAATAATGTATACCAATTTAAAGCAAAATAATAAATAAATTGAAAAACTTTAAAAAAAAATTTTGAATTAAAATGAGTTTAAGCCCGAGCCCGTGAAGGGCCAGCCCTGTAGGGCCGCAGGCTTAAAAAATATGGTACTTTTTAGGAAATTGGCCTAAACGGGCCGGCCCGTTTAGGCCCGAGCCCGTGAAGGGCCGAGCCGGCCCGTTTTCCCAGCTCTTCCTCTTGTCCTTTTTTAACAATTCCAGCATGTTTTTCACATATAAAAAAAAAACTTTAAATCTCATTAATTTTTTAAAAAATTTAATAACTTTCTAATTTTACACCTATTTAATATTATACATTATATCCGATAAAAATAAAATCAATACTCTCTTATTCAAAATATAAAAGTCAAACACATACTTTATATTTATCAAGAAATTAGTTAAAAGTAGTTAAACATAATAAATATACTCCCTCCGGTCTTAATTATAAGACAAAGTTGACTTTTTTGGAGAAATTAAGGAAGCCAATTAAATCACTTCAAAGTATTTATATTTTTAGTATCTTTGGATTATATATTAGTTTATTAATCAAATTACTTAGTTTGAAGAAAAAAATATAAATATAAATATTCTAAAGTGATTTAATTGGCTTCCTTAATTTCTCCAAAAAAGTCAACTTTATCTTATAATTAGGACCGGAGGGAGTATAAGATATCTACTATCTTTTTCAAATATACCCTTATTTATTAAGGGAATAAGTAAAAAATATAACAAATGGGAAAAATGAGGAAAGAGAATGTAGGGGAGAAAAATAATGAGAAAGTGTGGCAAATTTTGAAAAAAAAAAACATTAAATGTAGGGATAAAATCAAAGTGAGTCTTAGGCTTTGTTTGGTTCAATGAAGGTTAGGTTAAGTGAGGTTTATTTAAGTTAGGTTAAAGGAGGTTATAATGTTGTTTGGTTTAACGAAGGTTAGGTTAAGTAAGATTTATTTAAGTTAAGATAGGTTATAATTTAAGTTAGGTTAGAGGAGGTTGAAATGCCCTTCTACATATTTTCCTTTTTCTTTTATAATGTATTTATTAATAATTATTATTTATAAAATAATTATTCGTGTAAGCATATAAATAATTATTTATAAAATTATTATTATTTGGAAAATTCGTTGAATCAAGAGGTCAAGTTTTACAGGGGAGGGCAGTGCTGGAATTTTAAAAAATTGCCATGGGCAATTTAGTCACAATTGAAGACAAATATTCTCTCACCTAAGAAAAACCCCAATTTTAGAGGGTTCACAATCTTGGTTAGGTGACCACTAGAAGACAAAAAAATATCCAACACCTAACCTAACCTCTTTCCAACCAAACACCACTTTTTTACCTCTAACCCACCCCAACTTAACCTAACCTCCAACCAAACAAAGCCTTAAAAAAAAGCCACACCCCCTCACAAGTTTAACTCTTATATTTTAAATGATAGGGAGTATAATGATAAATGAAGAGTAAAATTGCACATTTGTATGAAAAATTTCTCTTCCTCTCTCTATCCTTAAATAGGACCAACTTTTTTTCAGAATTTTCATTCAGCCCCCAAGAATGTAACATAATTTTAGTTAACCCCTAAAACTTTTTGAAACTTTCTTACACCCCATGTGTCAAAATTGTAACCCCCTTCCGTAATTATATCCAAAATACGTGATTAAAGTGAAATAGAGACCAATAAGTATCAAATAACATTTTCAAATACATCTATAAGATAGGGTTTTCACAAATACTTTTCGAAATCCAATTCACCTAGTCTCAGATTCACATTTCGAATACAATTACTTTACGCGAATAAATCACATTTATATCTATACATCAGAGTGCACAATAATAATCCCGGCAACCCCGGGTTCCATAGATAAATTATAGCCTCAGAGCGCAAACACCCTTTTACAAATTTTCATACGGGGATTACACAATATCCTTTCAAATACATATCCGAATATACATTCCCAAATTCAAATCCAAATATAAATACCAAATATAGAATACTTTCCAACTAATGTAACCAACAACCAAAATCACATCTCGAGGAGTCCTTGCCGCCCTCGGCAGCTCGCTCCCTTTTCGATCCGCTTGCCTTGTCTAACTGTCGGTAGGGAGGGTGAGATTCTAAAGAATTTTAGTAGGAAACAAATACTAGTATGCATACAAGATAAGTGTTTAATGCATGACATGCTTGCAATACATAACTCATGCTCACACAATGATATATCTGCGTGCTCAATGTTTCAACAACATACTCATGGCTATAGCATAACTAGAAATAGAGCTACAATCATTCATATATGCTTCACATAACCAAGCAAAGCAATACATGCATCAATATACCAACACTGTCAACACCTGTTTCTATTTTGATAATTAAAGAGTAATAAAGACGGAATTCAACGGGCATACAGAAAAGTACAATTATACTGATAAAAATATTTGTTTATAATCCCAACGTCATTCGTCAACGAAAAATAGAAAATACAGCGAAAACTTAATATTTACAAATTTCGCCAAAATATCACAAAATAGACCAATTATGACCACGATCTTGTGCTCGCCTCGAGACACGTGCCGCTCACTTTCCGGCATCTACATCTTTTCCCTTAGACCCATTGGTACCCGCTGAGGTGTTTATTAAAAATAAGGTGAGATTCCGGAGAACCCCAGTAGAAACATGCTATCGTTCATATAGAATGCGAAAAGTAAATATGATATATGCCATGTATGCGCCAATTAATGAACATTATAAATATATTATCTGCATGTATACATGAGTAGGGCTCAACCCTACTATTCTACACCGGTTGGGTTTTCACCAATTCTAGTGTAAGTGCCTCTGACACTTCTGGCCCATCTCTGGGCAAATCATGTTGATTAATAAAGCGCATTTACAAACATTGGCATCCACATAATCATATAACTATGGCATAATGTATGAAGGATAATGTCCCTATCTCAATGCTTTATAATCCTCTATTTAATGGTGTCTCGTAAAGCGTGCTGTCCCGGCGTCCGACTCGGTTCTATAATATTAAATGTACCAGAAATAGGTCATAACCTATCCAAGTATCATTTTAAACTCTTCCATAGTGTTTATTGTGGTTATATTAGTCTATGGTGAAAATTTACAAAAATGCCGCAGGGACCCTGGCCTGATGGCACGTTTTCCCAAAATTTTGACCAAAGCTATTTTGACTTATTTTTGCCTAAGGAATCCATTTACGGGCTCGAAATCACCAAATTCAGTGTCAAATTATGAAAATGCCCTTGACAACCCCTATTTAGGAATTTCAATGGCGTTTTCGTAATTATGCTTTTTTTGCCTCTACCGAAAAAGTGCTCAACTGTAACCCCAAGTATTTTTGCCCATTGGGTCCAATGGAACCAGTTATTTCATGAAAATCCAACTCCTAGTACCAGTTCTGGTCCTGGCCGAAATATTAGGAAAAATGGAAAAAGATGAAACTGGAGTTGTTAATCAAGAATACGGAGTTGTTAATCAATAATCTGGAGTTGTTAATTAAGAACCGTGTGTTGTTATTTTTGAAGTGGCGAGAATGAGGGCTGAAGGCCAAAATCATCTTTTGGCGCCGCTCGTACTATTCATCCGTATTGACGCGTGACTGATCCGGATTTTTTGATTTCAATGTACTGATTAGGGATTTCCCTATTTCAAGGGTATTTTATAGGGATTTTTCCTAAAAAATCCCCAGCCAGAAACTAGCAGACCAACAGTCATTGATCACAAAACTGCATCCACAACTACAACCAACATTCGCCGGAATTGTCCACCATTGATGCCAGAGAAATCAAATCCAAACTCAACCAAAATCAATCTAAACAATAGAGTATAAATGAAGCTCAAGCAAATAATAGCCATCGAATTAGAAAAAGAGATCTAAAACCATCACTAGATCTGAGCCATTGTCGCCACCTCCTTTCATACATGAAGTCGACGACGTTCTCACCAAATCTTGTAAATCGAAGAGTGGGTATAGAGATTAGAGCTTATAGAGTTCAAAACTTGAGGAAGAATTGATGACATAGGGAGCAAGAGACATCACTGTTCTTGTTGCCATCGTCGTTGATGTTGCTGTCGTGTTTCTCAACATCGCTGCCTGCCGTCATCACAGAGAAGTTGGTACTCCTTGTCGAAAATAAGTGAAGGAGGCATTGTCGAAGGAGCAGCAAGTCAAAGATGTTAGCAACTGTGGGGAAGATAAGGCTTAAGTAGCAGTCGCCGTCGCCGTCGCCCACCTTCTCCGTCGTTGTAGAAGATGTTGTTGTCGCCAATTAAGGGAAGGAGGATTGTGGCTGCCATGAAAGGAAGGAGAAAGGGCAAAATGGTGAGACCCCAATTCTCTGAGAAGTGGAACTTAGGGGCATGATGGAACCCACTTCCATCAATTTTGATGGAAGTCGGTTCCCTATGGAAGCAACTTTACATCGACCAAACAAGCAATATTTAAGAAACCAGTTTCACTTCCCCTTCTTTCGCCTCAGTTCACTGCTACCAAACATAGCATTAGTATTTTGATGTAATGCTAATAATCTCCCTCGTGTATATATAATTGAACCTTAAATAAGATGGAAAAAAATTAGGCCTTAACTAAGAGATATTGACCGTGAAATCAAAATTTAGTAGTGTTAAGATAACGACCTTTTTTTTTTGAAAAATTAATTTGTAACTCTTCTCTTATATTACTACTAAATTATGATATTCCTAAAATGAGATTGAAAATTAAATACACACCAATCACCTTATTTACCAGTGACTAAGCACAAATTTGTTTTTATGAGATTGAATGAATACCTTGCTTGGTCAACTACAGTACGCCATAGACAAGCCAGAAAACGGGCCTCTTTATTTCTCCTACGGTTTGTTCACTTCCCCTCCATTTCAGCATTTCTTGACCAATCTGAGTTTGAAAAGCTTGAATTTCCTGTCTATGTTGCAAATCCTTTTGTTGTTGTTCCTTATCTTTCTGGTCAAACTTTTCCATCAGGATTTTCATCATAGCATCCATTTTACTTTCTAAATTTGAACCCTCATCATGGATTGGCATTGGTTATCTAACTTGATGAAACATCTTACCAATAGAATTTCTACTTTGATTGAATTATGCTTGTTGAGCTTGATCATTTCCATATCGAAGATTTGGATGATCACGCCATCCAGGATTATATATATTGGAGTAAGGATCATATTTTTTGCCACCTTGAGTTCTAGGCTTAGAAGGACATATTGCATTACAAGATTCAACTCCATCATTCATATAGGGGCAAGAGTCAGTACCATGAGTGACTACAGAGCAAATAGAATAGAGTGGCCCTATTAGAGCAGAAGAGTTAAGCTGTGGGGTAAAAGAAGTAGAAGGCCCCATAGGATTGGTCATATTAGAAGAATTTTTCATATGAGACAGCTATTTTTCCATAGTAGATGCAAGCATATCAATTTTGGTTTCTAGGCGAGACTCAAAATTAGAAGAGTGTAATCCTACTTCATTAACTTTGACTTGTTGTCTAGAACCAAATTGTTGGCTATTCTCTGCTTTCCTTTCAATCAATTCCCAAACATGATCAACAGTCAAGTGAAGAAGAGCACCACTAGCAGCTGAATTTAATAAATCTTGCTCTAGAGGTAAGAGACCTTCATGAAAGTATTGGATCAATAATGTTTCTGGAATCTGATGGTGGGGACAACTAAAACATAGCATTTTGAAATGATCCAGATATTCATATAAGGATTCCCAACCATTTGTCAACAGCTACATGTGTCCTTCCTGATAGACGAAGTACGAGAAGCTGGGAAATACTTTTCTAAGAACAAGTTCTTCAATTGGCTCTATGAAGTAATGAATCCAGGAGGCAATCGAAGCAACTAATTTTTAGCAGATCCTTCTAAAGAGAATGGGAAGGCATGCATCTTGATTTGATCTTCAGTCACACCAACAAGTTTCATAGCAATGCAAACCATATGAAACATCTTCAAGTGATTGTATGCTTCCTCACTTGAAAGGCCATTAAATTTTGAAAGTAAGTGTATCAATCCAGATTTTAACTCAAAATTTGCATTAATATCAGGATAATTTATGCACCAATTTTAAAAATGCAAATAAGGTGAAACCAATTCTTTAATGGCCATAGCAGGATCAACAATATGTTCATCAGCATTAACAATAATGTCATCACCATCCATATCGACCTTAGAATCAAAAGACTCAACAATGGGCTCAACAGAGGAACTACTGCCTACAAGAGTACTAGCTCTAGTTCTTCTTTGTTGGAGAAACATCCTCTCAGTCTCAAGATCAAATTCAAACAATTTTTTAGAAGAGGATCGGGTCATGCAACAAACAACTACCTAAGAGGGCACCTAAAAACTCAAACCTAAAGCCTAGAGCAACGGCGCCAAAATTGATGTATGCTTCTGTCGCTAAAGCAATCAATTAAACCAGGTCCTGATTAATTATGCAATTTAGGGTCAACCTAGGTCATTCTTCCAAGGAGCAAGCTGTGTGTTTTCTTTAGGATTGATTTTTAAGTGACAAAGGATGCAAATGAATAGATCTAAATTAGAATGCAAGACACTATTCCCTAATTGCAATTAAACTAACTAAATGCACTACTACAATTGACTCTAAAACCTATATGAGAATTAGACTAATCTATATGAATTTGAATGTAATTTTTGTGGGGGGTTTTTTATGAAAGAGGAATTAAAATCCTAAGTAAAAGGCTAATGAAAAGCAAGACAAACAAGAAAGATTGAGTTCAGTTATTATCATGAAGGGAACAACTTAGAATTCATATGGAGTTAGCTATCTTAGCCCAAATTAATTAATTAAACCAAAGGAAAGTTGATGAAAGATTGGAATTAATAAATTTAATCACCTAATTGAAACATGAGGAACCCTCAAATTCAATAACACTTAATCCACTAGAAGACTCATGACGGAAAAAGGTGCTAGTTAATTAAATCAATTAAAAACCAAATACAATTAATTTCAAAATAATTTTGGAAATCTTGTTTACAATTATCAATTGAACAATTAGATAATTAACCAACCTAATTAAACAATCAAGGGGTAAAACCCAAATTAACAGTTAAATTAATAATAAAAACTCAATTAATAATCCAATTGACAATTCAAAGACTTGCAAACAAAAATTTCAGCAAAATTTTTAAGTACAAATCAAATCCAAAATATCAATCCAATCCAAAAGAAATATGTCTACAATCTAAAACTAGATTGTTCTCAATTGGTACAACTCAAAATCATTTAAAAGTAAACAACCTCAAGTTTTAAAATAAATTGATAAAAAGAAAAACATTCCCTTATAATCTTTAAGTATAAACTTTTAAACTCTAACTTCCTCCATATTCTTTCCAAATTACCTCTCAAAAGGTTTAAGCTGCCATAGAATTCTCCTCTTCAATCTCCTTATATATCACCATCGCTGGAAGTAACAGTCAAAAGGGAAGAAAAGGACGAAAACTCAATTGGAATGAATTCCTGTCTCCTTCCCCGCGTGGCCGTCAGAAGGTGATAAATATGTCTAAGAATATATGCGTGGCTGTTAATTGAGGAAGAGGGAAGAGAGACATTGTCAAGATGTGATCAATAATCCTGAAAAGTCTCATCAATTTCTTGTTACCGGTCCGTCTCCGCCTGCGTGTCGGTGCGTGCGTCTCGGCCTCTTCTTTTTCTTTGTGACTGCTAGGTTAAATTTTAAGAGAGGAGAGGAGAGGAGAGCTTTAGGTACTAATTTTAACCTATTCAAATTTAAAAAGTCCAATAAAATTTTATTATTAGATTCTTTTTTAACTTTTAAGAAAAATTCTGTACTGTAGGATCTTTTATAATAAGTTTTTTTTATCCTGTAAGAATTAAATAAAATCATAATCTATCATATATTTAAAAATATTATCCAATCACAAGATAACAATCAAAATATTAACAATTTAAGTTAAATAACCTCATAATCAATTTAGATTTATATTATTTTCTAAAATTGGCTAACAATCTAAATACTATCTAATAAATCCAAATTAACCTAAAATAGCCCCCAAAATAAATGAATAAGGTGAAAAAAAATATAGGGAGAATCCTTTAAAAAGAACTAGAAAATTAGAAAATGACAAATCAGGTATTTTCTAAAAAAAAAGTTGGGAATTGCTTATCAAGTTTTGACATTTTTTACTCAATTCCTGGTAAAAAATATGATTTATCATTTTACAATTTCCAAATTTTTTTTCAAGGATTCTCTCAAAAATATAATAAGTTTGGGATTTATCAATAGTATTTCTAAAGTATACAAGTATTTCTCTTATGACACACACACACACATTATGTCTTTCCTAATTTTATGAAGTTATTATAAAGTACTATGGACGTATGTTTCACATTTATTTAATTTATATGTGGTCTTATACTTCATCTTTATTCTTTAATTTATATTGTATACATTAAGCAAAATATTTTAATTTTATTTTTGAAAAAGCTTGTTGACTAGTTCCCCTAGTCGCCATAGAAATACTTGTTGAACAAACTTGATCTGTTTGTTTTTTTTTTTTTTTTAAATCTTTAGCTTTAGTTAATTCATCTATCTGTTGGCACTCTCTAATCACATTCGTCGCGGCTATAAACAAGAACAGGCTTTTGGAGGACAGGTGTTTCATCCTCCCTTAATCATGCTTCCCCAACTTTGCTTCTCCACCATCCACTCTACTAGTATTTATCCATTTTAAGGAGTCGTCCCATGTCTCTTGGTAAACGATAGAAAAAGGAAATTCAAGCTGTTTTCAATTGAAAGACCTGCACTAATTAGGCCTATTATATGGCTTTGCATGGATCAATCTTCAACTTTATTTTTTTTATATAAATACAAGTATTCTTTTATTTGTAGGCAATCCTGTTTGAGCCATGTGAGTAGACTCATTATCATAGCCCTTGGCATATATATAACTCATTATTATTAATTGCACCCTCTCTGTTTTTTTTCCCAGTTCAAAGATGATTTCATTTCAATATATATGCATTATTGTATTGAGATGTTTTGTTTTGTTGTGTCCGGTTCTTATGATCCACAAGAATACTTGACAAGGTTGATGACGATGGACATATATAGACGCCCCTTCAATCAAGCAAATAATGTTGAAATGCATTGTAATCGGTGAAGTGTGGCTTACTAATTAAGTCTAATGTGGGATTTATTTATACTTATACGTATGTAATTGTGTGTGCGCTATGAAAACTTTGGCAGGTCATATAAGCAATGAACACGTACAATCATTCATTCATTCATTCATTAATCTCTAATCAATACATAAGGATATATATATATATATATATATATATATATATATATATATATATATATATATATATATATATATATATATATATATATATATATATAAAACCCACTTTTTCTGAATTTTAATACAAAATATCGGAGTAACCGACTAATTTAGATTAAGGTTTTATGATCATGATCATTTTTTCCTATAGCCTTTTTTAAATAGGATAGGATTCAAACTTAATTCACCTAATTTATAGTCTGTATTAGTGTGTGTTTGGGTAAGTTCTAAACTGTGGTTTTAAAAGTTTTTTTTCCGTAAATCAAGACAAAACTTCTTTTACGATTTATTAGGTAAGTTTATGAGATGAATTTTGTCTCGGTTTGTATAAGCCTAGGTTTAGGAAATTCTCAAACACTCAATTAATCAACAAGTAGATTTTTATATTAAGAAACCACTCTTCTGACAAATTTGTTCCTTTTTTGGTTAAAAAAAAGCAAGGAATTGAAAATCGGATCGGACCGGCCGGTTTAGCCCGTGAACCGGCGAATCAGTGGTCCAACCGGTCCAGTCCGGGGGTGAACCGTACGGACCAGTTCACCCATTTTTTATTATTTTTTTAAAAAATCATTTTTTAATTAATTTTACACATAATTTCATATAAATAAGCCTAAAATATTCACTTCCTCACCGATTTAGCCCTGGTTTAGCTCCGGTTTGACTACCTAACTGACCTACTGACCCTTAACCTAATACTCCGACCGATTCAGTGACCGATACCTTAAAAAAAAAGATCTGCATTAAGCTCTGTACACTGTATAGGGTCGCAGTAGTAATCATTGTTAAATATTTACAAGACTTGACGCCAAACATAATGTCAACTATAATGCAGTAAAAAATTCAATAATATTCTCAGGACATGAAATGATTCCTTTGAGCATGTGCAATGCACCAGACAGGGTTTCGTGACTTGGGGCCAAGTCTCTTTCTCTGCCTCGTACTCTATGACCCTTCCCTTGTATTTCCTCCACACATCTCTTCCCCTCCATTAATATATATTGTATCCATTCACACTCTGTGGTCTCACTGATATCAATCGTTTCTTAGAAAACCTTTCCCCCTTTTTTTTTTTTGTTTTTAATTTTTCCTGTGACGATATGACAGGATCAGAATCCAACATCATTAGACCGGGTAAAAGGTAGCTCTCCCAAAAACAACAACTTCTTCTTCTTCTTCTTCCTCTTCATAGTTGTATGGTTTAAACTTGAGACATTGTGTTTAAGTAATTATAGCTCATTCTATTAGAATCAACGTAAATTGGTCTCTTTTAAAGTTTTTTTTTAGGTGTGAGGCTATGAGTTTTAATCCTTTGGAGAAGAAATAGTGAACATGCGATAACAATAATTCCCATTAATTAAGAAATTTCGAACTCGCATCTTTCCTTTGATAGAAATATACTTTCCATACTTTTATTTTATACAAGGTTTTAATTTAATCTCTTAACTTTAAAAAGTGCCTTCCCATTCCTTTATTGCTAATGGTAATTAATAAGAAAATGCGGATATTTAAAATTTTAATGTTGACGAAACATTATCATATGGTAACAAATAAAGTTTAATTTTCAAAATTTTAATTTGTTTTATAAAAATCATCATTTGATATTAACATTGTAAGGTGTTAAATGATTAAATATATATTTTTTAAAAGTTAAGGAACCAAACTGAAATTTTATTTATAGTTAGAGGTCAAAATGTATATTTTTACCTTTAAATATTCCTACCAAATTAACAAAAAGTACTACTCCCTCCGCTCCTAATTATAAGACAAAGTTGACTTTTTTGGAGAAATTAAGGAAGCCAATTAAATTACTTTAGAGTGTTTATATTTTTATTTTTTTCTCCAAACTAATTAATTTGACTAATAAACTAATATATAATCTAAAGATACTAAAAATATAAACACTCTAAAGTAATTTAATTGGCTTTCTTAATTTCTCCAAAAAAATTAACTCTATCTTATAATTAGAACCGGAGGGAATATCATTGCAATGGTTGAAACTTGAAAGGGACTCTTCTAAAGTGCAATAACTTGTGCTCTCCCAATTCAAAAGCGCACCATATATGACTAATCATGATTAGCGGTGGAAAATGAACACTTGGCTTAAGATAATAACATATTAAGTAGACAAAGATTGATTGCCTTTCTAAATCATATCTGAGCGCCTGACGTTATAGCCGGAATCGCGACATTTTGCGCCATGATCACTTAATTAGCGTTTTCTTTTCTCTTTTTTCTTGTAATTTAATTGCTTGGACTTATATGACATTGCGTTTTTATTTAGAAAAAGGCATTCATTAAAGGTGTGTTTGGAAGAGCTTAAATTTGAGAAATAAGTCCTTATTACGCAAACCGAGAAAAAACTCCTCTCACATACTTACCTCGTATACCGTGAATCACGAATTATAAGCACTTATTACCCAAAAATAAGCTCTTCCAAACAAACACTAAGAGAAGTTACAATAATTGTGCTGGCGTTTTCGTTTTTATAATTTAACTTATCTGGGTCCTACTTTCTCACATCACACACATTCTTATATTAATATGCTATGTACATCTGGATGTGTCCACTATGCACAAGAGTCGTGGATTCGTTTGCTTCCGTTTAGTATAAACTACAATCATCGTCATTGCTATTGCCAAATCAGAGCTTAATCCGTGTCTCTCGCAATCCCCTTGTGTGTTATTAATGAAAAACGACGAAGGAGTACTGAAAACGACACCTTCTGGACACATGGCCTCTCATTTACATTGGGCCCCACTTGCCCAAATTTCCATATGTTAAGTCGTACATATACGCGTCTCGCTTAGCCGCTTCCGTGCGGCCCTTCTCCTTCTGTGATCTCCCCACCATGGCGCAGCGCCGTTGGTGGGTGCTTACGTAACACCAAAATCACAGTTTTAAAAGTTATATTTTATAAATCGAGATAAAGTTTTTTTCATATATTTATTTCATAAATCGTAAAAACTATTCTTTAAAAATTAATCAAAACACATATTTTAGTGTGTGTTGGGGGATTTCAAAAACAATTTTTCATAAATCGAGATAAAATTTTTCTTACATCCGTACCTCATAAATCATAAAAACTACTTTTCAAAAGTTAATCCAAACACATACTTATTTGCATCTCACTCTCTCAAGTTTTAATATAATTCATTTTTGAAAAAAAAAAGATCTTAAATCTTATTAATTTTACCTTAAAATTTAATAATTTCTTAACTTTATCTTATTTGACACATATAGAAAATAACATGTATTATACAAAATGAATTGTGGAATAGCACGTTCATGTTAAAAAATTTAATAATATTATTTATAAATAATATTAATCAAAACATTTTTTTTGCCTCATAAGTAAGGATGGGAGTATAGGTATCACTATGATCTTATTTATAAATCCTTTCTGATCAAAAAAATTGTTTCAATTTATAAGTCCAGTTTTAGGATAGTAAATACATTTTGTACTTTTTTATCCCTATTAATTGCAATAAACAAAAGAAATTTATTCATGTTGACTTTTAGAACCAATCAGAGATAAGGAAAAAATTGAAAATTTATCCCATAATTAACTCTCATTAGTACATGAGAATTAGTTAAAAGAAAATTTAGGACATTCCCGCACTAGTTTGGGGGGGAAATCTCCTGTGGCGTATTTTTAGGAAGGGTCCTATGGATTTGTGGTCTGGTGGTTTAGATGGACGGCATTTGGGACCCCGGCAGAATAGACGGGTCAGATATTATGTCACGTGAGTAGATGGCACTGATCCCACCGGGAGATATTACGGTTTTGACCCTTCTTTTAGTGAAAAAACGTTGAAAAAAAGATGATATTTACATATACTGTATACATGATGTGTTGCGTAGGCACAAGCAGGGAGTGGCTTCCCTCCTTTTCCACCTCTTTTGCTTTTCTTTCTTCATCTTTATCATTTGATGAGAGTAAGGGAAATGAGCGAAGCTACTCCGAAGAGAAGTTACATCCACTCCACCAATAATCTTGTAGCTTAATGGGTATAAATTGTCTATCAATAAAATTCTTATATTAATAAGATTTGAATCCATAATTTTATAATGATAAGTTAACTCCTTATCAATTGGACTAACTTTTATTCATATTTATAAACTTAGCACATATTTTTATAAATATATAAGGGTTAATATTTTTAATGACAAGCAAAATTTATTTGTTTTCATTGCAAAATTACTTACACATAAACTTTCGCATACATAATATTCTTGAATAATTATTCCTGGTTTATCATTCATATGATTATGTATTTATTATGAATTACTCTCTCTGATCCACAATATAAGGCACTTGTAGAAGAAATGCATGGTTCATAATATAGGATATCTGCAGTTTAATCAATGCATTTTTTCCTATTTCACCCAGTGATTAATACTTATTTTCCAATTTTCCACACTAATTATATCCCCTCTAGCTAAAATAAAAATTTCACTGCAATTATAATGATAAATTGTGGCTTTTCTCTTTTCTCACAACCATCATTTTCCATACAAATGCTTTTATGAAATGACTTTCTCTCTCATTTCCCATACAAATACCATTCTTAAACACATTTCTCAGTAAGGGTAAAAGTGGAAAGAATTTACATTTTATGACATATTAAATGACTTAACTACCATTTCTTGTTTCCTATGAATTAGTTAATGTGCCTTATATTGTGGATCGGAAGAAGTATTGGAATTGATGGTATGGTATGAATGATGTATTATTGTTGGAAAAAAAAGGATACTTAATATTCTTGAATAATTAATCCTTCCAGTCCTATTTATAAACAACTTTATCTCTCATGAGACTGATTCCTTATATAAACAACTTTCACTTTTTGTCTGAAAATATAAACTTCATTTTCCTATTTTACCCTTATTAAATACTCATTAAGCATGTTTGTTTCCGCGTTTGACAGCTCAATCGTCCGATGGAGAGGGTTAATTGGGTTTAAACAGTGTTTTATAATAAAATAGGTGTTTGGTTGGATGTTTCACTTTCAGAAATAAGTTAGAAAAAGCTCCAATAGGGGATTGCTCAGAATTGAAGCTTATGAAAGCATTGGTTTCTGTTTGAAGAGTATTTTCATATATTTAGGGATCAATGAGGTACTCAAAATCACTTCTAATCACACGACTTCTTTTATGAAAAATGTTCTAAATAATTTTCTCTTTCTTTAGATAGTAATCTTCTTCTAATTAGAGAATATTTTGGGATAAGAGTTTAGGCAAGTTTTGAGTTTTGTGAATATATAACTGTAGAAATGTAGAGAATAATTAATAATTAATTTTAATTAGTTTAGATTTATTATTTAGTTGTTTTATGATTTTATAATCAATTTCTTTTATAAAACATATCATAAATTAGTTTCTATATAGTGTTTTTACCAATTAAATTTGGTTTAAATAATTTATTTGGATTATTGGAGGTATTATTTAGGTTTTAATCGATTTATTTTGTTAGATTTTGAGCTATATGAAAATATAAGTTATGATTTAATATTTAAATTAGAGTTTGATATAATTTATAAAATTTAAGCTTGAGGTGCACAATAGATAATACTTTTGGAGTGTACCAATTTAAATTAGAGTTTGATATAATTTTATTTAAAATTAAAAATTGTACCATTGCCAAATTTTCAAAGTTAATTTTTGGAAAAATTGTGAAAAAATCCCTCCGTGTGTAGATATCTTCCCATGTCCCATTTGATAATTAAATTGCCAATGAGGTCTTTTTTCACAATTATCCCTTCATTTTTTCATTTTTTATAATTTTTATAATTAAATATTACAACAGTCACTTATGCAAAAGCTAAACCAAACATCATTCACTTTTACATAAATCACTTATCCAATCGCTAGTCCAAACACTCATCATTTTACCACATCTTACTTTTTTCCAATCTTAAGATTCAATAAGTCTAAGTAAAAATAAGTCACTTATTCAATCGTCAATCCAAACACACCCATTCTCTCTCATATCTTATACCCATTATTTCTCATACTTTTTATGTATTCTCTTTCACATATTCTTTTCATAAATAAGGATATATATGAAAAAAAAAAGATATTTTTTACATATTTATTGTTTTTAACAATAAATTCGTTTTACACAATTAAAAAAAAAAATACTTATAAATAGCACTTGAGAGATTACTTCGGCGGCAAAACTGCACTTTAGCCTAATAATTAATTTATCTAAATTTTTTAATAGATATAAATTAATTAATTAGTTGGCATGATCAGATTGGATGGATTTCCTTTTGTTTGACATTGATTGCGGTAGGAGACGTGGCAAATCGTACATCCATTTTCCACCATAAAAATAAAAAGACAATATCATGCACTTGTTTTTTTTGCCGCCAACAGATATGTTTGTATTTGTTTTAGCGATTGGATTATTTATAATTAGCTTTTTAATAGTGATTTACGGTATACGAAGTAAGTATATGAAAAGAGTTGTGTCTTGATTTACATAAAAAGTAACTTATAAGCAATCGTAACGCCCAAACAAACATGCCCTATAATACACTAACAAGTTATTCTCCTTCTGTTTTAAATATAAGGTAAAATTAATTTTTCGGAGAGTTTAAAAAATTTAAATAATTTATTTAATTATATCATATATTATATATTATTAGATTATATATTAGTTTATTAATTAAATTAATTGATTTAAAAAAATAAAAAAATAAAAAAAACTCTAAAATAATTTAATTAACTTCCTTATTTTCTCTAAAAATATCAACTTTATCTTATATTTAAAATTAAAAAAGAATATCATATTATCATATCATATTTTCCGGGTTAATAATTTGGGAGTATGAGATTAAATAGCCTCCAAAATCTAGATAATATCTCAAATCAGGATCCCGTTAGTGACACTGTGACAGTGTGTCAGTGCCCGTGAGTATTGGGGTATTTCTTAAACCTAGGTTTCAAACTTAGATTTGTGTAAATTGATAAAACTCCTCTCACACACTTATTTCATAAATCATAAAAATTATTCTAAAAAACTAATCCAAACACACACCCCATCAAACTCAGGTAATTGCGTAGCTCTTTTTTGTTTTACTTGATCAATCCCACCTTTTCAGTTTCGTAAAAAATGGCAAAACAGGGGGAAAATTCAGGTCACTTGTTGTAAATTACCACGATGTTTAAAAAAATTAAAATTAGATTTTAATGTTTTAAATTTTCTTTTCAACATGATACAAAAAGAATCTCATAGAAAAAAATAATATAATAAAGAGCCTTAAAAGGAATTATATCCTTAATCAAATAAAAAAATTTACATAATATCCATGCCTGTATTTATTTTTTATAAAAAAATTAGCATCATATTTTCATTAAAAATGACTAGGATCATTAAAAATTTTTGTTTAATATTTATTGTTAATACATCATTAAATATTTTAAAATATAACTGTGATCTCATTTTCAAATTGTTTATTTAATTTATCAATCATTAAGGTATATTCAAAAAAAAGTAATTATGTTTTCATGACACAAATAAAAAACCAAAGCCAATCCAAACAGCGGTAAACTAAATTGTTAAATTATTGTTAGCATTCTTGGGGGCTATCAAGTTATTGTTAAATTATGCGCGGCTAAGAATCGTTTAATTAAGTTTAGTGGCCTTTCGGCCATATATTAAAATCAGTAGACATTATTTATTTTGTTTTTATTAAAATAAAAAAGTTTGAGAAGAAGCAATGAGAGGCCATGGTTGTTTGGTTGAACCTGAAAAGATAATAATCTGGTAGAGATTAATTAGATTATTTAGGAATTTAATTTAATTTAATTTGCATGGGCCAAAAATTAGAAAAAATGAAGTTTGGGGAATAATTAAAAAAATGGATAAGTGGGGCATATTCCAAATGCCTATAAAAGCTCCTTGTAGCTGGGAACTGAAGTGGTCACGCTCATCTCCTTCTTCGTTCCTTCCTTCCTTCTTTCCTTCATACTTCTTTCACTGAAAGAATGACAGAAGCCATGCCTATGCCTGTGACTATGAACGGCCTTACCGAGTTTTTGATCAACTCGCTCGAGTTGCCGAACGGGTCAACTCAGATCAAGTACCCTTCTGATTCCACCGATTTCTCCAAGGTCGATCCTTCTCGGGCCTTCGTCAAAAAGGTCCGCCGTCTCATCGTTAAGGTCAGTCCTCCTCCGCCATTTCTTTTTTCTTTTTTTCCTTATTTTTTTCCCAATTTGATCGCACTCAAGATTAGTCCTTTTTTTAATTTTAAAAATAGTTTTTTTTTTTGCCAGTATAATTTTAAAAATAGTTAGATCTTGTTCTTGTGAGTATGGAAAAATTCATTATACTGATTATTCATTAGGATGCATAAATCTGCTGATTTTTCATTCACCGCATTGTTTAGATGCAATACAATGACTTCGTAGATTCCACTAAGTAGTTTTATATTAAAAGTAGTTTTAAAATTCCCATTATACGGAATATATTCTGTTTATGTGTATGTTTGTTTTAGTCATCAGATTGTTTATAAGTTACTTTTTACGACACAACTCCTCTCACATACTTACCTCGTATACCGTAAATTACAATTAAAAAATTGCTTTTAAGTATTCCAATCACCCATCCAAACAAGTACTATGTGGATTGGGTGAGTTTCTTAAATGTATTCTCTTCTCATTCTCAGTTTACTTATTTTGTATTCCATAAAATTACTCCCAAAAATCTAATCTAAATTAATATTGCGGCCACGTTCTAGATTCTGAATTTGGAGCTCTCAATTTGGCCAAGTTTTTTCTTGGCATGAATGGGGTTAGCATTCTTGTTTCCGTCATTTTTTTTTATCATAATTCAAAAAAATTTTATAATTTTTTTAATATTTAAGTTCCATGTTTGGCTAGAAAAATATTTTAGTTATCATGCGATAATTTGGGATGCATATAATCTCTTAGAAACTTTATGGTACTTGTGATTTCATTTGGATATGTTCCGATTAGATCTTCGATATTTATTTAATTATACATTCTGAAATAATTTGTTTTTTTTGTAAAAAATTATAAATAAAAATAACGGGACTAAATAAATTGTTGTTTTTTAAACGGCGATCAATTAGTATCTCCTTTATGGACCGATCGTCCGATTCCAACTTCCAACCGCAAATGGTGCGTAGGAACAGCTCGAGCATAATGTGAAAAAGTAGATGGCGGTTCTGTAGATTCTCAACTTTATCCCACAACCTCAACTCTTAACTTTTTATTTTTTTTAAAATAACATATTTAATATAAATACTCTAAATTATTTTAAAAATTCAAAGTATTCGCTGTATAATTTTTTTAATTTTTAATATCAAAGTAAAATATAAAATTTATAACTGGACACACTTATTTTAAACTTTTAATATCCAGTCCCTATGGATTCTATTAAAAACTTTGTTTAATATTTTTTTTATTTTCAATTATTAGTTATAGAGCCTATAATATTGTGTGACCAGGTACCCGACCTCATTTTTTTTTTGCCCGAGTACCTGACCTCGTAAAATTTATTATTGTTGTAATATATATTTACATGTTTTTATTTTATCATGTTGTTGCAATTATTATTATTATTATTATTATTATTATTATTATTATTATTATTATTATTATTATTATTTATCTACATATTTCAAGTAAATAAGATTTTAGATTTATAAAATATGAGTCAAGCCTTGAAAGGGCGTAACACAAACTTTATATATGGGAAGAAGAAAATATTATGAATGATGCGGACTAGGAAGTGATTTTTTTATTGTCTAAATATTTCATAGAAATAATTTTATTATTTAAGTATATGTTTGAAAGCAGAAATTATTGTGCTTATATAAAATCATAAAAATATTTTATTATTTTTTAAAATTTTATAATATGCTATCAAAAAATAATTTTATAATATACTTTTGAAAGATATTTCTTACAAATATTAAAAAATGAGTTTTTATATTCAAATTATTTTTCAAAAAAAAAAAACACTTAAAGAAACTCCTAATTGTTTAAAAGTATTTTTGAAAGATATAATATTTTAATAAATAATTAAAAAAATTGTGTTTTAAATTTATATATAATATGAAAGCAATTGTTTTTATAAACTATAATATAAAAGCTCTAACAAATATTTAATGCCACAAATAATCGCTTATTATAGATACTCCATCCTTATTGTATAATATAAGTCACTTAGAGATTAACTAATATCTATCTATCTATTTTATTCACGTAGTTGATGTTTGAATGTAAATTTTTATATATTCCCTCTCATTTAAAATCTAATTTAATATTGGTAAAGTTGAAAAGAATTTTATTTTAAAATATATTTAATAAATTAACTACAATTTTTTTTTTTACCTTTGATGAATTAGTTGAAGCTATAATCTAAAGGGGGTATATATTTTTTTTTACCTTTGATGAATTAGTTGAAGCTATAATCTAAAGGGAGTATATATTGGATAAGATTTGGATATTAGAGATAAATTCAAAGTTCAAAATTTTTAAAGTGTTACCATTACTCTTGCTGCTGCTATTATTATTATGTTTTTTTTGCCAGTCTCCTACTACTATTATTGTTGCTATGGAAGGGAGAGAATATTTCCGGCTGACAAAAATTGGACCCGTCTCATGTTTGCATGACACGCAATCGCTGTTGGCCATAAAAAACAAAACATGACACGCAATCCCAAGTCTGAGACATAAGCAGCCAAAAAGTGTCAGATTTATTGTTTATTAAATTAAATATATATTTTAAATTCCACCAATATGAGTCCAAGGATACAAGTATTAGGACTTACAATCATTAGGACTTGGTTACCTCTTTGGCGAGGTAATTAAGATCGGACCGTTTATTAAATTGTTCGGGTTATTAAGTTAAGGGTAAGTGAGACCAAAGCTAATCTAAAATCAAACAAAAAAAAAAATTTAAAATTATTAATATAAAATTATAAACTAAGTCTTTTGCATATGAAGTTTATATATGTACCTTCAACCTATATCACTGTTCAATGTTCCCAGCACAAAGCCAAAGGCCCATAATTTCTTGGTTTACATCCTTTAGTAACATAAATATTTATTTAAAAATATTTTGAACACATTTTCCCAATTTTTGAACTTTCAATTTTACATATATTTTTTATTTTATCACAAAGTTCATCAATTTTTAAATTTTTAAAAAATATTATTAGTATTATATGATATTTTATTATTCAAAATTTTTTAAATTAGGGACTAGAGAAGGGTAGAGAAAGAATAACCAACGTCTATAAATGATTATTTTTTAATATAATTTTATTAATAAAAATGAATTTTATATTTTTTAGAAAACCTTATTAACAGTATTAAAATTTAAATTACAGTATAGGTTTTAAAAATAGGTAATATGTAATAAAAATGATAATATGTTTAGATTCTCAATTTATCTCCAAACAAATGGCTAGTAGCAACAGATTTTGCTTTTATGCATGAAAAGGAGAGCTAGTGACAATCTACTTTCTATTAGTTTTATTTTTTAGAGGGAAAATATCAAAATAATGGTCCAATGACACGTGATCCTACAAAGTTCAAGCTGAATCCGTGATTCTCCCCTTTTATTTTTATTTTTCCCGCACATTAAATGAGCCAATAGAATTTTATGAAATATTTAATGGCAAGTGATCTGTGTGATATATTTAAATAACTGCAGGAAAAAAAAAAGAAAGAAAGAAAGTGAATTATTTTAAATAACGAATAATAATAATATCACCTTAAAAAATCAGAGCACATAAATACTCCCAAGTACCTAGCAGGTCGCCGCGTCTCTGCAAACGCTTTCTTCTTCAACCCTCTCTATACTAACGTAGTACCCACCGGCACTCCCACTCCTCTTCTTGGTCTAAACCTTCCTGCTCTGTGCTCTTCGATTTTTGTTACTTCATGGATCCTCATCGTGCTTTTGTTAACAATGTCAAACGAATTGTTGTAAAGGTCTCGCCTGCTCTTATCATCTGCTCTTTACTATTTGATTGATTGCATTTTTGTTTTTCCGTAATGCTTCACTTTTTGTGTAATGCTCTGGAATGTTTGTGATCGATGCTAATCATTTGCTGCGTTGTTCTCCTTCTTGTTGATGGTGCTATCGATTTAATCTGTTGACTAGTTCAGTAATAAGATTCGTTTTTTTTTTTTATTTCCTCGGAGAGGTTTCTATGCCGTGAGTATACATAATGAATGCCACACCTAATAATTCATTGAGCTTTTGGTTGTCACTGTGATAATTGCAGGTCGGAACTGCTGTAGTTACTCGAAGTGATGGGAGATTAGCACTTGGTAGACTTGGAGCTCTCTGTGAGCAGGTAATGCTAATAATACCAGTATAAAACTTTTGTTCTTCTTGGCCAATATCATTATTTCATCTTTTCAATGACTGAAATTTTGTCAATTTATGCAGCTTAAAGAGCTCAATACCCAAGGGTATGAGGTTATATTGGTGACATCTGGTGCAGTTGGTCTCGGCCGCCAAAGACTAGGATATCGCAGAGTGGCCAATAGCAGGTTTTTACTCTAATCTACCATGTTTACAAATATATATGGCTTGAATGGAACATAATAAGTTTAAATTTCCCCCTACATACCTCCCTTATATTATTTTGATTTAAATCTTTTAATTAGGATTAGAACACCATAGCATCTAATAATTTCATGCACACTTTCAGCAATTGTAAGTTTGCGCTTGAGAATAATGATTCACATCTTTATTAAAGATTTCATCACTACAGCTTTTCTGATCTTCAAAAGCCTCAATGCGAGCTTGACGGGAAAGCGTGCGCATCTGTTGGACAGGGTAGTCTCATGGCTCTTTATGATACCATGTTCAGCCAGGTAATTTACGAATCAATATCTTAATCTAAGTAGGTTTTCAATTTGATATATGAGTGGCATGATTATATGCACTAGCAGATTTTTTTTCCCCAAAAATTACTTTTGTTCCTAGAATCTATTTTGTAGTGTAAATTGCATTATAAATTAGGTTTTACATATTTAGGAAGGCCATATTGATATTGATGAGATCTCTCTATGGTGCAGCTTGATGTTACTTCATCCCAACTTCTTGTGACTGATGGCTTATTCAGAGACGCGGCTTTCAGAAAGCAACTCACAGATACAGTGCATTCCTTATTAGAATTAAGGGTTATTCCTATTTTTAATGAAAATGATGCTGTTAGTACTAGGAAGGCACCTTATGAGGTATGTTGGAACTTAAGATTTTTTAACTTTTCTTTTTAAAGAGACGATGAGTGAAACTTGAGAACCATAAGTTATTCCTAATGACCTTGTTGATTTTACAGCTGTTTTCTGAGGATTAATCTTATAATATTATCAAATGGCTTTTGTCAAAATCTTAACTTTTCCACATTCAAACAAGAATATGATCCCGTTGGTCTTTGTGATTGGTGATTGCTTCTAATAGTTATTGCTATCTACAGGATTCTTCTGGTATTTTCTGGGATAATGATAGTTTGGCGGGTCTATTGGCTTTGGAACTGAAAGCCGACCTTCTTGTTTTGTTAAGTGATGTAGAGGGCCTTTATAGTGGTCCTCCAACTGACCCAAAGTCAAAGCTAATTCACACATATGTGCAAGAGAAACACCAAGAAGAAATTACCTTTGGAGACAAGTCCAGATTAGGCAGAGGGGGTATGACTGCTAAAGTTAATGCTGCTGTTTGTTCTGCCCATGCTGGAACCCCTGTGATTATTACGAGGTATTCTTTTATTTTTACCGATATATCAACATGTTTTTGCTAATTCAATTATAAAAAACAAGTGGTATGAACATTGGAATTGGGTAAGGGGAAAAAGATAGCATTTACTATTTGAAGTGATGGAAAAAAGCTATATTATTTGTGTTGTGATGTTATTGCTGATTCTTTTCTTCGGGTAATTCCCTCTTGTACTGACTTTGATTTGAATTGAATCTCCTTTCAAGTGGCTATGCTACAGACAACATTATAAGAGTCCTTCAAGGAGAGAAGATAGGAACTGTTTTTCACAAGGATGCTCATTTGTGGTCAACTGTTAAGGAAGTGAGCGCACATGAAATGGCAGTTTCAGCACGTGATAGTTCTAGAAGACTTCAAGTAAGAGATTTCTGATTTACCTTTTTACTGTTTTACTCCATTTTTCTTTTGGGAGGGTTCACAATGAACCAAAGTAGATAATTTCATGAATATAACACTAATGTTTTGGGTATCAGGCCCTAGGTTCTGATGAAAGGAGGAAAATATTGTTGGCAATAGCTGATGCATTGGAGGCAAATGTAAGCAAGATAAGGCATGAGAATGAAGCTGATGTTGATGAGGCAGAACTGGCTGGATTAGAGAAGCCATTGGTTTCACGTTTAACCTTGAAACCTGAGAAGGTAACTAATAAAATAATATGCCTAACAATCTCTTGTTTTGACTGCCTAAGACTACACTAGATTCTCACTTATAAGGGATGTTTGTAAAGTCAAAATTTTCCCCTTTTCTGTGAAGGTGTTCTTTTCTGACAACTTTTATATTTTACAGATCTCTGGTCTCGCCAAGTCTTTGCGCATGCTAGCAGATATGGAAGAACC
The DNA here is from genome assembly GCA_963855925.1 of Inga laurina. Classification (NCBI taxonomy): domain Eukaryota; kingdom Viridiplantae; phylum Streptophyta; class Magnoliopsida; order Fabales; family Fabaceae; genus Inga; species Inga laurina. Next base: position 5,798,696 of record OY979705.1, read on the forward strand.
CATTGGTCAAATTTTAAAGAAAACAGAGGTAGAAACCCCATACATAGTTTTGTTGGTAACAAATCCATAACTAACATATAGAGTTGGCTTGATAAAATAACAAATTCTTCATGTCCTTTTATCTGTAAAGAAAGCACCTGATTACTTTGTCCAAAAGAATACTAACCTCTCTCAAACTGTAATTCTTGTGCCCAGCTCGCAGATAAACTCATACTGGAGAAAATATCATGCCCTTTGGGTGTTCTGCTTGTTATCTTTGAGTCTCGTCCTGATGCCCTTGTTCAGGTACATCCTTCCTCCAGCTTCAATACACTGCTGAAAATGTTTCAGATATGAGCAAGATGTTAAAATATGTATTAACAGGCTTATCATTGTTCTACAATATACAATACTAGTTAGTTTGGGCTTTTGTGATTCTGTGTCATTTTTTGCAGAACAAGTATGCTGTTGTTGCATATGTCTCCTCATATTTCTAGATTGACTTATAAGTTGTTTGTTTGATGTGTGGTTTAATAGATAGCTGCATTGGCCATTCGAAGTGGAAATGGCTTACTACTTAAGGGAGGAAAGGAAGCCAAACGTTCGAATGCCGTCTTACACAAGGTTTACCTAAGTTTTATGTTTGAGGCTGTTGTTTTTTAAGATTCATTTGAATTAGAGTTACATATATTTCTGCGCAAATTAGTTTATAAGGTTCTTAATGTTAATATTTCATCATTATTGTAGATCATTACTTCAGCCATTCCAGAAAATGTTGGCGGAAAACTTATTGGACTTGTTACTTCAAGAGAAGAAATTCCAGATCTGTTGAAGGTGGTGTTAGAATTAAATTTCTGATAGTTATTTTGTCTAACATTGGATCCCTACTAATTCTACTTTGCCACAGCTTGATGATGTGATAGACCTTGTGGTCCCTAGAGGCAGCAACAAGCTTGTTTCTCAAATCAAGGAGTCAACAAAAATTCCTGTTCTTGGCCATGCTGGTGATTCTCTCACACACAAAACAAAATTATGTAATATTATTTCCCTCAACTGTATATGCAAACTAAAGGTTCTATTTTTGTCATGCAGATGGAGTTTGTCATGTATATGTTGACAAGTCAGCTAATATTGATATGGCAAAGCAGATTGTTAGAGATGCAAAGATTGATTATCCTGCTGCATGTAATGCAATGGTAATGATAATTAACATCCCTTGAAATGTGTAATAAATAATACTGTTTCTTTATCTAAATCCACAAGCTTTACTTGTTATTAGATCATGGACTGTGTGTACTAATACAGTATATCTTGAATTTCTAAGGAAACACTTCTCGTGCACAAGGATCTAACACAGAATGGTGGAATTAGGGAACTCATGGCTGAACTCCGAAAAGAAGGTTTGATCTTAATTTCATATGGATTAATGAGAAACTGAAAGCATATATTTAAATTGGGGACAAGTTCTTTTTTCTTTTGTTATCTTTTAGCCCTCTGTCAAACTGATGATTTCCCCCCTTTTCTCCTGTAATCGAACAAATCCTTGATTCTCAAACCAAAAATTAGAATGTGCTGAAATGGTAGCTAGCTAGTTTTTCACATATAGAAAAAAGAATCCAGGAACTCTAGGAAACTCTTGTTTGGTTGGTTACTGATGTTGTAAAGGAAAAACCAGGAGATCTGATCTGTTTACAATGAGGGTATTAGTTGAGAGTCTATGAATCTTACATATTATACAATAAATTTGTTGGCAGGTGTTCAACTGTATGGTGGACCAAGAGCCTGTGGATTGTTAAGTATTCCTCAAGCCAGCTGCTTCCATAATGAGTACAGCTCACTGGCATGCACAGTTGAAATTGTTGATGATGTATTTGCTGCTATTGACCACATACATAAACATGGAAGGCATGTTAAGGCCATCCTTCTTCTTTCACATTCATCTTTACTCGAGTTCTCTGTATTTCAAGTCTGATAGCCTTTCTTCCATTCCTTTTTCTGCAGTGCTCATACTGATTGCATTGTTGCTGAAGACTCTGAAGTTGCTGCTACTTTCCTTCGTCATGTTGATAGGTAATCTGGCTGTAATTTAGGGGAATAAAATGACAGTATTCCTGTTCCATGCTTCATCTGCAACCGCCTAATTAATCTAAAACTCTGACATTTATATCACTCGAGTCTTTCTCAAAACCAGAATCATTTTGTTGTGTTACTTTTGTATCTTTTGCTTGCTAATCATGACTTGCTGCTACATATGCATATAGTGCTGCTGTTTTTCATAATGCAAGTACGCGGTTCAGTGATGGAGCACGCTTTGGCCTTGGTGCAGAGGTAATACAACACCCATATGTTTGATGCTATATATTGACAAGCATGTTTAGTTTTATCTTCTGATTGATTTGTTTTCATATATATGCTTAAACAGGTTGGAATAAGCACAAGCCGAATCCATGCCCGAGGTCCAGTAGGAGTTGAGGGTTTGTTAACAAACAGATGGTACTGATTCTCTCACCAAGTGCATGTTTTTCATTAAATAATCTGTTAACAATACATTCTTATCTTAGGGTATTAAAGTTTCATTATTTGCGCAGGATATTGAGAGGAAGTGGGCATGTGGTGAATGGTGATCGAGGGATGACTTACACTCATAAGGAGCTGCCTCTGAATGGATAGGATTATAAGATTAGGATTGGGATTAGCCGAAGCTACTAGCAGTTTTTTTCCTCTTCAATTTTAAGATACAACGCTTGCTTTGTATAATTAGTTTGCGTGTGATAACATATTAATTACAGTTAATTTGCCCCTCTTCCAGAATTTTTTTCTCATCTGGAGCATCTTCATGGGAAAGAAATAGCTGAAGGAACTATAAATTAGGTGAATTTTTCCATGGTAGGTGGATATCTGATTAATTGTTGGTATAATATTTCTGAAGTTAAATTATTCTTGCACAATGTTTAATACATTTGTCTCATATCCTTAACTATGATAGGAGAAAACTTAGATCCAATGCCTTACCTCCAGTCTATCTGGTTCCCAATAAAAATACAACATCTGACACTTTTTTTAACTTAATGTTGTTGCTCTCATCTCCATTTGCAAGCCAGAGCTCAAAGCTGAAACCTATTTGCTGCCAAGTTGATCCGGCGGCCATGGCGGTGATCATGGATGAGAGGATAGAATAGTTATTGTGAAAAATTGTCTCCTTCCCGGTTTATTATGTTTCCAAGCCTATAATCTTTAGAATACTAATCAATGAATGGAAAGTATGATTTAATTAGAGTTTATTTATTTAGAACGAGAATGGTGCATGAGCTTCTGCACTTCAAGTGTCATAATCATAACCAGAAATGCTAGAAACCTCAATTTTCCAATGGCCTTTGTTCATTGTGACCACTACAACAAACCATCAGACAACAAAGAGAAAAAGTAGACCAAAACCCACAAAAAAAATGCAAATTTGGCAAGCAAGCCGTCGCGGCCACTAGCCGCTTCAGTCATCCTTCGCATCTGCCCTTCATGATGGCCACTGGTCGCTGCATGGCTGGATCTGCTTGGTTTTAAAACATAAATAGAGATGGAGAGGGTAACAATGGATGCCATATTAAAAGTGCCAAATGTTAATTTTTTGATTGGGGAACCGGATAGACCGGAGGAAAGGCACTGGATCTAAGTTTTCTCCAATATGATAATTCCTACTCATGCTATGCATGAGTCTAATAAGGGTTTGATATGACTATCCCATATGATAGTCCCAAGTGCAATAATAACCTAAGATGCCACTTGTCAACATGTCAAAGGTGACTTTAGGAAGGCACTTAATCAATTAAAAAAAATATTTTTACGCTTTATGACATAAAACTTGTTTCAAATATTTAATATCTTGGACAATGTAAAATCGCTCAAAATAAATTAATCAATACACTCAATTAATAGGTATAAGGATTTTGTGAGAGATTGGGAGAGAAATTAGTTCAAAGGGTTGAATTTTGAAGATTGACAAAGTATTTATTTACCTTGGAAGATTGAAGGTTATACAACTCTACCACTCTGATTCTTATTATAGGTCTAATTTGATCAAATCCCATATATTAAGAAATGGAAGTTAAGATAATTAATGTTTTAAATTGATCAACTTTTCTAAATTTTCTCTTATTTAATAATGAGTAATAAAAAAAAGATGCTAGTGGTACATTTTATCCCGCTCATTCCATAGAGTAAGATTGGAAAACAACCATTAAGGACTCTTAGAGTGGTAAGTCAGATTAACTTGTTGGCATATCTCAGTACAAATGTCAAAAGTCAAAAAAAGAAATTACAATTATTACATAACCTCTTTACAAGGCCAGGAAAAGAAATCATACTTGAAGTTGAAGACATCATCATCAGGCAAAACATGTGAATATTTACATAAATTCTAAAGCAAGAAAAATGCAAACAAAAGAGAGGATGTCTCTTCAATTTAATGAGCAGCATTCTACCACTGAGGTTGCTGACATTTCATATTTCTCCATCCCACAATTCCTCAAGACTCTTATAAGGACTACAAGTCTCATGAACAGCAAAGTCCCCTCGCAGTAACCTTTGCTGCAATGTAGAACAAGAGAAAAATAAGCAACCCAATAATAAATATGTAAAGTTTAAATCTTTAAATGTGTTAAAGCCATCAATTATGACCTGGTGGATCTCAGAGAATTTTGAGAAAAGATGTGGAGGTATGGACCAATCAAATAAGCCAATATTTTCCCTGATTCTTGTTTCATTCACACTCTTTGGAAGAACACTGTGACCACTTTGGATTCCCCAGCGTAGAGCAACCTGTGCTGGAGATTTGTTGAGTTCGTCTGCAATTTCAAGCAAAACTGGTTCCTTCAACACATCACCTTTCACCCATGACCCTGGAGAACCCAATGGACAGTATGCCTGAGACAAAAAGTCATCTTTAACTTTTAATTTCAAAGAAGTACTCTCTGGGTTGATGTAGGACCTAATTAGAAAGTTAATGTTGATCCTAGATGTAAAACATATTTCACACGTTTATCAATCTATTTCCAAATTAACCATCTTGATATTCCCTCAGCAGGAGAAGGAGGGAGAGATTAAGAAGGGTGATTAAAGTGGTTTAGAAAAAACATATCATATTAACTAACTTAATTAACATTCTTAATCTACTCAAATTAATTAATTAATTCTTACATTAAGGACCAGAAGTAGTATAAATTTGCAGGGAAGAACAGAAAAAAAGATGATGTAGAGTAATACAGAGAGGTGAACACCAGTTGACATGCAAAGATTGTGAAGAGAAGATTGCTGCCAAACTGGGTGGCATTCCACTTGGTTAACAGCAGGTGGGATCTTAGCATACTTGAGCATGTCTTGCAGCTTCTGAGTAGAGAAGTTGCTAACTCCGATGGCTCGTGCCTGACCCGACACAAATAATCCTTCCATTGCATTCCATGTCTCTGCAAGACACAATGGAGCCATAACCTCTGGATCCCATCCTCTTGAGCCTGCCTTTGTCCTAAAAGGCCAATGCATCTGTGTCACCACATTAATTACAACTACTGGAGTCAATGGAAAATAGACAGGAGATTTTTAAATGAAGTGTCTGAAAATTGGCTTGGGGAGGCTGAAAAATCAGGAATCATACAAGGTATAGATCAATGTAGTCTAGCTGGAGGTCCTCCAGAGTCTTACTTAGTGCCTTGGACACATCTTGGGGTGCACAGTCACTGGTCCTGTTTGCACATATCAACAATAAACAACACCAGTTTATGAAGTCTATGGAATCATGGAGGATGATTAAGAACCAGTACGGAATCATAGATAAGGTAGTCTTTCTGTAAAATACAAATGTATATACTACCTCCAGACCTTATTATAAGAGCTAGATTACTAATGTTGGTAGATTAATGGAATTAGTTATGTTAGTTATTTATAACAAATATGGGTTGATTTTCCTAAAATACCATCTTTTATTATGACTACCCTTAAATGGAAACCCCTTAATGTTTGCAATCAATAGATACTTTAGGGAGACAAAGTGCATTGATGTATTATATTTAGGACCAATTACAAAACCCAAGCTCTTGTACTAAGGGCCCGGGGTATAGAACATAGTCGCTGGTATTTATGTATAACAAGACTGAAGACATACAAATGGCACTGTGTTTTACTGTTGAAACTTGGACACATACCATAATTTGGATGCGACGAACATTTCACTACGCTGTATCACCCCAGTGGAAAACAGTTTCTTCAGTGCCTCTCCTATCTGGTTGGTTCCAATATGAATCTCTCAGCATTAGGCAAACCAAAACAGATGCCAGGTATAATAATATTGGACAGAAAAATCTTACCTCGTTTTCATTTCCATAGACCTTGGCACAATCTATATGTCTATAACCAGCCTGCAAATCATTGGAAAACTTTTCATTAGACTATAAAATGTTACAACCAGCTCTGTTTCCTCCCTTCTTATGAACTCAAATACAAGACATTCCTTAGCAGATTTGTTGTCCAAACATTTGTCTGCATTTCATTGATTCGGTTCGTTAAGTCAATTACCAATTGACACCCTGGACAAGTGAGTATATTTTCAAAAAACAAAGCCATACCCTATTCTCTATTCCATCACATTCGTAGAACACTTGCATTGATTTATCAAACTAACTTTTTTTTAAATAAAAATCAGAGCCATCTGAAAACCCTCAAACGAAATTAACCAGAGGATACAAAGAAGAAAGGAGAAAGAAAACCTTGACGGCAGCAATGACAGCATCAGCCACAAGACCAGGAGGTGTTTTCCATGTTCCAAGGCCAACCGATGGCATCTTGGCTCCTGTATTAAGCTCAAAATGTAGAGCTCCATATTCACCTTCTCCTCTTTCCATTTTCGTGAAACACAATTTTTGAAGATTGATTGTCTATTCAGGTAAAAAAAAAAAAAAACAAGAAGAAGAAGAAGAAGATTGATTGTCTATCTTCTCGGCTCCAAAATTTTAGGGAATCTCAGTATCTGCTAGTGCTATATGTCCATAGTAGCTATTGGATCGGAGGTAACGTTGAATCAGTGAAGGATAAAGACGTTAGGTCAACGACTGATTTACTAATTAATTAAATGGGATCACTAATTCAACGGTCAATCAAATGGATTGAATTACAGAAAAAGAACTTTGGCAGCTAGAAGATATGAATGGTTTGGGAATATGGTCCATAGGTTTAGGCAAGAAAGATGGACGATTGCAAGCAAATAGGAATTCCAGTGATTTTGCTTCAGCCACATCAACAAGGGTGCCTCAATTTATCACATGACTCCATGTTATCTATTTCCTCATGTTCTCTAATAACATATAATTATGTGTTCTATTTTTTTTGCATATGGGTTTATAATTAAGTGATAATAATTCAAAAATAAGACACACAGTCATATGTAATTGAAAAACTTGACAAAATGAATATAAGGAACTTGACTTATGTATTTATCATTTTATGTTGTTTTCTTCCTTGTATTATATTTTTTATTATTTATTTTTATGAAAAATCACTAGAATACTTTATTCTAATTTTGGCTAAATTGTACAAAATTTTAGTCAATATGTAAGTAAACTTAATTTTTAAAACTTTATGACAAATCTCTATGAACATATACATTATGCATATAATCTCATACTAATAGTTTTGTCCATTATTTATCTACAAATAACTTAAGTTTACATATATCTGCATTTTAATTCAAAGTTCGAGGGTTATACACACAAACTAAAAGTTAAGGGTATAAAATTGATAGTTTAAGGTCATGTGTATAGACTTAAAAGTCTAAAGTTTAAGGGCTTTTCTTTTTATAGGTACAACACTAAGGGCCTGTTTGATTGGAGGGGAGGGGATGGGAGGAGATGGAAAATGATCCCCTCCTCTTGTTTGGTATGAAAAGTAGGAGGGGAGGGACCCCAAAAAAGGGGCTCCAAATCCCTCCCACTCCCTCATATTGGTTCCCTCCAAATTGAGGGGTTTTGGACGGAGCAAAAAATTTGGGACTATTTTACCCCATAGTCTTTTCATATTCTCAATTATATAATGTGAATCTTTAATAAAAATATAACTTCTTCTTGCTCTCAACTGTTCTCTCATTCTCACTGTGCAAGTCTCACCTTTCTCTGCAAATGGAAATCGCTCCAACCCTCTTCTGGATCTGACTAGAGAACACATCAAATTGGGGATTTAAATCAAGTACCTCATCGTTGCCTCTCAATCTCTTAATTTCTGTATGGCAGCTTGGCACTCATCCAGTCATCCTTACCCCTCACCCTTGGCCAAAAATGCACCATTGAGGCTTTTCCTTAATGGTTCTATGTTTAAGAGATATGCAAACTTAAAAGTGGAGGCAGAGCAGAATGTACGAAACGAAATGGGTTTATCAATTTTTTGATTTATTTAATTTTTCTAAGCAACCCATTAATGTAGGAGACATTTGGATGTTTTCTAACTAAATTAATGGTCCTTGGAGTTAGAAAGAACTTTCTAAAACACAAGCAATTCCCTTTTGCTAAGCATGGAATTCGTCCAAAGTTGCTGCAGAATGAACCTGAAAGTCTTTCAGGCCGTTTCTGTCTTCTGAGCCAAATAGCACCGACTAAAGCCATAAGTGAATGCGCTCTAAAGCTTTCAACTCAAAAGTGAAATTCTGAACCTCACAACTAATTTGAATCCTTTATATGATGCTTGAAATTAATTTCAATTTGTAGTTGCTTCAAATATATATATGAAGACATTCCATCGTTTAAGTTGGTGATGCTTGTCAATGATAGAAAAGAAATCTAAATTTAGTTGTGTTTGGTATTGAAGAAAGGAAACATGTTATCTTACTCACTAGCAATCAGTGTATTAGGTAGTAACAGAATGAACATGTATAATAGTGCATCTTCTTTTAACAGAACATCTTTTACTGGATAGGCTTCATGACATTTTCTTTTCTTTAGGCACTTCAATTATATCTAAGGTGGTATTATTTTATATCTTGTTTGGCTCACTAGGAATCAGAGCATTTTCAAGAAGAGTTCCTTCAAAGTCGATGAGGTTCTTAGGTTGATTGAATCATGTCGCTGGCTTCAAGCAAGTTGTACATAAGATAGTAAAAAATTTTCGTTGTCATTTTGCACCTAATTAAACATCGCCACTTAGAAAAAGTTTTTTAAAGTTTTTCTACCATTTTTTTCAAGTCCTTTACATTTTTTTTTTCAATAGAAGGAATTTTCCATTTAATTTAACATGATAATTGCTGGAATATTTATATAACGAGAAATTTAGTTGGGGGAATTGAAAATTATTTCCATTTTATATCTTCATCTTTTTTTATAAATTATATAATTTATATCAAGGTGTAAACTAATTTAAATAATTTATATAAGGAAAAATATATAAACTAATGTTTAAGGGTAAAATGGTAAATTAGATATTGTCTCCTCCCCTCCCCTCTTAAACCAAACAAAGGATCATTAGAAAACCTTTCCCTTTTCCCCCCTCCAACCAAACCAAACAAAGTGATCCTCCATCCTCTCTTCCCATCCCCTCCCATCTATCCCCTCCCTTTAAACCAAACAGGCCTTAAGGGTCTGTTTGGTTTAATGGAGGGGAGGGAAGGGGAAAGATTTTAATGGAGGGGAGAGGAGGGGAGGAAAGGGGAGAGATTTTAATATTACCTTGTTTGGTTGATGAGGAGAGGAGAGGTAGAATATTTTCATACGGACAACTTTATCCTTTTTTATTTAAATCATTTTTTGAATTTTGTAGAATGTTTAATAATTATATAAAATTATAATTTTACAATTATTAAATTGAATAATTATAATTTTCATAGGCATAATAGTCACATCATGCCAAAATATTAAAATGAGGATAGAGATGAGGAAGAAAGTCAGAAGGGTATCACAGAAATATTAAAAACTTTTATGGGCATAATAGTCACACTATACCAAAATATTACCCCCTCCCTTCCAAATCTCCCCATTTTAGGAGGAGAGGGTTATAAGGGAAGTGGAGGGGAAATTTCAATAAAATTTCTCTCTCCTCTTTAGATTTTTATGTTGCCAAACAAGGGGAGGTGAGCAAAATTCCCCCTCCCCTTAAACCAAATAGATCCTAAATGTGTGCATCCTTCCTAATTGAGATTTAAATCTCAATTCTCTCTATTGTAAGAAACTAGCCCATTGCCTTAAACATAAACACAATCTCTATAAGTAGTTTAAGGACTTTATTATTAATGTTAAGGTTTAACACGGTTATTTATACATTGTTCCAAGTTTAGGGAAGTTTTATGTGGTTTAACCCTTAATTTTTGAGAAGACTGTTGAAAAATACTCTATTGCAAAATCTAATCACCTTACCATGCTTGACTGCTTGAGGACCCAGGATGGTTGAGGACCCAGGCAATAAATTTGTAATAGGATATTTTTCAGCAATTTTTTTCTTAATTTTTTACCCAACAAATGTTCAATCCCCAGACCAAACAGATGGACTGGGCTTGAGGCCGAATTTGATAGGCGTTGAGGGTTATTTAGTATGCATTGGACCTTTTCCCTGATATAAAATAAAAAATATATTATCTCAAATCCGGGCCCTAAAAACCAAAGTCAACATGATGTGGCTTTTTCATCTTTATTTCTGCACCCTGACCGTTTAATGTTGTTTACTGAGCTTCACTTGAAAAATGGACCCGGTCATTTGTTGTTAGGGTTTAGGTTTTTTGTCGGTTCTGTTTGTTTTTATCTTGTTTTTTTTGGGCCAAGTTTTTATCTTGTTTTGAGTTGATGGAATCCAATTTTTACTCCAGAAAAAAAAAAAGAAGAACCTGTTCCAGTTCAATGGATATTTGGCTTCACATCCAAGCATTATGAAATTGGAAACATCAAATACTAATATTTTTTTGTTAAAATATATATTTAATCCTTTATATTTATATTAAGTTTCATTTTGGTCTCTTATATTTATAAAATACACTTTTAATCCTTCAATCTTAATATCGTTAGTCTCATCTAATGAAAAATATTAACTCATGAAACTCACTGCAATTTTAATCATAGTTGACATATCTAAATTAGTTGGCAGAACAAAGAAAAAAAATCAACTTATAAAATTTTTTAAAAAAAGAAACAGAGGAAACCTAGCCGCCCAGTCTCGGGCGTCTTTACTCTATAGAGATCTCTCTTTATTTTATTTTTTTTTGCAGATCTTGAGGACAAAAGAAACAGCTACACTGTCATTGTCTCCGGTGGCCGTTGACCTCCTGGAGCCCCTGATAATCTCTAATCATCAATCTCAATCGCCCCACCATAACATGGCCCCAACCTTTTGAGTGACAGAAATTGTGAGACCTAGAAATGATATTTTTTTTTTCCCATTGCCTTAATTTGTGTTGTACAGATTCTGTCAAAACTCAACGCACAACAGTCGAAAAACTCAACCCTTTTTTTTTTGGTGAAAAAAAACTCAACCCTTCAATAAGGGTGTTCAAAACTCTGGCTAGGATTAGGATCCCTATAACACTCTAAATTTTATATTCACTAAAAATATATTATAATTAATTAAGAAATTCAATAAAATGGTGAATATTTATGAATTTGAATCTTGTGAATTTTGAAATATTCATATTCATAAAAAAAATAGGCAAATTAATTCAAGAATTGAATTAAATTACATAGGTGATCGAAAAATCACAATTTTGCCAATTTAACCCAAGATTAATTATTATTCTAATTAATTGAAGTTAGTTTCAATTAATCAAGAAAAATAAAGAAAAATGTATAATTGGAGTATTCTTGATGGAATAAATCAAGAATTGTGAAATTAGGGGAAATTATACATAATTCATTTATAGGAATTATGGAATTGTTGAAATCATTTTCCCCTTTCCTTCCCTCTTGGAATTTCGGCTGACATATAAAAAAATCAAGGGGAATAAATTAATTTCATGAGCACATGTCCAAAATGCTTCAAGAAAAGAATAATGATGACAATGGTAAGGAGGGTATGAAATGAAGTATTGACATGATGATCATGGTAGGGTGATGGTAAGAGAGCAAGTAAGTTAAATTATGAGGAAGTATGGCATAAAGTGAAAGCATGGAGGGAGGTATGGTGTAAGAAAGGTGTTGCAATCTCAACTCTTGATGAGATCAAAGGCTAGGAAGAAAGAAGACCAAATTAATAAACACATTCTCCTTCCTCTTTCATGTAACATTTCGTCCAAGTCATAGGCAAAAAGAGAGATAGAGAGCTTGGAGAACCTTGGAGAGAAGGAAGAAGAAGAGGTTAAGATAAGAAGCAAAACTCTTAAAGTTTCTTGTGATTTAATTTTGAAATTCTTCTCTAAACTCTCCTTCTTCAATGGAATCCATGTGTTGAAGACACATTTTTAGCTCAAGAAGAAGGGAGAGATCGGACTCATAGGGAGAGAGAAACCAAGAAGCCAAAGAGGGTAACTTCATGAACTTGCTTCCTTGTGTTGTTGTTGTTGTTTCTTGACTTTTCAAGTTTCTTGGTTGAGTTGAAAAGTTGGGAAAGCTATAATCCTAAGGGGTTATGCTGTCCAAATTTCTTTGAATCATGATTAAGAAATGTTTAAATGAGTTAATAGAAGATTAGAAGTGGAAAAGTACAAGTGTTGGAAGCTAAAGCACAAAACTACATTTTTCTATTTTTCTTGAAATACTTCGGCCAGCACTGTTTCAGGGGGCAGGAGTTGGATTTTCATGAAGTAGATGGTTCTATTGGATTCAATGGGTAAAAATAGGTGGGGTTACAGTTGGGCACTTTTTCGGTAGAGGCCGAAAAAGCATAATTAAGAAAACGTCACTGAAATCCCTAAACCGAGGCTGTCAAGGGTATTTTCATAATTTGACAATGAATTTGGTGATTTTGAGCCCAGAAATGGATTCCTTGGATGAAATATGTTAGAATAGCTCTAGTCAAAATTTTGAAAAAACGTGTCATCAGGCCGGGTCGGAATCCCGGGGGCATTTTAGTAAATTTTCACCATAGACTAATATAACCACAAGAAACACTATGGTAGAGTCTAAAATGATACTTGGATAGGTTATGACCTATTTCTTATACATTTAATATTTTAGGACCGAGTCGGAAGCCAGAACGACACGTTTTACGAGACACACTTAAAAATGGACCTATAAAGCTTTGAGGTAGGGACATTATTCTTCATACACTATGTGGATATTTATATGCTTCATATATGCCATCTTCTGTAATATGTATGATACACAGTGCACACTGATGAATAGTGCTTACGAGTATACTGATTTACCCAGTCATGGATTGAGGTACGGGGATGTATAAGGGTTACAACTGTGGTTGGCTTTGAATACATTTCCGACTGAATTGAGTTATGTGTTAGTATGATATTGCATTAACTGGTATTTGGCATATTTAGTTATCGCATTTTCTATGAACGATAGCATGTTTCTATTGGGATTCTTCAAAATCTCACCCTATTTTTAAATAAACATTTTAGCAGGTGTCAGTGGATCAAAAGGCAAAGGCGTAGACTCCGAAAAGTAGTTAGCTCATGTCTCGAGGCGAGGTCAAGATTGTAATTATAATTAGTTTATCTCTAAATTTTTGGAAAATTATGTAAACATTAAGTTTCCGCTATATTTTCTGTATTTCGCTGACGAACGACGTGAGATTGTAAACAAATATTTTTATCAGTATAATTGTACTTTTCTATATACCAATTGAATTTCGTCTTTATTACTCTTTGATTATCGAAATGGAAACGGGTGTTGACAATCCTTCAATACTGGTTCCCAGCCCCAATCTTTTGCCATGGTACAAATTGCATCCTAGTCCTAGTTCTTTTTCAAAAAAATTAAATTTAAAATATATTATTATATTAGTTAAATTTTGTATAATCTAATATTTAAAATGATTATTTAACGCCAAACAAAGCTATAATAATTACACAAATCGATCTAGAATTAAATAATAGCATTTCATTATTCTTATTATGATCACCATTATCATCTTCGTTATTATCTTTATACACTATACAGTTAGGATTAGTATCACAATATATACGGTTTAACTCTAACTAAAGATGTGATACATATTTTATTAAATGATAATTTAATTTATAGGGTAAAAAATACAAAAATTAAAAAATAACTTAATTTATAAAATAAAAAATAAAAACAACGAGGACTTGAACTATGACCGGGATCTTAAGGATGATCCCGGTCTCAAAGACCGAGACGAAAAATTCCTGAGATAAAAATATTCGAGATTGAGATATTTTGAACACCCCTCCCATCATACATGCTCAACAAAACAAATCATTCACGAGTTTCCATGCCCAATTAACGGACAACACATAATTGTACTATTCATTTGTTGTGTACTTTATTCATAAATAAGGTTTTAATTATGTTGTGGTTGGCCAAAAAAAAAAAGGTTTTAATTATATTGTGATGTGATCTGAGTTGGATGTAAAGTATAACCACAAAAAAGCCGTACAATTTTCATATATATCCATGCATCACTGCTTTTGAGTACGAGGAAGTAGTCACCATAATTAATTAATACTTCCACTCCTAACTGTATGTTTAGATTAATTTTTTAAAATAATTTTTACGATTTACGAAATAAATATGTGAGAGAAATTTTATCTTAGATTACGCAAACCTAATTTTAAAACCTAGAGTTGACAAATTACTAAACACTCATTAAGTCCGAACTCAACACCGTGTTTCCTCTTGGACATGTATAATTGCACTTTGGATGATGACACCGACATGATTAGTTGTTTTTTTATTACTTACTTATCTCAAATACAAGTCATGTTCAAGTAATTTTTATCATAACGTTTAAGCAATTTTTAATATTATTCTTATTAATTACATTAAATTTTTACCCTCTCCTGTATATATGAAAAAAATATTTAATACTCACCAAAACTATCAAATGCGATATCAAATGATCCAGAAGACTCTTTAGAAGATGCCCTATATATGAACTTATACAATTATACTTTGGATGATGACACATGGATTAATTATTTTTTACTACTCTCTCATGTTCTTAATATAGGGGTCATGTAAATAATTCGTATATATTAAAAAAAAAAATAATTAAGGTAGTACAATCATTTGTAAAAAAAGTGTTTGTTTTGTAAAACATCATTTTTAATTACTTGTATTATTTATCTCTTAATAAAAACTTACTCAATAGTCAATACATGCAATCAATATAAGAATAAAAATGCTTCCTCCTGCCCATAATATCATACACTTCTAAAAAAATAGCTTGATCCAAAATATGAATCACTTATAAGATAATTAATGCTCATTTTCCAATTTTCCCTCTTATTAAATTATCAAACATATTTTTCAATAAGGATAAAAGTGAAAAAAATTAATTTATAATATATTTAATGAGTTAATTATCATTTATTGTTTCTCGTAAATTAATTAAAATACTTTATATTATAAAAGGGAAGGAGTATAAGAATAGCTTGAAAAAAATTAAAAATTTGAAAAATAGAGTGGATTGAACCTTTATATTTAAAATTAAAATAAACCCCCAACCAAAGACATATTTCTTACAAATTAAAGATAGTTCGATGCAATGATTGAAAATTTTATAGATTATAGAATAAGTGAGAAGGAGGAAGAGGAGGCTGAGTAGAAGAAAGAGAGAAAATGTGTATCCATACACACTTATTTTTTCTCTCAATCTTCAAAAAAGTAGGGAACTTTCTGTAAAGCTGATATTTACTGTAGAATAAACTCGTCGGAATCTTCACCCTTCAAAAAGCCATAAGTATCAGAATCATCAGAATAAGAAAGAGAGTGAAGCATATGTTGAATATCATCAGCAACATCTTTCATGGACAGTCGATTTTGCCTCTTTTCATCTAAACAAGCAATCGCAAGATCCCCTAAAGCCTTCATACTCTCCAACTCCATCTTACTCGCTCCATTTCGCACCGTTGGATCAATCACTTCCATCAACCTCATCTTCATCGCCCTCTTCCCATACACCACCAAGTTCACATCTTCCTCTTCCCTCCCAAAATCCAAAGCCTTTTTCACCGTCAATATCTCCAACATAACCACCTCAAAATTGTACACGTCACTCTTATCTGTTACCTGAAAGTTCATGTAATATTCTGGATCAAGATATCTCAATGTGCCTTGTGCACATGTTGTAATATGGCTCGCTTCGCTTTGAGCTAGTTTGGAAAGTCCAAAGTCGGCGAATTTAGTGTTATGGTTGTTGTCTAAGAGAATGTTGCTGGATTTTACGTCTCTGTGGAAGATTTTAGGTATGGCTGAGTTGTGAAGGTAGGAGAGACCTTCTGCTGTTTGGTGGGCGATTTTTAGCCATCGACGCCACTGGAGTGGGGCCCACTTGGCGGCATGGAGGTGGTCGAAGAGGGTTCCGTTGGGGACGTCCTCTTAGATGAGGAAGGGTTCGTTGTGAAGTTCAATGCATCAACCTAGGAGGCGTACGAGGCGACGGTGGTTGAGCTGGCAAAGGATCCGCACCTCATTGAGGATCTGTTCGACGGCTCGGGTGTTGCCGAGCTTGGGTCGCTTGATGGCGGTGAGGGTGCCGTTGGCGTGGGTGCCCATGAAGACCACGCCGAAGCTGAGGAGGTTTTGTTTGGAGAAGTTGTTTGTGGCTTTTGTGATTTCTCTTGGTTAACCATACTCTTATATGTGGATAATGGAGCAGCAAGATAACTGCTATCTAATTTCTCATTAAATGAAATCTGTACAACATATATACTCACTGGATCATAGATTGATCCTACACTATTTATACTACTAACTACCTAATCAGTACTTATTGGGCCAAAACCCAATGACACTTAACAAAATATTACAATACACATTTATATTACAATGTCCAGACAGTATTTTATCATTCCCTTTCAAGCTGGGGGTAAAAGATTTCTACTGTTCCCAGCTTGCGCAAAATCCTGTCTTGTGCATCCCTTGTAACTGCTTTGGTTAAGAGGTCAGCTTGTTGTTCCTCTGTTTTGACATGCTGTAATTTAATTACCTTTGCTTGAACCTTTTCATGAACGAAATGACAATCGATCTCGATATGCTTGGTCTACTTATAGAAGACTTGATTAGTAGCGATATGAATCACCGCCTTACTATCACAATAAACATCCACAAGCTGTGATTGAGGTCTCGCAAGCTCTTTAAGAAATCCTTCCAACCACACAACCTCTGAAGTTGCAGATCCTAAAGCCCTATACTCAGCTTCTGCGGATGACCGTGATACCGTTGGTTGTTTCTTCGACTTCCAATGCACTCACAAACCTCCCAACTTTAGTAAGTATCCCATTACAGATCTCCTTGTCATACCGCATACTCCCCAATCTGAATCACAATAGCAACTCATAGTGGTATCTGCTTGTGAGCCCATCAAGATAACCATTCTTGGACTCCTTGTAATATACCTTACTACATTGAGTGCTACTGCCATATGAACTTTCATTGGTTGTTGCATGAATTGACTCAAAACCTGCACCGAGAAACTTATATTAGGACGAGCCACCGTTAGGTAAATCAGTCTACCAATTAATCTTCTATACCTACCTGAATCTACCAGCAAATCAATAGGTTTATCCTTTCCTTCTTGGTAACCCATTAATTTTAAGTTTTGTGACATTGGCATTCCAAGAGGCTTACATCCACTCATTCCCATATTAGCCAACAGATCCAGAGCATATTTCCTTTGAGACATAACAAATCCTTCCGAGGCCTAGCCATTTCTATCCCTAAAAAATACTTCATTAAACCTAGGTTTTTAATTTTAAAGTTATTATGCAGAAATTGCTTTACGTCATCTATTCTCTCTATAGAACTTCCAGTGATCAGTAAATCATCAATATAAATCAGAATCAAAACAATATTACCATCACTGTACCTTCAAGAGAAAAATGAATAATCAAACTTACTTTGAGTGAATCCTCCTTTTATTAATGTCATTGTTAACTTACAATTCCATTGGCGAGAGGCTTGCTTAAGTCCATACAGAGATTTCTTGAGTTTACAAACAAGGTTCTCCCCTTTACTATGGAATCCCTGGGGAATAGTCATATAGAATTCCTCCTCTAGATCACCTTGCAAAAAGGCCTTATGGACATCCATTTGATAGATGTCCCAATTGTATATTGCAGCTAATTTTAAAGTCATACGAACAGAAATCATTTTAACAACAAGGGAAAATGTATCATGATAATTTACTCCTTCTCTTTGGTTATATCCTTTAACTACTAACCTAGCTTTATATTTTTCAACCTCACCACTTGACTTATACTTTATTTTGTATACCCATTTGCACCTAATGGGTCTCTTACCTGGAGGCATAGATACAATGTCCCAAGTTTTATTTTGTTCAAGAGCCTCTATTTCAAGATTCATGGCTTTTACCCATTTATCATCTTGAGCCGCCTCTTCATAACATCTTGGCTCAAAAATAGAATCTAAGTGACAAAGAAAACACATGTGAGAAGCAAATATTTTATCATATGTCATATAATCTCCTATTGGATAAGGACATTTAGTGCTATGTTCATATGATTCTTTAGTAATTAAATTGCAGATATAGCCTTTGCCCAAATAGGTGGCTTTCTTACCCTGTTGGTTGGTGATGTAGAGGGAGGAGATTTATTATTTGCATGTGTTGTATCAGTTATATTCCCATCAAGTTCAGTGTTAAATTGTTCAGTACATCTAGACTCAATAGATTGTATTTTAGTACTAGGTTCTGTAATGTCATCAAATAAGAACATATGACATATTTCCTTTGGTATTTCTCCCCTCTGTTCTAATGGTTTGCTCTCTAAGAATGGGAATCTATCTTTTAAGAAGGTCACATCTCGACTAACTAGGATCCTTTCTATTTTTAATTCCAAGAGGATATATCCCTTTTGATTGTTGGGATAACTTAGGAATGCACATGTTGCAGTACGTGATTCAAATTTGTTAGTATTGTTCAAGTTTGTAGCGTGTGCCAGAGATCCAAATACTCTAAGGTTTTCAAAGGTGGGTTCCTTACCATACACTTTCTCAAAAGGTGTTTTATAACCTAGAACCTTATAGGGGACCCTATTCACTATATAGGCTGCCATCCTAACACACTCCCCCCAATATTTAATAGGTACTTCAAACTGTATTATAAGACTCCTTGAAATCTGCATAAGAGTACGGTGCTTACACTCCACTATCCCATTTTGTTGAGGTGTATAGGGACATGTTGTTTCATGGACAATCCCTTTAGTAGACAGAAAAGTTCTCAATTCATGATTAACAAATTCTGACCCATTATTACTTCTAATCCTTTTGACATGCAAACAGAATTGTGTAGCAACATAAGTAATGAAATTTCATATGCATTGAACAGTTTCAGATTTTGACCTCATTAGAAATATCCAAGTGCTTCTAGAAAAATCATCTACAATAGTAAGAAAGTAATGATGGCCTTGATGTGTAGGAGTCCTATAGGACCCCCATACATCTATGTGAAGCAATTCAAAGCATAAAGTAGATTTAATGCAACTAGATGGAAAAGGAATACATGTCTGTTTAGATTGTATGCAAATTTCACATCCTTTATTGAAGCAAACATGTTTGTTCTTTACAATGGTCAAATATTTCAGAACAGGTAAAGAGGCATGCCCTAATCTTTTATGTAAAAGCAACATGTCAGCAGAACTATATATATCAGTACTTAAAGTATTCACAGCACCCACAAGTCTTTTAGGGAAACATATCATATAAATTCCTTCCTCTAGCCTACCAATTCCCTTCTTCTTGCCACTTGGAAGGTCCTGCACCACGCAATGGTCAGGAAAAAATAATATCATGCAGTTCAATTCTTTGGTAAGTCTAGGCACAGAAATGAGGTTGAATTGTAGCTAAGACGCATAAAGAACATTAGTAAGAGAAATTGTTTCAGACAACTTAATATTACCTATATGTGTAACAGGCACTCTAGTACCATTTGGTATCTTTATTGCTCTAATGTTACTATCATTAAGTCTATAGGAATCAAACAAAGATAGGTCTCCTATGATATGGGTTGTAGCCTCAGAATCTAGGACCCAACGACTATAATTAGAAGCAAAGTAATTCAAACCTGTATTAGTACCTGTAAGAGCATGTACTGTGGCTTCGGAGTCTTGTTTCAGCAGCTCCATAAGTCGCTCATACTGTTTTGGAGTGAGACATAGTGAGGCCGTGTATGTTACTAGTGGATTTGGGATGCATTTGTCTCCTTCTATGGCTGGGGCTGTCCCAAATTGATTAGCAGCTGCCTCACGTGAGGTTTTTGGTTTATTGCCTTTGTAGTCTGGTGGATACCCAACGAGTTCCCAACATATATCCTTGTGATGACCTTTCTTCCCACATTAGGAACATTCGATGCTTCCATTGGTTTGCCCTCTCCCCCGGCCACATCTATGGCCACGAACTACCATGGCAACACCGTCAACAGGGCTACTATGGGCTGAAGTAGCAAGAGATTTCTGAGCCTCATTTTCAGAAATCATGGCAAAGGCCTGATTGACCGATAGGAATGAGCTTATTAACAATATTTGA
The DNA here is from genome assembly GCA_963855925.1 of Inga laurina. Lineage (NCBI taxonomy): Eukaryota > Viridiplantae > Streptophyta > Magnoliopsida > Fabales > Fabaceae > Inga > Inga laurina. The sequence continues at coordinate 5,819,299 of OY979705.1, forward strand.
CTTCGAGCTCCACTAAAAAAATAATTCAGCCCAAGGAGAAATTGAAGCAATTTCTGACGATGTACCATATCAAAATAAACACGAGAAGTGTCACACTTACAAGATGGAAGGGGAAACAAGGTGGACTATTCTTCCCAGAGCTCCTTGAGTTTCATGTAATACTAGGAGACCGAAGTGGAATCTTGATGCATGTAGCATAACTCGCAGTGAAAGGTGAAGAGGCAGGCACCGGAGATCTTATCGAATTATTCATGGGCATGATGGGACGTGTATTAAGGATTCGCAGGATGAAGGGCTTCATGAGCAGTGGGAGCGATGCAATGCCGTGGTCCTCTCCTGGATCCTTAACTCTATTTCTAAAGATCTTGCTAACAGTCTCATTCTTCATCCCTTGAGTCTCGAATGGGTGGAGGTATAAGGGATGGTTAAAGCTTAGAGTATCGACTCCAGAAATGGAGGTTTTGGGGTCAGATGCCATGGCTTCGGTGGTTTCTTGGAAACACGATGAGGAGATTGACTGGAATGAAAGAACATGGTTGGCGTCCATAATGTGTCGAGCGTCATGAAAGGGAATAGGGCAGGAGGGACAAAATGGAGTGGGCCATCTTTGGGCCGGATCTTGAAAGAAATCATGCAGCTCGATCTAAAAGGCTCTGGTACCATCTTGGTTAACCATACTCTCATATGTGGATAATGGAGCAGCAAGATAACCGCTCTCTAATTTCTTATTAAATGAAATCTGTACAACAGATACACTCACTGGATCATAGATTGATCCTACACTATTTATACTACTAACTACCAAATCAGTACTTATTGGGCCAAAGCCCAACGACACTTAACACAATATTACAATGTCCAGATAGTATTTTATCAATTTCTTTGATGGTGAAAATCTTGGTTGATCTTCCACTGTTGTTGTCAGCATTCAATATAGTATGTGCTTTGCTCATGCTTAAAAGTTTGGCTGCTTTCTACCTCTGGTGGCAAAAAACCATTGCTGTGATTAGGATTCCGGCGGCGAACATTGCAGCCACAACAAATGCCAAGCCTAAGATGACAGTTGAGACAAATTAAGATTTTGCATTAGTTTTCAAAATCAAACTTGGGTCAATTCAACTAATTAAGTTTGGAACTAGTTTCGTTGCTTATCACATTGATGGGTACTAAAAGCTCTTCACTAGGTTGAGGTATGCACAATTTAAATAAAATTTTAATGACCAAAATTTAAAATTTTTACCTAATGATTTTTAAATGAAAAAAGATTTTTTTTTTTGAAAAACTAATAGTTAAGAAATTATTTTTATTTTAGATTTTGTGCACATTAAAATATTTTTTATGAACAAGTAAAAAATAAAAAAATTTAGTTTAAACCATCTAAATTAGATATGGATAGATGGTTCACAGCAGTCATAACCACTGAAATTGGTTCCATTAAGTTTTTTCCTTCGCACAATCAAAGCAAATCAACTAGTTAACATTGCAGCCAAATGAGCACTTAAGTCAATTGTCATGATCCAAAAAATAATTACCTCCAATAAGTTGAACTTTCTTCTTACTACGAAGCTTGCATCCTCTAATTCCCCGTTCACACTCGATATCTGAAGGCAAATGGATCAATCAAGTTAAGTGATAATTTCTTGTTGTGTGGCAACTATATTGATCAATCTTGAGGCTGAAAAATTCTTGCAGATATACATTATAACATCAATTACACTAATCATATGAATCAGAATATAATTAAAAGCAAATTCACATATAATCTGAGTATATATTGCCTCCTCACAAAATATATTTTTTTAAAATATAATCCATAAATCTTTGAATGTTTTTAATTAATCAGAGGAAGGTCTAGATGTGAATAAAGCATGCATGACAATTAACCAATAATGAAACGAACAAGACTGATTGAACCTTTCTTAATTTCTTCAAGATTCAACACCCTCATGAGAAATAATATCAGTTATGTATGATGTTGATTAATTAAGATTTTGAGTTCAGTAATTCACATGGCCAGGTTTTATAGGCAACTAGCTAGCTACCAGTTGTACTTATATACAAACACGTGTATATCAAGTAAAAACAATTAATGTTCTTCATCGTTAGCGACACTTATTTTTAATGTCCGCTAGTTATATAATTATTTACTTACTCTGACATGTTTCGTTTACAGGATCCCACTGAAAACCATAGTTGCACAAGCACTTCCTCACTCTACCTATAGCTGGAACCAGCAACAACGAGCATGCCAAGTTTGCCAAACCACCACAACCTGTCGATACCTTGCACACATGCTCCTGCGGCAACTCCCACTCTATCTCCATCCCGGGCTCTGGCTACTCACTCATCGGAGCCAACTCATCCAAAAAAGGGGAATGATAATACTATAGTTGATGCTTTGTCATGGCTACATGGTCCCTAATTATACGTTGTAGATTTCGTTAGATTCCACTTCTCCTGAATTGATGAATGAAATTAAGAGGAGTTGGGACTCTGATGTTGAAGTTGCTGCTATCTTAGCTGAGGTAAAGGAAAAAGGTGGGGTGTATAAGAAGTACTCTTGGGATGGGACTTATTTAAGGGAAAAAACCATTTGGTGATTGGTAATGGTATAGGAACAAATCTCAAATGTGTTTATTCAATTTCTGGATGTCTTACAATAAAAGTAAACTACCTATTTATACTACTAATTATTCAGTATAATCTTGCAATAGTCAACAATGGTAGTACCTACTCCTTCAACCACCAACCCTTGTTTCAAATGTCATCCCCTACGTCATTATTGCTCTGCTTTATTTCTGTTTCATTCTCCTAGGGTTGAACAATACTCGTCCTCGAGTCAGAAACAACATCATCATCAAGATACGGAGATAGATCCGCAACCTTATGCTTGAGTAAAATGACTTGGACTTATTTTTGACTTTGATGTGTTTATCGGGTGGTAAAGGTTCAAGTTGAATCTTCACATCATCCTTCTGGAAGGAATATGATTTTGTATAATCTTCATATAGAGTGCGTCGATCATATTGCCAAGGTTTTCCCAGAAGAATATGATAAGCATCCTTCGTAACAACATCACACCAAACTTCATCGTGATACCTTTTACCGATAGAAAAGGTAACAATGCATCGTTTTGACACTTTTACCGTGCTTCCTTTGTTAAACCATATGAGCTTGTACGGGTACTGATGGTTGTGAGTTGGTAGTTGCAACTTTCTACCATGAAGTTAGAGACTACATTTTCACAGCTTCCGTTTTCAATAATGACGTTACAAACTTTACCTTGAGTAGTGCAATGAGTATGAAAAATGTTGTGGTGTAGCCAAGTCTCTTCTTTCATTGTGCCTGTATGCAAGCTTCGTCTAATGGCAAGTGTTTCACCGTGATTAGGAGGAATGACTTCTTCATCAAAAATTGGCTCTTCATCAAAGAATGGCTCTTTATCATGCATAAGCTCCTCTTTTTCAAATACTGTAGAAGATTTCCCTTCAATAATAGTAACAACTCTGCGAGTAGGATATTCTGAAGCGATATGACCGAACCCTTGACATTTGAAGCACTTAGGTGATTTGGAGCTAAATTCCTTGGTAGCCTTTGGTGGAGGCTTGCTTGAAGAGTTAGACTAATATACTTGTGTAGGCTTGCTTGAAGAGTTATGCTGATACATTTGTGTAGGCTAATGCATGTGTGCTTCATGTCCATCAAAAGGGATTTCAGTGGAGGAAGACAGTTGAAATAGAAACCTTTTGGGCAACTATTTCGCAATACGGATGGCTATATGAATGACGTCATCTAGAGTCTAGTATTGTTGGAGCTGTACTGGATGGGCAATGTTGGTATTTAACCCTCCCATATAATAGGCTATTGTTTGCTCCTCCCTCTCTTAGATATCACACTTCATCATGAGCTTCTCAAATTCTTGGGTATATTCTTCCACAGACATAGCCTTTTGGTGAAGATTATGTAATTGAAGGAAATTATCTTGATAATAATTATCAGGAAGAAACTTATGTGAGAGCTCACGTCGCATCTTGTCCCACATTTGGATCTTACCTTTTCCTTCTCTTTCACGCCTTTTCTTGAGATTTTCCCACTATATGGAGGCATATTTATTTAGTTTGATAACAACAATTTTAACTTTCTGCTCATCGGGAATCTCTTTATATTCAAAAACTCGTTCAACGATTTGAAGCCAATCAACAAAGTTGTCTGGTTGAAGTCTTCCCTCGAATTCAGGTATGTCTACTTTAATGTCACTAAGGCGAAATGACTGTTGTTGAGGACGGCGGCGATAATCAGTGAATGAAGAACTGTTGTTATTCGAATCATCCTTTGGATATTCACGGTAAGATTGTAGCAAGGCTTGCTGCTATTCTACAGTGGTCTCCAACTCCTATATCTGGCTTCTTATTTCCTCCATCTCAATCTTGTGTATCTTGTGTGTGTTTCTGCGTATTGGAGGCATTTTGAATTGTTCTTGTAAGGTCAGGACTTAAAGAACAAAGTTATTATGTATAGGGTGAAAGGGTATAGGGGTAAAGTCGGTATTTATGAAACAAATATAGTAAAATTAGAAAATTTATGGACAATTTGGGGTAGGATTGGTGTGTTTGGAAAAAGAATTAAAATTGGAATTTTTTTGGTAAGTTTCAGGGGTTAAAATGTAATTTTGGAAAGTTTAGGGGCTAAAATTTAATTTTGACAAAATTCAGGGGTCAAAATGTAGTTTCGGAAAGTTTAAGGGCTGGAATGCAATTTTGAAAAAATTTTGGGGTCAAAATATAATTTCAGAGAAGTTTAGGTGCATAAATGTAATTTTGGTATAATTATGTGGTCAAAATGTAATTTTCAAACATTTTTTGGGCAAAAAAGTAATTTTGACCAAATTTAGAGGTCAAAATACAATTTCTGAAAGTTTTGCTGACTAGTATGTTGACTTGGAAGAACAGACACGTGGCAGTCAGCGGTTGGCTGACCTGTCGCTGACGTAGCTGATCAGGACGACATGTTAGATTACACCATCATCTTCAACCTTTGAACTTTAGCGACTACGCGTGAAATTCTGGCGACTGCGCGTAACTTTCCAGGGAGTCTCATGACTGAGCGTGGGACTATTTCACAGAGACAACCGAGGCTATTCTAAGGTTTTTGGGCCTTCTAAACATGATGGTAAGGTCAATTTCTTCAAAAAACACTCCGAGAGTGAAAATCCGACACCCTCTTTTTCTCACATTTTTTTCACCCACTCCTCACTCTTTCGTTCTATGACCTTATGGAACCAGTCTCTGATACCAAAATGGTACAGGAACCAATCTCAAATATGTTTATTCAATTTCTAGATGTCTTACAATGAAAGTAAATCACCTATTTATACTACTAATTATTCAATATAATCTTGCAAGAGTCAACAATGGTGGCACCTACTCCTTCAGCCACCAACCCCCCAGCCACCTTTTCCTGTTTCAGATGGCATCCCCTACATCATTGTTGCTATGCTTTATTTCTGTTTCAGGTAATGATGCTGATGTGAAGCACAGGTTGCTAGAATGGCTTCATACTAACCCTCAAGGGGGTCATTCCGGCATCCAAGGGACTTATTACAAGGTTAAGGGTCTATTTTGGTTGGAACATTTTCATAAAGATGTGGAGGACTTTGTTAAGGGGTGTGATAGTGATACGTGTGCAAGATGCAAGTATGAGATTGTTGCTGCACCGGGACTATTAAATCCATTGCCAATGTAATATCCCAAAATGTACTCAAGGGCTAAATGTATAGAATAGATGGTGGGATTAATGACAGAATTACCTCTAGAAATTTTGTTACGACTTTAGTCAATTTTCACATGCAAAAAAAATTGGCAATTGAATATTATATTGCAAGTGGATATGTTATAAGATCATCATCTCCTTCAAAGGGCCATGACTTACGTAAGATATAAGGAGACAATATAGGTTATTAATATATGACATGTGAAGGCAATTTGACCAAGTTGTAAAAGGTGGTGACTAAGTCAACAATTTCAACTAAAGAAGTAATATTTGAAGAGTTGGAATTATGATTGATTCAAGAAGCTCTTTTGGCTATTCCAAGGGCTATAATTCGATGGCATGAGGAGGAAAAGAAAATATGTTGAATTGGTCAAATATGGCAACTAAAGTAATGTATTTGAAGGGGCAAAATTTATGATAAATCAAGGAGTATTTGTTTTTGCTCTTTAAGAGCTATTTTCGGTGACAATAAAGAGAGAAAGAGAAGCACATGAAAGACCAAGTAAGGAGATGAAGACTTGGTCAATAATTGTAGGCCATGCATAAGATGATATCTTGAATACAAAGGCAAAACATTTTGGTCAAAAAGGGAGGAGGAAGGAAAGAGAAAACTTGAAGCAAATTTACCCTTAGTTAATTCACCATAAGTATATAACCAAGTGAAGTAATTTTCACCACATCTTTTATCTACTTTTGCACCATATTTTCGTTTGGACTTTGAGAGATAAGAGGGGCCAAAAATCTGATCATTAAGTCACATATTTCCTCTCTCCTCAAGTCGGTTACAACAGCAAAAACGTAGAGGAAGAAAAGCAAGGTTTTAAGGTGAGCTTAATTTTGATTTTTCACCTTCTTAACCTCATCTATGGCTCAAGTGACCTTCATGAAACTTGTTCCTCTCTTCCTTAGCTTCATTTCTATGGTTTTTTTTTTGAAGAGGAGGAGTTTTCAGCCACCTTGCAAGAACAAAAGTTGAGGAATCAAGAAAAGAACACAAGAAGAAGCAAGAGGTGAGTAAGAGCATTATGTAGATGTATATGATGCTTTAATTGGCTGAGTTGTGGTGGGCTATGGTGACAGCCCTAATTTTTTTTTTTAGGGTATATTAGGGATCATGAAGCTTTCATCCTATGTATGTGCTTATATGTTGGTTTGGAGGCAAATGAGCTAAGCTTAGTGATTAGATAGTGAAGTGGTTGTTTGTTCTGAAATATCCTAAAATTCTGTCAAAACAGGACATGGGGAATGAGTGGGAATTTGTTCATTTTGATGCTACCATTGTGTTCTACACAAAAAATTATGTGGGAATAGGTTTGGTTGTTGATTTTGAAGCCATTGGACACATTGGTTGAAAATTGGAAAAACTGTCAAGTGTATCTTTGTGCAGGGCAGTCAGTCTGTAGGGACATTTTGAATGGGCAATTGGTGTCTAAAAATTCTGAAACTTTCCAGTCTTAAATTTCACATTTCAAGCTTCAAAATGGACATATGATTTGTGTCATTTCGGTTTTTGATCTGGGAGTTCTAGTTGCCCAAAGTTTGATGTCGAAACTGGACCTAATTCTGGAGCAGTGTGGAATTTTGTGTAATTCTGGAATTGTGTGGTGATTTCTGGTAGTGATTCATATTTTTCCTATGAAGAGGACTTCAAGAGCTTTCAATAGGCTTTGGGATCACCTCATTTTGATTTTTCTAGAATTAGTTATGATTTTTCAAAGATGTTGGAAAATTCTGGCAGATTGGTCACCTATGCGAAAATTGAAGATTTAATGGCATAATGTAATATTGTAGAACTTTGAGGTTAGAAATTAGCCTTTTAGGTTAATTGGCCACTTTAGCTCCTTAGTTAACTTGATTAATTGACCATAGTGATAATCAACTTAAGTATTATAGAGATAAAACTTGGGAAAGAGATTGACGGGTTATCCCTAACTTGGTTTACAGGATTTAATATTTGCCGTCCTCGTGAGCCCACTGTGCCAAGAAACGTTGGGAAAGGATCAGGTAGTGACTCTCTCTCTCTTATACTATGTGTAATGCTCTGTATGTGTGTGTCATCACTGTTCTGTGATGAATCTTTGATGCTGCTGCGGTTACAGCTGGTGATAGCTGTCGTTTACAGCGCAAGCTGTCGTTTATAGCGTAAGCTGTCGTTATTGTGATTACAGCGTAAGCTATCATGATGTTGATTACAGCAGGAGCTGTCGTATTGTGTATACAGCCGTGAGTGCTGTCGTTTGTGGTGAAAACCATGTATCTTTGAGATTGTTGTTGTTTGTGATTTATGTGCATGCTTTGTATTTATGCATTGTGTGAGTGGTTTGTTACTACTGAGATTCTCTCGAATCTCATTCTTTCCTATGACTAACATTTCAGACAGGGCGTGTGGCTCAAAGGAGAAGCGGCCAACCCGGAGCAATTAGGACCCTTGGGGGTATATAGTTGAATTGGAAACGTTGGTTATGTATTTTGAACTCGGGATTACTGTATATTTTGAATCAGGAACACTACATTCGATTTTGGTTGTGTAATCCCCTAGTGTATACTTATAAACCTTCAGGTTTTTATGTATAGAACCCGGGAGTTGCCGGGGATACGGATATACACTCTGATATGATTGAATGTATATTAACTGCACAGGTAATTGTATTCGAATATTGAAATTGAGACCATGATGGGAAAAAGAGTTTTGAAAGTTTTGTAAAAAAATTTACTGTGAGATAGAAAGTTTAAAATGAGATTAAAGCATCCAATGATCTCTAATCCGATTTAAATATGTGTTATCGAATTATAATTACGTGTTTAAAGTCAGGGGGTTACAGCCAATTCCAAAGTAAGGTATAAGAAAGTATATCAATGGATTTCATAGAGGGTTTGCCCAAATCTGTAGGTAAAGAAGTTACTTGGGTAATTGTTGATAAAATGAGTAAATGTGCTCATTTTATTCCTCTTTCTCATCCTTATTCAGCTTCTACCCTTGCACAAGTTTTCCTCGATCAAGTTTACAAGTTGCATGTGCTCTGATAGAGATTATTAGTGATAAGGATACTCTTTTCCTTAGCAATTTATGGAAGGAATTTCTCAATGTTTTCAAGGTACAACATAGCCTCTCCTCCGCTTACCATCCCCACTGTAATGGACAAACCAAGGTGCTCAATACGTGTTTGAAGTCTTACTTACGTTGCAGTATTGGGAGACGCCTAGAGAGTGGAATCAATGGTTATCTTTGGCTGAATGGTCGTATAACATCAATTTCTACGCTTCAACAAAAGCTACGCCACATGAGCTTTGGTATCGTCAAAAACCTTTTATTTATATTCCTTATGTGCCTAGATCAGCTATTATTGAAGTGGTTTATCGAAGTTTTCAAGCAAGGGAAAAGATGATTACGATTTTGAAGCATCATCTGCATATATCAGTGAATACTATAAAAAAGAAGGTTGATTTGAAGAGACCTGATAGAGAATTTGAAGTAGGGCAATGGTTGTTTCTCAAGCTGCAACCTTATAGGAAAATTTCAGCAGATACTAGGAACAATTAGAAGCTAGCTCCCAAATTTTATGGTCCATATAAGGTACTGGACAGAGTAGGACCAGTAGCTTATAAGTTGGATTTACCTCCTGAGACTTGGATCCATCTACTTTTCATGTTTCTATGCTAAAATTGTGTCCAAATCCAAATGTGAGGCAGCGGCATCCTCCTATTGAGTAGCCTGGGTGTCCCTAATTCATTATATCCAAAAAAAATTCTGACTCAACGTGTTGGTAGGGAGAATCGTCACATCATCACTGAAGTATTAGTTCAATGGAAAGGGTATCCAGAAGAGGAAGCTACTTGGATCTCATTATTCAATTTAAAGAATTAATTTCTAAAGTTTTCGGTGCCAAACCTTTGAGGACAGGGGTCTTTTTAAGGAGGGCAATGTTATGGAATATAGCATAATAGTATGTTGGCAAAAAAAAAAGCATAATAGTAAAATAGGGACTTAAGTGCAAAGTTATATACTTGAATAGCAATTAGTTAATTAGTCCTTAAGCAGCCTAGTAGCCATTGGATGAAAGGGGTCTATATGTATGCTATGGTGTTATAAATAGTCTAAGTATCCCTATTGTATCTCTTGATTAGAATTGTTCTAAGTGTGCAATCCAAAGGAATATTTATTTCAGAATTCTTCTCTTCTCTATTTTTTTGTCTATGTTCTCTCTCCCTTACTGTCACCTAAATACCATAATAATACAGTTGCAAAAAAGAAGTCATAATCAAACAAAGAAGAAGAAGCAAATGTTTGAAACTGACCAAAATCGATCTAAACCTAGTTTTGATACCTTCTAGTCTAGTATCAAGCTCTGATATCATCCAAGCTTGTCTTTGATATTGGAGGAGGGATCTTTGTTGGCATATAAACTGAACTAGCTTTGATTCCACCTGAGCCTTGTATTAGGCTTTGATATCACCTAAGCCTGACTTTAATATCAACAAGGGGTACTTGCGGGTTCACCTACTTATGGCTCTGGTACCACTCGAGCTTGGTTTCAGGCTTTGATACCACCTGATCCTAGCTCTAATATCATGGACGGGTATTTGCAGGCACATCAAATCATAGCTATGATACCACGTGACTCTAGTGGCAAGCTTTGATACCACACGAGCTTAGTTGTGATACTGTACATTCTAATGCCTAACTCTCGATATTGGCAAGCTCTAATACCATGGACGGGTACTTGCAAGCACATCAAATCATGGATCTGATACCACCTAAGTCTAGTGGCAAGCTCTAATACCACATGAGTTTGACTATGATACTCTAACATTCCAATGCCTAACTCTTCATATTGTTCGCTTTGGGCCCATTACACCTCAAGTTTTAAAATGTTCCATAAGGGGAGGTATCAAAACCTTTATAAAAGTCTTACACGTATGTGTAGATAAACCTTGCTTTCCCTACCCTTTTTTATTTTATTTTATTTGTTTTTGTTTGGTTGATCATTTATCATACACATTAGTGAAATTACACACACATTATATATTTGTTAAATATATTAGAGTGCTTCAAGGGAAAAGGATAGGAACTTTATTCCACAAAGATGCACATTTGTGGTCGACCATTAAGGAAGTGAGCGGACACAAAACAACAACTTCAACAAATGATAGCTCTAGAAGACTTCTAGTAACTACAATGTCAAATTAATAAGTCTGAAGTACCTTCTTTCTTTCTTTCTTTCTTTCTTTTGGAGTGGGTTCACAACCAACAACAACCACCGAGCCTGAAGCAGTAATGTATGGTTGTGCTGACACTAATGCAAATAAAGTAGTAAATTAATTTGCACCTTTATTTTGATATCTGTTATGTGTCAAACAGAAGCAGTAATAAATTTGTCATATTTTTATGTTTATTCTATTTTTAGTAGATGCGGAATTAGCAATTACCCTTAGTTAGATTTGATCATGCATTGTCAAATCTAAGTGAGTGTAACTGATCTTTCAATATAATTGTTTTCATGTACCAATGTATCCCCTTTTATTAATAAATTGTTATGAAGCATTCATACAAAATTCCATCGTCACTACTACAGAAGGAACTTTTAACGACCGCTTTTTTGCCCTTTAGACGACTGTTTTCAGGGGGACATTTATGTTAGTGTCGTTGAAAATTGGAGAAAAGATGACTGTTTTTAAACTGTTTTAGAGAAAATAGTCGTTGCATCTTTCTTTCTTTTTTTTTGTTTTTTTTACGTTTTACTCCTTACAACCCAGAAAATTGATGTGTTAGCTCCATATTATTATAAGTCTCCCCCACCTCCATCTCCTACACCATCCCCCTCTGCTCCTCCACCATATATCTACAAGTCCCCACCTCCTCCATCCCCTTCACCACAGCCTCCATACTACTACAAGTTCCTATCTGCTCCATCCCCTTCACCATTAACTCCATACTACTACAAGTCTCCCCTCCAACAAGCTCCATCTTCGTTGCCTCCATACTAGTAGATGAACCTATCCTAATAGATGAACCTATCCTAACAAGTTCTCTAACCTGTACATTCTATCTTTAAAAGAAAGAACCAGATCCACGGACCATTCTCTCATGATTAACTCTCTAACTTCCCCTATTACTTACTTACGGAAGAAAATGAAGCAATTAAATGCCATGTATAAGAGGCCAATGAACGTGGGTGCATGAGATGACAAGTTAAAGGCTCTCATACAATACAGGGAAATTATATTAGAGAAGATGAAGCTAAAAACACCTTTAAATCTTAGTTCACTCAGTTCAAGACTCGAGAGTTTTTGAAAAGTTAGAGGCATGAGCTTCTTATTAACCAAGATGACAATTTGATCGTAGGTGTAAACAAAAATATAGTTTATACTTTTCCCAGTATTTTATATACAGCTTTCCTAACTTATTTTGAATTGGTGATGATCTTTTAATTCCTTTTGGCCAGGGAAAAAAATCTAATGATTCTTGAATTATTTGTGTCCTTCTTCAACCTCAATCTTCCCCTACGAATATGAAATTAGTCCTTCGATAATTGTTGTGTTTGATTAATTTGTTCTTATTTGAATTCAAAGAAAGCAAGTTTCACATGTTCACATAAGACGTTATATAATCAATGGAGAAATTAGGTTAAATGGCATTGTATTTGCCTCAAAACTTGGATTACACATGAAAAAGCACCCAAGTTTTGATAGTGACATCTAACAACATGTTTCACAAGAGAAATGCTTGACCCTTCTCATATAAGGATTTTTTTTTATCCAAGCCGAATTCAATCAGCAAGCTTTGTCATTGAGAAATAAGGATGGTATTGAGATACAAGTATTTATAATATAACAATAATACTTCTATTTCGATTTATATAGAAAAACAAAAAAAAAATTTGAAAAGTAATTAATAACAATTTTTCCTGGTCTCAATTATAGAATAAAGTAGGTAGATTTAAATATATAGGTTAATGGTCATAATTTTTATTTTATTTTTCAGTTATGCTCCTTAATTTATTATTCTTTGATAAACCATCCTCTCAAAACTTAGTAAAAAACAATGGGAACGATGGCAGTAGTTGCAAATCCACGAAATAGAGAATCAGGGAAAAAGAGAAAGGCCCACAGACAACTTAAATCTTCTTAATAATTAGTGAAAGTGACTACTTATATGGTTTTGGGTAATGAATCTGGGGGTCAGGTCACCAAAAACGAAATCAAAACTGAATCTCTGCTTTTTAAACTAACAACTCCATCAGCTAGCTATTGCCGTTTAGTTTTGCCCACTTCAAATCATTCTTATGTAAGTGAATATCTAGTCTGTTAACACTAAATTTCAACTCTGCGAATGAAATATATGCAAGCAATCAACTTTAATTTCCATCACAAACACAGAACAGACCAGGCCAAGAATGTACAAGAGGGGATTCGGGGAATTACCAGGAAAAAGAAGGGAGTAGTGCACACCTAAACTGACAGAGAAGAAGGCAGAGAGCAGCGCGGTGGAGAAGAAGGATGCGACAGAGGTGGCTGAAGGGGGCAGAGAGGGGGTTGGAGAATGCTATCTGAGAGACCCAAGGAGAAGTGACTGGAGGCACGAAAGACCAAACAGAAAGGAAGCTAAGGGATCGAGTGACAAAGTGCTAGCTGCAGTAAGCAAGGTCGGACGTGGCGGGAAAGGGAAAGTGAGGATGAGAAGCGCGCGCCAGGGAAATATTTGGGCAGTTTCAACGACTGTTATAAATAACAGTCGTTGAAACATTGATTTCAACGACTATTATCCAAAACAGTCGTTGAAAGCTTTGTTTCAACGACTGTTCTTTTTAACAGTCGTTGAAGATTATGTTTCAACGATTGTTTTATTAAGAACAATCGTTGAAACGTTTACCTGCATTTCCCAACTCCTTTTCTACTACTGTTATTTGAAAACAATTATTAATTGGTGTCGTAAATCATCCTATTTGTAGTAGTGCGTTTAGAAAAATTTAGCGGAAAACCATTTTATGTTTGACAAAAATAAATTAATGTATAACAAAAGATGTAGAATAGACTTGACCGTGATGTAGCATTAGTGAAAGGAACCTCGTACGCGAAAGAATGGTTGGTTTTATATTTCCAAAGGGCGGTGGCACAAACGGTTTTGAAGAAAATAAATAAATAAAGGGCAATTTAATTTGTGAGACCCTATACTTTCATTAGATTTTGAATCAAGTCCCTCTAGGTTTTTCCCCCTTTTATTGAATCTTTAAAGTTCAGTACATTAAATATGCGAGTCCTTCCATTAAAAATTGAAACAAACTCCGTTAATGCATGCTGATAAAGCGTGACGTGGCATTGTTAAAGCTACACCTGGACAAATCATATCAATCCCTGCTTTGTCTCTCCTCCCCAATAAAACTCCTGACCCTCTCTCATCTTTCTAGCCAACCACACCAGTTCGATGACGCCGATTGAGAAGGAAAAGAAGGGCTCCTGCCTCAAAATAGAGGCAAGAGATTTGATCACTCTGAAGTAGCCTTTAACAATGGTGATTTGATTTCTTCACCTGCGAACATTTTGTTCTCGCTCTCTGCTTATAATCCAGAGTTATGACTCAAACCAAAAGCAGATGTGTTAGTCCTCTGATTGTTCTCATGCAATGCGAAAATGGCTTCATCAAGTAACTTCCAGCTCCAAATTCCATACCCTTTGAGCTCTTGTCTCGTTCCTTCATGGAACCCAATAAGCTTCAAGACGTTGCCGGAGGCTAGCTCGGAAGCTTCGGGGAGCTTGCCGTTGTTATGAGTATAGTCCATGAGGTTGTAGAAGAGGCTGTTGATGATGGAGTCGACAGTACAAGGTTCGGCCTTGAATCCGTCCTCGGCGACGGTGGTGGAAGAGCCGTCCATGTACTCCCAAGGCTGGTTCGATTCTAAGGAATGAGTTTCTTAAGCGATTTTGTGAATGGGGGCGTCACCAATTTCATGGACCCAAGTGGCAATCATTTCAATCCCATCACGACAAAACTCCGAAGAGTGGATTTTGCCTTCGATCTTGGTTCTGCTTGCGACTCGCACAGCTCAAACCTGGAGAGAGACGAGAGAGAGAGAGAGAGAGAGCGAGGAGTTCCATTGGGGAAGGAGAGAGAAAGCAGGTATTGATACGATTTTCCCAGGTGTAGCTTTAACAATGCCACGTCACCCTCTATCAACATGCATTAAAGGTGTTTTAACTATAAGGATTCAATAAAAAGAAAAAAAATTAGGGGGGCTTGATTCAAAATCTAATGAAATTATAGGGATTTGTAGATTAATTTTCCCATAAAGAAATAAAAAGTTATGAAAGCCGACAAAAGGAAAGGCGCCATGGATTCCTGAGATGGCGGGCATCATCGTTTGTGACCAAGAATCTTGTGCTCACAACATCGAAGCTTGATTGGTCTCCTCTTCTTTGGCTGAATCGTGCACGTGCCAACTCACTTCTTATTAGTATTATTAATTTAGTAATCCCAACCCAATATTATTATATTGTATTATATTTCATTATAACTAGAAATTAGTGTTGCTAAATAATGCAGATCTCCTCAGTTTTGTTGTGCCATCTAGCGATAAGGTATTATTATATCATCCATTTCGGATTAATTAGTTCAAATAATTAAATGAGCGCAGAGTTACCAACAGGCTATTGGTTCAAGTGATTAGTGGCACCCCTCTTATAAGGAGGAAAATACAAGTTCAAATCTTGAAAAACGTACTTGTTGAGAGATGTTAAAATCATTTATACTCTAAGTCTCAAAAAAGGAAATCCTTGATCAAATAAAAAAGAAAACGAGAGGATGGAGTTTCAATACTACTTCCAGTCCAAAATCTATGATCCGATTGGCTTTTTTGGAGAGATTAAATAAGCAAAATATATTATTTTAATGTATTTATATCTATTATTTTTTCTTTGAACTAATTAGTTTGACTTATAAACTGATATAAATCTGCTGATACACAACATATATTATAATTAAATAATATATTTAGCTTCATTAACCTCTCCAAAAAAAATCCACTAAGTCTTATATTTAGTATTGGAGAGAGTAGTAATTAAGGTTTTAGACACTTCAAATATGACAACACTTTAAATTTACGTATTATCACACCCAATTGAGGGTTACTATTCCAAATTTGTTTTCTTTATTTGCTCATACTTGAATTTGAAGACCTAAACGCAAATAATGAATTGTGCTCAAGTTTTAGTTAAATCATGGCTGTAAAATGATGAAAAATATATTAACTATTTAAAATTATAAAATTTCAATTAGAAAAATTGAATTATAGCAGAAATAGAGATAAGAAAAAAGCTACAAAATCTGATAAATTATTTTCAAAGAAAATGAATTCAAAGGACCATGACATATAAAAGATTAAAATAAAACACTTCTATATGTTGAAAAAGATGGTGAAAAGATAAAAAGGGGGTTGGAGTGAAAATGAAGTTATTTGAATCTGTGTATAAGGTCAATGTATCTTTTTCGAAGACATCATCCGCAGACTGCAGATCTCTGAACATTTTCATTGCAGATTTGTTCATAATTAAATAATAAATACTACTTTTGGCCCATTCTTGGATCTAAACTTTATTAGGGCAAAGTTTTTTTTTTTTTTTTTATAAAACATGTTGGTCAGTGGTTTTTTTTTTTTAAATGTGGGAGTTTTGGATTGCACTCTTCTACCATCAATATCAAATTATTTCCATATAAATGGACTGAATTAACTGTTTCTTAGAAATATAATCATGTTCAGCTAAAACTTACAATGATCTCTTATTATGAGTCATGATTGTATGCCTTTTAGATTTTAAGTATAAAATGCAATGTAAGTTATCCATTGATGAATAATTGAAAACTGGGTCAGGTCAAATGATATTGTTGTCAAGCCCACAATTTATTTAATGGAGACATTATTTAGCCTTTAGCCGTCAGCCTAGAGAGGACACTTGATGGACTAAAGACATGGTAGCCTTGTTGGATTGATAATGACCTAGAAGTTGGTTGAACAAGACTTTTGAACCTCCTAATTCCCTTTAAATTTATCAAATTAAAATAAATCATCTCCTGCTTTTATATATATATATAATTTAAGATTCCTTATGAAAATAGAAAAAGCCCATTCATCATTACTACATAATTCTACTATACCTATACAATATTTATTATGATTATTTCGTTCCACTAAAATTCCTTAGTTATCATATAAAGAATTAATAGGAGGCTGCAAATTAAATACTATAAGGCTTATTCGTCTATTTCTTTATCTTTTTTTCCCCGTCTTTTCTTTTTCGATTAATTAACAGACAAATTAGATGATCTCAAAATTATATGTAACTTACAGAAGAAAAAGAAAAAAGAAAAGAAAACTCTTTACTAGGGAATAGCCTTTATATATTAGGTTTTGCCATATATAAGAGCTGAGAACAGAATACAAAGTAAGTACGTGATTGCAGATTAATTATTTTATTACATGTTCAGAGTTTCAATGACCACTTTGGCCAAGAAATTACAACATACCCTTTGGTAATCAAACTATCAAGTAGTCTTAAAAGCTCATATAAAGTCCCCTTAGCCCTTTGGCCTCAAGACACGTGCATTTATTTTTTAATTTTTTCTCATGCACCAGCAGAATCATCCCCTATTTACATTGATTTTCCACACTAATTTAATTAATCAAGCGTTTGGAACCCTTTGGCTTTTCTCCACACGCTTGCTTAATTCTCAAACCTTGACATACAATTTTGGGAAACACGTACAAACTCATAACACCCCCTAAAAACAGTTTTCAAACCAGAAGTACAAAACTTAAGTAGAGTTTTTTGGATATCTTCCATCAGGGATTGTTAATAAAAACATAATATATGTTCTTACTAAAAATTACTGATATAAAACATCTAAAAACTTTACCTAAGTAAGTATTCTTCTTACTAGGATAATAAATTCTTGTGCTGAGCCTTCGGCTTCTTCAAGCACACAGACAGACAGACATGGATATGTGTTCATGCTGAAGAAACTTGATGACGTCTAAAAGGAGAACTCGAAGATTGAACACCAGAAGATTGTACTATGAATTGTGTTGCAGAAGAATTGTTATTAGAAGGTGGTGGTGGTGGTGACTTGGCAGGTTGTGGTGCAGTTGCAGAAGAGAAGCCATAATCAGACAATAAAGCAGAAGCAGAGGTTTGAAACCGACCGGAGTCGCCACCAGCGAGTCTAACATACGAATAAGAAGGTGACTCACAAAGCCATGTCCCTATGGCTGCTTCTTTACCATTCCTGTATTGCATTATAGCTCTGTATACAAAAGGAATAAGACCCTCCATAATAACCTCGCTAGCTAGTACTGTTGATGAGAGAACAAGAAGAAGAAGATAAGAAAGTTCTGATATATAAGAGGCTTGGTTTGGTTTATGAGAATGGTTGAAGGTGAGAGGAAAATGGTGAGATTCTTGGGGTATAAGAAGAGGAAGATGATGACGTGGAGTAATGGATTAAAGTCCAGCTCTTCACGCTAAGCCATGAAAATTTCAACTCAATCGCACACTCAGACATTGAAAGTAAACTTGAAAGCTATGTGCAAACCACACCTATAATATCTTTATATATATAAATATATATATATTGCAGCACTACATGTATACTCTAAAAACCAAGTCTTGCTACAATCTTCTTTGTGTGGTCCCACTTTCTCTCATTCCTAATATTATTTTTCCTCGTTTGGTTTGATGGGTTTTTGGCTTTTAGACCAAGATTGGTTGGTTTGCTTTGTTTTTTTTCATATTTCTATTCCTAAAGTAGTTACCACGTGTTCTTGTTCCTATTAAAACAAAATAATATCTAACTTTTTTTTTTTTGGGTTTGTTTAGATGTTGTTTTAAAGTAAGGTACCTGATAAAAAATTATTCTCCTCTCATTGCTTGCGTCTTGAATCTGTGTGTGATTTGTGATACAAGATCTTATTAATAATTTTAGTTTGCAGATTGTATATTTTGCACACACCAAAATAAATAATATTGCTGTTGCATAATCTATTATGAATACATATATATGGTATTAAAATCATTGTCTTGAAAGCTATTTTTAATTGAGATCACTTTTTTTTTTGTGCCTTCCACAATTATTTGGTAAAACTGTAAAAGTGCCTAATCACTCTTGTTAGTATTTGTATAGCAAAAATGTTAAGAAATTTTCTGATTATTATAAAAGTCATGTTGTAGAAAAAGTATGATCACCAGTTATCATCAACAGCTGTTAAATATAATGCATGGAACCTTCTTGGAAATGATCCCAAAATAATATTTTTTAAATCAAAGGAAAAGGTCAAGTGCTTTAATCTCACAAATTATTTACACTTGTATATATCGCCTTAATTTGGAAGTCTCTTATCATAGATTGCGATTTATAATTGTTATATCAAATTTTCATCAAATTAATATAATAACTCCGATGTTTCTTCAAACATATATTGAATTTGTAATCATTTTCCTTTTGATTGGCCATTTTTTTAATTTTCTTTTGACCTAGTTAATTTGGAATCTCGTTCTTTAATAGTGTAAAATAATAATAAAAAATGCATGGGATAAGATCAAAGCCAAGTTGCCGGCGGCAAATGACATGACAATTATTATTAAGTATTTTAATTCGATACTGATTATTAACACCATAATAACTTCAATCCTATTTAAAACGGGGGGGGGGGGGGGGGGAAAGAAAATCCAAGAGCTAGAACATTCCTAGCAAAACAGAAAATGCTTAATGATATATTATATACCTTCCGTGAAATAGCTGTATTCATAGGCTTGAACTAATAAAACCCACTGATAATAATAGATGTTTAATAATATATATCTTCCGTGAACTATCTGTATTCATAGGCTTGAACTAATTAAACCTGTGATAATAATAAATACAATTATCTGTACGACTTTACGACCAGTCGGCTAGTCAGGAAAAATGAAATTCATTAGAATTTAATATAATGATTAACAATTTGAGTTATTTGTAACTGAGAGGAATTATTTTCCGGCAAAAAAAAAAAAGTGAATGAGAGGAATTATGTTATATCTGAGGCCGACGCGTCTCCAGGACTTAAAAATTTTAAGTTATTATGCCTTGTGTTGTATAAAAAATAAATAGGTAAACAATTTGTAATAGTTATATTAATATTAATTTTTTAAAAGAAATCGTGTTCATCAAGTTTTATAAATTTTTATCAATTTATTTTAAGATTAGGTGGAAAGAATAAACTGGAAGCGAGTTGTATACTTCTACTTGTTTTTTTTAATGTAGTTGCTTCAATAATCCAATTATTTTGCCTCGGTCAAGACGAACAAAATTTGACCTAAGTATAAAACCAGTGACCCAAATACAGGAGACAAATCATTTTAATAAATGTTAATAAAATTTAGACATATTCAATTTAAAATGATAAAATTCAAAACAACTCGTATTTTGAGTTCAGATTCGATATTTGGACTAATTTTCATGCTTGTAATCTTTTTTTTTTTTTTTAATGAGATAATTTAATGCCTTCCAAAACCCTGGAGGTCATACTTCTTCGGAACACGATCATTGCTTTTATAATTTAGAGTGCATTCAAAATATTCCAGAAGCATTTTAAGTCATAGTTTTGATTTGGTCCATAAGTTTCGGTTTCTACAAAATTAATTGCTACCTCCGTTCTAGATATAAGATAAAGTTTTTTTTTTTTTTGGAGAGATTAATGAAGCTAAATAAGTTACTTAATTATATCATATGTTATGTATCCTTATATTATATATTAGTTTATTGGTCAAACTAATTAGTTTAGAAAAAAAATAAAAATCAAAATACTCTAAAGTAATTTAATTAGCTTTCTTAATTTCTCCAAAAAAGTCAACTTTATCTTATAATTATAACCAGAGGGAATATTTTTTTTAACTTTTAATCAATATCAAATTACCTTTTTTTAATACAAAGGCAAACAAAGATTGAGGAATCAATATCAAATTATCAATATCGGCCAAAACAAAACAAAAAACTTTTGTTAATTAATGTCCTATACATTTATAACCTGCTAGCTCTTCATCAGATATGTGTCTCACATCGTTAATATAGCAGTGGCATATTCCATGTCTTGTAATTAAAGTTGTATATAAGATTTATTGGCCAATAAGTTTTACTCTTATATAAGATTGATTTGACATGAACGAACAGAAATAATTGACTTAATAAATAAAATAGAGGAATCTTATTTACCTATTGTTAGAAATAAAATATATATTTTAAATTGAGAAGTCATGGTGTGCACACAAGGGCAATTAATGGTTGAAATGAGGCAAATGAATAATAAATAAATAATTTAATTTGTTAAAACAAGTGTCCAGATCACGCCCAGTAATTCAAAATACTAATAGTTTCAAAATAGAGATCAATGGATCCAAAGGCCAAAAACTAGGTGCGCCACATGAGTTGTGATTAGTGCAATGAGTTAGGTGAAAATGGAATAAGATAGGTCAAGCTCTAGTTAATTATTAGGTTTTATTATAAATATAAAATGTGGTTTATTTATTTTTGAACCTTAGTTTGCAAAACTACAAAATTGATGGCAACATCAACTTCCATTTATTATAATTTTTGACTACATCAACGCTCAAGTGCTATCCCTTAGTCCCCTTTCAATCAATTTCCCTAACGCAATGTGAAATTGATGTTCATTTTATCCACCCCATCTCCCTATTGGGGATAATATTTGTTTAATTAATTTTTGTTTGTTTGGAAAATTTGAGATCCTTTCGTGTTGTGATTAGCAATTAAAAAAATTAAAAGTTGTTGATTTAAATATATGATGTTTTAACCGTGCTTTAAAAATAATACCCACATGTAAGTTGTTTCCAAGGCAAGCAACATACTTCTCCAGTACATAATACAGGGCACTTCTAGAAGGAATATATCATTCAGAATATAAATCACCTCTAGTTTAATTAATTCTTTTTTTTCCTGTTTTACCCATATGATTAATACTCATTTTCCAACTTTATCCACTCATTATATCACCCCTCTCTAAAATAACATTCTCAATGCAATTAAACACGTTTCTCAAAAAGGTATAAGTGGAAAAAATTTTATAAGGGTGTTTGGGAATTACCCAAACCTAGGTTTGCACAAGCCGAAATAAATTTCTCTCACACACTTACCTCGTAATCGTAAAAACTATTCTCAAAAGCTAATCCAAACTTAAAACATATTAAACTATTTAACTGTCGTTTCTTGTTTCTCATGATATAGTTTAAAACGGCTTATATAATGGACCACAGAGAGTACTTAAATAACTAAGATATTGTCCGTAAAGTGAGCTTTTTCTTCTTCCATAATTTATGCACCCACTGTATCCTTTAAAGAAGGTTTAGACTTACAACACCGCGTTTAAAATAGCCTTAAGAGACAGGATCAAACTATCGGTAAAATTTCCTTCTTGGCCTGCTTATCCCCTTATTTAATTTATTAATTAGGCAAATAATAATATACTGTATTAACTAACCATTGTATACACTTACACCTAATCTTTTGACAAGTGGGAAGTACATTTACATATATCTTTTTCACATATATTTCTTGACTACAGTATTATTATGCCATATATATTGGCATAGAAGCTCATATAGAAGAATTTGATAGATTAAGATTCAACTTTTGAGGCAAGTCAAATAGGAGTATTACAGGATATCGTTTGCTATGCTCAAGCATATCTTAGCTTAATCTGTGCTATGCATGGGCAATTTTCTTACTCTAATTAGCATTTTTTTATTAAGAGTTATCCTCTAAACTATCGGTCTTATTTTCTTAGTAATTAAGCAAGCCAATGGATTTAATAATTGATAGCCCTCGATATTAATTGATTGCGAAGTCTGAAAATTAAAAAAAGTCAGCCATAATAAATTCCAAAAAAAATTAATAGAAGTTCAACTCTAAATAATTCAACAATAATAAACCAAATTCTTAAAATATAATATAAGTGTGGCAGTGTAAGTTCAAAGGCAGTAATTTTAAAATATAAATCAGTTGGGAGTAAGTTTAGACTTTTTTCCAATTCAGTCGTTGACTGATTATATAAAATCTGGATTTAACATCTTAAATTGTATGTCGCAATTGCAATAAAAATGTGTGAATAGTTGTGGTTGAAAATGAACAAATACTAATGTGGAAAAATAATGCCCCCCTTAACAATACTTCATTGGGTCTGTGTGGCAAGTCATTGGGGGCCCAATGGATAAGAAAGCAGTCCAAAACTAGACGAAGCCCAATATTTATGATTTGTGTTTAACATATGTGTTAATTGCTGCTATTTCTTTTTCTTTTTCTTTTTTTTTTTTTTTTTGAGCAAAATTACCGCTATTTCATTTGGTTGCATACTATTGGACAACTTATAAAACACCAAAAAAAAAATAATAATAATGACAATCTGAAGACATCCGCACATCCTGCATAAAAGGAACTCATAAAATCCATATAAATGGTAAGTGGCCTTATCTCATAAGAAGAATAATATAAATTTAAATATTAAAAAGCGTATTTATTTAGAGAAGTGAAAACTCTTTACACCTTCAATCTCAAATGAAAGTATACCCTTCATGGAATTTAAGATAAAACCCACGTAACAATAACTAATAGCAAAAATGCGAGAAATTTCAATATCCATTCTTTTTAGTTAGCTGTAGTCATTAAACAAATTATAATTAGTGAATATACATTTATGAGTGTACGGCCCCCCGGGGGCGGGTACTTCCGTTGAACTGCATGGGTATCATTTACATTAAGTAATCTTTTAAAGGCCCAGCACGAATGGGCTGAAGAATAAAGAGATGAAAGGCCCAAGAGAGAGCGTGGGAAATGTAGGAGTGGAGAGATCGTAAGTATTAAAAAGTATTAGCGGGGGAGGGTGATGGCGTAGACGCTGCGTGCTTCTTCTTTTTTTTTTTTTTTTTTTTAATTTCATTGAGTTCAACGGGTCATGCTCAACCACCAAAATTTTATTGTACCTCCTTAGATTAACATAAAATTAAATTTTAAAAATGAAACTTCATTTGTCTTATAAATATTTATATTTATCTTATAAATAGCTAAGATGTTTTTAATTCCCTAAGTATTTTAAATCCCTTTATTTGTCTTGTAATTATCTTTATTAGTCTTATAAATGCTCATATTTATCTTGTGTATTTTCATATTTATCTTCTAGATAGCCAAAATATTTTTAATTCCTTACGTTATTTTGAATCTCTTTATTTATCTCGTAAATGTCCTTATTTCTCTTGTAAATGCTCTTCTAAAAAAAAAAGATATCATTATTTTTTCATCCACAAAACTTAATTTCATTTTTATTCATAGGGCACAGTAAAGTTTAGAAATTTTTTGGGGAAGTCATCTTCTTGAGACTCAGGGTCTGTTTAGGAACACATTTGCAGGTGAAAAAAGCTCAGTTGAAACCCAAAAGCCCATTTGGGTGGAAAGAAGGTATTTCGGAAAGCTTTTCAACGTGATGGACTTCACCTGAAAAAGCTCCTTTTTTTAGAAGCTGCCAAAGAGAGCTTTTGCGCTGCTGCATCTCACCTCACCAGTTATGCAAACAAAAAAATCTGTTGTGGCCGTTTGAAGCGTTTCATATGGATTTGAAGCAATAAACGCAACAAATCAAAGCTGTAATCGTATTTTTTAAAAAAATAATAATAATTCCACCTTTTTATTTTATCAATTTTTTTAATATTTTTTTACTTCAATTATCACAATATATACAACTAATATATATATATGTGTGTGTGTGTGTGTGTAGTATTCAATGAGATTTATACCCTTTTCAGTCATTTCCCATCTAAATGGGTTTGTCAAATACTAATCTAAACAAGTTTAAGGTTAGAAAAAAAATCATTTTTGCCACCGCTAATCTAAATACAAATCACATCTACAATCTGACTTTTTTCATGTCTGACTTTTCCAAAAACTCATCTGCGAAAAAAGCTCATTCTCCACCGCTAATCCAAACAGGCACTCAATGAAATTTTCTTTTCTTGTTGCTTGTTTTTTTTTGGGCATATTGTGCTTTATTAAAGTATGAATGTGTCACTATTACATGCTTTTTTTTTTATTTTAATCCTTCCCCCCAACACTGGTCTCTACCTTGGGGAATACTTGCATACTCTAGGAGCGCCACCTCATCTATATTCTGACTAATTAAAATACAGCAACTCATCTTATTTTAATCTTACATGGCTGAGTGTCATCTAGAAAACTTTAAATTTTATGATTTTGAAAAATAACAACTCAAGGGGGTATTACGTTTTTTGTTTTTCTAAATTATCAAGTTCATGTTTATTAAAATCATAACATTTGAATTTCTTTAGATGACTCATCAATCATGTGGAATTAAAATGAGATGATTTGTTGTATTTTAATTATTTAGAGTATAAATGAGGTGACGTTCTTAGAGTATGTAAATATTTCTCCTCTACCCTCGCGTCACAACCACACCCAGGAGATGCTCGGTGTAATATCCCGAATTTTGAGATTTGAGGTTAGAGAATAAGGCTGAAATAAGTGGACTGCTAAGCCCCAGTTTAGCAGGAGCCCAAATTTATTTCCTAATGATTCTTATATCTTTGGGGTATTAAAGAAAGTAAAATGGTAAATTTTGGAGAAACTAATTATGTTTTTTGTTAAATCGCCTATGAGGTAGTGAGCTTATCATAAGGTTTTGGAAGACCAAATGATGATCAAAAATTATGAGATTTTACAGGATGAAAGTAGACATTATAAGCTTTAATTTGATAGGTCATATGACTCAATTAGAGGTATATACAAAAAGTTATGAATTTTTGAAATCAGCATAGAAAAACTGTGAAATTTCTGGAACAGTATGTGAAGATTGAAATTCTGGGAATTTTGTGATTCCAGCTAGCAAAATTCTATATTTTGGGCAGAAAATCTGCCAGGATTTACATAAATCCAAAAATGGGAAAACTTGTGATAGCAAATGATGTAATTTTGAAACAAATGCATATCAACTCATTTGGCCTCTCATATGGGATTTGGGGCGTGTTTTGGGCTGACTAAAATGGGAGAGGAGTTAGTCCATCTATAATTGAGCTTTTTGACATGTTTGGGTCCAATTAGCTTTATGTACACAAAGTTGGCATTTTTGGAATTTTGCAAATGGAATAATTATGAGATAATGGTAAAATATTATAAAGAAACATTTCATCTTTTTCCCTCCTCCAAACTGACGTGAAACAGTCCTTAGAGAGAGACGAAATGCATAATTTTTAGAGAGAGAGAATGGGAGGAAGAAGCTTACAAAGGTAAGTGATTTCTTCGGTAAATCGGTTCCTAACGCATATAACTTTGATCCTACGCTACTCTTCTATGTAATTTAAGGTTTGGAAGCTCCATTTCTTGTGTTGAAGAAGGGCTAGAGTTCATCAATAAGAGAAAAAGGCAGAAGGAGTTTGAGGTAACTTTAGAAACTTCAATATTTGATTGTTCTGGCTGCTATGGACAATTTAATCGGTGAAATCTCGCCGGATTGTCTTTATATTGTAAAATTTGGAAATATTGTGTTAGAAGTGTTATGCTACCAAAATTGATACTAAATGGTAGTTCTAACCTAATGTAATGGTTAATAAAGTGATTAAGAGTAGAAAGGAACACGTCTGTAGAGCCAGAATCGAAAAACCCCAATTTTCCCTAAAGAGTTGTGTAATTTCGGCCAGGGCTGTAAATGGGCCTTAGAGTTGGATTTTCAATGATTTGATGGTTTTATTGAGGTCAGGAGGGAAAATTATGTGGGGTTACAGTTGGTCACTTTTTCGGAAAAGGTCGAAAAAGCATAATTACCAAAACGCCCCTAAAACCTTTAAAGTGGGGCTGTCAAGGGTAATTTTGTAATTTGACATTAAATTTGATAATTCTGAATGTAGAAATGGATTCCTTGGGCAAAAATATGTCAAAATAGCCCATTTCAAAATTTCAGGAAAAGTACAGTTGGACTGGGTACTGCGGGGCCCGGCCGGGTCCCCGAGAGCATTTTAGTAAATTTTTATAATAGGCTCATATAACCCCTAGAAACACTATGGAAGTGTCTAAATTGTATATTTGGAATTATATGACCAAGTGTTGAGCCCAATCGTTGGCACACTTTACGAGGCACACATTTCGAGGCGTAAAAGGGTTAAGGTAGGGAACTTACCTCTCCTGCATGTATTTAATATTTGTATTAGTGTGTTGATGCGTGTTATTGCTTTGCTTGATTATGTGAAACATGTATGAATGATTTGAAGCTATGTTTCAATTTATGCTATGGCTATAAGTATATTATTCGAAGCATTGAGCTTACAAATTTGTCATTGTGTGGGTATAAGTTATGTGATGCAAGCATGTCATGCATTAAACATTTATCGTACATGCATATTGGTATTATTTTCCTACTGAGATTCTGTTGAATCTTACCCTCCCCTACCAATAATTTAGAAAGGAGAAGATACAAGATATACTGAGAACAATGAGAAGAACCATATGAGGGGATTGCAACGATGGAACAAAGACGAGAAGATGTCTCTATTTCACTGGGATGGGTTTAGATACCCAAATAGTCCTGTGTGGCTACATTGATGGTAATGATCATGTACAAACCCCTATGGGGAATTTATGTAATCATGCATTTATTATCAGTATATTCATGTTATTCATGTGTTGTTCACTGAACCGCATATCATTTTCCATGAATACTCTGAAAAAAAGTTAAAACAAGGTAAGGGTGTGACACTCGGACATCTAAGAAAGCGAAAAGGAGAGATGACCAAGAAGAATAAGACAATATGGAGGCTGAATGCTCCATTCCATAAACAAATGTTTCTACCACTGCATCTCTTGAATATGTCCCAGAAACCCAAGAGGTCCTTAACAAAGTGGCCTCTAACACCATGAATGTGGACAATGATCCTGATCCAAAGCTGATTCCTTCCTTTAGAGACAAACTCCTAAATGTTAAGGAGAATGCAGTTGAAAAAGAAGATATGGTGCTGCAACAAGGGGACATGGTTATTGGAATAAACGGTAACGTTCCGACTATAAATTTTTCTGACCATATTCTTGATACTTTAAACAAGAGAATGGGCTTCACTGTGGTAGTCAAACTTTTAGGAAGGAAAATTGGATATCGGCAGCTGAGAACTCAACTCCAAAATCTTTGGAAGCCAGTCGGGAAATTTCACATAACAGATTTTGATGAAGAATGTTTTTTGGTGAAATTTAAAGTGGATTTAGTTTTCCAAAACGCATTGATCAACGAATCTTGGGTGATCTTTGGACATTATCTTACCATTCAACCATGGACCCCTACTTTCAAGCCTCAAGAACATGTGATTAAGCAGGTAGTGGGGTGGGTTAGACTTCCACGATTACCAGTGAGATATTATCATAAGAACATTATTAGATCCCTTGGTAGTGTTTTTGGGGAGGTGATTCGTGTGGATTATAATACCGATTCTGGAGAACGAGGCAAATTTGCAACACTAGCTGTGATTATTGATCTGACCAAGCCACTTATCTCAAAGATTTAGGTTGATGGTGAAACCATTTATGTGGAATATGAAGGGCTTCCAATCATTTGCTTCCATTATGGGAGGTATGGACATCTTCAAGAGGTTTGCCCCTAAAAAATGGTTATGAATACTGACGAGGTACTGGAAAAAAACACAGTTCTAATGCGAGCGTGAGACAAGCAACATTTCAGACTCGCGTGAGAGCCATGCGTATGGTGAATGGATGCAGGTATAGAGAAGACAACGTATAATGAATAGAGGAGGGAAAAAGGATACAGGTCATGGCAGCACAAGCATCCCCACGTCCTCACGCTTTAACGTCCTTAACGGCGCAAAAATGCTGGATGATGAGCAGCACGAAGTGTACGAGAATGTCGGGAATTCCCCCAATGGTGAAAACACAACATCACGGCGAAAAAGCAAAGAGCAAAAGATAATAAAAAAGGCAGAACATGAAACCAGATAAAAGGAGAGCATATCAAGGGGCCGAGGAGCGAATTGCATCTTTAATTCTTCTCATTATGTGGCATTACAAGCACCCTCCAACTTGGCAAAAAATTACAATTCTGCCACCATAATCCAAGATAGGCGTGTCACTCCATATAATCAAGGTTCCAAACTACTTACCCATGTAGTAGGCCAACACCCCAACAATAGAGGCCCAATTCATAATGCAAATAATCAAACGGTCATCCCAAAGTCTCCAGACCCAGGATCCAAGAATCGGGGTATAAGACTACCCTCTGGGCTTCACATCCAAAGCATTGGAGCTAAGCCCAATAAAAGTACAGTTGGTCATCAGTTAAGACTATGAAGGAGATTGCTCATGGAATGTAGGATGAACTAGATAAAAGGGTTATTGCAATGCTAATTGAGGGAGTAAATTTTAACTCTACTTCTTCTTCCTAATTTGTTTAATTTATATCAATAATAACTTAGAATTATCAAGGTGCCTCTGACAAAAGGTTTCCTTCCATTTTCAAATCTTTTGTTAGTAACTATAGCCTAACATTTTTGTTACAGCTAAACCCAGAATCTCATATGTTAAAGTGGACAAGGTTATCAGGCAAATGGGCTTTCAATATTCTTACCTTGTTAAAGCTACTGGATTTTCTAGTGGAATTTGGGTTTTTTGGTCCAATAAAGTGGAGGTGAACATACTTGTCATCCATCTCCAATTTGTGCATATGGACATCCACCATCGAGGAAAGGGCTTTCAATTTTTCTTTACTACTATATATGCAAGCCCACAACCTAGACTAAGGAAGTTTCTCTAGCAAGATCTCTCAGAAATAGCGCCTCCCGCAAATCTCCCATGGTTGTTAGCAAGGGATTTTAATGCAACTCTCAACAAGGATGAGCGAAGAGGAGGTTCTAACTGGGTCAATAACGGGTGCGCTCTCTTTTAATCTTTCTTTCAAAAACACTGCCTCTTAGACTTAGGCTCTAACGAGCCAAGTTTACCTAGAGGTGTAGGACTCTATTAGTAAGGTTGGATAAAGCAATCTGCAATTAATCATGGTTGAATTTGTTTCACAACAGTTAGGTGTGCCATTTGCCTCAAATCTTATCAAATCACAGGCCTATTCATATTAATTTGGGCTATACAACCAACTATAACTCAGCAGGCAAACCATTTCATTTTTTATCATCCTGGATTACTCATCCAGATTTTTCCGATATGGTTCAGCGCACATTGGCCCAAGAAAGAGATCTGGTTCAGCGCACATTGGCCCAAGAAAGAGATATTGTAACCAATATTAAATCCTTCACGCTTGAAGCTCAAAAGTGGAATATAGAGACATTCGGTCACATTGGGAGGCGTATGAGGCGTGTCCTATCATGTCTTCATGGAATACAAATTAAAATGGAGGACCTCCCCTTCTTAGAGTTTCTCATTGAGCTAGACCAATCCCTGTGTGAAGAGTATAAAGACATTTGTTTGCAAGAAGAGCTTTCATGAATAATAAAAATAGAATTCAGACTGGACTTTCTTAGGAGACAGGAATACCTCATTTTATCATACCAAGGCACTGATAAGAAGACGCCAAAATTGTATCTCACAAATTAAGTTCGCACAAGGAGATTGGATCACTGATGATGAACAATTATCCAAGTTGGTGCGCAATTTTTTCTATTAATCTATACTTTCTAAAGGATCTAGTATTTTACTCCCCGACCATTAAAGGTGAATTTCCTTCAATACCTGCTTCTAATCTTGTTGCTCTGGAAAGATCCTTTACTCTAGATGAAATTAAGCAGGCACTGTTTGAGATGAAGCTGCTTAAAGCCTCAGGAATTGATGGGCTTCATGCGCTTGTCTTTCAAAACCAGTAGAATATAGTTGGCCCTGGGCTCCTTTAGCCCATGCAAGATCTCTTGTCAAGGAAGCCACTTGATCCTTATCTAAATCAGACCTTGATTGCATTAATCCTAAAAACCAACAGGCCCACTCTTCTTATTGAGTTTCGTTCAATAAGCTTATGTTCAGTTGTGTACAAAATAGTGACAAAAGTTATTGCCAATAGACTAAGGGACGTCTTGCCAAAGCTTATTGGACAACAACAAACAAGTTTCATTCAAGGGAGGAGTATAATTGATAACATCATCGTAGCTCAAGAAGTTATACACTCTATGGGAAATAAACAAGGGAAGGGGGATGGATGGCCATCAAAGTAGACCTTGAAAAAGCTTTTGACAAACTCAATTGGGATTTCATTAATGATACTTTAAATGATGCAGGGTTACCAAAGGAGATGGTGGCTTTAATTATGAATTGCATTACTACTTCATCTGTGAGAGTACTTTGGAATGGTACACTATCGGATACATTTATACTAAAGAGAGATATTAGACAAGGTGACCCCATCTCACCTTATATTTTTGTGCTATGCATGGAGTGTTTATCAAAAGCAATTAATCTTACGGTGCAAAGTTGAGCATGGAAAACAATTAAGATGGGTAGAAAAGGAGTCCCACTATCACACCTTTTCTTTGTGTATGATCTCATTATTTTTGGGAATGTTACTATTTCCCAAGCTGAAGTGATCGGGAAAGTGTTGCACAAATTTTGTCTCACTTCTGGGCATAAGATCAGTAAACCAAAACTTTCAAAGAATGTGAAGATCCCACTCAGACGTGATATATACAATAGCTTGGGTTACCAACAAACTGAAGCTCTTAGTAGGTATCTAGGTGTCCCTTTAATAACTGCACGTGTATCAGCAAACACTTACAGGTACATACTAAAGAGGATTCAATCTAAGCTTGCAAGATGGAAAAGCAAGTCCCTCTCCCTTGCTAGGCGCATAAATCTTGCAAAATCGGTCCTTTTATCAGTGCCATTTTTTGCAATGCAAAGCATGATGCTTCCTTATACTTGCTATGTAGAAATAGAAAAAGTCATAAGATAGTTCATATGGGGTTATTCTAAAGATCATAAGGGGGTCAACCTGATAAAATGGGCTTATCTCTGCCAACCTCTTAAGCATGGGGGGTTGTGGCTTATTGAAGCTTGAAGTGCAAAATAGGGCTTTTCTCTCCCAACTAGTCTACAAAATATTTAATAACATAGAGATTCTTTGGGTGGGCGTTTTGAAAGGGAAGTATGGTATGATGGCCTTAAATTAAAATAAAATAAAATTTCTTTGGGTGGGCGTTTTGAAAGGGAAGTATGGTATGATGGCCTTAAATTAAAATAAAATAAAATTTTAGAAGTGAAACTTTATTTGTTTTATAAATGTTCATATTTGTCTATTGAATTTTCATATTTATCTTATAAATGGCCAAAAAAATTTTAATTCCCTAAGTTCTTTTGAATCCATTTATTTGTCTTATAAATGTCTTTATTGGTCTTGTAAATGCCCATATTTTTCTTGTGAATTTCCATATTTATCTTCTAAATAGCCAAAATATTTTTTATTCCTTACCTTCTTTCGAATTCCTTTATTTATCTTGTAAATGTCCTTATTTATCTTGTAAATGCTCTTTTAAAAAATAAAAGAAAGATATCATTATTTTTTCACCCACATAACTTAATTTCATTTTTATTCATAGGGTATAGTAAAGTTTAGAAATTTTTTGGGGAAATCGTGTTCTTAAGACTCAATGAAATTTGCTTTTTTTGTTTTTTTTGTTTTTGGGCATATTGTACTTTATTAAAGTGTGAATGCGTCACTATTTCCTGCTTTTTTTAAATTTTAATCCTTCCCCGGGCTCTGGTCTCTACCCTCGCGTCACCTCAGTCCTTTTCTTTTATATATATATATATGACGTCATTTAGCTAGGGTCTACGCGGAAAACAGCCGATGTTCTTGTTCCTAGAAAACCAAAAAAAGTAGACTTGAGCATATAAACAGCAATACGCATGCTTTAAAATAGTTTGTTTATTTTTTCAGTGTTGTGTAACCTGGATCAGTCCAAAAACCGACGAACCGACCAGTAAACCGGTCTGGTCCGGGTTACAATTTTTAAAAAAAAAAAAATTTAAATTTTTCCTTTATAATTTTATACTATAAGCCTAAAATCTTCAATTTCTCACCTATTTGGTCCTGATTTAGCTCCGATTTGGTTCCAATTTGACCCACTGACCCTTAACTCAATATCCCGATTGGTTCAATACCCGATCCGAATTTTAATACCTTATTTTTTTCCCCTTTCTACAGGTATCCTGCTATTAGAGTTCGATCCACTGTTGAGTAATAAATGCGACCACTTTTCCTTGGTACTCACATTTAACTAGATGGGTATTTTCTTAATCCTTACATGTAACTATATGGGTATCATTTACGTGTCTATTTGGATTAATAATAAAAACTATTTTTTTAATATAACTTACAGTACATGAGATGTATTTGTGAGAAAAATTTTATTTCGATTTGTGTAAACATACTTTTTCAACTCTAATTTAAATATGTCAAACATTAAGCAATCTTTAAAAGCCCCAACACCAATGGGCTGGAGAATGAAGAGATGAAAGGCCCAAGTGAGCGCGTGGCAAATGTAGGAGTGGAAAGAGCGTAAGTAGTTGTTAAAAAGGATTAGCGGCAGAGGGTGATGGCGTGCGCGTTGTGTGCTTTTTTTTTTTTTAAATTACAAGTCTTACATAAAAAAAAAAAAAATCTCTAAAATTGTTAATAAACACCTATTGACTTGTTATTAACAACTTTAAGGGCTCTTTCTTCATTTTTTTTTGTATGGGATTTAAATATAATTGTCCCTTTTTTTATTTCTTTGAGCCCCAAAGAATGTCACATAATACAATCAACCACCAAAACTTTCTTAAACTTCTCTTTGTGTCAAAATAACATTAAGTTTTGAAGGTAAAAAGATAATGATGTCCTTACTTTATTTATCTTATAAATGTTTATATTTATTTATTAAATTTTTATATTTGTCTTGTAGATGGCTAAAATATTTTTAATTCCCTAAATTCTTTCGAACCTCTTTATTTGTCTTATAAATGCCTATATTTATCTTGTAAGTTTTTATATTTATCTTATAAATAGCCAAAATATTTTTAATTCCTTACATTCTTTCCAATCCATTTATTTGTCTTATAAATATCTTTATTTATCTCATAAATTTCCTTATTTATCTTATAAATACTCTTCTAAAAAAATAAAAGAAAGACATCATTGTTTTTTAACCCACACAACTTAATTTCATTTTAACCTATAGGAGATAGTGAAGTTTCAGAAAATTTTAAGGATTAACTAAAATTATATCACCCTTATGCTTAATGAAATTGTCCTCCCTCTTTTTTCCCCCCGGTGTGCTTTATTAAAGTGTGAATGGGTCGCTATAACATGCTTTTTTTTTTATTTTAATCCTACTCACTGTTACATGCTGTCATGATCTTGGGGGTCCCTCCCTGTCTCTGCTCTCTACCCTCACCTCACTCTGTCCTTTTCTTTTATATATATATATATATATATGTGACGTCTACGCGGAGAACCGAAGTTGTTCTTCTTCCTTTTTTTTAAAAAAAATAAAAAGTAGACGTGAGCATATAAACAGCAATACGCATGCTTTAAATTAAGTTGTAATCCCTCCCATTCAAAATATACTATGCCATCCTTAATATATTTATAAATTACAAGTTTTTTATTTTACTCATATTAATTAGTGGCACATATTGGATATTAAAAAAAGAAGAGAGACATGAACTAGGCTTAAATAGAAATAAAGTTGGATTTTTTAATTTAAAAATCTAATAAGTTATTCGCTTTACCCTTAATTTACTTATATTTTGAATACAAGGAATACAAAATTATTGTCTATCCGACACATTGTGTTCATTGATTCCGTCGTACATTGTCGGCTAAGAGCCCGTTTGGATTAGCGGTAGAGAAGTGACTTTTTTTACCATCTGACTTTTGAAAAAGTAAGGTAAGAAAAAAAGTGAAAATGTAAATGTGATTTGTGTTTGGATTAGCGGTGGCAGAAGTGACTTTTTTTTTCTAACCTTGAACCTGTTTGGATTAGAGTTTGAAAAGCCCGTTTAGATGCAAAATGACTAAAAATGACATGAATCATATATATATTATTTGTATATATTGTGATAACTGAAGTGAAAAATTAAATTAAAATTAAAATTTGATAAAATACAATAAGTCATATTAATATATTTTTTGGACATTATTATATGATTGAGCATTAATTTGAGGACTAGAGAAAATTACAGAAAAGTACCCTATGATTTATGAAAATTACAAGTGATGAAGAAAATGGATCGGGGAAATCACAGAAAATGACCCAAATTTTTCATAAATTACGGTTAAACCATAAAATATTTCAACAAATTTCAATTTAATCCCTCCTTATAAAGTTTTGAAGTTTTCACAGAAATCCCTGGTCAAATCTAATTTGACCAAAGCATATCTTCTTCTTCCAGCGAAATGAACCAGCGAACAGAGCATCACAAAGGGGCGAAACAGAGCAAAAAGCCTGAAACATCACTGTTCATCTTCTTCACATTTCAGGCGGGAGAGAAAAAAGCAAGACATGTGAGCTTCTTCCAAACGCCACGTTGGTGGGAGAAGCACAGTACAGCTCGCCGCTTTCCCAAAGCAGTCTAAATCACGGCCACGGTGCGTTCGCCTCTCTGCCGCACGTTTTCGGCCTGAAACACTTCTCCAAACAGGCTCTAAATTGTGCTCTCCATAATTAGTCTTCCTCTCCCCGCCTATTATTGTCAAATATTTTATACATAACTAATATTACCAACTAACATGTGCTACATATTATAAAATCAAAATGAATTTAATTATCATTTGCTAATGTATTACTCCACTTGTTCTTAGTATATGGCTTAATTAAGAAGTTGATATTCATCATAAATATAAGATCTATTTTTTATATTTATGAATCTTTTTCTAATTGACTTCTATTAATGTTCCTTTAATAATAATTAAGTGAGAGATGGGGGAATTAATGAAGATAATTATAGTGTTTTAGGTAAAACATATCATATTAACTAATTTAACTAACTAATTTAATTTAATCAAATTAGATAAATAAATCTTATAGTATTTAAAAAGGAAAGAACATTATGAAAAAATTAATATTAGTATCCGCCTGATGGACCAATGATGAATAAATCCTCTATAGATCATGAAAGAGACGGCATTTTATTAAAATATAGACGCGATCAATGGGTTACTGCTATCATAGCTCATTGTCCTCGTCACTGACACTAACACATACTATTGAAGTATTGAAACAACTTCATAGCTTTTAATATCTCCAAAAGGACAATTATCAACATCTCCAGGTCAAAAAAAAAATTATCAACATCAATTAGTCGTTGGCAAAAAAAAAAAAAGCATAAACTAGTGAACTCTATATTTCGAAAGTCAGCGTATATGGCTCACTTATCATTGTTTGTTTCTCATGAAGCAAATTTTCATCTATAGGCGTCAAAAAAGCATATTAGCGTAAGGGGAAACACGAATGGTTTTTGAGAATATATATTGATTCTTGATATATGAAGTTATAAAAGGAAAATGTGGAATTGTTAATATAAAATACAGTATTATTAATAAAAAAGTATGTGTTGTTATTTAAAGCTGAGAGAGAGGGAGAGTTAAAGGATAAGGACGTTTTTTTACCGATATTTTATAATCTCAGATTTTTTCACCGTACTAATAATACCATACTGACTTAAAATTTTATAATTTCGAAGCTCTTATTTATCCTTTCTTATATTCTAACGTTTTTTTTAGCATTTTCCCTAAAATTTACTCCCTCTGGTCTTAATTATAAGATAAATTTGATTTTTTTGGAGAAATTAAGGAAGCTAATTAAATTGTTTTAGAGTATTTTTATTTTATTTTTTTTTCCTAACTAATTACTTTGACTAATAAACTAATATATAATCTAAGGATACTAAAAATATAAACACTCTATAATAATTTAACTGGCTTCTTTAATTTCTTCAAAAAAATCAACTTCATCTTATAATTAGAATCGGAGGAAGTATTTATATTTTGAATATAAGGAATACAAAATTATTGTCTATCCGACGAGTTGTGTTCATTATTGGCGGTCGTACATTGTCGGCGAAATTGTGCTCTCTATAATTAGTTTTCCTCTCTCCGCCTATTATTGTAAAATATTTTATACATTATAATATTACCAATTAACATGTACTACATATTATAAAATCAAAATGAATTTAATCATGTTAGAATCCCATAAAAAGAATTTAGAAATTAGAAAATGACAAATCAAGTTTTTTTTATCAAGAGTTGATTAGAAAATGTCGAAACTTGATAAGTAATTCTCAATTTTTTTTTTTTTGAAAATACTTGGTTTATCATTTTTCAATTTCCAAGTTCTTTTTAAAGGATTCTCCCTTTAATTATCCTTTGCCAATGTATTACTCCGCTTGTCCTCAATATATGACATAATTAAGAAGTTGATGTTCATAATAAATATAAAATCTATTTTTTATATTTATGAATATTTTTTTAATTGATCTCTATTGATGCTCTTTTAATAATAATCAAGTAAGAAATAAAGAATTAATGAAAATAATTATGATGTTTTTAGGAAAAGCATAACATATCAACTAATTTAACAAACATATTTAATCTAATCAAATTAAATATTTAATCTAATCAAATTAAATAAATAAATCTTAAACTGAAAACTAAAAAAGTATTATGGAAAAATTAATACTAGTATCCGCCAGATGGACCAATGATGAATAAATCCTTTATAAATCGTGAAAGAGACGGGTTTTTATTAAAATAAAGACGGGATCAAATGGGTTACGGCTATCATAGCTCATTGCCCTCGTCACTGACACTGACACATATCGTATTGAAACAACTTCATAGCTTTTAATATCTCCAAAAGGACAATTATAAACATCAACTACTCAACTCTATATTTCAAAAGTCAGCTTATACGGCAACTTAAATGAAAAAGACGACATTCCCTTGATAAACTGAATTGCATTATATTGTTCCCTTATCATTGTTTGTTTCTGATGAAGCGAATTTCCATCTATGGGTATCAAAAAAGCATATTAGCTTCAATATTCTGTAATACGGATTGGTCATTAGATCGGTTGGGATACTAGGTCAAAGGTCAGTAGATCAGATTGGAGTTAAATCAGGACTAAACCGGTGAAAGATTGAATGTTTTAGATTTATTAATATGAAATTATAAAAAAAATATTAAAAAATCAATTTAAAAATAAAAAAAATGGTGAACCGGTTCGGTCACCAGACCGAACCGGTTTATGGTCTGGTTCACTGGTTTCCGGGCCGAACCGGTGTAACATCCCAAATTTTATTCACCAAGAATATATTGTAATTATTATTTATATTCAATGAAATGGTGAATATTTAAGGCCAAAAGAATTAAATATTGAAAATTGAACGTTGGATAGTGTTTTCAGTGAAATCGCCTGCGAGGCAGTGAGATTTTCATATAGTTTTGGAAGACCAAATGATGACCAACAATTATGAAATTTTATAGGGTGAAAGTAGACATCCTAAGCTTTAATTTGATAGGTCATATGACTCAATTGAAGCTATGTACAAAAATATATGAATTTTTGAAGTTAATCCAGAAAATCTGGAAAGTTTCTGAAGCAGCGGTCAAAGATTGAAAATATGGGAATAATATGATCATACCCAGTAAAATTCCATATTTTTCCTTGAAACTAGACTCAATGAGGGTTCCATAGGCTTTGGAATCGCCTTGAAATGATGTCTACAAAATTAGTTATGATTTTTCAAAGTTAAGGCAGAAAATCTATCAGAATTGACATTATTCCGAAAATTTGAGAAATAAAGTAATCTTCCTTTTTCTCTTAATTATTTTAGAAATTTAGGGATGAGGGAGGAGAAGACAAGTGTCAAAATCCAATGAGACCAAGTGTCAACACCACATGAAAGATGATGGAGATAATTGTTGTGTCATAAGTCCTTATTTATGTCATAAGGTTAGGTAGCCAACTTTTGCACCAATTGACTTGAGTAAATGGAATGAACACTTGATTTAGTTGGAACATAAGAGGGAGCATGTTTGTGGCTAATCAAGGGAGAAGGAAATGATAATTAAGGTTGAGTGTACACAAAAGGGAAGCATGATAAGGTTGAGTGCACACAAAAGGGAAATATGGTGCAAGCATGGAGGCAAGTATGGTGGTTGACATGTGTCACCATAACAACCTTAGATGAGATCAATGGTTTGGAATCAAGGGAGCATTTTTATGAAGGCTTTCTCTTCCCTTCCCTTCATGCATTTTCGTTCAACATAGAGAGGGAGAGAGTTTGGAGAAACTTTGAAAAGTTAGAGGGAAGAGGAAGAAGAAATCTTAAGGTAAGAGTTGATTCTTAAGCTTTCCTTGTAACATTTCCCCTAGATCCTTCTCTAAACCATATTTCTTCATGAATCTATGATCTTGAAGACTCATTCTTAGCTCAAGGAGAAGAGAGAGAGGACGTTCTAGAAAGAGAAACACCAAGGATCAAGAGGTAATCTCCAAAATTTTAACTTCTTTGTGTATTGAAGTTGTTGTTGGTGATTGTTGTTGGTTTATGTGATTTTTGGTTAAGTTGTAAATTGGAAAATCCATAATCCTAAGGGGTTATGCTGCCCAAAATCATTTAAATCATGATTATGAAGTGTTTAAATGAATTAATCTAGGATTAGAAGTGGAAAAGTACAAGTTTTAGAAGCTAAAACACAAAACTCCATTTTTCCAATTTTTGACCAATATTTCGGCCAGCACAGATCTGAGGGAAGGATTTGGATTTTCATAAAATAAATGGTTCCATTGGATTCAGTGGGCAAAAATAGGTGGGGTTACAGTTGGGCACTTTTTCGGTAGAGGCCGAAAAAGCATAATTACGAAAGCGCCACTGAAATCCCTAAATAGAGGCTGTCAAGGGTATTTTCGTAATTTGAAAGTGAATTTAGTGATTTCGAGCCTGGAAATGAATTCCTTGGGTGAAAATAAGTTAGAATAGCCTTAGTCAAAATTTTGGGAAAACGTGCCATCGGGCCGGGTACTGCGAGGCCGGGCCGGGTTTCTGGGGGCATTTTTGTAAATTTTCACCATAGACTAATATAACTACAATAAACACTATGGAAGAGTATAAAATGATACTTGGATAGGTTATGACCTACTTCTGGTACATTTAATATTTTAGGACCGATTTGGAGGCCGGATACGACACGTTCTTTGAAGCACATTTAAAAGAGGATTATAAAGCTTCGAGGTAGGGACTAGGGACATTATCTTTCATACACTATGC
Organism: Inga laurina; assembly: GCA_963855925.1. Lineage (NCBI taxonomy): Eukaryota > Viridiplantae > Streptophyta > Magnoliopsida > Fabales > Fabaceae > Inga > Inga laurina. The sequence goes on from OY979705.1 coordinate 5,859,411, forward strand.
CATAAGTTATGTGATTGTGTGGATGCCATTTTTTTGTAAATGCACTTTATTAATAACATGATTTGCCTAGAGAGAGGCTGTTAGTGTCAGAGGTGCACTTACACTGGGAGTTGGCAGAAGTCCAACATGTGTAGATTGTAGGGCTGGGCCCTACTCATATATACATGACGATGATGTGTTTATGTTGTTCATTAATTTGTGCATACCTTGGCGCATGACATATTTACTTTTCGTATTTTCTATGAACGATATTATGTCTCTACGGGGATTCTTCGGAATCTCACCCTATTTTTAAACAAATACCCCAGCGAGTACCAGTGGGCCAAAGGGCAAAGATTTTGACGTCGAAAAGTGAGTAGCACGTGTCTCAAGGCGAGGATATGAACGTGGTTATGCCTTAGTCTATGCCTTAATATTTTGGATAATTTGTAAATATTAAAACTTTCGCTGTATTTTCTGTTTCCGTCGACGAACAATAACGGAGTTGTAGACGAATATTTTTATCAGTATAATTGTACTTTTCTGTATGCCCATTGAATTCCGTCTTTATTACTTTTCGATTATCAAAATGGAAACGGGTGTTGACAACCGGCCAGTCCGGTCTGGGTTCCAAAACACTTATTAGCATTTGCAAGTTGACTCTTATAAGATCCAAGCAACTTGGACACACAAAATTTACTGCACTTGCTTAATTTCTTTGTTAATGTTAACATAAGATTTATTAAAGTACCTAATACTGAACTTAGGGGTGAGCATGGTGCCTAGTGGCCCGGTGTGCCCAACCTGGCCCTGTAAAAAAGTGTCAACACCCGTTTCCATTTTGATAATCGAAGAGTAATAAAGACAAAATTCAATGGGCATACAAAAAAGTACAATTATACTGATAAAAATATTCATTTACAATCCCAACGTCGTTCGTTTCCAATTCCAATATTGTTCGTCGACGGAAACAAAAATACAGCGGAAGTTTTAATATTTACAAATTATCCAAAATATTAAGGCATAGACTAAAGCATAACCGCATTCAAATCCTCGCCTCGGGACCCGTGCCACTCACTTTTCGGCATCAACGTCTTTGCCCTTTTTACCACTGGTACTTGCTGAGGTGTTTATTTAAAAATAGGGTGAGATTCCGAAGAATCTCCGTAGAGACATAATATCGTTCATAGAAAATGCGAAAAGTAAATATGACATGCGCCAAGGTATGCACAAATTAATAAACAATATAAACACATCATCGTCATGTATACATGAGTAGGGCCCAGTCCCACAATCTACACCGGTTGGTCTTCTGCCAACTCCCAGTGTAAGTGCACCTCTTGCACTAACAACCTTTCTCTAGGCAAATCATGTTATTAATAAAGTGCATTTACAAAATAATGGCATCCACACAATCACATAACTTATGGCATAGTGTATGAAGGATAATGTCCCTACCTCAAAGCTGTGATATTCCCTATTTAATAGTGTCTCGTAAAGCGTGCTGTCCCGGCGTCCGACTCGGTCCTAAAATATTAAATGTACCAGAAATAGGTCATAACCTATCCAAGTATCATTTTAGACTATTCCATAGTGTTTATTGTGGTTATATTAGTCTATGGTGAAAATTTACAAAAATGCCCCCGGGAACCCGGCCCGGCCTCGCCGTACCCGGCCCGATGGCACGTTTTCCCAAAATTTTGACTAAGGCTATTCTGACTTATTTTCGCCCAAGGAATCCATTTCCGGCCTCGAAATCACCAAATTCATGGTCAAATTACGAAAATACCCTTGACAGCCCCTATTTAGTGATTTCAGTGGCGTTTTCGTAATTATGCTTTTTCGGCCTCTACTGAAAAAGTGCCCAACTGTAACCCCACCTATTTTTGCCCACTGAGTCCAATGGAACCATTTATTTCATAAAAATCCAACTCCTACTACCAGATCTGGTCTGGCCGAAATATTGGTCAAAAATTGGAAAAATGGAGCTTTGTGTTTTAGCTTCTAAAACTTGTACTTTTTCACTTCTAACCCTGGATTAACTCATTTAAACACTTCTTAATCATGATTCAAAGAAATTTGGGCAGCATAAACCCTTAGGATTAGGACTTTCCAAATTTACAAACTTAACAAAATAACCAAATCCAACCATATTCATCAACAACAACCACATCTAACATAATCTTAGGATTTGTGAAGTTACCTTCTTGAGTTCTTTTCCTTCCTCTAGAATTTCTCCTCTCTCTTTCTCTTTGAGCTCAAGATTTGCTTGCTAATCCATGGAATTTATGGAAAGGAAGAGATTAGAGAAGAGATTTATGGAAGATTAGAAGAAGAAACCTTTAAAAAATCTTAACTTACCTTAGCTCTTGCTTCCTTTTTCTCTCTAAATCACCAAGAACTCCCAAACTCACTCTCTCTCTCTTTTCTCTATTCTTTGTGCGTGAATGGGCATGAAAGGAGGAAGAGAAAATATGTATTACTTGTCATCCTTCATCTTTATTCGTAGCCCTTAATCTAACCAAGGGTTGCGATCTTTCCATCTTTCATGAACACCTTACCTTCCATCATGATATCTTGCTTTATGCCATACCCCCTCCACTTTATGTCATAATTTGTGATCATGAGTGTACTTGGGTCTTATCTCCTTCCACAACTTATTTCATATGATTTAATTAAAATTGAACAATTTCCTTTTCCCTTCTTTTTCTATGTATGGGACGAAAATTAGAGAGGAAGAGGAGAGAAAATTGTTTTGCATAATTACATAATTCACATAATTGATTTTATGTATAATCCCCCTTAATTTCTCAATTCTTGATTTATTCTACCAAGAATAATCCCATTTATGCATTTTCTTGTATTTTTCCTTGATTAATTGAAATTAATTCCAATTAATTGGAAAATAGTTAATCTTGGGCTAAATTGGCAAAATTATGATTTTGCTATCCACTTTGTAATTTAATTCAATTTTTGAATTAATTTGCCCATTTCCTTATGAATATGAATATTCCAAAATTCACAAGATCCAAATTCATGAATATTCACCATTTTATTGAATTATTCAAATAATTACAATATATTTTTGGTGAATAAAATTTGGGGTGTTACAAAAAGCGACCAGCCCAGCCCTAAAAAAGTGGCCCAAAAAAATTTTGGGCAGCTTTGGGCGGGCTAATAACTGGGCAGGGCCGGGCATCGGGCAAGGGGTGCTGCCCTGTCCATTTGGCCCTGCCCTGAAAATTATTTTCATTTATTTAAAATATAATATTTCATATCAATTAAATATTATTTCATATATATATATTTTTATTTAAAATATATATTGTCTATTGTATAATACTCTTCTAGTCCTCTCTTTTTTATCCTAGCCACTAAACACTATTTATAAGTAGATTTCTTCATTTCTTCTTTACTTTGTGTCTTTGTGATGTATTAAATTATAGTTGCTTTTTATTTATTTTCCATATGCTTCATCATTTGATCAACTTTTGGGACATTGAATTGATGCAAACTACTTTAACTTCATTGCTTTAATTATAATCGTTTTGTTTCCTTATTTATAATGGATTATGGATGTTGTTTAATTTTTAAAGTATGGATATTTGTTAAGACATATGGTATTTTTTAAATTTCAAGACTCAAGTTGTAGACTTATTTTGAAATATCCCAAGATGTGGAATCATCGAATGTATTTGAAGTTTATATTACTTAGGGTGAAGTTAAGACATATGGAATTGGTAACTACAAGAATGTTTATGAAATTTGCACGGAATTATTTTTTCATATGTGAACAAAACAAGGTATTATCGCTTGGGCAGGGAAGCCCGCCCTGCCCAGCCCACATTTGCCCAGCCCAAAATGGTTAGGGCTTTTAATGGGCAGGGCCGAGCATCGGGCTGTAAAATACAACCCGTTCACCCTTCGGGCAGGGCATCGGGCAGGGGTCTCGCCCTGCCCAACCCTGCCCATGCCCATGCCCACCCCTAACTGAACTTATTGTCACACCCATATCTTAATTTCACCTTTACCAGAGTATTCGCGGAAAATGTCATGCAGTTCGGTGGGCAACACAGGAATAGCATAACTATACTGATAATATGTGCATGATTACATAAATTCCCCATAGGGGTTTGTATATAATACTTACGATTAAGGTAACCGCATAAGGCTACTAGGGTGTCTAAACTCATCCCAGTGAAACGGAGACTTCTTCCCGTCTTCGTTCCACTACTGTAATCCCCTCGTACGGTTCTCTGCATTGTTGTTTGCATAACTTCTGTCGTCTCCTGTCTAAATTGTTTGTAGGGGAGGGTGAGATTCGAGAGAATCTCAGTAGGAAACAAATACCATAATGCATGCATGATTGATGCCATGTGTATGACATGTTAGCTTTATCTAGATGTATGCCCCATAATGACATTTCTGCATGCTCAATGTTTCATATAACAAGACTATGGCCACAGCGAAAACAGAAACAGAGCTTCATTTATTCAAATATGCTCTACACAATCAAGTAAAGCAATCACATACATCATTACACAAGCAAAGATATCAAATACATGCAAGTAAGGTAAGTCCCCTACCTCCAGTCGTTCTCCTCGATACGCGTGCCTCGATCTACGTGCAAACAGCTCGGGGCTCCATATTCGATCCTACAATGTCAAATATACTATTTAGACGCTTCCATAGTGTTTCTGGGGGTTATATGAGTCTATCTTGAAAAATTACTAAAATACCCCCGGGGACCCGACCCCATTGTACCCGGTCCGGCTGTACTTTTCTTGAAATTCTAACCTGGGCTATCCTAACATATTTTCGCCCAAGGAATCCATTTCCGGACTCGGAATTACCAAATTCACTGCCAAAAGACGAAATTGCCCTTGGCAGCCCTTATTTCAGTGTTTTAGGGGCATTTTCGTAATTATGCTTTCTTGGTCTTTTCTGAAAAAGTGCCCAACTGTAACCCCACCTATTTTCGCCCACTGAGTCCAATGGAATCATCAAATCATTGAAAATCCAACTCTAAGACCCATTTATAGCCCAGACCGAAATATATGGGTTTTCCAAGGAAAATCGGGGTTTTTCGGTTTCGGCTGCGTAAACACGTTCCTTTCTACTCCTAACCACTTTATTAACCATTACATTAGGTTACAACTAACATTAAGACCCAATTTGGGCAGCATAACCCCTAGGCAACTCAATTTCCAAACTTTACAACCAATGGCAATCCGGCGAAATTTCACCGATTAAATTGCCCACAACAGCCAGAATAAGCAATATACGAAAGTTTGGAAGTTACCTCAAGCTCCCACTAGCTTTTTCTCTTCTTGGCTGAAACCCTAACCTTTGAAATACCAAAAGATGAGCTTCCAAACCTTGAATCACATAGAAGAATAGCTTAGGAACGGAGTTATACGCATTAGGAACCGATTTACCGAAGAAATCACTTACCTTTGTAAGTTTTTCCTCCTCCTTTTCTCTCTCTACAATTTTTCTCTTCCTCTCTCTATGTTCAGTTAGTTCACGCAGAAATGAGCTGAAGAAGGAGAAGGAATATGCTTATATCATATTATATATTCTATTTTATTCATTTACTAATTTTCCAAAAATTTCGGATTTTACAAAATTTTGGCAGATTTCTGCCCAAACTTTGAAAAATCATAACTAATTCTAGAAAAATAGAAATGAGGTGATTCCAAAGCCTATAGAACCCTTATTGAGTCTAGTTTCAAGGAAAAATATAGACTTTTGCTTTCTGGAATCACAAAATTCCCAGAATTTCAATCTTTGCACATTGGTCCAGAAATTTCACAGTGTATTTGTGCTGACTTCAAAAATTCATATCTTTTTGTGTATAGCTCTAATTGCTTCATATGACCTATCAAATTAAAGCTTAGGATGTCTAATTTCATCCTGTAAAATTTCATAATTTTTACTTATCATTTAGTCTCCCAAAACCTTATGATAAACTCACTGCCTCATAGGCAATTTTATCGAAAACATAATTTTATTCTCCAAAATTCACCATTTTACTTTCTTAATATCCCAAAGATATTAGAATCATTAGGGAATATATTTGGGACATCTACTAAATCGGGGCTTAGCAGTCCACTTAATTTAGGCTTATTCCCAAGCCTCCAATCCCAAAATTCGGGATATTACATTTCTCCCCCCGTTCAATAAATTTCGTCCTCGAAATTTGAACGTCTACAATGTAGGGATTAATCCTATCCCATTCTATTATCACATGCAGGCTCATAAGCCATGTAACACCATAGTCATACTTCCATTACTAATATCAGATAGTATTCAACATTCATCCTCCATTCTATACATAGTATGTAGCGTGCAATCAAACACAGGTTCCCACAGCACTTGGTTCTATAGGCCTTACAGCCTCTTCGGGACTTCACCCAGATTCACACAATCACTTTTTATTTGTAATGGCCCAATCCTCACCCGAGTCCATGGTCTTTTGGATGTCCCACACCCCGAGTCAACGAGGTTGAGCTAGTGAGCCAGTCATGGTTCACTTCGTTAGATTCCTCCCATGGTAGAATATCGCGCCTCATGTGAAACATGGTACTATTGGACACCAAAACGTTTGGTCACACTAGTCTTACTGCCTCCACTACAACTTGGTACAGTTTGGATGTTCTGCCAACCTCAAAATATTACCTTGGACACATTGGTCCAATGTCATCGCACTAGGCATCAACCAAATTACTAGACACACAGGTCTTACAGCCCAGAGACACCGCCCTATGCAATCTTGCACATCGGGTCTTACCACCTTGTACAAACCTGTACACTTTCTATAATTTATGCCTACCTATTCGGTGTTTAGGGTCAAATGACGATTTGACCCTTATTGGCCGTACTGTGTGCACTATTTACTATGTGACCATCCATTGTTTGCACTATATCACAAGTGGATGATTCATTCTGTGAGGCTACAACTATGGAGATGCTCATGCCTCTACTCGACCTTGTTGCATCAGAACACATCCCAATCCATGCCTACTTGCATCTGTGTAGACCGTAAAGGTCGATTGTGGATCTGGGATTGTTATTACTGGTGCTGTTGAGAGGTATTCGCCACCATTCTACCCTACTAAACTAGGGTTTATCCCAATTCCAGTTCAAATGTGTCACCACAAACTACAAAGGTTGTGTGACTGTTGACCATACAAGTCATCATACTGTACACCACGCAGGGTTTAATACTGTACACCACTCAGGATGTAATATTGTACACCACTCAAGGTATAATACTGTTCATCACATATACTGTAACACTATTGAACTTCAAGGCCATAATATGTTTTGGGATGATCAACAATGGTGTGAACATCAACCCCTCTTGTAAGTTTTGAAATTGCACCTAGATCCATCACACTTCCGCTGCCCACTCTGATGCCTATCTCCTCATATGAGCTTTAATATTATCAGGATGATTTAATAGGAGTCCTACAGGAACCTCCCATGACACCTGACGGCACCCATAATCTATATTCCTCTGTGCCCACTCTTTGCCCGATTCAACTTGAATCATTCTGATCCATATAAACTTTTATTTCAAGAAAACCCATTCAATGTGGGATTCATTACAATACACCATCGCTAAGGACTAACATTTCCGTACTTCTACTCTACGATTCAACTTCATGGCGGCTATACTCTAGGGTTTGTCGTCACGGTGGCTGCACTCACGGGTTCATCATCATGGTGGCTGCACTCTAGGGTTCATCGTCACGGTGGCTGCACTCTAGGGTTCTATACTCGGTGCTTCACACAGGCGCCCATACACCTGGTCAGCCCCCTTCCGGTCAGAACTTTCCTTAGGTAGCCCTCTCCGATCAGATTTCACCGTAGGTAGCCCTCTCCGATCAAATTTCACCGTAAGTAGCCCTTTCCGATCAGAACTTTCAATCTTTGTGGTCGCAGTACAACTCCACAATTATGCCATAAAGGCAACGTTTCCCGATTCAATACAAACATTCTTATCATCAACTCAAGATTATGAATGGAATAGTTTAATTCCCGAAGCTTCAGCTGACAAGATGCGTATGCCCTCACTCGGCTCAATTCTCATCTCGATCTATGCCTGCTCGCATCTGGGGATTCAATTCCCTTCCTAATCCATGCCATCTGGCATTAGTGCAAACAACAAAGGCCCACTATGGATATAGGATTATTAATGTTAGTACTCTAATAAATTTTCATCATCAGCTCTCCGAAGCTCCTCTCACAATCATCATCCCATGCATAATGCTGAGTTATGGGAAATTTTGATATAAACATCTCATCCCTTTTTTTTTATTATTGTCACACCTATGGCCCTTCTTGGCCTCGAACTCGAGTCCCTTAGGACATGGCTAGCAGCCTCGTCGGGTAGGGTGCCTTTTTTATTCACACCACATGGCCCTCCATAGTAACCCACAATCATCCATAGAAAATGTGATAGATAAATATGTCATGCACCATATAGTGTAAAATGAAAATCACATCAATCCGTGTGTGTACACAAAGTTCAGGGCCAAACACCCAGTTAAAACAACAATCCGTGTGTATACACAAAATACAGGGCCAACTATCTCGTTGGAACCCCTCCGTGTACCTCAGCCGAGTCACCGACTACAGCTAGGTAAATCGTGTATCATAGCTGGGTCCTTACTAGGCCGAACGGTACATATACACTTCCCATCGGACGGTACATATACACTTCCCGCACCACAGCTAGATAATATTCGTGTACCTCAGTTGAGTACCAGACTACAACTAGGTAATGTGCCCTAGGCACGTGTTCATATCACAGAATACAGAACATACAACATATTAACCATCACATAGTGTATGAGAGATTATAGTTACTACATTGGCCTTTCTTGGATAACCTTCCTGATAATCATTGATCATTGTTTGCTATTCTATTCTCTTGTCCTGTGTTTGCTGTATTAGGCTAGGTCTAACTTCCTGACCTTGCCCAACATCTAAACCTCTTAGTCTTACCACCTTTATGTTTCACTATATGAAACAAGAAAGAGGTAAATTACACATAAACACATGGGCTTATCTATCATTTCACAAAGTTTTGGGTTCATAGGTATCCAAAAACAACATATCACAGGTGTTTACAGTAGTCAAGGAAAGCCTGCAACAACATACAACCTCTGAACTACTGTACAACATGTCTTATTTTTTTTTCATAATATGACATGACATGTGCAACAACTTCCCGGGGGGTCACCCATCATGGCATTTCCCTGGGTTGAGCACGCTTAACTCTTATGTACCCGTGCCCAAATGTGAATACCAGCTTCTACTGTTTCCGTCCACAAGTGCCCTGTGACTACCCTCGTCTCAAAAGACGTGCTGGCTATCTCCGATCACCAAAATATTGAGTGTGGACCGCAAATTGGCCTTGGTCGTACCCATATCCTTGGGTTCAACAATATCCTTAGACCATTCTCGTCTAGTATTGCACCACTAACGGCCCTTTAGTACTCGCCATTTCTTAGGGCAGATTCATAAATCGGAAAGATACCCTCCTTTGGTACTTTCTGTCCATGCATATTTCCTATCACTGTGTAATCAAGACCTTATCAGTATACCATCCTGTTGCTAGAACCACCGCACTTACTCTGAGCAGACAATTCTGTGGCCAGAATCCTTTCTCTGATACCAAAATGTCACACCCATATCTTAATTTCACCTTTACCAGAGTATTCGCGGAAAATGTCATGCAGTTCGGTGGGCAACACAGGAATAGCATAACTATACTGATAATATGTGCATGATTACATAAATTCCCCATAGGGGTTTGTATATAATACTTACGATTAAGGTAACCGCATAAGGCTACTAGGGTGTCTAAACTCATCCCAGTGAAACGGAGACTTCTTCCCGTCTTCGTTCCACTACTGTAATCCCCTCGTACGGTTCTCTGCATTGTTGTTTGCATAACTTCTGTCGTCTCCTGTCTAAATTGTTTGTAGGGGAGGGTGAGATTCGAGAGAATCTCAGTAGGAAACAAATACCATAATGCATGCATGATTGATGCCATGTGTATGACATGTTAGCTTTATCTAGATGTATGCCCCATAATGACATTTCTGCATGCTCAATGTTTCATATAACAAGACTATGGCCACAGCGAAAACAGAAACAGAGCTTCATTTATTCAAATATGCTCTACACAATCAAGTAAAGCAATCACATACATCATTACACAAGCAAAGATATCAAATACATGCAAGTAAGGTAAGTCCCCTACCTCCAGTCGTTCTCCTCGATACGCGTGCCTCGATCTACGTGCAAACAGCTCGGGGCTCCATATTCGATCCTACAATGTCAAATATACTATTTAGACGCTTCCATAGTGTTTCTGGGGGTTATATGAGTCTATCTTGAAAAATTACTAAAATACCCCCGGGGACCCGACCCCATTGTACCCGGTCCGGCTGTACTTTTCTTGAAATTCTAACCTGGGCTATCCTAACATATTTTCGCCCAAGGAATCCATTTCCGGACTCGGAATTACCAAATTCACTGCCAAAAGACGAAATTGCCCTTGGCAGCCCTTATTTCAGTGTTTTAGGGGCATTTTCGTAATTATGCTTTCTTGGTCTTTTCTGAAAAAGTGCCCAACTGTAACCCCACCTATTTTCGCCCACTGAGTCCAATGGAATCATCAAATCATTGAAAATCCAACTCTAAGACCCATTTATAGCCCAGACCGAAATATATGGGTTTTCCAAGGAAAATCGGGGTTTTTCGGTTTCGGCTGCGTAAACACGTTCCTTTCTACTCCTAACCACTTTATTAACCATTACATTAGGTTACAACTAACATTAAGACCCAATTTGGGCAGCATAACCCCTAGGCAACTCAATTTCCAAACTTTACAACCAATGGCAATCCGGCGAAATTTCACCGATTAAATTGCCCACAACAGCCAGAATAAGCAATATACGAAAGTTTGGAAGTTACCTCAAGCTCCCACTAGCTTTTTCTCTTCTTGGCTGAAACCCTAACCTTTGAAATACCAAAAGATGAGCTTCCAAACCTTGAATCACATAGAAGAATAGCTTAGGAACGGAGTTATACGCATTAGGAACCGATTTACCGAAGAAATCACTTACCTTTGTAAGTTTTTCCTCCTCCTTTTCTCTCTCTACAATTTTTCTCTTCCTCTCTCTATGTTCAGTTAGTTCACGCAGAAATGAGCTGAAGAAGGAGAAGGAATATGCTTATATCATATTATATATTCTATTTTATTCATTTACTAATTTTCCAAAAATTTCGGATTTTACAAAATTTTGGCAGATTTCTGCCCAAACTTTGAAAAATCATAACTAATTCTAGAAAAATAGAAATGAGGTGATTCCAAAGCCTATAGAACCCTTATTGAGTCTAGTTTCAAGGAAAAATATAGACTTTTGCTTTCTGGAATCACAAAATTCCCAGAATTTCAATCTTTGCACATTGGTCCAGAAATTTCACAGTGTATTTGTGCTGACTTCAAAAATTCATATCTTTTTGTGTATAGCTCTAATTGCTTCATATGACCTATCAAATTAAAGCTTAGGATGTCTAATTTCATCCTGTAAAATTTCATAATTTTTACTTATCATTTAGTCTCCCAAAACCTTATGATAAACTCACTGCCTCATAGGCAATTTTATCGAAAACATAATTTTATTCTCCAAAATTCACCATTTTACTTTCTTAATATCCCAAAGATATTAGAATCATTAGGGAATATATTTGGGATATCTACTAAATCGGGGCTTAGCAGTCCACTTAATTTAGGCTTATTCCCAAACCTCCAATCCCAAAATTCGGGATATTACACTTATAGCTTTTCTCTATGCTTATCCTTCACTAGAATCTTTGCTATAACTACATTATCCTCGTTTTAATACCATTTTGATTCTTTAATTAAAAAAGAACACCAACTGGTCAACTTGTTAATATTATATGTTCTATACTACTACGAAAAATAGATTTTACTTTCTTATAAGACATCTATTTTTAGAAAAAAAGAAATAAAAAGAACACAATAACATAATTATAATTTTGAAATCTTTATACGTCTTTTTTAGTTTTGGGGACACCTAAAGGACCTCATGGGGCATAACGGGCTTTATTAAAATGTGAATGCGTATTAATACATGTTTTTTTAACCTTTTATTTTAATCCTAGTCACTGTTACATGCTGTCATGATCCTGGGTGTTGCCCTCCTTCCCTCCCTGTCTCTGCTCTCTTATTTTTTTGACACTCACCTCACCTTTGTCCTTTTCGTTTATATATATATATATATATGTGTGTGTGTGTGTGTGTAACTATATATGTGTTTGTGTATGACGTCTACGCGGCGAACAGAAGTTGTGCTTCTTCCTTTTAAAAAAAATGGTAGACGTGAGCATATAAACAGCAATACGCATGCTTTACAATAAGTTGCAATCCCTGCCATTCAAAATATACTATACCATCCTTAATATATTTATAAATTACAAGTTTTTGATTTTACTCCTATTTATTAGTGGCACATATTGGATATTTAAAAAAGAAGAGAGACGTGAAATAGGCTTAAATAGAAATTAAGTTGGATTTTTTAATTTAAAAAGTTAATAAGTTATTTGCTTTACCCTTAATTGCAACCAAGGGGTTAAAATTTACTTATATTTTGAATATAAGGTATGCATGTTTGGTATCACTTATGAAAAATTTATAAGTGTTTATATACGTAAGTCAAAATAACACTCCTCTTATATACTTACCTCATATTCGACAAACTGTGCTCGTTATCGTCGGTCGTACATTGTTGGCTAAACTGTGTTCTCCATAATTAGTCTTCCTCTCTCAGCCTATTATTGTAAAATATTTTATACATTATAATATTACCAATTAACATGTCGTACATATTATAAAATCAAAATGAATTTAATTATCGTTTGCTAACGTATTGCTATGTTTGTTCTCCATATATGACATAATTATGAAGATGATGTTAATAATAAATATAAGATCTATTTTCTATGTCTATGAATCGTTTTTTTAAGTGACCTGTATTAATACTCCTTTAATAATAATCAAGTCAGAAATAAGAAATTAATGAATATAATTATGATATTTTAGAAAAAATATAACATATCAACTAACTTAATTAATATCTTTAATCTAATTAAATTAGGTAAATAAATCTTATCTTAAGAAGTGAAAAGGTGTTATGGAAAAATTAATACTAGCAACAGCCAGATGGACCAATAATGAATAAATCCTCTATAAATCATGAAAGAGACGGCATTTTATTAGAATATAGACGCGATCAATGGGTTACTGCTATCATAGCTCATTGCCCTCGTCACTGACACAGGCACTGGCACTGGCACATATACTATTGAAACAACTTCACAGCTTTTAATATCTCCAAAAGGACAATTATCAACATCAATTAGTCGTTGGCAGAAAAAAAAAAATGTAAAGTCGTGTACAGCACCTTGATCTATTTTTAAAAATATAATCAGTATTTTAAAATATTTAAGAGTCCAATCAAGATCCTATTATATTTTTAGAGATACAATCAGCACCCTAATATATTAAAAATATTATAATTACACTCATTTACTAACAGAATACCAACTCTATTTATTGTATCACTATTTCATTTTCTTTTTCATCGATCTTCAATATATCCATACTTTCTTTTAGTATTTAAGAGTACAATTTTGTCCCTAATATATTAAAAATGGAGTCTATAATAGTTCCAGCACTTCATAGTTCCCCTATCATTGTGATGAAAGTATTTGTTTTTGGTCTTGTTGAATCTCGAGATCCAAATAAAAGAAGAAGCCAAGTCGAAATCAGAGGGAACTTTTATTCATACTAAATTATCAATTTCAATCACAGGAATATATTAAATTGTATTAAATTTCTCAAATGAAGGGGTATAATTGCTCCATTTTTAATATATTAGGGTACTAATTGCACCTCCAAAACTAATTTAGGGTGATGATTATGCCTCTAAAAATCAAGGAACGAAAAACCGGACCGGGTAATGAACCGGTCACAGCACAGGTTCAAGGGTTAATGGGTCAACCGGGGTCTAACTGATAGTTGAACTGGTAGTGAACCGGTCATATTAAAATATTATAATTTATTAGTAGCAATATATTTTAATATATTGTTAAACTTCTATAGATAAAAATGAAGATTTTTAAGAAAAAAATACTTAAAATCTATTAGTATGAGTTATAATGCCTATACTTATGCAATGATATCTCCTTTTCTATAATTATTATATCTTTTTAAATAATTTTTTTCATTATCTTCTTCATTTTTTTTAAATTTGTTCTTTCTTTACTTATTTTTCTCTACATTTTGGTCTTCAACTTTCAATTTTTCCCTAAAAAAGAAAAAAGCAGAAAAATAAAAAAATGAAACCGGTTCAATCGGTTGAACCACCGGTTTTAACCAGTTCTGACCAATTTGACGTGTTTCAGATTGGTTCAACCGGTTCTCCGGTTTAACTATCAAACCAGACCGGACCACTGACCGATTTCCAGTTCAACCGGTCGAACAGGCCTGTCCGGTCCAATTTTTTGTTCAGTGCTAAAAATAATTTAGGGTGCTAATTACACCTTCACAAATAAATCAGGATAATAGATCCACCTTCACTCAAAAATAAAAAAATAAAAAATCAACTAGTCAACTCTTATTTCGAACGTCAGCTTATGCGGCTCACCTATCATTGTTTGTTTCTGATGAAGAAGATTTCCATCTATGGGCATCAAAAAAGTATATTAGCATTTGCAAGTGGACTCTTATAAGATCCAGCAGCATAATCACACAAAATTTACTGCACTTCCTTAATTTCTTTGTTAATGTTAATATAAGATTTATTAAAGTACCTAATCCTGAACTTAGAGCTTTTCTCTATGCTTATCCCTCACTAGAATCTTTGTTATAACTACATTATCCTCGTTTTAATACCATTTTGATTCTTTAATTAAAAAATAACATCAACTGGTCAACGTTTTTACATTATATGTTCTATAAATTGTATTAGATATGCACCATGAGAATTAACAAAAATAAAAATATTTTATTTTAATAAAATATAATAAATCACGTTAACTATAAAGCAGGAAGAGTCCACCTTTTTTTTTTTTTGAAATTATTGAAAAAAAACTTTAATAATGATAACAAATAAAAATGTATTTCGAATATTCATAATGCTAGAGATGTGTGAGGACTTAATTTGTTCTTTTCAAAATTAAATAAAAATGACAAAAATATCCCTCTGAGTTTAAAAAACATGCTCCCATTTTTTATAAGAGTTTAATAAATTCATATGAGGTTTTAACACGTTCTAATAGGATTTTCACAAATTTCAATTTAAAATTTACTACTTGCTATCAGATAAGGTTATAAGAACTCGTTAAAATCTTATATTAAATTGGGAAACCATTATCAGAAGTGAGAATTAATACTTTGTCATTTATTACAAGTGGTGATTTTTTATTTGGAATTACTTGCTAAAACCTTATATGAACTTGTGAAACCTTTATCAGAAGTGGGAATCAATACCTTGCTATTGTAGCAAGTGGTGAATTTTGAACTAGAATTTATGAAAATTTTATCAGAACTTGTTAAAACTTTATTTAAACTTGTGAAACCCTTATCATGAGTGGAAATCAATACCTTGCTATTGCTGCAATTGGTGAATTTTGAATTGAAATTTGTAAAAACATTATCTAAACTTATAAAACTTTTATTAAAAGTAGGAATCAATACCTTGCCATTATAGCAAGTGGTGAATTTTGAATAGGAATTTTAATCTTATCTGAATTTTTAAAACCCTTATCACAACCAGGAATCAATACATTGCCATTATAGGATGTGGTGAATTTTGAATTGAAATTTGTGAAAATCTTACATGAACTTATAAAACTCTTATCAGAAGTGAGAATAAATGCCTTGCCATTATAGCAAGTGGTGAATTTTAAATTAGAATTTGTGAAAACCTTATCAAAACTTATTAAAACCTTATCTGAACTTGTTAAACCCTTACAAAAAATGGGAGCATGTTTTCAAACTCATAGGAAAATTTATATAATTTCCATTTAATTTTGAAAAGGACGAATCAGACCCTTACACCTCTTTAGTATTATGAATATTCAGAATATTTTCTTATTCTTAAGTGTTTTTAAAGGTTTTTTTCAGATACTTTCCCTTAATTTTTTAAATTTCTGTACAACAAATAAAGAAAGACTCTATTATTTAAAATAACAAGAAACAATTTTGCAATACAATTGATCGAGTGTTATGATACTTTATTTGGTATACCTTTTTTTTCCCGTTTGGTCATATATAAGATATATATTTTGACAAAAAAAAATATAGTCTCTCCTATCATTTTTATAAGAGCCTAAAGTTTGAATTGTTTTGATCCTTTTTATAATAGCCTGATAAAAATTGTCTCAATATTTAATGAGTTTTTTTTTTCCCATTTGTGCTCCTCATTAATTATATATATATTGTATTAATTAAAGAGTTGGTGATACTTATATTTAGTTTATTTTTTTCTCTTACTTGTCCTCTATAAAGAAGGATGTACTTGAAAAAAAAAGTTTATTTGAAAACATATTTAATATTTTTAACTAATTTTAACCATTTTCTTAAACTGTGTAATTTTATTATTGGGCTCTTATAAATAGGACCAGAGGGAGCAACACATATATTATTTAATAGAGAATGACGGTTATATCTCAGAATATCAATTTGACTATGGTTAAGTTGCTACTCCACGTGTCTTTAATATAAGATATAGTTGACTTTTTCGAAGAGATTAAGGAAGCTAGATAAATTACTTTAAAGTGTTGATATTTATCTTTTTTATATTAAATTAATTTATCTGACTTATGAATTGACATATAATTAAATGATAAACGACATAGATTAACTAACTTTTTTAATCTCTCAAAAAAAAAAAAAAACTAACTATGTCTTATATTAAGGATTGGAAGAATATTATTTTTTTTTTTTTGTGATTAAAGTCATTTCCTTTAAAAAATGTGTAATATCGAAAGTCAACTACTAAACCTTCATAATCATGTATCAAGGAAATAAGTCAACCAATATATTAAATTATATATAGTTTCAAATCTCAATATTTCTCAAGCCACTTCCATAGTTCCATATTATTTTTAAAATAACAAACTATAGGTACATTATAACCGAAACTGTACAGACATATATTAGTCATATAAGATATGTATAAACTTCCTACATTCACAAGTACTTAGACTGGAGACTTTATATTTAAGAGGTTAAAGCCTCTTCAGCTAAGCGGCTATTTGAATTGACATTTGAGAAACATGTTTATGTAAGTCGAGACAAAATTTCTCTTACATACTTATCTCGTATACCGTAAATCATATTGTAAAAACAACTTCTACCATTAACTCAAATGAACACTAAAACTAATACCTACTGGTTAAGTTTGACAAGAAATACATACCTATTCTAGACCCAAAAAACAAAAAACAATATGACTTTTGAAAAATGTAATACTTTAATGCATGACGAAGTATTTTAAGATAAACTTTAAGAAAGATCGAATGTAATTTTTCCCATACTTATCAAGATAAAGTATAGATATTTTAATTGAATAATTACAAATCATCATAATTGAATATATATATATATATATTTGTATATATGTGAACATTAGAATTAGAATTGAACCGAAAGACAAAAAAAATTCATATAACACATGTAGGAAATATTTGTTGAAACAAAAAAATTTATCAGTAGATGATTGGATCTAAAAAATTTCCAAGAGATTAACGTAATTTTTTTTTATTAATTGTATAAGACTAATGCCCCGTTTGGTACGATGGAAGAGTTTTTGATGGAATTGGAAGTGGAAATTGAAGTGGAATTGGGGTTAAAAGTGTGTTTGGTATGACCATGGAAGCGAGATATAATTTATAAATAATATGTTGATTTAAAATGTGAAATTACCAATATACCCTTTCACCAAAAATGAGGAGGGCAACTGAGGAAACCAAGGTATTAAAACCCGGACCGGGTATTGAACCGGTCGGGGTACTGGGTTAAGGGTCAGTGGGTCAGACCGGGGCCAAACCGGTGAGAAATTGAAAATTTTAGACTTATAGTATGAAATTCTAAAGGAAAAATTAAATTTTTTTTTTAAATAGGTAACCCGGACCGGACCGGTTTACCGGCCGGTGCGCCGGTTTCCGGGCCGGACCGGCCGGTCCAGTCCGGTCCGGGTTTCATTACCCTGGAGGAAACAGATCCTGAGAAGTGGAAGTGGAAGTAGGGGTGTTCAAATCCGGGACCGGGACCGGGATTCACCACTCCCGGTCCCGGTCCCGGTTTTTGGCCGGGATGCAATTTGCATCCCGGTCCCGGTCCCGGTTTGGTCCCGGTCCCGGTAATCCCGGCCGGGACCGGGATCAAACCGGGAATTCCCGGTTTTTTTTTTAAAAAAAATTAAATTTTAAAAATATTATTATTTTAGTTAAATTTTCTATAATCTAGTGTTTAAAGTAATTATTTAACATCTAATAAGGCCATAATAATCACACAAATTAATCTAGAATTGAAGAATAACATTTTATTATTATTATTATTATCACCTTCATCATTTTTGCTATTATTTTTATACATTATATAGTAGGATTAGTATCACGATATATACAATTTAACTCCAACTAAATATGTTATACACATTTTATCAAATGATAACTTAAATTATGGGATAAAAAATACAAAAATAAAACAATAACTTAGTTTTTAAGAAAAAAATTTAAAAAAAAATAAAAAAACCGGGACCGGGATCACAAAGTGTGTGACCGGTCCCGGTCCCGGTCCCGGGTCCCTTAGATCCCGGTCCCGGTTTTCCCGGTCCCGGTCCCGGCCGGGACGGAAAATTCCCGGGATTAAAATCCCGGGATCGGGACCGGACAACCGGGACCGGGATATTTTGGACACCCCTAAGTGGAAGTCACTTCCATGGGGTGAGTGGTGGAAGTGACTTCCACCATTTTTTGTGGAAGTGACTTCCATGAGGAAGTGACTTCCATTGTACCAAACATCCCAAAAACTGAAATTCACTTCCAATTCCACTTCCTCCCTCTCAATTCCATGCTACCAAACGTGGCATAAAAGAAAGAAATAAAGAATCTCTCTCTCGCGTGGCATGTGCAAGGAATAACGATGATACTCCCAAGTCGGAAAAAAGGGAAGCAATTTGAGAGAAATCACGAGGAGAAGAATCACCAATAGCAAAAATTCCTTTTTCCACGCCCTCCAGTACCGCAAATCTGCAAAATACCATTCATGATCACCCGACTTTCTTTCACTGTTTTGTGGGTCCCGGAATCCACTTCATCGCCACACGCCAACACGTTCATGAAATCTGTTTAATAAAGTATTTGGAATCCGGGAAGATGTAACAAAACAATCCAACGGTGGGGGTAATTGGGCATCGTTTATTGGCGGGTCGGTGCCCAATTCATTAATATAATGTTGCCCTGTTTTCATTCAAAGTTAAAGATTCTTCCTTGCAGAATTGGGCTCTATGGACTTTTTCTATGCGAGAGACAAAATGCTTCTCACTTTTTTCTTCAGTTTCTTTGAGTTTTGATATTTTTGATTGATAATACCTTATCTCAGGAGGAAGATTCACTTAGATACCTCCTGCTCTAATGAAGTCCAATTATTTTCCGATTGGAGAAGTTTCTTGATTCCATCTTCAATGGCATAGGTAAGCGTTTTCGTCCTTCATTGTCTTGTTTGGAGAAAATGGAGCAGAAACAAATTTTGTTTTCTTGTTTGTTAATAGAGCACAAGAACAATAATGTCGTACTATGCATGTAGCCAACCTGCATAAGGCTTTGTTGTTGTTGTTGTTTGTTAACTCGTACTCTGGTGGCTAGAGTAAGCTGAATTAACTTGTGTGTATCTCTCTGTGCATTTTGATTCTTCATTTGGCTATTGGCTCTTGTTTCATTATTATTTTACCATTGGAAGGCTTAATTTTGATTAATCTATCATATATCTTTCCCTCCTTAGATTGCAAGTTATCTTTTCACAATCTGTCAAGAGCTGAAATTAATGGAATGAGAACAAATTTTTGAGCACTGAAGTGACCCAAAAAATCTGCGGGAAATAATTAATATTGAGGTTATTTCCCATACTGAAAGATTGTTCTTATGTTTTGCTAAATCACAATGATTATAATGTTAGTGATAATGTGATATAAATGACCCTCGACTGGTTTGATCCTTGCAGGAGCCTTTGTGACTGAATTTTTCCAAGAGATTTCTGAGATTTTTGCTCAGAATTTCGTTGGAATGGTTGAGAAAGTGAAACACTGCGTGGTTCGTGACAGTTAAGACTTACAAGACGGCTAGTTACGTTTGTTTTCTCATAATTCTTCGTTGGGGCCAAGCTATGATGGTACTATTGCTCCTGTGTATAACAGAGCCACCAATCAAAAGAAAAGCAGGTTTTTGGATTAAACAAGCCGGTCGAAGTTCATACCGGGGTAGCTAAGAGGGTGATACTGAAGTAGTTATTATTTTTTATTCTTGTTCACTAAGCAAAGTTCCCAAACTTTGAATGGAAACCACTTCTATACCGCATTTGTTGAAAAGCCTTTGTGATTATACTCATTGGAGTTATGCTGTGTTTTGGAAGCTTAATCGCTATCTTCCGATGTGAGTTCCTGGACTTCAGAGCTGCTTCCTGTAGATTTTATCCTGTGTTTAGTTAAAATCAATGAGGCTTGTTGCCTCTGTTGTACAATAACTGATGTAATTTTCCATCATAAATTGTGCTTTTCTGAGGTTTTAGCTGGGTATTAAAGATAATGTTCTCAGTACTAGCTTAGGAGGATGTAGGATAATTCTAACTATGATCTCCCTTGATTGCAAACTGCTTTTAACTGCTGTAGTTATTTATAGTTTGCTTTAATTGTGTGGATTTAGCAGCAAGTCAGTGACCTTGGATGACGATAAATTCAAGTTCATACTTTAATTGATGTAATTTTCCATCACAATGATCAGTATCTAGTTTAGTTGTAATCTTCTGAGGTTTTAGCTGGGTATTAAAGATAATATTCTCCATACCAGCCTAGGAGGATTTAGAACAATTCTAACTATGATCTCCCTTGATTGCAAATTGCTTTAAGTGCGGTAGTAGTTAGTTTTAGTTTGCTTTAATTGTGTGGATTTTTAACATCAAGTCAGTGACTTATGGTGAGAGGATATTTTTGGATTTTTTAGCTACTTTATGGTCGTGCATATGTTTATGTATTTATGTCCCCATGTCCTATGTCAAATTGCTGGACAATTGTAAGCATCTTATGGTCAAAATATCCCTTTGGCCAAGTCTGGGACTAACCATGTCAGAATTATTTGAGCATATTATACGAGATTGTCATAGCTTTAAGTTGATGAGATTAATGTCCAGCATCATAATTTGCATATGCTTAAGTATCAATCTGATTGAGAAAGCATTCTGGCATTTAGTTGTTCTATGTTGGATGATAGATACAGTTAGATCATAGATGTATTGGTATGACATAAGTTTACTTAATTGTTTTAGGACCTTGACTTGGGAAGATGGATACTATGGTTGCCAAAAAGCAAATGGGGCTGTGGAAAGCATCCTTGGTGACATTAATTTTGAAGCCTCAGATTCTGTATTTTCCACAAGTAATGAAAGTACTGGTGATTCTGGAGCTTATTCTGTCCAACCACTCATGGCTGAAATGTCTAATCTGAAGTACTTTTTGGGAGAGGGGTAAAACCTTATTTCTTAACATACAAATGCTTGTGGTTGCAAATTTTGTTCTTTATCTGGCAATCTACTCACGCAAAGAGACATGGACGCTGAGAGATTGATCTCAGAAAATTTGAAGGTCTTCTAATCTTATATTGTTGAAAATTGAGAAATACTAAATGATTATTTCTAGGATGAGAACCTTTGAGCATAACACTGAAGGCTGAATCCTTAAGCAGTCTCTTTCTGACTTTCATTTTGCCACGAAACCTGAAATTGTTGTTGTACGCATTTTGAATGATATCGTACTGGCCGTTCTGAGTATTGCTTCTTTGCATAATATACAATGAAGTAGCTCCAGTAAATGGTATCAGTGAGTTATATTGGTTATTCTAGTAAATCTATACCATAAAGAAATTTTATTTGTGCAAAGGACCTCAAAATTCGACCTTAGCCCTTATTATTCTGTCAGGATTGTTGGAGAAATAGCTCTTAAAGGGGTCCATTGTTGGGTTTGCTGTGAGGATGTCCTTACAAGTAATTTCAACACTAACATAATATCTGAGGTGAGATTCTAATCGCAAGATTTTACAAATCACTGGTACTTTAGTCTTCTATTTTTCTATATATTTGGTAGTTTGATATGGTTACCTAATATATGCAGTCTTTTATTCCTGCAGTGCCCTTATGAATGGCTTCTTCAATTTGCATCGGGCATAAAGGTAAAAATCTCTCAATATATTATTAATTGATGCCATGATAAAAAATGTTTTTGCTTCTGGTGATGAGTTACAAAGCATTGGGCATTTGTACTACTGATTGCTGTGGTCGATTCAACTTACGTATAATATGCATGCCCTGCACAATGTCATTTGCTTACTGCAACTTAAAAGGCCACCACTTTCATACAGGTTTTGAGTTCATAATCTATTTCTTTTTTTTCTTTTTGTAGACTATTGTGCTTGTACCAGTTCTTCCAGATGGAGTTTTGCAATTAGGTTCATTTGAAGCCGTGAGTATTTGTTCTATATTTGGTCCCCCAGCTAGACAAACCATAGATTTTACTATTACCGTGCGAGATCATGATAGATGTAAAATCTGAAAATCCTTCGGTGCAAATTTGAAGTCCATTTTAATACCCATTTGATATATTCTCTACCTTAATTCCCTTATTTGTTCATTTCTCGCCCTCTATGAGTATGCATGTCTGCCTGGAGCTGGAATGGTAGGGTGCTAATGTTACACGCATGAGTTTGCTAGCTGGTGCATTTATGTTTGTCTATAGTAAAAGTGTTGCATTATTCTTTGTCAGCTTAACATTGATCTCTCTTTTCCTGTCAAGATTTTAGGTTGCTGAAGACCCGATATTTGTGGCCAATGTCAATGAGAAAGTCAATTCTATGTGTTGTGAGGTGTCAAATACTACTTTTTTGAGCTCAGATATTGATATCCAACCACCGCCCGTCTCATCCTTAGCAGATTGTCTTATTGATAGCTTGGATGAAGCATCTTCTATTTCAAACAATAAACTGAAAGATAAACTGTATGGTGGAACTTCACTCAATGCAGATGTATCAACAAGGTTATTTCCAACGGTGCCATTATTTATTCACGAGGAGTTTTCCATGTTTGGGGAGGATCAATTGGATACTCTCAAAAAAGCCGGCAAAAACGAGATCAGTTCCCCATGCATTGGAGTTTTGAACGACCCAAGACACATAGGTCAGGTGGAAACGAATTTGAACCAAACGGAAGAAAAGTTATTGGCCTTTTCTCATTGGGTCAACGATGTGGGATTATTTGATGAGAGAGATACGACTGAACAACACTTTGCAGGCACCAATATTGATCATAAAAATTGTGATGATCTGCATGGTTTATCTGATGTTTCCTTGCATTGTGATTTATATAAAGCACTTGGACCCACTGCTAGTGGACAGACAGATGAATCTCTGTGGAGATATTTTTCTGTTGAAGATACATGCAGTAGCTCAACTTTGATGTTGGATGGGAAAGGGCAAGATTATGTTAAAGATTTCCACTTTATCAATGAAGATAATTCAGAATATCTTTTAGATACTGTCATGGGCAGTTTAGAGAGCGGCTTGGATGATTCTTCATTGAGTGTGGCCAATGATGTTAAGCCTCCAGTAACCTTGCCAAGAGAATGTACTGTTTCCGTTCCTCCGCAAAGTCATCCTGAAGAAAGCACTTTAATAGTGAATTATTCAGATCATGAAAATTGTGTCGCACCCAAGTGCACGGATGATTTTAGTAATCTTGTTACATCAAAATCTTTTGATGGCAATTCAAGCATATTGATCGATGAGACAGAGCAGGTGAAAGTTTATGGTCGTGTGCAGCCTAATAGTGGACCAAAGCGTTCTAGCACAGGCAAGAAAAGAGCCAAAGTTGGGAATACCAAAAAGCCAAGACCAAAGGATAGACAATTGATCATGGACAGGATGAAGGAATTGAGGGAACTTGTCCCAGATGGCGCCGGGGTAAGTTGTGTTCCAGTACCGAAGCTAAAATGTTTGGAGTTCCTTTTGCATTTCATAACATGTTTTTCTTTTTGGTCTTACGATTTACAGTGTAGCATTGACAGCCTCTTAGAACGGACAATAAAGCACATGCTTTACTTACAAAATATGACAAACCAGGCTGAGAAACTGGAACGATGCTTGCTTCAGGAGGTAAGAATAAACAACATCTGTTGATGATGACAGCACTAATCTCTAATCCATAAAAATGCTAAGTATAGGTACCTGAATGGTTTTGTTTGAGTATAGGTACCTGAGTGCACTAAACAGAAAATCAACGGCAACCATGCAGGAAGGAGCTATGCAAATGACTTTGAAAGTGAACACCAAGCGTGCCCCTTAATCATCAAAGAACTTGGATGCTCAGGGAACATGCTCATAGAGGTATGCATATTTTTTCCTCAACCATTGGTCCAAGCCATGTCAGATTTTGTAGTTAACTAGTTATCACTTGTCATGGAACTTTTACTATTAAAGGATATATAGAGGCCTCTGATATTTTGTTATCATCTCAAGCTTTAATTTTTATAAAACTAATAGGATTCAATAATTCATTTACTGAACTGCTCGTCATGTTTTGTGTGCAGATGATATGCAGTGAGCATGGGCTTTTCTTGGAGATTGCCAATGTAATCGGACGGACGGAGCTTACTATCTTGAAAGGTGTTTTAGAGTGCCGTTCAGGCACCATGTGGGCTTGTTTCATTGTTGAGGTATAGAAATACTGCCTAATTTGATTAGTATTTCCTCTAAATATAGGACTTAAATATAAAACATATTTTTTATATTTGTCAATTTTTTTCTAATGTACCCCTATAGATCCTCCTTCAACAATATTCAAGGAAGAGATGGAAGAAGAGAATTAAGGAAGACGACTAGGGTGTTTTAAAAAATATATGTTATATTAATTAACTTAACTAACTTCCTAAATCTAATCAAATTAGGTAAATAGGTCTTATATTGAAGACCGGAGGGAGTATGACTTTGTTTCCTCTTTGATAGGTGAAATGCCTAATTTGATAACTGTAACCATGTTTACAACAGAATTCTGATATATTGTCCGTGGCATTCACAGGTTCCCAGAGGTTTTCACAGAATGGATATTATGTGCCCTCTTTTGCATATTTTGCAGCGAAGGAAGAACAATTTCAAGTAGAATTCTGAAACTTCCGGTTATATATATATATGAAGTAGAAGATGATAGCTAATTTAAAGCCTCTACCAGATGATAAGCTAGCTGCTGAAAATAGAGACAAATCAGAGGGCAAAAGGAAGGTTCATTGGCCTTAAGGTCCTGCTAGGTTCTGGGCTTCTTGTTTTTGAAGTTGACCGTTGCCATTCTGCATTAGATTCAGATTAGCGATAGGTGTGCTTGGCATTTATGAAATTTCCTCTTAATTTAATTTGTAATGGAGTAAAAAGCTGTGGTCTTTTTATCTATTTAGCTTTAAACATGCAAAATTTGTTTCTTGTATAAAAGCACGGGTAGTGAAAGGGGTTTTGGTTTGTATAAGCTCAAGATCTCAGTTTGAGCTCGAGTTTGAGCCCGTGTGATGTAGATTATGCTTTTTCGAAACTACTTGTCATTGGGCTCAATAGTGCTGAATTTGATGCAGTCAGATATTTGTTTGCGTGTATAAAAATTTCTGTTTTATAAATGTATTACAACTTCATGCTGCGGTTTGTTAATTATAATTGGATATTAAACTAACGTTTGTGGTGTGTATGCTTCAAACTTCAAAGTCCAAACTCCAAATATCATGATCAAGAATTTCTCAGTTTTTTTTGTTTTTGGTAAAAACTGGGACATCAGCCCATACTCATCTTTTTGGTCTTCAACACAGTGATGTAGAAAAGCAACTCCCACAGTGTGCTGTACAATAATTCTGTCATTCCTTCATGAGGAACATCAAACCTATACAGTTCATGATCTTTACTCAATCTAAAATTAACTAACTAGTTTGCAACAAAATCACCTTCCCTATAAGTATGAACAAAATGAACTGGCATATTCATATAACAGTAACGCAACCACAGACCTGTTTGAGTTAGTGTTTGGAAAACACGTTCATTCAAGTTCATACAAAACCCATCTCACATACTTACTTAGTATACTGTAAATCACATTGAAAAAGTAATATCTAATGTTAATATGAAAAGAGAAGAAATGAATACTCTATATACTCTCATTCTTGCTGCTGTTTTTTTTTTAAATCTTTTATTTTTTTTAAACGAAGGTGATGCCTACGTATGTAGAGTTGAATTTTAGAGTGTCCTCATATAATTCTTAAATTGATAGTGTCCCATTTCACAAAATTAAATATGCATTAAGCAAAACGCACATCAGTTGGAAAGCAACCTCTCCATCCAACATGAAGCTTAAATAAATACCAACAAAAGAAGGACAAAAAAACTTCCACGCAAACTTATCATGCAATTAAATTTATTGAATTTGTCAAAGCTTTCGATCTTGCAGGTGATCTCATTTGAGGATGGAGGAGTTACTATCATTCCTTTTTTTTTTTGGGCAAAAACTATCATTCCACTTTGATTATGTTATTAACTGACATAATATGGACTCCAGATTTAAGGAAAACCATGATCTTGGGTCCCATATAATGCAAATTACTTATGAATTTTATATATTTGATTCTTATCATGTTATGATCCATTTTTGTATTGAACTTTAAGGCGAAAAAACCATTTTAAGAACATTAGGACATTGGTACTATTGAAACTTTTGCGCGCTCTCTCTCGCTCTCTATTCTTGATTAGATCCACTCTGATATTCACGTTTCAATAACCTTCAATTCTAGGAAATTCGTATATCTTAGCATAAATTGGCAATAGGATTTCATTTGCTTTTCTCTACATACACCATATTTTTAGGTCCAACAATTCTATTCCACATAACTATATGCCTTGAGCCATCAAACTATGCCCCCAAAAAGAAATCAATTTATTGTGTTTAAGTGCCCACCATACTTTTAATTATTGTGACCAAATGTTAGTGGATTTTACTTAGTACTGGATGAAGTCTCATACCAGATAGAGTTCAGCCAGAGCCTAAAAAATATTGGGCGAAGATGCAAAAATACCTATCTACATATCTCACATGTGCGTCTGGCACCATATACAATCCTTGAGTGTAAAAATACCTGTGATAATTAAAAAAGGGGGCAAAAATGCCAACTCCGTTAATAAAGGCAAACGGTGTTTTTGTGGGCTCCACTTTAATAATTTTTAAATAATTATTTCGAGGGCAAAGGTGCAAAAATAGCCATATACATATCCCACATATGCGTTTGGCACCATATGCAATCATTGAGGTGTAAAAATACCTATGATTATTTAAAAAAATGGACAAAATGTCAGCTTCATTAATGAAGGAAGACATTCATTAATCTCTAGCTATGTTAATTTCTATTATCGATCTGATCTTGGACATTTTAACTGGGACTTTCCCATTCCATCTGGGATCGAGACCGGAACAGGAATCGGGATCACCCTTGAGATCCCGGTCTCGGTCCCAGTCCCATTTTTTTACTTTATAAATTAAGTTATCATTTTATTTTTTTAAATTTTTTTACCCCATAAATTAAATTATCCTCTAATGAGATGTGTATCAAATCTTTAGTTGGAATTAAACAGCATATATCGTGATACTAATCTTAACTATATACTATATAAAGATAATAATGAAAATGATGATGAAGATAATGTTGTTCTTCAACTCTAGATCAATCTGTGTAATTATTATGGCTTTATTAGTTGTTAAATGATTACTTTAAACAATAAGATATAAAAAATTTAACTAATATAATGATTTTTTAAGTTTATTTTTTTTTAAAAAAAAGCCGGGATTTCCTGGTCCCAATTCTAGGAAAGTCCCGGTCTAGGTGATATCGGGACTTTCATGGGACCGGGACTAGTTTTCATCTCTTGGCCTCTAAACACCCTTATGCTCTAGTTTGGAGGGGGAGACAGAGAGGAGGGTGAGAGGCCAGAGAGGGAGAAGGGTGTGTGAAGAGAGAGGGTGAGGGTTTTTTAAATAATTATTTAAAAATTATTAAAGTGGACTCATATAATCAGAAATTAATAGACGTTTGTTTTCATTAACGTAGTTGTCATTTTATCCCATTTTTAAATGATCATAGGCATTTTAGCACCTTAATGATTGTATATGGTGTCAAATGCATATGTGAGATGTGTATATGGATATTTTTACACTTTTGCCCTTTAAATAATTATTTAAAAATTAAAATGGGGCCCACAAAACCATAAACTAACCGCAGTTTGCCTTTATTAATGGAACTGGCATCCCCCCTTTTTAATGATCATAAGTATTTTTGCACCTAAGGATTGTATATGGTGTCACACACACATGCGGGATATGTAGATGGATATTTTTACACATTCACCCAAAAATATTTATACAAGTGAAAAAGACTCATGCTCAATGTTTAAAGATTTTGAGTTAAGATATGGCCTTGAGCCTACTTATAAGAGTTACTCCATCATATTCTTAATATAAGAGTTACTTAATTAATTTAGGTAAATTAAGAAAAATAAAATAAATTGGTTAATTTGATTAAATGTGGTACGATCTTCATAAAACATCTCTATTAGATTATATATCAATTTATAACTTAGTAAATTAGTTTGAGGGAAAAAAAAGATAAATATAAAAAATAAAATGGATTGAAATAATATATTTATGATTAGATCTAACCTTCTAACTGCCTTTTATGTCAGGTACAAGAGATAGTAAAACATTTGAATTTTGTCAAACAATTGGAC
The DNA here is from genome assembly GCA_963855925.1 of Inga laurina. Classification (NCBI taxonomy): domain Eukaryota; kingdom Viridiplantae; phylum Streptophyta; class Magnoliopsida; order Fabales; family Fabaceae; genus Inga; species Inga laurina. The sequence continues at coordinate 5,888,562 of OY979705.1, forward strand.
TCATTATATTATCTTGTATGGTGGCAGAATAATTCATCCTAAATGGTCATTTGGAGTTATCTATCTCAGAAGACTAGTTACCTCAATCAGCGTGCTCGTTTGGAATAACGATTGAAATGCTTAAAAGTAACTTTTCAATCGTGATTTACGGTATACGAGGTAAGTATATGAAAGCAGTTTTATCTTGATTTATACAAAAAACGGCTTATAAACCATCTCAATGTCAAAACAAACATGCCTAACTTTAGCTATACAAAAATACAACTGTATCTTGCTGTAGTAAAGACATAATTATTTTGTTTACGTCGTAGCGCTATATATACTCAATTTCTTTAATAATAAAGCTATATCTATATATATATATATATATATATATATATATATATATATATATATATATATATTACTCAATGCCATGCATTCATGGCCTAGCTAGCTACTAGCTAGTCCCTTTAAACAAAGATCAAGTACAAAAATACGCAACAAATATAACTAATTAGATTCGGACATATCTTATCTTTAAGTCAGCAATTGATTTCATATTCGATTGTATATAACAGATTAATTAAAACTAATAATCAAAGTCTCTCTGAAGACTGAAGTTGAAGGGAATTTGTATTATGAAGGAATTGAGTTGCGTATGAACTAAGATTTAGCAAATTGGACGTGAAAGAGAAAAGGGACGTAATACGTACGTAGATTGAAACAGTGAAGAACTGTCTTAATTGGATCGTTTCCTTGCAACTGCCGTGTTTGGTTGAAACTAATGAGTTATTAAAATTTAATTCAATCAATCTATATCACACTAACATATACTTCCAAACAACAAACGGTCCACTCTCTAATCTTGTTTATTATTATAAATTTATATTCCATATAAATTACCACAACATAATGTTCGTTGTCATTATTCTTCTTCTCGATGGTTTTTTAAATTATAAATTGATTGATTGATAGTGCTATGCTATATGCTGTATATATTCTAAGCAACTAAATTCTTCATCGTGGAAGATTGGTCAAATGGTTTGAAACCCAGTCATACTGTTACATTCAAACATTGAAAAAACGGAATAGTTGTGTCTGCCCATTACCCCTCATTCCTTCGTGTTTTTTCCGGATCTGGTTCCTTTCTATAGTACAATTTTATTTATTTATTAGAATATCCTCAATCAAATGTAATGTATTTTAGTAAAAAAAAAAAAAAATCAATGAATTTAAAATATAATAACAAGTTGTCATGAGCAAGAATCTGGTTTTAATCTTATCTCTCTTTTTATAATCATACTTTTGAGTTCAAATATAAATCCTTCCAAAAATAAATTAAATACTTATAAGATTAATGTTTGGATGTCCAAGTGTAAATGAGTTTGAGTTAATGAGAAAACTCCCACCAACCATGGTTCGTTGAGTTTAGTGGAAGGGGTTTTGTTTCTCATAATATGACAAATTAATGTTCCAATCCTCATTTGAAGAGACGCTACACATTTAATTTCTGATAATGCCTCGAATATAATTGCTCATAATAGGAGGCCACACTTGTACCTATAAAAAATGAGAAAAATTCCACATTGTATAAAATTAAACTTAATACTCTCTCCAATCCTCAATGTAGAATCTAATTGTGGAGTTAATATTGGTCCTAAATGTAAGACTTATTTATCATATTTGTCAACTTTTTCTCATTTTACCCCTATTAATGCTCCGTTAGCCATAGTCAAGTAAAAGAGAGATTGAGAGAATTAAAGAAGATGATTAGGGTATTTTAGAAAAGAACATGTCATATTAATTATCTTAACCAACTTTCTTAATCTAATCAAATTAGATACACAGATCTTACATTAAGGATCGAAAGAAGTAAGTAATACTACTTTCGGTTCTTAATATAATATCTTGTTCGTAGTGTAATTTACACTACAGATGATATCTTTTATTAAGGATATGAGGTACAGTCGTATATATCATATAACAAAGTAGAATGATCCATAAATTTGAATAATTTTGCCTGTCAGCTTATGGGGTGCCGAATAATTTTAAGAAAATAACTGTGCCATGTAGGGCAATATCAAATGTAAATGTATCCAACAAATTTTACTGTTCACAATCATTTATAATTCATGAATAATACAACTCTTTGATCAAGCTTTTAATTCATTAGTAATGTATTTATATGTGACTCGCCTAGCTGGTGATCAAAATAAATATGATAATTAGCAATCTTCGAGAACATCACAGAGAGGATTACTCTGACTAGGACAATAGTCATGAAAAGAATATTAAGATTATTTTGTCATCTTTCCATACTTGGAATTAATTAATTTATACTAATAAACAATGTCATCATCTTGCATGAAATAATTTAATCTGCTGCTGTTAACATACTGATTAAAACATTATCAGAGGCGCATATCTTGCAAATAAACACAACGCTGCATTAAAATAAAGCACTAGTTGCACCTTTAATTATTAATTTGCCTTTCTATTGTTTTCAATATTATTTTTTTATCATTATTCTTATCATTACACAAAGCTGTGTAATTAAGATCATGACCCTACCGACACAGCATGTCTACGAATGTATCGTAGACGCAAAGGGATACAGTATATATGTATAAGAACAGACTTAAAACATTTTCTTAATTATAAAATCTTATACCCCAGAATGATGGTTGTTTTGATAAACTGTCACAACATGAAAAGAAATCTTTGAATAATTAAAACATATATCCTCTCAGTGAAATTACAGAAAATGAGGGCAAGTGTCATATCACCATACTCAATTATTCTCAATCTATGGCTAATATATTCCTTTATTTTAATTTGTGTGTGTGTGTGAGAGAGAGAGAGAGAGAGAGAGAGAGAGAGAGAGAGAGAGAGAGAGAGAGAGAGAGAGAGAGAGAGAGAGAGAGAGAGAGAGAGAGAGAGAGAGAGAGAGATTTTGTATGGAACAAGAAAGAAAAGCCTTAAATTAAAAGGAACTGTATAAAAGAAAATACATGTAGAGAGAATGAAGACATTTGAAGCAACATATCTTGGATTTCTAAGAAGAGGACAATCGAATTAAGTGAAATTATCAGAATAATATAATAGAAAAAGCTCTGTCCGTGTAGAGTATAATTGTATTATATATGTAAGAAGCAGGTAGATCTGTGTCTTTTTTCTTGTCTAGTACTCTCCTTTAAAATAAAATTATCACAAATAGATATACGCCACAAATTATATATTAGCGGAAGCAAGTGGCTAGCAAATAATTCAATTATTCTGGCCTTCCGGAAGTACAGTAGTCATTTTTTTATGGGAAAAAATAATCATATATTCAAACAAAGAAATTTACATGTGTTTGCAACGACAAAAGCCCTGTGTTTTGTGAATATTTAAGTATTGTACATTATCTTGACATTTTCAAATCAGAAAACAACTAAGAATAAGGCAAGGTAATAGTAAAAATAATAATAGTAAATTTAGATGTTCAAGTGTAAATATTCCATATTATTATTCTAAATATGAATTACTGTTATCACTGTTAATTCATTTATTTTTTTAATTCCATAGCTACTTCGTGTCGGTTTCTCTTCGCAGGGACCATGGCAGTCAATTGGACCTAGCATTTGGTGATGTTTGCCTACTCAAGGGGGATGTTTACCTACAAGAAGTGATTGAGGAGGATGTTGTCTTTCATAACTTTATTTAATTTCTAATAATCAAGTAATTATTTAATTAATTTTATTATCATTATGATTTTTTTTTTGTGCGCATGGAATAGCTTAAGGAGGTTCAAAACCATTTGGCCTCGACTACCATTGATTTGACATCCTTATTGAGTTCTGCCAAGTCTCAATAAATTTTGCTTTAACAAGTGTTTCAAACTTTTAATCAAAAAATTATATTATTTTTTTACTGAATACATAACACTTTAGATATTTTTTAATATCATTATTGTGTCATACATAGTAAAAACATAATATTTTTGAATTAATTAAATAGAGAAAGCCCTCATGCATTGTAAGTATAAAAAGTAATATATACATGTTTAACAAATAGTACAACTTTATACATAGATACACATGGTTATATATATCACTATTAATATAATGAAGATTTTTTTTTTGGGCCTATATGATCAAATTTTATATACGACTAATTACAAGCCAGAGCTTGTATATATTATGGAGCATGAACATTGATACTCTGTTGAATTGAGAGGGAAAAAGTTGGAAGAAAGCAAATAAAGTGAGTTAATACTCCTTTTGATCTAAAATATAAGTCTTTTGGAAAGAAATTTCGGTCTAAAATGTGGTTGGCATGGTGGTTAATGATTGTTTTTTTATTTGTACCCCTTGTATGAGAGAGAAAGAAGTGAAAGATAATAAATATTCCCTATAATCCTTTTTATAAAAGCTCAAAATTTAAATTGACTTGGTCTTTTTCATAAGAGTTCGACAAAAGTTATCTCAACATTTAATAAGTTTTTTTTTTTCATTTGTATTCCTCATTAATTATATATATATATATATATATATATATATATATATATATATATATATATATATATATTGTATTAATTAAAGGGTTGATGATATTTATGTTTACTCTGTTTCTCTATCTTACTTGCCCTTTTTAAATAAGGGCATCTTGAAAAAAAAATTATTCCAAGACACACTTATTATTTTTAACTAATTTCAATTGCTTTCTTAAACCGCATGATTCGGTTATCGAGTTCTTATAAATAGGATTGAAGGAGATGCATATTTGAAAATCATATTTTTTAATAAGAGTAAAATAGTTAAATTTTATCGATTTAAGATATATTAAATGACTTAACTAATATTCATTGGTTAGTGTGAATTAATTAATAACGTCTTATATTTTGCTTTGGACCGGAGGAGGGAGTACTTACTAGAACAATCGTGAAGCATGCACACAATTTGTTGATCTTGTGTTGAAGAAAATAGCATTTCAAATATTCAAAGTTTCAGTACTCCCCCTCGTCGCTCTCTTTGGACGGCATATAGAATACAAGAACAAGAGTCCAATTACGACTTTTGACAGTTTCTTTCTGAATCTGAAAAGAATAATGGGCAAAAGAAAAGTGAAAAAGGCATCAGTATGCATCATGTTGATGAAAATGAAATGGTTAATTAGAAGATACATATTGTTTTAGGTAATTAAACCTTTTTTACTTTTTTATTTGACACATAGCAAGGATATATTTGATCCTAAAATTTGTTATCAACTATTTTTTCTGGCTATTAACAAAACGAGAACACAGTTTTCTTGCTAGCTATACATATATCTCACTGGGTAAAATTTTAGCATAATATGTAACTTTTTTGATAAAAAGACAAAATCAAATTAAAGCAACCTAAATCATAATATGTAATTGATATTTCCTTAGAAGTTCATATAGTATATAAATTTTTAATGTTTTTTGGACACAGATCCCATATGCTCATCTCAAGAATAAATGCATTGTGTTCTCACCCATGGGATGAAATATGGACAGGCCAAATTTAGTATAGATGATTTAGATTTAAAATTTTTATTTTGAAATTTTAATACAGAGTTTATTTCGCCCATCTTCTCATCCCTTTTATATTTAGATTGAATTTTTGTGCATAAAGGTTTGGTAGAATTCAGGATGTCATTTTGACCATTTTGAATTTAACAACTTCAGATCGCTTACTTAACTATTGAAATAATTCTTTTTGCGTTGTTGAAGATTCCAAAATCCACTATGTAAAAACAAATGAAATATTTAATTTAATTTTTTTTTAAAAAAATCTCATGCCTTGTTAGTCTTTTTTTCTTAATTTCCTTTTCCTTTAAAATATTTGCCCCGTACTCTCTCATGTATTATAGTTTTTGCTATCAAACAACTATTTTGACGCACTGTTTGGCTTATTAATCCAAAATAATTGAGATAGACGTATCCACCGAATATTTCTCCCTAACAATACAACAAAAAGAAAAGAAAATTAGAGTAATTGTAATGTACTGAAAAATTAATCATGGCTTATAAAACTCTTTTTCGTATGTGTGGTCAACGTTGTTATATGAAACCAGGACAAAAGACCAGAATTAACTAAAACGTAACACTGTCATACATGGGTTTTATATTAAACATTTTTCATGACTTCATCTTACTTTTTTTTTTTAATTTCTTGTGCTGTGTTATCATCATTCAAATTTAAACATGATCATAGTTTATCAGTTCGTTGATCATCTAAGGGAAAAAAGAAAGAAAAGAAAAGAAAAGAAAAGCAATTCGCAGCTACAAGAACAAATTTCTAACTTTCAAATAAGTAATTTCAAGATCTATTAACTTATTAATATTAATAATAAAGCATACATGCATATGCACCCCTTTCTCTGGCTTGATAAACAAAAGTTAATTCTTTTAGTCAAAATAAAATTTTCAATTTATGTATGTGTATAATAAAACTATAAACACACTGAATTTGAAAAAAGCGTCGTCAGCTTTCTGTAATATATTATGGATCATCTGCATTATAAACATTAGATGACACATGCACGCACGCAATGATTAATTAATTACATTGTAATAGTTTTTGCTTTAATAATTGTTTCATATAACAAACCTCAAAATGTGGCTTGAAATGAGGACTAATCATTTAATTAAGTTGAAGATCTAAAATACTACCTCCGGTCCTAAATATAAGATATAATTAATTTTTTTGTAAAGATTAAGGAAACTAAATAAATTGCTTTAAAGTAGTTATATTTATCATTTTTCTTTTAAACTAATTATTGTGACTTATAAACTAATATATAATCCAATGATACACAACATATATTATGATTAAGTCATTTATTTAGCTTCCTTAATCGCTATAAAAAAAGTCAATTATGTCTTATATTAAGAACCGGAGGGAGTAGTCGTTAGTTTAATCATTTATATATATGCTGATTGGTCTAGCTACTCTACCCAAAAACTGACAATAGAGGTTAAAAACAAGGACTGATCATGTTCATGTTACGCCGGTTCATGACAAAATAAAGGATTGAAATTACCATATGTGGAAAAATTATTGCATTTCATGAATTAAACATTAATTAATAGATGCTTACCCCATATAAATATATCCTCGAGTTCCATAATAATTAATCAAGTTTACAACTAATAGTATGTGGGTGTGTAGGAATTCTTGTAATATGTTGACAACAAGTTCCAATATCCCACTTAGTTTCATAAGAACATTGAAAATATGCGAGATTTGAATCCCAGAAATTTTTTTAAAAACATTGCTTATCTGTCTGGAGAAAATTTAAAAATACTGGTGGTTGTAATACAATTTTAAAAGACTGATCGATCCATCTGATCTGTTCTGGCCAATTAAAACCAAAGTGACACCTCTCTGCTGGATCTCTGTGTGTGTATGTCAGTCAGATTTGTTCACTAGTAATAAGTCTATACGATGTGTTCATCTCACATTCTAAGTCCTATGCATTTCGATCTCAGGACCACACATCACTAATTTTCTAAGCGATTTTTATCAGACAACGTAACACTTAGTAATTTTTTTTAAAAGAAATTCAACGAGTCAAAATAAAAATATTCCGTTCCCATGCAGGAGAAGCTTCAAAGTTTTAACCTCAATCAAAGTTAAATGAACCAAGGGGCCGGGGAAAAAAAAAGATATACTTAAAATTTTGTCTTTTCTGGAACTGCTTTGCTTCTCTCTCACACACAAAGCATGAAAAATAATGGAGAAAGAAAGCAGTGACTAATATGTTAATTAGAGTATTCAATTCATATCTTGATGTATTGAATCTGTGTATGTGTTCCAAAGCCAACCATAAAGCCCAAAAAAAGGAAAAAAAAAAAAAAAAAAAACCAATAGCCTTGCAGCCTAGTAGTATGAATACTCCCTTGTAAGTGGAAAGTCGTGAGTTGGATCTTGCTTCGATCCTGTTTGTAACTGAGGCTGTTAGTGCCTGTCTTTATAATTCAAAAAAAAAAAAAGAAAAAAAGAAAAGAAAGAAAGAAAGAAAAACCCTTTAAAGTTAGCTATACTCTGAGACAGACAAGCTAGAGTACCCACCGCTTCACCTTCCATACAAAAAAATTCCCCCTTACCCATCTATCTATCTATCTATCTATCTATCTATCTATCTATCTATCTATCTTAGACTATGCATATTCGTATAGCTTTAAATTCTGCACTTTGATGTAGCAAAATCTATACCAGCATCGATCATATATTCCTTCCATTTTCTTGAGGAAAATAATGGAGCAAGGTCAATTCTGGATGTGGACGACGAAGAGGAAGTACTCTTTGAGTTCTTGTAATAATTTCATAACTTCATCATCAACGACAAAACCCTCTTCTTGTTCTCATGATGATTCTTCATGGGAAGAACAAGCTTTCGCCGAAGACGCTTCGGGGCCTCTTGGTGGATGCATATGGCCGCCGAGATCATACACTTGCAGCTTCTGTAAAAGAGAGTTCAGATCAGCTCAAGCTCTTGGAGGCCACATGAATGTTCATAGAAGAGATAGAGCCAGACTCAAACAGCCTTCAAGCCCACAAAAGAACAATGAACTTCATCATCAAATTCCAAATACTTCTTCTTCTTCTTCCTTAATGGGTTTCATATGCCCCTACAATAATAATACTTATTCTCCTGTTAACCCTAATCCTGTTCTTGTTGCTTCACCTTCTTCTAATATGGGCTTAGCTCCATCTTCAAACATTGCCTATAATTCTTCTTCTATTGTTCCCCCACCACAAGGACATAGGGTTAAGGCTTCTAATTATTCTTCTCTCTATTCTTCTTCGAACTTGTCAAACTTGGCTGAAGCTGAAGAAGCTGAGAAGATCACAGAGGTATTGGATTGTGAGTGCGATCATGAGGATAATGGAAAATCTGATTTGGCTTTTAGTTTAAATTTGGTGGTGTGTAGAGGTATTGAGACAAAGGAGGAAGATATAATTAGTTGCAAGAAGAGAAGAACTTGTGAAACTTCATCGATTCTTCCTCTCTTCCCAAATTCAAATTCTTCAACTGAAATGATTAGCCCTAGCCCCAAAGAAGAGCTAGATCTGGAGCTAAGGCTGGGTCAAAGCAAGCACAAGGTATAGTAGCATGTATACACAATTATTAAAAATCTCCTCCTGATAATATACTTTTTTTTTTCTATGTTTCTTCTCTTAGTTTTATATGTGCATTCTTGTTGGCTGTTTAATTTTCTTCTTCAAGTGTGATTGGATATAAGTCCTGATGAAGGCCTTAGATATATGTCTGCAGGTTGTGATAATATCAATACTGCAGTGTGTGTGTGTGTGTGTATAGACAAGCTTGTAAACTTCATAGATAGTGGCCAAATTAATGATGATCTCGGCTTGTTTCGAAAAAAACAGATTATATATACTTGACATTGTTATTGATGATGATTCCAATAATATCGATTTTCCCTAGAATATCATGTAAATGAGATCTGTATATGAGCCCCAGAATGTTTTCTTTCGATTTATTACAACAAATCCCAGCTAGTCACACCCTACAAATATATATATGAAAATTTCAAATGATATTTGCTGCATATCAGTTTTGGGTTGCTGATATGTTCTTTTTTCCTTATTAAAAAAGGGGCTTTCTAAATTAACCTGAGAGGACACATACATATATTCAAAGTCTCAACTTCAAGTGTTTAAGAACGGAGTGAGAGATCAATTTATTCTTCCGAATTCCAACAAACATTTATATATAATATAATTCCCTTCCTTTTCTTTTCATTTTCGGCGAATCATCTTAGTGATTGATTATCCTTTTAGAAACAGTAAAAGTAATATTTTTCCATGGGGTTTAAACACATTTCATCTTCAAAGAAACTATTTGTCGTCTGATACTGAAATTATTTTGAAGAACTGATCTAAATTATTTTACTCGTGAGAGAGAAAGAGAGAGAGAGAGTCAATGTGAGTAGTTAAATTGTTGGTTAAATATTGAGATTAGGGCATGTGTGAGGTTAAATTAAAGGGTGAATATATAAACTGACTAAAATGCATGGAATATGGTGAGCACTTTTTCCCATTCAGAACCTCACTGACATTCTCATAAAAAATATCACTACTAAACTATCCCATAAAACCCTCAGATTTTAGCTTCTCAAAGTCACATAAAGTCAGATACATCCCAACATTGATTCCCTTTTCCTTTGTAATTATTATCATCAGATCTGTTGCAGTTAGCTTTTATATATATCTCTAATTCCCACGTAAATCCATAAGCTTCCCTTCTCTCTCACACCTTTTTTCCTCTCTCCCCTTCTAAATCCCTCCAAAAGTTGCCACCTACTCTGGAATCAAAACCCCAATTAAAAATTCATTATGATAATATTATAATTTGATGCTTCAATATATATAATCACCAAAGAGAATATTATCCATCACCACTCATAGGCGCTATCTCCGCAGCTCTTGTTTTTTCTTCTGTATATATATGTATGTATTAGGCATACACTATAAATGTACAAAACTTATTTAGTAACACAAAACACTAAATTAATCCAAAAAAGGGATGATTGAATTCTCTCTGGGAAAAGGAGATATCACTTTACCACCACAGATATGGTTTAGCGATATAAGACTTTACTAGATCCTGAATCTGCGTCTCAAGTTTGAGCCTTAGAGGAGATATCTGTGTTGAAAGGGGCAGCCACAAACCCAAACTAGATTAATCGGTTCCTTGAATACTTGATAACATGATTAAAAAAAAAGCGCCAGATATCAGATAATGCTATAAAAAAAGAGATATCACTTTTTAGAAAATAAAGTTTGATTCTTTTAGAAAAATATTCTAAAGAAAAAATTAAAAAAAAAAGATCATAAATCATTAATTACAAAGAAGAATATTGAAGCGTGAACTCTGATTCCCCTCCTATAAAACCCTAGCCCCTTAGGTAGTGAATTATATTGCTGCTGCTTAAATCGCTGCAAGACACAAGGCGATCATTGTGGTTACTTCCTTCTGATAAAATTCCTTGGATGGCAATATGATTGGACATCCTTTGACTTTAAATGGGATTCTGTATACTCACTGAAGCAGAGCTTTCACACCCAAGAATTTAAGTCTTAGCTCTCAACAGACAACTAATTAAATTCCCTTACAAGGGCTAAAGAATGAAGATGACTTTAATGAATTGAGGGAGTCTCTTTTTCTATTTTGTATATTCTAGTAATGTTTTCAGAAATCTTAACTCATTGGCATGTGAAAATGAAAGGAACAAGGAAAAAGAAAGGTATATTAAAAGGAAAAATGAGGAGATGCTAAATCTATGTAAGAGAGGCAAGAGGGGTATAAAGGCAATTGGGTGAGCTTTTGTCTTGTTTTAGGGTTGTGAGTTGGGTTGGTCAGTTTATACACAGAGAGGTATCAGTGAAGTATTGCAGGTGCACATGGGTAGAAAGTGTCGTTTCTGGATTCATTTCAGATAGAGGTTGAAGAATAGGACTATTCACTATATATGGAGAATATATAGACTGTGTAGAGAGCGAGCAGGGGATTAAGAGATATTATTCTGATCATTTTCATCATCATCATGAGCTTGCGTGAGAATTCTTAGTGTGATAATTCCGATGTATTGTAATTAATTAATCATATAGAGAATCAGAGATCGCGCAAGAGAAATTCCAGGGTATATTGGGGGTGTTGGTTGTCTGCAATATAAAATTGTGATCAGTACAATTACTTGCAATTTAAAATTATAATTAGTATAATCTATCATTGTTGACAACCAAGAGTATAATTTGCATGGGAACAAGCTCCTAGCTCACGAGCTCACTGAACATCCATAAATTAAGCCATTCCTCTCTGATCGCTCTCTTTCCCTCTCTCTCATCTGATTGAAAGTTGGCATCTATATATTATAGTCCACTTCATTGTTTTTTCAATTTTAGTTTGAATTCCCTTTCCCCCTAAAAGATTGAGTGAATAATTATGGTCATTCATGTTATTAGACTGATTTAATAAGTTGAGAAACCAAAATTTTAAAATAATTATTCATTTTTAATAAAAGTAATGAAATAATCCAAATTTGTAATAGCCCCACACAAACTCAATATAAAGGGAGAATAATTACTATGAGGTCCAAAAAAATGAATGTAATCACCAAAAAAGCTTATAATAAGTGAGCAACATGTAATGACAAGTTTCAATGCAGCAAGTATGTTCATATTGCTCTTATTATTATTGAGATTTTTTTGTGATTACATTCCTTTCTTGAGACCTCATAGTAATTCTCTTCAATAAGAGCATTAATTGATACAAACATAAGTAATGAAGAGGGCAGGCATAGGCATTGATTATTGGCAAAGCTTCATCCAAGATTTTTTTTAGATAGTCATTCAATATCCAATAACACTACTGATACTTCAAGTTTGAGCATTTGCTAGATATAAATTAGAGATAGCTTTCCTAGTAGGCATAAAACTCCACTTGATCCATATATGACATATATATATATATATATATATATATATATATATATATATATATATATATATATATATATATATATATATATATATATATATATATATATATATATATATATATATATATGATAGAAAGCTAGAATAAGAGATCACGTTTCAACAAAATAGAGTCATAAGAGAAAAAAAAGTCAATTATTGCTCAATTGATTCGCTCCTTCGAACTTTAAATGAACTGGAGGATATGTAGTTGTGTATTGCATATGATTATACAACATGGCATCTTAATATTAATTACCGCTCCCTCCCTCCAATCCTTATGAAATCCCACTTTGTAGTTCAATTTCTTTATTAAAATTGATCTTTTAATAAGGATAGGAGGTAGTATCATATAGTTTCATAGTATCATATAGTTTCATGCCTAAAGTGTAATGAGCCAATTATGTGTCAACTAACGGCGTAGATGTGTGTGTTTGGAACAGCGATAGGAATGTTTAAAAGTAACTTTTCAATCGTGATTTATGGTATATGAGGTAAGTATGTGAGAGAAGTTTTATCTCGATTTACATGAAAAGCAGCTTATAAGCTATCATGACGCCAATTCAAACATGCACGATATCTCATAGGTTAGATTCTTAAGTCGGTGACATATTGAGTATATGTTTTATACTACCTAGTTGACCTTTTTTAGCAGAGATTAAGGAAGCTAAATAAGTTACCTAATTATATCATATGTTGTGTATGATTAAATTATATATTAATTTTTAAGTCAAACAAATTAGTTTGGAAAAAATAATAAATATAAATACTATAAAGTAGTATAATTAGCTTCCTTAATCTTCCGAAAAAGTCAACTGAGTCTTATATTTAGGACTGGAGGTAGTATTGATTTAAAGTTCTGAGGGATGCATAATGCATGTATTATGACCACTAATTTCCTGATATATATTTTAAAATAAAGCTACGCGACTACGTACCTAGTTAGTTGCCGAACAAATAATGATAAGAGTATTGAGTTAAATTCTCTATTACAAATTCTATGGTTGAGTTGAAATTAGTTAAAACAAACTACTAGTAGTTCAATGTTACTTTCAAATAACCCGTAATTAATCTGTAAAGTTGAATAAACTTGAAAACTATATTCACATTCATTGTCTAAAATGAGAGATTACATTTGGTATATATAGAAAAAACAAAGTAAGAAATCAGAGAGATTAGCGGAGAGACAGAGAAGCAAACAGAGGAGTGAAAGTCAATAATGTCATGCCAATCAAGGTCTTCCACCAAAAGGCATTTTGACTTCTAACACTCCCCCTCAAGTTGGAGCGTAGATGTTAATCAAGTCCAACTTGTTCCAAAGATACTCAACACATGTCCCATGTAAGGCTTTCATTAGAAAATTTGCTAGTTGGTCTTTTGATTGCACATGCCTTGTAGATATAACATTTTCTTTAATCTTATCACGAATAAAATGACAATCAATTTCAATATGCTTGGTACATTCATGGAACATAAAGTTTGATGCTATATGAATTGCTGCTTTATTATCACCCATAGCTTTGCAGGCAATGTCGTGGTGATGCCAATTTCCTTCAAGAGTTGAAACACCCACACAATTTCTTGTACTAACTGTGACATGGCTCTATATTTTGCTTTTGCACTTGATTTTGATACAACTCCTTGCTTCTTACTTCTCCAAGATATCAAATTTCCACCAACAAACATATAATACTCCGTAGTGGATCGTCTTGTGGCTTTAGATCCTGCATGATCTGCATCACAGAAACATTCGACTTTAGTGTGCCCATAATCTGTATAAAGAATAACAAGACTTAGAGAACCTTTCAAATAATGCAAGATATGTTTTAAAGCTTCCCATTATGCCACCTTTGGTGATGCCATGAATTGGCTGAGCTTACTGACTGAGAATGTTATATTAGGACAGGTTACTGTCAGATAATTCAACTTCCCAATGAGTCTTCTATATCTTTCGGGAAATACAAACGGCTTTAGTTTCTCTGGATCAATCTTCTTTTTCAAGTCATCAAGAAGCTCATCAAACATATTAGCATCAAGATCCAGGAAGGGATCCGAAATCATGGGGATGCTGCTTGGTGCAGCTCCAAGCTTTCCAATCTCCTTTAAGAGATCGAGAACATACTTTCTTTGAGTCAAAAGAATGCCTTTCTTGCTTCTCAAAACCTCAATACCAAGGAAGTACCGTAATTATCACAAATATTTTGTCTGGAAGTGAGAGTTCAGGAAGATTTTAAGTTCTGAGATTCTAGAAATGTTACTCCCTGTAATCACAATATTATCAACATATATTACTAGAAGAATCATGCCTGCATCAGATTGCTGGTAGAACACAGAGTGATCATACTTGCTTTGATTTAACCCAAACTTCTTGATCACTGCACAGAATCGATCAAACCAGGCTCGAGGACTTTGCTTTAGACCATACAGTGACTTCCAGAGGTAGCACACTTTCCTATTCTCCCCTTGAGCAACGAACCCAGGTGGTTGCTCCATATAAACTTCTTCAAGAAGGTCGTCATTCAAAAAAGAATTCTTAACATCTAATTGATGCAAATCCCAATAATGTGTGGCCGCCAAAGAAACAAGAAGACGAATTGAGGTGAGTTTGGCCATAGGAGAGAAAGTCTTGGAATAATCAATACCATAAGTTTGGGCATATTCTTTGGCAACAAGTCGAGCTTTTAGCCTTTCTAAGGAACTATCAGCCTTAGTCCTAACAACAAATACCCATTTACATCCAATGGCCTTCTTTCCAGGAGGAAGATCAACAAGAGTCCAAGTACTAGCTGTTTCCAATGCCAAGAGTTCTTCTTCTATTGCGGCACGCCAACCAGGGTGAGTCAGGGCTTGGTGAAGGGTAGTAGGGGTGGAGATAGAATCAAGGGTGGCCACAAGAGAAGAGGAGACAGAGGACAAAGACTTGTATGATACAAAAGATGAGATAGAATAGGTACAGTTAGCATATCTTTTGGGAGGATAATGAGGACTAGTACTTTTTCGAAGGGCAATAGGCAGGTCATTAGAAATATCAACAGGAGAATCAGGACTAAGTGGTTCAGTAGTGGCAAGAGGAGGATCGACGAAAACAGGAATAGGAACTAAAGAGGCATCAACGAAATCAATCGGTGAAGCAGGAGATGGCGAAGGTGAATCATTGGCAACATCAGCATCATTGGTGATATCAAGTTCTAGAACAACAGCTTGTATTGGTGAGAGAGAGACAGGATAAAGTAGGATATCATCAGATTCATCCATGATAGAGGGAAACTCAGAGACAATCAAAGTCTTGAAGAAAGGAGAGGATTCATGAAAAGTTACATCGGTGGACACAAAATAACGACGAAGATCAAGAGAGTAACAATGATAACCTTTCTAAATTCTAGAATATCTAAGAAAAACACATTTTAAGGACTTGGGATTGAGTTTACTAATACTAGGATGGACATCCCGAACAAAATAAACACAACCAAAGATTTTAGGATCAGCAGGGAACAACTTAGTGGTGGGAAACAGAATGGCACATGGAATATCCCCATCAAGAACAGCTGAAGTCATGCGATTGATGAGAAAACAAGTAACAGACACGGCTCAGCCCAAAAAATTTTAGGGACAGAGGAATAAAACATGAGAGCTTTGGCAATTTCTAAAAGATGTCGGTTCTTTCTTTCAGCAACACTGTTTTGAGCAGAGGTATCAACACAAGAGGATTGATGAATAATACCATGACTTTACATGTACTCGGTGAATGGGGCAGAAAAATATTCTTTTGCATTATCACTTTATAAGATTTTCACAGGAGTGTTAAACTGAGTTTGAATCTCAACACAGAAATTACGAAAGTGAGTAAATAATTTAGAACGTTGTTTCATAAAGTAAAGCCAAGTGGTTCGGGAAAAATCATCAACAAAAGTGACAAAATAACGGTAACCAATTTGAGACAGGATTTGACAAGGACCCCAAACATCATAATGTACTAACTCAAAAGGGGACACAGCTCGTTTATTGACGCGAGGTGACAAATGTGCACAATAGTGTTTGGCAAACTGACATGACTCACAATTTAAAGTAGACAGAAGAGAACTAAGGATACAATTTTTGGAGAGATGATAGAGACATATGACCTAAACGACAATGAACTTCAAATAGAGATGACCCACCAGAACAAGCAACAGAACGTGGTACCTAATCATCAAGGATGTAATGGCCACCAGATTCATAGCCTTTACCATTAACATGCTTCGTTGTGAGATCCTAAATCAAACAATGGTAAGGAAAGAGTGTGATAAAATAATTTAATTATCTAATAAGTTTGCAAGTAGACAAAAGATTAAAGGTAAGGTTAGGAACATAAAGGAACAGACGAGGTAGGTCTGATAGTGCCATATCCAAGAACATGAGAATAAGAACCATTGGCAATGGTTATACCAAAGGGATTGGCATAAGGTGCATACAAGGAGAACAAATTCTTGTTACTTGTCATATGATCAGTGGCACCGGAATCGATAATCCACTTTGAGGAACAAGTGGCAAGATTAGAAGTAATGTTGCCTGTAGCAAGAGCATCTGAAGGTCTAAACTTAGATTCAACCATCATCAAATGAGATGTACCAAACAGCAAATAAGCAAAGATGCAACTACAACAAATTCTCCGAACAAGAATAAGAGAATCACACAATCATATATTGCAGCAACAATTTGAAATATGCTCAACGAGGCTTCAAAGTCCTCCAACCACAATAGCAAACGTCATAATAGTGACCAAATAGAGATTTACTAGAAATATCACAAACGATGAATAGTAGCTGTTGAATGAACAATACCTTCAAATTTGCAAATGACAGGTTGGTTCTTCAAATTGCAGAAATACCAATTTAGACCTTCAAAATTTGAAAATGACGGTTTGAGCTTCGAATTTCAGAAATACCAATTTTGGTTCTTCAAATTTTAAAATGACAAATTTAGTCTCAATGGCCAATTGAAAATTGTGTCACGTCCATAAACCAAATGGAATACTTAAGGAGACAATTTTAAACCACCAGATATCACAACATTACCAAATGGGATAGCACCTAATCAAAACAAAACTCAAAAGATATCACAATGGAGGTAAATACCAAAATATACTCAATAATTCAAGGTGAGAATTAGAGTACATAGCCACTGGGGATGGAATGGGCTCAAGAAGATTATCAGAAAACACCTAGGATGCACCGGAAAACACTGCACGCGCCGACGCGTGGTTGAGGCAGCGGACGGTTGGGCGATGCGTGAAGCTACACGCGGTGTCGTATTGGGATGCAGTTTCAAGGATGGGCCGATTTGAGGTCAGGGAATGGAGTGGAGGGGCACATGTGTTTAGAAATTTCTCTGACGATAGGAGATCTGAAGAACTTGACACCGGAAATAATGGAGGTCGTCGAAAAAAACAAAACACAAACCAAAACGTACTGAAGGCTTTGGTACCATATAAAGTTGAATAAACTTGAAAACTATATTTACGTTCATTATCTAAAATGAGAGATTACATTTGGTATATATAGAAAAAACAAAGTAAGAAATCAGAGAGAATAGCGGAGAGACAAATAAGCAAACAGAGGAGTGAAAGCCAATAATGTCATGCCAATCAAGGTCTTCCACCGAAAGCCATTATGACTTCTAACACTATTGAATAATTTAAAATCTGCCTACAATATACTTTTTCTGGACAGTTATTATAGTTGGAAACAAAAGATAATAAGCTTGCTATAACTTTTCGTGGTTTTTTCCTCTTTTTTAAATCAATTTATTAACTGTAGGAAACAAGAGTGATCTTGTTCAAATTTTAATAAAAAGATAATCATGTAAGTAGAAAAGCAAATAGCTCTCTCAATTCTCAAATTAGAAACCAAACGATCAATTTGCAGTACCAGTATCTGAGAAGCATAGAGAGGGGGGGGGGGGGGGGGATATTATTTGGGCACATTTAATTTGGATGAGGCCCAAGTTGTTATGAACTTAACAGTAGTTCTCAATGGGCTTAAACTCTAAACCATTTTTTTTCCCCCGCTACACAAGATTAACTACTTCCAGGCATTGATTATTATCGATTAATTAACTAGTTCCCTACTGGAAAAAAAAAAATTAACTAGTTCCCGTTTTTTTATTTAAACATTTAGGGCCATCCTCAAATTTTAACCTCCCAAAAAGGCTTTGACTATTCTATCTCTTAGCATCAAGCTATCGCTTAGCTTGACTTTTCACCATCTTTCTTTTCGATATTAAGTTCATATATCACATCTTTGTTCTGGATTTGTGGTTTTTATACTTAAAAGAATGTAATAAATTTTTTTTTTTTTTTTACAATTTACACATACAATACTACCACTATTATCCTTACTATAAGTCCAATTTGACAAAAAAATTGTCCTAAATAGTAAATACAAGTCTACCTTAAGAGCCATTAATGATTATTTTCCAATTTTACCCCGTTGAAAATGCATGTGAGGGAAAATGTATATAATCTTTTTTAGGGCCAATCTGGAAAATCCAATTAATTCTATATATATTAAATGTCCTAATTTCCATTTCTTGGTATATGAGATTTGACCAAACTGAATTTATAATAAAGACTATAGTGGTGACAGTGTAAGAGAATGAAGATGCATATAAACTTTAATTAGATGAATATTCCAAAATACCTTTCTCTAATTTATGATTGAACACCCAGCTGAAAAGTCTTCGAAGGGTCATCAACTTGATTAAGAGATCAATAAAAAAACAATTGCTGAGATATTTAGTTTATATTTAAATTTGCATATAATTCTTAAGGGGTTCACACTTGTCCCAAGCTGTTATACTGAAGAGCCAATTTTCAAAGTTTGCGTCACTTTAATGCTTAATGCATATGTGCACAAGTCTTTTGTGCCTCTAATATTTGTTGCTGCCTTTAGAGCTGGGAAATCGGGCCAAACATGTTTAAGTCCTGTTAAGTCTCTTGTCGGACTTGTAAATTGAAGCCTCCGAAGGAAGTTAGGCCTAAAAAGGCCGGCCCTATAGTAGGGCCCAGGACCGGCCCATTAGGCCCTTTTAAAATATTTTTTGCCCCTACCCCCTCTCTGCCCCTTGTCCAGTCGCCCCTTGTCCAAAAATTCTTGATATTTTTACTCCTCAAGTAGAGCCTACTACACAAAGTAAAGCACAATCAAATGTACTTTAAAATTGATGATAGTGGTAAAGAAGATAAATGATAGTCGTCAACTAATATTGTGTAGAGGTTAGAGTGTTTAGTTTCTTGCCTTTTTATGCTTTGGTCTTTATGTGAGTTATTATGGGCATGATTTTACTTTTGATTATGCATTAGTAACTGTGTTTGTTTCTTGTGTGAGAAATGTTTAAACTTTAATGTTGACAACATTTATGTGTTAAATTAGAACTTTGTATATTCTCCTCTAAAAGAAAATACGTAGGAAAAATAGTTAAATATTGTGAAAATGACTTTCCAGCCATGCGGGCTGGTCTTGGCCCTGATGCTCTCGGGTCGGGCTTTAAAAAACTGTAATTTTCCTGACCTCAGATTCTTTAGGGCCTGCCCTTTTAGGTCTTGGCCTATCAATGGCCAACCTTGATTCCCAGCTCTAACTGCCTTATAATCGAATCCTTTATATATATATATATATATATTTTTTTTTTTTTTTTGCCAACACCTTTATATATATATATATATGATACACTTTAGTCTTTAGTTTGATCACCTAGCTCCAGCTGTCTTTTAAGGAACATTTAATTAATTAATAATGCATATATCATTGACGGCTGCCACAGCTTGTTAAGACCAACAAGCGATTACTCTCCGTGCGTTGCGCGATATGAATATAATTACATTCAATGATTGTAAAATTAGAAGAATATTTTATAACCCCCCAAAAGAAAAATCACATAAAGAAAGTAATGTATGTGGTTAAAGATAGAAATAAATTACATCTCCTAAAATTGAGAAATATGTTGCTGGAAGGAAATATAATTACTTAATTAATGAATTATAAAGAAATAAATTGCCTAAAGAAAAATCACATAAAGAAATTAATATGGTCAAAGATAGAAATATAATTACATCTCCTAAAATTGATGAGGAATATGCTGCTAGAAAGAAATATGATTATTTAATCAATAAGTTATAAAGAAATATAAAAAAAGGAAATTAAGAAATAAATAATAATAAATTGTATTCATTGATTAATGTGCCCAAATCATCCCATTTTCTTATGAATAAGGTAATACAAGTTTTTAAGAATAAAGTTGATGATAATTCATTTATTTATTGATAACTGATATTCGAACATATAATTAAACAAAACCACATAAGAAATCGACATAAATGTTATGTCACTTCGTTCTTCGATCATCTATTTGGTTTGGTTAATTTCATTAATTTTCATTAGTCAACTTGAGAGACTAATTTTTTAAACATACTACTCCCTCTTTCTGATCTAAATATTCATCAAAGTAAGTATATTGCTAATGTCAAAAAATTAATTTAGTTAGTTATTTAATTTGTAAAAAAAAGTCTGTTGATTTTCCTTAAATATCCATTTTAATTTAATTATTTGTATTGGAATCTACCCCATCAATGAAAACCCCTTCAATGTATATGTATTTGGTAAGGAAATTTTGGGAAAACGTTATAATTTAAAATAAAGAGTGCATTGAAATATTGCCTTTAGAATCAAAACAAACCCCACCCTCAACTAGTTCATATATTTAGAATCAGGAAGAGTAATATACTGATAGTTCCTATGTTTTCTAATTATTTATATAAGGAATTTCCAAAATAGGATTTTCATTATAAATATAAATTCAAAAGGAGATCTCATCCGAAAAATACTAGTCCACACAATGTTATGTGCATGGTCATCAATCTCTTTGTATTCAGTCTATAACAGTACTAATGTTATATGCATATAAGTCCGAAGTTCAATTAAAACCCAGCTCAAAATACTGGTCCATTATAAGTGGGCAAGCCTTCTAAACTTATAAGCCTTGTTATTTCTCATGATATTCCCGTAGAACTCAAAAAGAGTTTCACATCCACACAAAAAAAATAAAGGAAATAAATTTATTTGACCATTTTACATTTACTCTCACCTTCAAGCCAAACAATTTATCTTCTATGAGGCACTAGTGCAAAATACTGCTTACGGCGTCTATTAAAATGACCTTTCGCTAATGCATATGAGGAGAAGTAGAAGAAGGAGTAGAAGGTGAATAGCAATTACGGCATCTGTTGTAAAGCAATGGATACTGTAAGTCATACTTATGGGCTATGGCGTATATTATTAGTGATATCTCTTGTATATTCTTATATATAACTTGAAATGTCCCAACACTATTGTGGTTCTTAAACTTTCAAGACAGAAAATCAATATCATTTTATATCCCTATCAATATAATTCTCATTGGAAAAACATTATCAATATAAAATATCATAAGCATAATTAATAAATCGAACAATATACTTTGTACAATTGTACTCATGAACACATAGTTAGTTGGGTGAACCTCATATATATCAGTCGCCACGGGGTCGCACGAGTCGTACGGATTTGATAAACTGATTTAAAATTGCTTCAAAGAGAGTGACAGTTTCCTGCTGCTAATTTTATTAATTAGCTGTCTGCCAGGACGTTCAAGGAATTTGTTTCTATTTTTTAAGTATCTTTTCCCTTTAATCAAACATATATAATACTAATAATATCACCGAAAATTATATACACTAATAGTAATGTTCTCTTCGTTTCTTTCCTGGCTTCCAAAGAATATTGGCTTCGGTTCTACATGAAATCACAAGCTGTGCTGAATCTTCATGTGAATGGGATAACATAGAAAATATTGCTGCTAAAAACGTTTATTTTATATGTATATATGGTTAGCTGTCAATAATTTCAATTGTATTTGCATGAATCTTGTCTTTTCATACTTAAAAATGAAATATATTGTCTTTTCTATTCTAGTCCTTATTATAAGTCTGTTTCATTCAACTAATTCTCACATATTAAGGAATGACAATTAAATTATTAAAAATGTCTTAAATTTATAAAATTTTCCAAGTTTGCATTTGTTAAAGAATGTGTATTGAACAAAATATGATAGTACTCTATGTTGTTAACTAATTTACCAAACCAAGGAATTTTAGTTAAGCCTTTTAATATCTTAGATTGATAAAATTTATATATTTTACCCTTATTAAAGAATATGATTTAATTTATATATTTCACCCTTATTAAAGAATATGATTTTCAAATATGCATTTATTATTTGTTACCTCTCTTTGCTGTAAAGGATAAAAGTGGAAAACAATCATTAATTACCCTATCAACCTCTTATATTTTAGGTCAAAATTTTCTTCTAGAAGACTTCTTATATTTTGGAGAGTAGAGAGTACGGGTATATATTTTTCTCTCATCTCTTTCTTTATTCAACAGGGGTAAAATCTAAAATTAGAAGTTAATAACCCTGTAGCTGAACTTGCATATTCAAGACCAAAGATTTCTTTCCAAATGGATTATAACTAGAGCCAGAGTGGTAAATTACATTGTGTACTTGCGTAAGAACATTAATTTTGATTAAAAAAACTATCAATATAATGATAGCTGCAATCAATTGAGATAACTACGTACTATAAATCCTTTAAGGTACAAAGATATATGTAGTATAACTATAAGTTTCTCTCTTTACCAATAAGATGACTCAACAAATATTATACAATACATCCTTTAAAAACTAGAATTAACTTTTCAACCTTTGGGAAATCATTCGTTAGCTTTTCAAAAAACTAAAAGATCAAACAGGAAAATCATATTAATTCGTATTGATCCTCTCCGTGCAATCTAAAGGAATTATGTCTAGTAGAATCATTGAACGGATCACAGGGGATAAAATTACAGCTATTATTTTATTACATATTACTTTGACAAGGATGTCGTCAATTATATGACTTATGTATATGAAAAAAGCTAGTCCCTACATTTTCCATGCCACGTCTTTGTTTTCCAATGTTATAAATGTCTGAAAGCCGACGTTTGTTGACCTAAGTTTTATTATTCATCGAACTTTGGTCTTTAAATTTGTCTGTTGCTCAGGGAAACCAAGATATGGAGTTTAGCCTTAATAGCAAAGACAGATCTGAGAGAATAAGGTGGGATTATTCCTCAGAGGAAGCAACACAAGTAAAATCCTATACTTGTGCTTTTTGTCAGAAAGGGTTTTCAAACGCCCAAGCTCTTGGTGGTCACATGAACATTCATAGAAGAGATCGAGCCAGGCTGAGGCAACAATATTCTCTTGACACAAACCCTAATAATGATCTTCATCATCAGAACCCTGATGATGATATTAATCATAAAAGGCCATCAATTTTTCCAGAGGCAAAGGTCAATATTGGTATTTCCTCAGAAATTTCTTCTCAGCTTCCTATTTTTTTCGGTGTAGAAGAGAAGATGGAGTTGGACCTTGAACTTCGGTTGGGTCCTCCAGTAAAGCAGACACCACCGATTCTGAGACGATTCTTTTGATCATGCACACACATATATATATATATAGTTGAAGATATTTCAGTTCTGTGGTTATTACATATATGAACTGATATGTATTAATATTGCTTGTATTTTTCCGGTTATTCTGCAGATGGGGGGTATAATTTTTCTATATCTCTGTCCATCATATAATTACTAGCTACTATATATATGTGTGAAACAACTTGTAGCTTGTCATCACATATAAGTACTATCGAAAGTTATTTTATATAGATATATATATATTGCAGAGGATGTGTTAGTTTCTATACATATGATATTTATCAAGGAAAATTAATGTGTGGACAAATTAATACTTTCCCTTCTTAGCACATTGAGGATATATATGTAGATTCCTCACTCTCTCTCTCTCTCTCTCTCTCTCTATTTGAGCAAAAAGCAAAAGGGGAGCTATTAAGCTAGTTACTACGTATACTAACAAATAAGCTAGATGTAGTAATTATGAATATGAGCCAGTTCTATGTATTTTTGAACCGCATTTGGTACCTTTCATGACCTTATTGTTAGACATGGTTTTATCCTAAACATAGGACCTTATCCACTTTTTCTCCTTCGTTGAGTATATTTCATCATTACCCTTATTAATTCTACAGTTTTTCTAGCTTTCTTTTCCGCCCCATGTAATATCCTCCTGAAAAGATGAGTATAATTTTCAGAAAAGTGGCACATGGTTTTTACATAAATACAAGACTTTTCAAAATATGCTATTATTTGTAATTGAAGTAGTACTCCTAGAGTGTCAAGGTAAGAGTGTTCCCTTAAAATAGTGTAAATTAAATAATTTAATACTCCTTCTAGTCCTTAATATAAGACATATTTGGAAAGTTAATCTTTGTTCTAAATATAAAACAAAGTTTTGATATTTATCAATCTTTTTCTAATTTGTCCATATTGATGCTCCCTCAACAATAATCAAGGAGGAGAGGGAAGGAGGAAATTAAGAAAAGTGACTATGGTATTTTAGAAAATACATGTTATATTAACTAGCTTAACCAAAGTTTCCACTAAATTTTTTTTAATATAATCAAATTAGATAAATATATCTTATATTAAAGACACGAGGAAGTAATAATCTCCCTAAATGAATATATACTTTTAAGTAATACTCCGAGGGCATCTTTTTTTGTCCCAACTTAATCACTTGCGACAGATCATCACTAGGGCACAAGCCATATATGTATGAATGAATGAATGTCTCAATGGTCTTAGGAGGTTGGTAGAGAATCATTAAATGCTTCAGCAGCTCTCATCTTCCTTAAATACTACCAACGGTCCAATTAACATCATTGAAGCAGTGAGGACATCAGGGGCAGTGCAACTAAGGGGAAAGGAGAATGCTTTGTATCACCAACGTTCTCGTATTATAACCTTTTACTGTATATGTTACTTCAACTAAATTATCGGAACCAAGTAATGATAGTTAACTTATTCAGTTTGTCTTAGATTGAATTTTTTTTTTCAACTTTATCCATATTGATAGAGATTTTCAAGGAGATAGAAAAATATAGAAGGTCACATTAAAGCATTAATTATAGGGATAAAATTGATAAATAAGTATTAATTATTTTTTAAATGACTTATATCGTGAATGGATGGGAGTTGTGTTTTGAAAACATAACTTGTGGCTTTTAGATTTGACCTATTTTTTGTAATCAGTAACCTTGGTATCAATTCAAGATGATTATTAAAATAAAAATTATAAAAGTTAAATAAATCACCTTTGGCCAAGAAAAAAATAAATAGATCACCTAAACTTTATCTGAGAGTCAAAAGATGAGCGACACGCTATTTATAGAATGGCAGTATTACAGGCCTCATCATGAGTAGGACACAAGCTGCTCTACATGTCTTTTTTTAACAGGTTAAGGTATAATTTTACTTCATAAGTTACTACTTATGAGCGGTGGGTATCTAGAAGTTTTCTGTTTTGAAGGAGCAATTTTATCCTGAAAATAATCAAGACGTAACAATTTTACCCCTTTATCATTAAAAATATTAATGATAACTGCCAATGTTTTAACGGTTAGAGTGAATTACTTCTTTAAAAACTTTTGGATACTAGGCGTTCTTGAGTAGTTACTTCTCAAAAAAAGTGTACCTTAACCTTTTTTTATGTATATGTTCTCTCATTGTTCAACCTTTTTGTAACAGAAAAAAAATTTAAATAAGTTGGGTCCCAAAGATTTCACCAGAATTAAAGCATGCATATGGACTCAAAGACGCTTATAAAAATAATTACAAATTGTCCACTAAGAAGATTCCATATCATCAACAACGGGATTTAAACTTATTATCTTATGAGTTATGGACCAAATCCTTACTAATCAACATTTGTATTCAACTTTTATTTTTTGCTCCAATCTCTTCGTTCAACTTGTCTCCAGTCTCCGCATAGTTCAGAATAAAAAAAACTTGTCTCCACATAATCGGTCCATTTTTAGGCCCAAATTTTAATACATGCCAGATTACAGCCCCGTTGTCCAAATGATAGGCCAATAAATAAGGGCCCGAAATCTCCTTCTTTGGGCTTAATTTAAGTGCTCGTTTGGGATAGTTTATTTTTAACTTATAAGTAGTTATAGATCATGACTTACGGTATACGAGGTAAGTATGTAAAAAGAGTTTTATCTCGACTTACGTAATAAGCATTTATTGCTAAAAAATAAGCTATCTCAAACTCCCCCTAAATTGTTCTTAAATTACTGATCTTAATTCTTAGGGCTTGTTTGGTATGAGGGGAAGGGAGGGGAGTGCGCAAAGGAAAAGTTTTTTTGAGTTAAGTTTTCAAAAATGAGGGATGTAAGGTTAAGAGATTTTAATTAATTTTTCTTAATTTTTTATTTTACATCTTCTCTAAATTAAAATTTTGTATCCCCATATCTTCAATTTTCTTAAATCCAACTTATAAAAATATTCTCTTCCCTCCTATTCCCTGATACCAAACACACCCTTTGGAAATAAAACAAGGAACACTAAACTCGCTAGTTTTGTGAATATTACATTCGCATTCCTTTTTGCGTATTGTCACGGCATCTTTGTATTTATTAGTAATTAAAACGATTAATTGATCACTTTTTTTCTCTAAAGAGAAGAAGTCACTCAAAGAAATAGATTGACAAATTATGTGACCCACTTAAAAATAATTCACAATAAACACATTGTCACACAACAAATCCGAAAAGATCTTGTTATGTCATGTGTTGGTAAAATGTCATCACTTATTTACTACCAAAACGAATTTATAACACAAATGTTTATGAATTGAGAAGAGAGTGCCCAACTCACTTCATGGGAGAAAGTAGGTAAACTGAGAATGAGTGAATGACAGTGCATTTCGTGGGAGAATTTTAACAATAATTAAATGGGGTACTTTATTGGTAAAATCATAACTAAACCCAGCCAAAATACAAAAATCTACATTGATATATACATTTTTAACAAATTCTTAATCAGGTCTAAAGTCCAGAGTTCTCAGAAATTTTTTTTTAATATTTTTAGTTCACCAAAATACCCCTTTATAGTTAAAAACCAAAAAGAACACTGAAGGTAAATAAAAATCTCATTTCAGATTTGATTAATATTTTAACTGGATCTAAATTGTGGTAAATTAGAGCGTAACTTAAAAATTTTGTCTCCAAATTAATGGGCCGTGGCAAGAACCCAAAACAATTCCTATGCACTCTCCACTAAGGTAAAAGTAAAACTAAAAGAAGAAAACCTATTGACGATGAAAATTACAAAATCCACCACCGAAGAAACAAATTATCCCTGCAAAGGCGAAATTAATTGAAACATAAATCACCCAACTAGTGTTTCGCTAAAGGCATCGGAAAACATAAATCATAAGCGTTATAAACTAAAGAGGAGGAGTAAAATATTAAGCAACCTACCAGAATTGCGACTGCTCTATCTAAAGTTACTAGGACTATAGTGGAGTATTTAAGAAGTGTACCAGTGTGAAATCTCCGGTGTTTATTTGGAACAACGACTGGAATCTTTAAAAACAGCTTTTCAATTATAATTTACTATATAAAAAATAAATACGAATCAATTGTAATTTATCCCATCCCCTCAAACCAAATACACAAGTAATCAATGGGTGTGTTTATTTTGATGATTGGATAAGTAACTTATTTTTACTTAAACTTATGGAATCTTAAGATTGAAAAAAAGTTAGATTGGGTAAAATGATGAGTGTTTGGATTAGCAATTGGAAAAGTAACTTAAAGTAACTTATGTAAAAGTTAGGATGTTTGGTTTGACTTTTGCATAAGTGACTTTTGTATGAATTAAGAGAAAAAAATTGAAAAAATTATGAAAAATGAAAAAATGAAGGGATAATTGTGAAAAAAGTCATCATTGGCAACTTAATTGTCAATGGGACCTGAGAAGATATCTACACACGGAGGGATTTTTTCACAATTTTCTCAAAAATTAACTTTGAAAATTTGGTAATGGTACAATTTTAATAAAATTATATCAAACTCTAATTTAAATTGGTACACTCCAAAAGTTTTTTCTACTGTGCACCTCAAGCTTAATCTTATAAATTATATCAAACTCTAATTTAAATATTAAATCCTAACTTATATTTCCACATAGCTCAAAATCTAACAAAATAAATAGATTAAAATCTCAATAATACCTCCAATAATCCAAATAAATTATTTAAACTAAATTTAATGGGTAAAAAAACTATATAGAAACTAATTTATAACATGTTTATAAAAAAAATTGATTATAAAATCATAAAAAAACTAAATAATAAATCTAAATTGATTAAAATTAATTATTAATTATTTTCTACATTTCTACAGTCATATATTAACAAAACTCAAAACTTGCTTAAACTCGTATCCCAAGTATTCTCTAATTAGCAGAAGATTACTATCTAAAAAAAGAGAAAATTATTTAAAACATTTTTCATAAAAGAAGTTGTGATTAAAAGTGATTTTGAGTACCTCATTGATTCCCAAAAATATAAAAATACTCTTTTCAATATTATTTTATAGCAATAAACTCCAATAAGCTTCATTTTGAGGCTTATGACTTTTTCCAACTTTTGACTTATTTTACCTTAAATCTCATCGCTGAAACAAAAACCCACTTTTAGCTTTTCTATTGTTTAAACTTGTTTGCGCCACTGTTCAAGTCCGTTTGTATGTTAAAATGCTAAAACCAACACGCTGAATATTGAATATTAAATTAGATAAAGAGAGTTTTTTTAACGGGGTGGGCAAAGGCAACCATCGTTGATAATGAAGCGACTAGCGTGTAACGTCAATTACAATACAAGCTTCATTAATAATTAATAAAAATTATGCTTGACTCATTTTAATAATCTTCTAAGTTGGACACAAGAAGTACTTATATGGTTGGAGATGCTCAGGAACACACACCCTATGGCCTATACCATGTTGACTGCCTCTGACATTTATTTTTCATCCTCGTGTAAAGAATGATGAATTTGTTCAGAGTGTTAAATTACTATACCTGAATGAAGTTCTTTAACTCTTTTCTTGACTCCATTATTGCAGAGATGGAAACAGCAGTACTTTGTGAATGTTGGAACAGATTGTGGGTTAACTATAGCCGGCTTTTACTATGTCTGTTTTTCTTGTAGTGATGGTTCTATCAGTGGGTTCTACTATGACCCCAACAGCAGGTACTTTTCTCTTCTTTCATCCTTTGGTTTAATATTTTTGTCCCCAGTGCTTCAGCTCTGCTTCAGTGTGCTTCTTCCTTATCTTCTTCTTTATATCTAGAAGTGCTGATATAGATTAGTCCCGCTGTAATAGAACCCCAATAGATTCTAACTCAACCCCGTAGGCCTTTTAATCCTTTTCCACAACTAAAACCCCAATAACATTTTACTGTGAACTAACTATAACTATTTTACTATTTCTGTCTGCATAATGCCATGAAATTACAAGCACTCTTTTTTTTTTTCTTGAGTAAATTATACTACGTCTAAACCTAAATACTTCCTCTGGTCTTTAATATAAGATATATGTGGGGAATTGATTTTGTTCCTAAATATAAGTTATAATTTTCATATTTGTCATTGTTTCTTAATTTACCCATATTGTTGCTCCCTCAACAATAATCAAGGAAGAGAGGGAAGGGGAGAATTAAGGAAGATGACTAGGGTGTTTGAGAAAATACATGTCATGTTAACTAATTCAACTAAGTTCCTTAATCTAATCAAATTTAGTAAATATATCTTATATTAAAGACCAGATGGAGTATAAGATTTTGTTTGTAGTATAATTTACACTACGAATAAGATCTTATATTAAGGATTGGAGGTAGTATTAACTTCCTTGGGGTTTGCCTAAAATACACTTAATGCCTCCCTTACATAAAAAATTATTACTTTATGTTAGGAGTATTATGGTCTTTTACCCACTGCTTCCCACTTAACCCAATTCTTTTCTTGCAACCAAACACTTTATTTTCTCTAAACCTATATTCCGTTCTCATATTTATCAAATAGCTTGCTTTTTTAAATTTCCTCTCAATCTTCCTTTAATTTCTATTCACTTTCCTTCCTTTCCATTCCCTCCCAAAATATTTTTTGTACCAAAGAGATTTTTATTTGATTTGTTAGAGGGGAGGGGAGGGGACAACGAATTGACCATTTTATCTTTACATATTACTTTATGCTTTTATAATCATAGATTGTTTAAATTAATTTATACTTGGATTTAAATTAAATTATTATATTAATATTGTAATATATGTATAAAATTGATATTTTTATTAATAGCTAATACAATAAATATTTTAAAAATACTAAATTAACAAATTTTTTCTTTTATAATTTTAACAAGGGTATTATTGGAATTTCAAAATATTCATTAAGGTAAAATTATAAACAAATTTAACTTCCCTCCAAAAACCTCCCAATGTGAGGCACTCCAAAATAAAGAGATGGAGGGAGTTAGAGCCAAAATTTTGTTTTTTCTTTTATCTGAAAATTTAAATCAAATGAAGGAAAGAGCCCCCCTCAAACCAAACACATGGAAGTGAGAGGCCTCCTCTAATTAAAAAAAAGAAAACTAAAAAACTCGTGGGTAGGAAGTAGGTACGAAGTAGAAGCTTCCCTATTTTTTCGATTTGCACCAAATTTTTTTTTTTTTTTTTTTTTTTATCGCAAACCAAACTTCCACATCGTCTATAAGAATCAAAATAAGATCTGGAGCTCAATCACAAATCCTTAAATTATACGAGCCAGAAACAAATCTCAGTTAATAGACAAAAGAAAGCAGAGTATAATTCCAACTGACAACATTACACACTCGATTTTGATTTGTGAGAAATTCGAAAATTAGTTTATTGAGAACAAAAATGAATGGTTTCTCAGAGAGGAAGATCTAGTCCTTTTCCAACATCAACTCCGAGGACCTGAAGTATTCCTTTGTTGAGGATCTGACACAATCACACAATAACCAAACTCAGAAAACTTTCCTAAATATTTGCAGTATCTGCAAAAGATTCCTAATACTCACCAATTCTACAATGAAAACACCAATTATTCCAATCATGCAAGCTCTAGAGTTCCATATTTCTGCCGTCTTCGTGAACCCTAGGAATGGAGCTTTAAACTGTGACTGTACTTTGGGGAATTCTACCTGAAAAGACCCCCAAGTTCTGTGTTATTCAACAGAGTTTCATTTGAAACACAGAGATATTGCTAATCTCCACCATGTTAAGCAAGCAAATCTAATGTAGCTCAGTTATTATGAATAACCTAATTGGGAATTGGGGGAAGCATTATTCTCGAAATAATAACACAGAAACGGAAAAAATGGCAGCAAGAATGAGAGAGATGAAGAGCATACACCGGACGGGGGATTCACTGCTTGGACTCTGAAGGAACTTCGAGGTTTCTTGATGTGGAAATTCCGATTATGATGCCAATTTGAGAGGAACGAGAGCTTCTGGTGAAGACAAGTATTAGTAAGAGGTTGAATTGTTGATGGCAGAAGAGAAGACGATACAGTTGTTGATGAAGCAGCCATGGCCCTTTCTTTTTCTTTTTCTTCTGCTTCTGCTTCTCTTCACTCTGCAAATTAGATGCACACATTTTTCCTTTTTAATTTCTTTTTATATTTTGTGTGGTGGAGATTCGAGATTGAAGTGGAGTCTAGATATGCTTTTTCTTCTTTTTTTTAATTGGTACATGTCTAGATATCAAGCTTCTGATCTTGATTCTTGAACCAGATTATGGGCCGGTAATCCGTACTGACGGCCCATCAAAGGAACATGAAAGGGAGAATTACATTCAAGTCCCAAGTAAGAGGAGAAATGAAGAAATGGTCCCTATAAATTATAAAATGAAAAAATGGTCCCATGAAGTTGTCAATACAGGTTCCTGGAGTTGTTAATGAGTTGTCAATATAGGCTCATGGAGTTGTTAATGGGACCATTTTTTCATTTTGCAATCTACAGGGACCATTTCTTCATTTTTCCTCTTCCATGGGATTTAAATGTAATTCTCCCAACATGAAATGGCTTTTTTTTTTTTTTATGGTTTTTTTTTATTGGTCTTCATGGATGATTTCATTCCAAATTTTTAACGGAAGAAACTCGAGAAATTTGTCGGAGAAAGAATATCAAAGACAGAAATTTATACAATATAAATTTACATAAAAAATTTGGATTTCAGAAAAAAATAAATACTGCACAGAGAAATTATGTTGGTAATTTTCTAGAAAGATTAAAATTTAAAAATAATTTTGGGATAATTAATCTGCAGGTCCTTATAGTTTCAATCAATTTTTAATTAGGTCCCTATAGTTTTTTTAAAGGTATTAAAACTCGGACCGGGCATTGAACCGGTCGGGGTACAGGGTTAAGGGTCAGTGGGTCAAACCGGAGCTAAACCGGGACAAAACCGGTGAGAAATTGAAAATTTTAGACTTATAGTATAAAATTCTAAAGGAAAAATTAAATTTTTTTTTTTTTTTACAAGTGAACCCGGACCGGACCGGTTTCTCGGCCAGTTCCCGGGCTAGACCGGCCGGTCCGGTCCGGGTTCAGTAACATTTTTCTTTTTCTTTTTATCAATTTCTTATATTTTCACCTGTTTTTAATCAGATTCTTATAGTTATTTTGTTTTTTTATCAGGCCCTTATTATTTCACCAGATTTTTAATTGGGTCCTTGAAGATTTTTTAAAGTTTTAATTTATTTGTTTAATTGAAATTTAAATAAATGAATAATATTAAAATATAATTTATATACAATAAATTCAAATTAATAATTATATAATTCAAAAAATAATTAATAGAGTTAATTAATAATTATTAATTAATTAATTATATTTCTATTTTATTTTTAGAGAAATTTATTATTATAATTCAAATTTTATTATTCCTCATAATTTTTTAATTAAACATATATTTATATTATTTATTTTAATTTTTATTTATTTTTAAAATTATCTGAATTATAATAATAACAATTTTTTCTAAAAAATGAATTGAATTATAATTAGTTAATTAAGAATTAATAATTAATTATATTAATTATTTTTTAAATTATGTAATTATTAATTTAGATTTATTATTCTTAAATTATATTTTAATATTATTCATTGATTTAACTTGTAATTAAATTAGTAAATTAGAATATAAAAAAAACTGCAAGGACCCAATTAAAAATCAGTGAAACAATAAGGACCTGATAAAAAGGAAAAAAAATACAAAGATATGATTAAAAACATATGAAAGTATAAGGACCTGATACAAAGAAAAAAAACTATAGGGACCTAATTAAAAATTGGTTAAAACTATAAGGACTTGCACATTAATTATCCCAATAATTTTTAATGACATATCTAATTCTGATTTGGTAATTTCTTGTCAAGTATCAATATCATCTATATATTCAATATATTATATAAAATTTATATAAAGGGGTACTATCCATAACTTAATATTAAACAGTATGGTTCTTTTCAAACTTTTTCTATAATTTATTTCAAATTTGTCTATTTTTATTATACAAGGAATACCAAATGAGACCAGTTTTAATTTTCAAGGTTAAACTAAACTGTAATGAAGACTATTATTATTATTTATTTTCATATATTCTCCATTCTCAAGACACTTTATGTTTTAGTGTTTGTCAATTGAAACAAAACATAGGTTTTGGGAAAATCTATTTTTTTCTATTTTTTCTCTTGTGTGGGCCCCATCTTCTCTCTCTCATTGGTCCTTTTTTCTTATGTGGGCCCTATCCTTTCTCTCTCATTGGTCCTTTCGCATTATGTGGGCCCCACGCCATGAAAAGGGTTATTCTAACCACAATACTTAAACACTCTCATTTTATCAAAATCATTTTTTTTCTATAATTTATTCTCCATAAGCTATTCTTCAAAAGCTAATCCAAACACACCTAAGGGATTTAATAACAGAACTTGAATTGCCTTTCTGCATAGGTAATATCCTTCCAATTAATGATTACTAGAAACCAGTTTTAATATGGTTCATTTCTTATACTTTTGGCATAGATAAAAATTAGATTTATCTCCATGACTAAAAATACATTTAATTTATGATATTTGAAGGGTCAGGATGACATTATGTGTCATACAACAATCTTATCTTAAAATTTCCAACAATGTAACATACACTTCACAATCTTGATCAATCTCCATATGGTCAGATAGTTAGAGCTGTTTAGCTCAACTGATATATATATATATATATATATATATATATATATATATATATATATATATATATATATATATATATATATATATCAAGCACCTCCTTTAAGTCTTTGGGCTCACTATGTTGCGAGGTCAACTCTTTGTGAATACAATGAGTACATGAGTTCCTTCTGCTGGGTGAATGATGGCAAAACAAAAATCTCTAAGGTCAAAGAGGAGGAGTCTTAAATGATATTTCAATATCTGAATCCAACAACAGTACAGTGGTAGGACTTTTAGGAAGGCTGCAATAGTGATGGCCACATCCCTCTAAACTTGTTGGGATCTCCATTATCTTATGACAATTAATGAGATCATCCTGTCACCCAAAAAAAAAACCGAATAAATACCATATATATATATATATATATATATATATATGTATTAAGTTTAAATTTTACATTTAACTAGATAAATAGAGTACATTAATTCCTTCAATTACCTTCTGACTTTGATTGAATAATTTCGATATGTAAGCAATGAAAGCATGAGAAACCGATGGATATAACTGGTCTATACTGCTCCATAGTGCAGATATTCCAACAACACTTTGCCTAAAGTTCAACATTTTCAGATCTGTCACATCCAATATTATATTCAACATTAGCAACTAATTAAGCAAAATACCCCCTTTCTCTACCTTCATATACATAGGACAAGAAACATCATGATATAAACATTTATAACATAAATCAGAATACACACAGTAGTAGTGCTCATTGCATTTAATAAGTACATGTACAATATCAATGATCTCATGATGAACTCGGTAAGATTTTAATTTTCAAACTTGGTAGCTCCAACAATAGCACTCCTTACTAATTAAGAAC
The DNA here is from genome assembly GCA_963855925.1 of Inga laurina. Classification (NCBI taxonomy): domain Eukaryota; kingdom Viridiplantae; phylum Streptophyta; class Magnoliopsida; order Fabales; family Fabaceae; genus Inga; species Inga laurina. Next base: position 5,924,172 of record OY979705.1, read on the forward strand.
TTCTCTTCTTTCTCAAGTTCTTCTTTTCTTTTTATAGGACTTTAGGTGCTACCACTCTGGTCTCATTTATAAGTCATTTTTAACCAAAAATTTTGGTCCTATTTATAAATCCATTTTAAGGGTAGTAAATGTATTTTATACTTTTTTTTACCCCTATTAATTGCAATAAACAAAAGAAATTTATTCATGTTGACTTTTGGAACCGATTATAAATAAGAGCGAAATTGGAAATTTAGTTCATAATTAATGAGTTAACTAACTGTTCTTGGTCTCTAAGAATTAGTTAAAAGGGATTTATAAATAGGACCAAAGTGATATTTGTTTATCCCTTTTAAGTCCTATTTGTACAGTGAGTATTCCATGTATGACTTTTAGTATGGAAAACAAATAAGATCGTTTGGGTCACATGCCAATCGAGCAACAAAGCATATAGCGATAATTTTATACACAATTTCAGGCGTGTATATATATATATATATATACCTAACGTAGCTTGAAGAAGAAGTTCAGTGACTCGTGACATAATCTGCTCATGAAGATAAGGTCTCACTGACGACTGAACATACGAGACTACGGTTTCGACGATAGAATAAGCTGTCACAGAGTTAAGGCGCCAGCCTAGTGCTTTTAACAGTATCAGCTCCACTCTCAGGATTGTGTTTGATTCATACGAATGGTCCAAACCCTCCATCTTCAATATTTTCAAGTCAAGCCACACAAAGTAACTTGAGAGTTAGTTAACACTCTTCATGATATGAATATCTGAATAGGCAAAGTTGTAGAAAAAAATGATTCGTCTTTGAAAACTCCAGTGTAAAATTTTAAAGAAAAGAGAATTAATAATGGAATCTAACAAAATGGTAAGAAGTAATGGCAGTTTCGACAGTTACCTGAATTTCATGAAAAGTAAATGCAGATATCTCATTGAACTTTATGGCAGTCGATAAACACGTAATAGACAGCAATTCTATCATCCAATATCTCCAATTCTGGCATAAACAACAATGTTTAATCTTATCAATCATCTTCTGTTTGCCTAAGGTAACTAACAATTTAGCCACCAAAATTAATGTTACTCTCAGTATTAGCTTTAATCTTCAAAACTGAGTTATTGGTGAATGAGTTAACATATTTACAAACAAACAAAATTCAGCAGATAAGGAATCCTTACATCACATTGGCAAATAGATATAAATCGATCTAGGTAGTTGACAGCATAGAAGACTGTTCCAAAAGAAAGATTAAGGCGGCTTCTACACTGCAAAAGTAGTAACATTAAAGTTAAAAAATTATATCGAGAAATTTAAGGATGTCAAAGTACGTGTATACATGTACTGTGGTCCTCCTAGTACACATAACAATGAAAAAGATGAGCATATATATATATATATATATATATATATATATATATATATATATATATATATATATATATATATATATATATATATATATATATATATATATTTACTGCGATATGAATTAGAAACTAACCCTGAAAGTAGATATACTGACCTTGAGAAACCATTGAATAACTCTAACCCTAGAAGGAACCAAATTGTTGGAATAGAGGTAGTTGACATAATTAGGGCCAGGCATGAAAACAATCTCCTTCTCAATGCAAACAGAAAACGCCAACTTAAGCTCCTCATTCTCATACTCACCATCACAACCATTACTACATCTGAACAAGGGTTCAACATCATCATCAGATAAAGAATCGTCAAGGAAGTCATGATGAGAGTTCACAGGAGGCCTCGAAAGCCACGTCTCATGACACAGTAAATCGTCCATGATATAAGGTATGAAAATGAAACCAGTGGGGAATTTTATCGAACACTTGGAGGACAGGTAAAGGGCGAGACTTTATAAAACCCAAAAATGATTCATTACAGTAAGACGTGAAAACGAAAGTGTTGTCCTGTGTGTAAATATATATACACTGTAGGGAGAGAGAGAGAGAGAGAGAAGAGGATGATGGTGAACGTGGGGGGTAAAATAAAAAGAGGGACACGTCTCTCATGAAATGGCGTAAATGGGGGATTAGGAGGGAGAGGGTTGACCACTTGACCGCCGTAACGAAGTGCGTGAGCGCACGAGGACGATGGTGGCTCTGTCAATCTGCTTTCTTAATGTCGTCTCCCCTTGCCAACTCATATTTTCAAACTGTCCCTCATCTCTCATTAATTTGGTCCCAAGATACTTTGTCCGGCAACACATGACTCCTCTGTTCCTAGGGCAGAAGAAAGAAGCTTTTTTTTTTTTTTTAATTATTTACAAAACACCTAGTTAAAGTTTTGTTTTTAGGTGAATATACAATTTAATCATTTATTTATTATTGTGTTAATTTTATTTTTATTTAGTATTATATATATTAAGTAGAGCTAGAACTGGAAAGTTATTGAACTTTAAAGCAGAATTAATGAGGTTTAATGTTTTATATGGTCTGTGTGGAAAATGTTAGAAATGACTCATAAAAAGGTCTTTTTTGTGTTGGAATTAAATAGAAAACAAAAAAATCTAAATTTTTCCCTGCCAAAATATATACCATTAACATTGAAATAAAATTTTGCTTTAGTTTCATAGATAAAATATATTTAATATTATCCTTTAATTTCTTGTGAAATGTTTCTATTTTATCTAAAACATGTAACAACTGATAACAATACTTTTTAGGGTACAGGTGCATCGAACACCCCAAACTAATTTTAGTGGTACAATTAACACCCTAAAGTATTTAAGGGTGCAATTATACCCCTAATGTATTAAAATGGGATCAATTTTACCCCTCCAGGATGAAACGTTCATTTCCTCTTGTCTCCCTCTAGCCTATTGTTCTTCCGAAATAGGCGTCCAACGAGAGCTTAGCCGATGACCCCATCGACTTCTACTCCATCATCCTCGCCATTACCATCCCTCTACTGTGAGCCATCGATTCCGAAAATGAACAAGATGACCTCAGTGGTTGCATCAGTGGAGGGGGCGCCAGCAGCGGCATGGCATCAATGCTTAGCTTCTTCTTTGGCTCATCTCCATCGTCCTTTCTCCTCATCGGCCTTTTCAGTAGCTACTAGAAGAAATTTGTACAGCATACCCACATCTCCTTCGATACCTCCATAGAAAGCTTCAGCTCACACATCATCATCAGCAAGCAATTAGGTGCTTTTGTTCATTGGGTCTCGGGTCTTCTTGGTTAGATCCATCTTGGGTTGTTGTCAAGTCGTCTTCCATAGGTCTTTCTTTGGTCTCTTTCTCTTCTTTCCCTTCTTCTTCCCGTTCCGTTGACTCCATAGCTGCTTCTCATGCTTATGTTTCAAGCGTCACATAAATTTTTGCCTTTTCTTCTTTGTTGCTTTCTAATTTTGATGCTACAGAATTTACAGGTTATAGGGAAGCAAGTTCTGGGATTTTAGTTCGTTGCTGCAAAAATCTGTTCTACTCCTTTGCAGTTTCTCTTCATTAACCTCTTCAAGTTCTGGTTTTTCAAGATGTGCTAGAATTTCAGATGAATTATCACACAATTTTCATCTTTCACATTGCCATTACCTTCTTCAACTTCGACTACAACTTTTTTCTTTTCTTCCTCTTTTTCGACTTCTTGCTTTTCTTCACTTGCTTTGGCAACTTCACAAATTCTTGGGTTTGTTTCGACTTCAGATTCACAAGCTTCCATTACTATTCCGCTTCGATTTTCACTTCTCCTATGATTCTTCAATCAAGGGGAAAAGGACGTTTTCTATTTAGTTAGTTTAGATTGAAATTGCACCCATTTTAATATATTAGGGGCAAAATTACACCCTAAAATACTTTAGGATGCTAACTGCACCTCCAAAAATATTTCAAGGTGTTGGTTGCACCTAATAATTAGGTAAAGGATCAAAAGTAACTATAAACTCTTCTCTAAAGTGTGTCTAGCACTATATGCTTTTCATAGGTGCAAAAGTAACCATGAAATTTTCTTAATCTCTCCAAAAAAAAATCAATTGGGTCTTATATTTAGAATTAGAGATAATATATTATTAATGCAATTTTTAATTTTTAATTGTAATAATAATTGTGGTGCCGCAATTCTTTCGATGGTACCAACATTTTAAAGGAAAAAATCTGCCCAATTAAAAAAAATAAAAAATTGCCAAACAGGCTCATATATATTCCACTTAATAGGAGGCAAACCTTTTTTATTTTAAAAAAGAATTGTCATCAAGTCCTTTCATGTAATATCCCAATTTTTTATTAAGGGCAAATCATGATTATTGTGGATAATTATGAATTTAAATTGAATTATTATGTGTTTTATGGCAATATTAATTAATATGTCATAATTATTGAAAAATTGGAAAAATGGAATTATTGGCCATGAGTTGGTAATTAATGAAGAAATTAATTACTAACTATGAGAGAAATGAGAAATGTAATTAGAATGGCTAATGGAGGGATTAAGGTGATTAATTGGTTGATTTCCTTATGGGAACCAATGAAATTCTGACACATGGCAAATTGGTTGGGTGAGAGAGGAGGTAAGAAAAGTCAAATAGGGCATTATTAAATCATTTCTTCTCTCTCCTTCCCTCTCATTTTCGCTGACATAGAAGGCATGGGGATGAGGAGTGATCATTTCATCTTCAACCTTCCCCCCTCTCTCATTTTCCTCTCTCATGCGTCCTCCATTTCTGCAGAAGAAGAAGAAGAAGCTTGGTAAAAGGTAAGCCATTTGCTCCTCTTAATGGCCTCTAATGGAAAAATGCTCTTCTACAAACTTGTTCCTTGTCATGAGAGCTTCATTTTCATGGTTTTAGTTTGTCCATTTGATGGTGTTTGAGCTCTCACGAAATTCTTGACTTGGGTGAATCAAGAACTCTCTTTGAGAAAGTTGATAAGGTGAGTGAGACCTATCTATCTATCTATGATTTATGCCAAATGGATTAACTTGGAATTTCTGGAATTTTGGGCCATTTTTTGAAAATGAGGGCCATTGGGAGTTTGGTATGGAATTGGTATGTTTGGAATGCATTTTGGATAGATAGAATTGATTGGGTTTGAAATTGTTAAGTTTGGAGATTTTGAGAGTTTAGTGTTTAATGTTACCCAAAACCAAAGCATGATAATGGAATAGGATTTTGGTGATTTTGACATTCCCACTGGATTCCTTGAGTGATTTTGTATGGGAATGAGCTTGGTTATTAATTTTGGATTCATTTGGATCACTTGGGAAAAGTTAGAAATCTGTCTTGTTTGAGTTCTGTTTTACACAGTCCGTTTGTACGAGCGTTTTGAATGACCAAATGGTATTAGAAAATTCTGAAACTTTCCAGTCTTAAATTTCACATCCCTAGCTTCAAAATGGACATATATTTTGTGTCATTTCGTTTAGTATTCTGTGAGATATGGTTGTCCAAATTTTGGGATTGAAACAGAACTCTGTTTTGGAGTAGTGTTTAGTTTTTGGTGATTCTGTATTTGTGTAGTAATTTCCAGTGATGGGACATATTTTTCCTTGAAATAGGACTTATATACCTTTTATTTGGCTTTAGAATCACCTCGTTTCAATTTTTCTAGGATTAGTTATGCATTTTGGAAGTTCATCCAAGAATCAGGGGATTTCTTGGCCGCGGCTCAAGGTGGGTGGCCACGGCCCAAACCTTTCTGGCCTGATTCTGGCTGCGGCCCATGAGTGGCTGGCCGCGACCAGTGGCCTTCTGACCATATTTTGGCCGCGGCCTAAGGAAGGGCTGGCCGCGGCCAACCCCTGTGTTCCAGCACTTTGAGTTTTAGAAAGGAGATCTCTAACCTATTGTTTCCCAACCTTTTAGGACTTTTATTAGAGGCATTTGTGGCATCTTAAGGGTCAATTATGATAACCAAAATTAAGTGTTTCAAGTTAATTAAGTCTTGGAATATAATATAACTCTTCGTCCCTAATCATGATTCTAGGATACGATATTTGCCCTAGGCGGGAGAGACCGGTGCCGGAGTACACCCAGAAGGATCAAGGTAGTGACTCTTCTCTCATATTATGTATGATGTTTTGGCATGTATAACTTATCGTTGAATTTGTAAAATGTGTGACATGGTCCATTAAGGCGTGAGCAGGTCAGCGTGAGCCGTGTAGGGATTGACGGTGGTCATCTCTAAGTCGGCTGTTGAACTACCGTCGTAATCGACATGGATATTGTGAATCCGACCCGTGGGGCGGCGTTTGTGAATTCAGTCGTGGGCTGTGTGTATCTTGCCTGTATGGCTTGCGTATGAAATGCATTATATGAATCCCAGCTGTGGTGAAATGTATTGTGTGGATTGCTGTGATGCAATGCAACGTGAGCAATCGTAAGGGATGATATGTGTCATACTAACCATTGCCGTTGTAACTGCCATTGTAGTTGCTTGTTATGGTTAATGATTTGCTTACATGCATTATTATTGTACATTATATGATTGATTTGTTATTACGGGGATTCCTTAGAATCTCACTCTCCCAAAAACCATGTTTTAGACAGGGCAGAAGGATCAAAGGGAAAGCGGGCGACGAAGAGCGGATAAAGCTCTGATTTAGATGTATATTTTGGGTTATTGGTTATCATGTATATCTTTTGGATATTTTTGGGAAACAATTGTGTATATTGGGATTCGTAGTATAGTTTTGTGTAATCCCCAAGTTAAGGGTAATGAATTGTGGGCTTTGTGCCTTTGTAAATCCCTTATTTAATGAATGGAACCCGAGTGTGTCGGGAATTTACTCTATACTCTGATATTTGTGAATGAAATTAACTTGTACATGCCATTTAGTATTGAAATGTGAATATGAGACCGTCATGAACAAATTTTGTAAAAGTTTTTGTAAGCCATGATTTTGGGAAGTTTGATTTTGTTTAAGTCCTAAAATTATCTAAGGTCTCTAATTCTACATCAATTACGTGTTTATGAACTAAATCTCGGCCTTAAGCGTGAAGGGGGTTACATTTCACATTCCATCCATCAATTAGGAGAATAATATTTGGGGAAATGATTAGAGCTGAGGATTGGGTATAAAAAATAGTGAAGAAAAAATTTGCCCAATTAAAAAATTGTCAAGCCTCTCGCATCTCAATTATTAGGAGGCACACCCTTTTTATTAAAAAAAGAGAGAGAGACATGTTAGCAAGCCCTTTCACATTCCATCAATGAGGAGAATAACATTTGGGAAAATGATTAAAGTTAAGGATTGAATTTAAAATAATGACTTGCCTCACATGACTTCCCACATTTTGAAGCCAAGCTAAACAACTATTCTATTATTCAAATATAACAAGCATTCAGTTAGACCTTATCTGCCAAATTGATTATAGCAAGGATATTTGGGTTATTGTTGCACGTGTTCTTAGGTCCATTGTTTTAAAAACAATTGTAACATATCAAAACATAATTATATATTTAAAGATTTGATAAGATTTTAAGAAATCCATTTCAAGGCACATGCTCCTTTTGAATGGTAAAAAGGCAAGCTTATGAATGAATAGTAAAAAGAGGCAACTAACACGAAGCCCAAGAAACGGTTGTGGTCACATCTGCAAATGAGACCATTTATAAGGAATTACATTGAGTATAATAATAACAAAATTAAATTATGAAAATAGATAAAAAAGGGGGTTTCATTACCATTAAATGGGTTCAGAGGTAGGGGTTAGGAATTTGAAGTGGAGAGGTTATGAGGGTGAAAGTAATTAGGGGGTTACATATTACTCCTCTGCTTCTTAATAAAAAACATATTTTGGGAATTAATCTTAGTTCTAAATATAAGATAAAGTTTTCATATTTGTCAATCTTTTCCTAATTTACCCCAATTGATGCTCCCTCAAAAATATTCAAGGAGGACAGGGAAGAAAAGAATTAAGGAAGATGACTATGGTGTTTTAGAAAATACATATCATATTAACTAATTTAACTAAAATGTAATCAAATTAGGTAAATATGTCTTATATGAAGGATAGGAGGGAGTATTTTAATTACATCCACAAGCAATTAGGGGGTTTTAATGGTGGCGGCTGCGGCGGCTGGCGACCAGCAAGGTGGGGGGTTAATGTTTATTTAAAATAAAGTGTGAGGTTATTTTTGTCATTTGTTTTTAATTTAAAAAAAAACATAGCATCTCATTGGGATTATTGAAATTGGAAACACCTCTCTATCCTTTACCATTTTAAATGGTGTTTATATGTCTTTTTCCCTAAGAACAATGAGAATGTATGTGCTAAAGGGGTTGAGAAATTTAGTAAGACATACTAAAATTAATATGTGCATTAATTATGAAAGCAATATAAGCCATTAAAAATAAGTTACAAAAAAATCAGTTGAAGTAAAACACCCCTAAAGACCCTATGTTCATGATGCATTGTTTAGGCTACTAATAATTACTCTAGCTTTATTTAATGGTTACAAATTGGGAATGCAAAGAGATTATTTGGTGCTCTAAATTCCTTCGTGTATCATCATCATCAGCAACACAAGGATGCCTATATGACATCCCCAAGTGACCAGATCACCATAGGCCATGCTTCATCAAAACGTGAGTTAGTTAAAGAAGTAGCACAGTGCTCACAAATCTCACTTCTGAAAAAGACTCGCCAACAATGGCAAACCGAGATGGCATCAAGATTTGACACAAAGCCACTACAAGTTGCTTACGAATCCAATTTATATTCCCCCTAAAAGTTTTGATTGTTGCATGACATAATATGCTGGCACATGAGAGGAGGACTCTTGTGGCAAAGCTGCAACAATGCAGGACAATCTCGTGGCTCACTCAAGACAAAGAAGATGAGTTTGCTATCCTTTGTTGTTTTAAACTTTAATTATGTTAATTTATGAGGGGGAAGCTCAAAGACTTTATAATAATTTTATAAAATATTAATTCATATTTTTAAAACACATATATCATCTATGTGCTATATTTCTATGTTGCATTTTTAAGTTAGACATATATCATATCTTATATGTGTTGTCATAAATGTCTAATCCTAAACAAAACAATCCATATACTTTGTTTACAACAAAAACCAAATTACTCGGTATTCCTATCCTCTATATAGGATCATTTAGTGCACATAAACCCGTGCAACGCACGGGAAAAGGCCCCTATTCTATCTAAATATCGGAAATAACCCTTCAATCATTATCAATTTCTTATTCTTTCTACCGTAAGAGTCATAAATTCTCTTTCTCTATTTTTTTATTTTAGGCAATTTAAATACACAAAAATATGTCAATGTCAGATTTAAGCATGATCTCATCCAAACGTTGCCTATAGGACTGTCATTGTGTTAGCAACTTGTAATTCACCTCTTTTTCTGTTCATTCATCTTCTTCTTGTTTTTTTTTTTTTTTAATTTGGCAAAACCATTTTTGAGGTACATATAATTTCATTCTATTTTTAATTTGATACTTATGTATTTTGCTCTCATTATTTTTTTTTTTTGCCAGACTCTCATCATTAAATCATATAACTTTATTCTATTAGTATTATTAGCTTCTGTATCGGACCAATAATGCTAATGGACCAAAGCTAGAATAATAAGGAAACCAATGCTAATAGTAATAAAAAAGTAAAATTATAAGATTTAACAAAGAGAAAAAACACATAAATACTAAATTAAAAATTGATAAAAAATATAGGTACCTTAAGAATAGTTTTCCCTTTTATTTTTATATACCAAATAAAGTATTGCTTATTAAAATATTTTATTTTTCCACATGCACGCCTAATATCATTTTTCCACAATTATTTACAATTCATCCCCATCTCTATTCCGCAACCCAAGGAAATATGTTTCAAATCAAGTGTATCAAATTGTATACAAAATCGTCCTTCTGAATTTTCGTTCAGTTAAAAGCTTTTGGATTGTAAACCAAAAGTGGGAAAAGAGAAAAGTAAATAAAACAACAAAGGAATAAAGAATTCATGTTTCATATTTTCAGATGTTTGATTCTTCTTTCTTTCTTTTAAAAGAATTTTTTGTACAAATTTAGTGCTTTATGCTGAGCCATATAAAGCTGCTGTGAGTAAAGGAGATCCGTTTCTTGCTTATTCCTCACTTAGAAATTTTGTTTCAAAATTTTAATTTAAAAAAAATACAAATTTTGACCCAAAAAAATTATTAATTTATTCACTAATTATTATTCATTTGGCACTGCTAGCTCACATTTACACCTACCTTCACAATCAATATATTTTTAACCAAACAACTTATATCGTTATGCTACTACCTAGCATAAATTAGCAACATGCCACAATTATAGAATGTGTTTGGAGGCATGTTTCAGCAGCTCAATCGCTCGACCCAGCAGTCCAATCGCGCGTCCAACACTTTTGGCAAAATTTAAATGTTTGGATGGACGATTACCTTTAAGTCAAACTAAGGTTATTTGCATGATTGCGATAAGCTACAAATTGGAGCTTATAGCTTCTCTCTCTCTTCTTGTGATTACTCCCTTCCGTTCTCGGCCAAGAACACAGCTCTTCCATAGTCTCTGACCGTTTGCATGCATTTGACATTCTGCATGCTCGCCGGAAATGACGATCAAGGGCAAGGAAGTCACTGGAACTGAAACTCACACTACTACAAAAAAACAAAGATATGACGCTTAGTAAGTGCCACATATAAAGACGTCACTAAAAGCACCATAGCATAATATTTTTTTTTTTTTTAAAAAGGCCCCTCTTGTGGCACTTTTTGGAGGAAGGGCCACAGGAGGGAAACGCCACAGGAAGTGGTATTTTTTTTTTAAAAAAATTGCAAATGTAAATTTCACGCTAAATCAAGTTATTAGGGAAATATAATGGACTAATTTCTAATATGTTTTGTCTAAAGCTGAAACCTTTAGACACATTTGAAATAAGATATTCATGTTTTGAACGAGTGAAACAAAACCACTTTTCAATAATTTCTTTGTTAAATTAAAAAAAAAATGATAGAGTACCCTTGTTCATGGTTCAGACCAAGGTATTAAAACTCGGACCGGTCATTGAACCGGTCGGGGTACTGGGTTAAGGGTCAGTGGGTCAAACCGGGACCAAACCGGTGAGAAATTGAAAATTTTAGACTTATAGTATGAAATTCTAAAGGAAAAATTTAAAAAAAAAAAATTTAAAAAAAACCCAACCCGGACCAGACCGGGAACCGGACCGGTTCACCTGCCGGTTCGCCGGTTCCCGGGCCGGACCGGCCGGTCCGGTCTGGGTTTTAAAACCCTGGTTCAGACACAAGCACATGAAAATGAACAGAGATAGAAAAAGAAAAGCAAATAGCAAAGAAAGGGGGGAGATCAATTGAAGTCTTGAACAAAACAAAAACCAGAGAGAACCAAAATTATAAATAGTAAACATATCTAAATAGAAAGAACAAACCAGCTTGCCTTGCAGATTCAAAGTACTGTGTGAATTGAAGACTTTCATCCCAATCTCAGCTTCCAAATGTAGGAACTTGAGTCCTCTTGTAGAAATAATTCTCCTAACCAAAAAAACAAACAAACAAACCCATTAATCAAAAACTTTAAAGTTCACAAGAAAAATGAAAACTTTTTAAAAGAGAGATAATGCAAAAAGAAACCAGAGTGACAGAGAGAGAGACTTACTTCTATAGTAGCTAGAGAGACAAACAAACCCATGTTATTTTCCTTTTGGTGTGTGAGCGTGTGAGCTAACGTGGGGAGGGTATGTAAAAGGAGGAGGAGAGAGAGGGAGTATATAAAAGGAGGAGGAGAGAGAGGGAGTATATAAAAGGAGAAGGAGAGAGAGAGAGAGAGAGAGAGAGAGTTGGAGAACAAACCCATGTTATTTTCCTTTTGGTGTGTGAGCACGTGAACTAATATAAAAGTAGAAGGGGGGGGGGGGGGAGAGAGAGATGGAGAAAGTCAAAATTAATGGGGATAGCTTGTGCAGCGCTTGGTTGAACAAATGTCACACAAGCTCCATAAGCAGTTATAGCACTTATTAAAAGAAGCGTCACAGTTGCTCTAATATATCTTATGTGGCGTTTTGTTGAACAAGTGCCACATAATGCACTATAAGTTGTGGCACTTACTTAAATAAGCGCCACAACATCTTTATATTTAAAAAAAAAGTTGTGGCATTTTTTTAAAGAAGTGCCACAAAATGTATGCCACTATTTTCCTTTTTTGTTGTAGTATCGCTAGAAGTTGGAGTTGTCGTCGGTGGTGGTATCTCTTCTCTCTTCAGCTTTGTTTTCTGTGGTCTCTTTTCTCTCCGTATGCTGCCAACAATGAAGGAAGAAGATGAAGGGTGGTGGAGAAGAATGAGTGTCGGAACTAGAGGTCACCGGAAGTTGGGGGTCAGAGCTCTCTGTTTCACCGTTAATGAAGGACGGTGACGGCGCAGTGGCAGTTTGTTTCCGACGAAGGTGAAAGAGGGTGAAGTCCGATGCTTTGCTGAGGATGAAGGTGGTCGATGATGCCCTGTGAAGATGAAGTGCCGCCGGAAACTACAACAAGCTTGGCGGAGTTGGGGTCGGAAATGGGAAGTCCGACAGTGGTAGTGTTGCTAGAGCTAAAGATGATGAAGAGGAAAGCGAAGGTGGTGAAATGAAGGTAGTGAACAGTGTTTTAAAGGTCCAAAACCGATAGAGATAAAGACACTAGTGGTGATAGTAATAGAAGGAAGGAAAAAGAATGATGGTAGTGACACTGTGAAGATTATGGAATTCTTCCTCCCAAATAATCATATGCGTGACTCAATTAAAGATCAAATTGTATGGGACATGTGATCCAATTATTTATGTAATATTATTTCATCAAATTATGTTAATTTTAATTCTCAAATTTCCCAACTTTAACTTTTATAAATTTTTATAGTTTCAAATTTAATTTCTCTCTTACCATTATCACAAAAGTCACTTATGTTTAAGTCAATCCAAACAAATTTTATTTTTGCAAAAGTCATTTATACAATCGTCAATCCAAATATAAATTACATTACACAGTTTGGCTTTAACCAAAAGTAAAATTTCAAAAAGTCAAATAGGAAAAAGCCATTTTTCCAATCGTTGTTCCAAACACACGCATAGTCAACCGATTTTGAACTTTTGAAATATAATTAAGTGTAACACTCATTATAGTTACGTCATTTGGTAATTAGGGAAAAAAAAGTCACAAACATACAAGTTTGTATTGAAGGAAAATTTTTAAATTTTCAAATTGGGATGGCAAAATAGAAGAAAGGTAAAGAATAAAGAAAAGGTAAAAGGAAAAGATGAAACAAGATCGCAAGCTTGATATTTGTTTCCATACGTTCATTTATGTTCCACGATGCTCCCTTCAGGTTTATTTATAAATAATTTTTTTTATGGGATTGGTCCTCTTTATAAGCAATTTTTATTTTTTATCTAAAAATGTAAGCTTCTTTTTTCTATTTTACCCTTATTAAATACTAATTCTTTCTCATATCTTATACTCATTATCTCTCATACTTTTAATCTACTCTCTCTCTTATATTCTTTTCATAAATAGGGGTATATATGAAAAAAAAACATGACATTTTTTATATATTTATTATTTTTAACTATCAGTTCATTTTACATAAAAAAAAATTGTTTATAAATATGACGGAAGGGAGTAATCTAGAATAAATTTATGGGTTAAGGTGCTAAAATGACCTTAAAGTTTTGTGAAAAGTGCAAATGTAACTAGGAACTATTTTTTGGCCCAAAAGAAACCACAAACAACATAAAAGGGAGCAAAAGTAATTGACAGCGTTAAATTGAACAAACGTTCGTTATTTTTTCCCAAATTGGTGACTAGGATGATGATGTGGATGCTGGGCTGTGCAATTGATGTACGTGTGGCATTTGAGGCAGCTGAAGTTATAGCAGAAATGGGAAATAAGGTCAATGCTGAAAATTGAAAAGGGGCGAACCCTAATTGCATAAATGAGAGTGCGGTTTCGAGACGAATTATGAGAGGGAACGTGATCGAATGAAAAATAGGATTCCATTGTCCGAGTGTGCCACAAAGAAGGATTCGATTTGAGCAAAGTCGGAGATGAGCGGCGATATACTATTCGAATAGAAGAACCCTTATTCGAATAGCCTTTCTACACAAGATATGATATACTATTCGAATACAACTTGTTGTATTCGAATAATGCACTTTGATGATGAATCTTCATATTTCTGCAACCACTATATTTTTCATATTTGGTTACTAAGTAATCCCTCGGGTGAGTAATGTCAATCATTATCTACATTCCAATGCAACAAGAATCAGCTCCAAACACGTTGTATACTGAAAGTTATGATCCAAAGAGTATCTACTGTTCTTAGACCATTTCTGAACTCACAAGCCATCACGAGTAGCAACTTCCAGAAGTCATATCTCTTAGGATATAGCTTCAAATGTGACAAATTATATATCCATGGAAAGCTCTTTGAGTCTACTTTGATATGGCACCAGTTTCGTTGCAATCCGATGTGTAGTTTGGGAGTTATGTCCAAAATATCAAAGCTGTCCAGGAATATGACGCTGATTCATGTATCAGCTTCAACAGATCATATCTCTCACATCTGAACTCCTTTTAATGTAATCTTGGTGTCAAAATGACGCAGTGGGAGTCTATTTTCATATGCCACTAGTTTCGCCTCAATCCGAGTTGTGGTTTGGGAGATATGACCAAAATACTGAATGTTGCCCGTGCTGAAAGAAACAAAGTCTACTATTGCTATTCGAATAATACTTCTTCTATTCGAATAAAATCACCCTTTTTCAGTTATGGACTATTCGAATAATCACTTCACTATTCGAATAATATTTGAATTTTTGCACTGAGACTATTCTGATAGTTCCATTACTATTCGAATAGTCCTCTTTGAAATATGTCAAATATTATTCTGATAGTCTCCTTACTATCCTGATAGTAATCTTACTATTCTGATAGTAACTTTACTATCTTGATTCAGAGACCCCAAAAAATCGACCTTGCTCGGAACTGTCGACCATGCTCGGAATGCAACAGATCTTACCTGAAAATACTTTTGACAGCAATAAAACCTACGCCCTGGGTTTCCTTCACTCCAAGACGTCCAGCAAGGTGCTGGCAACCTGTGGTGGCAGTACCTCCTCCCACCTTCATATTCGTCCTCACGATTGTGGTGCCTCATCAGAGACACCCTTCTTTTGCTTCTTCCTGTCGTTGAATTAGATGATGATGCCATCGACTTTCTTCTTCAGCTACCTTGTCGCTGCTTCTATCACATTCTTCTTCACCTTCGCTGCTGAGCTCTGACCATGGAGAATAGCTTTAGTCACGACAAGGGAGGGGTCCATTTATAATCTTTTTTGACCCACCTATTTATTCTCATTTTCATATTAGGTATCAATTGCATAGCCCAGCATCCACATCATCATCCTAGTCACCAATTTGGAAAAAAATAACGGATGTTTGTTCAATTTAACGCTGTCAATTACTTTTGTTCCCTTTTATGTTGTTTGTGGTTACTTTTGGGCTAAAAAATAGTTCCTGATTACATTTGCACTTTTCACAAAACTTTAAGATCATTTTAACACCTTAACCCTAACTTTATTGACTCGATAATCCAATTTCCAATGCTTTGATCTACGGACATTCAAAAATATAAATTAAAAGGTAAGAAAAGAAAAAACGGAACGTTAAAATTGAAGGAATAAAATGAATAAAAAAATTCTACCGAGTTAATGGCTTTTAATAAAACTAGCCTTGATCTTTAATAATTAATATATTGAAATCTCTGAGGTCGTACATTATCGTTTCCCTTTATTTGAATGCATATTCCGATTAAAAAAAAATGTCATATATGATAAATAAACTTTTAATTCTGTAGCTTTTTTTTTTTTGTTGGATGAAACAGGCAGGATCTAAAAAATTAGTGGGCTATTAGGGCTTGTTTGGTGTAAGGGGAGGGGAGGGAAAGTGGGTGGAGGGAAAAATTTTTTAAGTTGGATTTAAAAAAATAAGAAAAATGGGATTAAAAGTTTTAAATTTATTTTTCTTACTCTTTTATCTTACATATTCTCTATATTAAAATTTTATAACTCCACTTCTTCAATTTTCTTAAATCTAACTCATAAAAATTTTTCCTCCCCTCCCTTTCCCACCCAATCCCTCATACAAAACAGATCCTTAGGGATAGTGGAGGCCCATTCTATATTTCTCCGATGTGGTGTTTCTAAACATTCGTTAATGGGCTCCCTTAAGCTAGGCACAAGCCCAACAAGGTTTTTACCTTTTTTTTGCCAGTCAATAAGGTTTTTACCTGAGCCTACTTTTTAGTCCAAACGATTACTTGAGCCTAGTTTTAAGTTCAAGCACCATCTTAACTTATTTGAAAACCCACTATCAAAGTTAGGTTGGGCCCAATTTTGTTTTCTTAAGAAAAAATGCTGGGGCGCAAGAGTTGTTGGATTGTGCCAAAAGACTAATATAATGTTTGGATTAGCTTTTAAGAATAGCTTTTACGATTTACGAGATAAGTGTGTAAGAGGAGTTTTGTCTTGGGTTGTGCAAACCTAGGTTTAGCAATTTGTCAAACACTCACTAAGTGAAGAGGAAGTAGAGAAGGCCAGATATAAGCAAGGGAAGGAGAAGGATTGCTCGTTGAACTCCAATAGGGGTGGAGTAAAGTTGCAGGAAATTTGACATATAAGTCAGATTAGGATGTTATGAGATAAAAAATAAGAATAAATTTTTTAAATTCAAAATTGGCTAACCTATATAAAAAGGGGACTATATTACATAGCTCAATCTGTTAATTATGGTGGGGTTAAACGGACAAAATAAATTTTTCTTAGGGTCTGTTTGGATTAGCTTTCAGAAAATAGATTGCAGAGAAAAATGATTTAAGAGAATGGATTTCATAAAAAGATGTTATGTTAATAATTTTTTTTGATGAAAATATAATTATGCATTATGAAATAAAGTTGCATGTTACAAAGGCCTATAATAGATATTTTACATCATGTAGTGAAGATAAAATATGCCAAGGAACCTGCCTATTTTGTACTATGATTTTGGCATGTGACTGCTTTATTAGTTTACAAAACAAAAGAAGTTGATCAGGATCTGTAACGTAATGCTGATGTGGGACCAAAAATAAGGCTTTCTGTAAGATTAGCAGTTGTAAATGAAGTGGTCCTAATTTAAGACGTGGAGTTTGAAAATATTCATGGAGCAGTTGATTTTGAAGGTGAATTCAAGTATGAATTCGTCATATACCACCTAGTAATCTACTCATATAGAAGGTAATCTGCCAGTAGCCAGAGTATAACAGATATAATGATTAGGCGGGGGAAAATGAGGTGCCAACAATGGCTTGCTGCTGCGCAAACTAGATAACCTAGGAAGGCGTATATCTTTTTCTTGCATTACAAACGTGATTACGGCCAAACCATAAAGATTCCAACAATTGAAAAGATAAGTAAGAATGGAAATTTGATCAGTCTGTGTGATGTTGAATCCAATATTGCAACCAATAGATAAGGGGACAATTGGAATAATCCTCTATTTTAAGTGCCAATTGGCTACCAAACCAACAAGCTTTAACAAAGGGGTAGTATAAAAACAAGTGATCTAAGGATTCATCTTCAAAAGAACAAAAGTAACATACCTCAGTATTGAAAATATATCTATTTTTAAGGAAAATAGAAGTAGGAAGGATACCTTTGAGAAGTTTTCAAATAAACAACTTAAGGTGGGGAAGGAGTGGTAATTTTCAAACCTTTGAACAAAGAGCAGATATTGATTGATGATGATGACTACTAGGAGAACCAGCACAGAATGCCATTAATAATTGAAAATGTTTGGATAGTTGTTGTCAAAGCCACCTTTTTTATCCATAAAAAAGCCACTTTTTTTATATGCAAACTATAAAAATGACCTTAGTTAATGTGATACTTACAAATAAAGAAGAGGGTTTGCATTAACTTGTACACCTTGTTATTTTTTTAATATCATTTTGTCGTTTTATATAAGGGTTTTGCAGTTGAATGGAGGGTATTTTTAATACACTGCCTTATGATATTGTCATTATTTTTCTCAAAAATTGATCACCCTAACTTTATGGGAAAACATGATTTTGTCCTCTGAAACCATATGGTTCTAGCATAATAATCGATTTTTGAACTTTAAATGTTTGGGTAAGTACACATCAAAATCAAGGTTTTGCTTAAAAAATTGTTATTTTTTCCTTGAGATAATGGGGTCCAAAAACACCCACTTACTCTAATAAGAACTAAAAAAGTTAAGCATGAGGATGCATGTTATTTAATTATTACATAAAACCAGAATTAGATATTTAATTGCCAAATCAACTCACGCATGCTTAGCTGCTGTCTCCAAACTAACCTCTTCTCTTCTCCATGTGCTCTCTCTCTGTTTTTTTTTTCTTTTTGACCCAAAGCTCCCATCTACTCTAATTGATAAAAGTTTGTTAGAAAAATTTATTTTTGAAGAATGCATTACAATTTTTTTTTCAAAGTGTGAAATGATGCTGCAGCCAAAAAAAGAGTAAACGTGGAAAGAAGCACACTGATTGGTGGAGGACTAAGGTGAGTCAATTATTGAAAAGAGATGCCTCCAACCCTTATTCAAATATATTTATTTATTCCTAAGACGACAGACTTTGCAGACAATTTGGTGTTGGCCAATCCACCATTTTTGTTTGTCTATACAACTTGTTTTAATTATTGCCACTCAATTGTATCCCCCCATGCCCAACACTTGCTTCTTAATTTCTTTCACAAAACTACAAATAGGATATTATTAATTAGTCCCTATTTTTTACTGCCAATACTCTTTTTAACGTTTTTTTTAAAAATAAAATATGTACCAAAAACATAAAATAAAATAAAACATTATTTTTATACTGTTTTATAGAAAAAATTTTGAGATTGATACTTTCTGTGTATAAATTACATATCAGGTCCTTCTACCCAACCACGCCTTCATGCATCATCTTCATTCTTTATCTAATTGGTCTATATAATTGGTACTTTAAATGTGTTGTTACTGAGGCCTTAGAATTCATAAAAGTTAAGATTTACTTATCTTCTCATATTTATAACTTTAAAGGGGCAAAATTTTATTTGTTTGTTATCTGTTCAGATTTGTAATTTGTTAAAGAGTAGTTTACACTTATCTTAACAAATATGTTCCATGATCATAACAAGTAGAGTTGTAAGAATCTCTTTGGCCAATAGGATTCGAAAGTCAATTGTTGAGTCATTGGAACTAAAATAGTTCTTTTTTTAACAAGTTGTTGCAAACTAGAAAAAGTAAATTGGACGCTTTAGTTAAAGAGTAATTTATTAATTTTGCTTGTTGGAAAAATTTTTGTATTAATTTCTTTTACTTCTAGATCAATTAAGAACATTAAGTTAGTTATTGGTGGCATTAGATTTCTTCATTTTTTTTAACTTGCTCATTTTTTAAATATGAGAAGATAAGTGATGATAAGGTTAAATGTGAATAATTATAAGCTTGTACATATGTGAGCCTACTAAATATTTGAAGTAAAAGTTAAATTGTAACATAAATGTTCGAAGACATAAACATAATTAGAAATAGAAGTTGTTGTTGGTTTAATTATTATTGTTTCATTTTTTTTCTTTTTAGTTTCAAATGAAAAGCATGTATTTAATTTGACTTCAAAGTTTCATTGCTTTAGTGAAATTGTTGGATTTGACATGCTAACATTGTCCTAAATATGTATGAATTGCCTTAATGAGCTTAGTTTCACTTAAATTAAGTTGAGATTGTTTGTTATTTTGATTGTGGGATGTCTCATTTTTAAGGGGAAATGCTGCCAAAATTTTGTAAAAGAAAATAGTAAAAGGCAATCCCAGTGTTGACAATTATTCTAAACTAGAGTGTTAATGGGAATAGCGTAAGTGGTAATAAAATGGATCATAGTTGGATGAATGCTTTGAGAATAAGTGAAGAATATAAGAATGGGGTTGAAGAGTTTATTGAATTTGCTAGAAGGAACACTCCAGCCAAAAATAGGATGTATTTTTGTCCTTGTGTCAATTGTTTGAATAAGAGAAAACGGGATGTTGAAGTTATAAGGGATCACCTACTTTGTGATGGAATAAATCTTTGATACACAAGGTGGAATGGCATGGTGAGGAAGTAACTGATTGTCCGTCTCACAAGAAGGAAGCTGTGGATGTCATAGATGAAGATAGAATGGAGAGAATGATTCACGATATTGAGGTAGAATCCTTTGCGCAGTCACATGAATATGACAGCATACGGAATGATGCAGAGACACCGTTGTACCCTGGGAGTAAGTACACACGCTGACAGGAACACTACATTTGATTAACTTAAAAGCAACTTGTGGGTGGACCGATAGTAGTTTCACACTGCTGCTTGAAATGTTCTGTGATATGTTTCCAGACGATAATGTACTTCTAAATCATATGTCTGAGGCCAAGAAAATCCTATCTACGATGGATATGGAGTATAAAAAGATACACGCTTGCCCTAATGACTGTGTACTGTACAGAAAGGAGTATGAAGGTCTGAGTGAGTGCCCTAAGTGTCAAACTACATGAGACAAAGTGAGGAAAGATGGTGGTTGTGGCAATGAGACAAGTAAAAGGCAATCTTTAAAGGTTTTGTGGTATCTTTTAATACTACAGTGGTTTAGGCGTTTGTTTGGGACTGCGAAAAAATCGAAGTTGAGATGGACTTCGGATGAGAGGATATCCGACGGAAAATGTCTTCAGCACCCGGCTGACACTCCACAGTGGAAGAAAATAGATGAAATGTTCCCTGAATTTGGCAGCGAGCCGAGAAACCTTCGGTTTGGGCTTTGTACAGATGGCATTAATCCGTATGGAACTCTTAATAGCACACACAGTGTGTTGCCGGTACTCCTTAAAATATACAACTTGCCTCCCTGACTTCATATGAAACGCAAGTATGTGATCTTTCTATGATGAATTCTGGACCAAAACAGCCAGGAAACGATATCGATGTCTACTTGGCGCCTTTGATTGAGGACTTGAAGAAGTTGTGGGAGGAAGGCGTATATGTGTTTGATGCATATAAGAATGAGTCCTTCAAGCTACGTGTAATGATTTTCACCATGATAAATGACTTCCCTACGTACGGAAACCTGTCAAGGTACAATGTGAAGGGGCATACAGCATGTCTGATTTGTGAAGCAGACACTCACTTCCACCAACTTAAACATGGAAGAAAAACGGTCTACCCTGGTCACAGGAGGTTCCTTCCTAGGTTCCACCCGTATTGTAGGTTAAGAAAGCATTTTAACGGCTTGCCGGAGCATAGAATGGCTCCAAAGGCAATAACCGGAGAGGAAGTTTACAGTCGGGTTGAACGTATCAATGTCTTATTCGGTAAGAATCAGACGATTACGGGTAAGAAGAACATATGGAAGAAGAGATCAATTTTCTTTGATCTTCCATATTGGCGTAGTCTTGATGTGAGGCACAGTATTTATGTGTTGCACGTGGAGAAAACCGTTTGTGATAGCCTTATCAGTACGCTTTTGCACATACCAGGGAAGACTAAGGACGGGATTAGTGCGAGACTAGACCTTATTGATATGGGAATAAGAGAACGGTTACATCCACTACTGAGAGATGATGGTAGGAGGGCATACATGGAGCCAGCAGCGCATACACTATCAAAAGCGGAGAAAAGAAGTTTGTGTGGGTGTTTGCATGAAATTAACGTGCCACAAGGGTATTCTTCGAATGTGAGAAGGTGCGTATCAATGGACGATTTGAAGTTAGTGGGAATAAAGTCTCATGATTATCATGTGTTGATGCAACAATTATTACCAATAGCTATTAGAGGCATTATGAAGATGAAGTTCGAACCACTGTAACAAGATTGTGTGTTTTCTTTAATGCTATTTGTAACAAAGTCATTGACACTGAAAAGCTAGATGAACTGGAAGCTGAAGGTTATATTATATTGTCCCAATTAGATATGCACTTTCCTCCTTCATTTTTTGATATAATGGTGCATTTGATAGTTCATTTAGTAAGGGAGGTAAGGCTCTGCGGTCCAATTTACCTGAGGTGGATGTACCCTTTCAAGCGATACATGAAGATCTTAAAAGGGTATTCTAAAAATCCCTATCAACCAGAAGCCTTAATAGTTGAAAGATATGTAGTTAAAGAGGCTATGGACTTCTGCAGCGATTATCTATCAGGGAAGAAGGAACAATCTCGGCATGAAGAGGGGAGAAGCAAGGGAACACGAGGATTGAAAGTGAAGACTATGCTTCGTGAAGAGGTATTGCAAGCACACCTTTATATCCTGAATAACATGGCAGAAGTTTAACCATACATAGATAAACACAGAAAAAGAATGAAGAACATGAATCCAAGGAAGAATGACATGCAGATTGCTATTGAGTAAAACAAGACATTCATAGAGTGGTTTCAGGAAAAGGTTTTGTATGAGACCGGTGTGTCTGAGACAATAGAGTGGCTAGCCTGGGGCCTTCATTTCAGATCATTATTTGGAGCGATTATGATATAAACGGGTATTCTTTCTATACAAAAGACCAAGATGACAAAAGTACCATGCAAAATAGTGGGGGATGGTAAAAGCTGAAGCCATGCACTTTTCCGGTTCGAAAGAAAAAAACCCCATATTAGCATCCATAGCCTATTATGGAGTGATAAAAAAAATATGGGAAATCACTTACAACAAGTTTAAAGTTGCTTTATTCAAATGTAAGTGAGTTAGCAATAATGCTGTGGTAATAGATCAACAATTTGGATTTGTCTCAGTTGATCTTGAAAGAGTAGGTTATAGGGATGAGCCGTTCATTCTAATGAGCCAGGCGAAATAAGTATTTTATGTCACAGATCCTGCAAATAAAAAAGTTTCCATTGTACTACAAAGTAAAAAAAATAGAAGCATAGTGATCCAACCTTCAACCTTGATGACACACCACCTTTCACAATTAATCCACCTACAACAAGTGAAGTAGAATTGGTAGATGATGAAGAATATGCTGTAAGAAATGATCATGGTGAAGGGATATGGGAAACATTATAGAGTAAGAGCTTAACTTAGAAAATAGAAATGTGTGCTAGCTGTTTGTTTTATAACTAGTTAGTTTATTCATTTAATTACAATTTATTCACCTATCTGACAATGATTTTTGTGCTTACAGGAAAATGGACACTTCTAGTGACTCACAAAGTGATAGGGGTAATGAAATGAATAGGCCTGAACCCGTTGTGAGAAGAAGGGTTAGAGGCAGTACAAAAATGCATGTATTGGTAGCACGTCATTATCATCAACAGGAGAGGTTGCATATTGACTTTGATGACAATATGAAACCAATTGGTCCAGAGGAAGACCATTTCATTAGCTACTTAGGTTTTTTAGGTCGAAGCAAAGTTCACATTACCTATGATAATTGGAAGTTGGTTCCATAAAAACTGAAAGACTTGATTTGGCAACAACTTTTGGTATATAAGTTTCGATACATCTGTATATATTTCTTTATTCCTATTGCTTCAAATATAATTCACTTATGTTTTTACCTTGCAGCAAATCTATGATGTCCCTGACACCGCGGTGATGTACAAGGAGTGGATGAGGGAGGTTCGTATACGATAGAAAGATTTTAAGAATAGGCTTACACGAGATTACATTCGATGGGACCTGAGGGGTAAGGATCCATGTCAGGAGTATACGTATTTATCTCCAGAGGACTGGAGGTTGTCTATGGCATCACGAGAAGATCCAAACTTTTTGGTAAGCTTTCTGTCATCAGTGTTTTATTTGAATATCGTTGACATTATTGATTTGGTGTTCATTATTTTCCTTTCACAAGCATTAAGTGCAGTAAATGCAGAGAGGCAAGCAGCTAATAAGTATCAACATGGCATGTCTCGTGGTGGTTATCAGAAGCTTAAGCGAAGGATGATGGAAGAAGAGTTGGAGAAATTGAAGGAAGCAGCTACATCAGATCCTAACGTTGTCGTTCATGCCCCGCCACCTCCTCCACGTCACAAAAAATGGAAAGCAGGGAGGATAAAGGGAGGGAAGTACATAAATCCGACTGTTACTGAGGTTGCCGCAAGAATTGTAAGTAGTTAGAGCATAAGTACAAAGTTTGTTTTCATATTGGGAGTGCTTAATTTTCATTTATGATAACTTTTATGCTACAGGATGAACTGAAAGATCATAGTAGTCAAGGTTCGTTCACTCTAAGTGGACAGATGGACATCTTGTCAACGACGATTGGGAAGGCAGATCACCCTGGTCATGTTCGAGGGGTGGCAGGGGGAGTTCGTGTCGTGAAGTATTTTGGCCAAGCCTCACATTCTTATTCGTTACAAGTTGAACCCAGTAGGGAGCTTGTGGCCAAGATTCGCCAAGAAGTCTCACAAGAGCTCGAGGCCAACCTTCACGACAAGCTCCGACAAGAGCTGTAGGTCTTGAGCTGATTCCTGAGCTATGAGCTGAAATGATGAAGATGTTTGAATCGCAGATGGAAACTACCGAGCGTAGAACCCATTCATCCCCGGCCTTCCATAGCACCAAAGGAAGTTACAACCCGGTGGAGGAACCACTTGGTGACCCTTCTCCCACTCTAGTACTGCGAGAACCTGCCATCCTCTCTTTGGATGCTCAAGTGCTGTGTGTAGTTCCAGATGCTCTCGTTCACACACAAGCTACCACCCACAATCA
Organism: Inga laurina; assembly: GCA_963855925.1. Lineage (NCBI taxonomy): Eukaryota > Viridiplantae > Streptophyta > Magnoliopsida > Fabales > Fabaceae > Inga > Inga laurina. Next base: position 5,948,878 of record OY979705.1, read on the forward strand.
TCATCAAGTTCCACAGCATTTACATAGGGTGACTGTGACGTGTGTTTGAGAAGGGGAAGAAGGTACAATCATCCATATTCCTGATGACGAGGTTACCACGATAGCTCAGGCGAGAGGATCTTTCATCCTTTGGCCTGTATATCTTATTGGCTCAGCAGCGGCAACACCTCCAATGGTATGGAACTACCTCACTTTTACTTGAGATCTGTTGGCATTCTACTAACAATATTTTTTTTATATTCTAAAAAAACGAGTAGGAAGCAGGCAAATGGCCCTTCTTACTTCTTAGCACGATTGCAGCGGATCTATAAAGGCCTTAAGAAGATTGATTTACATATGCCTACAGGGATTGTGGGCCAGGAATTAGAGTATCCCTTCACAATTGATAAAGACGACCTTAAACAGTTCATTAAGTTGGAAGAGATAAATGTAGGATGGGTTAAATTTGCAATCCTGTAAGTTTTTTATTTCCCATTTTTTCCTTCATTTAGTGAAGTGGTTTTTTTGCTTCATATATTCACTAGCTAATACATTCATCATTTTAATTCTATTATAGCTCCTTTCGTCGTATATGCATTGACATGCAAAGAGTTGATTTATATGGATTCTTATGTCCTGAAAATACAACAAGGGATAAGAATACAGTGCAAAAAAGGACTCACTATGCGAGCTTCACAATGGGAGAGAACAACTATCGTTGTTATCTAGCACCGATTGTTCAAGGATACGCATTTTAATTTTGTCTATTTAAGATTTTTAATAAATAATTGCCTTGCCATCTAGCTTCATTTTAATTTGTATATGTTGTTATAGTTATCACTGGAGTTTGTGTGTTTTCTATCCTCGGTTCAACGTAGTTTACTGGTTTGATTCCTTAGGTAAAAGGCCAAACAAAGAAACAAAAAACATCTTCAACACGTAAGTTATTTTGTTTGTATTTCATTTTAACTTAAATGAATTGTTCTAATTTCTGTTGATTTTAATTTTAATGATAGGGCAACCCAGACATATCAAATCCTTCGCGGGCCTCGCGATCGTAAAGATGACAAAGACCCGAAATGGTTGTATCCAAAGGTATGTAGTTTCAAATCAAGTTCTTTTGATTGACGGTCGTTTTAGATATGTCTTTATTGATTTTAACCATTTGCTTTTGATTTATTGTACCCTCAACAACCTGGCGGCTAGGAATGTAGATACTATGTCTTACTTTATATGTTTAACATCATTAAGAGTGGTATTACGACAGATTTTGAACAAGTAATCGCTTCTTCATTCTCAAAGGATAATATTTTTGGTGTTGTAATTCAATTGCAAATTAATTCACTCACTTGATTCATTATTTCATCTAAGCTTATTTTTTGATTTGCATATTTTTGACAATGAAAATGCCTACTTATATGAAGACATTAATTTAATTAGAGACTTTTTGGTTGGGCATCTTCTTCAACGTATACCAGAGTGAAGTTTTTATTTATATTAGTTAATTAATTAGTGGTTTGTGTATGACACACTTTGTGGTGGCTGAACTGTTGTTGTTATGTTGTATGCCTATCTCTTTTTTTTATTTGATTGGTTAATTGTTAAAGGGGATTCAAACGTTTCTATATTCCAATGTGCGAATTAGAGTTGTGTTGTTGTACATGCTATTAGATTGTTGGATAACATTTTTATTAGATAGTGCCGAACTGCTGTTTTTTCCATTCTGGTTTATGCAATATTTCTTCTATCCAATTTCTGCAATTTAAATTTTCCGGACAGTGATGTATATCAGTGATGAATATAAAAGGCCATAAAAAAACTTTAGACGTCCCCAGTCGTAACTAGGGACGTCTAAAGTGTTTCTGAACCACTTTAGACGTCCCCAGTTCAAATTGGGGACATTTAAGGTGTTTCTAAACCACTTTAGACTATGTAATTAACGGGAAACATGAATGGTAATAATGACATTTCATGTCATTGTTTGGTTCCTAAGGGTCAACCCTTTATTTTTTAAACTACTCTCTGGCCATCGGATGTTTAGCTGGCGCTTTTTTGTATCATTGTATCAGATAGGTACGGAATAACCAACTAATCAAAATTAAGGTTTTATGATCAGGATATCTCTACTCGGAAATATCTTTTTTTTGTTAAGTACATGTATTTTTTTATTAGAGGTAATCCTATTTAAAATACTGTCAAACACTAAATATGGACACTTCTCCTGATGAAGATTCAAACCTCAATTCGATATGTTATGAGAGACTAACCATTCTCACTAAACCCAATGCGACCCAACCAGTTAGTGAATATTTTTTAAATTAGGTAGGATTCAAACAAATTTCGCGTATTTTGTGGTCAAAATAGTCCATCTCGCTAGACCAAGTACCTTGAGTACAAAGGGTCAACCGTCAACCCTTCGTGATTTGTGTGATCTTCTATAGGGGTGTTTGAGAAAGCGTTCTAGGGTCAGAAACGCAAGGTACGGTGTGCAAAGCACAGTGGGGGCTAAATATTGGTGTTTGGGTTCACGTTTGTACTGGTGTGCTTTTATTGCAAAAAAATGCAAGGTACGGTGTTTTTTTTTATTAAAAAAAAGCTCTTTAATAAATGGGAGCTGGGAGAGTGGGAGTGCTTTTGATATATGGTATCACTCTAATTCTATTTATAAGTTTATTTTGACAAAAAATTTTGGTCTTTATTATAAGTCCAACTTCAAGGTAATAAATGCATTTTTTTACTTTTTTGCCCCTATTGATTGCAATAAATAAAAAAAGTTATTCAAGTTGACTTTTGGAACCAATGATATTAACAAAATTCATATTTATCGACTTGTTAAGAAATAATAGGAAAAACGCAAATGACATTAATTAGGATATACGGCTATAATTTAATAAAATTCATGTTTTTTTCAGTCATTTTTCATTTAAACTTGTTTTTTAAAATAATCATACAAACAAGTTTCAGTTTGAAAAAAGTCACTTCTGTTACAGTCAATTCAAACACAAATCATATTTACAATCTGATTTTTGTCCTATCATAAGTTCACAAAAGTTAGATTGGAAAAAAAAAAAAGTTACTTCTGCCACCGCTAATCCAATCAGGTCCATAAGACTTAAGAACTTTAATTTGGGAATGTGAATGCTATCTTACTGCTATAGCTTTTATAAACACTGCAAGTTCGGTCACTCCAATTCTTGCCATACATCTATGCGCTTCCAACACCAGGCCTTGCTGAGGATTGAGGAAATATGATTAAATCAAAATAATTAATATGTTAAACTTGGTGCACGGTCAGAGAATTTTGTTAGATTAGTTACTACCTTATTTCGATACAACCAAGTGCAATATGTGATGGATATAACTTTTTTCTCTGGAGTTGCACATTTTATCTGGTCCACTGTGCTTAACTGACTACGATAATGTATTCCATTTATGGGCTACAAGTATTCAACTATTAGAGTTGCACTTGAAATGATTTAAAATTGGATATGATGTTGTATCTTACAGCAAGTTCAAAGAATGAATCATACTGATTATAGTTTGTCTACAAATATAGATTTTATATTTTTGTTGTTATGTCTGGTACATCTAATTGGCTAGTTAGTGTGGTCAAAACACGTTACGGGGCAAAAGTTTATTACGAGCGTAAATCATTGATCTTACAATAAATCTCACTGAGGTTTGAATCACTTGAGTATTTCTCACACGTCACTAGTTCTTTCACTTCATTCTCAATCTTTTTTGTTTCTCTGGTCAAGCCAGAGATGCAGAATCCTAGGCAACTGTAATGAGCAATTATTTGGCCCCTAACAGCCTCCTCACTAGACGCATTAGAATGAACGGCATAGACCATGTCCTCCAAATGTTGTAGGAAAGAGCAAGCAATGCTCTCAACTTCTTCATGACCACGCAGGACCCTAATTGGATCTAAGTTGGGATGTTCACCATATAATTTTCCCATAAAGGCGTGTTGTTTCCCCATTGCTATTCATGCAACATGTGCCAATGAAAGGCATCATGGTCCAGGTGCAAACTCGCAATCTTAACTTTCTGATCCTCTGGAGTGCCATCTAGCTCAAAGTAACGATTGCATTTCAAGATCCAAGCCAAAACATCGGTCTTCGAAAATCTGGGAAATTCCATCTTAGTATATTGCAATTGTCTCTGCCGTCCATTTTCATGGTGATTCAGTCGCCCATAGTTGTCGTTTCTTGGAGGGTCTTGATTGTTGTGGCCATTTCTTAGAGGATCACTTCTGGAGGGATCTTCATTGGTGCCATGATTGACAATAGCAGCTCGGATTTCATTGACTGGTGCTGCTATATGTTGAAATTGATTGGAGATTCCTTCAACTCTTTCTTGGAGCTCTTTATTTTGATCTTGAAGCGTTTGGTTATGATCTTGGAGAGTAGTTGCAACTTGTGGTAGTTGTACCATCGATCCAATTTGACTCTTAATGATCTGCAACCGATCATTCAATTCTTGCTTCCGAGCGTGTGCCATGGAAGAAGCAGGATAAACGCAGCCTCATGAGAGGTATGTGGCCAGGAACTGATGGCTTTGATACCAATTGTTAGGGTAGTGTTAGAAGAATAGAAGTAGAAGGAGAAAAAGAAGAGAGGAGAGAGAGAGAACTGAATATTCTGGAATTGTTATTACTCAAAAACTCAGAATTGTACACATCTGATCAGTTTGAAATAAGAGGTAGGGGACCCCTTTTATAATCATGGGTCCCTTAATGACTTAATATATAAGCCTCTTAACCACCTAATTCTCCCTAATGGCTATTAGATTGGCCCAATTAATTATGATTAGGCCCACTAACAACTGACTTAAACTTATAACGGAACCTAATTATGATTAGGGATGGAAATAGCCTAGGTTAGATTAAGTTTTACCTAAATAGGCCTGGGCCTGCAACAGAAATTTAAAACCTGAGCCTATATATAAGCTTTTTTTTAGGCCTGGACCTTCAAAAGGCTTGAGAAGGCCTGAAGCCTATTTAAAACCTTACTTAAAATATAGGCCTTTAAATAGCCTTTAAAACCTATGTATCTAAATTCATATATAACCGCTTTCACGCTTATTTAAAATATTACATTGTGTCTTAAAAGCTTAGCATTCATTCTTGTTGTAGTATAAAGGCTTAGTAAGGAAAGGAAAAGAAAAGAGTTTCTAGTGACAACAATTATTCGAGTAAATAGAAATAAGAAAACTAATGTCTGCTGACTAATGAGATATATTTTCTAAAATTGATCTAGCATAACAAGTAATATATAAAATTAGATTTTATCTCTTTTACTGTTCCCACATAAATTGGGACAAAGTCTTCCTACTAAAATTATAATATTTCATTTGGCACTAAAATAAACTCATATAAATTATTATGTTTTAGTGGATGGCCCAAATCAAGGGAGAGGGAGTGAGTTAACATTACCATTTCGAGTGATCGGAGAAAAGATAAGTGGGGGTTAATGATTTATGCGATAGTAAGGGTTGAGCGTAGCAATGATGAAATGTGAAACTTAAAATTAAGGTTAAGTTAGTAAATTTATAAATAATTCATACATTTATTTTAATGACATTATATATTCTTATATTATAATATAAATTAAAAAAGTTAAATAGGTCAGACCTGTAGGCCCGTCTTATGAAAATAGGCCTGACCTGTTTATTTAAATAGATTTGGCAATAGGCCTGAGCCTAAGCCTAACCTTTTTTTATTGTTACAACTGACTGGGTTCGAACCCGGATGGGGAAGGGGAATGGAGTGCTTAAGAGCACTCCCATGACCATGTGACCAAGTGGCGTTGGTCTAAGCCTAGCCTGTTTAGTAAATAGGATAAGCTAGGCTTTATATAGGCTAGGCCGTAGATCCCTATTAGAGGCCTGTTTATTTCCATCCCTAATTATAATTTCATATCTAATTCTCCCACCCCACTAGTTCTTTCACTGCCTTCTCAATATTTATTGTTTCTCTGGTCAAGCCAGTGATGCAGAATCTCAAGCAACTATAATGAGCAATTATTTGGCCCTCAACAGCCTCCTCACTAGACGCATTAGAATGAACTGCATCAGCCTTATCCTCCAACTGTTTTAGGAAAGAGCAAGCAATGCTCTGAGCTTCTTCATGACCACGCAGGAGCCTAATTGTATCTAAGTTGGGATGTTCAAGTTTCCTCAGGGACTTGATCTGAGTGATCTCCTCGAGGCATTTCAGAGTGGGACCAACTTTGGCCTTGAAGAGCTCTATGACCTCATTTACACTTTCTTGTAGTTCCACCGATGTTACTCCTCTCAGTGACAATCTTGAGATATCTTCTATTGAGTGTGCCACAAAAAGTAAGAGAATTGTCGTGGTTGATAAGGAATCCAGAATCTTCCTATAGCAAGCACCATGAAAAGGCAGGAACCAGAAATTTGGCTCCAGCTCGGCCTCCTCTATGAACTCATGTAACTGACACACTATAGTTTTGAGGTTCTTCTGTCTCTTTCGCAATTCTTGAGAGTTGGTGCAACATGTCTTTTGCTTGTCGCTAGAAGAAATAGCAAAAGTGTCAATGCAATCTTGAAGTGCCCTGAAGCTGTGGGAAAGTTCAGATTTTGCTAGACTTGCCGCTCTCGAAGGGCTGATGATAATCTCTACGCATACGAAACAAGTGAGTCCAATAGTAGCCTCGACCATTCGAGCAATTGCAAAGTGTGCAGGAGGGCCATAATGATTTCTTCCAAGAATAAGGAGGCCCCCTAAAACTGCTGAAATCCCACCAGATTGCCCGTACATTTCACTGTGCATTAAAAAGCAAGAGAAAAAGACCCATGGCAGAAGAGGCAAGAAGCTGAGGCCTCCAAATCTATGGAGCACAGAGCGACAAATGACGCCGTAGATCATTCCCATTGCCGTTCCTTGTCCTCGAGCATTAGAAACTGAGAATGTTGGCTGTCTTCCCGTGACAAAACTTGTGGCAACTGCAAGTCCTGACCAAAATGCATTTTCTTTGTCATATATTAAACCGAAGAACACAGCAAATCCCATAGTAACTGAGCACTTTAATGCAAAAGTCAGATTCTGTCTACTAGGTATCCTGTTCATAAAAACCTCTTTGATCCTCTTGAGGATTCCGGCGTCAGTTTTCTGGGTTTTCTCTTCCATGTTGTCGGTGTTCGTCGCAATAGGGGTGTTCTCTTGGAGGAGTTGAACACAGTACATAAAGAATGAAGTTGGGAGGTGCTTGAGAGGCAATGGGAAACTGTTAGAGTTTTCTGTGTTCCTGCTTTCTGGGGCTGTGGTTGCATCAAAAGAATCAAAGCACGAAGCCTGTTTATTTAATTTGAGGCTGAATCGTCCTCTGTAATCGAGCAAAACACCCCTGAGCTCCTCATCAATGGAACCAACAGGAAATGAAGTACAGCTCGAGAGAGCAATGTCCATTCCTCGCAATGGTATGTCCTTGTCTTGAAGTTTGGCATAAAAGTCTCTCATTTGATGCCTTTCCCAACGCATACCATCCTGTGATGAACAAAAGAAATATACTTTCCTCAATTGAATTGCCTAATTAAGGGAAAATTATGTGCCTTTTGGTTTATGACAACGTTAGCTCACCAGATTACTCTTAATCAACTGGAGAAGCTTCGCTTCTACTTTAGCCAGGGACTTTGATTGAGTGCACAAGTCATGGCCAGTTGAGTTGTCTGATGCAGAGATGGCCTCTACATTGTGATTAAACCTCTCAGAAGCATTCTCAGCGTATAATCCGAATGCCTTTTTCACCTGAAAGACACAAAATTGACATGTGAATGGAACCAAAAGGATTATTGCAACAATATGCAGTAGATTCTTCAAACACGTGGTTGTGGTCCTGGCTTCATAGGACAGAGGACCCTACTCTTTAAATATAAAGGACATGTGTTAGATGTGGGAGTTATTGGAGGTGATTGGGCAGCCGTGGAAGAAGGCAATGACGCATAGAGAAGCCACATTATGTGGTGGGACCCCATTTTTTCATTTTGTGAATTGAAATCGTTGTCTTTTGAATCAGTCCTTTTTGTTCCTAGCGCGTATTAGTAATGCAGGCCACTGAGGCAGACACGGATCCACATTATTGTAATATATTAGTAATGCAGGTGTTCCTTGTCCGTTTATTTGGTGTCTCTCGTGCATGTCCATCAAACCCCCCACCAAAAAGGACGCGGCTTCTCTCTTCTACTCTTACGATCCATTGTCCTTCTTTTACTTCAAATTGTGTCGTTTTGGCGCAAAATAGTGTAATAACTGTTTTTTTTTTTTTAAAAACACTATTCAATATCCTAATATATTTTTTTAGTATCAGTCAGTTCCTTAAAATATTTTTCTAAAATCCTAAAATACTTTTTTAGTATTATCCAGTAGACACTGAAAAAATATTTCATGATGTTGAATAGTGTTTTTCAAAATACTGGATAATACTGAAAAATTATTTTAGGATCTTAAAAATATATTTTAAGAAACTGACTGATACTAAAAAAAATATATCAGAATATTAAATTGTGTTTTCAAAACAAAAAACACTTGTTGTACTGTTTTACGCCTAAGTGGCGCAGTTTGAAGGAAAAGGACGGCAACGGACCGTAAGAGCAACGGAGAGAAGCCGCGTCCCACCAAAAGATCTGTCTTCTTCAAAAGACACATGTCAAACACTTGGAAACAAACAAGATTGTCAGAAAAAAAAAAATTGCAGCTTTCTCCTGTAATATTGAGATTTTTCTCAGGGCCTACGAAACATCACCAAATACTTGGGAGTTTCATAAGATAGGTTGACGAGAATATATTTAAGCGTAAATGAAATAATCAGGTCCCTCTAAAATAAAAAGGCATGAGACACCTCAACACGTCACGTACAGCATGCAAGAGCATACGTACTACCACCCTCCTATCTAGTTGACTTTTTATTTTAAATTTATTTTTAAAGATTAAGAAAGTTAAATAAATTACTTAATCATATTATATATTATATATAATTAAATTATACATCATCTTATAAGTCAAATAATTTAGTTAAAAAAATTAATAAATATAAATATTTTAAAATAATTTAATTAATTTCTTTAATATTTCTAAAATAAATCAACTAGGTCTTATATTTTATATTTAAAATTAGAGGTAGTGTATATTTGTGAATTAATATAGTTAATTCCGTTGTAGAAGCATAAAAGAGAGTGATGAAGTAACACCTGAAAATGGGCAAGACGAGGATATGGAAACAACATGGCCAAGACAGAAGCAAAGGCTCCAAGGGCAGTACTACAAGCCACGTGAATTGGATACTTCAAAACTTCCCCAGCCTCCGCCCCATGTAACACTGTGCTCACGTACACTATCACTATCTGCCCAAATGCGATTCTCTTAGTCAACAAGTCCGTCGCCTCTGGCACCGCCACCATGAATGCGCTCGCTGCCACCACGGCCGCCGCCACTGGTGGGCTTGTAAAGTGCTCAGGCCCCACCACCAGTAGTCCAACAATGGACAGGATCATAACCTGAAGGGTCGCACAAAACACGTGCCAGCAACCTCTGATGGTGTCTCCCAGGTTTGCATCTGGCGCTATGAGGATTGTTGTCACATAAGAGAAAGCTGTGAACTCGAGGTATTGGCGGAGCTTCGCCGGGCCGTGCAGGGCGGTGCAGCCAACTATGGTGCATGCCAAGGTGGTTCTTAGAGCCGAGCCGAGCCGAGCTCTCCACAACTCAGCTCTTGTGTCACTTGTTGTTTTTGGCATGTTGGCGAGAATAGAGATCAGACTAAACTTATTGTTGTCGTTTGATGTTGAATTCCCTTTCCCTATGGACGACGACTCGCAAGACTCACCAACCCCTTTTGACATAGGAGCCTCCTCTTCCAGTTCCACATCGTGTTGCTGAATTACCAGCACCGACGACAGCACCGCCTGTCCCGACGAAGCTAGAATGTCTCCGATCTGACCCAACTCCGCGTGATCCGCCTGCCTCTCTGCCATTTCTGCAACCATGCTCGACGGAAACCGCCCCTTCCCCACCACTATCAGATCGTATTCCACGCTCTGCCCTATCCTCAATACCTCCTCCACTATATTGCTCGCCGCCTTCTCCTGATAAACCGCCTTATCCCACTTCCTTCTGAATTCCTCCACAGCAGTTTCATCTAGGCCCTGCAATTTCCCATATTCATTAATTTCTCCAAAAAACTGAACAATTGTGTGTAATTTGAAATCGGTTTTCTTACCTGTTCTTTCTCACGGTTCATCGTCGCGGTGGAGAAGGTGTAGCTTTTCTCGCAGCACTTATTTGGTGAGGCGCGTAACACCCCGCCGTCACTAGCCAACCCATTTCTTCCATCCACGAATCTCACGACGGTGACCTTAACCGCCGTGTGCTCAGCCATTCTGTTGCCCAATTCCATGGCCTCTCGATCATCGGGCCCGCCAAAGAACAAAATGCAGACCCGGTGGTGGTCAACTAAGTTAGGGGTTGTTCCTGCAGACCCATTTTCAATTCCTCGATCTACAAGCACTGCCACAGAACATGGCGAATTCTTGAGCACCCTCTGGTTCACCCCTCTCCATCCGTGACCCACATTGTCCATTATCTCGTGTCTCCGATTACCAATCTCTTCCTCTTCCATTTCCATCCTCCATTGCTTGTGAAACGGCAAGATGATCAAAGTCACTCTCTTCCGCTCCGCCACGTGGCAAATGTCCTCGTCCATGGTGGACAGAGAAGAGATGGCGGTGCTGCGCCGGACAGAAACCTGTACGCATTGACTATAGGCCTGACAGGCTCCGCCGAGGCCGCCGTGGAAGCTGTCAAAGAAAGGAAAGCCGTTCTTGCGAGTGCGCTGGGTCAAAACGATGGAGGATGAGCGTTCGGTGAGCTCAACAAGGTGCATGATGAAGTGCTTGAGGAGAGAGTTTTCGGTGCTGTGAATTAGGTCGATGAGTCTGATGATGGAGGAGGGTACGTTGCCGGGACCATGAACGCAGGCTAGAACTCGCAGCTCGCCGGCCGCCTTTTTCTTGGAGCTGGAAAACAAGTCGCTGAGCCACCGGCGGATCCTCGCAGAGATGCCACGTGCGGGTTCGTAGATGGCCATCACTGATGGGGTTGTGATGAAGGTGGTGAATAGAGCCATTAGAACCAGAATAGCGAACATCTCATCGTTCAGAACCTGTCCAAGCATCTTCAAATTATTACTTCCCTACTTGGCTTTAATTGAGGCCAGTGTGCAAAGACCTCAAAAATTTAGTTAAGCATACACTTTTTATAATTTTTAGAATTCTCCTTAATCAAGTTGAAAATAAAAAATTATTCTCCCATCATATATTTCTATCAAAGCTTAAAAAAAGACTAAAAATGGCGGAGAAGTGTTGTATAAATCAGACTAAAGCGAGTAAAACATAAATAAACCCTATAATACACATGCTCAAAGGTATTTGGTATACTTATAAATCTTTATATATATATATACCAAAGTAAATGTATTACTAATATTTTCACTTAAGTGTATATTTACAAGCTGGGAAAAAAAACATGCATATACACACTGTATGCATAAAATGTATATATGTATTGTGAACTAGAGGCACTTATGATCAGTTACATATCATTGGTTGAAAATGAACCAAAAAAATCTGTATACTTAAAACTGGGAAATCGGGAATATAAAACAACTAGTCATATATATATAGGGGTATAATCCAAAAGAGGATACAAAAATGATAGGCCTCTTGGAGTGTCATTATCAACAATATCACTCTCAACCAATATTGTGCAACCCGGACTGAACAATCGAACTAGCTCGACCATCGCCCGCTGCACTTAACGGCTCATTCTACATGGTTCATCTGTTTAGTAAGTTCAGTTGTTCAAGCCGGCAATTGAACCGGGAACTGAAGTTAACCGGGAACTGAAGTTAACTTGGGACCCAAGACGGTTTTTAAAAACCAATTAAACGGCCCAATCATATTATTCAGAAAGGCTTGAAAAAAGAAACATGCAGATTTGATTGAAGAAAAAAACCCATTTCACTAAAAGAAAACCCAAATCAACGAAAGAAAAACCTAAGTATTCTCCTCATTGTTCAATTTGTTGCTCTCGACAGTAGCAGAAACGGAGAAACTCCATTGCCTAAATTTGAAAGAGTCTCCAAGCAGTCAATCTTTCTTGCTTACTCACATGGAGCTAAACGCGCCTCACCTTGCTTATTCACGCCAAACCGAAAGCCATCGACTCACTGCTCACATTAGGTAAGAACCGAATGCTATGCTAAGTTTTGCTTTGATAAAGGCGGAACCTTGCTTTCTAATTAATGGCTTTATCCTGTCCTTATCGACTAATTTTTAATTTAAAGGAAAGAAATGTGAGGGACCACCCATATGCAGCTGTTGGTAGGGGAGGGTGAGATTCGAGAGAATCTCAATAGGAAACATATACCATAATGCATGCATGATTGATGCTATGTGTATGACATGTTAGCTTTATCTATATGTATGCCTCATAATGACATTTCTACATGCTCAATGTTTCATACAACAAGATTATGGCCACAGCGAAAACAGAAACAGAACTTCATTTATTCAAATATGCTCTACACAATCAAGTAAAGCAATCACATACATCATTACACAAGCAAGGATATCAAATACATGCAAGTAAGGTAAGTCCCCTACCTTAACCATTTTCCGCCTTGATCTACATGCAAACAGCTCGGGGCTCCATATTCGATCTTACAATGTCAAATGTACTATTTAGAAACTTCCATAGTGTTTCTGGGGATTATATGAGTCTATCTTAAAAAATTACTAAAATACCCCTGGGGACACGACCCCATTGTACCCGATCCGGCTGTACTTTTCTCGAAATTCTAACCTAGGCTATCCTAACATATTTTCGCCCAAGGAATCCATTTCTGAACTAGAAATTATTAAATTCAAAGTCAAATTATGAAATTGCCCTTGGCAGCCCTACTTTTAGGGTTTTAGGGACGTTTCCGTAATTATGCTTTTTCGGCCTTTTCCGAAAAAATGCCCAAATGTAACCCCACCTAATTTTCCCTCCTGAACTCAATGGAATCATCAAATCATTGAAAATCCAACTCTAAGGTCCATTTACAGCCCTGGCCGAATTATATGGGTTTTCAGGGAAAAATCGGGGTTTTTCGGTTTTGGCTCCGTAAACGCGTTCCTTTCTACTTCTAACTACTTTATTGACTATTCCATTATGTTACAACTACCATTTAGTACCAATTTGGGCAGCATAACCCCTAGGCCAACTCATTTCCAAAAATTAAAACCAATGGCAATCCGGTGAAATTTCACCGATTAAATTGCCCACAGCAGCCAGAATAGTCAATATACAAGAGTTTGGAAGTTACCTCAAGCTCCCACTGGCTCTCCCTTGATATGGCTGAACCCTAGGTCACTTCAACAAGCAAATTTGAGCTTCCAACCCTTGAATCACATAGGATAATAGCTTAGGAACCAAGTTATACGCATTAGGAACCGATTTACCGAAGAAATCACTTACCTTTGCAAGTTTTTTCCTCTCCTCTCTCTAAAAATCTCAACTCTTCTCTCTCTCTAAAACTGAAAATGGCATCAGATATGGCTGCTGGAAGGAGATGATCACTTTTTATTTTAATATCTAATATCATATTTCATTTATTTGATAATTTCCCAATTTTTGGAATTTTACAAAATTCTGGCAGATTTCTGCCCAAACTTTGAAAAATCATAACTAATTATAGAAAAATTGAATTGGAGTGATTCCAAAGCCTATAATACCCTTATTGAGTCTAGTTTCAAGGAAAAATATAGAATTTTTCTGAATGGAATCACAAAATTCCCAGAATTTCAATCTTTGCATACTGGTCCAAAAATTTCACAGTTTTTCTGTGCTGACTTCAAAAATTCATATCTTTTTGTATATACCTCTAATTGAGTCATATGACCTATCAAATTAAAGCTTAGGATGTCTACTTTCATCCTATAAAATATCATAATTTTTTATCATCATTTGATCATTCAAAATCATATGACAAGCTCACTACCTCATAAGTTATTTCACCGAAAACATAATTACTTTCTTCAAAATTCACCATTTTACTTTCTTAATACCCTAAAGATATAAGAATCATTAGGGGATAAATTTGGGACACATACTAAACTAAGGTTTAGCAGTCGCTTAATTTAGGTATATTTCCAAGCCTCCAATACCAAAATTTGGGATATTACAAAAATTATAAACATCGAACAAAATTTAAGTGAACCAAAAGAATCTGTATATTCTACCGGATAGGTGTTTAATAGGCATCGACTGTCCATGTTCATCACTTCTTGGTTAAGTCTGTTTGAGTTGCAGCTCTGTTGTATGGAAAAAAAAAAATACAACACTCGATCATTAATATAAGTCTCTCAGTTGATTAATTTAGGAATATTAAGAAAATTAAATAAGTTATTTAGTTATAACATTTTACATAATCTCAGTGAAATACTTATATATATTGTTAAATTATATATTAGTTTATAAGCCAGTCAAATTAATTTGAAAAATAAATAAATATGAATAATCTAAAATAATTTATTTCATTTGATAAATTTCCTCAAATTAATCAATTAGGTCTTATATCAAGGATTAAAGGAGATTTTATAAGTATGGCTCAATCCCTACATAATAAGGTAACAAAAGGTTCATTCCCTACAATAAGGGGGGAAATCTACTAATATTTCATGACTTGGCTTTCTTCACATTTTTTATATAGCTATGAGAGACATATCTAATGACAATATGATGTTTTCTCATGTGAAGATTGTTTGAAATCAATGTAGGGTTTTTTCAAGGTTCTAAACTCGGATCGGTCACTGAACCGGTCGGAGTATTGGGTCAAGGGTTAGTGGATCAGATCGGGGTTAAACTGGAGCTAAACCAGGGCTAGACCGGTGAGGAAGGGAATATTTTAGAATTATTTATATGAAAATTTGAATAAAATATTAAAAAATTAAAAAAAAACGGTCAAACCGTGAGAAAACTAATCAAACCGCATGAAACCTGATCAAACCGGGATTAATAACCAAACTGGACCGGTCGAACCATTGGTCCGATGGTTTCGTAGCTGGATCGATTGGTTCGGTCTGGTCTTGAAAACACTGATTTTTTTAATAAGAAAAAAGTGTAGTTATATGAATAAAAAATTGGATTTTTTTTATTCATACTCAGGTTTTTTTTTAATTTTTTATCATGTTCCAAAAATATTAAGTATAATCATAAATACACCCTATGGGGCTTGAGAGGAAGCTATTAATATGATTTTTAGAGATCGATAATTGAATTCTTCAATAAGAAATTTAATGTATATGCCTCTCTAGCTAAATACTACTACCTCCGGTCCTAAATATAGGATAAAATTTGTAGTGTAATTTGCACTACAAACTTTGTCCTATATTTAGGACCGGAGGGAGTACCTCCTAACGTAAGCCTATACATTAAATACAACAATCCAAACGCCTTTTTAAGTTGGGCAAATTCATAGCATAGCAGTTAAAGAAAGTGCCTAACTTTGAAATAATTATTTCCAAGTGCCTAATTAGTAAAATTGGCCTCAAAATATTTAAGTATGCCATGTGATAGGATTCGGTATTAGGTAGAGCAAAGGAGGCCTTACGGTTAAAGTTTGTCTGTAGAAATTATCATAGTGATGCATACAAAGAGCTAGTCATGGGTGAATGATGAACCTGGGTTTCATTATTTAAAGGAAAAAAAAATTAAGTCCCCGTTTAATTTGAGGATCTCTTATTTAAAATTAAATTACAAATTTAACAATCATACTTCAAATTTTTTTAATATACATTGGATGGGTTTTGGCATGCAGCATAAGAAGTGAAAGTGAATAAAATCAGTTAATAGGCACTACACTTTATATTCATAATTTTGATATAGATGAATAATATTTTATTCGTGTTACTATAGAATAATTTTATTCTTTGCATAAAAAAATAGTCTTATTGAAACATAACATTACATAATTTACAAAGACAAATTACTCTCTTCAATCCTTAATAGAAGATATATTTACTTACTTTGATTAGATTAATAATAAAATTAGTTAAGTTAATTAATATAATATGTATTTCAATTTCTAAAATACCCTAATCATCTTTCTTAATTCTCTCATTCCCTCCTCTCCTTGATTATTATTGAGGGAGTATTAATGAGGATAAAGTAGAAAAAAAATTGACAAACAAAAAAAAAATCTTATATTTAAAATTAAAACCAACTCCCTAAGTACGTCATATACAAAGGACCGGAGGGAGCTATTCCATGTCCTTAACAAGTTACACATGCACAGATGAATAATACTACCTCCGATCATTAATATAAGACAAAATTGACTTTTTTTGGAAGAAATTAAGAATGCTAAATAAGTTACTTAATCATATCATATGTTATGTATCTTTAGATTCTATATTAATTTATTAGTCAAACTAATTAGTTTGAAGAGAAAAATATAAATATAAATTCTCGAAAATAATTTAATTAGCTTTATTAATTCCTTTTAAAAAATTAATTTTATCATATAATTATAACCGGAGAGAATACTGGTTTTAGTTTTTATAAATTGAATGATGTTGTCTAGATAACTTGCAAGTTTGTGCGACAGAGTGACAGTTGATCCTTCCATCTTTCAAGTTACAACCCTCAAACGTATCTCAATCACACACTTCCATTAAGATTGATTTAGATACATGTTTAGAAGTACTTTGATCAAAGCCAAAATCATTGATAGATATAGTTTTTAAATTTTTATTTTGACAAACGGATTATTTCTAAACTTACCTTTAGACGTTAGGATCGAAGCCATGATCTTGCAAACAAAATCATAGATTGATCGGTCCATTAAAAATAAAGATAAATATCATAATTTTTTTCCCCAACAATACGCCCCAAAATGCGACGTCATGGAGGCCAGAATTTTGCATTCTGCTGAAAAATCACTGAATTACATTTATTTGATTCCATGCAAGATAATTGCATATAATCCTATTACAACAGATCAATTATAGCATTTGGTTGGGCTTATATAATATAAATAGGATTATATTTTGTAATCCTGATTACATCATTTCATGTAATCAAGACTACACTGCTAAAACTGATGAATGGGATGCAGACATCATGTAATCAAGTAAAAATGACATTATTACCATTATAATTTTTTAAATTGACCAAAGTGCACACCCATAAATGCTGTTAAATATTAAATAATTTTAATTACCATAATTAAATATTAAAAAATTAATTAATAATATAAAAATTTAAGAAATATTCCCCCCATTAAAAAATTATATTCAACTTTTAAAAAATATTAAAATATCCTATTAAATAATATTCTCATAATTAAATATTAAAAAATTACTATAAGCCCAACCTGTACATTGCATAATATTTCTACCATTAAATATTAAAAAATTAATATGAACCCAACGTGCATGCGACACAAAATGAAAAAAGTTATCACAAACCCATCGTGTAAATTACACATATATGTTTAAACAGAGGTAATTTTGTTCCTTGCTATATTCCTGTATATTCTCATGTTCATTGTAATCCAATTGAACGTTTTTTTACATATGCATCATCTTTTCCTTATGATGAACTAAACAAATTCATGTAATTATCATTATATTGCCTCCAATTCCATGAACTAAACGGATACTTAATGTTCATATCACCTTAAAAAAACCACATGCAAAATACCACCTCCAATCCCTAATCTAAATGATTAGTTGGGGTTGGATTTAATCCAAAATATAATTTCCTAATCCATTTTATCTTCAATATTTATAACTTTTTCACTAAACTAATTTACCAAACTTATATATTGATATATAATTTAATATTACACCTATGTATTTTAGGGAGAATCAAATCACATTTGTTATAATTAAATATTTTATTTTTTAATCTACCCAAATTGATTAAGTAGATCTTATATTAAATATAATATGTAACAGCAGGTAATGATGTAAAAATAAGACATTTAAACTTGATTCTCAATTAAAGAAATTGATGAAGTTGGAATAGTATATACTATATGCAAATAAATATGTAACATGCTCTTGGATCCGTCTATATCGTAAAAGGCAAAACCCACCAAAATAAATTGACACGACACCAGGATTCAATTTTCCCCCCACCGCACATGCATTAGTTTAGTGAAAAGGGTTATTGGCTTTTGGCTATTCGGGTAAAACATGCCTCTAAGGTGATATGCACACGCACACCCATTTCCAAACATTCAAGGACGTACGCACATATATAAATCCTTGAATCGTTAGTTGAATTAAAAATATGAAATATTTATCTTGGGAGGCTTTTTAAGTTTTGACACTTGTGGATACTCCTCTTTATCCTTAATATAAGATATATTTATCTAATTTGATTAGATTAAGGAAGTTGATTAAGTTAGTTAATATAATATGTATTTTCTAAAACACCCAAATCACCTTCCTTAATTCTCTCATTCATTTTCTTCCTAGACTTTTACTGAGGAAGCATTAATAGAAGTAAGTTAGGAAAAAATTGACAAATATAAAAATTATCTTATATTTAGAATCAATACCAACTTCTAAAATATATATTATATTAAAGATAAGAGAATAAGGAATTTTGCCTGTTAATATGAAAGTTTCCTCCCAATAACCCTATAGCCTAATGGTATAAAAACTTTTTTTTATAAATGAGAGTGGATTTGACTCTACTTATAACCTCATCATTGATGTCTACCCGACTTTCTCTTTAATTAAAAAAAAAGGGATAAAAGAAATTAAAGCTTCAGGGCCAGTTAGGTATAATAATAAACTCTTCTTTTTATACTACCATATACATGGTCACACCCAATAGTAGTATACTTAGACTTAATCCATCCTTTGATCCTTTTCATAATTAAATTGAAAGACTTTTTAAGAAGTGTTCTTGATCAAGACTAACCCTTTTTAATAAACTTTATTGAGGAACATTCATTATTTGTTTACTGTTAAAAAAATAGCCTATTTAACTTTTTTTTGCCAATTAATAGCCTATTAACTAATTCCCTGCTTCAATTTCAAAATTTCAATGTTAGCTGGAGTTTTGAAATTTTAATAGATTTAAAAGTCAAAGCTAATTATGGCAATTCAATATGGACAATCAATCCTCCCTGATAATGCCAGGCACAGTATTGATTGGACACTTTAGTAGAATAAAATCGTTATTAAATATTTCATAAACAAAAAAGAAAGGGAAATTTTCATAAAAATATTTTGAAAATTAGAAAAGGACAAATCAGTGAATCTAATTTACAAAATCCTATATCAGTATAGTAGAAGAATTTGAGATTATAAAATCTTGATAAAAAAAAGTTCCTACCTTTGAGCTGCTTCTCTCTTCATCTTCTTCTCCCTCTATCCCAGCTCAAAATAATCTAGCCACATTTTTTTTGGCTTTCGTCCGCCTCTTCACTGACTGATCAGTTCGATGTAATTCAGAGAACGAGTTTTCGGTGTTGAGACTATAGATCGATGACGCCTATATAATGGCAAGTTGGGGATTCGCAGCTTTGGTGATGTCCAAGCGGTTGCCAAATCTAGCGATGTGCGTGAAGGGTGTGCGTCAAACAATTTTGACAACAAGGACTCGTTGTTAATGTTGCCTTCGACAATGAAGATTTGGTACTTGGAATTTGGAAAGAAATGCTTGTCTGGCGTGCTTCAGGGAGGGATCGTAGTAGTCGTTGAAGTTATCAAGGCTAAGAACTCAATTGCCGCACTTCTTGAGGGCCAAGGAGCAGTGGGAGCCAATGAAACTAGTAGCACCGTTGATGAGGAGGGACATGTCATTAGGTCAGCGAGGGGTGTGAATTGAGAGACGAAGTTGTGAAATAAGAAAATGAAGTCGTTAATGTAAAATATGGTGCTGTTAATGCAGATCCATGTGTTGTTATTAGCCCCTGAAACTTGTTGATTTCACACTAATCCTTGCGCATGTGTTGGTTTTCGAGATACGAAGTTGTGAAATAAAAAAATAAAGTCATTAATGTAAAACATGGTGTTGTTAATATAGATGCAAGTGTTATTATTGGCCCCCTGAAACTTGTTAATTTCAAACTTATCCCTGGGCATAAGTTGGTTTTTGATATATGAAGTTGTGAAATAATAAAGTGAAGTCGTTAATGTAAAACATGGTGTTGTTATTGACCCCTGAAACTTATTAATTTCAAACTTATCTCTGGACATGTATTGGTTTTTGATATACGAAGCTGTGAAACAAGAAAATGAAGTCGTTAATGTAAAATATTATGTTAATATAGATACAAATGTTATTATTGACCCCTAAAACTTGTTAATTTCAAATTTATCCCTTAGTATGTGTTGGTTTTTGAGATACAAAAATCATTAATATAAAATATGATGTTGTTAATATAAATATAAGTGTTGTTATTGACCCCTAAAACTTGTTAATTTCGATATTTAAACAATATAAATAGATGGGGTCGATATGTACTTAATTATCTTTTTTGGGGCACATGTACTTGTCTTTTTATCTTAATATATTGTCTTAGTGTAAAAAATAAAATTCAAACATTTAAACTTCATGTCTTCATATCTTTTTGTTGAAAATGAAAATTGTTTTGGTAAAAAAAAGAAGAAAATCGTTAGACCACATTGCATGCATTTTCAGTTTGTCTTTTTTAATTGTATGACGTGTATTTAAGTTTTAAATGCAAAATATGTCGATTGGAATTTGGGTTAAGTTATGGATTATAGATTTAAAAATATTGTTGAAAACCTTCCTAAATAAACAAATTTAAATTCTTTAAAACCAAATGTATTGGCATTTTCTTTTTTATAACTCTTTCAGCCTCTCCACTTAAGTTGCCTTTTTTATCCTATTAATTAATCCAAATCGATTTTTTTGATTAGGGGTGTGTTTTTCTTATTTTCTTCTCATAATCTCATATCCATAATTTGATTAAAAAAATAAATGATTTATTTTCAATATTTTTTAAAATTATTTCTATAAATAAATGTAAAATCTTTAAACCCAATATATACACTGTTAGTAACTGTAATACAAAAAATATATTTTAATTTATAAAATATTATAATAATAATTTTATAAAATATTAAATTTAAACCATCAATTCTATAATCTTATGGTCAAAATGAGATTATGATAAGAAAATAAAAAAAAAAAAAATTGTGAGAGTCCCCTTCCCGAATACCAATTAGGATGCCTCTCCTATTAGAACGAAAAAAAAAAAAAGGACGCCTCTCCTAAAAGGGTTGTTATTAAACACTTGGAATTTAAACTCAATTCTTTTTATTTTATTTTTTTTCCAATTAAAATCAATTCGCCCCCTTGATAATTATAACAATTTTTTTTTTTGAAAGCAAAATAACCCAAAGGCAGTAAAATAATGAAAATTTTCTCCATTCCTAGATTTCTCTGTGCACAAAACTTTAAAAATGAATTCACGATTAACAAGGTTTTTTCCTTATGCCGTGCGTTATGATTTATGTCCCTTTTGATAACAAGATTTATGTCCCTTATTTGTTGGTATTTTCGGTCTTTTTAGTGTTTTTTTTCAAGATTTTATTCTCTCTTTTCCTCTATACCGTATCAAAAAGTTTCTAAAATTTCATTTCTTTCAATAATAAATTTGAAATCTGAACCAAAAAGAGAGAGATATATTAGAAAGATTATAAAGAGGAAAACAGAAAAATAATTTTGAAATTGTAAAATCTTAAATAAAGTTTATTACTAAGAATTGATAAAGTAATGATAAAATTTAATAAACAATTCACAACTTATTTTATAGGAAATACCTGATTTAGAATTTTACAATTTTAAAATTCTTTTTCTGTCATTCTCCCAGAATTCTATATTAATATTTTAGAATTTACCTTTTTAAAGGTAATAAATATAAATAAATAATTTTGTATGATCTGTTTAATACTTTAATCTCACCCAATTAGCTGAAGGTCTTAAAGGGGCAGTAAATGACAAAATGGTTTAAAATCATTTTACAAGTTGCCAAACACGTTATTAGAGTAGAAAATTTCTCACCTCATCTAATTAGTTGAATTCTTTCAAGTATCGAAGTTGTTAAAAGTGATAGTACATGGCGTTACAAAAATAATTAAAATCGTTTCACAAATTATCAATCATATTATAAGAGTATAACATTTCTTCCAGCCTCACCCAATTGGTTAAATTCTTCTAAGCATGGAAGTTGTTAAAAGTAGTAGCAAATAACATTATGAAATTTCTTCCAGCCACAACGTGTGTGTTTGAGATCACTTAATTTTAGAGAATAAGTCCTTACTATGTAAGCCAATATAAACTCCTCTCACATACTTACCTCGTATACTGTGAATCATGATTTATAAGCATTTATTATCTAAAAATAAGCTATTCCAAACGAACACAAGTCAATCACGTTTACATTACAAGAGTAGGAAATTTCTAACAACATCAATTAGTTGAATTCCCCCAACTATGAAACTTGTTAAAAGTGATAGTAAATGAAGTTACAAATATAGTTAAAATCATTTCATAAGTTGCTAACCACATTTTAAGTGTAGTAAATTTCTCACAACCCCACCGAATTTGTTGGATATAGGGGTGGGCATGGGCAGAGCTGGGCAGGGCGAGACCCCTGCCCGATGCCCTGCCCAAAAGATGAACGGGCTGCATTTTGCAGCCCGATGCCTGGCCCTGCTCGCTAAAAGCCCTAACCATTTTGGGCTAGGCAAGGGTGGGCTGGGCAGGGTGGGCTCTCCTGCCCAAGTGATAACGTCTTATCTTGTCCACTTACGAAAAAAATAATTCCTTATGAATTTCATAAACATTCCTATAGTTACTAATACCATATATGTCTTAACTTCGCCCTAAGTAATATAAACTTCAAATACATTCGATGATTTCACATCTTAGGATATTTCAAAATAAGTCTACAACTTGAGTCTTGAAATTTAAAAAATACCGTATGTCTTAACAAATATCCATACTTTAAAAATTAAACAACATCCATAATCCATTATAAATAAGAAAACAAAATAATTGTAATTAAAGCCGTGAAGTCAAAGTAGTTTGAATCAATTCAATGTCCCAAAAGTTGATCAAATGATGAAGCATCTGGAAAGAAAATAAAAAGCAAGTATAATTTAATACAACACAAAGTAAAGAAGAAAGGAAGAAATCTACTTGTAAATAGTGTTTAGTGGTTAGGGCAAAAAAGAGAGGATCAGAAGAGTATTATACAACAGACAATATATATTTTAAATAAAAATATATATATGAAATAATATTTAATTGATATGAAATTTTATATTTTAAATAAATGAAAATAATTTTCAGGGCAGGGCCAAATGGGCAGGGCAACACCCCTTGCCCGATGCCCGGCCCTGCCCGGTTAATAGCCCGCCCAAAACTGCCCAAAATTTTTTCGGGCCACTTTTTTAGGACTGGGCTGGATAATTTTTTGTAGGGCCAGGGTGGGCGCACCGGGCTACTGGGCACCATGCTCACCCCTAGTTGTATAATGGATTATCCTAAGGCCCTGTTTGGTACCCATGATTAAGGGTTTGGGATTGAGATTGTATCAAGGATTGCCCCTAATTGTGTTGTTTGGTATATGATATTGATAATAATCAGAGATAGAGAATATCATAAAAGTGGGATTAGACAAAAGCCACCTCTCTTGGTATTACTTTTTTAATTTTGGGATTGCAAATTTTAATGACGAAAATATCCTTATTTATATTAATTTTCTGACAAAAATACCCCTATCAGTTTTAACCTAAATTCATTAAGCCAAAAAACCTTTAGGGGCTGTTTGGTATGAGGGATTTGGAGGGAGAGGGAGGGGAGGAAAAATTTTTGTGAGTAAAATTTAAAAAAATTGAAGAAGCGGTTAAAAATTTTTAAATAAAATAAACTGTAAGATAAAGGAGTAACAATACTTGATTAAGAATTGTTAGCCCTACTTCTTTAATTTTTAAAATGTAACTCAAAAAAATTTTATCTCCGCACACTTCCCCCCCCCCATACCAAACAGGACTTTAACTTGGATTAGAATTCATCCCTTCTTATCATCGTTCTTCATTACCCTGTCTATATCGCAAGGGTCTTGCAGACTTGTGGTTCAAATCCACCATACTTAACCCTTCTCTAAACAAAAATATGGGGTTTTGGAGAATTTTAGAACTGATTTGATATTTTTGAGGGATTTTCTCTAAACAAAACTGCTACCGGCAGAGACCTTAGAAATTTTCAAATTAAAAACATGCTTGGCTGACTATTAATTCTTTTATTCAGTAATATAACATGTTGTTAAAAAATTAAATACATCATAATTAAATATTTATTATTTTTGTCCAACTGCTGAAGAAAATTAATTACCTTCCAAAAGTTTAAAAAATTACTGTAATTCCTAGTCGCTGACATTAAATATTTCTGAGAAAAAACAAAAAGAAAGACATTAATACTCCTCTTGCACTATATATAGGTATAGAGAGAGACTTTTTTTCCCCTATTTATAAGATATCTCATTAAAGTTTTAAGAAAAATGTATAATTTAATCTTTAATTTATTACCATGTTGACTTTATTTTTATTTGATACTCCTTTGATTCAAAATATAGGAGCTAAATATCTAATTTATATTTATCAAGAAATTAGTTAAAAATAGTTAAACACACAAAATATGCAAGATATCTATTTAAAGAAATAAGTAAAAGAGATAATAAATAGGAAAAAGAAAGAAAGAGAATATAGGGGAGAAGATTTATGAAAGAGAATGTGGCAAATTTTTTTAAAAAACACATTAAATGTAAGGATAAAAGGAAAGTTGGTCTTATAAAAAAAAAAAAACCACACCCCTCATAAATTTAATTCTTGTATTTTGAGCCAGAGAGAGTAATATGTATATTAAATAAAGATAGAATTAAAAGTTTATTAAATTTTATGACAGAATTAATAATATTTAAGATTTCTTTTTTAATTTGTGTGAAATATAGCGAAGTATCATATATATATATATATATATATATATATATATAAGACCATATGACTGCTTCAAAAAGCATTAAGCATTTTATTCCTATAAATGATTAAATTAAATTTTTTCTTCAAATCTCATTTATTAACTGATTGATTTTTTTTCTAAATATCTGTGAAGATTCTCCGGCGCAATATAATATCTAGTAATTCATTTTAAAATTAATACTTAGTCAAGGGAGCTGCACAGCATGTATTGGAGGCAGCCATGTATTATGAAAAAAAACGCACGTTCTGCCATTATACTTGTTCCACTGTAACATAAAATGAATATTTTCTTTATTTGTCATCATCATCCTTTTTAAAATGAATATTTTCTTTATTTGTCATCATCGTCCTTTTTAAACCTTACCTCCACTTTCCCTTCCTAGACAGAAAAAATGTCGTCTTCCACAGTCCAATATCCTCTGAAAGCATGGAAATCCCTCGTCTTCTTCCCCACCGCCATCAAATTCGCCGATATCTTCTCCGTCCTCCTCAAAGCCGGTCTAGCCTTTTGTACTTTCAGCCTCGTCTTCGTCTTCTTCTATCTCTCTCGCTCCTATCATCCCCCTCACTACCACCCTGAAAACCTTTCTCGTTACTTTCTTCAAAGTGATGCCCTCGCCGGCGGCGAAAATCCCACCAATATATCTCATATTCTCTTTGGAATCGGCAGCTCCGCCCGGACCTGGCACACCCGCCGTCACTACTCCAAGCTCTGGTGGCAGCCGAAAGTTACCAGGGGATTTGTTTGGCTGGAACGGAATCCTCTGCAGAACGAGACGTGGACCGAGCCGGAGAAAACGCTGCCGTATAAGGTATCAGAGGATACGTCGTCGTTTAAGTACACCTGTTGGTACGGTTCGCGGTCGGCGATTAGGATTGCTCGCATTGTTAAGGAGAGTTTCGAATTGGGGCTGAACAATGTGAGGTGGTTCGTGTTGGGAGACGACGATACGGTGTTCTTCACGGAGAATTTAGTGGCGGTATTGCAGAAGTACGATCACAATCAAATGTATTATATCGGTGGGAATTCTGAGAGCGTAGAACAGAACGTGATCCACTCATACGCGATGGCCTACGGCGGTGGCGGGTTCGCCATCAGCTACCCACTTGCGGTGGAGCTGGTAAAGATTCTCGACGGCTGTATAAATCGGTACGCCCATTATTACGGCTCCGATCAGAAAATTCAGGGATGTATCAGTGAGATAGGAGTCCAAATTACCAAAGAACCTGGTTTCCATCAGGTCCCTGTTTTTCTTCTCTTTCTTTCTTTACCTTATTTTGCTCCAAAACTTCGTTTTTTAATGTCGTTCTTAAAAATTTCATTTTTTTCTGTAACAGTACATTCCATACCTGCACTTCAGCTCCAACTTCTATTCAAATTTGCATTTCAAACTGAGACAAACTCTCGATATGCTATAATGTACAAAAGTTATTTCAAATTTAAAAAATTTCATATTATTGCAGGTTGATATACGGGGCAACCTGTATGGGTTCCTGGCGGCGCACCCGGTGGCGCCGCTGGTGTCGTTGCACCACCTAGACTATGTGGAGCCGATATTTCCGAACATGGACCGGATCGAAGCGGTGGCAAAACTGGTTGAGGCCTACAAAATGGATCCAGGTCGGACCCTGCAACATAGTTTCTGCTATGATTTACGGAGGAATTGGTCGGTATCGGTGGCGTGGGGCTACAGCGTACAGCTATATCCATGGCTTCCGACGGCGAAGATGATGGAAACGGCTTTCAGAACGTTCATGACGTGGAGGAGCTGGGGCGAGGAACCGTTCTTGTTGGACACCCGACCCATGAGCAACGAGCCTTGTGAGAGGCCATTGGTGTATTTCCTTAATCGGGTCGAGAATATGGGCGAGGAACAGACCCGATCCACGTACGCAAGACACGTGGAGGATGCGGATAAAAGATGCGACATGGTTGACTACATACCTGCTGAAGCCGTTCAATTGGTCAACGTCACTGCCTCCCAGCTTCTGCCCGACTTGTGGAAAAAGGTGAGCGAATGGTCCAATCATGATTATGTGTTGGTTGATTTTCGGCCGTTAAGATTATTTATGTGCTTTTGGAATTTTTAATTTCCAATATTTCATCCGCAATATGCGCTTCTCAACTGACCCATTAATTTTGATTTGAAATCATTTAAACTTGGTAGTTTTTTGGCCGGTATCTAAAAGTGGTTGTTAAGAATCAATGCAAATTTTGAAAAGCTAATCATTTTTGTTGGCCAAATCATGTTGGAACAAATTTAACCTAGTGCATTATAATATTTCTCTCAACTTCCAAGATTTTGTCACGAAACTTTTCAAATTTAAAACTTCTATAATTAGAATTTTATATTTTATTAATAAATGCTACGCGTTAGGGAAGTTAGTTCTCCTTAATTAAAATTTTTGGAATTATTTAGATAGTTCAAAATTGAAAAATTCTGTTTGCGGCCATATTTTTTGGGATTGATGGTTGATCTAACAAAATTGAGTTGTGATTGAATGAGCAGGCGCCACGTAGACAATGCTGTGAGGTGATCAACGGCGATGATGAAGTGGGTGGGGTCCAGGTGAAGATCAGAGGGTGTCATCAGTTTGAGAGTGTGACCCCTCCATAGGCGTGATACTTACGAGCTGCAGAAATTACGCGGCACGTGGCAAGCCACAATACGACAGTGGGGGAAACTTCGAGCGGGTCAAACGGGGCGTCGTTTTGCTTGCATGGTTTCGAAGTCTTCACCAGACTTGCCCTCAAATGGGAAAAAAATTACTCGTTCTTTGTACAGAGTATTTTACCTCCTTTTTATTTAGTCGAATGATTTAACCCCTCGGCCTAGACTCCTTTAAATTTTATTAAATCCTTTTTATAGAGATGAATAAGGACTTCCGTGTAACAGATGTGTGAAAATGATATATCTTCATCATTAAGGGAAAAAAATTGTATTCATTATGTGATTTTATTACTGGAAGAAAAGGTCCATAAACGTGTCATGACTTGGAGACCCGGGGGGGTGTTTTATAAAAAAGTTGGGAACAAGACTTATCTTTCAAAGTGAACACGATTAGGATGGGGACCTTAGAAGCAAGCACAAAAGGCACAATCTGTATGGGAAAAAGAACTAAAAATACAATATTTCATCTTCATCTCTCTTTACTAGAGTCAGGAATTCAGGCCAAGCCTGCCTAGCCGACTCGTTTAAATCTGAATCCTTTAAGGGTCGGGTTTATGATTTAGAAGCTAAAAAGGGAAGTTGGTCTCGCCCTACAGGGCCGGTTCTTTTAGACCCGTTTAATATTTTTTTAAAATAAATTAATAAATATAATATCATTATATCAAATTATCAATATAAGAGATACCTAAGTACCTAATAGAGTATTAATAACAGGCAAACATTTATTAATTGGTTTGAATTATTTTATTTTCTACAATGGTTTATTCATTTAAACTTAAAAAAAAGGCTAATTTGGACTTTAGATGATTATTTTAACTAAAAATTTATGAGTTTTAAAAATATTGCATCTCAATTTAAAATAAAATAAAATAATAAATTGTAAAAATTGAAAAAAAAAATTAAATTAAAATGAATTTAAGCCCGTTTCGGCCCGAGCCTATGAAAGGTAAGCCCTGTAAGACTGCAAACTTAAAAAATATAGTACTTTTTATTAAACGGGCCGGCACGTTTAGGCCTGAACCGGCTTTACTCTTTACCGGCTTTACTCTTTACCACACACACATATAAATATATATATTGCCACCGAATTGTCGTAATTAAGTTTGCATTTTGTTTTCAATAACACTCCTGTTAGATGGAGGGCACTCAAACAAATTTAAAGAAGACCTGGGACAAATTTATTTTAAAAAAGTGGAACTTAAAAAAGAGGTCATCATATTTTGTGTAAAGGGAATAGGAGGGGTTGGTGTCCTAAACGAGAAAGTAGTGGACACGCGTAATTCAGAAGGGGAATGGTTCAACAACAAAAGATAACATGTCGTCCTTTATTAATTGTAATCGCACCAAACGCCAGTACAATTGTTCATTCATTATTCATGTCCTGTTTATGCGGGGCCCATCTTCATTGTTAACGTCCCCAGCAACAATTCCTATTTAACTTTCGCAGCAATCTATCTACTATTTGTTTGGGATAGTTTTTAAAAGATAATTTTTATAATTTATAAAATAAGTATATAAAAAGAGTTTTATATCGATTTATAAAATTTTTTTTTTGAAATTATAATTTAGGGTTACCCAAACACACACTTATTGTCATTATCCTGGATAAAAAAAATATTATATACCCAATACGTTGTTGCGGCGTCAGACCTATTTAGATTTTTTCAATTTTGAATTCAAGTTTTAAACAATCACGAACCCACATTATTTATTGAATAATAATATTAAAAAAATATTATATAAATTTATATATATATTAAAATATGAATTTTTGTTTAGCTCTGGACCTATGTTTCTTATAAATAGGCCTAAACCTCAATATTTTTGGTGCCCTCAGTAAAATAGTGTGATTTGGGGGTTGTTATTAGCCCAACCGAGCCTAAATATTCCTAACTAAAAGGCCCTTGGCGGCCCTTTGTCTCAGATACTCGGACCACAGATCACTTGTCCTTCTCTGATGTACCCTTGTATTATCTAGGGGAAATTGGGAAAAATCCCCCATAAAAAAATTTAGGGAAAATTCTAATAAAATAACATTTGAATTTAGAAGACCTCAAAAAGTCTGTTAATATTTGTAAATGACAGGAAGGTGACACCGGCCGGCGGCAGCGGTCTGGCGACGGTGCCTTTTTTCTTATTTTGTTTAAATTAAAAAATTACAGGCATTTTCATAAAAACACACAAAGTTCAAAATTCTAAATTCCTACCATGTCACCTTTCTATCATTTATAAATATTAATAGATTTTTTGGAGTTTCATAAATTCAAATGGTATTTTATTGAAATTTTTCTAAATATTTATTGATAAAAAGGACTTGATAAATTTTATATACACAGAAAGTATTGGTATTATATATGTAAATTTTGTACACACAATGTACTAGTAAAATTATTTAGTAATTCTTACTGATAAAATTTCCAAAACAAGAAAAGGGTTATAATGTAAAAAAAATAATTGGAGGGAGTTACATAGTGCTACGAGGAAAACGAGAAATGTATATACTTTTTAACAGAAGAAACCAGGCACCCAACTACCAAAAAGGTTACGACCAGAAGAAAACTTTAGCAACCAGACATTCCTGTATGAATCAATAGCCAAAATTCATTGGCCAAAAAAAAAAAAAAAAAAAAAAGCCCAAAATAAGGAAAAAGGGATATAATGGAAAAAAAATGGATGGAGTTATACATTGTTACTTTCGGCCTTATTTATTAGTACAGATATGGACAAAAAGTTTGTTTCCCTTTCAAATATGAAATAATACATTAAGGAGGATAAATGAACTGCTCCCTCCGGTCCTAATTATAAGATAAAGTTAATTTTTTTGAAGAAATTAAGGAAGCCAATTAAATTACTTTAGAGTGTTTATACTTTTAGTATCCTTGGATTATATATTAATTTATTAGTCAAATTAATTAGTTTAGAGAAAAAAATATAAATATAAATATTCTAAAGTAATTTAATTGGCTTCCTTAATTTCTCTAAAAAAATCAATTTTGTCTTATAATTAGGACCGGATGGAATATCTTCTTATCAGTTTCTTAAATACGATAGGAGAAATTGCCAATTTCGTTTCGGCTCCAAACTGATAATGCGCCTAAGGTACTGCTAAGCTTATATTGAACACATAAGCAAGAAGAGCCTAAGGCAGTTTGACCTTGAAATTGTACCAAAATATATATATATATATATATTTTATATGAGAGTGAGTGTAAATTACTTCTGTGGACAAAAGAATTGCATTATAGCCTGAAGCGGCCAATGCCAGAGTTTGCACAAGTGAAGAAGGGAAAACATGAGTCCAATGGAAGTTACAAAAAGCCATATCAATCCTTTCTAAAAGAGAATATAATCAGAACCAGATCATTTGTTACTTCAGGTAAAAGCAGGGCCATGTTGGATTAACATTTTAATTGCTGCTGTTGTCATGAGTCCAATCCATAATACTAGGCAAGGTGGAAAAAACTCGCAGTGTTAAAGGTTGACTTTTTTAAAACTTTTGATAAATTTGTGCTTGTTTGGAATAACGATTGAAGCCTTTAAACACAGTTTTTCAATCATGATTTACAATTTACAAGATAAGTGTGTGAGAGAAATTTTGACTCAATTTACATGCATAAACATTGTAGGAGTCCTAAACATAATCTCGAACAAAAACAAAATTTCATGGGAATTCATTTCGGTTGTCCTCATGTGCATGAATTTCCTGCCTAAATGGATCAATCTTATCCATCAATGCATTTCAACTGTGCGGTGTCATATCCATGTTCCTCGTGATCTAAAACTGCAACTCTCCCAATCTTTGAATATTGCTTCCTCAGCAAGGCTTGGTAAATATCTGAGAACTTGGATCAATTCAAGACGAGACAAACCACAAATTTACTCTCATATCCTTGAAATGATTGATCAACGGACTGTTGCATGGAATTTGTCAATTGGGATTCTTCCAAAATTTTATGTCTAATATTAATATTTTTTTAGACTCAGGAATATTGTCGTTACATATTTATGATATAATAATTTCAAAAAAAAAAAAAAAATTCTCCACTAGGGATGGGCAAAAAACCCAGTGGTCCAGGTAGTCTGATCCGACCTCGGTCTGACCCGACCTGGTCTATTAAAAAAAATTTGGTCCACAATGTAATGCCCCAATTTTTAATTAAGGGCTAATGAGGATTAGTGTGGATATTTATGAATTTAAATGGGAATTACTATGTATTTTATGACTATTTTAATTAATACGTCATCATTATTGAGAAATTGGAAGAATGAAATTATTGGGTAAGTAGTTGGTGATTAATGAGAAAATTAATTACTAACTATAAGAGGAATGAAAAATGTAATTAGAATGGCTAATGGAGAAATTAAAGTGATTAATTTGTTGTTTACTTTATGGGAGCAAATCAAATACTGACATGTGTCAAGTGAAGATGAGGAGAGAGGTAATGGAAAGTCAAATTAACCATAAACTATTCAGTTTTTCTCTCTCTTTCTTCCCTCTATTCAGCTGACATAGGCATGGGGCCAAGAGAAATGTGATCATCCTTCTTCTTCAACACTCTTCATGTCTCCTCTTCCTCTCTCATGCGTCCTCCATTTCTGCAAAAAAAAGGAAGAAGAAGCTTGGTGAAATAGATTTGTCATTTGGTGTTGTTTGAACTCTCAAGAAATCTTGAAGTTGGGAGAATCAAGAAACTCCTTTGGAAAAGTTATAGAGGTGAGTAAGACAAACCTTTCTATATAAGTTTTGTAGCCATTGATTAAGTTTGGATTTTCTAGAGATTTTGCCTTGAATTTCGAAAATGATGGTCAATGTGTTATTGACATGTTGTTGTCATGAATATGATGCTTTGAGATGTGTCTTGGATGGATAGAATTTGATTGAAGCTTAAATGTAAGGTTTGACACCTTTGTGTTAGTTTTAGTGCATTGGGCAAAACATGGCATGTTATTGGGTTGTGATTTTGGTCATTTTGAGGTTGTCATTGTATTCCTTATAGAAAATTGTATGGGAATAGGTTGATTATTAATTTTGGGAGTCATTGGACACTTTGGTAGGAAATTGGAAATCTGTCAGTGTGAACTTTGTTTTGGGCAGTCCTTTTACACGAAATTTTTGAATGACCAAATAGTGTCTAAAAATTATGAAACGTTCTAGTCTTAAATTTCCCATCCCAAACTTCAAAATGGACATATGTTTCATGTCATTCCAATTTATGAGCTAGGTGTTCTAACTGCCCAAAGTTTGATGTTAAATCTAGGATCAATTCTGGAGTAGTATGGACATTTCTTAAATTCTGCATTTATGTGGTGATTTCTGGTATTGGTCTATATTTTTCTAGTA
Organism: Inga laurina; assembly: GCA_963855925.1. NCBI lineage: Eukaryota > Viridiplantae > Streptophyta > Magnoliopsida > Fabales > Fabaceae > Inga > Inga laurina. Next base: position 5,981,965 of record OY979705.1, read on the forward strand.
AAAAGGACTTAAATAGATGTTATTAGGCTTTAGGATCATCTCATTTTGATTTTTTTAGAATTAGTTATGATTTTTGGAAGTTCAGCTGCGAAACAGAATTTTCCTGGCCACAGCCAGAAGATTCTTGGCTATAGCCAAGAACCTTCGGACCACTATCTGGCCGCAGCCAGAAAATTTTGGGTTGCAGCCAGAACACTTATGGGCTGTTTTTGGCCACGGCTAGAAAATTCTTGGCTGCAGCCAGAAACTTTCTGTGATGTTTTTTGCCGCAGCCAAAGATTTTTTGGCTACAGCCAACCCCCTGTTTTCAACACCTTGTGATTTTAAAAAGTGGTTTTCAACCCGGTGTTTCCCAATTCTTTAGGGCTTTTATTAGAGCCAATTGTAACTACTTAAAGGACAGAAATGATAACCAAATCTAAGTATTGTGAAGTCAATTGAGTATTAGAATAGAGAATAACTCTTCGTCCCTAATTATAATTATAGGATACGTTATTTGCTCTCCTCGGGAGAGACCTGCGACAAAGCATGCATGGAACAAACCAGGTGGTGACTTTTCTCTCATGTTGTGTATGATGTTTTGGTATGCATGACTTGTCATTATGTTTTGTGAAATGTGGTGCTATGGTCCATTATAGTGTAAGCACTTCAGCGTGAGCCGTTTAGGGAGTTACAGTGGTTATCTCTAGTTCAGCCGTTGAACTGCCGTTGTAATCGACATGGATCTTTGTGAATCTGACCCGTGGGGCGGTGTTTGTGAATCCAACCGTGGGCTGTGTGTTGATCTTGCCAGTGTGGCTTGCGTATGAAATGCTTTATATGAATCCCAGCTGTGTTGAAATATATTGTGTAGATTGTGTTGTGGAATGCAGCGTGAGCAAACGCAAGGGTGACATGAGTCATACCTGCCTTTGCCGTTGTAACTGCCGTTGTAGTTGCAATGTGTGTGTGGTGATTTGCTTTCATGCCTTATTGTTGTGTATACTATGAGTGATTTGACACTACGGGGATTCCTTAGAATCTCACTCTCCCATAAACCAAATTTTTAGACAGGGCAGAAGGATCAAAGGGAAAGCTGGCAACGAAGAGTGGTTAGAGCTCCGGTTTAGGAGTTTTACTTTGGTTATCATGTAAAAATCATTTGGATATATTTTTGGGAAACAATTGTATATGTTTTGGATTAATGTATAGTTTTGTGTAATCCCCAAGAAAAAGGGAAAAAGTGTATGGGCTTTGTGCCTCTATATAATCCCTTTATTAATTAATGGAACCCGAGTGTGTCAGGAATTTATGCTGTTCTCTGATATGTATGAATGAAATCAACATGTACAGGCCATTTAGTATTGAAATGTGAATATGAGACCGTTATGAACAGGTTTTATAAAAGTTTTTATAAGCATGATCTTTGGGAAGTTTGATTTTGTTTAAATATCAAAATCATTTACGGTCTCTAATTCTATATCAATTACGTTTTTATGACCTAAATCTCAACCTATGGTGGAAGGGGGTTACACACAGCAGCTTCTGACAGACCAAACTGGACTGGTCTTCTCGGCTTGGACTGGACTTCGGTCCAAGGCCTTTGACCCCATGGTCTGGTCCAGTCAGGCCGAGTTGTATACTTATTTTTTTTTAATTTTTAATCCCTTAATTAAAGTACAAACACTGGACAGACACGACTGAGTCCTGACGCGCCAACGCCTCACCAAGTCTTTACTTCAGCTTTTGTGTCTAGGTCTCATAGCTTAGTCACCCAGATCGGTACTCCTCGTGGCTGCCGCCTAGATCCATATCACTTTGAGGTAAAGTATCTTGCTTCCTGGCATACGATTTCAATCTCATATGGTCTTTGTTTAATCTATCAAACCCTCTTTTAGCATCCTGGTGCCTCCCTATTGTACTTATTGAGATTACAGAGAACTTTGAAATTGATTCAAGTCAGCCAATGACACACTAAATTAATGACTTTCATTTTGATGAGTAATAGAACACCGTCCCCTAATTATTCAACTTCGTGTGTGTTGTGATAATTAATTTGTTTTCCTTTTATTCTTATTTGTCCGACCACTCTAAACTCTCAACCCAAGCTCACAAATAAGTTTTGATTTTTGCCCCCATCATTTCTTGTTCACAGGTTGATTTTGATGGAGTCTTTGTGAGGAAGAGACTTGTGATATGTTTCTAAGATTATGCATCAATTTCCCGTCTTTGTCTAAAATTTATCGAATTCCTGACTTTCCTGGCATGTTTAGTAAATATATTCTTTAGTCATGAGTCTAAGACTTATGAGATATTAATTGGGGTTGGAGGATAAGAAACAAAGATGACTGATAAATATGCCTGAACGAAGAAGAAAGATGATTGATATGTTTGGTGATATCTTATTGCCTAAAACTGATACATTTGACATATTTGATCTAGTCCGGATTGTATATATTTGAATGTTTTTTATTTATGTTTGCTTATTGTTTCATCATTTTGTTTTACCTAAAACAACAGAAAGAAAAGAGAAATGTTTGGTGGTATCTTATTGCCTAAATGTAATTGCTTCCCCATTGAAAACAAAAAACATGGTACATGTTCTTGTTATGTGCTTAGAGATATGCAAAAATTAAAAAAAAATACCAAATGGGTCCTGGACTGGTCCAAGCAGTCCGCTGGACCTGGTCTGGTCCAGCCCGAGCGCAGGCTGGTGCTGGACTAGACTGGACCTCGGGCTACCTTGTTCAGCTCAAGGTTCTTTCCAGATCAGACCTCAGGTTGAGACCAAACCCGGTTTGGTCTAGCCTATGATCAACGCTAGTCTCCACATTCTACTTCTTTCATTTAATGTTCAAATTACTTGTCATATACTCATATTCAAACACTGCAGGTTTATTTGAAGTATTTTATTTAATATTCAAACGTTGTAGTTCATTTGTTGTTTTTATTATGGACTAAAAAAATTATTCTAGAAAATGATTTATATTTTAGACCAAACATAGTATTTTGTCAAGATTATAGGATACTAGATATCCTATTTTAATAAGATATTGTGTATATTAAAAGATAAATAAAAAATTTTAATTTTAAGGGATAAATATCCTCATTAAATATCCATAATCGATAGCGCTAGATATCTTAACTAAACCCTAATTATCTATAATCAAATATTTATGATTTAGGTACTTTAAAATATACTAGGTATGTATATAGATTAAGAAACTACTCCTCTGGTCCTTAATATAAAACGTATTTACCTAATTTGATTAGATTAAAGAAGTTAGTTAAATTAGTTAATATGACATCTATTGTCTAGAATACTCTACTCATCTCCCTTAATTCTCTCATTCCATCTTCTCCTAGTTCACTTATCATTGACAAGCGATGAGACTTTTTTGATATTATTTTTTTTATTGGGACCTTGGTGTCATTTTCCTTTTTTAATTTATTGAAGGTTTAGAAACCATAATATTCTTAATTTTGTGATTGGGTGATCAGAAGTCATATTACTTTTGTAATGGTTTTTTTGTAGAAGAAAACCACCTATCCCAGTAAATGGCATGAAATGAAAAATTTGGAGGCTCTTTGATGACTAGATTGCTATAAATATTAAAGCCCTGAACGCTTATAGTTCAAATATAAAATGATACAAAAGGGCTTATAATTTTGAAAAAGCATATTTTGCAATATATGTCCTGAAGACAAATAAATTGTAGAGAATTATGTCACTCAAGAGTAATAGTTCTAAAGGCTAATAGTCATGAAGACTAATTAACATAGTTCGTCATGATCACACGTGCCTAATGCCCAAAATTGATAATTAGAGGCCATGCATAAAGTATCTGCATATAGAAGAAAAAAAGTGAAAGCATTGCTATCAAGGGAGTAAACATCACGTAGTACTCTTTATCTTAATTTAGGTTTTGTCCCATGGGGTTTTTCTAGTAAGATTTTAATGAGTCAACTGTGATATATATTGCATAATTTTTTTCCTTCACTAGATTTTTGTCCTATTGGGTTTTTCCTAATAAGATTTTTATGAGGCCTAATATATATTTGCTATGGACATTTAGGGGGAAGTGTTGTAAATTATATGATTGAATGTCCATATACTCACCCTCTTAGGATTCCTTATGTGTTAAATGATCTAAACCTATAACTTCCCTAATGAATGATTTGTGAGAGTTTATAATTAATACCATTATACCCCTCCATATTTCTCCTCCAACTTTCTCTCAATCTTCTCTATCTCCCTCATAGCAATCTTGTCACGTCCTTATTTTAATTTCACCTTTACTAAATTATTTATGAAAAACGATATGCGGTTCGGTGGGCAACACAGAAATAGCATAAATATAACGATATTATGAGTATGATTACAGAAATTCCCTATAGGAGTTCGTATATAATAATTACCATCAATGTTCGCACAGGGGAACTTGAATGTCTAAAACTGTCTCAATGAAACATAGACGTCTTCTCGTCTTTTTTCCACCACTGTAATCCACTCGTAAGGTACTCTGTATTGTTCTCAGCATATCTTTTGTCTAAATTGTTGGTAGGGGAGGGTGAGATTCGAGAGAATCTCAGTAGAAATCAGATACCATAATGCATGCATGATAAATGCTATGTGTATACATATTCGCTTTAACTAGATGTATGCTCCATAATGACATTTCTGTAAGCTCAATGTTTCATGCAACAAGACTATGACCACAGTGAAAACAGAAACAGAGTTTCATTTATTCAAATATGATCTACACAATCAAGTAAAGGAATTACATATGTCATTACACAAGCAAATATATCAAATACATGCAAGTAAAGTAAGTCTCATATCACCTGTCTTTTCTCCTCGATTTGTGTACCAGCAACTCGGGCTCTTAACTCGGTCCTACAATTCCAAATATAAACATTTAGACACTTCCATAGTGTTTCTAGGGGTTATATGAGTCTATATTAAAAAATTATTAAAATGCCCCGGGGACCCGTCCTCGCCGTACCCGGTCCGACTGTACTTTTCCCGAAATTTAGACTAGGGCTATCTTGACATATTTTCACCCAAGGAATCTATTTCTGGACTCAAAATTATTAAATTCACTGTCAAAAGACAAAAATACCCTTGACAGTCCCACTTTAAGTGTTTTATGGACGTTTTCGTAATTATGCTTTTTTGGTCTTTTCCGAAAAAGTGACCAATTGTAACCCCACCTAATTTTCCCCCCTGAACTCAATGGAATCATTAAATCATTGAAAATACAACTCTAACCCCTCCATCTAGCACTGGCTGAATCCTGAAATTCTCAAAAAAAAAATTGGGGTTTTTGAGTTTTGATTTCGTAGACTTGTTTCTTTCTACTCTTAACCACCTTATTAACTATTCTATTAGATTATAACTGCCATTTAGTACCAATTTGAGCAGCATAACCCCTAAGGAAACCCATTTCCAAAATTTAAAACCAACGACAATTCAGTGAAATTTCACAGATTAAATTGCCCACAGCAACCAGAATAGTTATTATACGATGGTTTGGAAGTTACTTCAAGCTCCCACTAACTTTTCTCGACTTGGCTAGAAACCCTAAACTCCGAAGACTGAAATTTGAGCTTCAAAACCTTAATCCACATAGAAGTACAGCTTAGGAGCAGAGTTATATACGTTAGGTAGAGATTTACCGAAGAAATCAACCTACCACACAAATTTCTTTTCCCTTTCTCTCTCTAGAAAATTGTTGTACTTCCTCTCTCCACCAGCTGAACTTCACATCAGATATGGGCTGAAGAAGGAGGATGATGATTTTAATAATCTATCCCAATTTAATTAATTAATTTTCCCCAATTTTGGATTTTTACAAAATTTTGGCAGATTTTTGCCCAAACTTTGAAAAATCAAAACTAATTCTAGAAAATTAGAATTGGAGTGATTCTAAAGGCTATAGAACCCTTATTGAGTTTAGTTTCAAGGAAAAATATAGAATTTAGCCAAATGGAGGCACAAAAATCCCAGAATTTATTTCTTTGAATACTATTCTAGAAACTTTCTAGTTTTTCTGGGCTAATTTCAAAAATTTATAAATTTTTGTATATAGCTCTAATTGAGTCATATGACCTATCAAATTAAAGCTTTGGATATATAATTTCACTTTGTAAAATTTCATAATTGTTTCTCATCATTTGTTCATACAAAATCACATGACAAGCTCACTGCCTCATAAGCGATTTCACCGAAAACATAATTATATTCTCCAAAATTTACTATTTTATTTCATTCACTATTTCCAATAATTAAAGTATATTTGGTGAATAAAATTTGGGGTGTTACAAATCTCTTGTACTTTTTCTTATTTTCAAAATAGATTTGTGAAATTTTCATACTTCTAGAGTATTTTTCTGAAATTTTTCCATTTTCTTTTCATCCTATACTCTAATTATAATTTTTGATGATATTTCATAATGAAATTTTTCCATTTTCTTTTCATCCTATGCTCTAATTATAATTTTTCATGATATTTCATAATACATAGACATTGATTTTTATAACTCCTTCGATGCAATTTTCCCAATATATACTGTAATGCCTTTTTCGCAAGGGACAAAAATAAATTACTTATTCACCGAAACTCAATTTATTCATTTTTTTTCATTTACATATTTATTAACCAAACTGATTTGGATTCAAATATAACAATATTTTCCCAAATCAAAAAACAATAGTGAAATTTCAAAAAAAAAATTATTTTTTATAAAAATGGTTTAAAACTTTATACAAGTTTTCCTTGAGAAATTATATACCTAATATTAACTCATTATTATATTTTTTCAGCAAAATACAAAAAAAGAAAAGTCTGATTAAATGGACAAATTGCTGTGGGGGATTGTTTAATAAATAGGTCACGGTATTCTCCCAAAACAGGCTTGCTAATGGACTAGCTTTTTACTAATAGGCTTGCCAAATGGCTTCGTTATTTGGGATAATTTTTTTAAAGTGTTATTTTATACTTACCCCTTAGGGTTTTCAGTTTCAACACTTTTTAAAATTCGGCCTTTATAATTTCATGGGGCTCTAAATGCATTATATAGTAGTATAAAGTGTTCCTGATTAAACATGTTGAAGAGATAACCCATACCCTATTTTCATGATCACCTATAGAAGCATGCCCCCACATTTCACAAGTTAACGTTGCAAAATCTACATTAAGGTAATACTTAATGTAATATATTAAATATATTATTTTAGGATATTATCAAATTTGTCAAAAATTCTAGAATTATGGTATTATATAAATATATTAAATATTAATTTAAATGTTTTAAATAATTAAGTACATAATTTTAATTCAAAATATATTTCAGTCATGATATTATGATTTAAGTCAAAATATACAATATATAAAATATAAAACCTGTTAGTGGGAGCAGTGGGGTTGTCACCCATATATTGAAAGTTATTTCTTTGAGTTAATTATTTTGGGAGATAGTTTAGGATATCATCAAATTTGTCAACAATTCCGGGATTATGGTATTGGTAATGAAAATAAAAAATATATGGGATAAAAGACAAGAAATAAAAGAAGAGAGAAATTTAATAGAAAAATAGGGGAGTAATTCTCATTCACTTATGTGTTATGTATAACTACAATGCTTCATGGAAGGCCTCTATTTATAGACCTCCAAGAGTCACCATCAACTAAGATACAATAAACAGTATAATTAATACAGATGAATGTACACAATATGACCCTTCGTACTATTCATGTATCTAAGTGTATATTAAATAGCCTTTTAGTTTCTCAACTACTATTCATGAATGGTGACTAAAATATGAGAGGTCAAGAGTCAATGGACATTCACATAATTAATATATTCATAACAATATCATATTAATATAGTAAATATTAACTTAAATGTTTTAAATAATTAAATACATAATTTTAATTCAAAATATATAAAATATATGATGTTATCATTTTAGTCAAAGTATATAAATATATAAAATATAAAAATCAAAAGGCCATGACTAAATTCTCCATGGTTTTTTTTCCTTATAATTTAAAGTAATATAAATAAATGTTTAAAATATGAATGATGTTTGATTAAAATATGGGAAAATCCCTCAAAAAGAACCTTTAAATTGTTAAAAGACGGATACGTGCGCGGAAATATAATATCCCGTATCAGTGCGAGTACGTTAAGTGGAATATTAGAATTGAACGTAAAATGACAAATTTGTCCTCTGATGATGAAAGAAAAGAAGTTGATGACAAAAGAAGGTGACGCGAAACAGGGAGAGCGTCATCGCGCGGGAACGTACGTGGGAGGCGATACAAACAGAGGTATGTACTTCATTGGTCGACAATGTTCTTCCCCCTGTGCTCGAGGTGAAGCAAAACCATTTTCGTCTTCATTTGGGTGGGAAACTTTGCGGGGTATTTGGGTTTGAAGGACGTGAATGTTGAAGAGTGGTATGGCGAAAAATGCAGATGCTGCCTGAATCGGGGAGGAGGTTGGGATGGTTACTTTCAGGGTTGTGGTTGAAGAGAATAAATGGGGTGGATTTTTTAAGAAACGATTAATATGAAGTTGAAAAACCCTAATATAGATTTGTGAAAGATTGAGGTACTCATGTAGTTTTGTGTTTGTCAACTAACTAAGTGTTATTTATTTGTCGCAGGAAGCGTAAAAAAATGGATGGTAATATTGGTTCAAGCCGTGCAAAGGAGTTGTTTTGTTATTTCCACGTAGGGGGGAAATTTGAACATAATAATGACGGTGAAGTTAAATATTTCGGAGGTAGTGTGAGGGTAAAGGTACTAAAAGATGGGATAAGAATGGAAGATTTAAGAGAAATTATATCAACATTGACAGGTTATGAAGGGAGCAGTTGGGACATTAAATACACAGTAATGTTTGATGAGACATTAATTGAGCTTGACAATGATAATGAAATTGAAAACCTTTTTCGGTTCAATGAAAGCAGTGCGCATGTGTTTGTAGCCAATATAGAGAATGGCAATGAATCCTTGCCAATGAATAATGCACATGTGTAAGTTAGTAATATTTTGTTCATTCCCAAGCTGATAATAAGTTATAAAGTGGTGTAATTGTTGTATGATAATAAGTTATCAAGTGTTGTAATTTTGTATACAGGAGCCAGAGATTATTGGAACGGTCACCGGAAGCAGAGGTATCTCCCATTACACATGGCAATGATCTTGAGGCTGTGTCATTTGAAATTGGTGGTGGGTGTATAACTTATGAGACACATCAGACAAATTTGAGTGACACTAGCTATTTGAAATGGTCAGGATTAATATCCGGGGTGGGGCAGCATTTTCCTCATGCCGATGCATTAAGAGAAGCCTTGTGCAAGTATAGCATTGCACATAAGTTCATGTATAAATATGATAGGAATAGCAAGGACAAGATGTAAGTCACGTGTAAAGTAGAGGGTTGTCCTTGGAAATTATGTGCGTCTGCAGTGGGCAGGACTTCTGGAATACTGTGTGTGACAAAATTCATCAAAGATCATGTTCATTCAGCTCAAGATCATTTGCAAGTGAGCGGCCATGGTGCAAGATCTACTTTGACATCATCAATAATAATTGACGAGATTAGGAATCACACCGAGAAGCGTCCAACTGAGATTATGAAGACAGTGCAAAGGGAGTATGGTGTGAAGCTAACAGATAAACAGGCATATAGGGCAAAGGAAAAGGCAATGGAAGACATACATGGAAGACCGGAACAATCATACTTGTTAATCCCATGGATATGCCAAAGGTTGAAGGAAACTGATGCTAATACAGTTGCTGAATGGGTAGCAGATGGTTGCAGGTTTGAAAGAGTTTTCATTGCATATGGGTCATGTGTACAGGGTTTCATGGGGGGTGCAAGGCATGTACTATATGTTGATGGAACTCATTTAAGTGGGCCTTATAAGGGGACTCTACTTGCAGCTTCAGCGTATGATGCGGATAATGAGCTGTTGCCGTTTGCCATAGCAATTGTGAAGGGAGAGACACTGGACGATTGGACTTGGTTCATGCATATGATTAAAAGGATTGTTGGTTCTATGGACTTGACAATTGTGTCAGATCGTCACAATGCCATAATAGGTGCTGTGGCAGCAATATTTGGAGGGCATCGTCATGCATTCTGTTATAGACATGTGAAGGAGAACTTCAGTGCAGAGATACTGAAAATAAACAGGGGCAAGAGAAAGACCAGTAACCGGTCAAAGGAGGATGGACTGATGCTTCTTGACAAGATTGCATATGCAAGGCGTGTTGATGAGTTTGATAAAGCAATGGAAAAGATGCGGGAGCACTGTCAAGAGTTATATGAATGGATTAACAATCATGGTGACGTTGATAGGTGGGCTCTTAGCAAGTTCCCATACAAACGATGGGATAACATAACAACCAATATCGCCGAGTCATTCAATGCATGGATGGTGAAGGAGAGGAAGTATAATGTAGCCCAATTAATTCACGCACATCGCGAGAAAGTAGCAAAGAAGATGCATGCCTCTTATGTGGCAATGAACAAGTGGAAGAATTGTGTTGGACCAAATATAGATGCAAAGGTTATGGAAAATGTGAGTGGATGTGAGCATATGTGGTGTGAAGATTATGGGCAGGGTAGATTCAGTGTGCATACAGTACGTGGAGACCATGGGGTTAACTTGCGATCACGACAATGTAGTTGTGGGGCATGGCAGATGAGTGGGATTCCATGCACACATGCGTGTGCAGTTGTCAAGGTTGTGCACGGCAACATCTACGATTATGTTGAGGATTGTTATAAGATAGAAGCTCAGCAACGGATCTACCAGCACAGCATGATTCCGGTTGTGACAATAGACATGCCGAACGTCAATGATTATAGGGATTATCACATGGAAAACATGTCCGAAGCTACGTTCCTCCACCCTCCAATCACAAGTCGACCTCCTGGAAGACCAAGAGTAAGGAGGCAGGAATCACAGTTCCAAAATAGAAAGATCTACCATTGTACACGGTGCCATGAAGCAGGACACACAAGAAGGACGTGCAAAAATCCCAACCCATGTTGAACTGTAATGATCATCTTTGATGCTTCATCTTTTATGTTGTATATATGTTTTCGTTTTACCCTTCAATGGTTTTTGGAATGAAGGGATGGGGTGCAGGGAAGCAGTTTTTATATGTAATGTATGCAGTGTCATGTCAGTGACAAAAAAACATTAAGAAGCAGTAAGATCTTAATGTTATGTTGTCACTGAAAGTTGAAAGTTTATGTAAGTATCCACTGCTTTTGTACACAAGTATAGTGTTGATTATGTATAGTTTGGCAACTATTTCTCAAGTTGTAATCAATGTAGAAATACAAATGTATAGTTTATCTGACTGCTCTGTATTATGTAGTTTTTATCAGTTGGTTGGAATGCTGGTGCTCTCATGTTGTAAGACATAGTTGACCCCAGCATCTATGGCACCAAAATATCATCACCTTATAAGACATACTGATATACTTGACCACACCAATGCCACCAAAAAGTTGTTCATTCATGTAACCCAATGTTAGTACACAATAAACTGGTGATATGTGTTAATGACCTTCTAACATACAGTTTACCACAGCAGATATGCCACAAAAAATTCTGCTAGAGCTTCTAAGACATACTTGATCACAGCATCTATACCACCATAAATATCTCCTATCAAGACCTTGTAAGACATACTTGACCACAGCATCTATGCCACCAAAAACATCTCCTATCATGACCTTCTAAGACATACTTGACCACAGCATGTATGCCACCAAAAACATCTCCTATCATGACCTTCTAAGACATACTTGACCACAGCATCTATGCCACAAAAAACATCTCCTATCATGACCTTCTAAGACATACTTGACCACAGCATCTATGCCACCAAAAACATCTCCTATCATGACCTTCTAAGACATACTTTACCACAGCATCTATGCCACCAAAAACATCTCCTATCATGACCTTCTAAGACATACTTGACCACAGCATCTATGCCACCAAAAACATCTCCTATCATGACCTTCTAAGATATACTTTACCACAGCATCTATGCCACAAAAAACATCTCCTATCATTACCTTCTAAGACATACTTTACCACAGCATCTATGCCACCAAAAACATCTCCTATCATGACCTTCTAAGACATACTTTACCACAGCATCTATGCCACAAAAAACATCTCCTATCATGACCTTCTAAGACATACTTTACCACAGCATCTATGCCACAAAAAACATCTCCTATCATGACCTTCTAAGACATACTTGACCACAGCATCTATGCCACCAAAAACATCTCCTATCATGACCTTCTAAGACATACTTTACCAAAAAGACCTATGCCACCAAAAAGATCTGTGTTCATGACCTTCTGAAATATACTTCACCACAATACCTATGCCACCAAAAAGATCTGTGTTCATGACCTTCTGAAATATACTTCACCACAACACCTATGCCACCAAAAAGATCTGTGTTCATGACCTTCTGAAATATACTTCACCACAACACCTATGCCACCAAAAAGATCTGTGTTCATGACCTTCTGAAATATACTTCACCACAACACCTATGCCACCAAAAAGATCTGTGTTCATGACCTTCTGAAATATACTTCACCACAACACCTATGCCACCAAAAAGATCTGTGTTCATGACCTTCTGAAATATACTTCACCACAACACCTATGCCACCAAAAAGATCTGTGTTCATGACCTTCTGAAATATACTTCACCACAACACCTATGCCACCAAAAAGATCTGTGTTCATGACCTTCTGAAATATACTTCACCACAACACCTATGCCACCAAAAAGATCTGTGTTCATGACCTTCTGAAATATACTTCACCACAACACCTATGCCACCAAAAAGATCTGTGTTCATGACCTTCTGAAATATACTTCACCACAACACCTATGCCACCAAAAAGATCTGTGTTCATGACCTTCTGAAATATACTTCACCACAACACCTATGCCACCAAAAAGATCTGTGTTCATGACCTTCTGAAATATACTTCACCACAACACCTATGCCACCAAAAAGATCTGTGTTCATGACCTTCTGAAATATACTTCACCACAACACCTATGCCACCAAAAAGATCTGTGTTCATGACCTTCTGAAATATACTTCACCACAACACCTATGCCACCAAAAAGATCTGTGTTCATGACCTTCTGATATATACTTCACCACAACACCTATGCCACCAAAAAGATCTGTGTTCATGACCTTCTGAAATATACTTCACCACAACACCTATGCCACCAAAAAGATCTGTGTTCATGACCTTCTGAAATATACTTCACCACAACACCTATGCCACCAAAAAGATCTGTGTTCATGACCTTCTGAAATATACTTCACCACAACACCTATGCCACCAAAAAGATCTGTGTTCATGACCTTCTGAAATATACTTCACCACAACACCTATGCCACCAAAAAGATCTGTGTTCATGACCTTCTGAAATATACTTCACCACAACACCTATGCCACCAAAAAGATCTGTGTTCATGACCTTCTGAAATATACTTCACCACAACACCTATGCCACCAAAAAGATCTGTGTTCATGACCATCTGAAATATACTTCACCACAACACCTATGCCACCAAAAAGATCTGTGTTCATGACCTTCTGAAATATACTTCACCACAACACCTATGCCACCAAAAAGATCTGTGTTCATGACCTTCTGAAATATACTTCACCACAACACCTATGCCACCAAAAAGATCTGTGTTCATGACCTTCTGAAATATACTTCACCACAACACCTATGCCACCAAAAAGATCTGTGTTCATGACCTTCTGAAATATACTTCACCACAACACCTATGCCACCAAAAAGATCTGTGTTCATGACCTTCTGAAATATACTTCACCACAACACCTATGCCACCAAAAAGATCTGTGTTCATGACCTTCTGACATATACTTCACCACAACACCTATGCAACCAACAAGATCTGTGTTCATGTAAGCCAATATTAGTAGACAGTGAAGTATATTGTTTGTGCATCAATGTACCCTGCTTGAGACAATCCGTTCCACACTTGGAGGGGTGGGATGACAATGGTGTTTTTATTTACACAACTTTAAATCACATCAAATTTATTCTTACACAACTTTAAATCACATCAAATTTCTTCATGTAACCCAATCTATTAATAACAATAACACTTGATGTACCAATTTATATTTCAAAGACTTGTGGTAATACAATCTGCTATTTGATGCCGATGGGAAAAGCAGGCCCATGCCTAGTGATGCTACCGACTGTTTATTCAAACTTTCTTTGCTCACGAAAAGGTATGATCTTGTTATGAATATGATAAGAGTAAGTGATAACTCGAGTTTGATGGAATAGAAACTCGAGTTGTATGCATCACTGGAGGGTAACCAGCCAGTTATCGTGTGCAGGCGTGGAGAACTCGAGTTGGACATATCGCACTCCAGTGCGAAACTATGATCAGTCGACGTGTGGACTCGAGTTGGGCCATGAGAAACTCGAGTTGTGCGCATCACTGGAGGGTAACCAGCCAGTTATCGTGTGCAGGCGTGGAGAACTCGAGTTGGACATATCGCACTCCAGTGCGAAACTATGATCAGTCGACGTGTGGACTCGAGTTGGGCCATGAGCAACTCGAGTTGTGCGCATCACTGGAGGGTAACCAGCCAGTTATCGTGTGCAGGCGTGGAGAACTCGAGTTGGACATATCGCACTCCAGTGCGAAACTATGATCAGTCGACGTGTGGACTCGAGTTGGGCCATGAGGAACTCGAGTTGTGCGCATCACTGGAGGGTAACCAGCCAGTTATCGTGTGCAGGCGTGGAGAACTCGAGTTGGACATATCGCACTCCAGTGCGAAACTATGATCAGTCGACGTGTGGACTCGAGTTGGGCCATGAGGAACTCGAGTTGTGCGCATCACTGGAGGGTAACCAGCCAGTTATCGTGTGCAGGCGTGGAGAACTCGAGTTGGACATATCGCACTCCAGTGCGAAACTATGATCAGTCGACGTGTGGACTCCAGTTGGGCCATGAGCAACTCGAGTTGTGCGCATCACTGGAGGGTAACCAGCCAGTTATCGTGTGCAGGCGTGGAGAACTCGAGTTGGACATATCGCACTCCAGTGCGAAACTATGATCAGTCGACGTGTGGACTCGAGTTGGGCCATGAGGAACTCGAGTTGTGCGCATCACTGGAGGGTAACTGGAAAGTCACGAACCAAAAGGGAATACTAACTCGAGTGAATGAACGATAACTCGAGTTAATCAGGATTCCACGCTTTAATTCCCTCAATCACCAAACATTTCTGTGCACTCCACTCGACCTCCGACTAAATGAGCCCTCGAGTTAACTGACGAGAAACGTACTATTAGGCAGTTGAGCTCTATGCAACCTTCAAATCCCGTTCAACCAACCGTGGCGTAACAGCTCCATTCCCCCTAACCCTCAGTGAGTCGAGAAGCAGAGTTTGGACTTGCCCTAGCATCGCACTTTCTCATTCTTCCATCTGGTGCAATGGTGCGAACAAAGGGCTCCGACAGTGGGAAGAAAGATTCTCGTGATTCACAGAAGCTGCCGTCGAAAAGGAGTAAGCCGTTGAACAAACCGAGGAAGACTCGGCCAAAAGTTCAGGATCGACTACCACCGGAACAACGGAGCAGGTCACAGGGGGTTGTGATAGCAGAATCACAGCAGAAACGGCCAAAAGTAGCCTCTCCCACTTCGAAGGAACTAGTCGTGTCAGTGCCTACAGAACATTTGGCCTCAACCTCCACAGAGAAAACAGAAGAAGACTTAGAGCGGAAGATAACAAAGATTGTGACTCAATTGGTTGATCAGACATTGCATGCACCCACAAAATCCAGATATGGTGGTGCATCAACTTCAAATCAAAAAGCAAAGTGTAATGTACCTCCTGAACTGGAGGATGAGCTTCTGGGACCACCACCAGGTTTCAATTCAGAGACACTAGAGCCTAATGATAAGAGCAGGTATGACAATGATTTCGCTCATAGATCATTCTGTCCTGTTGTTTATCTGGATCTACAACATATTAAGGACACACTCGCTTTAGATCTGTACCCTTGGTTTCAGTACTATGAACCTTGGTTGACCATCAAAACGTCATATAGTCCCTCTGTAGTGAGGCACTTCTACTGTAACTTGGAGGTGGTTGAGGTTTGTGATGAGGTGGGCGAACTGATAGAAGAAAGATTAGAGTCAACTGTTAGGGGCCAAAACATTCAACTATCTGCTGCATTGATTAACACTTACCTTGGCATAGACAATCCTCCAACAGGGCCTGTAAAAGAATTCAGTGATGTAGAAATATGTCAGATTCTGAATCCAATTGGTGGAAGTAAAACTTTAACTTTCAAACCTAGCTCCTTGAGTGATGTACATCGGATTGTGTGGTACATATACTCACGATCTATGGTCAACAAATCGAACAATTTCACTCACTTCGTGGGACAAGATTACCAGCTGATGGCCTCAATTGTGTCTAAGGAACAGAGGAACATAGGGCAACAAATTTACAATGAAATAAACAGATACAGGAAGTCTTCCACAAGGAGTACCCCTCTACCGTTTCCCCAACTGATCTCTCACTTTCTGACGCTGCACAATATCTGGTACCTCGAACCTAATGAGCAAATTGTTCGTATTCCAAGGTTTGAAAGCATTCACCTGAGCAGAATGAATATTAAGCTGCCAGTGGGTGCTTCTACAAGTATAACAACGAAGAAAAGGAAGGAGATGGAATCTGAGAGACCCAAAGTGGATGAGGGACAATCATCAAGAGCTGGGTCTCCTGGACCCCCACTCATGGCAGCCACAATTCAGACCTACATCCAGGATGCATTGAAAACAACCACAGACCACATAAAGGTCTCAAATGCCTATCTGGTCGAAATGGTTGACCATCAAGTCAAACGTCTGGTTATTGGCATTAATGAGAACTTCGAGAGGCTATTTCAAATGCAAGATGCTCATACTCAGCAGTTGAGGGAATTTAATCATCGCCTTGATACTTATGAAGCTGTCCTCAGAGAACACTTCAACTTTCCTCCTTCTGATATGCCGTCACAGTGTAATGCTGCACCTGTTCCATGTGGACCTGAATCTACAACTCCTGCAAACTTAGTCACTCAAAATGCTCCATGTCCTCCTACGTCATCCAATGTTATGTTGACACCCCCGGATCCTGCCACACTGTCAAAGGTTCCCATCCCTCAGGACCCACAAGCTATTCCACAATCCAGTTGTGAGCCCTCAGGCACCACTCCCATAGAGGACCCCATAAACGTTACATGCTCTGGCTCCCATGATCAAACCTCTGCCCCCATTGAACCTGCCACTGCAGTTACACCCTATACACCACCTTGTTGTACCACTGAGACAGACCCTATTCCACCGGTAGCTCCTCTTCGCAAGCCACCGTCTTCCTCTGCAACCTTGGAATTGTGTACGACATTTACCCTTCCAGATGACGACAACAAGGGGGAGACATGACCGTGAGACATATTCCTAGTATGAGCGACCGTAGAGAGCATTGCTTCTCTGTATAATGTCTTCTTCAATGTACCTCCTGAATGTGTTGCGTGGTGCCTGACGAATATATTTGTGGTTTGATTTTGCTGTAATTAAGTAACACAAACCTTAGTCTGTGCAAATTTTATAAGTTTTGTCATCATGAATACAGATCCTTTTAGTGGCACTGCTGCTGTGGTAAAGTATTTTTTGCGCTGCTCTCATGTAATTGCATGTTGTACCTCTCATTATGTGACTACTTAACTGGAGCGTGTTATTTTAAACGCAGGCTCGGTGCATGTTGACACCATACGTGCTCTGGATATAATATGACCTTCAGTTCAGTTCATTAATGTGCATAAATTAGTCCATACAAATTATATACGCGTGGCCATGACAAACACATTCACTTGTAAAACAAAACACAGTTCAAACACAAAACGGAAGGAAAAAAGACATGCAATACCACATAAACGTTACATGCAACAGAACAGACTGACATTACTAATTTCAGTTACGAATGCGAAGCACTCTGGTAACCGGCAATGAACCCACGACATCAAAAGGCGTACACCACAATCAACCAAGCAGCACAACCGCCACGTTCCACCCACCACCACGAACAAAACTAAAACAGACGATAAAATAAAACGGCCACGCTTGGTCGTGCACTAAAAACTACAAATAGTCCACACCCCCAATTATTTAGGCCGCAGGCAACAAAACAGTCTTGCAGGAACAAACACGAAAAAAGACATGGCTGACTTCCCACCAGACCACTCCAGACATAGAAGAACGACCAGCAACGATGACTCACCGCTTCTGAAGCTTCCGCAAACAATATTAATAGAACTGATGTGCTACATAGCATCATCAAGTTTGAAAGACTATTACCACTTCAAGAATTCATGCCGCATCCTAAGGATAGCAGGAAATTCAACAGAATTCTATAAGAACGTGCCTCTGGAGAACTATGATCATCTAGGATGGACAAGAAGCGAGCAACATATTCATTTCCTGCTGACATGTTTCCATAACGGTAATCCATTTAGTCTATTCATTAGAGGGCTTAAATACTACACCAGAACAGCAGATACAGGAGAGAAAGGACTGTCACAAATACGGGAGGCTGCAGTGCTAAACAACTGTGATGCAAGTTACTCATTTGCCATATTAGTCCTTGCAAAATGGAGTAAGTTTAACGACACACCAGAAGGGAACGAAGCAATACACAGACTTCAAGCCATTATCGACTCAGGCCAAATATCTTCAATTAAAGAGCGAGTGACACGACACCTACAATCAATGAACTGGGGACTGAACAGGAACATATTCGACCGTCCCAAACATAGATTCTGTGAGAACCAACCATGCCAGGCCGGATGCAGAAATTGCATATACGACACAGAAGTAAGCTGGCTCTACCACATTATGAACGAACCAGAAGGACCGAATGTTGAACCACAGCCGATTGAAGGAATCGACGCAGGGGAGGAGGAAGAAATTAATGAGGGAGTCGACAACGATGAAGACGTTAATCCAGATGCCTAGACGACGATAGTCCCCACGTTTTTTTTTTAATTCTCGTCACATGCAGTTCACCAAAGAAATAATTTTAGAGTAAATGTTTCAAACAGTTCGTCCATGCGTCAGGTTTAACGACGTTCATATGGTTTATCTTTTTTTTTTTCTACGGACTGCAAGTATGACCAATTACGTGTTGCTTTTTGCACATTACTTATGCACATTTAACAACAACAAACACAATCACCATCGGGTGACCCTCCAGTGATGAAGGCAACTCGAGTTGTTCATCTGGAAACTCGAGTGAGCTTCGTACGTCATCCACGAACGGCGGCGAGTGACCTTCTACGCAACTCGAGTTCGGTGCCGCTTCTCACTAGCACCGTCGGGTGACCCTCCAGTGATGACGGCAACTCGAGTTGTTCATCTGGAAACTCGAGTGAGCTTCGTACATCATCCACGAACGGCGGCGAGTGACCTTCTACGCAACTCGAGTTCGGTGCCGCTTCTCACTAGCACCGTCGGGTGACCCTCCAGTGATGACGGCAACTCGAGTTGTTCATCTGGAAACTCGAGTGAGCTTCGTACGTCATCCACGAACGGCGGCGAGTGACCTTCTACGCAACTCGAGTTAGGTGCCGCTTCTCACTAGCACCGTCGGGTGACCCTCCAGTGATGACGGCAACTCGAGTTGTTCATCTGGAAACTCGAGTGAGCTTCGTACGTCATCCACGAACGGCGGCGAGTGACCTTCTACGCAACTCGAGTTCGGTGCCGCTTCTCACTAGCACCGTCGGGTGACCCTCCAGTGATGACGGCAACTCGAGTTGTTCATCTGGAAACTCGAGTGCGCTTCGTAAGTCATCGAAGAACGGAGGCGAGTGACCTTCTACGCAACTCGAGTTCGGTGCCGCTTCTCACTATCACCATCGGGTTACCCTCCAGTGATGACGGCAACTCGAGTTGGTCATCCGGAAACTCGAGTGCGCTTCGTAAGTCATCGAAGAACGGAGGCGAGTGACCTTCTACGCAACTCGAGTTCGGTGCCGCTTCTCACTATCACCATCGGGTTACCCTCCAGTGATGACGACAACTCGAGTTGGTAATCGGACAACTCGAGTCCGTACTGCTAAGTCTTGACGCAAGCACTGTCTGGAAACCGTCCAATTATGCAAGTAACTCGAGTTGTAATCCTCAAGTCGAGTGGAGATGCGGAAAGAAACGGAAGGCTCTAAACAATAAGTCGCTTGTTACCGTCCAGTGCTGATATCAACTCGACTGCTCAATGGCCATCAATTCAGAGACACCAAAGCACTATCTACGTAACATCAAGTTATGACCGCGCTATAGTGTATATGCCTATGGATTTGTTGCCGCCAGAGATAATCAGAGTAATGGCAGTTGGAAAAGGAAGTGTCACACTTGGTTAGCAGGGTGTATTGACTGGACACAATCATTATGTAATGTGTGCATCATCATTGTTAACTATGGATTGTTAGCAGTGCTGATCAGATTATTGGCAGTTGGAAATGCAAGTGGCGCACGTGCGTAGAATGCTTATGTAATGTGTGCATCATTCAACCCTAAATTGCATATTATTCATTGTGCCTCATTACATCATTCAACCTTATTCATTCTGTTAGGATATTAGTTCTCTTAAAAAAAATTTTAACCTGCCTCTGGCAAGGACATAGTTACATTGCCAAAGGGGAACACAGATATTGTTGGTGGCATACAAGTACGTTTTAGAAGGTAATGCTAGAGGAGTGAACTGGGAAACATTGCATCCCGCAATGGCAATATATATGTCATTAATGTACCTTAAATTGCATGTCCTGTCAGTGGACTCTACCGTACATAACTCTATGACGTTAACAATACTTTACAATACTTTACATGGACAAGTGTTGACATTACTATATCGCGGGGACATAACCTAAGCACGTCTTTTGCTGGACTTTTGTCCAGAGGGAATGAGGGCCAGAGCTGTGTCCCGCAACAAATTCAGCGGATGATTAACTAACCACCACATAATGTCGCTCCGCAATTGCTGAATTTGTTCCTGCAAATAAGTAATTCCCTCAGTGTAAGGTTCAATGGAAACCATAATGGAAATCACAAGTAAATAACAATGCGTACAGAGGGAAATGTGGATCACTTACATTTTCGTAATGGAAATCACCTTCCGGGGTCCACTGGCTCAACCAAATAATAACATGAACACCACAGTCCCTCCTGTACTCTCACCCACATGAAAACGTAGTGTTACTTAACGAAACAATGCAAGCTAAATTGTAAGAGGCGAAAGTGAAGAAGCTTACAGATTATTCTGTTGCACAACAGGAGGCCACACAATATCTGACATGTTCTTCTTCCCAGCCAGATGCGGGTTAACAATGTGCACGATGTCAACGAACCTATCTCTCTGAAAAAAGAACATTTATGCGTCTTACGATGTGGGTCAACTGAAGTAAACCACCTCAACTACAGCAGTGGAGTCAGGTGAACTTACAATTAAGTTTAACACAAATATGTAATCATCTGTCACGCCACCCTTCCTCGTAGTCTTCTTGCTGCCTAGATCAGGCTTCATTGAGTCCAGCACGTAGAAGGTCATAGTCTTTGTCTCTAACGCAACACAGAACCAGTGGCCACGGACAAGTGCCGGACCCATAATCAACTCACACTCGCCTATATTGTAACCGACGGTTTTGGGAGAGAATTCTTTACTCGCGGAAGACACTTTCCACCCTATTGGGTGACCTACCAACTTTGTCTGCATAAAAACACATAGTCCTGACTAATGTGCACATAATTTTGTCAAACTAAATGTTGTTCCACTACACAAGAAATGAGTAATTACCATGAACCATGCATCAAAAATATGGCACTTCGGCTGTCCTCCCTCCACCTTGAAGTGATACATTAAAGCCTTACACACAACCGACATCACCTATAGCAGCAAATAAACCATTGCATAAACTACATATAATATTCACCATAACTTAATGAAAACATTCTCCACGTAAGCCATACATACCGTATTACTTAGTCTTTGAATTCCCCCTAGCGTATACAACTGGTCTCGACACAGTTCTTCATCCAAAATCTGAACCAACGGCCTACAAAAACATTTCAAATGCAATGCCAGTTAGTTCATCACTTCCCGTGTTGTGGTAATATACTAACTACATAACAGTCATTCAATCACATGACGTTGATACTTACACTTCAGCCTCAGCACCTCTGGCCATTGTGGAAACTATGTTGAACAACGTTTTCTGATCATGCGTTGGCGTCTTCCTTTTTCGACTCCCATCCAACTGTATAAATGGACATGTCATCGCTTGGAGTGGCTGCCTCTTTGATCTCCGCAGCTGTTGAGGCCTCTGAATTGCATGGTCATCCGTGGGGACTTTTTCCGCCACCTCAGTTCCCTCTGCATCATCATCTTCGTCGTCATCAACATGATAAGGTTCTGCGTCTGCATCATCAGAATCTGAGTCTGAGTCGTGAGAAGCATCTGTCGCATCATCATCATCATCATCCTCATCTGTATGTTGCTCATCTACTGTCACACCAGGGCCGTCTTGTTGTGCTTTCTCCCTGGCCTCTCGTGCGAGCTGGACATTGAGTAGCTCCTGCGCCACCACGCTTACAAGTCTGTTTCGGTTTTCATCGATAACTTTCACCAACCGGGCATACACCTCCTTCAATTCCTACAGTGACAGCACAACTTAATTTGTCAATTACATTATTAAATCGTTTTTGCATTTTAAATTAGCTTCCACAGACACATACCGGGTCTAAATATGGCACATTATCTGTGTCCTCATTCCCTCCCCTAACTTCAGAGCCTTTTCCTTTATACAAAATTCCCATATTGCTCGTCCTCTCAGTCTTCACCATGTCATTGATCTTTTCCTTTGTCCAGAATTCAATCGCTGTGGTGGACTGTTCGCGGACACTTTGTTTCAAAGGGAAATTTTCCCCAAAGAACAACTGCACCATAGAAAATATATGGATCATTATTTTCAGCTTGAATGATAGCTACACATTTAATGTAAACAGTGACATACCAGGAGTAAGTACAGGCAACCACCCACGTTGCTGCTCCCTTCCCTTTTCTTCTTCTCCCTGTACTCTTTCACATAATCACTCATTTCCTTCCACAAGTCTTTCATTATGTATGTTGCCCAGTCATAATGTTGAAAACCGTCCATTGTGCAGAACATAACCCTCAACATCCGGTCACTTATCAGCCCACTCGAGGTAGGGCATAACAAAGTCCCTAAACTGTAGAGCACAAACATAAACTCAAATTTATCGCCAGCTGTCCCAGATTTTATGCGCTTCAGAATGTCCGTATATTTCTTCCTCCCATACTCCCTCTTCAACCACTGATATCTTCTATTCGAATCCTCCACATCCACCTTCACCTCCTCCCTTGAATGAGGTATACCGAGCAACTTGTGCACATCTGATGCTTCTATTTCTTTTGTCTTCCCCCTAATCCTGAATTGATGTGTTGCTGGGTCATATGCTCTCAGCATGGACACAATCAGGTCACGGGGGAGTCGGTTCAATTGCACCTTCAATAGGTTCCCAAATCCTATTCTCTTAACCCTCTCCTTCAAATGTTCTTTACCGTTCACAAACTGCACCAACGATGTAAATCCTCCCAGTGAGCAGCGGGTATGAAATGGCAGTTCCTTTTTCCTCATCTCCCTTTTCGGCCGTCCTTCCATAGCTTTATCATTGTACTCCTTCTTCTTCGCCTCTGGCAACTCACGCCATGCCTTCCCTGCCGACTTACTTTCATCTGCCATCCTTCTCTTCTTCTCCCCTAACTTGGCCACATACTCGTTTCTAAACAGCATAAACCCACTCATCACTGGTTTAATCTGTTCACCATCGCCCTTTATTGCCTCGAACTTTTCACTTTCTTTCGTTACTTCTCTACTCTTGACACTTGTTGCCTTTACTTGTTCTGCCTTTGATGTCTCACCTTTGTGGCCCCCCATCTCCTTTTACCTGCACAAAATTCAGTTTACACTCATCAACTATGGATTTCAGCACATTTAATAACATTTTTATTCGTACATGACAAGTTAACGCATCTAAGCTATGTCATCGCAACTTCTCATACCATTTTCCAACCTTCCCATCACAACCACAACTATTGGAAATATCTATTTCCCCACAGTTAAAGTTAAATAAGGTCTCACAACTTATGGAGAAATATTCACAACTTCTGAATAAGGATTCACAAGTTCGTCTACGAATTTCACAATTTCCTCGCCTAAATTGACCTCTACACATATTTACCAACTTTTCATTACGCTTTCACAAACTCCGATAATGTTTTCACAGGATAACATTTGATTTTCAAATGTTATCTTAGGGCACTATCCATAACATTTTCACTACTGTGAAATCGGCGATTCCTATATCTACAAACCCTTTCGCAACTTCTACTCACATCCACAACTTCATATGCTGTTTCACAAGTTACCAACGTGTCATTACCGTTTTCACATATTCTTCTTTTGTGTTCACAACTTAACATGAGGTTTTCAGAGATTTTGTTTCACAACTTCACTTAAGCCATTCGCAAATTTATGTATAAGATTTTCACAACAATAAAATCACAATACGCTAGGTCTGAACACCCTGTCACAACTTCACAAATTGACGCGTTCATATGCTGTTTCAACGGTTTACAAATTTCAAAAGTTGCAATTCAAACTTCCCAACTTAGCAACTTATTTTCACAACTTCGCCTCAACGATTCCCAACTTCGCACCACTTCATAGCTTTTATCCACATTTCCCAAACTAATTTTAACCCAACGAATTTGAACCCCCATTCTAATCAAGTGGATAAGTTAAAATGAAATACAATTTTAAACACAACCACTTACCCAAGTTCAACACCGGAGCTCAAATTCGCAGCCGCAAACTGGTGCCTCTGCAACTGTCCAATGCCTTTCACCACAACCTCTTCTCGCCTTCGCTCCTCCTCAAATCCACCCCAAATTCGCCGCACAATGTCGCTGCTACTATCCTCTCTCAACGCCACGAAACCACACTCCACCAACGACAACGACCACGCTCGAAGAAGATGAAGAGTCTCGACAGAGTTTTCGCGCAATTTCGCCCTTCTTATTTCCTCAACGTTTTTCAATTTTAAAACTTCCAGGGTTACGCAGGTCATTTTGTCTACAATTTCAATATCCCAGATCAGGTACTCGCACTTTTGTGGAAATATGGAATTTCGGAACACCTTTCTGTCTTTTGCTATTTTAAAGGTTCTTTTTGAGGGATTTTCCCTTAAAATATCTAGTATGTTGTTAGTGAGAGTAGTAAGATTGTTACTCATATATTGGAAGTTATTTCTTTAAGTTACATATTTTAGGAGCTTATCAAATTTTTCAAATAATTCTGGCATTATGGTATTATACCAATATAATAAATATTAATTTAAATTTTTTTAAATAATTAAGTACATAATTTTAATTCAAAATATATAAAATATATTTCAGCTATGATATTATTATTTAAGTCAAAAAAAATATAAATATATAAAGCATAAAAATCAAAAGGCCATGACTAAGTTTTCCACCCATTTTCTTATAATTTAAAGTAATATAAATAAATGTTTAAAATATTTAAAATAATATAAAGAAATAAATGTTTGATTAAAATATTTGGAATGCCATCAGTGGGAGTAAACTATTTAGAATTCTGTGAGTGGGAGTAGTGGTGTTGTTATGCATATATTATAAATTATTTTCTTAAGTTGAAATATAAAAAACAAAATATGTAAAATATGTGAAATGCTTATATGGTAGCATGAGGGCGGCTCAAACCGTTATTTTTATGAGAAATAGGGGTGGAAACAAGTCAGGTGGCCTATCAAGGGCTTGCGGCCCCGCCTGATCAGGTTTGGTCTGTCAGAATAAAAGGTCAGGCCCATGCCTATTTCAAAGCCTATTAAGAAAATCAGGCCAGGCCTAGACCATTAATAAGCCTTTTAGACCTAACAAACTGGCGTACCAATATTTATATGTATAAAAAAAGTGGGCCACCCAAAGTCCCTAACCCTCACTTTCTCAGCCACCCAATGTCACGCCTATATCTTAATTTCACCTTTACCAGAGTATTCGTAGAAAATGATATGCGCTTCGGTGGGCAACACAGAAATAGCATAAATATATTAATAATATGAGCATGATTACATAAATTCCCCATAGAGGTTCGCACATAATAATTACAAACCTTGTACCCGCATAGGGCTCTAGGGTATCTAAACCCATCCCAATGAAACGGAGACATCTTTTCGTCTTTGTTCTACTATAGCAATCCCCTCATATGGTTCTCTGCATTGTTCTCAGCATATATTCTGCCTTCTCCTGTCTAAATTGTTGGTAGGAGAGGGTGAGATTCGAGAGAATCTCAGTAGGAAAACAATATCAATATGCATGTACGATAAATGTTTAATGCATGACATGCTTGCATCACATAACTCATGCTCCTATAATGACAAATCTATAAGCTCAATGTTTCGAACAATATACTTATGGCCATATCATAAATTGAAACATAGCTTCAAATCATTCATACATGTTTCACATAATCAAGTAAAGCAATAACATGCATCAACATACTAACACAAATATCATATACATGCAAAAGAGGTAAGTTCCATACCTTAACCCTTTTCAGCCTCAAAATGTGTGCCTCGTAACGCGTGCCAATAGCTCGGGCCCCATATTAGATTCTACAATGCCAAAGGTACCATTCAAATACTTTCATAGTGTTTCTGGGGGTTATATGAGTCTATTATAAAAATTTACTAAAATGCCCTCGGAGACCCAACCCGGCCTCGCCATACCCAGTCCGGCTGTAATTTTCCCGAAATTCTATCCCTGGCTATCTTGACATATTTTTACCAAAGAAATCCATTTCCATACTCGGAATTATTGTAACATCCCAAATTTTATTCACCAAGAATATATTGTAATTATTATATATATTCAATGAAATGATGAACATTTAAGGCCAAAAGAATTAAATATTGAAAATTGAAGGTTGAATAGTGTTTTCAGTGAAATCGACTGCGAGTCAGTAAGATTGTCATATAGTTTTGGAAGACCAAATGATGACCAAAAATTATGAAATTTTATAAGGTGAAATTAGACATCCTAACCTTTAATTTGATATGTCATATGACTCAATTGAAGCTATGTACAAAAAGATATGAATTTTTGAAGTTGATCCAGAAAATCTGGAAAGTTTCTGGAGCAGCGATCAAAGATTGAATATCTGGGAATAATATGATCCTATTAAGTAAAATCCCATATTTTTCCTTGGAACTAGACTCAATAATGGTTCCATAGGCTTTGGAATCACATCAAAATGATGTCTACAAAATTAGTTATGATTTTTCAAAGTTAAGGCAGAAAATCTGCCAGAATTGGCATTATTCCGAAAATTTAAGAAATAAAGTAATTTTCCTTTTTCTCTTAATTATTTTAGAAATTAAGGGATGAAGGAGGAGAAGACAAGTGTCAAAATCCAATGAGACCAAGTGTCAACACCACATGAAAGATGATGGAGATAATTGTTGTGTCATAAGTCCTTACTTATGTTATAAGGTTAGGTAGCCAACTTTTGCACCAATTGACTTGAGTAAATGGAAGGAACACTTGATTTAGTTGGAGCATAAGAGGGAGCACGTTTTTGGCTAATCAAGGGAGAAGGAAATGATAATTAAGGTTGAGTGTACACAAAAGGGAAGCATGGCAAGGTTGAGTGCACACAAAAGGGAAGTATGGTGCAAGCATGGAGGCAAGTATGGTGGTTGACATGTGTCACCATAACAACCTTAGATGAGATCAATGGTTGGGAATCAAGGGAGCATTTTTATGAAGGCTTTCTCTTCCCTTCCCTTCATGCATTTTCGTCCAACATAGAGAGGGAGAGAGTTTGGAGAAACTTTGAAGAGTTAGAGGGAAGAGGAAGAAGAAATCTTAAGGTAAGAGTTGATTCTTAAGCTTTCCTTGTAACATTTCCCCTAGATCCTTCTCTAAACCATGTTTCTTCATGAATCTATGATCTTGAAGACTCATTCTTAGCTCAAGGAGAAGAGAGAGAGGACGTCCTAGAGAGAGAAAAACCAAGGATCAAGAGGTAATCTCCAAAATTTCAACTTCTTTATGTATTGAAGTTGTTGTTGGTGATTGTTGTTTGGTTTATGTGATTTTTGGTTAAGTTGTAAATTGGAAAAGCCATAATCCTAAGGGGTTATGCTGCCCAAAATCCTTTAAATCATGATTATGAAGTGTTTAAATAAATTAATCTAGGATTAGAAGTGGAAAAGTACAAGTTTTAGAAGCTAAAACACAAAACTCCATTTTTCCAATTTTTGACCAATATTTCGGCCAGCACATATCTGAGGGAAGGAGTTGTATTTTCATAAAATAAATGGTTCCATTGGATTCAGTGGGTAAAAATAGGTGGGGTTACAATTGGTCACTTTTTCGGTAGAGGCCGAAAAAGCATAATTACGAAAACGCCACTGAAATCCCTAAATAGGGGTTGTCAAGGGTATTTTCATAATTTGACAGTGAATTTGGTGATTTTGAGCCCGGAAATGGATTCCTTAGGTGAAAATAAGCAAGAATAGCCTTAGTCAAAATTTTAGGAAAACGTGCCATCAGGCCGGGTACGGCGGGGCCGGGCCGGATTCCCGGGGGCATTTTTGTAAATTTTCACCATAGACTAATATAACCACAATAAACACTATGGAATAGTCTAAAATGATACTTGGATAGGTTATGACCTATTTCTGGTACATTTAATATTTTAGGACCGAGTCGGACGTCGGGACAGCACGCTTTACGAGACACTATTAAATAAGGGATATTAAAGCTTTGAGGTAGGGACATTATCCTTCATACACTATGCCATAAGTTATGTGATTGTGTGGATGCCATTGTTTTGTAAATGTACTTTATTAATAACATGATTTGCCTAGGGAGAGGCTGTTAGTGCCAGAGGTGCACTTACACTGAGAGTTGGCAGAAGTCCAACCGGTGTAGATTGTGGGGCTGGGCCCTACTCATGTATACATGACGATGATGTGTTTATATTGTTCATTAATTTGTGCATACCTTGACGCATGACATATTTACTTTTCGCATTTTCTATGAACTATATTATGTCTCTACGGGGATTCTTCGGAATCTCAACCTATTTTTAAACAAATACCTCAGCGAGTACCAGTGGGTCAAAGGGCAAAGATGTTGATGCCGAGAAGTGAGTGGCACGTGTCTCGAGGTGAGGATATGAACGTGGTTATGCCTTAGTCTATGCCTTAATATTTTGGATAATTTGTAAATATTAAAACTTCCGCTATATTTTTTGTTTCCGTCGACTAACAATATCGGAATTGTAAACGAATGACGTTGGGATCGTAAACGAATATTTTTATCAGTATAATTGTACTTTTCTGTATGCCCATTGAATTCCGTCTTTATTACTCTTCGATTATCGAAATGGAAACGGGTGTTGACAATTATCAAATTCAATGTTAAATTACAAAATTACCCTTGTTAGCTCTACTATAAGGGTTTCATGGGCGTTTTCATAATTATGCTTTTTCGGCCTTTTCCGAAAAAGTGACCAACTGTAACCCCACCTAATTTTTGATACTGAACATAATGGAATTATCAAATCATTGAAAATCCAACTCTAAGATCCTTAACTAGAGTTGGCTGAAACTTGTGGATTCTCTAGGGAAAATTGAGGTTTTTGAGTTTTGACTTCGCAGATGTGTTCCTTTCTACTCCTAATCACTTTATCAACTATTTAATTAGGTTACAACTACCTTTTAGACCCAATTTTGGCAGCATAACCCCTAGGCAACTCAATTTCCAAACTTTAAAACCAATGGCAATTCGGTAAAATTTCACCGATTAAATGGCCACAGCAGCCAGAATAAGAAATATACGAAAGTTTGGAAGTTACCTCACCAGTACAAAAAAGGTGTTTTAGACCGGCCCATTTAGACCGGTTGTAGTGGATGCAGGTCTAAAAGAAATGCGCAGTGGCATTTTCGTTATTATAAAATCGGTCTAAAAAAGATTATTTAGATCGGTCAAAAAAATTAGGGATTTTATTTTTTCGACCGGTTACTAAGAGAACCAGTCTAAAATATATATTTTTTAGATCGGTTAAGAGGATAACAAGTCTAAAAAAAAGGTTTTTAAGACCGGTTGCCTAACAACTGGTCTTAAAAGTCCACTTTTAAGACCGGTTATCCACTTAACCGATCTAAAAAATGTTCCCAATTTACTTTCGTGCCGTGCCTCATCAGCTCACATTGCCGCCTCTTCCAATCTGAAATCGATCCTTTCCATTCTGAATCACCCAATCAACTTTGTTCCCAATCTTTTCTCTCCTCAGCGGGAGTCCCTGTCCCTTACCTTATCCCATTCTGAATCGAGTCCGTCGTCACTCTTCTGTCGCTGTACTATCATACATTGCTTCAGCTGCTCGTGGGTGCTGTCATCCCTACTTATTCACTGCATTTCTGGGACATCTTCGTCTTCAATTTCTTTTTTGAGGTATGTTCCTCTTCTGTTCTGAGAAAACACCATTATGTTCCTCCTCTGTTCTATTGTTGAATGTGAATGCACATTAGGTGTTTGATAAAATGTTTGAAAGGAGAAATTAAAGACATTTATATTCGGTATAAGCTGTCATGTCCATGAGGTTTGTGATTGTCTGTAAGCTAAGCTTCAAGTTCATATCTAGTTTGCTTTGTTGGACTTTGTTTTTTCCCCTCGTCCTGTTTTGTGCATTGCTTGTCTAATTGGTTTTCTTTTGAAAGGGGTTTTCTTATTTTTAGGTTAAAAGTATCATACCAATCTGGTGTGCGAGCTTTTATGTTGTGAATTGGCTTGTTGATAGCAGTAGATGTGTTGCTGAGCGTGCCTTTGCTTGAAATTATTACACCTTCGGATCTTGGACAAGTTAAATCTTTATGAGCCGAGGCTTCGGGATGTCAATATGTGTATGAAACAATTGCAAATTTTTGTTAACGTATAACTATTTAATATCTTTTCTTGAGCTTCCTGTCAGTTCATGGGAGTATGTCACTGTGTTTGAGCGCCATACCTTAACTTTCAATTTGAAATTGCTAGTGCAATGGTTTTCTCTAATTTCATGAAGGTTGAAACTGAAAGGAATGAACTCAAGCGCATTTTTGAAGTGTTTTCTGTCAGGTTTTTCAATATAACAGTGACACGGGTAGGAACTTTTCTTAACTAGTCAATAATGTGGTGTTGAGTTATAAAAGTTGCTGTGGGTTATATTTTTATTTTTATTTAAAGAGCTTAAAAGTAAACAACAACGGGGCTTTGTACCAATGCTAACAAAAATAAGGGAACATTTCCAATATATCATATTATCATGCTTTAATTTTTAAAGATGCAAAAAAAAAATTGCTGCCAGTGTACCAAGTATGCACCAACAGGTGTTGGTGTTAGTAGAAAAGGCTATCTGCTTAAATATGAGGTGTCGAGTTGAATTATGTATAATTGCAAAGAAACATTTTTGGTTGAGTTACACTCAAATGAACCTAACAAAATTTAAATCTAATACAATCATGAATGTTTCTTTCTCTGTGTAAATATATTCCCAACAATTACCTTTGACCTTGTCTCAAGTTTTCCAGCCATGCATATCTTGAAAAAACCTTTTAAGAACGCTTTTAAATCATTAATTTATTATTTTTTGTAAGCTTGTAACTTCAAAGATCCGTTTGTTTGACCTGCTTTTGATATTTGCATCATATTGACTACATTATATGTTTGATTTTTTAAGTTTACCAATCAGTTTCATTGATTTAAAATGCTAACTGGATAATGAGTTTAAATTGTAACAAAATATATGTTTAAATTTTAACTTGTAATTATATAATATTTTAATATTTTAAAAGATGAATTGTTAATGTTAAAATGTTTAAATCATTTGTTTGGGTTTATTTTAAATATTTTTTAATTTATTCATTTTAAATTAAAGATTAATACAACACCCTTTGGTTGTATATAAATGGTTACCATTCAAATTCTGTTCGGTAGGCGTTTTCCATTAATGAGACTTATGATGTTATTCTTCATGTTATGTTTCCTCTCTGCTTTCCCTAGCCCAATGATTCTGAGATGAAGTTAAAAAAACTGGATCCTTTTAATCTGTACTGGCATTTGAATGGCATGTATGCATATCAAAATACACCGGACTTGTCCGGGAGAGCTAGATGATGTGGTGAAGCAGCTGGAAGAAGCAACGGGTTCAGTGACCGTTGGTCAAATTGGTCGGACAGTGATTATATACAGGCCTAGTCTCTCCAAATTGAAGGCAAAAGAGAAGAAGAAACAAGCTCGAAAAGTGTTTCTAAGAAAACAGTTAAAGCCAAAACTGGTAAGCAAGTTAAGGGCTTAGCTTTCATTTTCCTATTTACACTTGTCCCTTGCGACATTTCCCTAATAGTATAATGATTTTTCACAATGATATATATATATATATATATATATATATATATATATATATATTTATATATATTTATTGATGGATGGAAGTATACATATGCAAATATGTGTGTGTGTATTGATTGATGAAAGGCTTGTTGTAGATCACGAGCAGGGCTTAGGCTTTTCATTATTTCTGTTTGAGTAATGAATTCTTCATTCTTTTATGATGAATAAAATATAGGAACATAAATAATTGGGAAGGATAGGAATATATCATATATATAGGTAATGATTTGGGTGCTATATTAATCATTATTGGTTTTTTGGCCATTCACATTCAATATGCATGAATGGGGTTGAGATCTAACTTCTTTAACCCCATTCATATAAATTTGTGGCCAAAATGTTTCTTATATTTCAAATAAGTAAAAAAGTCAACACTCTTGTTTATGCTTGAAGAAAAAAGATGACCCATTCTCATCATACTCCTACCTTTTCCAGGGGAAAAAGTAGAAAACAAAAAAAAAGGTGTTGGAATATATGGATCGTAGTTGGATACAAGATAAACGGACGAGTGTTGAATATGATGTTGGGTGAGGGGTTTTTTAGACTTTGCAAAAAGAAATGCCGATGATGATAGTGGGATGTTTTATTGCCCTTGTGTAAAATGTTTGAATGAGAAGCGATTAAGTGCTGCAGATATATATACACATTTAATTTGTGAAGGGTTTTGTAAGACGTATGTAGTATGGGTATGGCATGGTGAACAATTAGAAATGCCAAGTGCATCTCAACAGGGGGAAGTGACTTGTGATGATAATGACACGGATATGGATGATCGGATAGAGGATATTATTCGTGATGTAGGAGAAGAGGCTTTTGAACAATCACATGCATATGGTAATATGTGCAGTGATGCTGAGAAGCCGTTATACCCGGGGTGTAAAAAATACCAATTGCTGAATGCTGTATTGAAATTGGTAAGCTTGAAAGCACGGCATGGATAGAGCGACAAGAGTTTTTCAAAAATGCTTGAGGCCTTTAAAGATATGTTTCCTGATGATAATGTGTTGCCTTGTCGATACTATGATCTAAGAAAATACTGTGTCCACTAGGGATGAAGTATAAAAAGATCCATGCTTGCCCTAATGATTGCATATTGTATAGAAAAGATCATGAAGACAAGGAGCAATGTCCGATATGTGAAACTCCGAGGTATAAATCAAATAAGGGCCCAGCAAAAGTGTTGTGGTATCTTCCAATCATTCCAAGGTTCAAGCGCCTGTTTGCTAATGAAATTGATGCCAAAAATTTGAGATGGCATGCAGATGAGCGGATTTCTGATGGAAAGCTTCGACATCCAGCTGATTCTTCTCAATGGCAGAAAATCGATCAATTATTTCCTAGCTTCGGTGAAGAACCTAGGAATCTCAGGCTTGGGCTTAACACGGATGGTATGAATCCTTATAGTAGCCTAAGCAGTATACATAGTTCATGGCCTGTTCTGTTGGTAATTTACAACTTATCTCCTTTGTTATGTATGAAATGAAAGTACATTATGTTGTCTATGTTTATTTCGGGACCAAAGCAACCCGAAAATGACATAGATGTTTACCTAGAACCCCTTGATCGAAGACTTGAAAGAGTTGTGGGATAAAGGTGTCGATGTTTTTTATGCGAACAAGAAGGAGACTTTTAATATGCGAGCAATGATCTTTTGTACTATAAATGACTTCCCTGCATATGGGAACTTGTCAGGATATAGCGTTAAAGGCCACAAAGCTTGTCCGATATGTGAAGAAGGCACATGCTACCATCAACTTCAACATGGAAGAAAGACGGTTTACCTTGGCCATAGGCGATTTCTAAGATGAAGCCGCCCTTATCGTAGATTAAAAAAAGCTTTTTTCGGTGGCCAAGAGTTTGAAGATGTTCCAGAGGCATTGACTGGGGAGAAAATTTATAAAAAGGTGAAAAATATCAATACTATGTTTGGTAAGTCATCAAAGAGTAGAAATGAGAAAAATATATGGAAAAAAATGTCTGTCTTCTTCGATCTTCCATATTGGCGCAATCTTGACGTCAGACACTGTATTGATTTCATGCATGTGGAGAAGAACGTATGTGATAGTATTGTTGGGACACTGCTCAACATACAAGGAAGTTCTAAAGATGGCGTGAAGGCAAGATTAGACTTGCAAGAAATAGGAATACGAGAAGATTTACATCCAAGGCCATACAGTAATAGAACTTTTTGTCCTCCAGCTGCTCATACTTTATCTAAGGTTGAGAAAAGAAGCTTTTGTGAGTGTTTACATGGCACTAAAGTTCCCTCAGGGTATTGTTCAAATTTTAAAAAGCTTGTATCAATGAAAGACTTGAAGTTAATAGGGCTACAGTCTCATGATTGTCATGTCTTAATACAACAACCACTCCCAGTAGCTATTCGAGGCATTGTCGAATATGATCTTTAACACATATTGACTAGACTTTGTTTCTTCTTCAATGCCATTTGTTGTAAAGTCATTGACACGGAAAGATTGGAGGAATTGGAAAATGAAGGATATATGATCTTATGCCAGCTTGAGAAGCTTTTTCTTCCTTCCTTTTTTGATATCATGGTACACTTGATTGTTCATCTAGTGAGGGAGATATAATTGTGTGGCCCTATCTATTTTCGGTGGATGTACCCAATCAAAAGAACTATGAAAATACTAAAAGGGTATGTGAAGAACCCCAATCGGCCTGAAGCATCTATTGTTCAAAAATATGTTTATGAAGAAGCTATGGAATTTTGTCAACATTATTTGTCAAATGTACGACATATTGGCCTTCCTAAACGTCATGATCAAGAAGAGCGTAGACGCGGGGCAACAGTAAAGAGCATAGATGCTGATGAATTGCAACAAGTCCACTTGTACATCTTGAACAATGTTGATGAAGTTCAATATTACATGAATGCCCATAAAGAAATTGTACGGAAACAAAATAGTCGAATGACTGAACAAAGGTTAATCAGGGAGCATAATAGAACTTTCGCACATTGGTTTAAACAAAAAGTTGACGGAGAAGAATGTGTTTCTGATACAATAAATTGGTTAGCACGTGGTCCTGAAGTTGATGTCATAAGTTGGACTTCATTTG
The DNA here is from genome assembly GCA_963855925.1 of Inga laurina. Taxonomy (NCBI): domain Eukaryota; kingdom Viridiplantae; phylum Streptophyta; class Magnoliopsida; order Fabales; family Fabaceae; genus Inga; species Inga laurina. The sequence continues at coordinate 6,017,748 of OY979705.1, forward strand.
TGATCAATGGTTATACCTTTTACACGAAGTCCCTAGATGACAAGAGCACCGTCCAGAACAGTGGTGTTGTATTAGTGGCTGAATCTATGCACTTCTCTAGTTCGAAAGATAAGAACCCTACATTGGCTGCCATACCTTATTATAGGGTGATTGAAGAGATTTGGGTGGTTGACTATCTTAAAATTAGATTTTCCATTTTCAAATGCAAGTGGGTTGATGTCAATAATGGTGTAAAGATCGATAGGTTAAGATTTACATTAGTAGAACTGAATAGTAGAAGTTTTGGAGATGAACCTTTCATTATAGCAGATCAGGCGCAACAAGTGTTCTATATCATTGATCAGGCAAATAAAATGTGGTATGTAGCTCTCCAAGGAAAAAAGGTCATTGATATTGATGAGAAAAGTCACTCAAATTATGATCTTCTTGAGACTCCTTCTTTTTCCAAGGGTCGACCAGAACTGAACGAAGAAGATGAAGCAGATAATGCACATGGCACAAGAAATGATCATCACGAGGGAATATGGGAGGATATCTCTTTATGATACTACTTTGAGTCAGCTACCTAGTGCTCAGCAGAGTCAGCCAGCTAGTGTTAACCAGGGCGAGCCTAGCAATGCTCTGAGCCAGGGTCATAGTGAGCGCAGTATCCAGTCTATACGGATGAGTAGACGTGGCACACGGTTGACAAATGTTTCCCTCAGTCGGAGTGCAGGCCAAAAGATACCGATTGAGTTTGATAGACATTGGAAACCAATCGGGCCTAATGCACAACGATATAGGAGTTTCGTCGGCCTCCTTGCATGTAACAAGCCGAGCATCTTGATAGAGGAGTGGAGAAATGTCGATGTAAAGGTGAAGCAGCATATTTGGGACACTATTCAGGTATACAATTCTCTTTTGTATGTAATTAATTATTATCAAATGTCACAAATTTGTCACTTACTCCTTCAATGCATGCATTTCAGCTCACCTACGACGTTCCTCAGAGTGAGATCTTGTACAACAAGACTATGACGTATTGTTATGAGCGCTGGAGCAAGTTTAAGACAAATCTGACCAACAATTACATTCATATTGAGGTGAAAGATGGTCAGCCTCGTCTTAATCCGTGCGACCAGTATACATTTCTTGATCAAGCAACTTGGCAAGAATTTGTTAGGCTTCGGACTACTCCAGAATCTTTGGTTAGTTGACTTATTTTTCATTTTATTTACTTAGCAATTATCTTAATTGATTATAACACTTTCCTTTTGTATCATTTCTTATTCGCAGGCAAAAAGGCAAAAAGCACAAGAGAGTGGTAGAAAGAATGATTGCCCTCATACAATGTCTCGTGGGGGTTATGCAAAGGCTGAAAGAGACTTGTTGGCGGCCAAACGGAAGAGATTGGAAGAAACATCTCAATCCGATCCTTCTGTTCTTCTTTCTCCGCCATCTCCGATTCGTCGAGAAGAAAAATGGCAATTTGCCCACCAAAAGAGGAGTGGGACTTATACGAGTGAAAAATCTCGTATAGTAGGTGAAAGAATTGTAAGTATATATCGTTATTGTAATTAATTACATAAGAAACGTACATTATTACTTATGTTTGTTATTTTGTATTATCTTACAAGATGAACTTAGAAAACAACAAGTTGAGGGCTCTTTTAAGTCGGAGGGCAGGAATGATATTCTAACATTTGCTACTGGCAAACATGAGCATCCAGGCCGTGTCAAGGGAGTTGGAGGAGGGGTAGGGATACGGGATTACTTTGGAGCCCCCGTATGCCATTCCTCAAACATCGTGACTAGGGAGGAATTGGAGACTATGTTGGCCATTGTAAGAGCAGAAGCAAAGGCCGAGGCTGAAGCATAATTTGATGCACTATTAGAGACCCGGTTGAGCAAGATGAAAGAGGAAATAATAGTGTTTATGAGCTCAAGACAAGATACCAGTGCTCCCCAGCCACAATCAATTGATCCTAATAAGCAGAGCACTAAAGGTAGTTGTTGCAATATCGGGCAGTCATCAGAGGGTCCTAACCTGGAAATTACTGAGCTTTGTGATCTTTTTGTTGAGGATCCTCTGAGACGGTTAGTTGCACGGGGTAGTGTGCATAACGTGGGATCAACTGTCCATCACCGATAAATGGAAGGTGATTAAGTCCGAGTGTCAGTTGACGAGGTGATTATTGCAGATACACCTGTCCCTATCCCTTCTAATGAATTCAAGATCGTTAGCGATGTCTTGGGTACGTTCATCTTGTGGCTAACGAACCTTGTTTCTAGTCGAGCCGAGGAAAGTCAGATCAAAGCCCCACCAAGTTCAGCTCCCTTCACTCAGCAAGAAGTTTCACAGCCTCCATTGAATATCATGCAACAAGTGATTCTGATGGTATATGATACATCCTTCAAAACAAGAGAGTGGCCTACGGATTCAGTTGTTGGACAGTCAGGAGTGACATGCTATCTTGAGAGGGATGATTTGATGTCCCTGGTAGCTCCTGGACAAAATCTTACGATTGGGATTGTCCAACTGTTCTTAATATAAGTAGCTTCTGCAATTCAAAGTAAATATTTTAAAAGTTTCACCGTTTACCTTTTATTTATGTGCTTGCATTATTATAGGTACATGCATCGTAGGTTGGTCTCCTCTGGCAAAAGCAAAAAATTTGGATTCTTATGCCCCCATCACATCCAAGAGAAAGGGGTCACTGCTGCTAGTAGATATAGATACTTGTCAGAGAGGCTTAGTGAAACTAGAACTGAGTATTTCTTGGCTCCATATGTGCATAGTAAGAAACAAACTGATATTTTATAATTTATATAATGTTTTATGTTTGCTTAATATTCTTCTGTTTTTTAAGTGATCATTGGCAGTTGCTTCTTCTATGCAAGAGTAGTTACACTGTCATCCTTTTATATTCCCTCCACTTCAAACAAGGGAATGATTTGAAAAAGACCATGAATTCGTTACTTTTCTTGCATTATTACCTTTTGTATGCAAAGTTTATGGAATTTGTGTAAAACCAATAACCTTTGTCATTGTGATGATCATAGGACTATGCGGACATTCCTACACAGTGCTTGTGGTAAGCATGTTCGTGACTTAAAGGACCCTACATGGATCATGCCAAAGGTTAGTGCATATGGATTTGTTTAAAGAATGTAATAAGACATGCCTTTATATTTGTTTTAATGATATCATGTTTTTTCTCAGAGCCGTAGGCAACCAAAGGGGTCCAACTTATGTGGTTTTTATGTTTTGAGACACATTTACAATATTATTACTCTAGGCACGACTGATTTTACTCAAGAGGTAAATTTATATTTCAAAACTTTTGTTTTACTTTATTGTTTTTAAGTTACTAAGTCAATGTTTTGTCTGGTTTTGGTGTTACAGATGTTTGATCTAGCTGATCCCTTTCCTGAAGAAGATATTGATTTCATTCGCACATGTTATGCTGAATTCATCTATAAGCTATTACAAAAATAGTGAGTTTTTGAATCCAACGTTACATTGTATATTATTGTTCTCATATGTATTGCTAACAATGTTACTTATTTCATCAAAAAGGTAACTGGAGACTCGAAAAAAGATGCATTATGATTATGATCTTGCTACGACCCAGTTTATGAATAATTTTATAAGTTGTTGCTACTTGTTAGTAGGTAACTCTCACATTTAGTTGTCTCAAACAATTAGTTCTGGTAGCTTTGCATAAATCTTATGTGATTAAACGAAAGCGATCAGTTGAAAGACAATTTAGTTGTTAAAAGACTAAAACATGTCAATCAAAAAACTAATGAGATCATTTTTTATTCATGAACGACCAATGAAGACAATTAGTTCTGGCCCATGGATCGTTTTTTATTCATGAATGACCAATGAAGAAAAAACTAATGAGACTTCATTAAAAATCAAGTGATGTTATAAAGAGCTGAAAAAAAGAAAGAAAAAATTACATGGACATAATTAAAAATAGGTGAAACTATAAGGACCATGTAAAAAGGGGGAAAACTACAAGGGCCTAATTAATAATCAGGTGAATCAATAGGGACTTGTAGATCAATTATATCCCTATGTTACTCTTGTTGAATTGTGATGGTTGTGTCCTGGTGTTTTTGTATCTATATGATGGGTTAATTGTGGCAAGATATTGCTCCTACAATAGGATTCTTGATGAATCATACTATTGCTTAAACTTAAACCTGTTAAATGTTCATGTATATAAGATTCAAGAAAATGATACTCAATTTAATGCCTTAATTAATACAGAATGCTTGATTATTTGGGTTTTTGTACAGGACATAATTGACGCCAAGGGCTATTTGAAGCAAAGAGGAATTGAGGTCAGTGTCAGCTGAAGCAATGATCTCATGAACATGGTTCAGCAAACTTAGAATCTGGCTAATCACAATTATCTGATTGAGAATTATCACCTGTATATTTATCTTGATAATTCTATTCAAAATTGATAATTGTGAAAGTGAAAATCTCAAAGTAAAATTAGGTGGAAGAAAGGTTAATGTCATTTTGCTTTTGTTGGTTCTTGCGTGTTTGCTCTATTTCATTCTCTAATTCTTAAAATTATTTACACGTTTTTTATGGCATGTTCATTTCTTTGCTTGGTTCTTTTCCCAGAAACTTCATGTTTGGTGTAGGCAACCAAAGGGACACTGGGGACTAGGGAAGGTACAATCAACTTCAAAAGAAGAAGCTTTTGTTTTACTGCTGTCATTTGGTCATCCTTACTGTCTAATTGCAAATGAATCATCAATGTATGACTGTACTGGCTTGTATGAACATTAATTTGTTGCTGCTATAGACTGCTGCTTTTGAATTTTGGAATTGAAATCAGTGATTGTTATGTACTGCTGTTAAAATTGGAGCATTATGTGCGTGTACATATAATAAAGGGGACGTTTTTAAAAAAAATGAAGTTTTAAGACCGGTTGTAGTCACAACCGGTCTTAAAAAGTATTTTAAGACCGGTTATGGGAACAACCGGTCTTAAAAGTGTGACTTTTAACACCGGTTATAACAACCGATCTAAAAAATAACAGACTTTTTAGACCTGCTATATCAAGACCTAATACAGAACCGGTCTAAAAAGTCATTTTTAACCAGTCTAAAAAGTCATTTTTCTACTAGTGCCTCAAGCTCCTTCTGGCTTTTCCCAAATATGGCTGAAAACCCTAGTCCTCCTAACTCCAAAATCTTGCTTCAAACACCTCAAACAACATAGAAGATAAGCTTAGGAGAACGATTATACACGTTATGTATGAATTCAGCGAAGAAATCAACCTATCACGTGAGTTTTCTCCTCTCCTTCTCTCTCTAAAACCACACAACTTCCTCTCTCTATTTTTTTTTGAAATGGCGTCAGTTTTGGGCTGAAGAGGAGGAGGAAGATGATATGTCATATCGTATTTACTTATTAATTTAATTTCCTAATTTTCGGATTTTTACAAAATTTTGGCAGATTTTTGCCCAAACTTTGAAAAATCATAACTAATTCTATAAAATTCGAATTGATATTATTGCAAAGCCTATAGAACCCTTATTAAGTATAGTTTCAAATAAAAGTATAGACTTTTGCTAGATGGAATCACAAAATTCCCAAAATTTCAATCTTTGCATACTGTTCTAGAAATTTCACAGTTTTTCTGTGCTGACTTCAAAAATTCATATCTTTTTGTATATAGCTGTAATTGACTCATATGACCTATCAAATTAAAGATTAGGATGTCTACTTTCATCCCGTAAAATTTCATAATTTGTGATAATCATTTGATCATTCACAATCACATGACAAGCTCACTACCTCATAGGCGATTTCACCGAAAACATAATTATATTCTCCAAAATTCACCATTTTTCTTTCTTAATACCCCAAAGATATAAGAATTATTAGGGGATAAATTTGAGCTCCTTTGAAATTGGGGCTTAGCAGTCCACTTAATTTAGGCTTATTCCCAAGCCTCAAATCCCAAATTTCGGGGTATTACACCCAACACCCACTCTCAGTCACCCATTCTCTTCTTTCGTCTAACTCCCAGATGTTAGATCCCATATGTTTTGATGATAACAAAGATTGGATCATTGATATAAAAGGATTTGATAACAAACAAATGAATTTGAGGAATTCAATGTGAGCAAGCTTGAGGAATCTCAGAAGTACCTAAGTCATTTTGCAAGAAGAAATGTGTGCAAGATGCACTACATTGACTACAAGGTGCTTCAAGAGGTATTAAAATTCGATCTGAGTCCCTATCTTGATTCCTATATGCCCTGGCTATCTATCAAACTCCCATTTTGCACCAAAGTAGTGAGACATTTTTATTGTAACCTCAAACCTATTAATGATCCCGTTAGGAAATCTGTGGAAGAAGAAATGACTTCTAAGGTTAGAGGACAAAGAATTCTAATCTCACCTTCTAGAATCAATGCCTGGTTAGGAATAGAAGATCCTCCTGATGATGATTACCCTAACCTTGATTCAAACCAGATATTCTCTATCCTCAGACCTGGTGAGATAGTGGGATCTCTCAACTTCAATCCAAGTGATATCAATGATTTTCATAGAGTCCTATGGTATATCTACTTTAGAGCCATGGTGAACAAATCCAATAACTTCACTCATTTCATTGAGAGAGACTTTAGGAAATTCGCCTCACTGATTCTCAAAGAACAAAAGGATTTGGGAGAGTATATCTTCAATGAGATCAAGAGGTATAGGTATGAGGGAAAACCAACTACTCCAATGCCTTATCCTCAACTTATTTCCTTGTTCCTCAAGAAGAATAAGAATTGGTACTTGGAGAGTATGGAGTCGATTGAGAGGTTAGCACTGGTGGGAAGGAATCAAATTGGAAGTTGAATATTGAGATTTCTTTGAAGACTCCTCTAGAAACAAGTTCCAAGAAAAAGAAGAAGACTGACACAGCAACAAGCTGAATGGACGACACACAGTCTTCTGCTCCAGCCAACACATCTTCTCCATCCTTCTTTGGTGCTACAATGCAAACGTTCATGGATCCTGAGGAGTTTCCATATTGATATTGCAAATACCAATACATAATTGGTAACTCATATGAATGAGAAGATGGATAAGAGGCACGAAGAGTTGCTAGCTGAACAACATGCCCAGGGTGAGCTTCTGAGATCCATTGTTGCTAGACTTGATACTATGGCATCTGGATCCTCTACTCCTGGTCCTTCTGGTATTCCTGAGCCCATACATGTCCCTGAACCAGGACCGTCTATACCCACTGAGCATAGAGCCTCTAAGAGTAAACCTAGCAATGTATTGTTTTCTATGCCTGACCCTGACACATCCAAGCCTATCCACATCACCACTGATGATCCACCTCAGCCTGTTCAGCCAGAGCTTATACCTACTCCCATTGCATCACCTACACGCACTGAGGAGGTGCTTGAGTCTTCACCAGTAGCTACAGAAGAAGTAGAAATTACTTCTTTGGTTCCTTACCCTTCATCCCCAGTGAATCCTCCAGAGGATCTTCAGACACCGCCAGTGAACCTTCCTGATCCTAAACTATCATCTTTAGATCCTTCAAGTTTAGATGGTTCATATGAGTCATTGGCATTTCCTGTCACTCCTATCTCAACAGCCAAGCCACCTACTCCTCTTCATGATTGATTCCACCTTTGTGATGAAAACAAAAAAGGGGAGAAGAGCTGAGTGATTTTGTGATGAATGACTGAGTTGATGAATTGGGATTTGGGTGTATGGGGTTTTAGGGTGCTTTTTGCTTTTGAACGTTTTTAAGTTTTATTCTAAGTTTAATTATGTATTGGATTCTTCATTATGCAATTTGTTCCTTTATGACATTTCATTGAAATTATATTGCATTTTGGGACTAATGTGTTTTCAATTGTATATGCAAGGCAAACAAGTAAATATTAGAACAAAAACTTAGAAAAGATCTTTAACAAGCTATTTCAAAAGATTTTTCAAGTTTACATTGAACAAAAGATTTCATATGAAAAGTATTTGAGTAACATATGTTTGAAAAGTCAATTTTAAAAAACTTTGTTCAAAATCACCAAGTTTTGTCATCATCAAAACGGGGGAGAATGTTAGATCCCATATGTTTTGATGATAACAAAGATTGGATCATTGATATAAAAGGATTTGATAACAAACAAATGAATTTGAACAAAGTGGCTAAACATTACTTGAAGTAAGCACTGGAGTAATAAATAAATTTTGTGAAGGATTACTCGAGTGGCCACTTGAGTAAGGGAAGCCATTATTTGAGTAGCCACTCGAGTAATCAAGGAGAATTTCATCCAGCGAAGCACTGCCAAAATTTGGACTAAGTTACTCGAGGGAGTACTCGAGTAATCTGCAAAGTTATATAGACCATTACTCGAGTAGCCACTCGAGTAACATGATTTACAAAGACATCACTCGAGTAACCAGGTGAGAAAAAGGATTTACTCGAGGGACCACCCGAGTAATCTGCGAAGTTATTTGAAGCATTACTCGAGTAGCCACTCGAGTAATCATAAAGCAAACTCTCGCCCAAGAATTTGATGCAATTACTCGAGGGAGTAATCGATTAATTTGTCGGGTTATTTGAAATCTACTCAAGGGACTACTCGAGTAAGATGTGAAGAAAAGGGAAGGCCACTTGAGTAACCAGATTACCAGAGTCAGCACCCGAGTAACCTGTAAAGGAAAGACATGGCCACTCGAGTAGCCACTCGAGTAATCAGGTATTTTCAAGGTTTGTAATCTATATCACTCCATGTCTTACCCGAGTAATATCTTATGAAACATGTTGAGTTACCCACTGCGATATTTTTGATAGGGTTACTCGAGGGACTACTCGAGTAATAGATATCATCACTCGAGTAGCCACTCGAGTAAGGCAATCAAGAAATTATGCTTTTCATCGAATGTTTATTAAATTGATTTCTATATGATTAACTCTTCATTGCATTAGTATTCTAAGAACATTTGCAAAGAAACAATGAAATATCTTGCCAGAAGTAAAAACTCAAATAAAAGTCTAAGATCTCACCTACCGCTACCTACCACAAACGGATAGTTTTCAAAATTCGAAGAATAGTCAACCTTGTTGCGCGACTCTAACGGAAATGTTTGAATTGCAGCCAACGAACATTACAAATCATCTATGTATATGGAGCATTTAAAGAAAAGAAAATAAGACACAAGAACTGAGAATACACTAATCAACAAACTCTTAGTGCTTTATTTTCTTATACTCATTCATTGTACTTTAGTGATTATATATTTGCTCTGTGAGAGAGTTTTTTTATTACAAACTCAATATTTGTTATTGAGACAACTTAAGGTTATAGAACCTTGAGTTGGGGATTTGAATGCAACGTGTAAGGGGGAGCGAGTGTCCAAGTGAAGGAACTTGTTGTGTACTGAGGTGCCAAGAACCCACGAATCTTGGAGAGTATAGTGAAACTCTCAGAGACTCTCTGAGGACTGGACGTAGGTCAAAGTGGTTGTGGCTGAACCAATATAACTCCCTGTGTACACATCGGTGATATTTCTCTTTGCTCTCAACTGGTTTAAATATTCTGTCAATTTTCTTATACGCAACGAAATTTTCTGGTATCACCCAATTCACCCCCCTCTTGGGTGAAACGCTTGCACTAACACCAGAGTCTCAGTCACCACTCAAAGTCCATAACCCTAACTCTCACTATCAACACCCGTTTCCATTTCGATATACGCAGAGTAATAGAGATCAATTTCCACAGGTATACAGAAGAGTACATATATACTGATAAAAGTATTTGTTTACAATCTAAAGTCAACTATATAGAATACGACAATATATACCACTATTACAAAATATCTAAAAGTATTTTAGACATAGACTATCTATAACCACGAACTTTGTTTTTTCCTCAAGCCACATTCTAGTCACTTCCCTTGGTCTACATCCTTGCCTTTTGCTCCACTGGCAATAGCTAAGATGTTTTATTTAGAAAAAGGAATGAGATTCCGAAGAATCCCAGTAGAAACATGTTATCGTTCAAAGAAAATGCGAAAAGTAAATATGATATATGCCATGTATGCACCAATTAATGAACAATTTAAACATATCTGCATGTATACATGAGTAGGGCCCAGCCCCACTATTCTACACTGGTTGGGTTCTCACCAAATCCAGTGTAAGTGCTTCTGGCACTACTGGCTCCTCTCTAGGCGAAGCATGTTGATTAATAAAATACATTTACAACAATGGCATCCACACAATCATATAACTATGGCATGATGTATGAAGGATAATGTCCCTACCTCGAAGTTCTATCGACCCCTTTTTGTGTGCATCGTGAAACGTGTCGACTTTCGGCTCCCGATTCGGTCCTAAAATATTAAATGTACAAGAAATAGGTCATAACCTATCCAAGTATCATTTTAGACACTTCTATAGTATTTCTTCTGGTTATATTAGCCTATGGTGAAAATTTATCAAAATGCCCACGGGACCCCAACCGGGCCCCGCCATTAGAGGTGGTAATATGGGTTGGGATCGTGGGCCGAGCCCTCCCAACCCGACAAAATGGGCGGTTTGGATTCTACAAAACTGGGACCATATTGATGTGGTCTTTTTTGGCCCGAACCCATATGGTCCCAACCCGTCACGGGTTGGACCACCGGGTTGGCGGGTTGGCCCATATTTTTTTTTAATTAAGAGGGAAAAGGAAGAGCCATTAGCCAACAGTCCAAGTCTCCAAAACCGTAACTCCAAAGTCCAAAGTCCAACCCATTTCTCCTCAATCCCTACTCTCCTTAGCATGCTTCAAATTGAAACACTTTTAATATTAACTAATTATTGATTATTGTTAAGTTATATTGATGACTTGTGGATTTACATTTATTTTTTTGTGTATGGACCTGTGATGATTATTTAATTTGTAATGTATTTTTAATTTTGTTATGTTTAAATGTGTAGAGAAAACAATCTTATTGTGTTTTAAAAAAAAAAACAATCTTAGTATATTGTTAAAAAAAATTGAAAAAGAAATATGGGTTGGCCCGCCCAACCCGCCAACCCAGCGGTTATGGGTTGGGTTGGCTAAATGCCAACCCATATTGATGCGGTCCTTTTGGGACCGAACCCATATGGTCCCAACCCGTGGCGGGTTAGCCCGAACCCACCGGGCCGGACCATATTACCACCTCTACCCGCCGTACCCGGCCCGATGGCACGTTTTCCCAAATTTTTAAGTAGGGATATCCTGACGTATTACCACCCAAGGAATCCATTTTCAGATTCGAAATTACCAAATTCAATGTCAAATTATAAAATTGCCCTTTGCATTCCTGCTTTAAGAGTTTCAGCTATGTGGATGCATATGCCACTACTCGACCATGCTGCATCAAAACATATCCCAATCCATGCCCACTGGCATCTGTATAAATGACATATGAAAACTACAGATTTGGGGTTGTCAGCACTGGTGCTGTAGTTAACATTTGCTTCAACTCCAACAAGCTCTTCTCACAATTCACATCCCACACAAAATGTTGAGCTTTTTGCGTCAATTTTGTCAATGGTAAAGCAATTCTAGAGAAATTCTAAATAAATATTCTGTAATAGCTAGCTAGACTCAGAAAAATGTGCACTTCAAATACAGTCTCTGGTCTCTTCCAGCTCAGTACTGCTTCCACCTTGTTATGATCAACAGAGACCCCTTGCTGTGAGACAACGTGGCCAAGAAACTTTACCTCTGAAAGCTAGAATTTACACTTGCTCAGCTTGACATAGAGTTGCCTATCTCACAATATGTTCAATGCTGTTTTAAGATGCTGCTCATGTTTAGCTTTACTCTGTGAATACACCAGTATATAATCGATATAGACTACGGCGAACTGGTCTAAATACGGACAGCAGATTTGATTCATATAGTCCATGAACACAGCAAGTGTATTGGTCAGCCCGAATGGCATCACCAGAAACTAGTAATGCCCATATCTGGTCCTAAAAGCAGTTTTCGATACATCTTATGCTTTTACCTTCAACTGGTGGTATCCCGATAGCAAATCGATCTTTAAGAATACACAGGAACCAGATAACTGATTGAGCAAATCATCAATTCTAGGGAGTGGATATTTGTTCTTAATGGTCACCTTGTTTAGCTCTCGATAATCGATACAGAGACGCAGGCTTCTGTCTTTCTTCTTGACAAAAAGCACTGAGCACCCCAAGGTGATACGCTGGGTCGTATGAACCCTTTCTCAAATAGCTTCTCAATTTGCTCCTTTAACTCTACCATTTTACTTGGAGCCATACGATATGGGGTTTTGGAGATTGGTCCTGCTCCAGGCCTCAGGTCAATGGAGAACCCCACTTCCCTATCAGGAGGTAATCCACCGATATCCTCCGAAAACACATCAGAAAACTCATTCATTATATGGATACTTTCTAAGGCTACACCAGCCTCTGATTGCATAGAGTAGAATACCATGTACCTTTGACAACCTCTCTGTAAATATCTCTCAACCTTAGCTGTGGAGAGAAGGTTAAGAGTAATTTCTGTGTCAGCTTGTAGTTTTCGATTCAGATATATAACTCTTTTCTATTTACAATCCAGTAACACACCATTTGCTGTCAACCAGTCAATCCCTAAAATTACTTATAATCCTTGTAGTGGTAAACAAATCAGATTTACAGTCGATTCATGCCCCTCAACATTTACCACATAATTTAGACAAACGTCGGCTGTCACAATCAGTGCGCCCATAGGTGTAGATATAACCAAATCATATGAGGATTTATATATAGGTAAATGTAACTGTCTCACGCAGTCATATGCAATGAATGAATGGCTTGCACCAGAATCATACATAACATGCACTAAACTGTCATTCAGAGAAATCATACCTTGAATCAAGTCTGGAGACTTTCTAGCCTCTTCCTATGTCAGTGCATAGACCTTGCCAAAAGCTCTGGGTCTCATCTCCTCTTGTTGTTGCTTCCGTGAACAATCCTTGGCCATATGCCCCTGCTTGTTGCACACAAAACAGATAGGTGGTTGATTGGAATCGACTTTCAGTGGTGCACTATTACAAGCCTTACTAGGATGAAATGGTTTATAACAAAACCAACACGTTCAACTTCCTGTGGATCCTTGGCCTCCACGGCCTCCCGTTTGATTCGGCCTCTTCGTAGTTCCTCTAGAAGGTCCACCCTGTTCTTTCCTCTTCTGAGCTGATCTACCGCTTCCAAAAGCACCTTTATTTCCAATCTGTGTTGCCCAGCTCGACAGAAGTTTCTCAATGTATTGACACTCCTCTGCCGCTTTGCAGAATTCTGTGAAGTGTTGAGAGATCAGCCTCTGCTTGAACTCAGGTCTCAATCCCTCTATCATCATGTCCGTATTCCACTCTTTATCGTAGTTCAACTTGGCATATGACGAGTAACGTGACAGTCGGATGTACCGGGCCAGATTGTCGTCAAAACTCTCTCGGCCTTGTTGCTTAGTGTTGAGGAACTCTTTCTCTTTCTCTCTTTTAACAGTCAGGGGAAAATATTTCTCGTTGAACTTCTCTTGGAATAGTTCTCATGTGATAGGAATATTCCTCCCATTCAAGGTAAGATCCATGCCTTTCCACCAGTGATCAGCATCACCTTCCAGCTTGTATATGGTTAATCGAGCCTTCACATCGTCTAGACATTGTAGCATATCAAATATCTTATCCAAACGAGCTAACCAATCTTCCGCTTGTGGAGGATCAAATTTCCCTTTGAACATAGGCGGCTGTTGTTTACTGAATCTACTCAACCACATCTGAATATCCACCTCAGGCTCTGGTGGTAAATTCGCTAGTGGAGGTTCTTCATGGATTTCTTCATAATTCCCCCACATGAACTCATCCATGCGATTTTCCAAGTGATCCTGCCTCTGCTGTACCCCCTGGAGGTCAACTCTTATCTCATTCATGGTTTGTTATTGTTGTTCCAATAAATCCAAGATTTGCTGTTGGGTAGGGTCAGGCTTTGGTTCTCCCTCTTTGGTACCATGTCTACCACGCCCTCGGCCTCGACCTCTACCTCGGCCTCGACTGCCTTCTCCTGGTTGTACCATCTCCATAACTCACTATTTCCCTATCGTCCTGTAAACAAAACCATATCAATATACTATTCTAATAATGTCAGAACCGCTTATGGGCTCTGATACCAAAAATGTCACACCCTTATCTTTATTTCACCTTTACCAGAGTATTCACAGAAAACGCTATACGGTTCGATGGGTAACACAGGAATAGTATAAATATACTAATAATATGTGCATAATTACATAATTATTTTGCCCATTTTCTCATAAAAATGAACATTTATAAAATTCATAAATTTCAAATTTTTGAATATTCACCATTTTATTGAATTTCCCAAATATTTACAATATTTTTTGTGAATATAAATTTTGGGGTGTTACACTTACTCTCTCCCAACAACCAACACCCACTCTCATTATTAGTTTGTCACTTAGCTCAGTTACTCCATCACACTCTCACCCACTCTCACTTCTTTCTAAAAGCCAAATTTTTTTAACACTTGAACAAATATTCCAAAAGCCAAATTTTTTGACGTATAAGTAAATAATGTTAATTTGCTGGTCATTTGGATTTTACATAGCCAAATTCAAGCCTCAAAGGCTCCAGATTCATCCACTATGATCATGATAGCGGCTAATGGAAACTTCATTTATGTTCAGGTGGTCATTTATTGCTTGCCTTTAAAATAAAGAATCTTAATTCATTTATTCGATATCCCATTTGGTGGTTTATTTGACATTTACTGCTTGCCTCTAAAGAATTTGAATTCATTTTTGTAGGACCATTCAAATTGGATTTATTTATTTCTTTTGTTGATTATATGTTTCTCTTTTCACTTAAACTAACACCACAATACTTTTTATGTTTCAGTTCTATACTTCTATCTATATTGGCAATTCTAGTTAATGTCATCTTTGTTTGAGAGTGAAACAATGCTATTATATTTGGTTTTCATATTTTTATGATTTATGTTGATCATTATTGTAGTTGGGCATCTTTTTGGCTTGTTTGACGTAGGCCTGTTTTGAGGCATGTGGCTTATTTCCATCCCTATTTTCAGGGCCCTTAACAGGCCACAGGCCATAGGCCAGGCTTAGGCCCAAAAAAAGGCCTCTAAGAAGCCACAGCCCAGGCTCAGGACATCCTGTCACAAAACAGCTTTGGCATGTTAGGGCAAAAGCCTGACATGTTTCTACCCCTAATGAGAAATACTTATATACTTCAGAAGTATCATGTCATCTGAATTCTATTTAATAAAAATATAATAACTCATATCACTTTAATTATAGTTGGTTGATGACTCATTTGAAAAAAAATTCAAATTTTATCTTGTTTTTAAGAAAAAATATCTTAATTTGAGGAAAAAAATAAAACAAAATGATCGACTAATATTTTTTAAAAAAACAAAATCAAATTTGAATTTTTTCAGATAAGTCATCAGTCAAATAGGATTAAAATAATCTGAGTTGTTATGGTTTTATTAGACATAGTTCAGATAACATGTTACTCATGGAGTATCTAAGTATTTCTCCTGTTTTTATATAGTAAGAGATATGAAAGACACAAAGTCAGCTGCTAGCACGATGGCTTTTAAAAATAACTGAAACAAAATAAAAGAAGGTGAATCTATAATAAATTTAAATAATAATAAAATGTAAGATAGAATAGCAACAAAATATAGAATAAGTAAATAATAGGATTTGAGTTGCATAAACACCAAAAAAAAAATGTAACCATAAATAATATTGCATAATTAAATACCATAACAATAGATATTTTCCCAATATTAATTACATTCCATATAGCATTTGTAATGGGAAATATAAAATATGCAAACTCAAAAGTTGCAATTTTGACAATTTTTTTTAGATATTTTAAATTTGAGATATTTTGTAATGTGTTTTTTTTTTTTAAATTTAACCAAACATTATTATTTTAATTACATAAAATGCTTTAATTTATTGGCATGAATCATGGGAGAGTAGTCGGAAAGTTACAATCAAATCCAATGACAATTAACAAAAAAACATTTAAATTCATGTTTTTGCTTTAAAAACAAAATTGAAAGACTATCTCATCAAATAAATTGAAAGAGTGTTTCACATACTGTTTAACCAAGATGTTACTTGATAGTTTTACAGGAATCCTACTTTTGACCTTAGTTTTACATGTTAATAGATTTTAAAAAGCAGAAGGCGGCAAATATTGAAAGATGTCAACTTCTATTATCGTTGAACAAGAAGTCAAGATTTTAAAAACGAGGAAGTTGAAATTAAAAAGTACATATAATATAAACTATTACAGTTTGTATAAATTTTGTAGAAATAAAAATATATGATACTGTATAATACAAAAAATAAAATATGGAAAATATCCTTGTCAGTCCTGTGGCTCAACATCTAGTCAAAAATTCATAATACACCCATTGGACAAATCCAAATCAATATTATTTGACAACTTCTGGACATCTCCAGAAATATTCTGCAATTCATTTTTTTACATTAACACAATAACCAAACTGTTCCGGATTCAAATATAACGACATTTTCCCAAATCTTAAACAAATGAAATTTCAAGTAAAATCCCCCTATTGAAAATTTTAGGGTTAATAATACTCCTTAAATATTTTTTCATATACCTCCAACATCTTAAAATATTTTGTAACGCATATTTATCACCTTAAAGTGTTTTTTATGCATCAAGGCACAAAAAATACTTAAACTAAGGTGATGGATACATCAAAAAAAAAAAAAATTCAAGATATTGGAGGCACTGCAAATTACTTTATGATATTGGATGCACATGTGAAAATATTTTAGAATAATGGATATACTTTAACCTAAAATTTTATCAGTGAGAATAAATTGATAAATTTTTATATATAGAGAAGTACATATGCTTTCCAAATTTTGTACACTTGGAAATTAGAATATTTAACTTTAATTTACGTTTTTCTCACTAATAAATTTTTTAACTACGGGCTTTTTTAAAAATATTTTCCCAAATTATTTTTTAAATAAATGGTTTAAAATTTTATACAAGTCTTCCTTGGGAAATTTATGAAGTATATCCAATACTCCATCTCATCCTTATTATTAAATGCCTTCTAGAACAATATCATTTAGAAAATTATTAATGCTTATTTATCAATTGTGTCATGTAATTAATATTTAAATGTAACTTTTTTATATTTTTTTCTCCTTCGTTTAATATCTTATTAATAAGGGTAAAGTTAAAAAATTCTATCAGTTTTTTTTTTATCAAAAAAAAATTCTATCAGTTTAAGATATGAGTTTTTTGTGTGTAATAATTTGGGAGAAATGTAAACAGAAAATTTGAGTGGTGAGGGTTGAAGCATTGACAAAAACCTCAAATCAGCACAGTTCCGAGAAGCCTCGATTTTGTTTGTAAATAAAGTTTGGTTTTTTCCTCAAAAATGGACGTTCAATTGTTCAAAAACCAAAACAAAAACCACAGGCCACGTCGGAATGCAGCCAAATCCACTGCTAATTTGTGTGGTTGTTAGTTTTTCTCTACCCAAAAAATCCACAGCGATTCCTATATCCCATCTCTTCTCTTTCGCTTTCTCTTCACACTCGATCCATCACATTCCCACTATAAATCCATCTCTCTCTCTCTCCCCTTCACACCAGACACTTTGAAACTCTTCCCTATTTCGTCTTCTTCATCTTCCCTTCAATTCAAGTCCCCTACCTAATACCATCTTTTTTGGCTTTGTATCCAAAAATGGCAGCTTCAGTAGCCACCATCGGAGCCATTAACAGAGCACCGGTATTATACTTTTTTCCCTCCTTTCTGTCTTAGTACATCAACTGTTTGAGTTTTTGTCGCATCCGTTCAATGTGTTAGCCTTTCACACTTTGTTTCATAATGTTGGTTGTGCCCTGTATTTTGATGCTCTACGTTGATATTTGGGTTGTTTTCTCTAGCTCTAATTTGCCTGCTAAAGATGGGATCATGCAATTCAATTAGTGAAGCTCTTGTGTCAATTAATGTGATAATGCTCATTTGGGATAGCTTATTTTAGGACACGTGTATATAAATCGTGATTTACGGACTTACGGTATACGAGATAAGTATGCGAGAGAAGTTTTATCTCAACTTACATAATAAGAACTTATTGTCTAAAAATAAGTGATGTCAAACGCACACTTAAAAATTATACTAAAGTAGTACATGTATCTTTACTTTATAGTTTAAACTCGTCAACCTTTTTTATATTTGTTACTCTCTGTTCTATTAATTGAGATCAACTACAACTGTTTTATGTGTTTGGATGTTCTGACTCTCTGAGTTGAGATCTTGGACATTTGTTTAGCTGTTCCATCTAAAGCTTTTGAGTTGAAAAATTAACCACTTGCCACTCTCAATATTAAAATATACCATTGTTGTTTTCTGTATTTGGATGTTCTGAGCTGGGATTTTGGCTTCTTGCTGTTTGGTACTTTCATATTTGTTCTGACTCTGAGTCTAGATCTTGGGTTTTTCTCTCAGCTATCTAGACTGTTTGGATTTGTTGTAAAAAACTTTTCTTTAGCTGTTTAATCTAAAGCTTGTGAGTCGAAAAATTAACCACTTCACACTCTCAATATGAAAAATAACCATTGTTGTTTTCTGTATTTGGATCTTGGTTACGTTCATTTATGTTCTTAAAAATGTATCTTGCTATTATGGATGCAGTTGAACCTGAGGGGCTCTACCGGAGCTCCGGTGACAAGCTCAGCGTTCTTCGGAACTAGCTTGAGGAAGGTCAGCTCAAGGGTTGCCAATCAGAGGAATCCATGTGGGAATTTTAAGGTTTCTGCAGCAATAGAGTACGATGAAGAGAAGCAGACATCGAAGGATAGATGGGGAGGTCTTGCCAATGACACTTCAGATGACCAGCAAGATATCACCAGAGGAAAGGGAATGGTAGATACTCTCTTCCAAGCTCCCATGGAATCTGGCACTCACTATGCTGTCATGAGTTCCTACGATTACATCAGTACCGGTCTTCGCCAGTAAGTAAACTTATTCTCTTTACCCCTGGTTTATAAATTTGTAACGTACTCTCTCTAGTCCTTAATATAAGAGATATTTGACTAATTTGATTAGATTAAGGAAGTTAGTTAAGTTAGTTAATATGACATGTATTTTTTAAAACACCCCCTTCTTAGTGATTATTGTTGAGGGAGCATCAATACCGTAAATTAGGAAAAGATTACAAATATGAAAAATATACCTTGTATTTAGGACTAAGTTTAACTTTTCAAATAATTTAATTTTTCAAATATGTTTTATATTGAGGACAGAAGGAAATATTTCCTTTTAGCCTTGGATAGAACACGAATGTTTTCGTTCCAATTGCTGCATAATGCTGATGTTTAATGTTGAACTTGAACATGATTCAAGGTACAATCTGGACAACACTATGGATGGTTTCTATATTGCTCCAGCATTTATGGACAAAGTCGTTGTTCACATCACCAAGAACTTTTTGAGTTTGCCAAACATCAAGGTTCCTCTTATTTTGGGCATTTGGGGGGGCAAAGGTCAGGGCAAGTCATTCCAGTGTGAGCTTGTCTTTGCCAAGATGGGAATCAAGTAAGTTCCATTCTTAAGTCTTAGGAATAAAGCATTGGTGCTTAGGATTTTTTACCTAAATGTTCTTTTCTTATATCCTCAACGAACTATTTCAGCCCCATAATGATGAGTGCTGGAGAATTGGAAAGTGGAAATGCCGGAGAGCCGGCGAAGTTGATCAGGCAAAGGTACCGAGAGGCGGCTGATATCATCAGGAAAGGGAAAATGTGCTGCCTCTTCATCAATGATCTTGATGCAGGAGCTGGTAGGCTTGGTGGAACCACACAATACACAGTGAACAACCAGATGGTTAATGCAACCCTGATGAACATAGCTGACAACCCAACCAGTGTCCAGCTTCCTGGTATGTACAACAAAGAGGAGAATCCTCGTGTGCCAATCATCGTTACCGGTAACGATTTCTCAACTCTGTATGCTCCTCTCATTCGTGATGGGCGTATGGAGAAGTTCTACTGGGCGCCTACTAGGGAAGATCGTATCGGTGTCTGCCAAGGTATCTTCAGATCTGACAATATTCCCAAGGAAGACATTGTCAAGCTTGTTGACACTTTCCCTGGTCAATCCATTGGTAAGCCTAACCTTAAATCCAAGCTCCAATTTTCTATTTCACTTTGCTGGTACTCATTTATCGTCACAGTTCAGATATCTAAAATGCACTGAAGTTTATACAATTTTTGTGCAGACTTCTTTGGTGCATTGAGGGCTAGAGTGTATGATGATGAAGTGAGGAATTGGATTTCTGGTGTGGGAGTAGAGAATGTTGGGAAAAAGCTTGTGAACTCAAAAGAAGGTCCTCCAACTTTTGAGCAGCCAAAGATGACTATAGAGAAGTTGCTTGAGTATGGAAACATGCTTGTGCAAGAGCAGGAGAATGTGAAGAGGGTGCAATTGTCTGACAAGTACCTCAAAGAGGCTGCCCTCGGAGACGCCAATGAAGATGCCATGAAGTCCGGAAACTTTTATGGTAACATCCATGATCCTAATTACTAGAATATAAGAGTCCTAGAGGAAAAATTGAAGGCATACGATGTTAATGAAAGTTGTATTAAATTGACTTAAGTTATTTCGATAAAAAGCTGACCTTGATAAATACTTATATATCAAGAATTTAATACTTAATGTCTTTTGAATAAGTTCAACTGGTTTAACCTGTGGTTTAGGATTGTGACAGAAGTAAGATTTGGAACAAATATGACGAAGCATAGTGTTGCCTAAATGTTTGTGGATGCAGGACAAGGAGCTCAGCAAGTTCATGTTCCTGTCCCTGAAGGTTGCACAGACCCTTCTGCTGAAAACTATGATCCAACGGCTAGGAGTGACGATGGAAGCTGCACTTACAAGTTTTAAATGATTCCTTTTGTATTTTTGGGATGATATTAAAAAATAGAAGATTGGGAGAGAAAATAGTGTAGGGAGGGTGATAGTCATGGTAGCAGTAGGTCTCTCAGAACAGTCGCTGTGTGTGCCTATATTCTATTGGCCTGTAGATTGAAGGTGGCACAATAAGCATTAATCTGAAATGGTACATTGTGTTTACTGCTTCTGTAACTCGAACTATTTGACACGTTAATATAGTATCAGTGTATCTTTAAATAAATGAATGAAGTAAAAATCAGGTTCTCGTACCGGGATCGGCCGGTTCAGCCCAGGAACCATCGAACCAGGCACCAGACCGAAGAGACCGATTCAGTCTGGTGACCCGGTTTGTTTGAATTTTTTATTTATTTTTTTTTAAAATCAATTTTCTTAATTTTTTTTTTAGAATTGCATACTAATAAGTCTAAAATTTTTAATTTCTCATCGGTTTGGTTTTGGTCTGACCCATTGATCCTTAAACCAGAATCCCGACTGGTTCAATACCCGATCCGAATTTTAATATCTCGCTAAAAATTGTTTTTCTAGGAATTTGTAGTTTCTGAGTGGGTAGGAGTGCCTCAACCTTACTTATTTACATCAGAACAGTTGCGTCAACAGTAAGCCGTACAAAATGGTTGTATTTTTTATTGGGAGAAGTATTCACGTGTAATATCTAAGACCGATTCAAACAATTCAAACAAGATTTGCCTATACATATGCTTAGGGAAAAAAATGGTTTTTACAGGCTCGTAGAATTTTGATAAGTAAGTCAATATCCATATTGTCCAATGGCACAAAGAGTCCTCATGTGGAAAGGACTTGTAACCTTGTTTCTTCGTGTCTTCTGCAGGACTTTGAAAAGCAAGGACCCCTGTCAATGTGTGGGTTTGTTTTTTATATTTTAAACCTGTGTCGTTTGGTTGCATCGTTAAGCATCTAATGCTATTGGTCGCTTTCCATATTTATAAATAAATGTTTAGAATAAGGATAACCTAAAGAATCTTTCATTCCATGTGACACAACACCTATAACCACTACTTTGAGAATTGTTGCACAAAAAGCTTTGGACATGTGATTAAAAACATAAACAGTTATATAATACTAATAGGGTTGGGTCTAATAAAAAAAAACTGATATCTTACAATATAACGAAGGGTTGAGGGGGAAAAATGTCCCAAAAGTTTTCGTCCAAAGGCTATAGTTGTCTGAAAGTTTTCAAATGGGGTATTTTTGCCCCTAAAGTTTTACAAATGAGGTAATCTCGCCTATTCTTTAATATACCCAGACGATTAACGTTTGTTAATCAAATTCTACAAAGGTGGCATGCCTACGTGACATCTACCTCACTTTTTTTCCACGTCATACTTTTCATAAGAATAAATAAAACAAACTCAAAGTTGCTGATTGTGCCACACAGGCACACACGCATGCCACCTTTACAGAATTTGGTTAACAAACGTTGATTGTTTTGGTATGTTAATGGAGGGGTGAAATTGCCCCATTTTTAAAACTTTTGGGCCAAAAATGCCTTCTCAAAAACTTTCAAACACCCACAACTCCTAGGTAAAAACTTTCAGAACATTTTTACCCCTTAACCCTATAATGAATGAGGGTTTAAATTCCTATTAGACAATATACTCACATTTAGTGGCTGAAGTACCTTGAATAATACAGCTTTCAGTGGAGAAAAGAATTATACATATCTAGAAGGAAATATAATAATACAGTCACAATCTTCATTCTTGAACGTCACTCGAACGACGCCAAGGGGTACAAGAAGTGGTCACAGGCTCACAGCAAAAACAACACCTGAGTTTTAGACAAGTTTGTTATTGAATCTCTTATAAAAATAATATCCGTCCATTAAAAAATACAAAAAAAGAAAAAGTAATTGATTAATATACAGATAATCTTCTCCATTTCATAAATTTATTATTTTATTGACCAAACATGATACTTCAGAAATATTTGTATAGAAATGTCACTGTCTAAGATTACGCAGGAAAAATGACCCAGATAAAATCCAAAATATGATGACCTGTCCTTTTAGAAAAAAAAGAACAACGTGGTACCTAGCGATAGGGAACAGAATCCAAATAAGAGATGTGTTTGTGAAGGTTGAGGGTAGAGAGGGAATAAAATAAATTAGGGAGGGATAAGATTGGAAGACTGAGTCAATTAGTTGAAGCTATGAAGAAGACAGAATTTTAATTATAATTTTGAAGAATTTAATAATGTGTGTGTCAAGGCATGAGGCTGCGTTCTTAAGATTCTTTGATTCTGCCTTTGGTGAGCAACCGCCACCAAACCTCCAAATACCACAAACTCATTTCAGTTTTCACCCAGGTTCTTGAACCCGGACCGCATCGGCTGGTCCAACTCAGAAATCGGTGAACTGGCCGGTAAACCAGTTCGATTCCTTGTCCGGTCAGGGTTCATATTTTAAAAAAAATTTTAATTTTTTCTTTAGAATTTCATACTATAAGTCTAAAATTTTCAATTTCTCAACGGTTTGGCTTCGGTTTGGCCCCGGTCTGACCCACTGACATTTAACCTAATACCCCGACCGATTTAATGCCTGATCTAAATTTTAATACATTGGTTTTCACCATGTGGATATGCCTTTTTTATTAGAATTCAACATGTTCTGAATATTTACTCAAATGCTCCTTTCCCTAAATATACTATCTTGTTGGTAGATTTGTCTTAATTCTAAATATAATACATTAATATATTTTTCTCTATTATTTATTAATTTTTTTAAAATTTATTTATTTATTTTATAAACTGATATATAATATAATGTTATAAGGTTATTTTAGAGAAATCAGATCACATTTTTCATAATTAATTAATTTAATTATCTCGTTTTCTTAACATACCCATGTGAGTTAAGTAAATAGTTTAAAACAAGTGGAGGAGTAATTATCACTTTCAACCAAAGCGTCTATTTCATTGACATATGCTCTGCCATATTTTGCATTTGTTATTCTCTATAAATATAAAAAATGTTCAAATTTTGTGACTTGTGTTTTAAGGTAGCCATAAGCTGCCATAAGTTGAGAGGAAGTTTGATGTTGTCACTAAAATATAAAATTCATGATGAGTTTTATAATTCTTTGAATTGCATATAAATTACTTTTTTTTTTTTAACTTTCTTGTCGATATTTTTTTAATTTTTTTCTTAATTTTTCATGCATTTAAATTTGTAAACATTCAAAAATAATATAAATAAGGGACAGATAAGAAAGGTAATGTCAGTATAGGCTCTTGAATTATAGAACTTTCAATAAAGACCATAATCATTAATTGTAATTTTTTTTTAAAAAAAAAAAGGCCTCGCCGGGAACTTGCTGGCCGTGCCCGATCACTTACAGGAGTCCCACCAGCCAGTCATCAGTCGTCAGATTTTGTGGGGGTCACTTTGTCACCGGAGTCCAATTGGCCGGCTGCCAAAAAATTGGTCAGCGAGATGTCACGTTTTCCTTTTTGTTCTTATTGGTTAAAGATTTTCTGCTCAAAATTTAAAGGATCAAAAGTTTTCAATTTTCTCTGTTTTCGCAAAATTTAAATTTATGTTTTTTTGGCCGCTTACTACTATTGGTGACATGTGACGTTTTCTTGTTAAGCTCCTAAAGTCTATCTCACAACGTAATCGGTTAGTGAATCGGTTGGGGTATTGGGTCAAAGGTCAGTGGGTCAAACCGGAGCTAAAACGGGACCAAACCGGTGAGAAATGAAATATTTTAGACTTATATTATGAAATTCTAAAGAAATTTTTTTTTAAAAAAAAAATTAAAAAAAAAAAATTAAAAATCTGACCCGGACTGGGTCACCAAACCGGACCGGTTTAGAGGCCGGGTCGCCGGTTTCCAGTCCGGTTCGGCCGGGCCGGTCCGGATTTGATAACCCTGCTATCTCATCTTTTTTTCTTTTTATAAAAATACTTAAAATAAAAAAAAAATCCTTAATTTTATTACCAAAGAAGTTCTAACTTTCATTTACAAAAATTGCTTATTTGGTTTAAAAAAATTGAATTATTTGACAAATAATTGATGATAATTGAATAAGACTATTGACCGACATTAATGGTTTTAAAGAGCTTCAGAGCATGCGATCTATAAGTAATGAGGGGAAGTGCAATGCAGTGGGCAGCAATATAGCTGTGGGATCCACGGATCCGGACGGGATGAGGATCACAGTGGGTCCCATGAAAAATGACAGCACAAGGAACCCAACAATAGAAAGAGAAACGAACCAAATCTGTGAAATTATTAAATGGGAAAAATAACAGTTTCGATCAATATAAGAAGAGCAATTCACACTTTAAACTCTAAAAATAAATAATATGATTTCAGAACCTGGGTCCTTTATCCAATATTTAAAGAAATTAGTTAAACCGAGTTTCCGTACTAATCCAATTGAAAATCCAAAGAATAAAAAAAAAAAACAGTTTGAAAGTAAAAAATTATGAAAAGTCAATGGGAATTATTTTGAGTTGAGTAAATTACCGTATTCATTTTTTCATTTTTAAAATAACAAAATAATAAGTAGAACAGACAATGGATAAGGTAAATTGAAAACCCTAAAAAAAAAAAAAATCTTCATTGCAAAAGGTTTTAAATTGTATACACTATTTCCCCTACTTGTTTGTATATTTTAAAAAATGAAAAATAAATGTCAAGAAAATATTTAAATAAAAATGATTCCAACAAACTTTCTACTTTTTTTAATCCAATATTTTAATATTTTCCAGATTAAAGAATGAATACTATAAAAAATTATTAATTGAAAGCCACCCAATTGAACTATCAAGATGTTGAATTTGTGTATATGTTCAACTTACCTTCATTTATTTGTTAAACTCAATCTGCAAAGTAAAGATTTACAGATAGATGAACCGGTGAATTCAACGGTATGCTAACAACTCCTTCACTTATAACTGCAAAGGTATGTTATACACATGACCTTAACCTATGTTGGTCAAAAAGGTTTTAGGAAGATTATCTTGCTCTCTGAATGTTTAGAATCAATTAGTTTTATTTTTTAGAGGATGTGATAGGAAGTACCTATTCAAAGATATAGTGTGTGTTTGGAATAGTTATTGAAAAAATGGAGTTTCTTAATTTAACTTTTGTTAATTTTATTTTTGGTAAAAGCCTGATTGTGTAATATGATTTATGTTTGGAACAGCGATTGTATAACTAACTTTTGCAAAAGTAAAATTTTTTTTGATTGACTTAAACACAAATGACTTTTGTGATAATAGTAAGAGAGAGTGGGTGAAAAAATATTTTAAAGGGTTAAAAGTACCAAAAAATAGTTTAAAATAATTTTTGAAACTGAAAAGGTATATTAAAGATAAAATTGCAATCAGTTTGATAACATACTGAGTATAGTTGAAAAAATATTTTAAGGGTTAAAAGCACAAAAAAATATTTGAAATTAATTTTTGAAGCCGAAAAAGTACATCAAGAGTAAAATTGCAATCAGTTTAATAGCACACTGGATACAACTGAAAAAATATTTTAATCATTCCCACTCTCTCAAAAAACTAAATCAGTAAAAGCTCACATGTTGAGCTTATGACATAAGTTATTTTTACTATCATAAGCTCAATTGATAATTGAGGTTATCAAATACTCACAATTATTTTTTTCAATTGTCCATTTGTGTTTGACAGTCAATTAAGCGTTTGGACCCCAAACACCCTCACCAAACACACTAATAGTGAATGAGATCAGACTTATGTTTTATAGAGATTGACAAATTGTTGTAACTCATATCTATAGGGAAGTGATTACTATAACTGACCAATTAACAAAATACTTACATAAGATGTATGTCAATTTTCATCTCTTTAATCACCCTTTTCATGTTTTATTCAAGAGGCAGTGGTTGACGAAGGACAAGGTTAGTCTGACTTTGCTAGTATTTTGTTTTTTTTGGGAAGAAGTGATGAATTCCACTTTACACCCCGGGGGGGGTTGGGTGCTAAAATGTGATAGAATTGTTTTCTTGGTTTGGTCTCAAAAGAGTGATATTCCCAAAATAAAATGTGCTGCCCGAGCGTTCCGCAAGTCAGCCACGTCAAAAACCCAAAGCAATGACTCTTGAGAAAGTATCCTAGAAACGCACGTCATTTAGAGCTTGTTTGGTATTGGTGGAGGAGAGGGCAAGTGGGTTGGAAAATTTTTTTAAGTTGGTTTTAAAAAAAATTAAAAAAATAAGGTTAAAAGTTTTAAATTTATTTTTCTTACTCAATTATTTTATATCTTTTCTATATTAAAATTTTGTAATCTCATTTCTCTAATTTTTTTTAATTTAACTCATAAAAATTTTTCATCCCCTCTAAATCCTTCATGCCAACTAGCTCCTTAGTAAAAGATATTCTTCAAATAATAAAATAATTGTTTGAAATATTGATTGGATTTTTTAAAAATAATTTTTCAATTATAATTAAAGAAGTTTTATCTTAATTTTTATGAAAAATATTTATAAGCTCCTTATAAACTATCTCAAATAAATTTTTTATTATTTTCTTTAAATTAAGATAAAACTATTCTTATATATTTATTTCATAAATCATAAAAAATATTTTTAAAAATTAATCCAAACATATCACTGTTTGGCCTCCCCTCTTTCCATTCCCCCCTCGTAAAAAGCTAAAACAGAAATCATTTTTCTAATTAAAAGCCGTCCTTTATCTTTCCCAATCTTCCCTTCCACTTTCTTTCTCCGTCCATCCACACCACAATTCCAGCATGCACTTCTGACACAAACCAAAGCTAGTTTTTTTTTTTACATACCAAACAGCACACATTTTCCTTTCCCTTTCCTTGTTCCTTTATTCACTATGCTTGTTCCTTTCATATAAATCCCTCTTATCCCTTCATTGTTCCCTGCTTCTCCTCCTAATTACCATGGCCAAGTTTCTTCTTGAACTCTCCTCTGTTTTCCTCTTCCTTCTGATTCCTCTGTCTTCTCAGCTTGACGAGGTTTTCTTCCCCGGGTTTAAGGATGCTGGAACCAACTTAACCCTCAACGGTTTAACAGAAATCCAGAAAAACGGAATCTTGCAACTGACGAACCAGACGAATAGATTACAGGGTCATGCTTTTTATGCATCTCCATTCCAGTTCAAGAACTTGTCTTCTGGTAAAGTCTTTTCCTTCTCTGCTTCTTTTGCTCTCGTCACTGTCCCTGTTTTCTTCAAGCTCGGTGGCCATGGCTTGGCTTTCACCATAGCGAAATCTAAAGATCTCAAGGGCTTACCAAGTCAGTACCTTGGCCTCCTTAATTCCTCCGATGTCGGCAATTTCTCCAACCATTTATTCGCCGTCGAGTTTGACACCGTCCAGGACTTCGAATTTGGGGACATTAACGACAACCATGTCGGAATCGACATAAACAGCTTAGTCTCCAACAAATCTGAAACTGCTGGGTATTACCCCGACGATTCAGGTGGAACAAGGCAAGATCTCAATCTCTCCGGCGGGACGCCGATTATGGCCTGGGTTGATTACGATTCGGCGGCGAATCTCTTGACTGTTACCCTCTCTGCTTCTTCGACAAAACCCAGAAAACCACTCTTGTCGTTCCCTGTAGATCTCTCGCCGATTCTCGAAGATTATATGTATGTTGGTTTCTCTTCTTCCACTGGTCTTCTTGC
Organism: Inga laurina; assembly: GCA_963855925.1. NCBI lineage: Eukaryota > Viridiplantae > Streptophyta > Magnoliopsida > Fabales > Fabaceae > Inga > Inga laurina. The sequence goes on from OY979705.1 coordinate 6,046,443, forward strand.
TAGCTCCCATTACATCTTGGGTTGGAGCTTCAAAATCAATGGTCCAGCTCGGTCTCTCGATCTCTCTTCTCTCCCACAACTTCCAGGTCCGAAGAAGAAACCGACAAAGCTCATAATCGGAGTAACAGTGCCGGTTGTAGTGATTACATTATCGGCGGTAGCCATCGGTGTTTACTTGTTTAGAAAAATTAAAAACGCCGACATAATAGAAGCTTGGGAGCTAGAAATCGGACCACATCGATATTCATACCAAGAGTTGAAAAAAGCGACAAGACGTTTTAAGGATAAGGGGCTCCTTGGACAAGGTGGGTTTGGTCGAGTGTACAAAGGAACACTCCCAAGTTCAAAAACCCAGGTCGCTGTAAAACGAATTTCCCACGAATCCAAACAGGGCCTTAGGGAGTTTGTCTCAGAAATCGCCAGCATTGGGCGGCTCCGTCACCGGAATCTTGTTCAACTTTTCGGCTGGTGTCGCCGGCGAGGCGACCTCCTCCTTGTATACGATTACATGGCCAATGGGAGCTTGGACAAGTACCTATTCGACCGGCCAGAGACAATTCTCACATGGGAACAAAGGTTCAAGATTATAAAAGGTGTTGCTTCAGCTCTCTTATATCTCCACGAAGGATATGAACAAGTTGTGATTCACAGAGATGTCAAAGCAAGTAATGTCTTACTAGACAATGAGATGAATGGAAGATTAGGAGATTTTGGATTGGCTAGATTATATGAACATGGAGCAAACCCAAGTACGACCAGGGTGGTGGGTACATTAGGCTATTTAGCTCCTGAATTGCCTCGAACTGGTAAAGCCACTCCGAGCTCTGATGTGTATGCTTTTGGTGCTTTAATGCTTGAGGTGGTTTGTGGAAGAAGACCCATTGAACCGAAGGCGTTACCGGAAGAGTTGGTTCTGGTGGATTGGGTGTGGGAAAAGTACAGAGAAGCGAGGTTACTAGAAGTGGTGGATCCAAAGTTGAATGGAGAATATGATGAAGAAGAAGTAGTGATGGTGTTGAAATTGGGTTTGATTTGTTCCAATGAAGTGCCTAATAATAGGCCAAGTATGAAGCATTTGGTGATGTTTTTGGAAGGAGAAGTGGAATTGCCAGAGAGTTTGAGAAAACCAGGTGGAGGGAATGGTCAAAACCATGAAGGGTTTGATGAGTTCTTGCGCAATTCGTTTGCTTCTTCTTCGTTTGGTAAGATGAGTGCTAGTTCTGATACTGGTACTCATTTTGCTTCTTTTAATACTACTTCACCTCATTCTCTTCTTCATCCCAAGGGAGAAACAACGTGATGGTGGATGATATTATAGATACTTGTTCCTTGGACTGATGAGATTGATCTGTATTTTTTATTTGAATTTGTTGGTTGTACAATTATTGTATGGGGTCTCATTGTGAAGGCAAAGTTTTGCTGATTTGATCAAAGACTCAAAGTTGTAAACAGTGACTGTGTTATAGATTTTTAGTTTTGGGTTCTTGAGACTGACAAATATTATGCTTATTGGATGAATGATTTTGCTCATTTCTGTCCCTGTGCCTTGTTCATTAGAGGATAATAGAGGCTAGAGAGCTGGTTCATGATTCTTTGTTCTTGAAAAGGTCAACACAGACCAATTCTGCAATCTAGTCGTCTGAGTTCTGGATTAGATTGTCCGGGTGTCCCTAACGGCCTAACCAAACGTTCGATGAAAATTAGGATTGGTTAAAAAATTCCTGCGTAGACTGTTATTACGTTAAGGTAGACCCACACTACAATTGACTACAGTTCAAGACTCAGATAGTTAAATCTTTTTTTGGGTTGGGTACGTAATGTTATTATTGGTTTTGTTTTGAAATTTTAATTTTTTTTTAATACTAAGAGTTTTTTTTTTTTTTTTGCCCGAATAATAAAGAGTCTTCATTCTAATCGGTAAAGTGGTTTATTTTTTGAAGGTCAATTTTTTTTTTTGGTTGAAAGACTTGTCTTGATTTTTTTTTAAAACTTTTTTAGGTGTAACAAACTAGCAATCTTTCTACTTATTATAAGCACAAACAAAAAAAAATAATCTTTCTACTTTTTAATCTATATTGAAAAATAAAAATGAAATTGGATGAAATTTAATGAAATTTCAGGAAAAATTGAAAGAATATAATTAGATAATGGGAATATCAATATTTTTGTCTTTAAAGTTTTGATTTGGGACTAACTCAATTCCTAAACTTTATCAATTTTAACTTGATACAACACATCCTTAAAATTTTGGATCGATTGTAAATTAGTCTCTAAACTTGAATTGATCCTATAATTTAACTATTTAAAAATTAGTTCTTATATTTTTCATGAAACGTCAAGGTTAAGTTTTAAATTATTAAGACTATAGGAATAAGTTATAGTAAATTAAAGTTCATAGACCAAATTTTAATTGAAGTAAAATTATAAGGGCTGAGTTGTACTCAGTGTAGGTTTTAAATTAAGTTATAACTGAATCAAAATTATTGAATTAGTAAGGTTTACTTTTTCAAAATTAATTGTTTGGGGAATGAATCGGGTCTCACCGTTGTTAATTGTTGGTAAATAATGCAATTTTATATTTGATATATGGGAACAAATTATACTATGCTTTTATTAAAATAATTTGGATGAGAATCATTTTTAGTAATTCTTTATAATATTAACAATCTGGCCTTGGGTTACAGATGATTCTTTCTCTTCTGTGGTGGAGAACACATGGAGGTTATCTAGATCTTGGGAGGAAAATGTTGCAGGGTTTAAAGCGGAGGTCAAAGAATGGAATGAGAAGAGTTTTGGCAATATTAATCACAGGAAAGCTCGGTTACTTCGTAAACTGAAGAATTTGAATGAAATCAATTACGAAGGTACGGAGAGGGAGAAGCAAAGGAGGTTGGTGTGGGAAGAGCTAGAACAGTGTTTGGTTCAGGAAGAACTAATGTGGCTGCAGCGTTCCCGATGTAACTGGTATAATCATGGGGATAAAAATACGAAGTATTTTCATACAGTAACGAATAGTCGCCGAAGGAGAAAGCAAGTGGAAGCGCTTAAAAAAGACGATGGGGTATGGATCTATAGTGAGGAAGAACTTAAACAAGAAGGCACAAATTTTTTCAAGAATCTATATACTGCAGAACAGAATCAGAGTGGAGAAGTTAATTTTGGTGGCACGTATCCGAAGATTTCTGAGGACTTACTACAAATGATGGAGGTAATGGTTACGGAACAGGAAGTGAAACAAGCAGTTTTCAGTATGGGCCCCCTTAAAGCCCCAGGTCCAGACGGTTTGAATCCGTTGTTTTTTCAAAATCAATGGAATATTGTACGGAAGACGGTGGTAAAAATGGTTCAGGATATCTTTTGCCGGCCAAATGAGGTTAGTAGAGTTAATGGAACTAATATCATTTTGATCCCCAAGATAGATATTCCCCAGAGTATTCGTGATTTTCGACCTATTAGCTTATGTAACGTTATCTATAAGGTTGTTACAAAAATCCTAGCTACCAGGATGAAGAGGGTTATGCCCCATATTATTTCACCGAACCAGTGCAGCTTTGTGCCTGGGAGACAGAGTTCGATAATATTATCCTTGCCCAAGAAATTGTGCATTCGATGAAGACGACGAAGAAGAAACAGGGATTTATGGCTTTGAAAATTGATCTTGAGAAAGCATATGATCGTGTGCGTTGGGATTTTGTGGTGGCACGCTTACACGAATTACAATTCCCTCTCCAAATTATAGAATTAATAGCTGCCTGTCTTTCTACTCCTGAAATGCAGGTTATGTGGAATGGAAATCCTAGACCAACATTCAAACCGTCCCGTGGTGTCTGGCAAGGTGATCCTATCTCTCCATACCTGTTTGTACTTGTTATGGAAAAGTTGGCACATCTGATTCAAGCGGAGGTAAATGCATTGAATTGGGTTCCGTTCAGGTTTAAAAAGCATGGTGTAGCAATTTCTCATTTGTTCTTTGCTGATGACTTACTCTTGTTCGCTTAGGCTTCCCTTGACCAAGTAGCAATTATCAAAGCCTGCCTGGATGATTTTTGTGCTGCCTCTGGAGAAAGAGTTAATGGAGCCAAGTCCAGGATCTTCTTCTCAAGGAATGTCTGCCATACCAGAAGGGCGGAGATCAGTGCTTTCCTTGAGTTTACACCGACTGCGGATCTGGGTAAATATTTAGGTATCCCTGTATATCATGACAAGGTGTCAAAGCACACGTACCACTATCTAGTAAATAAGATGGAAGACCGTTTGACGGGGTGGAAGGCAAATACCTTGTCAATGGCTGCTCATCATATACTTGTCTCTTCGATAGTTTCAACAATTCCCAGTTACGCCATGCAATCAGCATGGTTACCCTCAGCCACTTGTGATGAGATTGATAAGAAGTGTAGGGGTTTTCTATGGGGAAATTCTGGTACAAGTAGGAAGCCGTCAATGGTTACTTGGAATGAGGTTTGTAAGCTGAAGGATGCAGGAGGACTGGGATTACGGTATGCACGTAAACAGAACGAAGCCTTTATGATGAAGTTAGGATGGGGCCTTATAAAGCGACGGGATACCCTATGGGTGAAGTTTATGCGGGAAAAATATAAATGTGGCGAAGATATTTTGCCAACTATAAAGAAGGCGAGGGGTGGTTCTCAAGCATAGAAGGGGATAAGGAATGTCTGGGAGCGGGTGCAGGAAGGTGTGGGATGGCGGATTGGAAAGGGTGACCGAGTGCACTTCTGGACAGACCCATGGCTTCCGCATTATGATAGCCTTGTGAATTATTGTGTTCGAGATATTCCGGAGAGCATGTTAGTAGATCCTGTGTGTGCATATGTAACCTCGTCAGGTGGATGCGACTGGGCGAAGTCTGATTCTTTTTTGTCTTACCCTGTGCTTGATGTCTTACGGAGGGCTATGCCGGCTGTTCGAGGATCAGAGGATGATAAACCCATATGGCGAATCTCACATAGTAGGGAGTTTACTCTTAAGTCAGCTTATGGCCTGGTGGCGAGGGTGCGGCCTTCTTCAAATCGTGGGTTATGGCGGAATATATGGAAGTTGCGTACTCCACAAAGGTGTAAAACTTTTCTGTGGATGGCAGCTCGCGGGCAATTGATGACGAACACGTGGAGAGCAGTATGTGGAATGCAAGTACATCAGGACTATTTTTTGTGTACAGGAATGCCCGAAAGTGTGTTGCATGTTCTCCGGGACTGCCGTTTGGCAAGTAGGTGTTGGGTGAAACTCTCAGATTCTCCGTCTCAGCGAAGCAGGTTTTATGAGTTTACAGATATAAGCTCTTGGATACGATGGAACTTATCACAGAGAAAAGATTTTGAAGGAGTAAGTTGGCCGGTGTGGTTTGCAATTTTCTGCAGACAGCTATGGCTAAATAGAAACTCTGGAGTATTTCAAGGCCAGACCTCGGGAGTCAATCAGTTGATAGCTCAAGTCCGAGCTCAGACACGATGGGCTGATGTGAAGCTTTGCAAATCGCTTTGTGAGACAAGAGAGCCTAGAAAATGGAAGCCACTATATGTCGGGTGGGCCAAAGTTAATGTGGATGGTGCGAGTAGCTCGGAAGGGGATCTTGCGGGGTGTGGAGGGATTGTAAGGGATCATGAAGGCAAACTGTTAACTGGATTCATGTATGGCTTGGGTAGAGGATCTAGCCTTCATGCTGAGATTTGGGCAGTAATGATAGGGCTTAAGATGGCGTGGGATTTGGGGAAGCGGCAAATAGTGTTAGAATCTGATTGCTTGGAGGCTTTGGAGCTGGTAATGGGTGGCTGGGAGGAAGATCACTTGGAAGCTCAATTATTAGGGCAGATTCACAAGATGATGGACAGAAGCTGGGAAGTCTCAATGGAATGGTGTGGACGTAGCTCTAATCATGTGGCGGATACTCTAGCTAAGGAATCATTGGGAATATCTGCAGGGCTTGTTTGGTTTCGTGATCCACCGGAATGTATTCGGTCTATGTTACTCTTAGATATGGGTGACTTGTAGTTGTTTTTCGTTTCGTTTTGGTGTTTTAGTTTCTCGTTTTAATGTATGTCTATAAAAAAAAAAAAGAGTGCCAAGGATCCATGTTTTAGACACAAGGTTATGGATTTGAAGCCTTTTTTTTTTTTCACGCCTAGCGGAGATAACATTATCGACCTCTTGGTCATAATGGTCATATGTTCAAAGTGGTTTGGTAATATGTTACATAAAAAAGAAAAATAACAAAAGTAACGAGGAAAATTAATCATCCTCTTAATACTACTCACCTCATTCTCTTCTTCCTGCCAAAGGAGAAACAAGGTGATGGTTTGTTGTAGGGGTGTTTAAATCCGGGACCGGGATTAGGATCCATCACTCCCGGTTCCGGTCCTGGTTTTTGGCCAGGATGCAAATTGCATCCCGGTTCCGGTAATCCCGGGCAGGACCAGAATCAAACCGGGAATTCCCGGTTTTTTTTAAAAAAAAATTAAATTTAAAAAATATTATTATTTTAGTTAAATTTTCTATAATCTAGTGTTTAAAGTAATTATGTAACATCTAATAAGGTTATAATAATCACACAAATTGATATAGAATTGAAGAATAATATTTTAAATTGATATAGAATTGAAGAATAATATTTTATTATCATTATGATCACCTTCATCATTTTTGTTATTATTTTTATACATTATATAGTAGAATTAGTATCACAATATTTATAGTTTAACTCCAACTAAATATGTGATACACATTTTATCAAATAGTAACTTAAATTATGAGATAAAAAATACAAAAATAAAACAATAACTTAGTTTTTAAGAAAAAAAATTAAAAAACTGGGATCGGGATCGGGACCGGGATCACAAGATATGTGACCGGTCCAGGCCGGGACGGGAAATTCCCGGGATCAAAATGTTCTGGACCGGGACCAGACAACCGGAACCGGGACACTTTAAACACTCTAGTTTGTTGGTTGTACAATTATTGTATGGCGTCTCATTGTGGAGACAAGGTTTTGCTGATTTCATCAAAGACTCAAAGTTGTAAACAGTGACTGTGTTATAGATTTTTAGTTTTGGGTTCTTGAATCTTGAGACTGACACTTGTTACTGCTTATTGGATGAAGAATTTTGCTCATTTCTGTGTCTTGTTCATTAGGGGATAATAGAGAGCTGGTTCATGATTTTTTTTGTTCTTGAAAAGGTCAAGGCAAGACCAATTCTGCAATCTAGCCGTCTGAGTTCTGGATTAGATTGTCTGGGGGTCCCAAACCAATCGTTCGATGAAAATTAGGATTAGTTGGGGGGGGGGGGGGGAATCCTGAATCGATTATTACTGCGTGAAGGTAGACCAACACTAAAATTGACTTGAGATCAAGAATCAGATAGTTAAATCTTTTCTGAGGTTTGGTAGGTAATGTTATTATTGGTTTTGTTTTCAAATCTTAATTTTTCTTTAATAATAAGAGTCTTCATTCTAATGGGTAAAGTGGTTTATTTTTTGAAGGTCATTTTTTTTTTGTTGAAAGACTTGTCTTGATTTTTTACCTTTTTAGGTGTAACAATCTTTCTAGTTTTTATAAACATTAACCAAAAAAAAAAAATCTTTCTACTTTTTAATCTATATGAAAAATAAAAATGAAATTGGATGAACCTTAATAAAATTTAAGGAAAAATTGAAAGGATATATTTTTTTTTTTATACATGGGAAAGAAAACTAAACCATATTAGGTATTACTGTGCTCATCCAGACCTACTAAGGTCAAACCAAGCTACCGTTTAACGTCCTCTTAGCTAGAAAATCTGCCATTACATTGTTTTCACTATCTTTTTTTTTTTTTTTTTTTTGTATTACAGTGACAAGGGAGTCAATCCCTTGAGAGTCACGACGGACTCGTAGAAGAACCTAGTTGGCTAGAAAGAACAAAAGGAAAACCAAATATTAGCTTAAGTCAGCTAAAATTTGGATCAAACAAAAACCTGGCGGATTCAACAGTAGGGTTAGGTCATTGTTTGAATCAAGAGCATCTCGTGCCAAAAGGTCGGCACAAACAATACATTCCCTGTGAGAGTGGTGAATCTCCAAATCCCAATTTTTGTAGATTAAGTCTTTGGTTTCTTCAAGCTCGCTTTGAAGAGGATGTTGAGGACCACCTACATGGAATAGTAGATGAAGTGCTTCTGCCGAGTCTGTGTGTAGCTTGATCTTTGTGAATTTCATGGATTGGCACACTTGAAGCCCTAGCTTGATAGCCTGGATCTCCGAATGTGTTGAGCCGAGTGAGAAGCCTGTATTCTTTTGGAAGCCGCAAATCCACGCTCCAGAACTGTCACGAGCAATCCCTCCTACTGCAGAGTGTCGATGATCGTCCAAAGCTGCATCCACATCAATACGTATGAAGCCGTCCGGGGGAGCAACCCACTGATCCGAATCTCTATCAGGTACTCTCAGAATCTTGTGCTTGAATCTTCCTTCTTCTATGCCTTCTTGAAGAAAATGTAATCCTCTGTGAATCAGCTGTTGAGGTTGGTCGCAGGATCCTTCAAACGCTTTCCTGCATCTATTTTTCCATATGAGCCAGCAAAGGGAGCCAAAGACCCTTAACCAGGGCCATTGAACCACTCTGCGGTTCCCAGGGGAGTGTCGCATATTCCATTTGATCCAAACCTGCAAATTGCCAGAATTGTTTTCACTATCTAAATATCGCAGATTCACTGCCAGCTGCGAAGTAAAAATTGAAAGGATATAATAAGATAACATGAATATCGATATTTTTGTCTTTAAACTTTTGATTCTACGGTGACTCAATTCCTAAAATTTAACTTGATGCAACACATTCTTAAAATTTCGGCTTAATTATAACTTAGTCCCTGAACTTGAACTGATTCTATAGTGTAACCATTTAAAATATTAGTTCTTATATTTTTCATGAACCTTCTAGGTTAAAAATTTTAAATTATTAGAGCTATACGAATGAGACTTGTAGTAAATTAAAGTTCATGAACCATTTTAATTGAAGTAAAATTATATGGGCTGAGTTGTACTGAAATCAAGTTTCAAATTAAGTTATAATAAAATCAAAATTATTGATTAGTAAGGTTTATTTTTTCGAGATTAATTATTTAGGGAATGAACCAGGTCTCACCGTACCGTTGTTACTTGTTGGTAAATAATGCAATTTTATAAAATTTAATATTTTTTAGATTGATATCTTGAAAAAAATTATACTTCCTTCCGTCCAAAATATAGGACAGAGTTGATGTTTTTGGAAATATTAAATAAGTTAATTAAATTATTTTAAAATATTTATATTTATCATTTTTTCTCCAAACTATTTTGCCTAATTTATAAACTAATATATAATCTAATGATACACTACATATTATATGATTAAGTAACTTATTTAACTTCCTTAATCTCTCCAAAAAAAAAACATAATTATGTTTTATATTTAGGACCATAGGGAGTATTATGCTTTTATTAAAATAATTTGATGAGAATATTTGAAAAAATGTTTTAAGTAATTCTTTATAATATTAACAATCTGGCTTGGTTAGAGTGCCAAGGAGGTTTTAGACAGAAGATTTAGGATTTGATTTCTTTTTTTTTTTTTCCACACCTCACCATACATGGATTTGCAGAGTTTGATGCATATTCCATTTTCATGCCTGGCGGGAATAACATATTTTCTGGTCATAGTGGTGCTTCTTATTTTATGTATGGCTAACAGAAAAGAAAAGAAAAAACCAAAGCGATATTTTATATTCAAAGTGGCTTTGGTTAAATGTCACATAATAATAAAAGAAGGGTTAAGGCCCTATTTCAACTCGAAAATTGTTACAGAGAGATAATTTTATTTTGAAAGTTTTTCAAGAGGTAATTTTATCTCGAAAATGTAAAAAAGAAAGCAAATTTGTTATGACCGTTATTTAAGTCCATTTTAATTGTTAGTTTACTAATTATATTGAATTGGTAATCCACCTGTCATTCAAGTTATTTTTGTTAAAATGTAAATTTGCCCTGAAACTTTTAAATCTAACTTCGAAAAGAAATGAAATAGATGACACATAGATTATCAGCTTAGTATATTGGTCAAATAATAGTCAAAATTAACTGGAATAACGTTTAAGGTAAAATTGCTTCTTTTTTAACACTTCTGAGATAAAATTACCCTCTAAAAATTTCTAAGGGACAACTTCTAGAACAAAATTTCCACAAAGAAAAATATATAAAACATTTGTGACGACGAAAAATTAATATAAGAGGCAGTCAACATGGGTGTGTGTTCCTGAGCATCTCCAACCATATAAGTGCTTTTTTGTGTCCAACTTATTTGAATTAGAAGAATATTAAAATGAGTCAAGCATGATTTTTGTTAATTATTAATGAAGCTTGTAATTGACGCGCATATATATAATTCAGGTAATGAGGAACACAGTATAAATGTTCTCTTTACACGCCAGCTGCTTCATTATCAACGATGGTTGCCTCTGCCCAACCCGTTAAATAAACTCTCTCTCTATCTAATTTAATATTCAATATTGATTACTAAGTATAAGTTTTGTAGACCCATCATGTGCCCAATTATTAATAATATATATCACTTTCCCCTTCCACCCATTGATTTTTTATTTTTTGTCCCTGCTGGGTGAGCATGAAGATTCTCACATGATGCACTGTCATTCTCAGTTTACCTACTTTGTCTCTAACTACATTTTAATTCAATTATTGATCTCTAAAAATCATATTAATAAGCTTCCTCTCAAGCCCCATAGGGTGTGCTTATGATTGTACTTAATATTTTTGGAACATGATAAAAAATAAAAAATAAACCTGAGTATCAATAAAAAAAAATCTAATTTTTTATTCATATAACTATACTTTTTTCTTATTAAAAAAAAAACCCTACAGTGATTTCAAACAATCTTCACATGAGAAAACATCATATTGTCATTAGATGTGTCTCTGATAGCTATATAAAAAATGTGAAGAAAGCCAAGTCATGAAATATTAGTAGATTTTCCCCCTTATTGTAGGGATTGAGCCATAAACACTTACTTATAGTACTTTTTTAGTCTTTAATATAAAACCTAATTAACTGATTTGAGGAGATTAATCAAATAAAATAAATTACTTTAAAGTATTTATATTTATTACTGTTTTTAAAATTAATTTGACTAACTTATAAACTAACATATTATTTAACAATACATATAAATATTTCATAGAGATTATGTAATATATGTTATAACTAAATAATTTATTTAATTTTTTAACATCCCCAAATTAGTCAACTAAGACTTCTATTAATCATCGGGTGTGGTATTTTTTTTCATACAACAGAGCTGCAACTCGAACAGACTTAACCAAGAAAGTGACCATGGAAAGTCAATGCCTATTAAACACATATGCGGTAGAATATAAAGATTCTTTTGGATTGGAGGTATATAGCTCCAACCCTGAAGCCAATGTTTAAACTAATTTCTTTCTAATAATACATGCGAGATTCTCATATTCCACGTTTCCACCTGTATTTGGCAAACCTCCAAACCGTGGTTTGCACAATCCGAGATAAAATTTCTCTCACACATTTATCTTGTAAGTCGTAAAAGCTATTAAAAAAAAAGCTAATCTAAACACACACGCTGTCTTTGTCATACGATTTAAGTGAGTGAATTAACCTTATGTGTTTATTATTTCCTCCTCTCCCTTTTTTGAAAAAGTTCTTGTAATTAGGCACAACAAAGAGAGAAATATATATTTACTGTTACTTATTAATTGTCTACCAATTAACATTGATGAAAGGGCTAGCTTTGAAGTGAACTATAAAAGTATACGCGGGGAACTGTGAATTAATCGGTGGTCATTATAATGGCATTAGGGTTAATTAATGAGGTAGGCAGGGAGGTCGTTATCAGGGGACGTTCAGTTTGAATTATGTATGATTGTATCCGATTAAAGCTGTGTTTGAGATCACTTAATTTTAGAGAATAAGTCCTTATTACGCAAGCCGAGATAAAACTCATATCACATACTTACTTCGTATATCGTGAATCACGATTTATAAGCACTTATTGTCCAAAAATAAGCTATTCCAAACGAGCACTAAATTGTACATATAGTTGAAAGTCAAATATGCATTTTATATATGCGTGTGTGCTTTGGTCGCCATAGCTAGCTAGTTTGAAGTCAAAGATGTGATACAAGAGCCATGTTTCTTGGGCAGTTTACTTGGGAAAGAAAACAAAGAAAGCAAAACCCAACTGAAGTCTCAAGATATTGAAGATCACGCAGATCCTGAAGGGTTGACACTTTGTAGTCAAGTCACTTGGTCTAGCGAGATGGACCATTTAGACCACTAAATACGCGAATTGTGTTTGAATTTTGAATCCTATCTAATTAAAAAAAGATTTACTAACGGAGGTCGGGTCGGGTTGGGTATAATGAAATAGGCCAGTTCCTTATAACATGTCGAACTGAGGTTTGAACCATTGTTAGAAAAGGTGTCTATATTTAATGTCTAACAGTACTTTAAACATGATTACTTTTAATAAGAGAATACTTGTACTTAGCAAAAAAAAAAAAAAAAAAGATTTCCGAGTTGAGATATCCTGACGATAAAGCCTTAATTTTGATTAGCTGGTTATTTGGTACCTAATACTATGATCCAAAAAAGCACCGGCTGAATATCGGATGGCCAAAGAATTGTTAAAAAAAAATGAAGGGTTAACCCTTTGTAACCAAACAATGACATGAATGTCATTATTACCATTCATGTGTCCCTTAATTACATATTTATTTGGATCCATCTTGGTTTTTCAAGCCGTGAGTATTGGGATAAGACTGCCACTTCTCTTTCCTTTTTCTAAAGAAATTAATTATTGTGGAGGAGTTTTTGATTTTTTTTATTGCATTTGAATATTTGAACCATTCATCCTGGTTATTGTTTATTACTCTCGATAAAGAATGTTTTTAAAACTATAACCTATAAGTTTCTTTTCTCTGTGCACAATATCAAAATTGTATTGGTGTGTGTTTTCCATCTGTAGAAGCCTTCTTTTCTTTTTGACCGCTATTTATTTAATACAAAAGGTCTAACCGAATCATAATTAAGTATAATGTGATTCAATGTGTCTTTGATATCAAATTTTTTTTATTAGATTATATAAACCATATTTTGTAACTCTTGTAATACTCCACCACTAACTAACCCATTTGGCCCCTATTTTTTTATTTTTAATTGGTTGAGAGTTATTGGTCATGTTCTCATGGAGAGCCCACGAACTTCTCTTTGAATATTATGTCTTTCATACCTATAAATCTATATACTATCTTCAATCTATATGAGTGTCAATTGACTACTTTTAAAGAGATTAAGAAAGTTAATTAAGTGACATTAAAGTATTTATATTTATCATTTTCTTAAACTAATTTACTTGATTTATAAATTGATATATTATTTAATGATACACAACATATTACATGATTAAGTAATTTATTTAGCTTTCTTAATCTCTAAAAAAATGTCAGCTAACTCTTATATTAAATATTAGATGAAGTACAATATAAAGGTTGTGACAATAATTGTTCTTCCATCTTTGAGGATATAGTGGGTGATACTAGGTTATTTATGTATAGGGATTGACATGTGGTGTTGATGTATAACCTTAGCAAAAATCTTGTTTTTACAGATTATTTAGCTAAAGTTTCCCATTGTATGGTAGATAACTTTTGTATTTTTAGACATGAGAGGGAGTTTGGATGGGGGAAACTGGCTTTTGTCGAGTTCTTTGATTAGCAGTGGATATCAGTATTTATTTAAGAAAAAAAAAAAAAAGCATGTGTGTACAAGATAAATGATTCCGGCACATGAATACATTATTATATAATTTTTATAATCATTTTGTTGAATTTTATGCCAATGTAGTGACCGGAGATAATCAAATTTTATTTTCAAATATGAGAATCTTTGAAATAGGAAGAAATGGGCGGCAAAGTCTTAGTGTTATAATGCAATACAGAGACTTAAGTCCCTTAGAAATTGATGTTTGCCTATTTGATCATCCCACCCTTTAAAATAGAGGTGATGAATGATGAAGGAAAAATATATAGTAGTTTTAATTGTATGTAATGTTTTGTTTTTCTTTATAAAAAAAAGTCATATAATTTATGAGATATGAATAGTGGCAGTTCACTTTAAATTTTATATAAAATAGAAAAATTGGTGAAAAGTACTATTTGAAAAATTTGTTAAGCAGAAGGACCTGATATGTAATTTGGATCGGGCTTTCCTCTTTTTCTTTAAAGAAAAGGAGGGTCCTTTGCAGAATCTGAACCGTTGAGATCTGATCCAACAGTTCAGATTCTATAAAGAACCCTCCTTTATAAAGAAGGAAAGCTGGTTCCATGTAATTTATACATAGAAAGTGTCAACACTCAAAATTGTTCCTATAAAACCGTATAAGAATAATGTTTTATTTTATTTTATTTGTTTTTTGGTACATATTTTATGTTTTTAAAACGTGAAAAAGAGTATTGTGTCAAAAACAGGGACTAATTAATAATATCCTATTTGTAGTTTTGTGAAAGAAATTAAGAAGCAAGTGTTGGGTAGGGGGGACACAATTGAGTGGCAATAATTAAAACAAGTTGTACAGACAAACAGAAATGGTGGATTGGCCAACACCAAATTGTCTGCAAGGTCTGTCGTCTTAGGAATAAATAAATATATTTGAATAATTGGTTGGAGGCATCTCTTTTCAATACTTGACTCACATTAGTGCTCAGCCAATCAGTGTGCTTCTTTCCACGTTTACTTTATTTTTTATTTTTGGCTGCAACATCATTTCACACTTTGAAAAAACAAATTGTTATGCATTCTTCAAAAAATAAATTTTCTAACAAAAATTTTATCAATTAGAGTAGATGGGAGCTTTGGGTCAAAAAAAAAAAAAAAAAGGAGTTCATAGAGAAGAGAAGAGGTTAGTTTGGAGACAGCAGCTAAGCATGCGTGAGTTGATTTGGCAATTAAATATCTAATTCTGGTTTTATGTAATAATTAAATAACATGCATCCTCATGCTTAACTTTTTTTGTTCTTATTAGAGTAAGTGGGTGTTTTTGGACCCTATTATCTCAAGGAAAAAAATAATAATTTTTTAAGCAAAACCTTGATTTTGATGAATACTTACCCAAACATTTAAAGTTCAAAAATCGATTATTATGCTAGAACCATATGGTTTCAGAGGACAAAATCATGTTTTCCCATAAAGTTAGGGTGATCAATTTTGTGAAAAATAATGACAATATCATAAGGCAATATATTAAAAATACCCTCCATTCAACTGTAAAACCCTTCGATAAAAGGACAAAATGATATTAAACAAATAATAAGATCTACAAGTTAATGCAAACCCTCTTCTTTATTTGTAAGTATCTCATTAACTAAGGTCAATTTTAATAGTTTACACATAAAAAAAGCGTTTTTTTTTTATGGTTAAAAAGTGGTTTTGACAGCAACTATCCAAATATTTTCAATTATTAACATAACATCATTTTATGAAATCTATTCTCTTGAATCATTTTTCTCTTAAATCTATTTTTTAAAAGTTAATCCAAACAGATTCTAAGAAAAATTTATTTGATCCATTTAACCCCGCCAAAATTAATAGATTGAGCTGTGTAATATAGTCCCCTCTTTTTTTATAGGTTAGCCAATTTTTAATTTCAAAAATTTATTGTTATGTTTTACCTCATAATTTCCTAGTTTGATTTAGGGTGTGTTCGGATTAGTTTTTGGAGAAAAAGTGGAAAATAACTTTTGGAGAATAGATTATGGGAAAAAAGTGATTTTGATAAAATGAAAGTGTTTGGATGTTATAATCAGAATAGTTTTTTTCATGGTCAAATTACTAAAAAGAACATTAGCTTTTGTGATAGTTACATATAAAGGATAAAATTATATTTTAAGTATTATTTAACATTAAATTTCATCATAATAAATACCAAAAATGAAATAAATTTGTCCACAAAATTTAAATTATGAAAGTATTTGGATTAACTTTTGGATAAAAATTACATATGAAAGTACAAAATTCCTTTTCAAAATTTTTTAATTATGAAAAATATAATATTTTCATTATGAAAAATTAATATTTTAATTATGAAAAAAAATAATATTTCATTTTAAATAGATACCTGATTTCCCAAATTACAAAATTTTTATGTCCATGACGTTATTTCATTTTTAATTTTTTTTCTTTATTCTTTATCCCTTTTGTTGGCCAAAAAAATAGCTCTTGTTTCTTCTATTTTGTCTTCTTGTGTCAGATGCGCTGAAGCACAAAAAGAAGAAAGAGAGAGAGGCAAGAAAGTGACAATGAAAAAACAGGAAAGAGAGATGGGACAGGGTAGAAAAGAGACAGGAACGTACCTAATTTTTTTACCCCCAACTAGGGCTGAGCAAAATACCCGCAGCCCGTGGACCCGCCCGTAGCCCGGAGAATTTTTGCCCGTTTAAGCCCGCCCAAATTGAGCCCGAAATGGGCGGGTTCAAACGGGCGGGTGCATGCTTAAACGGGGCGGGGCACGGGCACAGTCACGGGGTGCCCGTGCCCGCCCGTATATTTTTTTTATTCTTTTATATTATAAATTTTCTTATAATATATTAATTCTCCATTCCTATAACAAACATAAGCAGGGGATTAGTGGTAGAGATGCTACTAGAAAACCTCCTGGTCCCCACTTCGAATGCACCCCGCGCCATCATAAAGCTTTTTCTTTTCTTAAAGTTTTATATAACATTTTTAAAATTCAAAACCCACAAGTTGCAAATTAGCCCATTCCCTTTCCTTTTCTTTCACTGCACATTGTCGTCTCCTTTCAAGCTTCAGCGACTGTTTATTTTTTTTTTCTTTTCCCTTGCACGCCGTTTCCTCCTTGTCTAGTCCTCCTCCTTCTCTTTATCTTCCCTCTCACATCACCATAGCTCAATCACCTCCGCTGCCGCAGCAACAATGACCAGTCGACTATGGTGTTCGTCGTCTCCTCCTCCTCCTCACCATCTCATCTCAGATCTGTTTCCTCCATTGTTGAGCATAAGGAAACCCAGATCTTGCCGTTGGATTTCTCAGATTTTGCCGTCCAGCTTAAGGATCTCTCTCTTCTTTTTTTGATTCCTCTTCTTCCTTGGCGGTGACAGCGACCATTCTGGCACTCGACGGTGACCAGTGTGGTGCTCTGGATTTTTAGATTTTTTTAATGGTCATCAAATAAACGGGTCCCCGGAACCCGTTTAAACCCGCCCGTGTATGTGGTACCCGTTTATGGCAGGTTTAACGGGTTTTGCTACGGGTACGGGCTAACCCGTACCCATATAAAATAAACGGGCGGGACACGGGTTAGGCCACGGGGCAGCCCCGCCCGCCCGTTGCTCAGCCCTACCCCCAACAACAGGCAATAAAAAATAGCTTCTTCTTGAAACCAAGGTTTTGCCACAAAACCAAGGTTTGATTCAAAAACGGGATTATACTGAAATTTGGGGTGTTCGATTGTTATTTGACAAAACCAAGGTTTTGTCCAAAAAAAAGCGTTTTTTCCTGGCATCCGAACACACATTATATCCAGTCTCCTTCAACTTCACTCCCCACCCCTATTGGAGTTTGACAACCAATCCTTCTACTTCCTTATGCTTATGTCCGGCCTTCTCCATTTTCTCTTCATTGTGTTTCTTTGGGATCACCTTTGGAAGTCTTAAAAGTGTTTATTCACATAAATCGAGATAAAACTCCTCTTATATACTTATTTTATATACTGTAAATCATGATTGAAAAACTACTTTTAAAGACTCCAATCACTATTCTAAACATAGTAACGGAACCCGAACCGGACCGGCCGGTCCGGCCCGGGAACCGGCGAACCGGCCGGGAAACCGGTCCAGTTCCCGGTCCGGTCCGGGTTCACTTTTAAAAAAAAAAAATTTTTTTAAAATTTTTCCTTTAGAATTTCATACTATAAATCTAAAATTTTCAATTTCTCACCGGTTTAGCTCCGGTTTGGTCCCGGTTTGACCCACTGACCCTTAACCTAATACCCCGACCGATTCAATGCCCGATCCGGATTTTAATACCTTGATTCTAAATACTTGATTAGTCTTTCGGTGGCAAGCCAACAACTCTCACGCCCCAACATGTTTTGTTAAGGAAAAAAAAAATGGGTCCAATCTATCTTTGATAGTGGGTATAAAAATAAGTTAAGATATGCTTGAGCTTAAAAATTGGCCCAATTTATCATTTGGACTATGAAAGTGGGCTCAGGTAAAAACCTTATGGGGCTTGTAAATGCCCAGCTAAGGGAACCCATTAGTGCATTCTTAGATCCGAGAAATATAGAATGGGCCTCCACTATCAGCACTCTAAATTGTGCAGCTTCGGGAGAAAAGGTGAATAAATCAAAATCTTCTCTTTTTTTCTCTCGTAATGTGAAGCCTGACTTGAGGGGAAAAATTAAAAGAATAGTGGAAATGAACATCTCTGAAGAAATTGGGAACTATCTTGGGTTCCCACTCACTAGAAAAAAAAAAGCCTACTGAGAGATTTCAATACATTGTTGAGCGGGTTAGATCAAAGCTTGCAGGGTGGAAAACAAGTTGTTTATCTGCAGCTGGTCGTGTGGTATTAGCAAAATCAGTTCTGAGTTCAATTCCCATATATCCAATGCAGGTAGCAAAAATTCCTAATACTGTCTGTCATGAAGTTGAAAAACTGCAAAGGAATTTTATTTGGGGAAATAAGGATAATGGGAAAGGATTGCATCTTGTTGGCTGGGAAAAGATCATGAGACCAAAAGAGTTAGGAGATTTGGGGTTCTGGAAACTTCAATCAGTCAATAAAGCTTGTGGAGCAAAAGTTGCTTGGAAACTTGTGACAGGATCAACAGGTCTTTGGGCTGAGGTTTTGCAAAACAAATACATGCTAAGAGAGGAAGATCATCTTCTCACTACTAGGCCTGGAGATTCTCAATTATGGCATTTTATCTGTCAACAAAGTGAGCTTGTGGAAGAAGGAACTAGATGGAGAATAAGAGATGGTACTAATGTAAAGTTCTTTGAAGATATCTGGTTACCTGACAAAACAATAGTTAAAAATATATGTTTAAGACAGCTCACAACATCTGAGGAAAACTCGGTAGTAGCAGATTGGGTTCAGGATGGGTGTTGGGATCTAAATAGGCTGAAAGACATTGTGCCTGATAAGGTCATCCAAGCTCTTATGGCCATTATGCCTCCTAAACCTCAATTGGGGGTAGACGTCATGACTTGGGGTGCCACTACCAATGGGGAATTTTCCATCAAAAGCGCCTACTTTCTACTGGAAAAACCCAATCAAATTCATTATAAGGCAGTCTATAAACTCATATGGAAATGGAATGGGGCTTGGGGCTGAAAGAATAAGATTTTTTATTTGGCTTGTAGTCCACGATCGCTTGGCTACTAATTGGTGGAGGAGTAGATGGTCTAGTGGTTCCCCATTGTGTGATTGGTGTCAAAATGAAGATGAGAATACTCTCCATATTCTTAGAGACTGTCCTTATGCGAGGAAACTGTGGACCCCCCTTTTGAAACCCTCTGTGGTACAGCAATTTTATGGTGCCACGATTGAGGAATGGGTCTCTATGAATTTAAAAAGGAATTTAGGAACAGGAAATGAATATGAATGGGGCCTTTTATGGGGGGTTGCAGTATGGAAATTATGGCTATGGAGGAATAGTTTTATTTTTAATCCTGGGTTTCAAAAGCCACAAGAGCCTGCGCAAGTGCTCATTAACTCATATCACTATTTCACTATTAATAAGGGTCCAAAGATGCAGCAAACAGTTATTCCATTACAAAGCAAAAGCACATGGCTTCCACCTCCAGTACATATTGTCAAACTGAATGTTGATGGGGCAAGGTCAGATTTATCTAACCGTGCAGCTTGTGGAGGTGTCCTGAGAAATCACCAAGGAAATTGGCTCTTCGGATTTAGTTACTAACTGGGAAGCTGCAGTGCATATGAAGCGGAAGAGTGGAGTCTACTTAAGGGTCTCGCTACAGCATGGGAAAAGGGTCTTAAGGACCTAATAGTGGAGAGTGATAATAAATCTCTGATTGAAACTCTTACTGCCACATCCCCCATAAAGGCTACAAGTTCCTCCACCTTATTAGAGATTCACAAAATGTTATCTTGGCAGTGGAAAGTATGCCTTCAATATGTGCCGTGAGAGTGCAACAGGGTGGCTGACGCATTAGCAAAGAAAGGCATGACTGTTTCTATAGAGTTTGACACGGTTCCTCAATCCATGAGGGCCCTGATTCAGAAAGACAAGTTGGGATTTCAATCCCCCTCTGATTCACACTTTTAGTTTCAGCTTTCTAGGCACTTAGCCTTCTTGTTATCAAAAAAAAAAAAAAAAAAAAAATTGTTAGATCCTACCTGTTTCAGCCAACAAAAAAAAGAAAAGAAAGAGAAAGCTACAGAAGTAAAAATTTGTTTATCATATATGACCTTTTTTTTAATCGGAATATGCAATCAAATAATGTACGACCTCAGAGATTTCTAGTGGGGGGAAAAAAAAAGACCTCAGATATTTCAATATATTAATTATTAAAGATCAAGGCTAGTTTTATTAAAAGCCACTAACTCGGTAGGATTTTTTTTATTCATTTTATTCCTTCAATTTTAACGTTCCGTTTTTTCTTTTCTTACCTTTTAATTTATATTTTGAATGTCTGTAGTCCGTAGATCAAAGCATTGGAATTTGGATTATCGAGTCAATAAAGTTATTCTAGATTATCATGGAACATAAATGAACGAATGGAAACAAATATCAAGCTTGAGATCTTGTTTCATCTTTTCCTTTTACCTTTTCTTTATTCTTTACCTTTCTTCTATTTTGCCATCTCAATTTGAAAATTTCCTTCAATACAAAATATATATATATATATATATATATATATTGCCAAGGTTTGATTAAAAATATATTGATTGTGAAGGTAGGTGTAAATGTGAGCTAGCAGTGTCTTTTTTTTTTTTTCCAAATTAAGAATAATTAGTGAATAAATTAATAAATTTTTTTGGTCAAAATTTGTATTTTTTTGAAATTAAAATTTTGAAACAAAATTTCTACGTGAGGAATAAGCAAGAAACAGGTCTCCTTTACTCACAGCAGCTTTATGTAGCTCAGCATAAAGCACTCAATTTGTACAAAAAATTCTCTTAAAAGAAAGAAAGAAGAATCAAACGTCAGAAAATATGAAACATGCATTCTTTATTCCTTTGTTGTTTTATTTACTTTTCTCTTTTCCCACTTTTGGTTTACAATCCAAAAGCTTTTAACTGAACAAAAATTCAGAAAGACGATTTTGTATACAATTTGATACACTTGATTTGAAACATAGTTCCTTGGGTTGCGGAATAGAGATGGTGATGAATAATTGCAAATAATTGTGGAAAAATGACATTAGGCATGCACGTGGAAAAATAAAATATTTTAATAAGCAATACTGTATTTGGTATATAAAAATAAATAGGAAACTATTCTTAAGGACTTAATGTACATATATGTTTTTTGTATCAATTTTTAATTTAGTATATGTGTGTTTGTCTTCATTATTAAATCTTATAATTTTACTCTCTTAGTACCATTAGCCCTTCTAACTTTGATCTATTAGCATTATTAATAAAGTTATATTATTTAATAATGGGAGAAAAATATATAAGTACCAAATTTTTTTTTTTTTGAATTCAAATCTGGAATACATTAATCCAACAGAGGATAGAACACACACCCCCAAAAGGGGCCGCAAAAGTTTTCCCTCAACCGCCTCCTATCAATAGAGTAGGAGGCGGATGATCAAAAATGGCAAAAGAATCACTACTAGTATGAGCTATCCTAGCCAACCAATCAGCCTGTTGATTCTCCTCGCGAGGGATATGACTAATAAGGACATGCCAATCTCTACATAGCCATAACCTAGTCTCATCAATAACATCTCTAAAAGGATGCGAATAGTCACACCCCCTAGTGAGCAAATTAACAGCTTCAATACAATCAATATACAGCAGCATTTTTCTAAAACCTCTATTCCAATATATTTGTAAGCCTTGGAGGATGGCGATAATTTCCGCAATAGCCGGCGGCACCGGAGTAAGCTTGCCCGCAAAAGTTTTTGACGTTCGTGAGTCGGGTCAGAGTTCAAGTGCGGGTATCGTGAGTAAGTCAGAGTTCAATTTGGTACTTATAAGTACCAAATTATAAGTACCAAATTAAAACTACAACGAACCTCAAAAATGATTTTCCCAAATAAAAAACAATGGAAGAGGTGGATTACAAGTTGCTACCACTATAATATATTTGTTGCTCAAGAATTGTTGAGATTTTATTTGAAGTGAGGACCACAAATAGGAAGAGAGGAACGTGAGGAGGAAGAAAGTTAGAGTGAGACGTCTTTTTCCACTTTGGACGAAAGCAACTGATTCTTTCTTGGAAACTCCACTCTCTTCC
The DNA here is from genome assembly GCA_963855925.1 of Inga laurina. NCBI lineage: Eukaryota > Viridiplantae > Streptophyta > Magnoliopsida > Fabales > Fabaceae > Inga > Inga laurina. Next base: position 6,068,969 of record OY979705.1, read on the forward strand.
TTTCCTTCTTCCTCTTCCCTTCCATTTGTACTTTCTTATATTTCCTCTGTCACTCTCACACATTATATTTATGTCCCCTTCATTTCTTTTCCTTTTCTCACACCCTTTTCTTTTCAAAATCATTTATATCTCTTTATTATTTACCTTATCTTCCAAGCTTTTATTTTCAAAATCATTTATATCTCAAAATCAAAATCATTCCCAATTTTAGTGTCTATTTCTAAGTCACTTGCATCCAAAAAAATTTGTTCAAAAAAAATGTCATTTGTAGGATAATAAATGAGGTTTAGTCAATTTTATTCCTATTTAGTATTGGTTGGACACATGAAAAAGAGAGAAGAGAGAGGGGTGTAAATGTATAGAGATAAAATGATGTGAAAGAAAATGTTAACCCCGGGCAAAGATGAAAAAATTTATACATTAGCATGTTTGAATTAGCTTATTTTTCAAGAATAAATACTTATTATGTAAGTCGAGATAAAACTCCTCTCACATATTTATCTCGTATATTGTGAATCACGATTTATAAACACTTATTATCTAAAAATAAGCTATTACAAATGAGTTAATGCTTTTTTTGGTTTGAGAGAATGAAATACAGGTGACTTATAATAAGGTGCCGGATAGTACCATGTAAGTTTTTTTTTTTTAAAAAAAAATTTAGTTTTCGAAAAAAGACATGTACTTGATGACAAAGAAGAAAGCCAAGACAAATAAATAGGGACAAATAAAACACTTAATATTAAATTTATAATAATTAAGTGTTTTATTATAAATTTATAATGATATGGCCCACTTTTTACATTACACACAATTTATGTGAAAATATATTTAGTTAAAGTAAAATTAAAAAAAAATCCTGTAAGAAGAAGTGATGCGGGTATGAATACCTTATAATGATTTGTATTATTGTACAGTGTTTAATTGCAAATATAAAAATAATACTTTTATGATATATATTAGCTATAATTGACTTGAGCGTTATATAAAAGGGCAATTTCTAAGAATTTTAAATTCATGATATGTGTGAGAATTGCTAAGTTTTTGCGGTGAAACTCCTAGGATCTTTCCAGGAAAGCCCAATTCAAATTTCGAGTTTATTTCTTTTTTTGTTGGGGAAATGAAAATGGTAGTATTTGCATTCTAATTCAAGGCTTTGTTTGCAAGGGTTTATTTGGATTAGTTTTTTTATAATAGTTTTTACGATTTATGAGGTTAATATGTGAGAGGAGTTTTGTCTCAACTTGCAGAAAATAGTTTCTAAAACTACGTTTTGGATGTTTCTCAAACACTCACTAAATGTATTATTAAAATATTTTATTTATTTCTTCAATTTAGCCTCTTCCAATAGTTGGCCAAAAAAATAAAAAAACCCTTTTCCTATGTATGATTAAGATTGTAAAAGTCATGAGGGAAACTCGTGATAATAATATAAACTCATACCGTGAAGCCGAATAGGAAACTCGTAACAATTTGTTTTGTTTTAATAGTAAGTATTAATAGTGCATATAAATAACTAATTAAAATATAAAAAATGATAATAATTCAATTTAAATATATTTTTAATTCAAATAATATGAAATTAAATCCATCAACATTCATAATTTTTCATATCAAAAAATATTTATAAAATTTAAATATAAAACCATTAAGTATGATCAAAATAAAAAAATTAATATAAGTTTAAGAATGTGTTAACACAATTTTATACAATAAAAATATAAAAAATGATAAATTCAATATGTAATTTCATAAATTTAACAAAATTTAAAATTGTCACGAGTTTAGTTGAGAATAAACTCAGGGATAGAACTCGCTTGTTAGCACTTTAACTTAATTTTTAAATATTTTTTCAAATATTGATTCTCACTTCAGGCATATAAAAATCAGAATAGAAGTCACTGAGCAACAGAGGCAAGAAACAAAGCCAGCCATGTCTCTCATCAAGCTCGTCGTGATGCTGCTTTTGCTAGTGACAGTATCTGCAACTACGGAAGATACAAGCTTCATCTTCAATGGCGTCTACTCAGCTGATTTAACTATCGACGGCGATTCTTCCCTCAGCTCCGACGGTCTTCTCCGACTCACCGACGGCACCAAGCAACAAAAAGGTCACGCCTTTTACTCTAAGCCTATAGCTTTCGCCAAAAACTTGTCTTTCTCTACCTCTTTCGTTTTCGCCATTAGATCTGAATACCCAAATCTCAGTGGTCATGGAATAGCTTTCGTAATTTCTCCAACAAAAACACTCCCAGGTGCTCTGCCCAGTCAGTTCCTTGGTCTCTTCAATGAAACCAACAATGGCCAGCCAACAAACCATGTACTCGCAGTAGAACTCGACACTATTCAGAACAGAGAGTTCGAAGATATCAATGACAACCATGTCGGAATCAACATTAACGGCTTGAATTCAGCTAAATCTGCTCCTGCTGGATATTTTGTTGATGGGTTTCAGTTTCAGAACTTGAGTCTTATCAGTGGCCTTCCAATGCAGGTGTGGGTGGACTATGATGGAGGAAAAAATGAAATTAGTGTCACCTTAGCTCCAATCAACGTTAAAAAACCAGAAACTCCATTGTTAACGTTGTCCCACCATGATTTTTCCCGGATTCTAAGGAGGCCTAGTTATATCGGATTCTCATCTTCCACTGGGTCAATCTCAACTTCTCATTATGTTCTTGGTTGGAGCTTTAAGCTCAATGGTAAAGCTGAAAACATCGTAATCAATGAACTCCCAAAGCTCCCTCAACTTGGCGATGGTAAAAACGAGCAATCTATGATTTTGCTAGTTGGGATTCCTCTGTTTTCTCTCTGTTTAATTTTTCTGCTAAGTTTAGCTGTAGTTCATTTTATGAAGAGGAAAAAGAAGTTTTCTGAGATTGTTGAAGATTGGGAGCAAGATTATGGTCCTCACAGGTTCAAATACAAGGATCTCTACATTGCCACAAAGGGATTCAGAGAAGAAGAGCTTCTGGGCAGGGGAGGTTTTGGCAGAGTCTACAAAGGGATAATGCCAATTTCAAAAATTGAGGTTGCCGTGAAAAGAGTATCCCATGAATCTCGACAAGGTATGAGGGAATTTGTGGCCGAAATTGTGAGTATTGGTCGTCTTCGTCATCGAAACCTTGTACCTCTTTTAGGGTATTGCAGGCGAAAAGGAGAGCTTCTTTTAGTTTATGATTTCATGCCAAATGGAAGCTTAGATAAATACCTCTATAATCAACCAAGAGTGACATTGAATTGGACACAGAGGTTTCGGATCATCAAAGGGGTGGCTTCAGGATTATGCTATTTGCATGAAGAATGGGAGAAAGTGGTTGTTCATAGGGACATAAAAGCTAGCAACATTCTTCTAGATTCAGAATTAAACGGAAGATTAGGTGATTTTGGTCTAGCAAGATTATGTGACCATGGCAGTGATCCTCAAACTACACATGTGGTCGGAACTCTTGGTTATGTTGCACCAGAGCAGACAAGAATAAGGAAGGCAACAACTAGTGCTGATGTTTTTGCTTTTGGTGCTTTCACTCTTGAGGTTGTGTGTGGAAGAAGACCTATAGAACAAGGAGGAGGAAGTGACGGTGTCGTTTTGGTGGATTGGGTTTATGGTTTCTCCAGGAGGGGTGAGATAGTTGAGGCAAAGGATCAGAATTTGCCTATGGGAAGAGAGTATAGAGAAGATGAAGTAGAATTGGCTTTAAAACTAGGGCTTTTGTGTTCCAATGCTGACCCATCAAGGAGGCCAAACATGCGTCAAGTTGTGCAAGTTTTAAATAGGGATGTGCCTTTGCCTGATTTGTCTTCACAAAATTTATCATCTTCTGGGTTAACGTTTGGTCATCGTCAAGAGGCTCATCATGATTCTGCCATGTCCTTCCCATCTTCCATGGATGGCTCATTTTCTCAGAGTTCTTCTATAGCTGAATCTCTCTTATCTGGAGGTCGGTGATGCTGGTTTTTCCAAATTCATGCGATTATTGATTTGTATTACTTCTTCCTTTATTTTAATATTCAATAGGAATTTGGTTTTATTGTTTGGCTTTTGTATTTATATGCTTTTTGGAAAGGAGATACGATGGTTTAACAGAGTATTGATGCTTGGAAGAAATTGTAGTAACAAGAAATATACAATATTGTTTGTCAAATTGTGTTATAGCTGCCAACAATTGCATATGAATCAATTGTTTGCCAAAACTAGAATATAGCTTCTGTGCAATTTCAAATGTACATATTCCATATGTAGCATAATTGCCTAGTCAAATCGCATTTAGTACGCTAGCAAACCAGGGAAAGAGTTTATAGGAGCTGGACCACTTCAGACACGTCTCAAGCAAATATTAGCAGTCATAAGCACAGAATTAAGCAAACGTTACAGTATCGCAATCATAAGCCTTCCTCAGAACCACAAGCATCTTTACATTTCAAATGTACTCCTTTGGTTTAGAATTTAAAGCCACCTCTAAGCGTGCCATATTGCCACCATATTTCTCTATGCCATGAAATAGTCCTTCTACATATCCGCCTTGTATAGAAAATCTTTTTCGCATAGTTTTAAAAGCAGTCTTCCTCATGATGTTCTCCAACTCAATCTATTGTAACTCGTATGATGAAAAACTGAAACCAAATCTTCCGTCATTTGTGGATTTCAAATCAAGCTTCTGAAAAGGGCTGCAAAGGGTCCATGCATTACTTAAAAAAGCCTTTATAACGGAGCAGGTAAATTAACAGAATAAAAGGGGGAAAAAATAAAACATTGATTTGACTTGTACTTGCTTAGAGAGGTGTGTGTGTCAATACATCAAAATCAAACTCAAAATATATAATAAAACTTATGGTAGGCCATACTATGCAAAAGCTGTAAATATTATAGCTCATTTCTTATACTTCGTGCAATGCATGGGAATACATATTGTCAAACATTTAAAGACAAATAGGGGTTGGACTTCAGAAAAGCATCCTGCACTTAATTCAGTTGTTTTTAGGCCCAAACTCATCCAGCCATAGTCCCAAGTAAGGCCGTGAGGGACAGCTCCCCCTCCCCCCCTCCGGCCGAAAAAAAAAACTTAAATAGCTAAATCTGTTCCTGGCTCCTTAACTCTCTCAATATGCATCGAGTGTCAACTGTAATCAAATATAATTTTTTATGCAAGGGAGGCATTAAGTGTATTTTAGGCAAACCCCCAAGGAAGTTAATACTATTTTCGGTCCTTAATATAAGATCTTGTTAATCTTATACTCCCTCCGGCCCTTGATATAAAACATATTTATCTAATTTGATTAGATTAAGGAATTTAGTTGAGTTAGTTAATATGACATGTATTTTCTAAAACACTCTAGTCATCTTTCTTAATCCCCCCCTCCCCCTTGATTATTAGCAACAATAGGGGTAAAATTAGGAAAAGATTGACAAATACAAAAGCTATGTTATATATTTAAAACCAAGATCAACTCCCTAAATATATCTTATATTAAGGACCGGAGGGAGTATTAAGGTTTGGACGTAGTATAATTTACTCAAGAAAAAAAAGATTGCTTGTAATTTCAAGGCATTATGCAGACAGAAATACTAAAATAGTTATAGTTAGTTCACAGTAAAATGTTATTGGGGTTTTAGTTGTGGAAAAGGATTAAAAGGCCTACGGGGTTGAGTTAGAATCTATTGGGGTTCTATTACAGCGGGACTAATCCATATCAGCACTTCTAGATATAAAAAAGATAAGGAAATAAGCACACTGAAGCACTGGGGACAAAAATATTAAACCAAAGGATGAAAGAAGAGAAAGTACCTGCTGTTGGGGTCATAGTAGAACCCACTGATAGAACCATCAATACAAGAAAAACAGACATAGTAAAAGCCAGCTATAGTTAACCCACAATCTGTTCCAACATTCACAAAGTACTGCTCTTTCCATCTCTGCAATAATGGAGTCAAGAGAAGTGTTAAAGAACTTAATTCAGGTATAGTAATTTAACACTTTGAACAAATTCATCATTCTATACACAATCAAAATCAAGTTACCATAAAAATGTAAGAATAGTTGCTCAGGTCCAATGACTTGCCACCATCAGCTTCCACTTGGGCCTGAAAATAATGAAATTCATTAACAGTTCTTGCTTGGGGTGCATACGATATCATGTGACAAGAAACTGTCATAACCTGTAGTGGAGAGAAAGATGGAAACTTTGTCCAGTGTCTTATATCATCATCTTGTCTGGAAAAAAAAAAAAAGGAAGTTCATCTAAGCATAGAAGTTTTGTCTATAAATCTTAGGCAATATAAAAATATCCACACTAAAATGCGTGGCATCAATATTAACAATAGGTTAGATGTGAAAACAAGATTTATTCCACATTGAAACATACGATGCTTCCCATTTGCCAGTGAAGAAAGTATAATTCTTGGAATCAACAATCTCCCCTTCCCAGAATGTTACTACCTGAGTAAATAATTCAAGACAAAGCAAATGAAACAGATATCTTTCTAGGAAAACTTGTTTGATAAAGGCCAATAATAAACTTTTACTGATATATAACCATCAGGACAAATTTGAAGCAGAAGTACAAGAATGCAGTGGTCTCAACTTCGACTGAAATTGCATCCATACAAGTCCTACAGGGCACGTTATAATTTGCGACTGTAATGTTACCAGCCTTGCTGTATCCTGAAGGTTTATCATATAAGCACATACATGATAAGAGATGTAAAGAACAAAATACAGATAGTACACTATTTTCTGCCAGATCACTTTGGACATTTGTACAATGTAAAATGAGAAAAGTGACTTCTAATTAAGCTTATTAACAATCAATATTTTAAGTTCTATCCTACCACGGATAATGAAGATCTAAACATTCAAAACACAAGTTGGCTAGCTCACCAGTAAGTCAGCAACACTAAAGCGCAACAAATAATCAATTTCCAATAAATGTTCATCCAATAATCATAAACAAGTCTATGAGCAGTTGGTTAAGTACATATAGAAATGGGTTGCTTAATCTGTCAAAAAATATTAAAAATGATGTTATAAAATACTAGAGTCCAAACTGTGGCTAAAAGTAATTGACACAATAAATAATTCAAATCAAATATGAACAAAAAATAAAGCATAACTGCTAAAGGAATAAACTGGTGAATCACACAGGTATTAGTCTTGAATCTTGATATATTTCATGTATTTTTATTAAAAAAAAGAGGATGGAACAAGAAAAAGAAAATTCTCACCGGAGTGTCTGCCATAGGAACATTCAGAGCTTCCATGGTGCCACATAGGTACCCATGTTCAAGGTCACATCCCTGTATACGCACATTTACTCTCCATGCTTCATCCTTTTGTAGGCTGGAAACATTTTGGGTTCCGGAAAAAGCCTGCAAAATATAGTGACTTCAGTACTTACTGCAAATATTACCGGCTGAGAGACGAAAATAATAATCCAGTGGTCAACAAGTTGCTTCACCAAGACATTCTCCCTTAATTGCATGCATTCGAGTGTTTTTAACCAGAACTTGATTCTTAAGCATAGCCAGGAAAGAATCCAAGAAAACAACAAAAAACCAATCTGTCACAAACGAACCCATGTGATGTGCCTATTTTCATTATATGCAACTGCATCATAAATGTTATCAGAAGATATAAGTTATCACCAAACCAAAACCTTGCTCTACTGATTTGCAACTTGAAACTAGCGTTCTCTGCTGATGAAAATGAGGTAATAAGAAATGGAGGAACCAGTAAACTCTAACTTGCCGAGAAAATGAGAATAAGAAACTCTAACTCTAATTTGAGAGTCTTGTTCGATTTCCTGTACATTTTCCCGATTTTTCGTATGACTCAAAGGAGGCATCAAAGGATAAAAATGAGAGTAAGAAACTTACCTGGCCAACACCTAAAAGCGTACAAGCTTGGAATGATGTCTGACCAGAATTTGCTCCTGCAGACACAATTAAACGAAAACGAAAATATTACCGCAGAAAATAGTATACAAAATTAAAAAACGAAAAATAAAAAAACAGATTAACAGACAATACATTCAAGAATGGCAAATTGTGGTTAAAAATATCAATGGGGGAGGAAAGGTAGAGATACCTGAAACCTGAGAAGGAGCCGAACTCTCCAATACTCTCACAGGCATGTTTTAAATCGATCCAATTTCCTTGAAAATGGAGAAATTGCACACTGCAACTCCACCAACAGCTTAAAGGCACAATTTCAATGGAGGTCTTCGATCCTCCGTTTCGCGACGAACTCAGGTAAAGAAGTACTTTCTTTTTTTGTTTTTGGTAAGAAGAAGAAATTATATTCATCAGATGTTGATAACACCCAAAGTTGAAGCCCAATCTGTTTTGTTGTTTGCAAGACAAACCAATCCATTTTTGGGCCAATCAAGTCCAACCCTTATGCTTTCTTCTTCTTCTAATCTTCTTCTTCTTCTTCTTTTTAAATGATAACGAATCCTTATGCTTTCCGAATTATAAATTTATCAATAAATATTTTATTTTTAAACATCTTCATTGATCTTGATTATTAATTAATTTTAATTTATATACATATATATTAATTTGATCCCTTATAAATAAATTCATAATCAATAAAATCGTACTAGTTGAACCAATGATGGTGATAATTTATCATCATGATATTATACAGTACTATACTCTCGTCTTAATATAAAATCAAACTTAACAATAGCATTATATTTTTCTTAAAATAATACTGTGTTTATAATCCATCATATTGAAAAATATAAATAAATCACATTGGGAGGCATAGTTTACTATTTTAAGCATGCATTTTGATACACTTATTATTAAGGGCAAAGGTTCAAAAATATCCATGAGTTTTATCCAAAGTGCGTCTAACATTATATGTTTTTTGTAAGTGTAAAAGTAACTATGAACTTTAAAAATAGGGGTAAAAATACCAGTGCCATTAATCCTGGTTAAGTTCATTGTTAGTTTGACTGAAGGCTCTGACATGGAAGGTGATCTGGCCATAACAATGTTTTGTTGGAGGTAGAGTAAAAAAAAAAAAAAAACGCACATCCCCGCTAATATTAATTTATTATTTAAAATAAATAAAAAACTTCTAGACCTAAATATCCTCAACCGTGTCCTCATCTCCTTCCTCCCCTCAAGCTGTGGAGTTTCGGCGGCGACAGACTCTTCCCTCTTTCATGATCCCCATCCCTCCCTTCCTTTGTCTCCCTATACAACTTGAGAATTCGTCGTTGTTGCCTCTCTTGACGACCCTTCCTGTCATCATCATAAGAAGAGAGGGTGGTCACCAAGAAAGGGCTTTATCTGCACCCCTCACCGTTAAACACTCTTAGAGACTCCAAGCCCGACTACTGCCTCTGCTTCAAGTGACATCTGTCAAACCTCTTAACATTTTGATATTTGCCATAGTAATAAAGGTATAGTTCCACAGGCATACAAAAATAGTACAAATATACTGATAAAGAGTACTTGTTTACAATACAGGAGTTCCCCATAGGGCTTGAAAATATATACAAATTTTGTCCCAAAACTATCAAAAGAAACTAATGGTAACCAATAGCTCCGCTTTCATGATCCAGACACCTCAATTGCTGGTGTTTACCATTTTTCCCCTAGAGCTGTTGGCTTTTGCTGGAATATTTTAAATTTGAAAAGGGGTGAGATTCAAACAAATCTCAGTAGTAATAGACAATTGATCATATAAAATGCAAAATATAATAATGCCAAATACCACATAATGCAATAGAATAAATACACTGTGATTATTGTGATTATCGGAATGTGCATGGGTTTAGGGCCAACTACTGTTAGAACCACTACTTGTTCGTACCTCAACTGGGCTTTTGCCCACAGATTGAGCAATGTACCTGATTGATACTGAATTCTCATAAATGGATCCCCTTTTTAGGGTCGTTGGGGTATTTGTGAGTTTTCCCCCGAACGGTACTTGTGATTTTCTTGCACCAGTTATAGAGTATATTATACATATAAAAGAAGATGGCATACACAAAGCGCATATAAGTTTACATAGTGTATGAAGGATAGAGTTACTACCTTAAATCCCTTTTTGTTCACAAACCACTCCTGAACTTTGTTCCGGCTCGAGCTACCTGTTTGGTTCTAAAATTCCAAATGTATAAAAATTGAGTCACGACCCATTCATGTACTAATTTAAACTCTTTTAAACTCATTATATTGGTTATCTATCACAGTCTAGCAATTTTTGCACAGTACAAGTCTACACAGTGTAGTTTCACTGTTTTTAGAAAATTGACAAATTTTCAGTCAACTTTGAAAAATTATAATTAACTCTAGAAAATTCCAAATTAATTGATTCAAAAGCCTATGTGAAGCTTTTTAAATGTACTTTTGTATAAAAATACTTAAGTCTGACCACAATCATCATACTTTTTCCAAAAATTCATTAAACTCCCTTGCTCCCAAATTAGATTCCAAAAACATGGCTCAACTTTAAAAATTCATATCGTTTAGCATACTAGTCCAAAAGTCATGATCTACCTATCAAATTAAAGCTCTGGATATCTACTTTAATTGGTTAATCTTGTCAAATTTCATAATATTTGAACTACGTTTAACCAATGAAATTCATTGCACAACCAGACTGCCTCCAGTCCAGTGAAACAAATCAAACAACCTTTCCCCTTAACTCCAATAAATTTCCAGATTTGCATACCAACTTCTAAAAATCATGAACACATGTATTCCTATGCAATTTTTCCTTCAGAATCCAATGGAATCATCAAAATTACAAAATTTCAATTCCTTCCCCTAGTTCTGCCTTTGGCTGAAAATCAGCACCTTAGTAGAGAAGTTGGGTTTTCTTAATTAACCACTTCCTTTTTACTTATAATCACATGATTAACCATTTACACACTTGTTATACATGATTTAAGGAAATTTGGGCAGCATAACCCCTTAGGGTTTGTCATTCCAAAAATTACAAAAAACATGAAAACAAAGCCACAAATCCAATCAACCACCTACAACAAGCAAGAATCAACAAGATAAGACAAGTTTCCAAGCTTACCTTGATTTTCTTCGACTTTTTTTTCTATAGGTGCCAACTTCCTCTCTCTCTTCCCTTGGATTTTTGCTTGTCAATCGTGATATTCATGGTGGAGTTAGAAGAAGTTCTACATAAATTAGGAGGCTTAAACACAAATATTTCACAACCTTACCTTGAATTTTTTGCCTTCTTGAACCCTTTTTCTCTTCAAGCTCTTTCTCTTTCTTTCCTCTTGTGTTTAGACGTAAATGGGGTCTAATGAAGAGGATAAAGACTGCATAAAATATCCAACTCCACCTCCATCTCCTTAAGTTATTATTATTTAATTAGAATTTTGTCACATGCCTACTCTTTTTTTTCCATATGACTTATCCATTATTAAATCAACATAATTATTTCTCTTTCTTCTCTCCAAAAGTGGCATCTAATGGCTGCACAAAGGGGCCAAGTAAGTGTCTTAATTGGACTTCCTTCAAGTCTTGTAATAATCATGTAAAAGCCCTTTATTACACTCTAACTTTTGATTCAAAGTTTCACCTTTTTACTTCATCTTTTATCAAACTTGATCTCTCTCCTTTCCCTCTCTACTTGGACAACATAATGGCTTTGGTAGAGGATAAATAAGCTTCTTGAAATATCATAATATTTTCTCTTCAAGTGTTACAACATTGGCCTACATTGACTTTTCAACTTCATTTACTTGGCTACAATTCCTCCATATTTTAGCATAATATGAACCAAATATTTAATCCCTTTCTTGCTTTTCTTTTGAATGCCACTCACACGGGAGAAAGGGGAAAATATGAGTTTTGGATTTAATTTAGCCAAATGACTATTATGCCCATATATTTTTACCATTTTTGCATCTTGATAAAAAGATGACAGAATTTTCATCAAATTTTAAAAATTCATATCTTTATTTATAGATGTCCAATTATAGTGGTTCCAAAGGCCATATGGGGAAAAATATTTTCTTCAACCAACTGGACTCACAACATTCCAGAATTTTTATTTATTGGACATTGTCATAGAAACTTGCTAGTTTCGTTTGGCTGACTTCAAAAATACATAAATCTTAGTGTACATGTCCAAATGACTTATATGACATATCAAATTAAAGCTTGATATGTCTACTTTTATTATACAAAATTTCACATTTTTTGGACATCATTTGGTTATCCAAAAACACATGACAATCTCACTACCACGCAAGAAATCACAGTGGTAGCACATTCCAGTTCACCAAAATTCACCATTTTATTTCATTGAATGTCATAAATATTTACAAAGCATATTGGTGAATAGAAATGGGGTGTTACAACATCACCCTGAGTCTTCGAGTTAGAGTCTCCTAGAAGCTATGATTGTTTTGTTGTAGATTTCAAAATGATTTGCAAGGTTTCTGACTTGAAGGTACAAAGCCAAATTTCAAATTTCAAATTTCTTTCTTCCATGAAATTGCAGAGTCTTTTTCTTGATTCCCCTGCTTCAAAATATTGTATTTTTACTAAATGAATTTTTGTCGAGTCTAATGAGGTGATAGAACATGATCGAAGAAGAGATTGGTGTGAGATTCTTAAAGGAGAGGATGATGCTTCTATGTTTGAAGCTTCTGGGTTCTTGTTTCATATTTTTACATGACATGGAGAGATTTGTGTAGATATGATGTAGTTTTTTTTTTTGCTTTGACTATATGAGTTTGTGTAAATGTGGCTTGACTCTTGTCATATACAACTAATGGTTTAGTTAATAGTAAATATTGTAATGTAAATGATGTGTAGTCTAACTTCTAGAATAATAGTCCATAGATAGGACAGGTGTCATTGTATTATTTGTCCATTGCATTCATAAATAGTAATACACAGGACCTGTAGCGAATTATTCTGGAGCCTATTATTCTTTATTTTCTGACTTGGTATCAAAGCTTTCTTTGTTAGCAATGGCATCACATCTTAGGAATCCCCCCAACAAACAAAACCCTAATGAAACCTTCGCCGCCTCAGAAAACCCTAATTCCTCCACCTCACTGCTACAGTCGTCACCTACCCCACCACTCCCATCTGACTCTATCATCACATCAGTACTGCCATCCTCTATCTCATCCTCTCTACCGATTTCATTTCCCTTTCCTTCATCATCTCCTTTCTCCACCATAGCCGGAACCTCGTTCTTGCACCCCAACAGCTCCGTTCCCTTGTCCAGCATGTTCCCTTTCCTTCCATCATCGTCTTCCTCTTCTTTTATCCATCCAAATCTTTTGCCATCAACCTCCGTCCCAATAACCAGTTCCACACCTAAGCTCCCCTATCTGTTTGTTGGTCCGAATCCCTCTTCGATTGCTTATTAGTACTATGCTCCACAGTCACCAAATGTGGTCACACGACCAGTTCCGCTCCTGAGCTCTCTGAATCAGGCAAGTCCCGTCAAGTTGGACGGTGACAACTATCTCACCTGGGAATCAACCGTAATGCCCATCATTAGAGGTCATCGACTCGACGGATATATTCATGGGACCAAAGCCATACCTCCTGAGTATGTGCTCGATGCAACAGAGCAAGTTTTCCCAAATCAGGCGTATGATGAATGGCAGGTGACTGATCAAATCTTGCTCGGTTGGTTGTTCGGCACAATGACCACCGAACTTGCTTCGCAGATGACCCAATGCAAAACCGCAGCTGCGCTCTGGAAAGCTGTAACTGAGTTCGTTGGTGCAAACACCAAGTCTCGAGTTACCTATTTGAAAAGCGAATTCCAACGTACCAAAAAGGGGTCGTTGAAGATGAGAGAATACCTAACTAAGATGAAGGCTCTGTCCGACAATCTGACACTTGCCGGTTCCCCTCTGTCCATAACCGATTTGATAACTCAAACCCTTGTTGGTTTAGACGCAGAATACACTCCCATTGTCGTCATGCTGTCTGACAAGGAGAACATGAGCTAGTCCGATCTTCAATCGAAGTTGCTTACTTATGAATCACGAATGGAACAACTGCAGAGTGCTTCACAAACATCCTTGTCTACTGCCTTTGCGAATCTCTCTTTTTAGTAAAACCATATGAATCAATATCGCTCATCAAATTGGCGTGGCAGAGGAGGTAATCGAGGACAAAATAGAGGTGGTCATTCCTACAACCACAATGGTCGAAAACAGGACAAGGAGAAGCTGTTCTGCCATTTGTGTCATAAAACTGGGCATGAAGTTAAAAATTGCTTCCACCGATATGATAAGAACTATAAGGGCCCTGCTTACAATGAAAATACTTCTGCCTACGTTGCGACACCAGAAACCACCACTGATCCTGCTTGGTACCTCAACACTGGAGCTACTCATCATGTGACACACTTTTCAGACAATGTTGAGCCAAACAATGTTCCGTCAGGTATAAATACTCTTTCAGTGGGAAATGAAGCCTCTATTAGTGTTGTGCATACTGGAAACTCTAAGATGATATGTGATAATCCATGTAAATTGTTGAAGCTCAATAATGTACTTGTTGCACCCTACATAGCTAAGAATCTGATTAGTGGTTATAAGCTCACTAATGATAATTCCGATGTGTTTGTTGAAATTCACTCACACGGTTGTCTTGTGAAGGACAAGAAGCTGCATAAGGTTCTGTTGCAAGGAGATTCTACTTAAGGGTCACTTCCAGGCTTATACAAGATTGAGAACGTTGTGGTTCCAGCTAATACTAGTACTAGTTCTACTTTCTGTTTCAATAAATCTGAGGGAGATAGAAAATGTTCACCAACTGTTTTTCTCTCTACCTTAGACTTTTGGCATAAGAGATTAGGGCATCCTAGTAAAGAAGTGTTACATAAGGCTCTTACTGATTTTGATTGTAATGGCTCATTTAATATTAATGGAGAAATTTCTTTCTGTGAATCGTGTCAATTTAGAAAGTCTCATAATCTTCCTTTTACAATCTCTCAACCTCATGCTGTGCACTCTCTGGATTTGATCCATACAGATCTTTGGGGGCTATCTCCTGTAAAATCTGTTGCTGGATATAGATATTATATCAGTTTCCTGGATGATCGCAGCAGGCACACATGGGTTTATCCACTAAAAACCAAAGACGAAGCACTCTCAGCTTTTAAACACTTTAAAAGCATGATAGAAAATCAATTAGACAGAAAAATTAAAGTTCTCCAAAGTGACTGGGGTGGAGAATTTAGAGCCTTTCAACCATTTCTCAATGAACATGGGATCCTTTTCCGCCACTCTTGTCCACACATTTGCTCAAAATGGTAGAGTAGAGCGCAAACATAGGCATATAGTAGAAATGGGACTTACCCTGTTGGCAAATGCTAAAATGCCAGTGACCTACTGGTGGGTTGCCTTCTCTACAGCTGTTTACCTCATCAACAGACTACCTACTGCCATTTTGCAGTATCTTTCACCCTTTGAAGTTCTGTTCAACAAGAAACCAGACTATAGTGGGTGCAAAGTTTTCGGTTGTACTTGCTTTCCTTGCTTACGTCCTTACAATCAAAACAAGCTTCAATTTCGCAGCACCAAGTGTGTTTTCTTGGGTATAGTGGCTCTCACAAGGGCTACAAATGTCTTAGCTCTACAGGTCGAATGTATATTTCTCGTCATGTTGTTTTTAGCGAAGATGACTATCCGTTTGCTTCTGGTTTCCTGAATTTCAGGCAAAATTCACATGAAGAGCTGGTGCATTTTTCTGCTATTTCTCCACATCCTGATAGCTCTCATTCTCAATTGAGAACTCCTCTTCTTAATGAAATAGTCGCAGATAAATTAGGATCTGAGGCACAAGAAACCTCATCTTCAATTCCCATTTCATGTGAGGACACATCTGAGCCCAAGTCTAATGGGTCAAGCACACCAACAGCAACCGCAACAGCTGCATCTCACACTCCCGATTTCTCTTCAAGTCCAGAATCTCATTGCAATGAAGTTATCATTGACTCTGCCAGTGCATCTGAAAAGACAAGTGATATTTCTCAGAAAGCCTCTGACAGTAGCAAACTTGCATCACTCGGATGTGATGATCCTTTACTCTCCAATGATTAACTTCCTCCATTTTCTTTAAATGCTGAAGGTTCACAATCTGAATATAATGTTCATCCGATGCAAACCAGAAGCAAAAAGGGTATCTTCAAGCCAAAAACTCCATATATTGGGCTTACTCAAGTGTCAGAGTCAGTTCCTCACATTGCCAATGAAGCCTTGACTCAACCACTGTGGAAACAAGCTATGATTGAAGAATTTATTGCCTTGCAGAAAAATCAGACCTGGAATCTTGTTCCTAGACCGACACGGCAGAATGTGGTTGAGAACAAATGGGTCTTCAAGCCTAAATTCAATCCCGATGGATCTCTTGCTAAGAGAAAGGCAAGACTTGTTACAAAGGGATTTCAGCAAACTGAAGGTATTGATTTTTATGATACCTTTAGTCCAGTAGCTAAATCTCCTATGATTAGAATCATTTTAACGATTGTTGTTGCACTAAATCGGGAAATTAAGCAGCTGGATATCAACAACGCTTTTCTCAATGGCTTTCTATCTGAACCTGTTTATATGGAACAACCGAAAGGCTTTGTTGATTCTTCAAAGCCCCATTATGTGTGTAAGTTGTCTAAGGCTCTTTATGGGCTCAAACAAGCACCAAGGGCTTGGTTCGATAGACTCAGAGGGGTACTCTTAAGTTGGGGCTTTACCAACTCAAAGAGTGACATATCACTCTTCATCTATTCTGACAAAACTCAAACTCTCATGATCCTCATTTATGTGGATGATATCTTAGTCACTAGCAGCAATGCATATAGTCTGAAATGTTTCTCTACAAAATTACATACTATTTTTGCATTAAAAGATCTCAGATCTCTCCATTACTTCTTGGGAATTGAAGCTTATAGAGACAGGACTGGTCTATATCTATCTCAAGGAAAATATATTTGTGATCTTCTTGAACGATTCCACATGAGCAAAGCCTCTCCATGTCACACTCCTATGGTTGCTCATAAATCTCTTTCTGCTTACTCAGGAGAGCCTTTGTCTAATCCCTCTGAGTATAGAAGTGTTGTAGGTGCCCTACAATATTTATGCAACACAAGGCCCGACATTTCTTTTAGCGTTGGAAAATTGAGTCAGTTCCTTTCACAACCAACAACTGAACACTGGAAGGCAGTAAAAAGAGTTCTGCATTATCTGAGGGGAACCACATATTATGGCATTCATATTAAACCTTCCACACTGTTAGATCTAGTGGCGTATTCCGATGCTGATTGGGCTTCTTGCCCTGATGATAGACGGTCTGTGGGAGAATGCTGTGTATTCCTTGGTGATTCACTTGTAACATGGTTATCTAAGAAACAACTTGTGGTTGCAAAATCTAGTACTGAATCAGAATATCGATCCTTATCCAACACAGCTACTGAACTTAAATGGATTACATCCTTGATGAGTGAACTTAAACTCAGAATCAAGAGGATACCTATAATCTGGTGTGATAACACCAGTGCTGCCTCACTAGCATCGAATCTAGTCCTCCATGCTAGAACTAAGCACATTGAAATAGATGTGCACTTTGTTCGAGATCAAGTCCTGTCTAAGTCTCTTAGTGTGCAATATGTTCCAACGGATCTTCAAATTGCAAATTGTCTCACTAAGCCACTGCATCATGCAAAGTTCTGTTACCTTCGAGATAAAATGGGTGTCACTATTACACCAGCAAAAAGGCTACTGCAACATCAAGAATATGAGTTAAGTAAAGAGAAGAAGAAGAGAAAGGTGGTCCGGAGTAAAGGAGGGAGTTAATAGTAAATATTGTAATGTAAATGATGTGTAGTCTAACTTCTAGAATAGTCCATAGATAGGACAAATGTCATTGTATTATTTGTCCATTGCATTCATAAATAGTAATACACAGGACCCAGAGCGAATTATTCTGGAGTCTATTATTCTTTATTTCTGACTGGTTTTGAGTTTGATTTGCCTTTTTGCATTTTGATTTTTGATTTTGTTTATGGATGATGTGTTCTTGAAGTTTGAATTTTGATTTCTCTGGTAATGAAGAGTGATGAAGGTTTCTGTGGGTTGAATTTGAAGAAGAGGTGCAATCCTCATGCAAGGGGGAAAAAGAGCTGAAGGTGTTTTTATTTTTTCCCTCCATTGCCAGCTAGGTTAAAATTAGCTGAGTCAATATATACGTCTGCACTATCAATCAAACTAACAATCAACTTAACTGGGATTAATGGCACTGGCATTTTTGCACCTATTTTTAAATGTCATGGTTGCTTTTGCACCTATGAAAATCATATGGTGCTAGACACACTTTAAAGAAAAGTTTATAATTACTTTTGATCCTTTACGCAATTATTAATTATAGTTACAGTCAATTAATATAAAATTATTGCTATCAGTTGCTACAGGTTTTAGATAAAACAGAAACATTTCACAAGAAATTAAAGGATAATATTAAATATATTTTATTTGTGAGACTAAAGCAACATTTTATTTCAATATTGATAGTATATTTTTGGACGGGAAAAATTTAGATTTTTTTGTTTTTTATTTAATTCCAACACAAAAAATACTTTTTTATGAGTCATTTCTAACATTTTTCATACAGATCGTATAAAACATTAAACCTCATTAATTCTGTTATAAAGTTCAATAACTTTCTAGTTCTAGCTCTACTTAATATACATAATACTAAATAAAAATAAAATTAACACAATAATAAATGAATGATTAAATTGTATATTCACCTAAAAACAAAACTTCAACGAGGTGTTTTGTAAATAATTAAAAAAAAAAAAAAAAAAAGCTTCTTTCTTCTGCCCTAGGAACCGAGGAGTCATGTGTTGCCGTACAAAATATCTTGGGACCAAATTAATGAGAGATGAGAGACAGTTTGAAAATATGAGTTGGCAAGGGGAGACGACATAAAGAAAGCAGATTGACAGAGCCACCATCGTCCTCGTGCGCTCACGCACTTCGTTACGGCGGTCAAGTGGTCAACCATCTCCCTCCTAATCGCACATTTACGCCATTTCATGAGAGACGTGTCCCTCTTTTTATTTTACCCCCCACGTTCACCATCATCCCCATCTCTCTCTCTCTCTCTACAGTGTATATATATTTACACACAGGACAACACTTTCGCTCTCACGTCTTACTGTAATGATTCATTTTGGGGTTTATACAGTCTCGCCCTTTACCTGTCTTCCAAGTGTTCGATAAAATTCCCCACTGGTTTCATTTTCATACCTTATATCATGGACGATTTACTGTGTCATGAGACGTGGCTTTCGAGGCCTCCTGTGAACTCTCATCATGACTTCCTTGACGATTCTTTATCTGATGATGATGTTGAACCCTTGTTCAGATGTAGTAATGGTTGTGATGGTGAGTATGAGAATGAGGAGCTTGAGTTGGCGTTTTCTGTTTGCATTGAGAAGGAGATTGCTTTCATACCTGACTCTAATTATGTCAACTACCTCTATTCCAACAATTTGGTTCCTTCTAGGGTTAGAGTTATTCAATGGTTTCTCAAGGTCAGTAAATCTAATTTCAGGGTTTAGTTTCTAATTCATATCACAGTAAATATATATATATATATATATATGTGCTCATCTTTTTCATTGTTATGTGTGCACTAGGAGGACCACAGTACATGTATACACGTACTTAGACATCCTTAAATTTCTCCATATAATTTTTTAACTTTAATGTTACTATTTTTGCAGTGTAGAAGCCGCCTTAATCTTTCTTTTGGAACAGTATTCTATGCTGCCAACTACCTAGATCGATTTATATCTATTTGCCAATGCGATGTAAGGATTCCTTATCTGCTGAATTTTGTTTGTTTGTAAATATATTAACTCATTCACCAATAACTCAGTTTTGAAAATTAAAGCTAATATTGAGAGTACATTAATTTTGGTGGCTAAATTGTTAGTTACCTTAGGCAAACTGAAGATGATTCATAAGATTAAACATTGTTGTTTACGCCAGAATTGGAGATATTGGATGATAGAATTGCTGTCTATTACGTGTTTATCGACTGCCATAAAGTTCAATGAGATATCTGCATTTACCTTGCATGAAATTCAGGTAACTGTACAAACTGCCATTACTTCTTACCATTTTGTTAGATTCCATTATTAATTCTCTTTTCTTTAAAAATTTTACACTGGAGTTTTCAAAGACGAATAATTTTTTTCTACAACTTCGGAGTATGCCTATTCAGATACTCATATCATGAGAAGTGTTAACTAACTCTCAAGTTACTTTGTGTGGCTTGACTTGAAAATATTGAAGATGGATGGTTTGGATCATTCGTATGAATCAAATACAATCCTGAGAATGGAGCTGATACTGTTAAAAGCACTAGGCTGGCGCCTTAACCCTGTGACAGCTTATTCTATCGTTGAAACCGTAGTCTCGTATGTTCAGTCGTCAGTGAGACCTTATCTTCATGAGCAGATTATGTCACAAGTCACTGAACTTCTTCGTCAAGCTACTTTAGGTATGTATATATGTACTCCTGAAATTGTGTATAAAATTATTGCTATATGCTTTGTTGCTCGATTGGCATGGGACCCAAACGATGTTATTAGTTTTCCATAGTAAAAGTCAAAAATGAAATACTCACTGACAATATACAAATAGGACTTAAAAGGGATAAACAAATAGTAACTAAAGTCCTATAAAGAGAAAAGAAGAACTTGAGAAAGGAGAGAAGTTCTTATTTAGTAAGGAGTACTATTGTTGGAGCTACCAAGTTAGAAAATTAAAATCTTATCGAGTTCATTATGAGATCATTGATATTGTACATGTACGTATTAAATGCAATGAACATACCACTCTGATCCTATTTATATGTCCTTTTTGATAAAAAAATTTGGTCCTATTTATAAGTCCAGTTTCAGTGTATTAAATGAGATTGTGACAATTTTACCCCTATTTATTGTACCAATGAAGAAATAATTTAAAGATAGATAGAGTTGAAAAATATCCATTCATAAATAAGGGCATAGTCAAAAATTTACTCAATAATCATTGAGTTAACTAGCTCTCCTAGTATATGAGATTTAGTTTAAAAAGATTTATAAATAAGACCCGAAAACTGTGTATTCTGATATATGTTATAAATGTTTATAACTTTATATCATGATGTTTCTTGTCCTATGTATATGAAGGTAGAGAAAGGGGGTAATGTGCTTAATTAGTTGCTAATGTTGAATATAATATTGGATGTGGCAGATCTGAAAATGTTGAACTTTAGGCAAAGTGTTGTTGGAATATCTGCACTATGGAGCAGTATAGACCAGTTATATCCATCGGTTTCTCATGCTTTCATTGCTTACATATCGAAATTATTCAATCAAAGTCAGAAGGTAATTGAAGGAATTAATGTACTCTATTTATCTAGTTAAATGTAAAATTTAAACTTAATTCATATATATATATATATGGTATTTATTCGGTTTTTTTTTTGGGTGACAGGATGATCTCATTAATTGTCATAAGATAATGGAGATCTCAACAAGTTTAGAGGGATGTGGCCATCACTATTGCAGCCTTCCTAAAAGTCCTACCACTGTACTGTTGTTGGATTCAGATATTGAAATATCATTTAAGACTCCTCCTCTTTGACCTTAGAGATTTTTGTTTTGCCATCATTCACCCAGCAGAAGGAACTCATGTACTCGTTGCATTCACAAAGAGTTGACCTCGCAACATAGTGAGCCCAAAGACTTAAAGGAGGTGCTTAATATATATATATATATATATATATATCAGTGAGCTAAACAGCTCTAACTATCTGACCATATGGAGATTGAACATTGTGAAGTGTATGTTACATTGTTGGAAATTTCAAGATAAGATTGTTGTATGACACATAATGTCATCCTGACCCTTCAAATATCATAAATTAAATGTATTTTTAGTCATGGAGATAAATCTAATTTTTATCTTTGGCCAAAAAAAAAAATATAATTATTATCTATGCCAAAAGTATAAGAAATGAACCATATTAAAACTGGTTTCTAGTAATCATTAATTGGAAGGATATTACCTATGCAGAAAGGCAATTCAAGTTCTGTTATTGAATCCCCTAGGTGTGTTTGGATTAGCTTTTAGAGAATAATTTCTGGAGAATAGATTTGGAAGAGAATAAATTATGGGGGAAAAAATGATTTTGATAAAATGAGAGTGTTTGGGTATTATGGTTAGAATAACTTTTTTTCATGGTGTGGGGCCCACATAATGCGAAAGGACCAATGAGAGAGAGAGAGAAGATGGGCCCACACAAGAGAAAAAGTAAGAAAAAAAAAGATTTTAGTTTAACCTTGAAAATTAAAACTGGTCTCATTTGGTATTCCTTGTATAATAAAAATAGACAATTTTGAAATAAATTATAGAGAAAGTTTGAAAAGAACCATACTGTTTAATATTGAGTTATGGATAGTAGCCCTTTATATAAATTTTATATAATATATTGAATATATAGATGATATTGATACTTGACAAGAAATTACCAAATCAGAATTAGATATGTCATTAAAAATTATTTTTTAAAATTTTAATCTTTCTAGAAAATTACCAACATAATTTCTCTGTGCAGTGTTTATTTTTTTCTGAAATCCAAATTCTTTATGTAAATTTATATTGTATAAATTTCTGTCTTTGATATTCTTTCTCCGACAAATTTCTCGAGTTTCTTCCATTAAAAATTTGGAATGAAATCATCCATGAAGACCAATAAAAAAAAAAAACCATAAAAGAAAAAAAAGCCATTTCATGTTCCCTTGATGGGCCGTCAGTAGGGATCACCGGCCCATAAAGAGTCTTGTTCAAGAATCAAGATCAGAAGCTTGATATCTAGACATGTACCAATTATAAAAAGAAAAAAAAGCATATCTAGACGACTAGACGCCACTTCAATCTCGAATCTCCACCACACAAAATATAAAAAGAAATTAAAAAGGAAAAATGTGTGCATCTAATTTGCAGAGTGAAGTAAAGCAGAAGCAGAAGAAAAAGAAAGGGCCATGGCTGCTTCATCAACAACTGTATCGTCTTCTCTTCTGCCATCAACAATTCAACCTCTTACTAATACTTGTCTTCACCAGAAGCTCTCGTTCCTCCAAAATGGGCATCATAATCGCAATTTCCACATCAAGAAACCTCGAAATTCCTTCAGAGTCCAAGCAGTGAATCCCCCGTCCGGTGTATGCTCTTCATCTCTCTCGTTCTTGCTGCCATTTTTTACGTTTCTGTGTTATTATTTTGAGAATAATGCTTCCCCCAATTCCCAATTAGGTTATTCATAATAACTGAGCTACGTTAGATTTGCTTGCTTAACATGGTGGAGATTAGCAATATCTCTGTGTTTCAAACGAAACTCTGTTGAATAACACAGAACTTGGGGGTCTTTTCAGGTAGAATTCCCCAAAGTACAGCCACAGTTTAAAGCTCCATTTCTAGGGTTCACGAAGACAGCGGAAATATGGAACTCTAGAGCTTGCATGATTGGAATAATTGGTGTTTTCATTGTAGAATTGGTGAGTATTAGGAATCTTTTGCAGATACTGCAAATATTTAGGAAAGTTTTCTGAGTTTGGTTATTGTGTGATTGTGTCAGATCCTCAACAAAGGAATACTTCAGATCCTCGGAGTTGATGTTGGAAAAGGACTAGATCTTCCTCTCTGAGAGAGCATTCATTTTTGTCTATTAACTGAGATTTGTTTCTGGCTCGTATAATTTAAGGATTTGTGATTGAGCTCCAGATCTTATTTTGATTCTTATAGATGATGAGGAAGTTTGGTTTGCGATTAAAAAAAATAAATTTGGCGCAAATTGAAAAAATAGTGTAGCTTCTACTTCGTACCTACTTCCTACCCACGAGTTTTTTAGTTTTTTTTTTCTTTTTTTTTTTAAATTAGAGGAGGCCTGTTACTTCTGTGTGTTTGGTTTGAGGGGAGGGGAACTCTTTCCTTCATTTGGTTTAAATTTTTAGATAAAAGAAAAGATAAAATTTTGATTCTAACTCCCTCCCTCTCTTTATTTTAGAGTGCCTCAAATTGGAGGGTTTTTGGAGGGAAGTTAAAGTTGTTTATAATTTTACCTTCATGAATATTTTGAAATTTCAATAATACCCCTACTAAAAATACAAAAAAAAACTTTGTTAATTTAGTATTTTTAAAATATTTATTATATTAGCTGTCAATAAAAATATCAATTTTATACACATATTACAATTTAATGTAATAATTTAATTTAAATCTAAGTGTAAATTAATTTAAACAATATATAATTATAAAAGTATAAAATAACATATAAGGATAAAATGGTTAATTAGTTATTACGTCATCTCTCCTCTAATAAATCAAATAAGATAACATACCCTCTCCTCCTATATCCTCCCCTCAAATCAAACACACTTTTGGCAAAGAGTTTTCATGTCAAGTAGATTGTAAGGCTATTTAACCAAATAAGTTGCAATGAAGAGAATCACAAAGAGACAAAGGGTGTGTTTGTTTTGACGATTGGATAAGTAACTTATTTTTACTTAAACTTATGGAATCTTAAGATTGGAAAAAAGTTAGATTGGGTAAAATTATGAGTGTTTGGATTAACGATTGGATAAGTAACTTAAAGTAATTTATGTAAAAGTTAGGATGTTTGGTTTGACTTTGGCATAAGTGACTTTTGTATTAATTAAGAGAAAAAAAATTGAAAAAATTATGAAAAATGAAAAAATGAAGGGATAATTGTGAAAAAATTTATCATTAGCAACTTAATTGCCAATGGGACCTGGGAAGATATCTACACACGGAGGGATTTTTTCACAATTTTCTCAAAAATTAACTTTGAAAATTTGGTAATGGTACAATTTTAATAAAATTATATCAAACTCTAATTTAAATTGGTACACTCCAAAAGTTTTTTCTACTGTGCACCTCAAGCTTAAATCTTATAAATTATATCAAACTCTAATTTAAATATTAAATCATAACTTATATTTTCACATAGCTCAAAATCTAACAAAATAAACCGATTAAAATTTCAATAATATCTCCAATAATCCAAATAAATTATTTAAACTAAATTTAATGGGTAAAAACACTATATAAAAACTAATTTATGACATGTTTATAAAAAAAATTGATTATAAAATCATAAAACAACTAAATAATAAATATAAACTGATTAAAATTAATTATTAATTATTCTCTACATTTCTACAGTCATATATTAACAAAACTTAAAACTTATTTAAACTCTTATCCTAAAGTATTCTCTAATTAGCAGAAGATTACTATCTAAAGAAAGAGAAAATTATTTAGAACATTTTTCATAAAAGAAGTTTTGTGATTAGAAGTGATTTTGAGTACCTCATTGATCCCCAAAAATATGAAAATACTCCTATCAATTTTTTTTATACACATACAGGCACATAAACTCCAATAAGCTTCATTTTGAGACTTATGACTTTTTCCAACTTATGACTTATTTCACTTTAAATCCAATCGCTGAAACAAACACCCAGTTTTTGTCAAAACACTGTTCAAGTCCAATTGAGCACTGTTTAAGTCCAATCTACCCTCCCAAACGCTCAAACAAACACGCACAAAGCAAATCAGTCATCGTGATCTTCTTGGATGGCGGATCAGGGGTGGGTGTTGCCCGCTGCCCTGAAAAATAAGGGCCTTCTCTAGTGTTTTTTTTGTGTTCTTTTTTATTATTATATTCTATATAAAATGAGCGATATTTTAATATTTTATGGTTAAAAAATGAAACTGTTTTTAATTTTTTATGATTTTTTAAACATTCAGTGCCCAAAGTGAAAAAAAAAAAGCACAATTTTTCTTATGAATATTTGAAAAATCATGAAAATTTAAAAAAAAAATCCATTTTTAACCTGTAAGATATTAAAATATCACTTATTTTATATAGAATTTAATGATAAAATAAAAATAAAAAAATCACTTGAGAAGCCCTTTAGTTTTTTAGGGGCAGCCCGGCCCCGGGCGGCCCTGATCCTTGGATGGCCACCAAGGGAAGAGATGATGATGATCTCGACTACCAGACTCCATAGAAGAGATGAAGTTGTGGAGGTTCAAGCGGTGCCCTCCGCTAATCTGCTTCCGAATTCCCCTGCTGAGAGAAGAGGCTTGGGAGAATACTGAAAAAATAAGTGAATTTTTTTTTAAAAAAAATCCCTACAACTTTGATTTGATTTAAGGGAGATTCTCTGAAAAAGAACCTGAAAACTGGGAAATGATAGATTAGTCATTTTCTAAGAAAAAAATTGAGAATTCTTTATCACGTTTTGACATTTTTTAATCAATTTTTGATAAAAAAAAAAAAACCTCATTTGTTATTTCTTAATTTTAAGATTCTTTTTCAGAGATTCTCCCTTAATTTAATTTAGCCGTTAAGGTTTAACCTGTCTGAGTCCAACTCAATTATGTTTAATCCGTTAGTTTCTATGTAAAATTATCTAGACCGAGGCATGTAGTTTATGAATTAATATATTGAAGAATTAATAGTTGTGGAAGTGAATTGTTGAGTTAAATTTTAAAAATTGAGTGAGAATTATAGGGTTAGAAAATTAATATGATACCAATAAGCTGTTGGTTGAGGTGGTAAGGGGTCTCACAACCATAAGGAGGAGAAAACAAATTTGAATCTTGGAAAACCACTGAACAAAAAATCGGACAGAACCGGCCGGTTCAACCGGTTGAACCGGGAACCGGTCAGTGGTCCGATTTGGTTTGATGGTTAAATCGGAGAACCGGTCGAACCAATATGAAACCGGTTAAAACCGGTGGTTCAACCGGTTTCATTTTTTAATTTTTTTAATTTTTTTGTTTTTGCTTTTTTAAGGGGAAAATTGGAAGTTGAAGACCAAAATGTAGAGAAAAATAGGTAAAGAAAGAACAAATCTAAAAAAAATGAAGAAGATAATGAAAAAAATTATTTAAAAAGATATAATAATTATAGAAAAGGAGATATCATTGCATAAATATAGGCATTATAACTCAAACTAATAGATTTTAAGTATTTTTTTTCTTAAAAATCTTCATTTTTATCTATAGAAGTTTAAAAATATATTGCTACTAATAAATTATAATATTTTAATATGACCGGTTCACTACCAGTTCAACTACCGGTTAGACCCTGGTTAACCCATTAACCCTTGAACCTGTACTGCAACCGGTTCATTACTCGGTTCGATTTTTCGTTCCTTGTGGAAAACACACTTTTTAGGAGAGGTAGGGGTGAAAATAGACTAGACTAGGCTAAGTTTTACCTAAATAGGCCTGGGCCTATAACAAAGATTTAAAGCCTAAGCTTGTATATAGGTTTTTTTAGGCTTGGGCCTGGGTCGTTAAAAGGCCTGAAGCCTGTTTAAAGGTCTACTTAAAGTGTAAATCTTTAAATAGTCTTTATAGCTTATGCTTCCAATTTCATGTATAACCCTCTTTTATACTTATTTACAATCCTACATTACGTTTTAAAAGCATAACATCTATTCTCGTCATAATGGGCTTAATAAGGAAAAAAAGAATGTTTAGTGACAACAGTTGTCCAAGCAAGTAGAAATAATAATAATAAAAAAGCTAATTGTATGTTGACTAATGAGATAAATTTACTAAAATTGACCAAGCATAAAAAGCAGCACTTAAAATTGGATTTTACCTCTTACTTTTTCACGTAAATTGGGACAAATTCCTCCTACTAAGATTATAATATTTCATTTGGCACTAAAATAAACTCACAGCAATTAGTATGCCTTAGTCGACAATGCAAATTAGAGGAGAGGGAGTGAGTTATCATTGTCATATTAGGCGATCAAAGAGAATGAAGGTAGGGGTGAACGATTAATGTGAAAGCAAGGATTGAAGGTAATGACGATGTGATGTTAAACTTAGGATTAAGGTTAAGCTGATAATTTATAAATAATTTTAAAAATTATTTAGAACATATTATGTATACTTATATAATAGTAAATATTAAAAAAAAGTTAAATGGGTCAAGCCTGTGGGCTTGTAGGCTGTGCATTATGAAAATAAGCCTGACCTGCTTACCTAAATAAGCCTGAGCCTAAACATAACCTATTTACTAAATAGGTTTGGCTAGGCTTTAAGGAGACTAGGTTATAAGCTCTTATTAGGGGGCTTGATCTATTTCCACCCTTAGGGGGAGGTGAAAACCTTTTGTTCTTCAAGTCTTGAGGGGGAAACCCTTGATCTAATAAAAAAAGAAATTAACTGGACATTATAATTACCCGAGTATTTATTGATAACAAAACTTTAAAAACATTACTCAAACTAGTGAGGGTGCTTTACCCAATAAGAATTTTCAAAATTTTAATATTATTTATCTTGATGTTAAAATATTAGTTTACAAGAGACTGCAGTTTTTCTTACATGCGAAAGGAGAATTTCATTCAACACAATCAACATGCATGCTTTTATTAACAAACTAAAACAATTCAAACTGAATAAATTTCAGGTTACAGAAGGAATTGTTTATAATGAAATTGAAAGTAGAACAGTTCCCAAGTGTGTGTACAACCATAACTGATATCTTGCACTACAATGCCAAACTAAAGCTGAAAGAATAATTATATCATATACTTAGGTTCAGACTTAGAAACACATCCAGGATTATAATTAAATAATCATCATAAAGCAAAATGCTGGGGGCATAGCATAATTTTCGTCAAGACAAAGCTAGGGACTCGATTCTTGCCATTAAAATTCATATATATATATATCTACTCAGGCTAAACTCTAAAGGCTGCAAACTTACTTTAAAAAAAGAAGCAAATATATACCGGATCCTCATAACAGTAAAAAGCTAAACAGATGTCGATCACCTCTTAACACCATGCATTGAGCTTTTTCTAGTTTAATAATTAAACAATATTGTTGTGACGAATCCTGAGCTACGAAGCAATGCATATATGCTGATTTTAATAAAGCTGATTTTAATAAAGGGGAAGTTCCAGATTTGGAAGGGGATAAGATCAAGCAAAAGCTTAGTAGAAGTGACAGTGATGAGTGTAAAAGCCAGTGTTCTGATCTTTAAACACCCAACTCCAAGCAACTTCTATATAGCTGCTTCCATCACACTTGAACTTCCAATCCTACATTGAAAAATTAAGCTTCAACAATTAATGGCAACAGCTTCTTCCTCTGTTCTCCTTCCTCTTCTCTTCTACCTTACTCTCCTATGTCCACTCATTGGTGATTTTCCATCTCTTCATTTCATCCTGACTCCTTTAAATCAAATTAATCTGGGTCATTTTCATTTATCCTTCTTGACAATTTGATAAGAAGCCATTTATATTTGAATATACTATATCGTATAATCCTGAAATTAAGTGGGTGTTTGTTGATTCTTGTTCATAAACTTCAGGAAAATAATGAATTTGTTTACCAGTTAATCGACTTTATTGCGTGAATGTGATGTCCAGAACTGTGGACCTGTGTAATTGCAGATGGAGCTCAGCTCATACTTGCGAACAACTGTACGGAAAGTGTGTGGCCTGGAATTCTGGGCAGCACCGGCCGGCCGACTCCAAGGGAAGGAGGGTTTCACCTCGGAAGCGGCGAAGAAGTAATACTCGACGTCCCGGAGAAATGGTCCGGTCGAATTTGGGGAAGGCAACACTGCGCCTTCAACAACACCGGCCACGGATCATGCCTCACCGGCGATTGCGCCGGGAAACTCCATTGCAGAGGCAGATCTGGTAATCCTCCGGCGACGGTAATCGAAATGACGCTTGGATCTTCCTCTTCTCCTCTGCATTTCTACGATGTGAGCCTGGTGGACGGATTCAACTTGCCTGTTTCGATGAAACCGATTGGAGGCGGAATCAGCTGCGGCGTGGCGGCGTGCGAGGTGGATCTGAACTTCTGCTGTCCGTCGGCTTTGGAATTGAAGATCGGAGGAAAAGTTGTGGGTTGTAAGAGTGCTTGTTTGGTCACTAAATCGGCGAAGCACTGTTGTACTGGGAAATTTGCAGATCCAAAAGCTTGCAAACCGACTCTGTCGGCTCATATCTTTAAGGCTATATGCCCAAAGGCTTATAGTTATGCTTATGATGATTCTGGAAGCCTCCATACATGCAGAACTTCCAGGTATCTCATCACTTTCTGCCCTACAAAGTAGAACGAATGCTCGAGCTGCAGTCCGATCTGCATATATATACGTTTAAGCTGATTTCCCCTTTTTGTTGTATTATAGTGCGTGTTTGGATCAACGATGGTTAATTGAGTTTGTTTTATTTGGATTTTTTGTAATATTATTTTTTATAAAAGCCAGATTTAATATTGTGATTTATGTTTGGATTGTTAATTGAGCTTATCTCATTTTTGTAATACAATAAAGGTAAAATTGTAATCAGCCTCCTAAGACTGAGTATAACTAAAAAATTATTTTATAGGGTTTAGTACTAAAAAATATTTTAAAGTAATTTTTGGAGCTGAAAAAGTATATTAAAAACAAAATTATAATCAGTCTGATAACACACTAGGTATAGTTGAAAAAATATTTTAAAGGGTTAAAAACACCGAAAAAATATTTTAAGGAGTTAAAAATACCAAAAAAATATTTTAAATTAATTTTTGGAGCTGAAAAAGTATATTAAGGGTAAATTACAATCGGTCTAATAACATACTAGGTAATGGGTATAACTAAATTTGGCTGAACTTTTAACAAAAGCTCCAAAATTTAGCTTTTGCTAATTATGGGTGCACAGTGGTCATATCCCCAAAAGCTCAATCCCTCACCTTGTCAAGCAAACATGCAAAAAAAAAAAAAAAACACTGCTCCCAATTGAGCTTTTACATGCCTAATCGGGCTTATGTAGCCCAACCAAACACACACTTATTTTAAATTTTGAGTTTGGTTTGCTATTATTAGACATGCCATTCTAGTGTGGAAATGGGACTTCTTGTTAATACCTACTATATAGATTATGTATATGTTGAGTTATGGTGTACCAAAAAATATGTTGATTTATATCCATTCAAAAATTGCTGGATGACGTTACAAGAACATTTATAACTGAGGCACAAATAGAAACAAAGAGTATGAGAAAGCATGTGCTTTACATCCCTTAATATGAAAAGGGAAGGGAACGGAGACAGGGAGTTATATAACCGTAGGTACTTGTATTATATGGAACCAATTTGAGTGCTCATTGCGATGATGAGCAGCTATCCATTATTAGATACGTTTAGATATCATTTTGATGGTTTAAATTGATTTTTTTTTCCATTTTTACTTTTTTTGAAAAAAATAATTTTAATATTATAAAATCTAAAATAAAGATAATACAGTTTTTCAGAAAATGGTTTTTGGATTTAAAATCATTAGTTGAAAATTTAAAGTCTAGATCACTTAAATTTTATTTGAACAGTACATATCTCATTAAAATGAATAGCTCTAAGGATGGGAATTATATGGGAGAAGGATGAGGGAGTGGTTCAAGTGTTTACGGGATTAGGATTCTCTCCTTTATCCTTTCCATCTGTTTTCATCCTTTACCACAAAACTAATTTTTGGGGTAAAAATAAGTTTGAGAAGTTTTTTTTAAAAGAAAAAAAGTCATCCATCACTATGAAATATTTTTTTAGTAGCATTTAGTATCTCAAATTAATTTTTAGTACATTCATCACCCTAAAATATGTTTTTTTGTGGCATCCAGTATCTAACACCCATCACCCAGATGTATTTTCTTAGTAGCACCCAGTATCCTAAATACCCCAAAAATTACTTTAGGATATTGAGTGCTACTGAAAAAAGAAAAGCTTATTTAGCTTGTTTTTACCCCAAAACTACATAATTTTAGGGTAAAGAATGGAAGTGAATGGGAAGGATAAAAGAGAGAATGGAAGTGAATGGGGAGGATAAAAGAGAGAATCCTAATGTTTAATACCTAAGAACAAAGAAATTATCAAGTCTGCACTGTTACCTATATCTTTTCGCATCAATGTTATTTTTTGTGCAAGAGAATAGAGTATGTAGGGTGATTTCATTGCGCATGTGCAAAAATATAAATTTAAAAGGCAGCTCTTTTGTAAGTTTTGGATTTGCCATTAAGGTCAAGCACAAATGTTGCTAGTATGGTAAAAGAATCTCCAGCTCTCTCTCATTTTGGTCTACGTTGCTGCAGAGAATGACTCAACTTGATTATAGATTCAGCTCTTTGTGGCAGTAATAGTAGGAGTGTTTAAATCCGGGATCGGGGACTAGGATCCCCCACTCCAGGTCTCGGTCCTGATTTTTGGTCGGGATGCAAATTGCATCCCGGTAATGGTCCCCGTCCTGGTAATCTCGGGCGGGATCAGGATCAAACCGGAAAATTCTGGTTTTTTTTAAAAAGTAAATTTAAAATATATTATAATATTAGTTAAATTTTCTATAATATAGTGTTTAAAGTAATTATTTAACACCTAATAAGGTCATAATAATAACACAAATTGATCTAAAATTGAAGAATAACATTTTATTATTATTATTATCACCTTCATCATTTTTGTTATTATTTTTATACATTATATAGTAGAACTCCAACTAAATATGTGATACACATTTTATCAAATGATAACTTAAATTATGGGATAAAAAATACAAAAATAAAATAATAACTTAGTTTTTAAGAAAAAAATTAAAAAAATAAAAACTAAAAAAACCAGGATTGGGACCGGGATCATAAGGTGTGTGACCGGTCTCTGTCCCGGCTCCAATAGATCCCAGTCCTGGTCTCGACCGGGACGAAAAATTCTCAGGATCAAAATTTCGGGACTGGGACACTTTGGACAACCCTAAATAATAGGAAGGAAATTGTAGGGTTATTTGCTTTAAAAAGCAGTGCTTACCTCCCTCAGGCTCGAAGAAGGACTTTATTATCACTATACACCAAGATATTGCCCTTTTTTTAAAACTTATTTACTTTTGGGTCTGTAATGGTCGCTTCACATATAGACTCTAGGACCTTTAATTTCTTTCTTTAAATTCTTGTCCTTATAGTTTTTTAAGCTATAACATGATGTATGAAATATGAATATTTATAATTAATGCATTCTGACTTTTATAAAAAAAATAAATGTATATATTGAAGAGCAACCATCCCATACTCTTTTTCTTTTAGGATAAAATTTCTGAATAATTTACAAGATGACCCTAAAATTTTTTATATTGATGAATACTATATCATATCATAATACTATATGAGACGTTTAGTGTGTGAAACTAAAGATTCCAATTTATTATCAACTCCAAGTATCCAACTAGGATTAAATTAATAAACTTTGAAATAATATTTCCATTATTTCATTTTTTCATATGTCAATATATTTCCACTGGTTCAACAATTTTTTCCATTTAAAACCTGGTTGCATATGCTGCTATCTTGGTTAAAATTAAACATCAAAATTATGATTTTTTAAATTATGCATATTTTGAATAGTTGATGTTTTATTCGGCAGAAGAATTGTTGAAGTTAACATCACAATGGCAGTGTTGGGGTTCTAATTTTAGTGGCCAACCCAGTAATTTTTGTAAAGTCCAACTATCGTCCAAGGCCTAAGATTATTTTGAAGTAAGGCCCAGTTAATCAGCCTGAGAGATATCCCATAACACTAGCATTTTTGCATATTGAGAAAATTATATCAAGGTCTCAATTTAAAAAAAAAAATAATATCTGAAAAATTTCATAATCTGTCTTACCATTAATAAAAAATAAAAGAAGCACAACTGACAAGTGAAAGTGACATTATTAACAAGTTATTAGACCTTTCAAATATTATTTTTCTTAAGTGAAGCCTTTGTGTAGTTTTCTTTTGTTTTTTTTATTTAATCTAGAGTATAATCTTTTTCGAGGTTTGTGCAAATAATTTTTATCTTTTTTAATAAATATGTTTTTCAAAATTCAAATTTTTATTCTTTTTTTATAAGATAGAGCTGGTTACTAAATCAACCAATAACTTATTAATTCTTTTTTCCGTATTCCTTCCCATGAATCTTGTTTGTGAATCTTATAAGGCATGTTGCTTACTTCTCCCACGGGTTCTTTTAATAAAGTAAAATTCTCATTAAACTACTTCTATTGATATTGTGAAAATTAGTTAACATTAGTCAAATACTAAAAATTTTTACAATTTACCTTTTGACGAGTACAAATCAATAAAGCAAGAGGACAGAAAAATCATTAAAAAAAAGATAAGGGTACTTATTGAAGATTAATTACATGTGAATAGCCATCTGCCAAATCATAAAGGAATTACCGTAGTGGGGCCAGAGAGGTGAAAGCCTTGGGGTTTCCAAATCCCACATCCGTAGTCGTGTGTGTGAGTGTGTGTTATATAAATGTTTGTTTGGATTAATTTTTAAAAATAATTTTTACGATTTATGTATAAGTATATGAAAAAAATTTTATCTTAATTTATATAAATATAGATTTAACAAATTACCAAATATTCTATAAGTTCCGCTCACGAGCTGTTTTGGTACCACCCACATTAGATGGTTTTGCCTTCATCATGTGTGTGTTGATAAAAAAAAAAATGATAAAGGAATCCTCCCACCACCCCCACCCAAAAAAAAAAAAAAAAGTAAACAAGTAAATCGTAAGCTTTTCATCACCCGCGAGTCATGAATCCTTACAATCATTATTTAATTTTGAACGTTACCGAAATAATTTAAATTAATCAATATGATTGGAAAAGAGGCTCGCCGTCTGGATGTTTTGGAATTTTTATTAGTACGAAGAAAATTGGGAGCTGCCTTTTTATTCTATCATACTTTTTGTTTTACTCATAGGTGTTTAAATGTATGACATGTGGTGAAGAAATTATTCTTCTCAATCAATGATCATGACACTCGATTGACCATTTTATCTTACTTTAGAAAAATATAGGAAGTAAAGAGTTAGAAGCAATTAATGGGAAATTGAATCCAAATCAATTCAAGAGCCATATCCACTTTAAACCGATTTTGAATTATACTCCCTCTCGTCCTAATTATAAGATAAATTTGATTTTTTTGAAGAAATTAAGGAAGTCAATTAAATTACTTTAGAGTATTTTTATTTTTATTTTTTTCTCCAAACTAATTAATTTGACTAATAAACTAATATATAATCTAAAGATACTAAAAATATAAACACTCTAAAATAATTTAATTGGTTTATTTAATTTCTTCAAAAAAATCAATTTTATCTTATAATTAAGAGTCGCAGAATAAGTCATTGATGCCATTACATGTTTTAAGCAAGTCCATTGACTAAATCACTCAAATACGTACACTGAAAATTAGTCTCATTTTTAAGTTCAAAAAGTATATTTTTATCCACACGTGTCTCAGTTCTAGAAGTATGCCGTATTTATTTCAGGCAGACGTGGCAAATTGGCGTTCGTATAATATTCAAAAGATTAAAAACGTTGGAATATTTAATTATAAATCAGTACAATTATTACATATTAAATTAATCAATTATCAAATTTCCCCAACTAATGCCAAAATATTTTAGAGTGCATGAGTAGGAACAAAAAAAGCAAAACAAAAAGAGAATACGTCATCTTAGTATATTAACAAAAATTCTGCTACTCTAGGGACAATCTTTGGGGACACGCTAACGCTTAGACGAACTGGATAGCTTAATTATTATTGGTTTACGTGACATTAGCACTGACATCATCTTCTTAAGTTTAGGGCATGTTTGTTTTAGCGATTCGATTGTTTATAAGTAGCTTTTCAATAGTGATTTACGGTATACGAAGTAAGTATGTGAGAGGAGTTGTATCTCAATTTACGTAAAAAACAACTTATAAGCAATCGTAACACCCAAACAAACATACCTAGTCTATGTAAAACCTGATAGACATATACAAAAAAAAGCTGGATCCATGGGAATTCAATTTAACTAAAAACAAAGTGATAAAAAACACAGGAAAGAGATGAACTAACAAGAAGATCTAATACATATCTTATAGTATTATCTCTGATCTTTAATATAAGATTCACTTTATAATTATATCTTATAAGTGAATTTTATATTAAGGACATTAAGTAGTACATGACATGGTGAAAAATCAACGACCACCTCCAGAGAGAAGCGACTCAGCTGCTGAAGAATTGTGAGAAAAAGGCTGATCAACAAAAGATGGAA
This sequence comes from Inga laurina, assembly GCA_963855925.1. Lineage (NCBI taxonomy): Eukaryota > Viridiplantae > Streptophyta > Magnoliopsida > Fabales > Fabaceae > Inga > Inga laurina. The sequence goes on from OY979705.1 coordinate 6,105,166, forward strand.
AAGACATAGTAGACTCAGGAAATTCTTTATGAAGCCCAAATGATAAGCCTGGAGATGAAGAAGATAAGCTTAGCGATGACAAATCTGGCAATGGCACTTCCAAATTTAGATACTGCACAACTTGACGCATGCTTGGCCTACTTAATGGATGAGAATCTGAACACAAAAGCCCTAGTTTTAATACTAACTCTACCTCTTCTACACAATACTCTGTTCCCAAATTTTGATCCTTTGCCATAATAATTTCACCCTTATTCCATAATTCATTAACCCAATCTACTAAAATCACACTCTCTTCTTCATTTACTTGCTCTATGGGTCTTCTTCCACATGCAACCTCAAGCAAAAAGGCACCAAAAGCAAAAACATCTGACCTTGTCGAGTTTCTCCCTGTTCTTGTCTGCTCTGGTGCTAGATAACCCAATGTTCCAACCACGTGTGTAGTTTGAGGATCACTTCCATGGTCGTATAGTCTTGCAAGACCGAAATCCCCTAATCTTCCATCCAATTGTGAATCTAGAAGGACATTGCTTGCTTTAATGTCTCTGTGGATCACCACTTTTTCACACTCTTCATGTAGATAGCACAATCCTGAAGCTACTCCTTTGATGATTTTGAATCTTTGTCTCCAATTCAGTGTCACTATTGGCTGGTTATAGAGATATTTATCTAAGCTTCCATTTGGCATGAAATCATAGACCAGAAGAAGCTCTCCTTTTCGCCTACAATATCCCAAAAGAGGTACGAGGTTTCGGTGGCGAAGATGACCGATACTAACGATTTCTGCTACAAATTCCCTCATGCCTTGTCGAGATTCATGTGAAACTTTCTTCACAGCAATATCAAGTTTTGACCTTGGCATTGTCCCTTTGTAGACCCTACCAAATCCACCACTCCCTAGAAGCTCTCTGTCTTTGAATCCCTTTGTGGCAACATAGAGATCTTTGTATTTGAACCTTTGAGCACCATAATCTTGCTCCCACTCTTCCAGAATCTCTGAAAATTTCTTTTTCCTCTTTATGTAATACAAACTAGATAGAGTCAAAAGAAAAATCAGACAGAGTGAAAGAAAAGGTAACCCAATTGGCAACAACTTAGATTTTTTTCTCCCACCAAGACGTGGTAGCTTTGGGAGTTCAGAGAAAACTAGGTTTTGGGCCATCCCATTGAGCTTGAAGCTCCAACCAAGAACATAATGAGAAGTTAACACAGACCCAGTGGAGGATGAGAATCCGACATAACTGGGATTGTTAAGAATTTGAGAAAGATCTTGAGATAACGTTAACAATGGAATTTCGGGTTTGTTAACATTGATTGGAGCTAGTGTGACACTAATTTGCTTCTTTCCTCCATCATAATCCACCCACACTTGCATTGGAAGGCCACTAATGAGAGTCAAATTCTGAAACTGAGATCTATTAACATAATATCCTGCTGGAGCAGAATTAGCTGACTTCAAGCTATTAATGTCGATTCCGACATGGTTATCATTGATATCATCAAACTCACTGCTTAGGATGGTGTCAAGTTCTACGGCAAAAACATGGTTTGTACTGTTGCCATTATTGGTTCCATTGAAGAGACCCAAGTACTGACTGGGTAAAGCACCTGGAAGTGCTTTTGCTGGGGAAATTACAAAAGCGATTCCATGACCACTCAGAGTTCTGTATTCAGATCTAATCGCGAAAACAAAAGTGGTAGAGAAAGAAGAAAAGTCATTGAAAACTATTGGATTGGGATAGAAAGCATGACCTTTCTCTTGCCTGGTTTCGTTGGTGAGTTGGAGTAAGCCATTGGAGGTGATCTCAGAAATACCATCCATGGTTAAATTAGCTGATTGGAACCCATTATTGAAGATGAAGCTTGTATCTTGACCATCCACATGAACCGTTGATTTCACCACCACCACCAAAAGCATCATCGCCATCAACTTCATAGACATGGCTGCAGATAGTAAGTTCACATATGTAGAATCACAAGTTTCTGAAGTTTGATCCTATATTCTAGCTATATATATATATATATATCATCACAGACATGGCTGCATAGTAAGTTTTTGAAGTTTTATCCTATACTAACCATAGATGGAGTTATTTAATTTACCAAAAAAATATTTAATGGAAAGAATCAGAGACTAATTAAATTATTTTTCAGCCACCGTTTTTGAATCTGGGCAACTAGGAAAGGATTTTGGTGCCCCTTGTGAAGATTGAGGATATGAATGAGGTTGAGGATTTTGACAATTCGCTTCATATTATGTGAATGAATATTGTCAACTCAATCTATTGTCAGATGATCTATGACGTATTCGAAAGTGAAATAACTTAATTAGATCAAATGGATAGTTTGAATTTTCTTAAAGATTACTATTTTTCAATCCGATGTAATTTTATAAGTTAATTCTTTGGTATCACTTATTGCTGACATATACAGACATATATAAATGTATAAAAGTAGATTTCATCCTCATGAGCCAAAATATTCTGTATATTCGTTTTGAGAGGAATAGTAAATGCACATTAGTTTTTTTTTTTTTTTTTTTTTTTGGGGTAAATGATCAAAATATCAAGTATCAACATAGTTAAGGTCCTAGAAGAAGAAAATACGCAAGAACTAGTAATAGTTCTAAAGAAAGAGGGTTCTAGGAACTTTGGATAGGCATCATATGCTCATCCCATCTAGATGGTCTAGATTTAATTTTCTTACTTTTTATTTTTTTTAAAAATTATTCTAATAGGTAGAGAACCTCAAATAAAGACAATATTTTAATTAACATTTTTTTTTTCAAAAAATTATTATTATTTATTTAAAAATTATCTCCTACAAAATGTTAAATCTGGACCGTACAGATGGGACGAGCTTATGGTGCCTATCCGCACCATAATTGGTTCCGAGAGTTCCACTACTATGGTTCTGACACTAGAGGTATTCTCTAGGTATGGAAGTAGCAAAAATTAAAAAGAGTGTCAATGTATTTCAACGGAAGTATACCTTAAACTTGTTACATGAGACATGAATGTTGGGTGCCCAACCTGAAGGGATATTAATGGAAGAAGGATGTCACTTTAAGATCAAGCGACAAGATGTCCCAGTTGACTTAGAAAGATATAGAAGACTTATGGAAAAATTGATATACTTAACACATACACATCCAAATATCAGCTATGTAGTTGGAATAGTAAATCGGTTTATGCTTCAGTCACAAGAAGAACATATGGAAGCTGTATACAGAATTTTAAGCTATTTGAAACTTAATCTTAGTATAGGAACCTTCTTTAAAAAAGGCACTGTCGGAAACATTGAAATCTACACCGATGCAAATTATGCAAGGGATAGAGAGAATAGGAGGTCAACCTTAGGGTATTGTACATATGTGCGGGAAAATTTGGTTACATGGAGAAACAAGAAATAAAATGTGGTGTTAAGAAGTAATGCAAAAGCGGAGCTGAGAGTTGTTAATGATAGATTAGGTAAAGGAATTTAGGTTATCAAGTTACTGAAAGAGTAGGGAATCCCACATGAGGGATCAATGTAGCTCTGGTGTGACAACTAGGTCAGTATTGAAATGGTCAAGAACCCAGTATATCATGATAGAACAAAGCATGTTGAGATAGACAAACACTTCATTAAAGAAAAGATAGAAGAAGCCACCATGAGTCTGTCCCACATACGATCTATAGACCAAATTGCAGACTTTATGACAAAACCACTTGGCAGAATTAAGTTTAAAAGATTTCGAGCAAGTTGGGAATTGTTGACTTTCCAATTTAAGTAAAGTGTTGGATAATATTTTAGAAATATTTCATATTATTTTATTGTTAGGTTTGATTTTATTATTTAATATTTATTATATCTTATGATTAGATATTGATATTATATATTATGATATTATATCTTAATTATTTTACTTTATTTTTTATTTGATTAAATTAAATTAGATTTTAGGTTTACCTATATAAAGAACCATAAATATTCTTTTTCATAAAAGAAATTCATACTAATATTTTAGAGGTTTTTATTCTATCAGCACCTATATAATTTTTCAAACTTCAACGTTAACAAACAAGAACAACTTTTATTGTCGAAGCTCTATGCTTTCACGAGGACAAACAAGGCACCCAAGATGTTACTCTCTTTCCTTTGTTTCCAAAAGCCCTACCCAATAATTAAAATGCTATAGAAATAAATAGAAGAGTTTAGCACTAAAAAGAACAGACTCTGTTTTATAGGCTGGAAACAGAGTACTCGTATATTTTAATTATTGGGTAGGGCTTATTTATTTATCCGATCAACGGTCAGGATTATTTCATCTGACCCAACAAGGTACCATTGTCGGTTTGTTGTATGCTATCATGTGTAAGTAGTTTCAGCTCGGAGCAATGATAAGCACTAGGTGCTAACCACCATTGTAGACCGTTAAGCTTTAATTTAGGTGGATGGTATTGAATTTTTTACCTTTGCCTTTTATTTTCAAAAAGAAAATTATTTTAATATATATAGAATTTAATATAAAGAAAATATATTAACTGTGGTTTTTTTTAAAAAATAATTTTTAGTTAAAAATTTGGGAGAATTACTCATAAAGATTTTATTAGAAATTTATTTGCTAAATGGAATTTGAGGGAAGATCTTTTACGGAAAGATTGTTCGAATATAAGGAAAAATCACATGAGGAATATATATTGCACACAATGGAAGATTTTTTGAACATAAGGGAAGATTTTTTGTATATAGGGAAGATTATTTACACTCGAAAATTCCATTTAACAAATAAGTTTTTAATAAAATATTTTTGAACAATTTTTCCAAATTAGGGACAATGGAAATTTTGTTTGAACAGCGTATATCTCATCGGAATAATTAGTACTTGATACTTTTCATTGCTATGGCCATTGAAAATAGTTCCGATATGATATTGAGTGAAAACTTCTAAAATAAATTTTCACTTCGTATCTTTTACCCAATTAATAAGAACAGAAATACATACAGCATATCATTGCGTGTGTTTTCTTGAAGCAAATAATAATTCGTGAGATCTACAAGGCATTATAACAACTCGTTTTGATATTTTCACTCATTTTCATTAATTAACATCAACATTATAATTAATTTTTCTACTATTAATATTATAATTAGTTTTTCTACTAAGTTATATCAAGTAATCTGATTAATTTATATCTAATTTTTTGAAACTTAATTATATTATTTTATTGCTTTTATCCAGTCAAAAAATATTACAATTTTATTCTGAACCTTGAATGTCAACACCCGTTTCTATTTCGATAATCAAAGAATAATAAAGATGGAATTCAATGGGCATATAGAAAAGTACAATTATACTGATAAAAATATTCGTTTACAATACCGATATTGTTCGTCAAAGAAAAACAGAAAATACAGCGAAAACTTAATATTTACAGAATTTTCCAAAATATCTAAACATAAACTAATTATAATCACTATCTTGTCGTCGCCTCGAGACACGTGCCACTCACTTTTTGGCATCTATGCCTTTGTCTTTTGACCTACTGGTACCCACTGAGAGGTTTATTTAAAAATAGGGTGAAATTCCAAAGAACCCCAGTAGAAACATGCTATCGTTCATAGAGAATGCGAAAAGTAAATATGACATGCATCAAGGTATGCACTAATTAATGAACAACATAAAAACATCATCGTTATGTATATATGAGTAGAGCCTAGTCCCACAATCTACACCGGTTGGACTTCCGTCAACTCCCAGGTAAGTGCACCTCTGGCACTAACTCCCTCTTTCTAGGTAAATCATGTTGATTAATAAAGTGTATTTACAAACAATGGCATCCACACAATCACAAAACTATGACATAATGTATGAAGGATAATGTCCCTACTTCAAAGCTTTATAACTCTCTGTTTAGATGTGTCTTGTAAAAAGTGTTGTACCGGCCTTCGACTCAGTCCTAAAATATTAAATGTACAAGAAATAGGTTATAACCTATCCAAGTATCATTTTAGGCTTTACCATAGTGCTTCTTGTGGTTATATTAGTCTATGGTGAAAATTTACCAAAATGCCCCTGGGACCCCGGCTCGACCCGCAATACCGGGCCCGATTGCACGTTTTTCCAAAATTTTGACTAAAGCTATTCTGACTTACTTTAGCCCAAGGAATCAATTTCTGGGCTCGAAATCACCAAATTCATTGTCAAATTACGAAAATACCTTTGACAACCCCTATTTAGGGATTGCAGTGGCGTTTTCATAATTATGCTTTTTCGGCCTCTACCGAAAAAGTGCCCAATTATAACCTCAACTATTTTTGTCCACTGAATCCAATAGAATCATTTATTTCATGAAAATCCAACTCCTACCTCTTGGAACAGTGCTGGCCAAAATATTGAAGAAAAATGGAAAAAATAGTTTTGTGTTTTAGTTTCCAAAATTTTTACTTTCTCACTTCTAATCCTTGATTAACTCATTTAAATACTTCTTAATCATGATTCAAATAAATTTGGGTAGTATAAACCCTTAGGGCTATAGCTTTTCCAACTTTTCAACTTAACAAAGAAACTTGAAAAATCAAGAAACAATAACAACAACAACAACACCACAAGAAAGCAAGTTCATGAAGTTACCCTCTTTAGCTTCTTGGTTTCCTCTTACTCTAGGCTCCTCCTCCCTCTCTTCTTGATTTCAAAGTATGTCTTCACCACCATTGATGCATGAGAAACAAGAGTTTAGAGAAGGATTCTAAGGAAATGCTATAAAAAAACCAAAGACACAACCCTTATCTTAGCCTCTTCTTCTTTCTTCTCTCAAATTCTCCATGATTCTCCAAGCTCTCACTCTCTCTCTCTCTTTGCCTATGACTTGGACGAAATGTGTGCATGAAAGGAGAAGAGAAGTGTGTTTATTAATTTAAGTCTTCTTGCCTCTTAGCCCTTGATTTCATCAAGGGACCATAATGTGACAGTTGTCACAAGCATACATCCACCCATACCTCCTTCCTATTCACCCATGATTACTCCATTTAATTTCCATTGACATTGTACAAATTTTTCTCTCTTGGTTAGGCAAAAATCCGTCCCCCCTCCTCTTACAAGACAAGTAAGTTCTCTTCCATGCAATCATGTTTTTCCCTTCCTTTACTCAAGATATTTCCATCATGCACTTCACCATACTTCCATATTGTGTACACTCCACCTTTGTCATCATTGAAATGTTCATGTAGCATAGCCATCATGACTTTATTCATGTAGCATGTGATCATGAAATTGAATTTTTCCCTTATCTTCACGGTTGGACGTAATTAGAAAGGAGAAGAGAAGAAAAATTGCTTTTCACTAATTCCATAATTCACCTAATTGAATTATGTATAATTCCCCATAATTTCACAATTCTTGATTTATTTCATCAAGAATAATCCAATTGTATATTTTTCTTTATTTTCCTTGATTAATTGAAACTAACTTCAATTAATTAGAAAAATAATTAATCTTGGGTTACATTGGCAAAATTGTGTTTGATCACCTTTGTAAATTAATTCAATTCTTGACTTAATTTGCCCATTTCTTTATGAATATGAATATTTTAAAATTCACAAGATCCAAATTCATGAATATTTACTATTTTATTGAATTTCTCAATTAATTATAATATATTTTTTGTGAATATAAAATTTGGGGTGTTATATTGAACCTTGGTTATAGCTATATGGACCACAGCAGGATGGGGGATACTATCACTCTGATTCCTGTAATTGACAAAAAAATCTAAAAGAAAAATAAGATATTAAGGCAAATAAAAGTTACACGTTGTTCAAGTTAATATCACCCATATAGTGCATAAACAGAGGAAAAATAGGTACGTTATACAAACATTATGCAACCTAACCTAACTAAGAGTGCAGGTACTTAAACTGCTATGTCCCATTCATGTTGTCTTCAAAACGAAATCAGCGACCTCCAGAGAGAATGGATTCAGGTATTGTAGTGAGAGAGAAATTGCCAACGTCATCAAAGTCTTGGTGACTTGGGCAAGAAAGAGACGACATTATCGTTGAGAAATCAGGTAAAGGCACTTCCATATTCAAATGCTGCACGACTTGACGCATGTTTGGCCTTTTCTTAGCCTCAGAATTTGAACACAAAACCCCCAATTTCAACACTAATTCTACCTCCTCAGCTTTGTACTCTGTTCCTAAATTTGGATCCTTTGCCTCAACAATCTCATCTCTCTTCCATAACGCATAAACCCAATCCACCAAGACCATATCTTCACTTACTAGCTCTGTAGGCCTTCTTCCACATACAACCTCTAGCATAAAAACACCGAAAGCAAAAACATCAGACTTTGTGGTGGCCCTCCCTGTTTTTATATTCTCTGGTGCAAGGTACCCTAGAGTACCGGCCACATGTGTAGTTGCAGGATCAACCCCATGATTATACAGTCTTGCAAGACCAAAATCTCCTAACCTTCCATTCAACTCCGAATCTATCATAACATTGCTTGATTTTACATCTCTATGAACCACAACTTGCTCCCATTCTTCATGCAGATAGCACAATCCTAAAGCTACCCCTTTGATGATTTTAAATCTTTGCATCCAATTTAGTGTCACACTGGGTTGGTTATAGAGGTATTTGTCTAAGCTTCCATTTGGCATCAAATCATAGACTAAGAGAAGCTCACCTTTTCGCCTGCAATATCCCAAAAGAGCTACGAGGTTTCGGTGGCGGAGGCGACCGATGCTCACAATTTCTGCAATGAATTCCTTCATGCCCTGTCGGGATCCATGTGATACTTTCTTCACAGCAACCTCAATATTCGTATCTAACATCGTCCCTTTGTACACCTTTCCAAATCCACCAGAACCCAGAAGGTCCGTGTCTCTGAATCCTTTTGTAGCATTGTAAAGATCCTTGTATTTGAATCTGTGAGGACCAACGTTTTCCTCCCACTCTTCAACAATCTCAGAAAATTTCCTCTTCCTATACATGTAATAAATTATTGAAGTCACCAAAAAAAATCAAAGAAAGTGAAAACAGAGGTAACCCAAATGTAACAATCACAGACTGTTTTTTCCTTCCAAGTTGTTGTAGCTTTGGGAGTTTTGAGATTTTAAGGTTTTGAGCCTCCCCATTGACCTGGAAACTCCACCCAAGGACAAAATGAGAAGCTGACAGTAACCCAGTGGAAGATGAGAATCTGACATAACAGGGATTGGTTAAAATTTTAGAAAGATCTTGGGACAACGTAAACAAAGGAATTTTGGGCTTGTTGACATTGATTGGAGCTAGAGTGACATTGATTTGCTTCTTAACTCCATCATAGTCCACCCACAATTGCATCGGCAGGCCACTGGCAAGGCTCAAATTATGAAACTGAAACCCATCATCATAATACCCAGCAGGAGCAGATTTCGTTGAAACCAAGCTATTAATATCGATGCCGACATGGTTATTATTTATATCCCCAAACTCAAAGTCCTGGACGGTGTCGAGTTCCACTACAAACACATGGTTTGTTGCGTTTCCGTTGTTGGTGTAACTGAAGAGGCCTAGGTACTGAGAGGGAAGACCACCTGGAAATGCTTTGGTTGGAGAAATTACAAAAGCCATTCCATGACCAAATAGACCAGGGAATCCAAATCTAAAGGCGAAAACAAAAGTGGTAGAGAAAGAAGTGGTATTTGTGAAAACTATTGCATGTGGGTAGAAAGCACGGCCTGTTTGTCGATTGGTTTCATCAGTGAGCTGGAGGAGGCCATTGGAAGTGATGGAATAACTACCATCCATGATTATAGACTGGAAGCCATTATTAATGATGAAACTTGTATCTTCACCACTTACATGTACCATTGTTGTCGCCAACAAAAGTACCATCGCCATTAGAATAAGCTTCTTCACACCCATGACTGTCTCTGAATCAATGTTTTCTTTTATGTCACTGCTGCAGTATGTGTCTTCATTAAATGTCTACAACAACGAGTTTCTCACCTTTTTTTTTCAGGTCATTTAAGGGGAAGATTCGTTTTTCAATTGATCAAAATCTTTTTGACTCGTGCATGGGGCCTGAATTGGTTGCCTTCTTGGTCGGTTCCATTTCAATCATATCAATTTGGGAGGAAGATGGTATAAGAACCAAACTCAAATATGTTTATCCAAATTCTTGATGCATTACAATGAAAAACAAACACCTATTTATACTAAAACCACAACCTTATAAATTCTTTTAAATAATGAGAAAGTCAGATCCGGCAACTACACACCAACCCCCTCCCTGTTCACAACGTCAGTGCTTACATACCAACCCCCTACCTATATATGGTTTCAACTTTCAACTTTCAACTTTCAAGGACCTATCGGCCAAAAAAAAAAAAAAAATACAAAAAACAAAGCTTTCAAGGACCCAGCTGGCATGACTTTGACGGAGCTTATAATCTATCCAAATTCCAAACTGACTAATATAAACAGTTGAGTGCCTGTAAACACCTATTTTGACTCGCACTCAATAAGAAAAATAATTAATAAATAAATAATACGATATAATAATAATGAAAAAAATATTTCTTACAATAAATAATTGAAAAAATAAAAGCCTAAACTGACTAATATGAGAAATGTAGAGAATTTTTCTCTGCTGTCATATATTCATATCTTCTCATAGCAATACGAGTTTATGAATAGGTAGAGGTTCCTTAAATAAGTTTAGATCCATATTGCTTCATCTTCTTTATATCCTGCTTTTCTCTTTCGATCTTGCAATATCCAATCACTGTCGAAAAGTCCAAACTCTCATGGTTGTTCTCACATTTGAGCTTCAACAATGGCTAGAGGGTGGAATTCCCAATATTTTGATTTGAATTGATTTGTTTTCCAATTGTTTTACACTTTCCCTTTTTTTTTTTCCTGTTTTTCTTTTCTTTTCTTTCTTTGTATTTCTTTTTCCCCTTTTCTTCTTTGTGTCCCCCACTATTATTCTTATTATAATTTTATTTTAATTTGTTGGCGTTATAGTGATCGATGACACAAAATATTTCTAATGTCATGATGAGTTTGGTGTTTGCTTGCTTGCCCCACATTCAATATATATGAGGCATCGCCAATCGCCATTGATATATGGGAGTTGCGAGGTATTAACATTTTTCTATATGCTATTTTGTAATTTAGTCCCTATTGTTTTAACTTAATCAGCTCAATAATAAGTCAGTCCCTAAATTTTTATGATCTTTACAATTTAATCATTATAGTTTAACCATTTAAAATGTTAATACCTATATTTTAGTAAAGTCAATCTATAAGATAAATAATACTACCCTCGATCTTAAATAAAAGACTCAGTTGGCTTTTTTCCCTCTAAACTAATTTGTCTGATTTATAAATAATATATAATCTAATGATATACAATATATAACATGATTAAATAACTTATTAAACTTCTTTAATTTCTCCAAAAATAAGTCAACTAAAGGTTTATATTTAGAACCGGAGATAGTAATTAGAGGAAGCACAACGGCGTTCTTTTGTGTCGTCTTTCTACACAAAATTGACAATGGCTGCATCAATCAAGAAGCCAAACCATTTACGGCAACCCGGCCCTTCTGCCCGAGTCAATAAGTTTTTTTGTCAATCACTAAGAATTGTATCTTCCTCTTCAATAATCTGCCAAAAAAAAAAGGGACAAACTCTGATTGTTGTAAATATATATAATGAAGATACAGACAACAGATTCTGAAACAGCTCTGTGTATGAAGAAGCTTATTCTAATGGCCTTGGTGCTTTTATTGGTGACAACAATGGTACAACAAGTGAGTGGTACAAATACAAGTTTCATCTTCAACAATGGCTTCCAATCAGCTAATTTAACCATGGATGGTATTTCTGTGATTACTTCCAATGGCCTCCTTCAGCTCACCAATGAAACCAGGCTACAAACAGGTCATGCTTTTTACCCAAATCCAATACTTCTCACGAACACTTCTTTCTCTACCACTTTTGTTTTCGCCGTTAGATCTGCATATCAATCAATGAGTGGTCATGGAGTGGCCTTTGTAATATCTCCAACAAAAGCATTTCCAGGTGCTCGTCATAGTCAATACCTAGGCCTCTTCAATGAAACCAGCCGCCGTAACCCAGCAAACCACGTGTTCGCCGTCGAACTCGACATCACTCAGAGCAGTGAGTTTAATGATAGCAGTGATAATCATGTCGGAATCGATATTAATGACTTGATTTCAACGAAATATGCTGCTGCTGGTTATTATGATAAAGGGTTAGGGTTTCAGAATTTAACCCTTAAAAGTGGCCTTCCAATGCAAGTGTGGGTGGACTATGACGCACGCAAGAAGCAAATTGACGTCACCCTTGCTCCAATCAACATTAACAAACCTGAAACTCCATTATTGTGGTTGTCCCAGGATCTTTCTCATATTATTAAGAATCTTAGTTATGTTGGATTCTCAGCTTCCACTGGGTCATTTTTGACTTCTCATTATATACTTGGTTGGAGTTTCAAGCTCAATGGGGAGACTCAAAACCTTCAAGTCTCAAAACTCCCACAGCTACCACGACTTGGAGGCAAAAAACAAAATATGATTTTTATTATTGGGTTACCTCTGTTATCACTTTCTTTAATTCTTTTGGTGACCTTATTGGTAATTGATTACAGATGTAGGAAAAGGAAATTTTATGAGATTGTTGAACAGTGGGAGGAAAACTATGGTCCTCACAGGTTCAAATATAAAGATCTTTACATTGCCACAAAAGGATTTGGAGACGGTGAGCTTTTGGGTTCTGGTGGATTTGGAAAGGTGTACAAAGGGAGAATGCCAGGCTCGAATATTGAGGTTGCAGTGAAGAAAGTATCGCTTGGATCTCGACAAGGCATGAAGGAATTCATAGCAGAAATCGTGAGTATCGGTCGTCTTCGCCACCGAAACCTAGCATCACTTTTCGGATATTGCAGGCGAAAAGGTGAGCTTCTTTTGGTCTATGATTTCATGCCAAATGGAAGCTTAGATAAATACCTCTTTAACCAACCTAGTGTGACACTGAATTGGATGCAACGATTTCAAATCATCAAAGGCGTAGCTTCAGGATTGTGCTATCTTCATGAAGAATGGGAGCAAGTTGTGGTTCATAGAGACATAAAAGCAAGCAATGTTTTGCTAGATTCTGAGTTCAATGGAAAGTTGGGAGATTTTGGCCTTGCAAAATTATATGATCATGGGAGTGATCCTGCAACTACACGTGTGGTTGGGACCTTGGGATATCTAGCTCCAGAGAACATAAGAACAAGGAGAGCCACCACAAAGTCTGATGTTTTCGCTTTCGGTGTTTTTATGCTGGAGGTTGCATGTGGAAGAAGGCCTGTAGACCTAGTAGCTGAAGATATGGTTTTGGTGGAATGGGTATATGCGTTATGGAAGTGGGGTGAGATTGTTGAGGCCAAGGATCCAAATTTAGGATCAGGGTACAATGCAGAGGAGGTAGAATTAGTGTTGAAACTAGGGCTGGCGTGTTCGAATTATAAGGCTCAGAATAGGCCAGGCATGCATCAAGTTGTGCAGTATTTGAATAGGGATGTGCCTTTGCCTGATTTCTCATCACTTATCTCACCTCCTCCTTTTTCTGCATTTGCATTTGGGAGTGATAGAGAGTTTGATGCCCACTTCTCTAGCACTACAATACAAGACTCAATCCTTTCCGGAGGTCGTTGATTCCTAAGAAGACACGTATATTTGTCCAATGCACATAGTATACGTACTCTTGAGCTTGGGTGCATTATGTTTGTCCTTTTATGCTTGATTTACTTGCGTGATATGTTTTGTTAATGTTTTGTTCTCGGTGATGTATATATGCCTTGGAAAAATGTTATATATGATTTATAGTTCCAGAGGAAAGGAAGTATTATCTTTTTTTTGGATATAGGTGAAAATGGAATTGGATCCTCTTCTAATGTGGTTTCAAGTCATCGATCTCTAACTTAAATTCAACATAGTTGAGGAGACATGATGACATGAATGCCAATAGCGATAATCCATCCCAACTAATTAATTAATAAAATACCTTATCAATATTTTATAAAGTGAAATCACAATTTCACAAATAAACATTAGTTTCTTCTTTTCCCCCCCTTTATATCTGCTGCTCAATTAAAACCCTGGTAGAGATAGCATCAACCCGCTTGGGTCTGTATTATTTTTATTAGCTTTATGTATTAGTCTGAGTCAGTTAGCTAGGGTCACTGGGTCAAAGTAGTGAGTTGTTTGCATTTGGTTAGTCATATATAAGACGGAAGCATATTTTACGAATATCCCTGCCTTCTGGCATGGATTGCGGGAACTAGAAGGAAGTTTTCAAACTTTCAGACAAATTCTTATTCAAACATTGAAATACCTTCTACGCTCTTTAATGTAAGATTTACACTTCTGGTACTTTTTATAAGGCACCAGCGCAATTTTTTATTCTTATTATAAGGCACCAACTGCCTTTAATTGACTCATTTATTATTATTTTTCCATTATGTCATCATTTTTAACTAATTCAAAATTCATATTATTTAAACAAGGGTAAAGTCAGGAACATTTCTCAATTTAGGACCAATTTAATATTCTAACTTCTATTCCTTGGTCCACAAGAAATGACAGTTGATACCTTATAATAATGATCAAAAGAAGTAGTTTGTAGTGCAAATTATACTAAAATTTAGATCTTCTATTTAGGACTTACACTATAAATTAGATCTTATATTAAGGATTGGAGGTAATATTATTTTATCTATTCCAGAATCAAGGAAAGATGAAAACTAGTTTTGTGCGGCTAGGTCTATGCCGACATTGATGGCTCTCATGCTATGCTTTTGGCGGTAACATCAATCGTATATATCATTGAGTAAAAAACCGGACCGGACCGGCCGGTCGGACCGGAAAACCGGTGAACCGGTCTCCTGGCCGGTCCGGTCCGCTGCTGGAGAGGGGGGAGGGGGCGAACCGGTGAAAACCGGGTTGGATCGGCGAAACCGGCGGGCTGAGCAGGTCGGCCGGGCGGGAAATTTTTTTTTTTAAAAACGGCCAAAATGTCGCCGTTTTGGGCCATTCTGGAGTAGGCAAAGCGGGCGACCCGACCCGACCCGAAACCCGACCCGACGTTTTGCCCTAATCGAATTGGGGTGCATTCTGCGTTTCTGCTTCTTCGTCTCGGGCTCTCGGCGTTTCTGCTTCTTCGAACCGAGAATGAGAAAGTGAGAATCTGAACCTTCAGCTTATCTGAACTCCACGGCCACTCTGCCAGGCGCGAACCGAGAATGAGAAAGTGAGAACTGAGAATCTGAACAAACTTCGACCTTCGACCTTCGTCTCCACTACCAGGCGCGAACCGAACCGAGAATGAGTGCGTGAGCGACGGATGGCGACCTTCGACCTTCGGCTGATCTGAACGAACTTCGGCGACCTTCGACCTTCGACCTTCGGTATTTTTTTTTAATTTGCGATTTTACTATAAAAAATTGGATTTCTATCTGTGGCCTGTGCTTTGAAGTTGAAAGATAAAATCATTTTAGGTTCATTGGATTTCTATCTGTGCTTTGATGTTGCAACATGTTATCATTTTAGGTTCCTTACTGCGATTCGTTGCCATCAAATCGCAGTAAAATCGCAGCTCATCGCAGTAAAGATTCGTTGAAAGATAAAATCATTTTAGGTTCATTGGATTTCTATCTGTGCTTTGAAGTTGTATAAAAAAATTGTTGTTGTAATGTCTCTGTATGTGTGATGTATAAAAAAATTGTTGTTGTAATGTCTCTGTGATAAACTGATAATAAATTGCTGTTGTATAAAAAAACATTCAAGAGATATTCTGGGACTTTGTATCTCGCATAATGGCTTATGCTTGGACATTAGTGAATATGCAATCAAGTGTAATTGACTAATTGCAGTAGAGGTGATGTTGCTGTTTTATTTTGGGACATTAGTGAATATGCAATCAAGTGTAATCGTATAATGGCTTATTCTGGGACTTTAAGTCATACTTACGTGGAAGTGATGTTGCTGTTTTATTTTGTTATCAACTCTTGAACACGCCTTGTTTGTTATTTTCTGCTAACTGTTATTTTGTTCTTGAACACGTCTTGTTATTTTGTTTGCTATTTGTGTTCATGCTTGTCTATTTTGTTTTCTTGTCTATTTGCCTTGTTTGCTGTTCCATATGACTTGTTTGCTGTTCCATATTTTGTTTGCTATTTGTGTTAATGCCAATATAGTGATATAGAACTCGTAACTACCTTAACTTTTTTTTTTTAATTAACTTGTTATTGAAACTTTAAGTTTGTTTCTTTGTTGTTGCAAGGATGGATATATCTAGTTCAGGAAATGAAAATGTCACTCCTAGTGGTAATACTAATACTGAACCTGATACTCCTAATACCGAACCTCACACTTCCAATTCCAACACTAATCCTACTTCTACTCCCAATACCACAATTCGTGGTAAAACTGATCCAGCATGGGCACATGTTGCCTTAAAAAAAGAGGGGACACAAAATGTATACACATGCCTCTTTTGTGGTAATAGCTATAGAGGAGGAGGCATAAACAGAATGAAGCAACATCTTGCTGGTGTGTCTGGTCAAATTGCTTCTTGCAAAAAGGTTACTTCTGATGTGCGTTATAGGATTGCAGAGTCTTTGAAAGAAAGTTCAAAGAAAAAGTCCGTTGAAGATATAAGAGAGGAGGAAGTTCAAGAAGAAGAGGTTGATAGTGTATCTAAGAAGAGGAAACATCCTGGGACGATGGATAAATATTTCGTTCCTAGGACAACTCCTGGAGCTCAGCCAACCATCAAGAGTGCCTTAGCATCAAAAGAAGCACAACACAATGTGAAAATGCTTATTGCTGAATGGGCTATAGTCAACTGTATTCCATTTAAAGCATTGGAGTGCCCTTTATTTCAAAGAGCTGTAGATGGAATGTGCTCTATAGGGCCTGGGTTTAAAGCCCCTAGTGCTTATGATTTTAAAACCAATTTGTTAAGAGATTGGAAGAAGGAATGCCAGTTACTCATTGATGGTCATAGAGCTAAATGGAAGCAAAACGGCTGCACACTTATGGCGGATGGATGGACTGATGTGAGACAACGGACTTTGATAAACTTCTTAGTTTATTCTACCCACGGAATGGTGTTTGTTAAGTCTGTTGATGCATCAGACTTAGTCAAAGATGCTAAAACTTTGTTCTCGCTGTTCTCTGAAGTGATTGAGTGGGTTGGTTCGAAGAATATTGTCCATGTGGTGACTGACAATGCTGCCAACTATGTGGCATGTGGAAGATTGATCAAGGAGAAATATAAAAATATTTATTGGACTCCTTGTGCTGCTCATTGTTTAAATCTTGTATTGAAAGACATTGCAAGCATGCCTCATGTGTCGGACATTGCAGCAAAGGCATCAAAGATAACGGTATTTGCTTACAATCACATGATATTCTTGTCTTGGTTGAGGAAGAGGACTGGTTGGAAAGAAATTGTACGTCCTGGTGCTACAAGGTTTGCCACTACCTTCATTACATTGCACAGCATTTACATGCACAAACATGACTTGCAAGCCCTTGTTGTCGATAAGCATTTTGTGGACCATAGGCTATCTAAGACTACTCCGGGAAAAATTTTTAGTGCAATCATATTAGATAGCCGGTTTTGGAATGAGTGCTACCAAATTGTGAAGATTGTTACTCCTCTGGTAAAATTGTTGAGAATTGTTGACTCCGATGAGAAGCCCTCACTTCCATATGTTTATGAAGGCATGCAAAGGGCAAAAAGTGCAATTAAGGAGATGTTCAAGAGGAATAAGGATCATTACAAGCCCTACACAAGTATCATTCAAGCGAGATGGGATAAACATCTGAAGACCAATCTCCATGCAGCTGCTTATCTATTGAACCCGGCATTTGTATATGGTCCAGCCTTTGTTCACAAGGGAGGGTTAATGCAAGCTTTGATTGACATGGTGGAGGCTAACTCAGATGAAAATGTTGATTGTTATAAGGTAATGAAGCAAGTGACGTTATATCTTGATGGCAACGAATCTTTCAGCAGAGAGACATGCAAAAAAGGGGCTGAAAAACTAGATCCTTGTAAGTAATTAAGTATTTATCTTTATTGTTTAATATTCAATTAACAACATATTCATTGATTGTAACTAATATTATGTATATGTTTTATTTTGTAGATGAATGGTGGATGTACTACGGCTATTCAGTTCCAGAATTGCAACGTATTGCAACACGTATTCTTAGGCAAACATCTGCTTCTTCTGGTTGTAAGCGAAACTGGAGCTTATTTGAGCGCATCCATACAAAAAGGAGAAATAGATTGCAGCATTAAAGGCTGAATGATTTGGTTTACACTAACTATAACTTGCGATTAAAGCATAGGTACTTTTAGATATTATGAAAAATGCTTTTAATTAATATGGATTAAGTTTTAAATTTTAACTAAACTCATTTATCATTGGAAAATTGAAGGAGTGTATTGAATAAAAAGAAGCCAAGTTATGATCCCATTGACTATGAGTCCATTGATGAGGTGGATTTTTGGGTGACGGAAGAAGATCCCATTCCAGACTTTAATGATGAAGATGCAGAAAATCTTGAAAGTGTTCTTAATAATGAAGGCGTTGCACTTTCATCAACTCTGGATAGGATTACTGAAGGTTTATATAATTATATATCCAATTAATATCCTAATATCCTGTTACTAATTTATTATCCATCCATATAATTATTTGTTATACGTAATCATTGATATTCATTATTGTTGTGCATTTGGATAGGTGATGAAGATAGGGACATTCCTGAACCCCCGGCTTTGAATGATGATGTCACTACTACTTACCATTTCCCAAATCCAGTACCTATTGACTCATCTCCAATAGATCAGCTTGATGAGTTGTAGAGTTTGTTGAGTGATGATTTACTCATTTGGTTATGGTTGATTGATGATGTTATTAGCTATTTTTGTGACTATTTTGATGCTATTGGCTTGTTTGATGAATGATGATTGATATTATTATGTTTTGATTATATTTTGATGTTAGTTATGGGTTTGCTTTGAAGAACTAACTAGGTATTTTAACTATTTTGATGTTGGTGATGACTTATAACTTATGAATGTTGATTATTTTGTTATTGTCAATTAAATTATAATATTTTAATATGACCGGTCCGACTCCGGTTCGACCACCGGTCCGACTCCGGTTGACCCATTAACCCTTGAACCTGTGCCGTGACCGGTTCATTGACCGGTCCGGTTTTTCGTTCCTTGGTATATATAGATAGATAAATAGATATATTGATTTTTGAGTTAAGGAGCAAATTTATTAACAAAGTTTTAAGGAATGAGCGCATGGTATAATTATGCTTTAAAGAGGGCAAAAATACACATAAGGTTTTAAAAGTGGAGCATCCAGCATAAAACAGTTAAATTTGACCTAACGGCGTTAAATTATTAGAGAAGAAAACTACTAACGGCGTTAGGTCAAATTTAACGGTTTTGTGCTGGATGCTCCACTTTTAAAACCTTATGTGTATTTTTGCCCCTTTTAAAATATAATTATGTTAGGTGCTCTTTCCTTAAAACTTTATTGGTAAATTTGCTCCTTAGCCCTTGATTTTTCATTTGGTCCCTTTCATCCAATTTTCTTTCTTTCTTATTTCTTTTTTTTTTTTTTTTGGTTACAGAAGCTAGCTGGCTGGCTGCATATGCAACATGAAAGGCCAAGTAAATTTTAGTTTTCTATGTGAAGTAGCTGAATTGATTATAATTTAAGATAAGCCAACAGTGTTAATTATATTCTTAATATGATAGTAATATAAGTGGGCGATTTTATCCATGAAAAGAAATCTGTAAAAAAATGATAACTTTTTTGACAGAAAAATAAAAGTAAAAACTGAATGTAATTTCAAAACAAAAATATAGTTAATTATGTATGATTTAGTTAAACTGAAAAAATAACCATGTTGGGTGGACGTGATGGTTTAGCATCTCGTCCCTTAAACAAGTGGTTGGGGGTTTGATCCCCAACTCTTATGAATGGAAAGCACTAAGTGGCTAGTCTCCTACCACTTCGTGCACTGACAGTTGGGATGAGGAATTAGTCTTATGGCTACCGGTTGTGGGAATACCCTGGGCTCACCAAAAAAAAAAAAGTTAAACTGAAAAAATGAGTTCTAATTAAACATTAAAATCCTATTCTTATTAAAACAAAAATTCAGATCACTATGATGGGGAGAATTGATCCGTCCCGTGAAATGAATCATGATTTGCATGACCTGAAAGATCAAGGGTGCAGACGGTGTATCGCAACAATACTATCTCCGATCCTAAATATTAGATTTAATTGACTTATTTTTTAGAAAGATTAAGAAAACTAAATATGTTACTTAATCATATATCATAATTGTGTATGATTAAATTATATATCAGTTTATAAGTCAGAAAAATTAGTTTAGGAAAAAAGATAAATATAAGTACTTTCAAATAATTTAATTCGTTTTATTAATCTCCCAAAAAAATCAACTAGGTCTTATATATATTTAGAATCAGAGGTAATAAATTTAGCTTACTTCTGCCGAGCCACCATGAACGAGTCACCAAGATCCTTGTCAATTGAAAAGAATCTAATCCTAATAATAAATGTACCCAAACCACTCTTCTTTTCTTTAATTTTCTTGCCCAGCAAGGGGGGAAAAGTGTCCATAAAAACTCTGATTGCTGTATATCTAGCTTGCTGCATATACCAATCTTACAGCGAGAGCTGTGTTTATGTAGCTCACAGCGATGATACTAGAGTGGTGAACATGAGAGTTTCATCATTAATAATGAGTTCCAAAAGGCAAATTTAACCATGGATGGTGTCTCTGTCATCACCTCCAATGGCCTCTTGAAACCCACCAATGAATTGTCCAATCCCTTTTAATACGCTCCCAAGCATAGGTGGAAAAAGTTGGTATACCACTCTGGTCCTATTTATAAGTCTAAATTACCTAATTCTCACGTACTAAAGAGAGTTAGTTAACTCAATAAATAAGGATTAAATTGATCAATTTTTTTTTTTTAATTTTGTCTTCATTTATGAATAGGTATTTTTCACCTCTTTCTTATTACAATTAATAGAGATAAAATTATAACACTCTCATTTATTACCTTGAAAGTTAACTTAAAAATAAGAGCAGTGTGGTATGATATTAAGGATTGGGGTACCTTTGGTTTCATTAACAATTCTCGTGAGGTTATCCATTATTTATTGCGCAATCCAAAAAAGGAAATTTTCTGGGGTTGTCACGAAGTGGGAGCAAGACTAAGGGCCGCACAGGTTCAAATACGGAGATCTTTATGTTACCACAAAGGGACTCAAAAAGAAAGAGCAATTGGGTTATGGTGGATTTTGGTGAGGTGCGCAATGGAACAATGCCAAGTTCAAAAATTGAGGTTGCCGTAAAGAAAAATCTCATATCTCTTTCGGTATATTGCAAGCGCGAAAAAGAACTTGTTTAGTCTACTACGATTTCATGCCAAATGAAAGCTTAAACAAATATCTCTATAACCAACCTAAGGTGACACGTAATTGGGAGCAACAATTCAAATTCACCAAATTCAAAGGTGGTGTAGCTTTGAGATTGTGCTATCTACACGAAGAGTGGGAGAACGTTGTAGTTCAAAGAGATGTAAAAGCAAGCAATGCTCTCACTACAAAAAAGGTATTAGAGACGGAATTTAGATATTTAAATTCCGTCACTAAATAGATTAGCGACGGATATTTTGTCACTAATTATGTTGCAAATTTGTTAGCGACGAATTAGCAACGGACCTTCCATCTCTAATCTACGATGGAAATTCCGACCTTAATAACTAATTCCGTCACTAATTTGTGGAATAGCCTATTCCATTTTTGCAATAGATTAGGGATGGAAATTCCATCACTAATTTCCGGTATAATCTATTCCATTTTTGAGACAGAATTGCAACCAACCTTCCGTCGCTTATTTACGACAGCTTTGGGATGGAATTTCCGTCGCTGGTTTGTAATGGATTAAGGACAGAATTTTCGTCGCTAATCCATCATTTTTCCGTCGCTAACTTAATTTTTGGTTTTTTCGAAATAATGTTGAGACGGAATTTCCGTCTCTAATCTTTTTTAATTTTTTATTTTCAATTAAATATTTTTTGTTATTTTAAATTTAACTGTAAATCAACCTTAATAATGGTTAAAAAACTGAAAGTGGAATTAATTAATGGAGTATAAATAAAAACAAATTCAAACCAAATTATAAAATGATAGTAAGTTAACAACCACCAAGCAACAAAAGTACTCAAGTGAAAATATAGATAATGTGTCAAATGTAACAAACCACAAAAATGTTTAATGTAGTTAAACAACCTAGTAACCACCCTATCTTATGGTGTGCTATCATCAACGTCTTGAGCTTCAGGGTTTGAATTGTTGATAGTCCCAGCGAGTTTTTGCTCAAGTGCTTCCAACCTAGTTAAGATGATTTCATTCTGTTGCTTAAGATTTTGATTCTCATGTCTAAGCTCTGTGACAACATTTTCAATATTTGGTTCGAGCATTGTGTTGATGGAAAGAGGAAAAGACCTATAAGAATAAAGTGAGGAATCAACATCTTTGACCTCAGATCTTAAGCTAAATATGCGACCCTTCATGTTCTTACCACCAATAGCCTCTAAATATATGTTCGTTTCTTCTTCATATAGGTGATTTGATTGCACATCACTTGGAGAATTTGTATTAAAACTTCTAGATGCCTTAATCCTCATGTAATGATCCTATTAAAGAAAATAATGAGTACAAAAAGTCAAAATATATGAATAAATATAAAATAAAGAATGCTATGCAACCACTAAGATGAATTTGACATCTCAAGTTAACACAACAATAACACACAATCAACAAGTCATTCCTCACTCTAAAACATCACAACAATAACAAGCAATCAACAAGCCATTACTCACTCTAAAATATCAGTGACAAAAGAAGAAATCCAAGAAACTTATATGAACCAAGAAACCAAATTAATTTTCCTTAAGCCAAGTGACTATGAACAAAAGCCTTTAATTTCACCTCAAACAAAACTATAAATATTAAGACTTAAACACTACAACTAACTAGGCCTTCGGCCGTCAACACAAATCCAGTGGAAAACATTATAACAAACTTATAGTTACAGATACTTCAGCCAACATCTGATCCACAAATTCACTAGTTTTCTCATCATAATGTGTCTTTGTGAACAATTTAAATGGAGCAAGGTTTCTTCCCAACTGCTTTGTCTATAATAATTTATAAAGAAGTATTAAATCATGTATTAAAAAACAATGAGCACATTTGAAGTATTAAATCATGTATAAATATATTCAAGAACAAAGACACAAAGAAAATTAGCACTAAATAAACAAAACATAAGCAAGAAACAAAACACAACCTTAAAAACTAAAATTGGAAGTGATGAACGTGTTACTTAAAATTTTGTGGATGTTGCTTATCCCAGTGTGCTAAAAAATAGGAAAACTAGTAGAAAGAAGCACAAGTACAGCAGCATTTGTACAGAAGAAGCATCAAGCTAGAGACAGAAGGGGGGAAAGAACAACAGTGAAGTCGCAATAAAGAAAGAAACAAGGGTGTTTCTGAGATTTATCATTTTTGAGCAGCCGTGCTTGGTGCCAACATGTTTGCTCAATCATTGCAAGCCAAAAGACAAATTATGTTGGTCAAATCTGTTAAGAAGGCTCACATACATGCCAGGCCAAAAAATAAAAATATATGATGTTTGGCATAACGAGGATAACAATATCAACAGCAAGAGAAAAGAAAAAGCGAGGATAACAATATCAAATTAATAGCAAAATAAGCATGAGAATATGTAATATACTCTTGGGAATACCATCCATCAGAACTTGATTTACTTAATTGAATTAGAAACCTTGAGAAACCTGAACACTTCAATTCAATTAAACTTTGTCAAAATTCAGCCTTCAAAGTTCCTAAAATTACCAGCTTCAAAACAGCAAATTTGGCATTACTTGCCTAGCTTTTGATTGACGAAAATAACAATTTAATTTATTAACAATAACATCCTTCTCGTTTGTAGCCTCCCCAATCACATTAATGATACGGCCAAGGGATGATCTACCTACAAGAACCTAAATGGGATGCAAACAACATTTGAGAGAGAAGAAGCAGAGAATTAATCATTCACCACTCTAGCAGAGAACAGCAAAAACAAATAGCAAAAAGAAATAAACAAACCAGCGGAGAAGAGAGAGTTCAAGAGAGGAGAGCTGTGACGATTGACAGAGAAGGGAGAGGACGGTGACTCGATGACTCCGAGAGAGAGGAGAGCTGCAATAGCCGATGAAGAGAGGAGAAGACAGTGACTCCGTGAGGCTGAACAAGTGGCTAAGAGGGAGAACTAGAGATGTAGGGGCAGATTTTTTATGGAATGAAAGAACCCTAAGATTAAAGTAATTGTTTCAATTAAGGAGAAGTAGGAATCTGGCAAAAAAAACCGCTCAAATATGGAGGAAATCTGTATAAATTTTGGAGGGGAAATATATATATTTAGTCTTTTATAAATAGAGGGAATGCCCGAATGTTTTGAGACCATTATTTTTCACATACTAGAAATTCTTGTATCAACCTAGTTGATCACGTTATTTTTGGTTTAACCAATTAAAATACAACAAGTTATGAGCTGATTTGGCACATTGTAAATATTAATTAAACCGATTTGAATTTTTAAGAAAAATAAAAATGTGAATCACATGAGCAGCTAACTAAGATTAATATTGGTTGAGTTGTTGTATTTTAACTGATTATACTACACATGACGTGGCAAACTAAGTTCATACAAGAATTGCACATAGGGGCTATACCTTTGATTTAGCTATTTAGCAATCTCGATATGCTCAGAAAAACACAAAATGAAGTCACCTAAAGGTTATATGATGCATATATACCTAAACTGAATGAAATACCGATCTTTCTAAGTTGAAATGACTTCTGCGCTTAGAGGTTCCTTCGGCTAGTAAGCGTGGCACATATACTTTATAATTATCGGGTTGTTTTCTCAATATAGAGTACAATTAAGGGTGATATGGTAAAAATACAAAAATAAAATTCATTACTCAATGACTTTATTATTTGCTTTGGCATATTGACTACCATTTTGATCCTATTTATGAGTTTCAATTAACAAATCGAATAAGTATTTAATATTGAACTAAATTCAAAACTTAATAATATTACATTAATGATAACAAAATAATTATTTATAAGTTATTAATTGTACAAAAGAACAGCAAAAGGAAAAAAATTATATTTTCTAAATATTAGACTGGAATTATATTTTGAAATAGATAAGCCAAGTTACAAGATTGAACTTTTTTTTGATACAATTGCAAGATTGAACTTATATTGTAAATCAAATGAGTATTTAATTGCACATTCATATAATATATGTAGTAGTAATTATTTACATGTTTTTGTGTATAAAACTCAAGAAACAAGTTGTGATGTTTATACTTTGTAAATTGTATCATGAGTTATTATGAATTTTAACTTTTATATATTAGTGTTCTTTATTTGTATTTTTGTTTAATTTTTATTTATCGATTTCATAACTATATATAGCTTTCAAAACAACTATTGTATTTTTATTTCGTTAAAGAAATTGTCATACCCTCATCTTATTTTCATCTATTAATTTAAGTCTTCTTGCCTCTTAGCCCTTGATCTCATCAAGGACCACAATGTGACACTTGTCACAAGCATACATCCACCCATGATTACTCCATTTAATTCCCATTGACATTGTACAAATATTTCTCTCTTGGTTAGGCAAAAATCCATCCCCCCTCCTCTTACAAGGCAAGTAAGTTCTCTTCCATGCAATCATGTTTTTCCCTTCCTTTACTCAAGATATTTCCATCATGCACTTCACCATACTTCCATATTGTGTACACTCCACCTTTGTCATCATTGAAATGTTCATGTAGCATAGCCATCATGACTTTATTCATGTAGCATGTGATTATGAAATTGAATTTTTTCCTTATCTTCATGGTTGGACGAAATTAGAAAGGAGAAAAGAAGAAAAATTGCTTTTCACTAATTTCATAATTCACTTAATTGAATTATGTATAATTCCCCATAATTTCACAATTCTTGATTTATTTCATCAAGAATAATCCAATTGTATATTTTTTTTATTTTCCTTGATTAATTGAAACTAACTTCAATTGATTAGAAAAATAATTAATCTTGGGTTACATTGGCAAAATTGTGATTTTTGATCACCTTTGTAAATTAATTCAATTCTTGACTTAATTTGCCCATTTCCTTATAAATATGAATATTTCAAAATTCACAAGATCCAAATTCATGAATATTCACTATTTTATTGAATTTCTCAATTAATTATAATATATTTTTTGTAAATATAAAATTTGGGGTGTTACATTGAACCTTGGTTGTAGCTATATGGACCAGGGCAGGATGGGGGATACTATCACTCTGATTCCTGTAATTGACAAAAAAAGTTAAAAGAAAAATAAGATATTAAGGCAAACTAAAGTTACACGAAGTTCAAGTTAATATCACCCATATAGTGCACAAACAGAGGAAAAATAGGTATGTTATACAAAGATTATGCAACCTAACCTAACCAAGAGTGCAGATACTTCAACCGCTATGTCCCATTCATGTTGTCTTCAAAACGAAATCAGCGACCTCCAGAGAGAATGGATTCAGGTATTGTAGTGAGAGAGAAATTGCCAATGTCATCAAAGTCTTGGTGACTTGGGCAAGAAAGAGACGACATTATCGTTGAGAAATCAGGTAAAGGCACTTCCATATTCAAATGCTGCACAACTTGACGCATGTTTGGCCTTTCCTTAGCCTCAGAATTTGAGCACAAAACCCCCAATTTCAACACTAATTCTACCTCCTCAGCTTTGTACTCTGTTCCTAAATTTGGATCCTTCGCCTCAACAATCTCATCTCTCGTCCATAACGCATAAACCCAATCCACCAAGACCATATCTTCACTTACTAGCTCTGTAGGCCTTCTTCCACATACAACCTCTAGCATAAAAACAGCGAAAGCAAAAACATCAGACTTTGTGGTGGCTCTTCCTGTTCTTATATTCTCTGGTGCGAAGTATCCTAGAGTCCCGGCCACATGTGTAGTTGCAGGATCAACCCCATGATCATTTAGTCTTGCAAGACCGAAATCTCCTAACCTTCCATTCAACTCCGAATCTAACATAACATTGCTTGCTTTTACATCTCTATGAATCACAACTTGTTCCCATTGTTCATGCAGATAGCATAATCCCAAAGCTACCCCTTTGATGATTTTAAATCTTTGCATCGAATTTAATATCACACTAGGTTGTTTAAAGAGGTATTTATCTAAGCTTCCATATGGCATAAAATCATAGACTAAAAGGAGCTCACCTTTTCGCCTGCAATATCCCAAAAGAGCTACGAGGTTTCGGTGGCGAAGGCGACCGATACTCATAATTTCTGCAATGAATTCCTTCATGCCCTGTCGGGATCCATGGGATACTTTCTTCACAGCAACCTCAATATTTGAATCTGGCATCGTCCCTTTGTACACCTTTCCAAATCCGCCAGAACCCAGAAGCTCCGTGTCTCTGAATCCTTTTGTAGCATTGTAAAGATCCTTGTATTTGAATATGTGAGGACCACAGTTTTCCTCCCACTCTTCAACAATCTCAGAAAATTTCCTCTTCCTATGTGTGTAATAAATTATTGATGAAGTCACCAAAAAAATCAAAGAAAGTGAAAACAGAGGTAACCCAATTGTAACAATCATAGACTGTTTTTTCCCTCCAAGTTGTTGTATCTTTGGGAGTTTTGAGATTTTAAGGTTTTGAGCCTCCCCATTGACCTGGAAACTCCACCCAAGGACACAATGAGAAGCTGCCAGTATCCCAGTGGAAGATGAGAAACCGACATAACTGGGATTGGTTAATGTGACACTAGTCACCAACCATACTTCCCTCCATGCTTCCACCCATACTCCCTTCATAATTGCTTCCTTTGACTTCCCTTAACATTGAACTAGCCTTCTCCTTTGGTTAGCTTTTAAAAATAAACGTGCTCCCTCTTCTTATGATTCAACCAAACCAATTTCTCTCCCAACTAACCAAACTAGCACTCAATTTCACCATTCCTTCAATTAAGCTACTCCCTCACTATCACCCATCATGATCACTAGAGCTGGGAAAACGGGCCGGCCCTTCACGGGCTCGGGCCTAAACGGGCCGGCCCGTTTAGGCCCGTTTCCTAAAAAGTACCATATTTTTTAAGCCCGCGGCCCTACAGGGCTGGCCCTTCACGGGCTCGGGCTTAAACTCATTTTAATTCAATGTTTTTTTAAAGTTTTACAATTTATTTATTATTTTGCTTTAAATTGGTATACATTATTTTTAAAACTCATAAATTTTTAGTTAAAATAATCATCTAATGTCCAAATTAGCCTTTTTTTTTAAGTTTAAATGAATAAAACATTGTAGAAAATAAAATAAATCAAACCAATTAATAAGTGTTTGCCTGTTATTAATACTCTATTAGGAATTTAGGTGTCTCTCATATTGATAATTTGATATAATGATATTATATTTATTAATTTATGTTAAAAAAATATTAAACGGGCCTAAAAGGGCCGGCCCGCAGGGCTTCAGGGCCGGCCCTTTTAGGCCCGCTTCCATTTTTAGCCTCTAAATCATAGGCCCGGCCCTTGACGGGCTAGGCCCGAATTCCCGGCTCTAATGATCACCATGTCCATACCTTTATGTAATGCATACCTTACCATTGTCATCATTACTCCCTTCACGTGGCATTTTGACACACTAGTACAAACTTCCCTTTTAAGACCGCCATATTTAGACAGGTTATAGGGGATAAAGTTTTAAAAATTTGACTAATGGCAGTTTTGTAATTATATAGAACTTTTAAGACCGGTTCTCCAAAAAACCGGTCTTAAGAAAATTATTTAGACCGGTTATAAATAAAACTGGTCTAAAAATATCAAAATATTTAAAAAATTAAAATTTGAAATATTTAAGACCGATTATTAATAATAACCAGTCTTAAATATAAAAAATTGTAAGACCGTTTCTTAAAATATGCGGTTTAAAATAAATTATTTAGACCAGTTATTAAAACAACCGATCTAAAAAGATAAAAAAAATTGAAAGTTTTAAGACCGGTTATTCAAACAACCAGTCTAAAAAGATAAAAAATTTTAAAAAAAATTTGAAAGGTTTTAGACCGGTTTTCACTAATAACCGATCTTAAAAATGAAATCTTTTAGACCGATTGTTTTTTAAACCGGTCTAAAATATTTTTTTCCCCTTTTAAGACCGGTTATGATTCACAACCGGTCTAAAAGATATTCCCAAATCGCCTGCTCCTCCCACGCTTTAATTGAATTCCGCGCTTAAAAGATATCAAAAAGAAGAATGAAGCCAAGAACAAAAGCTAGGACATAGCAGCGACGAGGGAGAGGCTTGTGGTGGTCTTCATTAAAAAGAAGACCCTCTTCCTCAATTTTGGTGGGGTGGTGCGAAATTGGGGGCTTTTCTATACTCTCCTTCCTCTCTCTCTCTCTCTCTCTCTCCCTCATTTCCTACTCAATCCTTCGATGGATCTGTAAGTTAATTTGTTTTTCTTGAAATTTTTACTTTCTGGCACAACTGTCTGCGTTGAATTGAGGCACAAGCTTGCACTGTGGTTTGTGTCTGGCTAGGTTTCTGGCTATTGGATTGCAGGAATTTCATAAAATCCCAAATCCCCTTTTTATTTTGGTTTCTGTATCTTTTACTTGATTTAGGTTCAAGGGGGCAACATCTATGAGATTTGTTCTCTTCAGATCTCAAGTTTTGGTTGACATTTAGCTCTAATTTCAAGGTTGAAAATTTGTTGCTTCCATGACTTGTGAGACATGCTATGGGGAGCTCGAAAAGTATCGTTGGGAGTTATTTTGCGAGATCCAGAGAACTTGCTAGAGGAAGATTCACGAGAGTGGTGACCCAGTGAGGTGTGGGAGTGAGGGGGAGATCCCATGGGGCTGAGCATAGGGGTGGAGTAAAACGACGTCGCCGTCTTCTCTCTATCGTGGGAATCCCTAAGGACTCTGTATGTAGTACACCGGCCGTCGAGGAGATTTAGCCGGAGACGAAGCGACGAGGCTGGTCACTTTAGCATCCGTCTTAGCGTGCATTTTGGGATCTTTCCAAACTCTTTGCTTTTCCGTATAAGCGATTTCCCCAAATCTCATACCTAAGCTCTTCGACGCAAAGCTTCTGAAACAGACAGAGTCAACGGTGAAGGCGTCCTCTTTGTCGAGGCTAAAACAAACAGAGTCATTGATGATTTCGGCGACTTCGATCCAACGCTTGAACTCCGGCAGCTCATCCCTGTCGTCATGGTTTGGGCAATTTCTGGATTCGTTTTCTTATTACTGGGATTTTTTTAAAAAATGGAACTTTTAGACCGGTTGTAGTTACAACCGATCTAAAAAGTGACACTTTTTAATTTTTAGACCGGTTGTTAAAAGACATACTTTTAGATCGGCTATATCAAGACCTTATCTAAAATCGGTTTAAAAGGTCATTTTTCTACTATGACGTGTGGTTATGAAATTAATTTTTCTCCCTTATTTTCATGTGTTGGACGAAATTAGGGAGAAGAAGGGAAGGAAAATATGTTTCACTAATTCCATAATTTCCTTAATTGGTTTATACCTAATACCCTCTAATTCTACAATTCTTGATTTATTCCATTAAGAATATTCAATTTATACCTTTTCCTTTATTTTCCTTGATTAATTGAAATTAACTCCAATTAATTGGAAAATAATTAATCTTGGGCTAAATTGGCTAAATTATGATTTTGCTATCACCTTTGTAATTTAATTCCTTTCTTGAATTAATTTGCCCATTTCCTTATGAATATGAATATTTCAAAATTCATAAGATCCAAATTTCATGAATATTCATCATTTTATTAAATTTCCCAATTAATTACATTATATTTTTGACGAATATTAAATTTGAGGTGTTACATATGACCATCTCTATACTCCATGGCTACTCAATAAAGGATTGGTCAAAACTAATGAGCAAAGTTCTCATTTCCTCCATGGCCCAACAAAGTTTGCCCATTTCAAAAGAATAGAGTTGAACATGTTGCTTGAAAACTTGATCATTATTTCTAATTTCCAACCCATATCACAGCTTACCCAATCTTCTACTTTTTGAAGGCGTAAATGTGAAGATCGTCTATCCCTCCCACTGATAAGATAAGTGTAATTGAGGGGCCTTGGTATAAGCCTCAATTAACAAACAATGCATATAGTAGAGAAGTGAATGGCAAAAAACCAAAGGCATTTGATAGGTTTGCAAAGTCAACAAAATTAAAAATGATTGCATCATGATGATTTGGGATAACACATTTTAAGTAGCAAATGCAGATAGCTAAGTACACCATTTTTAAATTCTTAAACATGTCAATGTGCTAAACTTCTATAAGCAAATCTGAAAGCAAGACTATCTCTTGGAAAAGGCAATACAGTTTAAAGGATGAAAAGGACATAACAGATAAGAAAAGAAAAGATAGCCCAATGAAGCGATGACTGGATTTTAATGGTAGCTGGCCTTTAGGTACACAATAGAGTAGGGTAAACAAATATATTTGCTTATTATATTGGTGAAAACATATCTTAATTAAGAAGGAAATGCAATTAACTAAGTACACAATATCCAAAAAAGAACCATTAGACATTCCAGCATGTTTCCTTACTCTTGACTGACACAGGTATAAAAATTTTAAAATATAAGGATGAGTAAAAACTGAAAAGGAACATGAGATTTAGTGCTTTCTAAAAGTTGATATGCTAGCATTACTTTCAAAAGATTTGCTCTGTAATGTGAGAGAAACAAAGGTTCATTGCTAAATTTTTGTTGCCTCCATTACAGCCCTCTTGAAGCTCTACATCTTTTGAAGCCAAGGATCAAAGAAGGTACAATTTGTAGTTGAGACATTTGACAACACAGTCCACCCTGGTGAAAAAATGTAGAGGTGAATCACCAAGTATAGGAGAAAGAGTAGATACTGAAAGATTGGAAGAGTAGGAGACAAAATTAAAAAAATATAAAAAATAAAAAATAAGTGAGCAAGGGATAGGAAATGATGCGTCGATGGTTTGTGAGACTCTTGACTAAAGATAAAACTACTACTAGATACTCCAAACCGGCCTAACCTAGTGACATAGGTGCAGCATTGATCAATGAAAAAGAGCATGTAGGTTAAACGGATGAAAAAATGGGCAAAACCTACAAAAATAGATCACCAAGAAAATAACCATTTGACAGCATTTTCCCCCCACAAAAGCCAACAGTTGAATGAAAAGAAAAGGGCGAAATATTTAACAACTTCAATGGCATCCCTTTGAAGGCCGCATCCTCTACTGAGGCCAATCACTAGTTTCTCTTTGAAATCAACAAAGCCAGTAGCTCATATCCAAAACCAAAGGACAAAAAAATCCAGAACCAAGTTGAAAAATAAAGCAGAATAGAGTAGATGATAGATAAGAGAGATAGAATGGGAGAGATGCTTAAATATACAAACGCACTTGCTTTTGCTTCAACATCCTAAGAAATACATGTATTTTGTCTAAGAACAGGATGACATGGCAACCCAAAGGGCCTAAACACACGAGGTCCATGAATGTTTGAAACTTGGGAGCATGAGCAGGGGTATCTATAACAAAGACCAAAAAAACCAATGAGGAATGACTAACGAAGACATAAATGAAATGAGTTAACTTTGAAAAGAAACATGATAACTGCCTCTTTGTCTCTAAAGGACTAGTCTGCAGATTAAATCTGGTCTTTCCGAAAGAGGAACATCATGGGAAGCTTTCGTTGGAATTCCCATGAGGACTGGGAGGTGATTGAACATGAATGTCGGCCGATCGATTTTTCTGTAGATCAATTTGTTGCCCTGTTACGGATTTCGAGAAAAAAAGACGAGGGTTCAGAAGGACATCAGTCTGGCTGGATTGCGCATCATAACAAGTCTAACATGTATCACCAGCATGCTACATAAGGATTTGGTTGGAGAGGATGCATGAGAGGGTGTGTAAGTGGTAAAGGATGGATTTTTAAATAGAACAGGGTAAATGGAAGAGGCGAGACATTTTGAATTTCGAATATGGATTTTGAAACGTGTAACCAAACCGAAGGAGGTAAAGGAAAGATGCATCATACCGACATACCCACATGAGTTGGCCAGACCCAAAGAGGAATAAAAATATGTAACTTTAATTAGGAGTCGTTGATTCGTTGTGCGCTTTAGGCTTTGTAGGAGGAGCTGCTGTCTAAGCCGGAAGCTGAAATGATATTGTGCAAATCCAGCCATTGGTTGCTTGTGAACAGTAAACATTGTGAGAGAAGCCGTGTTGGATGCTGATGGCTCACATTCAGTTGGGTGGAGAGTATTAATATATATTGATAAATCCTTTTTGTTTATTTTTTTAGCTGAACTTTCTATTTTTATTTTCATTAAATATATGTTATTCATCATGTCTATGTCTCTGTAACAAATTTTCATTCATTATCTCTTATGTACTCTTTTTTATAAATAAGGATATAATTAAAAAGATAAATATATATCTAACACATTTACTGATTTTAACTAGCATTTTAAATCATGTAATTTTTATATTTGTTCTTAATGCTGATTGCCCTTGATGGACAATTCGAACCATGTCTTTATTGGGTATAGTTGTTTAGTTGATTACGTGTGATTAAAAAAATTATATAAATATGTATTAAATTTCTTTATTTCTTTTTATAAAAAAAAATTAATCTTTTGATTCTCATCATTTACCCAGAATTTTAATCTGGGTTTAAATTATTTTAAATTACTTCTTAAACTTGTTCCATCGTTTAGTCCCGGGTAGTTTTAATGTTTTGACTTTTTGCCCTTATCATACCCATGCAGATGACCAAACACGAACACTTTTTCTTGTCTTTTTTTTTTGGACCTGTACACTTTCTTGTCAAAGCTCTCTGTTTTAACGTGGACAAACAAGGCACCCAAGATGTTACTCTCTTTTTCTTTCTTTCCAAAAACTCTAACCAATAATTAAAATGGTAGAGAAACAAGTTGAAGAGTTTAGTACTGAAAAAGAACAAACTCTGCTTCATAGGCTGAAAACAGATTACATTGAAAAAAAGGCTTCAATTTGTATAGAAGATGACATTTAAACATCCTCTAGTGCAATTCCATGAACTACTTTACTAAACAATTCTGTTTGCAAACCTTTTCTTCAAATTGAGAACTCGGACTAATTCTTTCAAAATCAGCAAAATCTTCACAATAAAAATATTCTTGCGGCAACAAACTAAGATTTGTTACCCCTAGTTTCATTAAATATTATTTTTTTCTAGATCCTTTGTTT
Source organism: Inga laurina (assembly GCA_963855925.1). Classification (NCBI taxonomy): domain Eukaryota; kingdom Viridiplantae; phylum Streptophyta; class Magnoliopsida; order Fabales; family Fabaceae; genus Inga; species Inga laurina. The sequence goes on from OY979705.1 coordinate 6,139,714, forward strand.
TAATTTTCCCTAATTTATATCTAATTTTTTGAAACTTAATTATTTTATTTTATTTCTGTTTTCCAATAAAAAAAATATTAAAATTTTACTCTGAACCTTGAACCTTGGTTATAGCTACATGGACCGCAGCATGATGGGGGTATATTATCTCTCGGAGACATTTAATTGACAAAAAATATAAAAGAAAAAAAAGATATTAAGGCAAACATAAGTTACGACGAAGTTCATATAGTGCACAAACAGAGAAAAAATAGACATGTTATTCAAACATTATGCAACCTAACCTAACCTAACCAAGAGTGCAAGTACTTAAACTGCTATGTCCCATTTATTTTGTCTTCAAAACGAAATCAGCGACCTCCAGAGAGGATGGATTCAGGTATTGTAGTGAGAGAGAAATTGCCAATGTCATCAAAGTCTTGGTGACTTAGGCAAGAAGGAGACGACATTAGCATTGAGAAATCAGGTAAAGGCACTTCCATATTCAAATGCTGCACAACTTGACGCATGTTTGGCCTTTTCTTAGCCTCAGAATTTGAGCACAAAACCCCCAATTTCAGCACTAATTCTACCTCCTCTTCTTTGTACTCTGTTCCTAAATTTGGATCCTTCGCCTCAACAATCTCATCTCTCTTCCATAACGCATAAACCCAATCCACCAAAACCATATCTTCACTTACCACGTCTCTAGGCCTTCTTCCACATACAACCTCTAGCATAAAAACACCGAAAGCAAAAACATCAGACTTTGCGGTGGCTCTCCCTGTTCTTATATTCTCTGGTGCGAGGTATCCTACAGTCCCGGCCACATGTGTAGTTGCAGGATCAACCCCATGATCATATAATCTTGCAAGACCGAAATCTCCTAACTTTCCATTCAACTCCGAATCTAACATAACATTGCTTGCTTTTACATCTCTATGAACCACAACTTGCTCCCATTCTTCATGCAGATAGCACAATCCCAAAGCTACCCCTTTGATGATTTTAAATCTTGGTATCCAATTTAGTGTCACACTGGGTTGGTTATAGAGGTATTTGTCTAAGCTTCCATTTGGCATCAAATCATAGACTAAAAGGAGCTCACCTTTTCGCCTGCAATATCCTAAAAGAGCTACGAGGTTTCGGTGGCGAAGGCGACCAATGCTCACAATTTCTGCAATGAATTCCTTCATGCCCTGTCGGGATCCATGGGATACTTTCTTCACAGCAACCTTAATATTCGAATCTGGCATCGTCCCTTTGTACACCTTTCCAAATCCACCAGAACCCAGAAGCTCCGTGTCTCTGAATCCTTTTGTAGCATTGTAAAGATCCTTGTATTTGAATCTGTGAGGACCACAGTTTTCCTCCCACTCTTCAACAATCTCAGAAAATTTCCTCTTCCTATACATGCAATAAATTATTGGTGAAATCACCAAAAAAATCAAGGAAGGTGACAACAGAGGTAACCCAAATGTAAAAGTCAGAGACCGGCTTTTCCCTCCAAGTCGTTGTAGCTTTGGGAGTTTTGAGATTATAAGGTTTTGAGCCTCCCCATTGACCCGGAAACTCCACCCATGGACAAAATGAGAAGTTGCCAGAAACCTAGTGGTTGATGAGAATCCGACATAACCGGGATTGGTTAAAATTTGAGAAAGATCTTTGGATAACGTTAACAAAGGAATTTTGGGCTTGTTGACATCGATTGGAGCTAGAGTGACATTGATTTGCTTCTTAACTCCATCATAGTCCACCCACACTTGCATCGGCAGGCCACTGGTAAGGCTCAAATTATGAAACTGAAACCCATCATCATAATACCCAGCAGGAGCAGATTTCGTTGAATTCAAGCTATTAATATCGATGCCAACATGGTTATCATTGATATCATCAAACTCAAAGTCCTGGACGGTGTCGAGTTCCAGAGCAAACACATGGTTTGTTGGGTCACCATTGCTGGTTTCGTTGAAGAGGCCTAGGTACTGAGAGGGAAGACCACCGGGTAGTGCTTTGGTTGGAGAAATTACAAAAGCCATTCCATGACCATATAGACGAGGGATTCCAACTCTAAAGGTGAAAACAAAAGTGGTAGAGAAAGAAGTGGTATTTGTGAAACCTATTGGATTTGGGTAGAAAGCACAGCCTGTTGGTCGATTGGTTTCATCAGTGAGCTGGAGGACGCCATTGGGAGTGATGGAATTAGTACCATCCATGATTATAGACGGGAAGCCATTATTAAAGATGAAACTTGTATCTTCATCACCACTTACATGTACCATTGCTGTCACCAACGAAAGGACCAACGCCATTAGAATAAGCTTCTTCACATCCATGGCTGTCTCTGAATCAATGTTTTCTTTTATGTCACTGCTGCAGTATGTGTGTCTTCGTTTTTTAATTCATTAAAATCTTTTTGACTCGTGCGTGGGGCCCGAGTTGGTTGCCTTTTTGGTCGGTTCCATTTCAATCATACCAATTTGGAAGGAAGATGTCACAAAACAAAGGGCGCTGGATACTCTGCTTCTATATATAGAAAGATTTCCCCCACGCCTTTCATCTGTTTTATTAGCATTAACTTTTTTTGTTTGGTACGCGCCTTATATTAAAAATTGTCCTATAGGCTAGTAGTAAGAGGATAGAAAGTTTGTCCAAAAAAAGAGCATAGAAAGTAAGGTGGTTGCCTGACTGCTTTAAATTTTCACTTTATCTAGTCATTAGCTTTTTTAAAGGCATTTTTCGCACCATTCGAACTGGATATCTCGTGTTTAAAGAGTTAAAGCTTCCTCCACTTAGGCCAACATCGGTTGGCAGAGGATAGAAATTAGTAAAACGGTGAGATTTAGTGTAATTAAAAAGAGTAATATTGAAAAAGAAAATACTTCCATCTATTACTTGATATGATGAATATTGAGCTCTTATATCTTTAAAATATATCGTTATCTTTTAAATATAGTTTAAAATATATCATCCATCCATTATCTTTTAAATGTACAATTGTTAACGGTGTAATCCACTCATTTTTCCCCTTTCTCTTCAACATTTTCATCCAGACTCCAAACTATATCTGTTATTCACTTGCCAAGTCTCTGATTTCTATAAAGTTGCTAGGTGGTGAGATGTTGATTTCAAACATCTCTTCTATTCTCCTAAGTTGGTTTGTTTTGGTGCCGATTTATTTTACTTTTTATAAGTTCTTTTACAATTTACGAAATAAGAATGTAAAATAAGTTTTATCTTGTATTGCAGATAAGTTCTTGAAAAAAAAAGCCACTTTTTAGAATTTCCAAACGAGGACTTGATCTCATGGGCTGTTCCTTCAAGTGGATGTGGAGGGTAAGAGAAGCCTGTATTAAGATTTGTAGAAATTAAAGATAAGCAAGTGGATAAAAGATACATTTTAAAGGCTAGAAGAAGATATTGAATAGGAAAGAGAGAAAGGACGGCTCACACCGTTAGCACTGATATTTAAAAAATAATGATGATATGTTTAAAGGTAAGGATGATATATTTTAGGGAAAATCGCTGATAAATACTAAATAAGCAAATTAATTGCTCTTTGCCACCAACACACATGAGGGACTGAACTTGTATTAAAATGGAACTTAAAAAGACAAAAAAGCCCTCAGTTTGATAAGAAAATTTTAGGCGGGAGTTGAGGAAGGAGGAAGCACAGTTCTGAATCTCGTCTTCCTCTTCCATTTCCGGCCTGCAGAAGTTCAGCGTCGTCTCCCCTCACTCGGCCGTCTCCTTGGCTTGTGTCTGTCGGCAGTGTCATCTCCGGGTACTCCTCCAGCGGCCGCCGTCTCATTGGCTCGTGTTCTTCGGATCTGTCGTCTCCAAGTGCTCCTCCAGCGGATCTGTCGCTTGCTCCTCCAGCGGATCTGAATCCCACCGTCGCTTGCTCCTCCAACCTAAATGCCTCCTTCATTCACCTGATCTTTTTCATACGTGCCCAATGGTCATCCACGCTATGTGCAAAGGATGAAGATCCATTATGTGCCAATGATCTGTCGTTTTGTGCAATTACTCTTCCTTTATGTGCCAATGATCTTCCGTTTTGTACAATTAATCTTCATGATGTTCAATTGATCTTCCATGATGTGCATTTGATCTTCAGTTTTGTGCAATTACTCTTCTATGATATGCAATTGATCTCCCATTTTGTGCAATGGATCTTTTCCATGGTGTAAAGGATGATTCATTATTGTGCCAATAATCTTCCATTGTATGCAATTACTCTTTATTGATTTGTAATTGATCTTCCGTTTTGTGCGACGGATCTTTTCCATACGTGCCCAATGGTCATCCACGCTATGTGCAAAGGATGAAGATCCATTGTGTGCCAATGATCTGTCGTTTTGTGCAATTACTCTTCCTTCATGTGCCAATGATCTTCCATTTTGTGCAATTCATCTTTCATGATGGTCAATTGATCTTCAATGATGGGCATTTGATCTTCTGTTTTGTGCAATTACTCTTTTATTATGTGCAATTGATCTCCTATTTTGTGCAATGGATCTTTTCCATGGTGTAAAGGATGATCCATTGTGCCAATGATATTCCATTATATGCAATTACTCTTCCATGATGTGCAATTGATCTCCCATTATGTGGAATAGATTTTTTCCATAGTGTGGATGACCATTGGGCACGTATGGAAAGGATCCGTTGCACAAAATTGAAGATCAACTGCACATCATGGAAGAGTAATTGAACAAAACAGAAGATCAAATGCCCATCATGGAAGATCAATTGACCATCATGAAAGATGAATTGCACAAAATGGAAGATCATTGGCACATGAAGGAAGAGTAATTGCACAAAACGACAGATCATTGGCACATAATGGATCTTCATCCTTTGCACATAGCGTGGATGACCATTGGGCACGTATAAAAAAGATCAGGTGAATGAAGGAGGCATTTAGGTTGGAGGAGCAAGCGACGGTGGGATTCAGATCCGCTGGAGGAGCAAGCGACAGATCCGCTGGAGGAGCACTTGGAGACGACAGATCCGAAGAACACGAGCCAATGAGACGGCGGCCGCTGGAGGAGTACCCGGAGATGACACTGCCGACAGACACAAGCCAAGGAGACGGCCGAGTGAGGGGAGACGACGCTGAACTTCTGCAGGCCGGAAATGGAAGAGGAAGACGAGATTCAGAACTGTGCTTCCTCCTTCCTCAGCTCCCACCTAAAATTTTCTTATCAAACTGAGGGCTTTTTTGTCTTTTTAAGTTCCATTTTAATGCAAGTTCAGTCCCTCATGTGTGTTGGTGGCAAAGAGCAATTAATTTGCTTATTTAGTATTTATCAGCGATTTTCCCTATATTTTAAAGATACATATGATAATAATTCGTTGGGAACTAGATATTTATTATATTAAGTATTGGATATAAGCTGAAAATTACTTCAATTATTTTGACATTTTTAATAATCTAATTAGTATTCAATTAGTTTTTTTTTCAATCATATCAAGTGGTGAGAGTCACCTATATTTAAGGAATTAAGAATATAGTTATCCGTTCATCCAATTTTTTTACGAAAAATTACCTATAGATATCAACTTAGAGTGTGTGTGTGTGTGTGTAACATTAATTAATATTTCACAAAGCCTGACGACAAAAACTGAAAGGGTTGTTACAGATTAAAAAAAAACGAACAAGGGCCTAATTGAATGGAAGAACATAAGAAGGCGAGGAAGTTAAATTGTTCAGGACAGGTTTTCCTGATTCACGTGCTCTCACCAACAAGTAGTTGTGGTAATACGGGCTGGCCTACAACCCGCGGGCCAACCTGCGCGGGCTGCATGTTGAGACAGGGCGGGTTGGTGTAATCCACCCCCTTTGTGTGTTGAGATCGTTTGGACGAGACATTTTGAATTTCAAATATGGAATTTGAAATGTGTAACCAAACCGAAGGAGATAAAGGAAAGATGCATCATACCGACATACCCACATGAGTTGGCTAGACCCAAGAAGGAATAAAAATATGTCACTTTAATTAGGAGTCGTTGATTCATTGTGCACTTTATGCTCTGTGGGAGGAGTCGCTGTCTAAGCCGGAAGCTAAAATGATATTGTGCAGATCCAGCCATTGGTTGCTTGTGAACAGTAACCATTATGAGAGGAGCCATATTGGTAGCTGATGGCTCAGATTCACCTAGGTGGAGAGTATTAATATATATTGATAAATCCTTTTTGTTTGATTTTTTTAACTGAACTTTCTAGTTTTATTTTCATTAAATATATGTTATTCATCATGTCTATGTAACAAATTTTCATTCATTATCTCTCATGTACTCTTTTTTATAAATAAGGATATAATTGAAAAGATAAATATATATCTAACACATTTATTGATTTTAACTAGCATTTTAAATCATGTAATTTTGATATTTGTTATTAATGCTAATTGCCCTTGATGGACAATTCGAACCATGTCTTTATTGGGTATAGTTGTTTAGTTGTTCCTTATAAAAAGAAAAGGACAAAAGGAATTATATTTATAGAGTTGCATCATTTACAAATTAAACTTACAAATATTAAATTTCTTGGGACCTACTTATAGGAGACACATAAGTAATTTTTTCTAATTTTTTTAAAAAACTTAATTTGATTACGTGTGATTAAAAAAATTATATAAATATGTATTAAATTTCTTTATTTCTTTTTATAAAAGAAAATTAATCTTTTGATTCTCATCATTTACCCGGAATTTTAATCTGTGTTTAAATTATTTTAAATCACTTCTTAAACTTGTTCCATCGTTTAGTCCCGGGTGGTTTTAATGTTTTGACTTTTTGCCCTTATCATACCCATGTAGATGACCAAACAGGAACACTTTTTCTTGTCTTTTTTTTCTTTTGACCTGTACACTTTTTCTTGTCAAAGCTCTCTGTTTTAACGTGGACAAACAAGGCACCCATGAACTACTTTACTAAACAATTCTGTTTGCAAACATTTTCTTCAAATTGACAACTCGGATTTATTCTTTCAAAATCAGCAAAATCCTCACAATAAAAAATATTAGTTTGTTGCTGCAAGAATATTTTGATTGAGGATTTTGTTGATTTTAAAAGAATTAGTCCGAGTTCTCAATTTGAACCTTGAACCTTGGTTATAGCTATATGGATCGCAGCATGATGGGGGTATATTATCTCTCAGAGTCATTTAATTGACAAAAAATTTAAAAGAAAAATAAGATATTAAGACAAACATGAGTTACGACGAAGTTCATATAGGACACAAACAGAGGAAAAATAGACATGTTATTCAAACATTATGCAACCTAACCTAAACAAGAGTGCAAGTACTTAAACTGCTATGTCCCATTCATGTTGTCTTCAAAACGAAATCAGCGACCTCCAGAGAGAATGGATGCAGGTATTGTAGTGCGAGAGAAATTGCCAATGTCATCAAAGTCTTGGTGACTTAGGCAAGAAGGAGACGACATTAGCATTGAGAAATCAGGTAAAGGCACTTCCATATTCAAATGCTGCACAACTTGACGCATGTTTGGCCTTTTCTTAGCCTCAGAATTGGAACACAAAACCCCCAATTTCAGCACTAATTCTACCTCCTCTTCTTTGTACTCTGTTCCTAAATTTGGATCCTTCGCCTCAACAATCTCATCTCTCTTCCATAACGCATAAACCCAATCCACCAAAACCATATCTTCACTTACAACGTCTCTAGGCCTTCTTCCACATACAACCTCTAGCATAAAAACACCGAAAGCAAAAACATCAGACTTTGTGGTGGCTCTCCCTGTTCTTATATTCTCTGGTGCGAGGTATCCTACAGTCCCGGCCACATGTGTAGTTGCAGGATCAACCCCATGATCATATAATCTTGTAAGACCAAAATCTCCTAACTTTCCATTCAACTCCAAATCTAACATAACATTGCTTGCTTTTACATCTCTATGAACCACAACTTGCTCCCATTCTTCATGCAGATAGCACAATCCCAAAGCTACCCCTTTGATGATTTTAAATCTTTGCATCTAATTTAGTGTCACACTGGATTGGTTATAGAGGTATTTGTCTAAGCTTCCATTTGGCATCAAATCATAGACTAAAAGGAGCTCACCTTTTCGCCTGCAATATCCCAAAAGAACCACGAGGTTTCGGTGGCGAAGGCGACCAATGCTCACAATTTCTGCAATGAATTCCTTCATGCCCTGTCGGGATCCATGGGATACTTTCTTCACAGCAACCTCAATATTCGAATCTGGCATCGTCTGTTGAGTCACCGTTGATGGTTTCATTAAAGAGGCCCAGGTACTGAGCGGGAAGACCACCTGGAAATGCTTTGGTTGGAGAAATCACAAAAGCCATTCCATCGTCACTCAGAGTAGAGGTTTCAAATCTAATGGCGAAAACAAAAGTGGTAGAGAAAGAAGAAGTGTTTGTGAGAACTATTGGATTTGGGTAGAAAGCACGGCCTGTTCGTCGATTGGTTTCGTCAGTGAGTTGGAGGAGGCCATTGGAAGTGATGGAATAACTACCATCCATGATTATAGATTGGAAGCCATTATTAAAGATGAAACCTGTATCTTCACCACTTACATGTACCATTGTTGTCACCAACAAAAGGACCAACGCCATTAGAATATAAGCTTCTTCACACCCATGGCTGTCTCTGAATCAATGTTTTCTTTTATGTCACTGCTGCAGTATGTGTCTTCATTAAATGTCTACAACAACGAGTTTCTCACCCTTTTTTTTTCCAGGTCATTTAAGGGGAAGATTCGTTTTTCAATTGATCAAAATCTTTTTGACTCGTGCATGGGGCCTGAATTGGTTACCTTCTTGGTCGGTTCCATTTCAATCATATCAATTTGGGAGGAAGATGTCACGAAACAACGTGCGCTGTATACTCTGCTTCTCAATATGTATATAGAGATTTTTTCCCCTAAAACGTGTCTTTCATCTGTTTTGTTTTTCATCTTATATGTTTATTATAGCATTTTTTTTTTTCGTACGCGGCCTATATTAAAAATTGTAATATAGGGCAGTGGTAAGAGGGTAGAAAGTAATTTGAGTATGTGACTGCTTTAAATTTGAGCATTATCTAGTCAAATGGCTTTTTAAAGGCATTCACTACTAAAAAAATGGGTTTAGTGGCGCAGCTCTTATGATACTTTTTAAAAAAGCGTCAAAGATAATTATTTATTTAAAATTATTTTGATACTTTGGCGCTTACAATTATAAGCGTCATAGTAGATGTTAACCTTATATGACGCTTTCATGTACAAGCGCCAAACAACGTCTTCAATTTGTTTAAAAAAAAAAACAATAAGAAACTTTGGCACTTTATGTGGAAGCGCCAAAGCTTCTTATATTTTCAAAAAAATAAAAAATAAAAATATAATAGGAAGCTTTGGCGCTTCCTAAGAAAGCGCCAAAGCTTCCTATATATTTTTTTTTAAAAAAAAAATTGATCCACGCTGGTTTCATATATGACATAGTAAAGGAAACTAATACTTAAGAGTACATGTTTCCCATCAAAATCAATTTAATGTGTTTAGCTTTTCTTAATATATTATTTATTCTATAATAATTCTTATTATTATAGAATAAATAATATGATTACTATTTTGTAGGGAAAATTACTCATAAGTGTCAGGTAAAAAAATTAAAAATAAAAAAAAATATTATAATAGGAAGCTTTGACGCTTTCTAAGGAAACGCCAAAGCTTCTTATGTTTTTTTTTTTAAAAAAAAAGGTTCAGTCAGCTTCTTCGATTGTGTGTGTATTTAGCTATAAAGTAATTTTAAATTAAGTGTTTTTTTTTTCACTTGAGTCATTATATTATTATACATTTATCATTGTTAAAGGTTTAATAGTTACAATCAACGTAAAGTTATATGATATGTTTGTCATACTTTTTGCTCTTTCTTTTTATAGATCCAAATTATCTGCTTGAATATATTGTTGTCACTAGTATTAACTTACACTTATAATGAAACGTAAAACTGAGTGAGCTCCATGAAGTTCATCAAATTTTTTTATAATGAAGCGTAATAGTATATACTTGACCATTGTTAGAAAAAGAATCAACACATAAAATATAGTTAAACTAACTAATTACATAAACACAGTGCCAAAACTTCATATTGAAAAAATAAAAAATAAAAAACACAATAGAAGCTTTGGCGCTTCCTAAAGAAGGGCCAAAGCTTCCACTTTTTTTTTTAAAATTTTATTTTGAAAATGGGAAGCAATGACATTCTTTTATGAAGCGCCAAAGCTTCCCCTGTTTACAAAATTTAAAAACCCCGCCATTGACATCCCGTCATTATCACTCTCCCGCTTGTCACTTCCCATAACTTCGATCAATTACTCTCTCACTTTATTGGTCTACTAGCTTTTCTTATTCGTTATCCCCATTCCTTCCTCTCTTTGATGGCAGCAAGTAGAAGAAGGAGATCCCTAACTTGTAAGCATTGTTTTTTTTAACATTTGATCCATGTTTTCTTTTTTCTCTTTTTGGTTAAAATTTGCAATGACTCTTATATGTTTGCTCATATTTTTTATTTTTTAAGTATTGATTTGAAATTTCAACTTTGTCAACTTAAACTTTCTATATATTGTTATTTTTTAAATTTTTAAACTTACAAATTAATAATATTATAGTAATTTTGTTGTAATACAAATTATTGTAGTTAATGTTTTGTATTTTTTACCATTATATTGTGATTTGTTTGTTTTATCAAAAAAATAAAATAATTAAAAAAATGATCATCATCATTTTATATTATAATTTACCTACTAAATAAAATGTATAGTCATTTACTTACTAAAAAATTATATATGATTATCAGGCATTTATTTTTAGATTACACCGTAAAGAAAAAAAATATTTAAAAAAATTATTAAAAATAAATAAATATCTAAAGGAGGCATTGCCTCCTTTGGCATTTATATTACAAACGCCAAAGGAGGTGTGTTCACCTCCTTTGGCGTTTGTAATATAAATGCCAAAGGAGATGTCAACCCTCCTTTGGCGTTTTCTTAGATTGAAAAGCGCTATAGGTATTTTTAATGGCGTCAAAAGCTTTGGCGTTTTTTAAACGCCAAAATATGTTTTAAAATAAGCGCCATTATACCAGTTTTTTGTAGTAGTGATTTTTTGCACACCTTTACTAATTCAAACTCGATATTTTGTGTTTAAAGAGTTAAAGCTTCCTCCATTTAGGCCAACACCGGTTGGTAGAGGGCAGAAATTAGTAAAACGGTGAAATTTAGTGTAATTAAAAAGAGTAACATTGAAAAAGAAAAAATTTACATCCATTACTTGATATAATGAATATTAAGTTCCTATATCTTTAAAATATATCGTTATCTTTTAAATATATCTTAAAATATATTATCGATTATCTTTTAAATGTACCATTATTAACGGCATAATCCACTCATTTCTCTCTTTTCTTTTAAAAATTTTTGTCCAGACTCTAGACAATATCTTTTATTCACTTGCCAAGTCTTTGATTTCTATAAAGCTGCTAGGCGGTAAGATGTTGATTTCAAGCCTCTCTTCCATTCTCTTAGGTTGGTTTGTTTTAGTGCTGGTTCAATTTAGTTTTTTATAAGTTATTTTATAATTTATAAAGTAAGTATGTAAAAGAAGTTTTATCTTTTATCGTGGGTAAGTGCTTAAAAAAAGCACCTTTCAGATTAAAAAAAGAACAAGGACCTAGTTGAATGGAAGGAAATAAGAGGGTCAGGAAGTTAATTTGTTTTGGACCGGTTGTCCCGGTTCACGTGCTCTCACCAACTACAACATCAAGATTGTGTTTGGTTCAGTTTATTAGGCAGAAATAAACCTGTTTTTGGATAATAAGCCTAAATAAAAAGGTGTTACGTTTTTCCAGTGTTTGATTCAGTTTATTTTAATTGCATCACGGGTAGAATAAGCTACTGATTAAATAAACTCTTCACAGGCTTGTTTGATTCATTGTTTTCTTAAAAAATAAGTCCTTATTACACAAGCCGAGATAAAATTCTCTCATATACTTACCTTATATACCGTGAATCACGATTTATAAGTATCTATTGCCCAAAAATAAGTTATTCCAAACGAGCACTAACAACTTTTCTATTAAGTCACTTATTATGTAAGTCAAGATAAAACTCCTCTCACATACTTACCTCGTATACCGTAAATCACAATTTATAAGCATTTATTATCCAAAAATAAATCGCTTAAACAAACATAAATCACATTATAAAAACTAACTTTTCTATTAAGTCATTTTTAATAAGTCAGAATCATAATAAGTCATTTTTCCTACCACTATCCCAAACACACTAATACATACAAGTACATACATATATAAATACAATTCATGGTTTCGTCATACCTCACAAGAGAAAAGGCTATACGTACAGGGAGGAGAAAAAGACGATTTTGTGTTTGTTTGAAATTATGTTTGGGATTTTAAAAATGTCTATTTACATAAATTGATATAAAACTCATTTCATATATTTATTTTGTATACCGTAAATCACAAGTGAAAAGCTGTTTTTAAAAATTTCAATCAATATTTCAAATAAATACAAAAAAGGAAAGAGAATAAATTAAATAAACGAGAGAGCTGAGGGGAAGAGGCAAACACTAATAGGCAATAGCTCATCACGGTTCAAATTTTATTTTATTTTTATTTTTTAGGGTAACCTCTGAGACCTGAAAGAATTGAGATTGAAGGAAGAATCACATCTCTCTTGTAGCACTTCAAGTTCATTCATAATTTATGGGGAAAAAAACTATCTAAATGTCTCACGTACAGAAAATTAATATAGATAAATTCTTCGAATTTTATTTAATATTAATATGCCTAAAGAAATTTAATATTTATACAAGTCAAACTTTTATTTACTCCCTTATGTCTTTTCTTAAGGGACAATCTCTCTATCTTATAGGTGATCTTTTATATAAGAAATAAATCCTTTTGTTGGAAATTTTTAAACTGAACTTTCTATTTTTATCTCTATTAAATATATGTTATTTATTATTTCTTTATAATAAATTTTCACTCATTATTTCTCATATACTTATTTTTATAAATAAGTCATAACAATTTGGAAGCAAGATGTCACGAAACAACGTGCGCTATATACTCTGCTTGTATATAGAAATTTTTCCCCTAAAACGTGTCTTTCATCTGTTTTATTATTCATCTTATATGTTTATTACAGCATTAATTTTTTTTTTTATACGCGTCCTATATTAAAAATTGTAATATAGGCTAATAGGAAGAGGGCATAAAGTAATACGACTATATGAGTGCTTTAAATTTAAACATTATCTAGTTAGGTAGATCTTTTAAAGGCGTTTTTGGCGCCTGTACTGATTTGAACTTGATATATCGTTTAAAGAGTTAAAGCTTCCTCCACTTAGGCCAACACCGGTTGGTAGGGGGTAGAAATTAGCAAAACGGTGAGATTTAGTGTAATTAAAAAGAGTAATATTAAAAAGGAAAAAACTTACATCCTATGCTTTAGATAATGAATATTGAGTTTCTATATCTTTAAAATATATTGTTATCTTTTAAATATGTCTTAAAATATATTCATCGATCATCTTTTAAATGTATCATTGTTATGAAGTCAATTTCATTCTTACTTTCCTTTTTTTTTTTTTTCATCTATTCACATCATAAAACTATATAAACACATCTCTTTTAAATTTAATAATAGTAGAATAAATAAATATAATATGAAAATAAGTGTCAAATAAAAAATATGGGGAATTAATTAAACACATCATTAAAAGAAAGGAAATAAGGGATACTAAGAGAGCATTTGAGGAGAAAAAAAACTCAAAAAATAAAAAAAATAACGCGGGCTAGAAGGCCAGCACGCAGCCCGTTTAGCTCGAATTCAAATAAGCCGCCCGAAAAACCCGTATGTTTTTTGCAGGCTAGCTGGCCAACCCGCCAGCCCGACCCGGCTCTACTTCGAGTGGATGTAGAGGGCAAGAGAGGCCTATATTAAGATTTGTAGAAAGTAGAGATAAGTAAGTGGATAAAAGATACACTATAAAGTCTAAAAGATGATGTTGAGGAGGAAAGAGAGAGGACGGATTACAACATGAACAATGATATATTTAAAAAATAATGATGATATATTTAAAAGGTAAAGATGATATGTTTTAAAGATATATATAATAATAATTTATTGGGAATTAGATATTCATTATATTAATTATTGGATATAAGCTGAAAATCACTTCAATCATTTTGACATTTTTAATAATCTAACTAGTATTTAGTTAGTTATTTTTTTCAATCATATCAAGTAGTGAGAGTCACCTATATTTAAGGAATTAAGAATATAGTTATCCGTACATCCAATTTTTTTACAAAAAAAATACCCATAGATATCAACTAAGAGTCTATATATATATATATATATCATTAATTAATATTTCACAAAGCCTAACGACAAAAACTGAAAGGGTTGTTACATATTAAAAAAAAAACGAACAAGGACCTAATTGAATGGAAGGACATAAGAAGGCGAGGAAGTTAATTGTTCGTTTGGAATAGCTTATTTTTTAATAACAAGTACTTATAAATCATGATTCACGGTATACGACGTAAGTATGTGAGAGGAGTTTTATCTCGGTTTGGATAATAAAGATTTATTATCCAAATATAAATCCAATCAAACACAACAGGTTGTCCTGGTTCACGTGCTCTGACCAAACATCACATTAATATACACGAGTACATATATAGTACATACCCATATAAATACAATTCATGGTTTCGTCATACTGGCAAAATATATATATATATATTCATATGGTTTCCTCATACCTCACAAAAGAAAAGGCTATGCGCACAGGGAGGAGAAAAAGACGAAAAGGAAGAGAGAATAAATTAAATAAAACATATAGATGAGGAGAAGAGATAGGCACCAATAGCTCATCCTATGTGGACGGTTCAACTAAGATTTGGACGGTTCAATTTTTTTTTTTTAACTTTTTATTTTGTAAGGTAACCTCTAAGATCTGAAAGAATTGAGATTGAAGGAAGAATCACAACCCACTTGTAGCACTTCAAGTTCATTCATAATTTAAAGAAAAAAAAAACTATCTAAATGTCTCAGGTAAAGAAAATTAATATAGATAAGTTCTTCGAATTTTATTTAATACTAATATGCCTAAAGAAATTTACTATTTATACAAGTCAAACTTTTATTTACTCCCTTAGGTCTTTTCCTAAAGAATCATCTCTTTTATAGGTGATCTTTTATATAAGAAATAAATCTTTTTTGCTTGAATTTTTTATTTGAACTTTCTATTTTTATCCAAAGTTATGGAATCCGGATTGGAAACCGGTGAACCGGTCTAGTTCCTGGTCCAGTCTGGGTTCAAATTTAAAAAAAAAAAAAATTATTTTTCTTTTAGAATTTCATACTATAAACATAAAATTTTCAATTTCTTATCAGTTTGGTCTCAGTTTGACCCACTGACCCTTAACCCAATACCTTGACCGGTTTAATACCCGATCCGAGTTTTAATACCTTGTTTTTATCCCCTATTAAATATATGTTATTCATTATTTCTCGTATACTTTTTTTTGAACAAGAATATAATTAAAAAGACAAATATGTGTGTGTGTGAGAGAGAGAGAGAGAGACAGAGAGAGAGATATTTATTGATTTTATCACTAGTACAAAATTCCCTTTTTAGACCGCCATATTTAGACCGGTTATAGCTGATAAGGTCTAAAAAATTTGACCGGTGGCAGTTTTGTAATTATATAGAACTTCTAAGACCGGTTCTCAAAAAAACCGGTCTTAAAAAGATTATTTAGACCGGTTATAAATAAAACCGGTCTTAAAATATCAAAATATTTAAAAAATTAAAAATTTTAAACTTTTAAGACCGGTTATTATAAATAACCGGTCTAAAATATCAAACATTAAAAGTCCAGACTTGTTAAAAACCGGTATAAAAAATTTTTTTCAAGACTTTTAAGACCGGTTCTTAAAATAACCGGTCTTAAAAGTCATACTTTTTAGACCGGTTCTTATAATAACCGGTCTAAAAAGTACTTTTAAGACCGGTTATTCCAATAACCGGTCTAAAAAGTGATATTTTTTAAAAAAAATGGATTTTTTTTAAATATGAAATTTTTTTAAAACAATTTTTTCACCCTTTTAAGACCGGTTTTATTTATAACCGGTCTAAAATATCAAACAATAAAAGTCCAGACTTTTTAAAAACCGGTATAAAAAATTTTTTTCAAAACTTTTAAGACCGGTTCTTAGAATAACCGGTCTTAAAAGTCATACTTTTTAGACCGGTTCTTTTAATAACCGGTCTAAAAAGTACTTTTAAGACCGGTTATTCTAAGAACCGGTCTAAAAAGTACTTTTAAGACCGGTTATTATAATAACCGGTCTAAAAAGTGATATTTTTAAAAAAAAATATGGATTTTTTTTAAATATGAAAAAATTTTTTAAAAAATTTTTCACCCTTTTAAGACCGGTTTTATTTATAACCGGTCTAAAATATCGACCCTAAATTTTTGAATCTCCTCTTTGTCGCGCCTAATTTTCGCTCTCTTAATTTGAAACCTCTCTTCTTGGTGCGATTAGGCGCGACAAAGAGGAGATTCAAAAATTTAGGGTCGAGACAATATGATGATAAGAAGGAGAGACAATCTGAAACCTCTTTTCTTGGTGCAGACTCAGCATTTTAGAAAAGGTTGAAGAAGAGAACATCAACCTTGCGTTGTTACAAAGGAAGCATCTTTTCGTCTTTTTAGTTTTAGTATACTGTAAGTGATGATAAGAAGGAGGAGGTTCCTGAAGTTAGTATTCTTCTTTCCCTCTTTAATTATTTATGATTTTACAACGTTGTTTTGCTTTGTGTTTCGTTTGATTAGCTATGCAAGGATTTTTTTTTTTTGTTATGATCTATAAGTTGTTAGATTCATGTTTCTACTCTCTGGCAACCCCATTTGATCCTACTAAGAAGAAGAAGAAGAAAGTTGCAATTATAGATCATGCTGATGATTTAGTTGACAACTTAGCTGAGAAGACAGAAAACTTGTCTGGTATCTAATTTAAACCAAAAGATATTTTTATTATTGTTGCCAATGTTATCATTTGAGGTATCTCTAACTGTGCATATGCATGGTTCATTCTCATTTTTGCAGTTTCGGATGGGGCTGAGACTCCATTTGCTGGTTTAAAAAAGAAGAAGAAGAAGAAGACAGTAAGTCATTCAGTATTTATGTAGAATATTTTTGCACACAATCTCTGCCGAAGCCATTGGAATATATAATTATATGGGGGCAATATGATGCTTGTTTTTTGATTGAAGGTTGAAACTCGTAACTTTACTAATGAGGGTGGAGATGCTGCTGAAGATTTAGATGCTAAGAAGTTGTATTATTTATTGTTGTGCGATAAAATGAACTCAATGACTGTATGTATGTTATACTCTTGATGTCAAGTGAAATTAGCTGAATAAGTGATGAGCATCTAATAATTTTTTTTTTACTAGAGTGAAAATGGTGATACAAGTAGAGCACTACAAAAAAAAAATCCACATTTATTTTTTTTTAAAAAAAATATCACTTTTTAGACCGGTTATTATAAGAACCGGTCTAAAAAGTATGACTTTTAAGACCGGTTATTTTAAGAACCGGTCTTAAAAGTCTTGAAAAAAAAATTTTTTTATTCCGGTTTTTAAAAAGTCTGGACTTTTTAGACCTGGTCTTCAAACAACCGGTCTAAAAAAGTAATTTTTAAGACCGGTTGCTTGACCGGTCTAAAAAATAACAGACTTTTTAGACCGGCTGTATCAAGACCGGATCCAAAACCGGTCTAAAAAGTCATTTTTCCACCGGTGTATCTAGCATTTTACATCACTTAATTTTGATATTTGTTCTTTATGTTGAATGGTCTTGGTGGACAATTCGAACCATGTCTTTATTGGGCATAGTTGTTCGGTTGTTCCTTATAAAAGGAGGACGGACTAGAGGAAGTATATTGATAGAGTTACATCATTTACAAATTAAACTTATAAATATTAAATTCCTTGAGACCTACTTATCGGAGACAAATAAGTGATTTTTTCTAATTTTTTAAAAAACTTAATTTGATGATGTGTGATTAAAAAAATTATATAAATATATACTCTTCCTGGTCCTAAATATAAGACAAAGCTGACTTTTTTAGAGAAATTAAAAAAGCTAATTAAATTACTTTAAAGTATTTATATTTATTATTTTTTAGCCAAACTATTTTGTTTAACTTATAAACTGATATATAATATAAGGATACACAATGTATTATATGATTAAGTAACTTATTTAATTTCTTTAGTCTCTCCAAAAAAAGTTAACTATATCTTATATTTAAGACCGGGAGATAGTATTAAATTTCTGTATTTATTTTTATAAAAGAAAATTAATATTTTGATTCTCATAATTTACCCCCTTTTTAAATCTGGGTTTAAATTATTTTAAATCACCCTTTAAACTTTGTGCCATCGTTTAGTCCTGGGTTGTTTTAATATTTTGACTTTTTGCCCGTATCATACCCATGCAGATGAACAAACACGAACACTATTTCTTGTCAAAGCTAAGTGTTTTAACGTGGACAAACAAGGCACCCAAGATGTTACTCTCTTTCATTTCTTTCCAAAAATTTTACCCAATAATTAAAATGGTAGAGAAATAAGTTGCAGAGTTTAGTACTCAAAAAGAACAAACTCTGCTTTATAGGCTGAAAACAGAGTATATTAAAAAAAAAAAAAGGCTCCAATTTGTACAGAAGATGACATTTATACATCCTCTAGTGCAATTCCATGAACTACTTTACTAAACATTTCTGTTTGCAAACCTATTCTTTAAATTGAGAACTCAGACTAATTCTTTTACAAGCAACAAAATCCTCACAATCAAAATATTCTTGCAGCCATCACAATGTAGCGTTTGAAAGTTATAAACTAACATTTTTATCAGTGAGAAAACTAACTACTGGCTATTCTTACATCAAAGCATTAGAAATATTTTCACCAATACAACGCGGGGGCTGGTTTATATAACAGAAACCGCTTCATTTTCCAACAATTCTGGATCTATAGGAATACAACTTACTGAAAAGGAAACCAACAATAGGGAAAAATAAAACAAAAAACAGAGAGCAAAAGACATGAAATAGCAAGCTGTAGCAAGTCATATGTCTCATGTAAGTAAGGCCTTAACGACCTCCAGAAAGAAGTGATTCAGCTACTGAACATTCAGAGGAAAACTTGTCAACATAATATGGAAGGGACGACGTTGTAGAGTCAAAAAATCCATGGCGATTCCCAAATGACAACGCTGGAGAAGCAGAACATAAACTTAAAGACGATGATATGTCTGGGAAAGGAACTTCCCCATTCAGATATTGCACAACTTGACGCATTCTTGGCCGACTCTCTGGTTGGAAATTTGAACACAAAAGCCCTAGTTTCAATACTAATTCCACCTCCTCTGCTATATACTCTGTTCCTAAATTTGGATCCTTTGCTTCAATAATCTCACCCCTGTTCCATAACCCATAAACCCAATCTACTAAAATCACACTGTCTTCTTCATTTAATTTCTCTATGGGCCTTCTTCCACACACAACCTCAAGCAAAAACGCACCAAAAGCAAAAACATCTGATCTTGTTGTGGCTCTCCCTGTTCTTGTATGCTCTGGTGCTAGATAACCTAATGTTCCGACCACATGTGTAGTTTGAGGATCACTTCCATGGTCATAGAGCTTTGCAAGACCAAAATCTCCAATTCTTCCATTTAATTCTGAATCTAGGAGAATATTGCTTGCTTTGATGTCTCTATGCACCACCACTTTTTCACTTTCTTCATGTAGATAGTGCAACCCCAAAGCTACTCCTTTGATGATTTTGAATCTCTGTGTCCAATTCATTGTCACGCTAGGCTGATTGTGGAGATACTTATCTAAACTTCCGTTTGGCATAAAATCATACACTAGAAGAAGCTCCCCTTTTCGCCTGCAATACCCCAAAAGAGGTACGAGGTTACGGTGACGAAAACGACCAATACTAATAATTTCTGCAACAAATTCCCTCATGCCTTGTCGAGATTCATGTGACACTTTCTTCACAGCAACCTCAATTTTTGAACTTGGCATTGTTCCTTTGTAGACTCTACCAAATCCACCACTTCCCAGAAGCTCTTTGTCTTTGAATCCCTTTGTGGCAACATAGAGATCTTTGTATTTGAACCTATGAGCACCATATTCTTCCTCCCAATCTTCCCGAGTCTCAGAAAACTTCATTTTCCAATATATGAAATAAACTACAGACGAAGTCACAAGAAAAATCATGCATAGTGAAAGCAGAGGTAGCCCAATTCGCAAAATTGTTGATATTTTTCTTGGACCAAGTCGTGGCAACTTTGGGAGTTCAGAGATGACAAGGTTTTGAGCCTTCCCATTGAGCTTGAAGCTCCAGCCAAGAACATAATGAGAAGTCAATATAGGCCCAGTGCCAGATGAGAATCCAACATAACTAGGATTGTTTAAAATCTGAGAAAGATCTTGAGACAACGTTAACAATGGAGTTTTGGGTTTGTTAACGTTGATGGGAGCTAGGGTGACACTAATTTGCTTGTTGCCTCCATCATATTCCACCCACACTTGCATTTCAAGGCCACTGATAAGACTCAGATTTTGAAACCGAGACCCTTCAACATAATATCCAGCAGCGGTAGAATTAGCCGACTTCAAGCTGTTAATGTTAATTCCAACATGGTTATTATTGATATCATCGAACTCTGTGTTCTGTATGGTGTCGAGCTCTACTGCAAAAACATGGTTTGTATGGTTCCCATTGTTGCTGCGATTGAAGAGACCTAAGTACTGACCAGGTAAAGCACCTGGAAGTGCTTTTGCTGGGGAAATTACAAAAACGATTCCATGGCAACTCAGAGTTTTGTATTCAGATCTAATGGCGAAAACAAAAGTGGTAGAGAAAGAAGAAGAGTCATTGAAAGCTATTGGATTTGGGTAGAAAGCATGACCTTGTTCTTGTTGGGTTTCATTTGCAGGTTTGAGTAGGCCGTTGGGAGTTATCTCTGAAGTACCATCCATAGTTAAATGAGCTGACTGGAAGCCATTATTGAAGATGAAATTTGTGTCTTCTTCACCATTCATTTCAACCCTCGCTGTCACCAGCAAAAACACCATAGCCATAAGCTTCACACACATATTTGCCTCAAAATCAATGCCTCTCTCTTTCAAGTTTCCTGCTATATCTGTATCTTTGTGGTAAGTAATCAAAGTTTCTCCTTTTGGTAGGCAATGGTTATGGTTGTTGAGAAGATTTTT
This sequence comes from Inga laurina, assembly GCA_963855925.1. Taxonomy (NCBI): domain Eukaryota; kingdom Viridiplantae; phylum Streptophyta; class Magnoliopsida; order Fabales; family Fabaceae; genus Inga; species Inga laurina. The sequence goes on from OY979705.1 coordinate 6,161,066, forward strand.
TTTAGGGGGCAATCACTAATAGACTGATGTCACAACATAATTGAACTCGTAACCTTATATTTATAAAAAAAGCTTTCATAACTCTAAGATATTAATTAAGGTAACATGCTTGAGAAGATTTTTATTGATTCGGTCTTCTTACTTTAATTGCCGGTCCTTCTTTGTAAGGAGATAGGGTCAGCAAAATTTAGTCTGCAATTCCAAGTGGTGAATTGGGATTGAATGCTAGTGTTGTAACATTGGACCCTGGTGTCAGTAAAATCCAATGGTCTTTGCGTTGATTAGTCTTGGTAGTTGCATCTAAATTAAGGTAATTAAATTAGTGCCGGATATTGAACTGGTTGGAATATTAAGGTAAAGGTTAGTAGGTTATATTAGAGCCAAATCAAAATTAATGTGGGACCAAACCAATGAAAAAATAAAGATTTCAAGATTATTAATATAAAATTCTAAAGAAAATAAAAAAAATGAATTAAACTATTTTTTAAATTAAAAACTATTAAACCGGTTAAATCGGTTATGTAGCTGGACAGGACCAGTTGTGTGACTGGCTCACCGGTTTATAACAAAGACATTTACTTGACGGATGTTTTTTAAGATAAAAGTTAAATAGAGTGATATGATATTTTGACTTTTGACCCTTATCATACCCCCGCAGATTAACGCTGTCCACTTTTTTCGGATGGGGCAAACAGCGGGAAATTGAACAAGAACACTGTTTCCTGGCAAAGCTCTCTGTTTTTCCTTGGACAAACTAGGCAAAAAAGAAAAATAAGATGTTACTCTTTCCATTCCTTCCAAAAAACTCTACACAATAATTAGAATGTTACAGAAATAAGTATTAGAGTTTAGGACTTAAAAAGAAGCAGCTCTGTTTTAAAGGCAGAAAACACATTATATTTAAGAAAAAGCTCCCATAGGTATAGATTAGGGTTAAGGTGTAAAAATACCCATGAACTTTTGTCAAAAGTGCACCCAACACCAAATGCTTTTTTTAGGAGCAAAAATACCCATGAGTTTGCAAAATCAGAGCAAAAGTGACACTGCTATTAGAAGAGGCCAACTTCTGTTAGTGGGACCCACATTATTTAAAAAATAAAAATATCTACATTTTTTTATTTCCCATGTTGCCCTCCCCTTATCTCTCCCACCTCCACCCCGACTCTCTCCCTTCTTCCATATCTCCATTCTCTTCTCAGATGCTAGTGGTGACGCGGCGACGGCGGCAGCCTCCACCAACGACGATGACGTATCCATAGCAGCAACAACAACTATCCTCCACTACCAATCGAGGTGATTCTCGTCTCTCCTAACGTCTTATAGATCTGAGGCTTCGAACGATGAAAACATGTTCGGTGGTTCAAATTCAACCCACCACAAGAGAGGATGTGTGCCATGGTGGCAGGGAGGCCAATGGGAGATGGAGAACGCGAAGGATAGAGGGATCAATTTTGGAAGAGAGAGAAAGTGATGGGTTTCTCGGCGATGAAACATGAAGGGATCGATTTGGGAGTAGAGGTTTTGAGGCCTAGATTTTTGCCTTCAATTTCTTGTCTGCAATCTGCCTTGTCTAATAGTGGTTCTTGGTGAATCAGGTGGTTCACTCTAAACACAAATTATTCCAACTCTATGAATCAGGTGGTTCACTCTAAAAAAATTAATAGGTGGTCGCTTTTCAATTTCTTCAGAAATCAGAATTTTATATGCTAAAAAACATATATTGCTATGCTGGTACACTTATTTCTAGCTCCATTCTACTAAAAGAAGAACCATAGTGGCTCACTCAAAGCTCCTCTGTTTTTCACCCTTTCTCCTTTCCTTCCTCGTCATTCTCATGTTCGTCCCGTTTCATCCCTACCCATGTGCTATAGCTTTGCCAAATGTTTAATCTCCAATGGGTATCATTTAAAATTGGAACTCTGTGTTATTTCCTCAAATAGGTATGTTTCCAAATCCAAGCTTGAGACTTAGCGTGTGTTCGGCATAATAAAAAAAAAGTGATTATAGGGTCAAACCATGGTTTCAGCCTGGTACCAGCCGAACACCCCATTAAATCAAATAATCCCGTTTTTCATTTAATCCCGTTTTTCATCCAAAAAAATCCCGTTTCTCATAAGCTATTTCTACACACTTTTGAAGTCTGATTATTACCGTTGGGATAATAATTATACACAGTGACCTGTACTTTTCTCTTCCCTCTTTTCCTTTTCGCGTGCGTGGTCCAACAAAGCTCGTCTTCTCCATTTTCTGAGTACTTCATTCTCCTCCGTTTCCTTCTCACTGACCGGTCGGCGTTCTTGTCTTCTCCGTTTTCTCTTCCCGTTTCGTGTCGATCGCAGCTGCACCTTGTCGTTCCCATTCTCTTTCCGTTTCGCGTCGACCTTCATTCTCGTCTTCTCCGGTTTCTCGATCGGCATATCCTTGTGGTTCCCATTCTCTTTCAGATCGGAAAAGCTTCGATCTGAAACACATTCCCTTCTCTCGCGGTGAACGGAAAGCGGTGACGGAAAATCCCTTGCAAAATCGAAGGAAAATCTCTAGAATTGGGACATGCGCGGCACTGGAATTCTGGATTGGTAAAAAAAGAACTACCCAGCGACCTAACCCTTCGCCGCAGTCTCCTCTAATCCCAATGCCTCTTCGATTGTGTCCTCATCCTTCCTCTTCGTCCCCCAGTTTCAGATCTGAAAAAACGCACACCACAAAATCCCAACCCGTACAACGACGGCCTACTGAAACGGAGGAGACGAGATCGATTGGCGGCGATCACAGGGGAGACGAGGTTCGAAGGCATCTGATAATAGCTTAGATGTTGTGTTTTTCTTATTGTTTTAATAATAAAATATCCTATGTTCACCTGCAATTCCATAAGAGTTTTGATATCTCATGAAAATCGTCAGAACAAGATGGAGAGAGGGAGGTGAGTTGGATGTGGTGGGAAGGAGACTGGAAATGAAGAACGGGGGCGCGTGAGTTGGTGGCGGGGCTCTTTTCTCCCTCTTTTTCCTCAAAAAAAAAAAAAAACAGTGGGGCATGTAGGATTAAAATTAATGTAGGTGTTGTATTTTGAGTTATGTAAACATATGGGTCTTAGGAAAATCATACTATTTACAGACTCCCTTCTGGCCATCCACCTTCTATATGCTAATTGTGGCGTCGATCACCCTTTGTATGATATCGTTTCGACTACCAGACACGGACACACTTGCAAAAATCAAAACCATTCCAAAGAATTTAATGAAGAATAATACAGTGGGTTTGGCAAGAGATAACCCAGGTTGTGAAAGGAGATGAAAATTAATATAGTGTACGCCTTCAATATGTATGTTTGATCTGATTTTTAAATTTACTACATAATTGACTAATGTTGTAATTTTATAATTTTTGCATCTATTTTTTTATATTACATAATTGACAAATGTTATAATTAAAAAAATTTTGGACAAATTTATTTCATTTATTGTAATTATTATGCAATTTAATGTCAAATACTACTTAAAATATAATCTTATCCTTTATATGTAATTATCATAAAAGTTAATGTCCTTTTTAGTCATTTGACCATGAAAAAAGCTATTCTGATAAAATCATCCAAACACTCTCATTTTATCAAAATCACTTTTTCCCATAATCTATTTTCTTATAATCTATTCTCCAAAAGCTATTCTCTCCAGAATCTATTCTCCAAAAGCTAATAAGAACACACCCTTATTCCTCTAAGAGTGGAAGAGAAAAAGAAGAAGATGAAATAGGGGACTCGGACTTTGGTTTCTGTTTGGTATCGTTCTCCCTCCTCTTGTTTTTTCTCGCCCTCGATACATGCCTGTGTTTGTATTTGTTATAAGGTGCTTAGCATTTCTCATTTTTCTGGAGACTTTGTTGGTTTTATGGTTTGAATTGGATCGCTTGTAAAATTCAATTTAAAGTTTCTTTTGTTTTCTGCGCACGTCGCTGTGGCATTTGTATTCTTCGAGCCTGGGGATATTTTTCATACCAGTCAACGCTTGGATTCATGTTAATAAGGAAGGAGTTTAGGAGAGAAAGTGAAATGATTATGAAGGAAAATAGAAAGTATTCGATGGTTGTGGTTGTTGGAGGATTGAATAAACAAAGGATGAATAAAGAGGAAGGGAGATGTTTCAGGAATTTTTTTTTTGAGTTGGGGGGCATTTTGGTATTTTTATATTGTGTTTAACATTTGTTAAGGTAGTTTAACGGTATTGATATTTTTGCTTTGATTTTGCAAACTCATGGGTATTTTTGCTCCTAAAAAACGTATTTGGTGTTGGGTGCACTTTTGACAAAAGTTCATGGGTATTTTTGCACCTTAACCCTATAGATTATGACCATAAACTAATATAACCACAAGAAATATTATAAATGATACTTGGATAGGTTATGACCACAAGAAATACTATAGAAGAATCTAAAATGATACTTAGATAGGTTATGACCTATTTCTTGTACATTTAATATTTTAAGACCGAGTTGGAAGTCGAAAGTGACACGTTCTACGAGGCACATCTAAAAGGGTTTATAAAGCTTTGAGGTAGGGACATTATCCTTCATACATCATGTCATAGTTATGTGATTATGTGGATGTCATTGTTTGTAAATGCGCTTTATTAATCAACATGATTTGTCTAGAGAGGGGCAGTTAGTGCGAGAGGTGCACTTACACTGGGAGTTGGTGAAAGTCCAACTGGAGTATATAGTCGGGCTGGGCCCTACTCATGTATACATAACGATGATATGTTTATATTGTTCATTAATTGGTGCATACATTGGCACATGCCATGTTTACTTTTCGCATTTTCTATGAAGGATAGCATGTTTCTACTGGGATTCTTCAGAATTTCACCTTATTTTTAAAATAAACATCTCAACGGGTGCTAGTTGGACGAAAGGCAAAGGCGTAGACGCCGAGAAGTGATTGGCATGTGTCTCAAGGTAAGGTCAAGGTTAGTGGTTATAATTAGTTCATGTTCAAGATATTTTGGGAAATCCAGTAAACGTTAGAATTTTTCGCTGTATTTCTGTATTTCATGTATTTTGTTGACGAACGACGTTGAGATTGTAAATGAATACTTTTATCAGTATAATTGTACTTTTCTGTATGCCCACAGAATCTTATCTTTATTACTTTTTTATTATCGAAATAGAAACGAGTGTTAACAAATTATGTCCCGAAATTTTGGGGGTGGGGAATTTAGCCCTATAAGTTTTTAAAATGGAGCAATTCTGTTTAAACCATTATCTCAGTTAATATTGACTATTGGTTGATTAAATATGCTGAAATGGAAATCTACACGTAATCTACCTCATTTTTATTAATGGTTAAATTGATATCATCGAACTCTGTGTTCTCTATGGTGTCGAGCTCTACTGCAAAAACATGGTTTGTACGGTTGCCATTGTTGCTGCGATTGAAGAGACCAAAGTACTGACCAGGTAAAGCACCTGGGAGTGCTTTTGCTGGGGAAATTACAAAAACGATTCCATGGCAACTCAGAGTTTTGTATTCAGATCTAATGACGAAGAGTCATTGAAAGCTATTGGATTTGGGTAGAAAGCATGACCTTGTTCTTGTTGGGTTTCATTTGCAGGTTTGAGTAGGCCATTGGGAGTTATCTCTGAAATACCATCCATAATTAAATGAGCCGATTGGAAGCCATTATTGAAGATGAAACTTGTGTCTTCTTCACCACTCACTTCAACCCTCGCTGTCACCAGCAAAAACACCATAGCTATAAGCTTCACACACATATCTGCCTCAAAATCAATCCCTCTCTCTTTTAAGTTCCCTGCTATATCTGTATCTTTGTGGCAAGTGCAGAATCAAGGCTTCTCCTTTTGGTAGGTGATGGTTAAGATTGTTGAGAAGATTTTTTTTTTTAGCGGGGCAAACACTAATAGCCTGGCATCACAACATAAATGAAATCATAACCTTACATTTGTAAAGAGGAGCTTTCATAGCTCTAAGATATTAATTAAGGTCACATGGTTGAGAAGATTTTTATTGATTCGGTCTTACTTTAATTGCCGGTCCTTCTTTGTAAGGAGGTAGGGTCGGCAAAATTTAGACTGCAATTCCAAGTTATGAACTGGGATTGAATGCTAGTGACGTAACATTTGGACACTGCTGTCAGTAAGATCCGATGGTCTTTGCGTTGATTAGTCTTGGTGGTTGCTAAGTATTACGGTCTTGGTCCTCGGTCGCATTGAAGTGAAGGTTACTAAATGCAGACACGACACCAAACTAATTGGTTATTGGGTTAAAGGTCATTGAGACTCAGATCAGAATTAAATTAAAACTAATCTGAAGTCAAACCAATAAGAAAATGAAGATTTTAAATTTATTAATTTAGAATTCTGAGAAAACTGCAAAAATTGAATTAAATTATTTTTTAAATTAAAAAATATTAGACCGGTTAAATTGATTATTTGTGCGTTTGGAACAGTGATTGACAATTAGGTTTGTTGTGATATTACTTTTGGTAAAAGCTAAATTATGTAATGTAATTTATATGTTTGGATTGGAGATTGTCAATTGGGCTTTTGCAAAAATAAAACTTGTTTGGATTGGCTTAAGCATAAGGGCTTTTATGATAATGGTTAGAAAGAGTGGGTGGAAAAATATTTAAAAAATCAAGTAAATATTAAAAAATTAATTTAAAATATTAGATGCTATTGAAAAAATATTTTAGAGTGGGTGGAAATCAATAAATCAATATTCTAAGTTTTGGGTGCTCTTTACTACTAAAAAAATACATTAAAGGTAAAATTGTAGTCAGTCTCCTAAGATTTGGTACAACTAAAAAATTATTTTAAAGAGTTAAAAGCGCAACAAATATTTTAAATTAGAAAAAGTACATTAAAGGTAAAATTATAATAAGTCTGATAACACATTAAGTGCAACTTGAAAAATATTTTAAGGGTTTAAAAACACCCAAAAAAAAAATATTTTAATGTAATTTTTGGAGCTGAAAAAGTACATTAAAAGTAAAAGTACAATCAGTATGATAATACACTGGATACAATTGAAAAAATATTTTAAGAGGTTAAAAACATCAAAAAAATATTTTAAGGAGTTAAAAACACTCAAAAAATATTTTTTGAGTGGGTACAACTAGAAAGTGGATAAAATTGCAATCAGTCTGATAGTATACTAGGTAGTGGGTATAACTAGAAAAATATTTTAAGGGGTTAAAAAAACTCAAAAAATATTTTTTGATACTACATACTATTTAAAAAATATTTTTTGGGAAAAACCAATATCATATAACTAATTTCCAGACAACCCAATCTAGTATAACATATCATTAACTTTTAACAAAAGCTCCATTTTTTAGCTTCTCCCAATTGAACTTTCACCAATTAGGTTTTGGCAAAAGCTCAATTGTCAATTGAACTCTCCAAACACTCAAATTTAAGTTCTCAATTAATAATTGAGTTTATGATATTTAATTAGACTTAATAGAGATCCCCAAACACAAACTATGTTGCCTGACCGGATATCAGTTGTGTAACAACGACATTTACTTGACAAATGTTTTTAAGATAAAAGTTAAATACAGTGATATGATATTTTGACTTTTAACCCTTATTATACCCCCGCAGATTAACGCCGTCCACTTTTTTCGGATGGGGCAAACAACAGGGAAGTGAACAAGAACACTGTTTCCTTGCAAAGCTCTCTGTTTTTCCTTGGACAAACTAGGCAAAAAAGAAAAATAAGATGTTACTCTCTTTCCATTCCTTCCAAAAACTCTACACAATAATTAAAATGTTACAGAAATAAGTATCAGAGTTTAGAACTAAAAAAGAAGCAGCTCTGTTTTATAGGCAGAAAACAGATTATATTTATAAAAAAAAAAGAAAAAGAAAAAGCTCCCCTAAGCATAGATATTGATGACATTTATACAAGGAATATAAACAACATAAAGCGCAGGAGCTACATTCCCTAATACAATTCCAACAATTCTTTTTGCAAACCTATTCTCTCAAAATTGAGAACTCGGACTAATTCTTCTAAAAGCTACAAATCCTAACAATCCAAATATTTTCCAACAATTCTTGATCTATGGGAATATAACTCTCTGAAAATGAAATCAAACCGGGGGGGTTTTTTGGGGGGGGGGGGGGGACAGAGCAGAAGACATGAAATAGGAAGCTCTAGCAAGTCATATGACCCAAGTAAGGCCTTAACGACCTTGAGAGAGATGAGATTCAGCTACTGAACATTGAGAGTAAGACTTGTCACCATAATAAGGAAGGGACGACGTTGTAGAGTCAAGAAATCCATGGTGTTTCCCAAATGACAACGCTAGAGAAGCAGAACCGAAACTTAAAGATGATGATGTATCTGGCAAAGGAACTTCTTGATTCAGATATTGCACAACCTGACGCATTCTTGGCCGACTCTCTGGTTGGAAATTTGAACACAAAAGCCCTAGTTTCAATACTAATTCCACCTCCTCTGCTATATACTCTGTTCCTAAATTTGGATCCTTTGCTTCAATAATCTCACCCCTGTTCCATAACCCATAAACCCAATCTACCAAAATCACAGTCTCTTCTTCATTTACTTGCTCAATGGGCCTTCTTCCACACACAACCTCAAGCAAAAACGCACCAAAAGCAAAAACATCTGATCGTGTTGTGGCTCTCCCTGTTCTTGTATGCTCTGGTGCTAGATAACCTAATGTTCCGACCACATGTGTAGTTTGAGGATCACTTCCATGGTCGTATAGTCTCGCAAGGCCAAAATCTCCTAATCTTCCATTTAATTCTGAATCTAAGAGGACATTGCTTGCTTTGATGTCTCTGTGGATCACCACCTTTTCACATTCTTCGTGTAGATAGCACAATCCTGAAGCTACTCCTTTGATGATTCTGAATCTTTGTGTCCAATTCAGTGTCACGCTTGGCTCGTTGTAGAGATATTTATCTAAACTTCCATTTGGCATAAAATCATAGACTAGAATAAGCTCCCCTTTTCGCCTACAATATCCCAAAAGAGGTACAAGGTTTCGGTGGCGAAAACGACCGATACTAACGATTTCTGCAACAAATTCTCTCATGCCTTGTCGAGATTCATGTGAAACTTTCTTCACAGCAACCTCGATTTTTGAAGTTGGCATTGTTCCTTTGTAGACTCTACCAAATCCACCTCTTCCCAGAAGCTCTTTGTCTTTGAATCCCTTCGTGGCAACATATAGATCTTTGTATTTGAACCTGTTAGCGCCATAGTCTTGTTCCCACTCTTCTTGAATCTCAGAAAACTTCCTTTTTCTATATATATAATAAACAATAGATGAAGCCGCAAAAAAAATCACACAAAGTGAGAGTAAAGGTAACCCAATTGGCAACATCATAGAGTGTCTTCTTCCACCAAGACGTGGTAGCTTTGGGAGTTTAGAGATAACTAGGTTTTGAGCCATCCCATTGAGCTTGAAGCTCCAACCAAGAACATAATGAGAAGATAACACAGACCCAGTGGAGGATGAGAATCCGACATAACTGGGATTGTTTAGAATTTTAGAAAGATCCTGAGATAACGTTAACAATGGAATTTCGGGTTTGTTAACATTGATTGGAGCTATTGTGACACTAATTTGCTTCTTTCCTCCATCATAGTCCACCCAAACCTGCATCGGAAGGCCACTAATGAGAGTCAAATTCTGAAGCTGAGACCTGTTAATATAATACCCGGCAGCAGAAGAATTAGATGACTTCAAGCTATTAATGTCGATTCCGACATGGTTATCATTGATATCATCAAACTCGCTGCTCAGGATGGTGTCAAGTTCAACGGCAAAAACGTGATTTGTAAGGTTGCCATTATTGGTGTCATTGAAGAGACCTAAATACTGACTGGGTAAAGCACCTGGAAGTGCTTTTGCCGGGGAAATTAGAAAAGCGATTCCATGACCACTCAGAGTTCTGTATTCAGATCTAATGGCGAAAACAAAAGTGGTAGAGAAAGAAGAGTCACTGAAAGCTATTGGATCTGGGTAGAAGGCGTGACCTTTCTCTTGCCTGGTATCGTTGGTGAGTCGAAGTAAGCCATTGGAGGTGATCTGAGAAATTCCATCCATGGTTAAATTAGCTGATTGGAACCCATTATTAAAGATGAAGCTTGTATCTTGACCATCCACATGAACCGTTGATTTCATCACCGCCACCAAAAGCATCATCGCCATCAACTTCATCACAGACATGGCAGCCGCTGATAGTTACCTAACACAGAATCACCAGTTATTTTGCAATTTGAACCTTTAATGGATGAAGCTCTTATGCCAACGAAGGAATGGACCCGCGTTTGTGTACTGTTAGCTTGTGTGGTGTAGATTAATCCAAATTTAATAGGGGGGATTACAATGAGATACAAAGTAAAAACTTAATTACAATGATGCATTTCTGGAACTTGTGATTGCCTATTATTCAGAGAGTGTCTGGTGAGCGGTTGGGCTTCCCTGTCCTACGAGCCCATAAACACGATAGATAGGGTGAATTTTTTTTGAGAGTATGGCGTTTCAATTGAGTTTAAAAGTTTTTGACTTATCGATGAGAATTGGTTCAAGTGATAAGTGGTTTGATTTTGTTTAAGTAAGATCTCAGATTCGAACTTTGTATATGCAGAAAATTCTTATTGGGAGACTCTCTCACCATAGTTAGGTGTGCGACGCGGGTCGGATCCGGATGTAGTCGGAGCAAAACTCCGGGTGGACAACAAAAAAATTTCTTTTGACATGTTAAATTGTTTTTGCTTTAAAGTCAAAATTTAGAGTTCTTTTAAGGTAATTAAATCTAAACCGGTCAGTGAACCGGTCGAGGTACTGGGTTAAGGGTCAGTGGGTCAAACCGGAGCTAAACTGGGACTAAACCGGTGAAAAATTGAATATTTTACGCTTATAGTATGAAATTCTAAAGGAAAAATTTTTAAAAATATATTTTAAAAAAAATGACCTGGAGCGGTTTAGTGCCCGGGTCACCGGTTTCCTGTCCGGTTCGGCCGGTCCGGTCTGGGTTAGATAACCTGGGTTTTTTTCAATTGGTTTGTCTGAAATTATTGGATATGGCTTCAAAAACGATGGCACTAAATTTTTTTTTTCTTTTTCTTTTTAAAAAATGATGTCTAATATTATGAAATATTTTTTTGGACTTATCTAGTATTTTAAAATGTTTTTTAAGTAGTATCTAATATCATAAAATAATTTTTAGTGCTTTTAGCCTAAAAATATTTTTCAGCTGTACCCAATGTGTTATCAGACTAATTACAATTTTACCCTTAATGTATTTTTTCAGTTCCAAAAATTACTTTAAAATATATTTTTGTGTTTTTAACCCTTTAAAATATTTTTTCAGTTGTACCCAGTTTTAGAAGACTAACTACAATTTTACCGTTAATGTATTTTTTTAGTAGTAACGAGCACCTAAAACTTAGAATACTGATTTATTAATTTCCACCCACTTTAAAATTTTTTTTCCAGTAACACCTGATATTTTAAATATTTGTTCACCCACTTTCTCTTACCATTATTACAAATGCCGCTTACGCTAAAACTAATCCAAACAAGTTTTACTTTTGCAAAAGTCACTTATACAACCGCTAATCCAAACATAAATCATATTACACAATCTGATTTTTACCCAAAAGTAAGATTATAAAAAATCAAATTGAAAAAATCACTCTTACAATTGTTGTTCCTAACACACACTTCATTGTTAGTAGGAATTACTAGTAATTAAGTCTTATCATTGCAACCTCATTGTAATTCCTCCATTTTAATACTCCCTCCAGTTCTTAATATATAGGACATACTTAGATGGTTGAATTTGATCCTAAATATTAGACATAGCTTTAATATTTGTTAATCTTTTACTAGTGTGTCTCTGTTGATGCTTTCTCAACAATAATAAAGGAAGAGAGAGAATATGGAATTAATGAAGATGACTAGAGTATTTTTTTGGGAAAATTCTAAATAAATACCATTTGAAAATGTATAACCCTAAAAAGTTTATTAACAATTTAAAAAGACTTAAAGGTACCAAGTACCAAATTGAGTTATTCAAGTTTTGACATATTTACCATTTTACCCCTCAAATTTTTTTTAAAATAATAGTGGTGCCCCCGCCGGAGCACCACCGCTGGCCGGCCGACAACCGGAGCTCCGGCCGACGGAAGTTTTTTTAGTGGGGAGGATTATGAAAAAAAAGTTGTATAGAAATGGCAAGGGGTGAGATCGAACCCATCCCACCCCTTTAGGAGGGAAGCATGGTGGCCACCAGGCCACCAAAGCTTCTTTGTGATATATATGCATTATTAAATATGTATAATATAATTAAATGTGTAGTAGCTTTGACAAAGTCAGTAATGGCGTTGACAAATTCAATAATGGAAATAACAAGATTCGTAATGGTATTGACAAAACCGTTTGCTGATGAACCTTGACTTGCATGTTTTCATCAGCGTTTTTGCACAAAACGTTTTTGTCAAAACCATTACAATTCTTGTCAAAATCATTACTAAACTTGTCAATCTCATTACTAAATTTGTTAAAATCATTTTATTTATATTATGAATGTTTTCATAATGGAATCTCATAATGGAATTGTCAAAACTATTACAATTCTTGTCAATCTCATTACTAAACTTGTGAATCTCATTACTAAATTTATTAAAATCCTTTTATTTATATTATGAATGTTTTCATAATGGAATCTCATAATGGAATTGTCAAAACTATTACAATTCTTGTCAATCTCATTACTAAACTTATCAATCTCATTACTAAATAAGTTTATTAAAAAAAATTGCATCACAGATTATTTTAAATTATTTGGAGAAAATAGTTGAAAATATTAGATATATCTAAAAAAAATAGTAATCGAAGATACTCAATAGTCAATACACATTAATTATGTGAACACTCAAAACTGATGATGAGCCGCCCAAAATTGACAATTCGGCCTCATCCCATTCATACCGGCAAACAATTACGAAAAAACCCTCCACGAGACATTGAAAAATTAATAAAATGACATTCGCGCTAGGGATTTTTCTACCCCTGGACCATAGAACGTCCGTGGTGGCCACAGCTTTGATTTGATTGACTGGCAGAAACGATGACAATGAGTTCAAGGACGAAGATTTTCTTCTTGACTCTTGGGTGGGTTAGTTTTTTTTTAATAATTTTTATGATTTACGAGATAAGTGTGTGTGAAGAGTTTTATCTTGAGTTACGTAAACCATGATTTGAAACCATAATTTGAAGGTTTGTCAAACACACACACTCAGCTAATCTCTTAATTATCATTTTTAAATAATTTTATTTAAATATTATCATTTAAAAATATTAAATCTAAATCATCCAAATAACATCTAGACAGTTATAATCAAGGTATTAAAACTCGGACCGGTCATTGAACCGGTCGGGGTACTGGGTTAAGGGTCAGTGGGTCAAACCGGGACCAAACCGGAGCTAAACCGGGACCAAACCGGTGAGAAATTGAAAATTTTAGACTTATAGTATGAAATTCTAAAGGAAAAATAAAAATAAAAATTTATTTTTTAAAAAAACCCAACCCGGACCGGACCGGGAACCAGACCGGTTTATTGCTCAGTTTGCCGGTTTCTGGGCTGGTTTGGGTTCATGAACACGGTAAATATGATAAATATGAAAAATCTGGCAAATGAACTTCCCATTTTAGATAGTATTGCATGGCTCGACGCATGCTAGGCCTACTCACTGGTTGCGAACTTGAACACACAAATCCAAGTCTCGAAACTAACTCTATCTCTCTTCTTCTGAATAGTCCGTTCCTAAATTTGGATCCTTTGCCTCTATATTCTCACCCTTATTCCATAACTCATAAACCCAATCTACTAAGACCACTCTCTTCTTCTTCATTTACTTGCTCTATGGGCCTTCTTCTACAGGCAACCTCAAGCAAAAATGCACCAAAAGCGAAAACATCTAACTTTGTCATGTATATATAGCAAGGTATTAAAACTCGGATCGGGTACTGAACCGGTCGGGGTACTGGGTTAAGGGTCAGTGGGTCAGACCGAGGCTAAACCGGTGAGAAATTGAAGATTTTAGGCTTATTAGTATGAAATTCTAAAGGAAATATAATTTTTTTTGAATTGGAACCCGGACTAGTCTACCAGCCGGTTCGCCAGTTTTCAGGCTGGACCGGCCAGTCCGGTCTGGGCTCTATGAGCATGATATATCTCACAAGACCAAAATCGATCTCCTAGTCTTCCATTTAATTCTGAATTAAGGAGAACATTGTTTGCTTTTATGTCTCTATGAGAACATTGGTTTTTATTACTCTTCCTATCCTTAATATAAGATATATTTGGGAGTTGATCTTGGTCTTAAATATAAGATAAAGTGTTCATATTTGTCTGATTAAGTGTTGTCATGTTGAGAACAACATTGTGGGGCCACCATTGTATATTTTAGGGTTAAAGTGTAAAAATATACATGAAATTGTGTCCTAAGTGCGTCCAATACCAAATACTTTTTTTTGGAGTAAAAGTGACTACGTGGTTACATTAGAGGGGCAAAAGTCACATATTTTGTTAACGGTAACATGTTGACTGTGAAATTGCTTGTTTTTGACTAAATAAGATGAGGTGCATGATGATATGGCATTTGAATAAGACAATTGGGTAATCAAACTGGTGACAAGGCAAGGAAAATGGAAAAGAAATATTTATGGAAAAATCTGATTATAATAAGATTATAATATAATATATTATCTTATTATCTTTGTAACTAATAAGGAATATCGATTTAGGGTTCTAAATGATGAAAAATTGAGAAAGCGATATCTCGGGAGAGTGGAGACGTGGAGATGATAGCGAGCGAATCGACGTTATTGGTGAACAGAAATCTTAGAGGACGATAAGGGTGATGGGAACGAACAAATCGTTGACGACAAGGATGACGCAGAAGAGGAAAAGTGGAGTTGAATGTGACCTGAGAATCTTCAAGGTTGAACTTGTCGACGAAGAAGGGACAAAAAGGTATTCCAGGTAACTTCAATTGGGACCCATAAATTTAATTTTCTTTGTGTTGAAGTGAATTCCCATGGAAGACCCTAGTTAATTTTGTCTATTGTGGTAACAGTGACATCCCATGGGGTCGAAAGGCAAGGATAAAGTGGGAAGCGAAAAGGAAGAGAACTTCAAAGAGAACCGTAAAAAGGTCAATACAAAATTATGTTGAACATTATGAATTAGCAAAGAAGGGGTGGGAAGAGACCAAGGCAAGGTTGCGTGTGGGCATAAATATGTGGTAGATAGTATATTATATGCTGTCGGGGATAGGGAACATGAAAATCATAGGGGACCTGTTGAGGAAAAAGACAGAGGGAAAGAAGAAAATAACAGAAGAGAAAATGAGCAGGATGTGACTGAGGAGATAGAAGTGTTAGAAGGGTATGAGGATATTGTTGTGAGTGAGGAGGACGTAAAGGGTTCTGGTAATGCAATTGATGAAAGGAAAGAAAAAGTTATTTGTGTAGAAGGAGATGATCTAGAGGATGACAAAGATAGTAGTTCTAGTGATGAACAGGATAGTAGGCTAGAGGATGATGATAGTGACGATGGCACATATATGGGGCTAAGTTTAAGTGCTAATACAGAAGAAAGTGTCTTTAAGGAATTTGAAGTTGGGGAGCTATGTGTGGATAATGAGAGTGAGCTTGAGAAATGTTCCTAACTTTACCCTTGTTTAAATAATATGAATTTTGAATTAGTTAAAAATGAGGACATAATGGAAAAATAATAATAAATTAGAGGTAGTTTGTGCCTTAATAAGGATAAAAAATTGCTGGCAGCTGATGTCTTATAAAAAAGATCAGAAGGGTAAATCTTACGTTAAAGACCGGATAAGGTTTCTCAAATGTTTGAATAAGAATTTATCTGAAAGTTTGAAAACTTCCTTCTAGTTCCCGTAATCCATTCCAGAAGGCAGGGATATTCGTAAAATATGCTTCCGTCTTATATATGACTAACCAAATGCAAACAACTCACTATTTTGACCCAGTGACCCTAGCTAACTGACTCAGACTAATACATAAAGCTAATAAAAATAATACAGACCCAAGCAGGTTGATGCTATCTCTACCAGTGTTTTAATTGAGCAGCGGATATAAAGGGGAAAAAAGAGCAGAAATTAATGTATATTTGTGAAATTGTGATTTCACTTTATAAAATATTGATAAGGTAATTAATTAATTAATTAATTGCGATGGATAGATTATCGCTATTGGCATTCATGTCGTCATGTCTCCTCAAGTCCTCAACTATGTTAAATTTAAGTTAGAGATAGAAGAGGATCCAATTCCATTTTCACCTATATCCAAAAAAAAAAAAGAGGTAATACTTCCTTTCCTCTGGAGCTATAAATCATATATAACATTTTTCCAAGGCATATATACATCACCGATAACAAAACATTAACAAAACATATAACGCAAAGAAATCAAAGCATAAAAGGACAAACATAATACACCCAAGCTCATGAGTACGTATGCTATGTTCATTGTACAAATATACGTGTCTTCTTAGGAATCAACGACCTCCGGAAAGGATTGAGTCTTGTATTGTAGTTCTAGAGAAGTGGGCATCAAACTCTCTATCCCTCTCAAATGCAAATGCAGAAAAAGGAGTAGGTGAGATAAGTGATGAGAAATCAGGCAAAGGCACATCCCTATTCAAATACTGCACAACTTGATGCATGCCTGGCCTATTCTGAGCATTATAATTCGAACACGCCAGCCCTAGTTTCAACACTAATTCTACCTCCTCTGCATTGTACTCTGATCCTAAATTTGGATCCTTGGCCTCAACAATCTCACCCCACCTCCATAATGCATACACCCATTCCACCAAAACCATATCTTCAGTTACTAGGTCTACAGGCCTTCTTCCACATGCAACCTCCAGCATAAAAACACCGAAAGCGAAAACATCAGACTTTGTGGTGGCTCTTCTTGTTCTTATGGTTTCTGGTGCTAGATATCCCAATGTCCCAACCACACGTGTAGTTGCAGGATCACTCCCATGATCATATAATTTTGCAAGACCAAAATCTCCCAACTTTCCATTGAACTCCGAATCTAGCAAAACATTGCTTGCTTTTATGTCTCTATGAACCACAACTTGCTCCCATTCTTCATGAAGATAGCACAATCCTGAAGCTACACCTTTGATGATTTGAAATCGTTGCATCCAATTCAGAGTCACACTAGGTTGGCTAAAGAGGTATTTATCTAAGCTTCCATTTGGCATGAAATCATAGACCAAAAGAAGCTCACCTTTTCGCCTGCAATATCCGAAAAGTGATGCTAGGTTTCGGTGGCGAAGGCGACCGATGCTCACAATTTCTGCTATGAATTCCTTCATGCCTTGTCGAGCTCCATGTGATACTTTCTTCACTGCAACCTCAATATTCGAGCCTGGCATTCTCCCTTTGTACACCTTTCCAAATCCACCAGAACCCAAAAGCTCAGTGTCTCCAAATCCTTTTGTGGCAATGTAAAGATCTTTATATTTGAACCTGTGAGGACCATATTTTTCCTCCCACTGTTCAACAATCTCATAAAATTTCCTTTTCCTATATCTGTAATAAATTACGAATAAGGTCACCAAATGAATTAAAGAAAGTGACAACAGAGGTAACCCAATAATAAAAATCATATTTTGTTTTTTGCCTCCAAGTCGTGGTAGCTTTGGGAGTTTTGAGAATTGAAGGTTTTGAGCCTCCTCATTGAGCTTGAAACTCCAACCAAGTATATAATGAGAAGTCAAAAATGACCCAGTGGAGGATGAGAATCCGACATAACTTGGATTGTTTAGAATTTTAGAAAGATCCTGAGATAACGTTAACAATGGAATTTCGGGTTTGTTAACATTGATTGGAGCTATTGTGACACTAATTTGCTTCTTTCCTCCATCATAGTCCACCCAAACCTGCATCGGAAGGCCACTAATGAGAGTCAAATTCTGAAGCTGAGACCTGTTAATATAATACCCCGCAGCAGAAGAATTAGCGGACTTCAAGCCATTAATGTCGATTCCGACATGGTTATCATTGATATCATCAAACTCGCTGCTCAGGATGGTGTCAAGTTCAACGGCAAAAACGTGATTTGTAAGGTTGCCATTATTGGTGTCATTGAAGAGACCTAAATACTGACTGGGTAAAGCACCTGGAAGTGCTTTTGCCGGGGAAATTAGAAAAGCGATTCCATGACCACTCAGAGTTCTGTATTCAGATCTAATGGCGAAAACAAAAGTGGTAGAGAAAGAAGAAGAGTCACTGAAAGCTATTGGATCTGGGTAGAAGGCGTGACCTTTCTCTAGCCTGGTATCGTTGGTGAGTCGAAGTAAGCCATTGGAGGTGATCTGAGAAATTCCATCCATGGTTAAATTAGCTGATTGGAACCCATTATTAAAGATGAAGTTTGTATCTTGACCTTCCACATGAACCGTTGATTTCATCACCGCCACCAAAAGCATCATCGCCATCAACTTCATCACAGACATGGCAGCTGCTCATAGCTACCAAACACAGAATCACCAGTTAATTTGCAATTTGAACCTTTAATGGATGAAGCTCTTATGCCAACGAAGGAATGGACCCGTGTTTGTGTACTGTTAGCTTGTGTGGTGTAGATTAATCCAAATTTAATAGGGGGGATTACAATGAGATACAAAGTAAAAACTTCATTACAATGATGCATTTCTGGAACTTGTGATTGCCCATTATTCAGAGAGTGTCTGGTGAGCAGTTGAGCTTCCCAGTCGTACGGGCCCATAAACACGATAGATACGGTGATTTTTTTTTTTTTGAGAGTATGGCGTTTCAATTGAGTTTAAAAGTTTTTGACTTGTTAAATTGTTTTTGCCTTAAAGTCAAAATTCAGAGGTTTTTTTTAAGGTAATTAAATCCGGACCGGTCAATGAACCGGTCGGGGTATTAGGTTAGAGGTTAGTGGATTAAACCGGAACTAAATCTGAACCAAACCGGTAAGAAATGGAATATTTTAGGTTTAGAGTATGAAATTCTAAAGGAAAAATTTTAAAAATATAAAAACATTGACCTGGACCGGTTTAGTGCCCGGGTCACCGGTTTCCGTTCCGGTTCAGCTGGTTCGGTCCGGGTTAGATAACCTGGGTTTTTTTCGATTGATTTGTTTGAAATTATTGGATTTGGCTTCAAAAACGATGGCGCTGAACTTTTTTCTTTTTCTTTTTTTAAAATGGTGTCTAATATTATGAAATATTTTTTTGGACTTATCTAATATTTTAAAATATTTTTTAAGTAGTATGTAATATCATAAAATAATTTTTAGTGCTTTTAGCCTAAAAATATTTTTCAACTGTACCCAATGAGTTATCAGACTAATTGCAATTTTACCCTTAATATACTTTTTCAGCTCCAAAAATTACTTTAAAATATATTTTGGTGTTTTTAACCCTTTAAAATATTTTTTTCAGTTGTACCCAGTCTTAGGAGATTGACTACAATTTTACTGTTAATGTATTTTTTAGTAGTAACGAGCACCTAAAACTTAAAATACTTATTTATTAATTTCCACCCACTTTAAAATATTTTTTCAGTAACACTTGATATTTTAAATTAATTTTTATATATTTTCCCACCCACTTTCTCTTACCATTATTACAAATGTGGCTTATATTAAAACTAATCCAAACTAATTCTACTTTTACAAAAGTCACTTATACAACCACTAATCCTAACATAAATCATATCACACAATCTGATTTTTACTCAAAAATAAGATTATAAAAACTCAAATTGAAAAAGTCACTCTTACCATTATTGTTCCTAACACACACTTCATTGTTAGTAGGAATTACTAGTAATTAAGTCTTATCCTAGCAACCTCATTGTAATTCCTCCATTTTAATACTCCCTCAAGTTCTTAATATATAGGATATATTTAGATGGTTGAATTTGGTCCTAAATATTAGACATAGCTTTAATATTTGTTAATATTTTATTAGTGTGTCCCTATTGATGTTTTCTCAACAATAATCAAGGAGGAGAGAGAATGAGGAATTAATGAAGATGATTAGAATATTTTTTTAAAAAAAATATCATATTAACTAAATTATAACTTAAATTTTTAAATATATATAAATTAAATAAATATATTTTATATTAAGTATCAAAATAAGTTTATTAAAAAAAAATTGCATCACAGATTATTTTAAATTATTTGGAGAAAATAGTTGAGAATATTAGAAAATATCTAAAAAAAAATAGTAATTGAAGATACTCAATAGTCAATACACATTAATTATGTGAACACTCAAAACTGATGATGAGCCGCCCAAAATTGACAATTCGGCCTCATCCCATTCATACCGGCAAACAATTACGACAAAACCCTCCACAAGACATTGAAAAATTAATAAAATGACATTCGCACTAGGGATTTTTCTACCCCCTTGACCATAGAACGTACGTGGTGGCCGCAGCTTTGATTTGATTGACTGGCAGAAACGATGACAATGAGTTCAAGGACGAAGATCTCTTCTGGACTTATGGGTAACTCAGCTAATCTCTTAATTATCATTTTTAAATAATTTTATTTAAATATTATCATTTAAAAAATATTAAATCTAAATCATCCAAATAACATCTAGATAGTTATAATGTGTTTAAGCACTCATTACTCTTTTACAAACAAAAGTGTTAACATTTTTATTACATGCATATTTATTACATGCATACTCCTCGAATTCTATTTATTAATCCTTTATGACTTTTAACATGTTTAACACATATAAAAAATCATTAAATTTATCTTAAAATTTAACAATTTTTTAATTTTATCTATATTTAATATATATTATACCTGTTAAAATAAACTCAATATAATAAATAAGTGGAAAAATTTTACATTCACCTCATTGACGCACCTCAGCTCAGTGTAAATATATTTTCAACTACACACCACTTGGACTTGGAGATAAAGTGAGCGCCAATTTACAATCACCTCATTGGTCTATTGAACGAGAGAAAAGAATTAAAACTTATATTTCATAATTGATGATCCCAGTTTTATGCCTTTATTTGAAATAATTCGTAATATTGGATGAGAAGTTATATGAACAAATCATTATAAAATTTTGTTATATATACTAAACCATTTAGCATATATAAAAACCAAACCCAATTCAGCTAGTTAAACAAGTGAATCAGTTCTTTTAGCAGGTTCGGTTAGGACTAGTTTTTGACGGGTTCACCGGATTGGATTTATTTTTTTCTTCATAAGAATGAAACAAAAATCGTTTTTTTTTTTCAATTTAAAAATTAAAAAATAGCAATAGATTATATTTGTGTTTTAGTATATATTAAAATTCGATTTACTTTTAACACATTTATTATTTAAATGTTATTCTTTTCAGAGTTACTCCCTCCAATTCTAAATAGAAGACAATTGATTTTTTTTTTTGGAGATATTAATAAAGCTAATTAAATTACTTTATAATATTTATATTTATCATTTTTTCTCTAAACTATTTTGTCTATGTTATAAATTGATATATAATGTTGGAAAAAAAAACTGATATATAATATAAGAATACACAACATATCATATGATTAAATAACTTATTTAAATTCCTTAATCTCTAAAAAAAAATCAATTTTATCTAATATTTAGAACTAAAAGGTATATGGATATAAAATTTGTATATATTTTAATAAAATATATTACTCTAATTATGACTGATTTGACTTAACCCGGTTTAAACCACTAATCCCTCAACTACTACCTCAACTGATTTATTGAGTGTACTGGTTTCCAGTACCCTTGCAATTTGGCATAAGATGCTCCTCTTCAGACAAAACATAAACACTCTCCGATAATCACTTTTTTCATAAAAGCTATAATCCAAGCACATGCCATTCTTTGTAATTTTATTTGAACTTCATTGCTACAAATATACCTATTAATTATATATGCAATATACGTGTGTCTGCCTCTCTGTACGTATTATAAAAATCATCACACTGATAGGTCATAAATAATATAGTTTACCTTTAATAATGTGCTATTTGATGCTTTCTTTTGAAGAAATCTACGAAGAATTTTATTTAATAACTGAACAAAAACGCACAATTGGCTATTTTTAACAATATATCCTGGAATACACAATTTTTCCTAAATTCATTCATAAAATACAAACAGTCAAAAACAAATATATAATACAACCTAGAGGCTGGTTTACGTAATATAAGTAACACCATGGCTCCACTCAATTCTTGATCCATGGCTACTTATACATATCAAAGTTGTAACAGATCTTAGTCCCTTGTGAGGAATCAGTGACCTCCAGAGAGACAAGATTCGGCAACTGAACAGTGAGATTAAGATTGATGAATATTGTAAGATGCAATAGTAATTGTCAACACCCGTTTCCATTTCGATAATCAAAGAGTAATAACGACGGAATTCAATGGGCATATAGAAAAGTACAATTATACTGATAAAAATATTCATTTACAATCCCAACGTCGTTCGTTTACAATTCCGATATTGTTCGTCGACGGAAACAAAATACAGCGGAAGGTTTAATATTTACAAATTATCCAAAATATTCAGGCATAGACTAAAGCATAACCGCGTTCATATCCTCGCCTCGGGACACGTGCCACTCACTTCTCGGCGACAACTTCTTTGCCCTTTTTCCCACTGGTACTCGCTGAGGTGTTTATTTAAAAATAGGGTGAGATTCCGAAGAATCTCCGTAGAGACATAATATCATTCATAGAAAATACGAAAAGTAAATATGTCATGCGCCAAGGTATGCACAAATTAATGAACAATATAAACACATCATCGTCATGTATACATGAGTAGGGCCCAGCCCCACAATCTACACCGGTTGGACTGCTGCCAACTCCCAGTGTAAGTGCACCTCTGGCACTAACAGCCTCTCTCTAGGCAAATCATGTTATTAATAAAGTGCATTTACAAAACAATGGCATCCACACAATCACATAACTTATGGCATAGTGTATGAAGGATAATGTCCCTACCTCAAAGCTTTGATATCCCCTATTTAATAGTGTCTCGAAAAGCGTACTGTCCCGACGTCCGACTCGATCCTAAAATATTAAATGTACCAGAAATAGGTCATAACCTATCGAAGTATCATTTTAAACTATTCCATGGTGTTTATTGTGGTTATATTAGTCTATGGTGAAAATTTACAAAAATACCCCCGGGAACCCGGTCCGGCCCCGCCGTACCCGGCCCGATGGCACGTTTTCCCAAAATTTTGACTAAGGGTATTCTGACTTATTTTCGCCCAAGGAATCCATTTCCGGCCTCGAAATCGCCAAATTCATGGTCAAATTACGAAAATACCCTTGACAGCCCCTATTTAGTGATTTCAGTGGCGTTTTCGTAATTATGTTTTTTCGGCCTCTACCGAAAAAGTGCCCAACTGTAACCCCACCTATTTTTGCCCACTGAGTCCAATGGAACCATTTATTTCATGAAAATCCAACTCCTTGTACCAGTTCTGGTCTGACCGAAATATTGGTCAAAAATTGGAAAAAATGGAGTTTTGTGTTTTAGCTCCCAAAACTTGTACTTTTCCATTTCTAATCCTTGATTAACCCATTTAAACACTTCATAATCATGATTTAAAGGATTTTGGGCAGCATAACCCCTTAGGGTTATGGATTTTCTAATTTTACAACTCAACTCAAAAATCATAAAAACCAAACAATAATTATCAACAACAACTCAAGAAGGTAAGATCATGAAGTTACCCTCTTTGGCTTCTTGGTTTCCTCTAATCTAGGCTCCTCCTCCCTCTCTTCTTGATCTCAAAGTGTCTCTTCACCACCATAGATTCATGAGAAACAAGAGTTTAGAGAAGAATCTAAGGAAATGCCATAATAAAGAAAAACCAAAGGAACCTTCTTACCTTGACCTCTTCTTCTTCCTTCTCTCTAATCTCAAACTTCACCAAATCACTCTCTCTTCCTTTTTCCTATGACTTGTGCGTGAGGTGTAAAAGAAGGAAGTGAAAATATGTACTAATCTTGTCATCTTTCATCTTGGCCATTGATTTGATCAAGGGCTTCTAATGTGACACTTGTCACACTCTCCTCTTCCTCATAATTTCTTCATTTGACTTCCCTTGCTTGCTCCCTAAAAAAAGACGTCCTCTCCCTTCCTTTTCTCCATAGTCCATGCTTCTTTTTCCTATGTTCACACTCTTCATGCAATCATGTGTCCTCTTCCAATCACTCATCATTCCTCCAACTAAGTCCAAATGTGCACTCCACCATATAATCATGTTGCTTATTTCTTCACTCAAGCTTCTATCCTCATGCACTCCATCACCACTCCATTTTGTGTGTACTCAATCTTGGTCATGATTTCCCTTTATTTATGACATGTGATCATGCATCAATTAATTTTTTTTTCCCCTTCTTTCCTTCTAGTCCATCACGCATAAAGAGTGCTCATGGAACCAAATTGGGTTTCATGTAATTGCCTTGGTCAAGTGTGTAACTATTTAATTTTTTTTTTTATTGCTAATAACACATGTGCTCATATCTTAGAAATTCTTATCCCACAAATCTTAATTTAT
Organism: Inga laurina; assembly: GCA_963855925.1. Lineage (NCBI taxonomy): Eukaryota > Viridiplantae > Streptophyta > Magnoliopsida > Fabales > Fabaceae > Inga > Inga laurina. Next base: position 6,185,736 of record OY979705.1, read on the forward strand.
TCCACTAAGAATATTCAATTTATACATTTTCCTTTATTTTCCATGATTAATTGAAATTAACTCCAATTAATTGGAAAATAATTAATCTTGGGCTAAATTGGCAAAATTATGATTTTGCTATCACCTTTGTAATTTAATTCAATTCTTGAATTAATTTGCCCATTTCCTTATGAATATGAATATTTCAAAATTCATAAGATCCAAATTCATGAATATTCACCATTTTATTGAATTATTCAAATAATTACAATATATTTTTGGTGAATAAAATTTGGGGTGTTACAGTAATGGACTCAGTGGAATCAACAAAGCCATAATAATTCCCAAATGATAAGCCTTGAGCAGTAGAAGAACATAAGCGTAAATATACAAGGTTCATGAACCTAGACCAGGCACTAAACCGGCTGGGGTATTAGGTTAAAGGTTAGTGAATTAGATTGGGGCTAAACTGGAACTAATCCAAAAGGCCAAAACCAATAGGAAATTGAAGATTTCAGGGTTATTAATATGAAATCCTAAAGAAAATTAAAAAAAAAGTGAACCAAACCGGTTTATTGCCCGGTTCGTCGGTTTCTGGGCCGGTCTGGGTTCATGAACACGGTAAATATGATAAATATGACAAATCTGGCAAATGAACTTCCCTGTTTAGATAGTATTGCACAGCTCGACGCATGCTAGGCCTACTCACTAGTTGCGAACTTGAACACACAAATCCAAGTCTCGAAACTAACTCTATCTCTCTTCTTCTGAATAGTCCGTTCCTAAATTTGGATCCTTTGCCTCTATATTCTCACCCTTATTCCATAACTCATAAACCCAATCTACCAAGACCACACTCTCTTCTTCTTCATTTACTTGCTTTATGTGCCTTCTTCTACAAGCAACCTCAAGCAAAAATGCACCAAAAGCGAAAACATCTGACTTTGTCATGTATATATAGCAAGGTATTAAAACTCGGATCGGGTACTGAATTGGTCGGGGTACTGGGTTAAGGGTCAATGGGTCAGACTGGGGCCAAACCGGTGAGAAATTAAAGATTTTAGGCTTATTAGTATGAAATTCTAAAGGAAATATTTTTTTTTAAATTGGAACCTAGACCGGTCTACCGGCTGATTTGCCAATTTCCGGGCCAGACCGGCCAGTCCAATCCGGGCTCTAGAAGCATGATATATAGTCTCACAAGACCAAAATCTCCTAGTCTTCCATTTGATTCTGAATTAAGGAGAATATGGCTTGCTTTTATGTCTCTATGAGAACATTGGTTTTTATTACTCTTCCTATCCTTAATATAAGATATATTTGGGAGTTAATCTTTGTCTTAAATATAAGATAAAGTATTCATATTTGTCAATCTTTTCCTAATTTTTCCCTATTGATGCTTTCTCAACAATAATCAAAGGGAATGAAATGAGAGAATTAAGGAAAGTAACTACGGTATTTTAGAAAATATATATCATATTAACTAACTTAACTTACTTCTTTAATCTAATCAAATTAAGTAAATATTTATTATATTAAGGACCTGTAATACGTAATGATTGATTATAATTTATAAATGAAGCTGACTTGGGACTTGGGAGACTTCTTGCTGCCGTACTAGCTAGCTCCAAGTTAGGGTCCCTTAACGCCAAGTTGTTCAGTGAACGGTTATGATTTCTTCTGACCTAAAGATACAATTGTTTGACTAAGTGTTGTCATGTTGAGAACAACATTGTGGGGCCACCATCGTATATTTTAGGGTTAAAGTGTAAAAATACACATGAGATTTTGTCATAAGTGCGCCCAATACCAAATGCTTTTTTGGAGCAAAAGTGACTACGTGGTTACATTAGAGGGGCAAAAGTCACATATTTTGTTAACGGTAACATGTTGACTGTGAAATTGCTTGTTTTTGACTAAATAAGATGAGGTGCATGATGATATGGCATTTGAATAAGACAACTGGGTAATCAAACTGGTGACAAGGCAAGGAAAATGGAAAAGAAATATTTATGGAAAAATCTGATTATAATAAGATTATAATATAATATATTATCTTATTATCTTTGTAACTAATATTGATTTAGGGTTCCAAATGATGAAAAGTTGAGAAAGTGATATCTCAGGAGAGTGGAGATGATAGCGAGCGAATCGATGTTATTGGTGAACATAAATCTTATAGGACGATAAGGGTAACGGGAACGGACAAATCATTGACGATAAGGACGACATAAGAGGAAAAGTAGAGTTGCATGTGACCTGAGAATCTTCAAGGTCGAACCTGTCGGCGAAGAAGGGACAAAAAGGTATTACAGGTAACTTCAATTGGGACCCATAAATTTAATTTTCTTTGTGTTGATGTGAATTCCTATGGAATACCCTAGTTGATTTTGTCTATTGTGGTAACAATGACATCCTATGGGGTCAAAAGGCAAGGATAAAGTGGGAAGTGAAAAGGAAGAGAACTTCAAAGAGAACCGTAAAAGGTTAGTACAAAATTATGTTAAACGTTATGAATTAGCAAAGAAGGGGTGGGAAGAGACCAAGGCAAGGTTGCGTGGGGGCATAAATCTGTGGTAGATAGTATATTATATGTTGTCGAGGATAGGGAACATGAAAATCATAGGGGACTTGTTGAGGAAAAAGACAGAGGGAAAGAAGAAAATAACAGAAGAGAAAATGAGCAGGATGTGATTGAGGAGATAGAAGTGTTAGAAGGGTATGAGGACATTGATATTGAGGATATTGTTGTGAGTGAGGAGGATGTAGAGGGTTCTGGTAATGCAATTGATGAAAGGAAAGAAAAAGTTACTTGTGTAGAAGGAGATGATTTAGAGGATGACAAAGATAGGTTCTAGTGATGAACAGGATAGTAGGCTTGAGGATGATGACAGTGACGATGGCACATATATGGGGCTAAGTTTAAGTGCTGATATAGAAGAAAGTGTCTTTGAGGAATTTAAAGTTAGGGAGCTATGTGTGGATAATGAGAGTGAGCTTGAGGATTCTGAGTTGGGCCCTAGAAGTGGTGATGGGCCTCCATCAGAGGCAACAACCCTTGATGAAGTTGAATCTACGGCTAGGAGGCCTTTTTTTCTATTGGAATGACATATGTGGACAAAAAGGAGCTTAAAAGGGCTATAAATAAGTATGCTACAAGCCAGAATCTGAAGTGATAAGAAGACACTAAACGTAATATGTGAAGATAGATGCCCGTTTACACTATATGCATCCACATATGGGTTAAATTTGGGGTTTCAAGTGAAGATTTTGCATTATAAACATTTATGTGCCCGTGTGTACAAGAACCTAAGAGCCTCAAGTATGTGATTGGCGGAGCATTTCAAGGAGAAAGTGCAAGAGGCACCTCAATTCAAGACAAGTCAGATGAAGAATTATGTGCAGAGGGAACTAATGGTCAATGTGAGTATACATAAATGTAAGAGAGCAAAAAGGAAGATTATGCAAGAAATGGAAGGGATTTTCAAAGATGAATTTGGCAACCTAGAGGCCTATTGCAATGAGTTAAAAGTATTGAACCTGGTTTAAATGTGAGTGTTGAGGTCAGTTCAGAGGCATTAGAACAAGGAAGAAGAGTATTCAAAAGGATGTACTTATGTTTGAATGCTTCTAAGGTATTTTTAACTTGTTGACTATGTTTTTTAAGCTTTAAATTTGTATTAAACATTATCAAATTTAACTGCGGTAAATTTGTAGGTTGGGTAGACAGAAGGATGTAGGCCATTGATTGGTGTGGATGGCACATTCTTAAAAGGCAAATCCAGAGGCATATTGTTGATAGCCATGGGAATGGATAGTAATGATTCTTTGTACCTTTTCGCCTTTGGTTTGGTTGAGAAGAAAAATGCTCTTCACTGGACTTGGTTTCTACAATGGCTGTGTAAGTTTCTAGACCTAGGCATCGGTGATGCTATTACCATGATGTCTGATATGCAAAAGGTAATTCCAATTTGTCACAATGCTTGCTATAAACTGTTTTTTTTGCGGATGATGTTATATCACAGATTTTTGTGATGATATCTAATGCATTTTTATTTGTTGTTTATTGTCTATGTAAGGAGCTGTTGAATGCAATTAGTGACGTTCTTCCAACCGTTGAGCATAGACTTTGTGCACGGCACATATACGATAACTGGAGCAAGAAATAGATGAGTGGACTTTTGTGCACGGCACATATACGGCACATATACATAAATGCTTATTTTACTACTAGTTGCAAGTTATGGGTAGTGGACAATAACATGAGTGAGTCATTTAATGTATGGATAGATGAGTGTAGATTCCTTCTCGTTATTAGAATGTTTGACGACATTAGATTAAAGATGATGACAAAATGGGTTGATAGTGAATCAAATGTACGCAATTGGAAAGGTCATTTTAGCCCGAAATGTATTAAGCTTTTTGAATCAAATAGGTTCCTTGCAGTTAATTGTAGGGTGTTTTTTAATGGGGATGAGGGGTATAAGGTTGTAGAGGGACATGACAGACACTCTCTATGCCTACCTAGAGGAATGTGTACATGCAAAGCTTGGGACTTAACTGGAATACCTTGTCAGTATGCAATATGTGCCATGTATCATGCCAAATAGATCCCAAAATCCAAATCTCACACTACTATCACAAGGACACCTATCTAGCTACCTATAGGACAAAACTACAACCAGTGAGGGGTAAGAAATTTTGGGACACTCATACTTTCTTCCCCATGCAACTTCCTCCAATTGCTAACTTGCCTGGAAGACCCCAAAAGAAAAGAACCAGAATTGAGGAACCAGTAAGGAGGCGGAAGAAATTTGTTCATGGCCACAATGCAAGTGTAGTAGGACTTTCTAATCAACCTCAACAACCTTAGCTTGAACAATTGATTCGGTGTAGGAAGAGTCATAAGTGTAGTGTCTGCAATAAAGAGGGACACAACAAGTCTACATGTGAAGAGGTAATTGAATCTCATTTTATTATGTACTTTAGTTCATTTATCAATACTACTTAACATTATTTTCTGTATTTTTCTGAGGATGGTTTTGGTACCAGACATGGGAATCGACCAAAAACCCTACTCCAGTCCACTCAACAACCCAGTGAGGCTGCAAGTTCCTAACAACCCTTTCAACAACCCCCTCAAGCAACCCAACCCACGCAAGAGGGACTTAACCAAACTCAATCTTATGTCGTTGCACCCAATCCCAGCCAATCATCATAAACAAGACCAATAAGATTGTCCTCTTACAAGTCACAGTTTGAAGTTGGGATGGGGATCAGATGTGAAAAGGCTACAAAATGTGTTGTATATAATGTTAGTCATTTCTATTTGTATTTTGATCATGTTGTTTCTATTTTCTGTCATGTTTGTCAACATTTAACTTGTTTTCATTTTTTCCTTCCAGCCTAGACTTAGATTTGATGTGGTTATTGATGAGGGCATAGGAAATGTGCATCACTATGCTAATCCACAAAAGACATTCCCAATCCCAAATGAGAAGGAATTGAAGATGTCCAGGGGCTGTAAGTCTAGTGCACCGACGGGTATAAGATCAATTCAATTCAATCCCAAACTACTCAATGTGGCTGCACCTTCAAACTTACCATATCAACCTCCAGGTCTGCAGTTCAAGGACAACTGTATGTCACAACCTCTCAACTATTAACACAGAAAGAATCTAATCAATAGGAACAAAGAGAAAGCAAAGAAGCCCATTATATAGTGTGGATAATATTGTCTATATTTGGGTCTATTTTGAAATTTTCATGCTTTTTGGAAGTATAGAGGCCGAACACTTTATGTCTATATTGTCTGTATCTGTCTGTGGGTTTATCTGTAGGTTTATTTTGGATATGCATTTGATGTAAAGGCTTTGTCTGTCATGCTTTTGGTTTAAAGGCCCAACGTATTATTTTGGTTGGCAAAAGCACTTTATCACCTCATGTATTTTTTCTGTGGATTGTTGTAAAGTTCACTCTTCCACGTTGTATATGATGATTTGGTTATCTATATTATCTGTATCTGTCTGTGGGTTTCCTTTTTTTTTTACAATCATTTAAGGTCTATTTGCTTTATACATGTCAAAAGGTGTAGACCAATTTATATGCTACTTTGCATATGCAGGTTTTATATTTTTGCGAAATTCTAGTTGAGTATTTGCAAGACTCAAAATTCTGGGTCATGTTGCTTTCTAGCAAGTCATGACGAAAATTCCACATATGTTAATGACAATAGCCTTTACTATTTAATTTGCTTATGCTTATGCAACCCTTAATTAGTTATCAGATATTTACTTTCCTTTGAAATATAGACAGGCACATGACATAGAACCACACACAGATAACTTAGCTACAGTAATACATTATAGAACATAAACGATATTACAATCCCTGACAAGAACAACCAGCTTCCTTACTACACTTTTACAATCCCTAACAATATTACAACCCCCTTTAAACATACATTATAGCCAACCACAACCAAGTTAGTAACAATGTTACCAATGCAAGTTTGAACTTCAACTGCTACTTCCTGACTTCACTTTCTCTAACTTCATGTCCAGCTTTCAGATTTCTCACCTCACCTTTAATGGCAACCAGCTCTTCGTACAACCTCGCACGATCATTGAGTAAATCTTTGACCACTGCAGTTTCCTTATCCCCAAACTCAGCATTGTGTCATTCGAAAAAACCACAGCCCCCATCCTATGAAATTTCATTTCCATCTGTTACAAATCAAGAACCTAACAATTGCATATCATTCGATATCTAATAAATCTTACTTGGTAGTAATTACGACACCCATAAAACCTCCTACCTGGGTTTGTTTCTAACCACGACGTCTACTGAGGAGCCACCAAATTGTGATAACAGTATCAATTCTGACCATCGTACTGGTCCTCGCGAGTAGGCTATCTCAAGAACACCACCCTTCTTTTACATCTACCTGTCGTTGATGTTAAAGATGAGGCACTGGATCTTCCTCTCGGTTGCTTATTTCTCATTGATCTCATCTCTGTTGGACCAATTTCTCCTCCTCCTTTACTTCTTGAGTGACATCGATAGAGGTTGGGGGTAAAGTTGCTAAGGCTTAAATGTTAATTGCACCCCCATTTGCCATGTCTTTAATTTTTTTTGGCTCAGACACGTCTTCAATTGTCCATGGCAGAATAAATGACACTTGGAAGTATATCTGGCTCAGTTAACAGCATTTTCACGGTCGTCATCTACCGTTAACAGAATATGTGACTTTTACCCCTCTAATGTAACCACGTAGTCACTTTTGCTCCAAAAAATAGCATTTGGTGTTGGGCGCACCTTTGAAAAAAGCTCATGTGTATTTTTGCACCTTAATCCTGATTTTTAATATGAATTCAGCTACCTCACATTAAAAAAATAAATAAATATTGTACCAAAAATGAATAAATGGCAAGCACATGAATAATCAGTATACAATATAATATTTATAATAATGATTTTACCACTAACACATCATGCAGAGAGTTGGAAATCAGGGCTGGCCCTTTTAGGCCTGAGATCAGAAAAATTGCAGTTTTTCAAGGCCTGGCCCGAGAGCATGCGGGTCAGGGCTGGGAAGTCCTTTTCACAATATTTAACTATTTTTCCTGTGTTTTTTCCCAGAGAGATATAATTAGTAAATAACAACGATTAAAGTTCTAATTTAACACATAAATGTTGTCAATATTAATGTTTAAACAACACGTCTCATGCAACAAACAAACACAGTTACTAGTGTATAATCAAAAGTAAAATTATGTTCATAAATAACTCACACAAAGGCCAAAACATAAGAAGGCAAGAAGTTAAATACTCTAACATCAAAGCAACATGAGTATGACGACATCATTTCCGTCTTCTTCGCCACTATCATCAATTTCAAGGACATTTGATTGTACTTCACTTTGAGTAGTAGGCTCAAGTAATCAAATAATCACAACTTCTATTAAAAATCATACTCTATTAGACAGAACAGTATATAATATGATTGTATTTTAAATAGGCTAAAATATCATACTTAAAAATCACAATATGATTCAATTAGGCAAAATAGTATACTAAAAATACTCTATATAATATGAGGATAGAGTGACATATAGATTCAATAAGACAATTCAAAAAGGTAACATGGTTTTCCTTTCCAAACAAAAAAAATACAAATGGGCTTAACAGGCCAGCCTGAGGCCATGCAGGGCCTGCCTTTTTAAGCCCTCGGCCTTACATGGCTAGCCCGACTTTCTTTAGTGGCTATAATTTGCAAGCCCGTCCCTTGACTATTTAGGGCCTAAACGGGCCTGCCCGACTGGCTCGGCCTATTTTTCCGGCTCTATTGCAGGGGTAGAGGGCCACTAAGGCACCACATTTTCAATTTTCATAGATATGGCAGACCATATTTGGAATTGGATGGGAAAAAGGTGATTTTATTGAATAGATTTTCTAAAAAGTATTTTTTTAATCATTTTTTATAAGACATTTTGATTGTTTCAATGAGTATTAACTTTAAATTGGAAAGGTAGGTTCCTTTCTATGGCAGGACACATGGTGCTGATCAAAGCTATCTTCTCAGCCCTCCCCAGCTACCAAATGCAAACCATGCTCCTCCCAAACGGTATTCTGAAAGATCTAGAAAAGGAGAGTCATCATTTTCTTTGGAACCAAGGCCAAGGTAGTAGGAAAATGCATCTTATAGCATGGGACCAAATAAAGCAGGAGAAAGATTGTGGTGGCTTAGCCATTAGGGACTTACAGAGTCAAAATATTGCTTTCATTATGAAATTATGTTGGGGTTTGCTCACCAAGCCAGAAGCCCTCTGGGTGAGATGTCTTAAAGGGAAGTATGGATGTGGTGAAGGAGATTATCCCCTTGTTTATTAAAAGACGAACTCCTCCGATGTCTGGCGTAGCATCACTACTATTTGGGGGAAATTCTACAACGGGGTAGGAAGACGTTTGAAGAGTGGTAATACCTGCAATGTGTGGTGGGATCTCTGGACCCTGGTTGATGAACCATTAATTCATTTTGTGACTACCAGTATCCACCGGTTGGACCTGTGTGCAAAAGTTACTGACTTTGTCCTGACTCATGGTAGGTGGGATGTTCACAAATGGGGCGAATTCCTCCCTCATTGGGTGATAAATATCATCAGCAAAATCAAACCACCAAGTGAGAGAGGTCAAGATACCTTCTATTGGTAGAATGCTTCTGATGGCAATTTCAGTGTCTAATTTGCCTATAAATTTGTGTTTGCCCAACAGGAGCAGCATCGACTGACCCTGTGGAAGAAAATCTGGAAACTCCCGGTACCGGAGAAAGTTAAGATGTTCTTATGGCAAGTTCTTCACGAGCGGTTACCCACTAACTCACTCAGAGCTATGAGAGGTTTAGTTGATAGTGACGAGTGCCCATTTCAATGCCAGAGAACCAGAGTATCCTTCATATCCTCTGAGATTGTAAGAGTGCCCGTGAGGTGTGGCTTCATTTTCTTGATTCTAACGCTTGTTTTAGATTCTTTCAGTTTGATTTGCAGGTATGGCTAAAGGAGAATATATCCGAGACTAAGATTATGGGCCGTTTCCGTCAATGGTTATGGCCCAAAATCTTCAGTCTCATCTGCTGGTCTCTCTGGAAGAACAGATGCTGCGGAATTATGGAAGGCTCTTGATCTCAACCTAACGAGATCATCCATGCAATCATGTACCTGATGATGGAATCCGGATCATTTGCCACCTTTAAGCATAAGATCTTCCAATACAGTGATGCAAAGTATGTCACCTGGTATCCGCCACCAGAAGGAGCGGTTCATCTCGACACAGACAGCTCCGTTAATGACTAGGGTTTTGTGACTTGTGGAGGATTATTATGTGATGATTGGGGGCACTGGGTTTTAGGATTTCAGCAGAAGCTGGGTTTCGCACCCTGAACTTCGGCAGAGCTCTCAGCACTTCTAACTGGCCTCCAGATGTGCAAGGAACGTAATTTTTGCAGGGTTCTAGCTTACATGAATTCCCTTGAACTATACAATCTGATCATGAGAAATGTGAGTATACATCATCCGTTGAGGACAGAGATAAATGCTATCAGAGATCTACTGTACTCTGACCGGGACATAGCGATTCACTGGGTGCCAAGAGAAGGTATTCAGTGTGCTGACTTATTGGCAAAGGAAGCTCACCAGCTTGATGTCAACCTGGCAATCTTACCAGATCCGCCCCCTCAATGTCTTGTTTATTTGGCTCAAGACCGTAACTTTGTGGTCTAATTTGTCTTTTGTTTACTGATTTGTAACTTCTAAGCTATTCTTGGCCGTCTTTATACTTAAAAAAAATGAGTATTAACTTTTTTTCTCATATTTTATTATGACAGTGAATAAGAGTACAAATTAATATAATGTTGGAATTTAGTGTGATTAATAAGTAACATTAGAAATTATTTGAATTTTATGACCAATTTAATAAACATATTTTTAATTATTTTTATTGATACATGTGATTATGTGAATTAGTGAAAATTGTCTTTGCGGGAGTGCGTATACAAACTCTAAATGACCAAAAGTAAATGTTTAAATGACCCTTGAGATGATGCGCCATCATAATTAATCATGTAGTTGAAAGATCATTTCTATGCATGATCGTTTAATCTTACCAGGCCAAAATCTCCTAATTAACCTTGCATCGACTCTAAGTCTAGCAGACACTACAAAAAAAAGCAAGAAATTAGAAACAGAAATTAGCGACAAAATTGCTTCTGTTGCTATTCCGTCTCTAAGCCGTCAATAAATCCGTCACTTATTTTAGAGATGGAATTAGAGATGGATCAGTGAAAGAATTTAGAGACGGAATAATTTCGTTGCTAATTTCTGTTGCTAAATGCATTTAGCGACAAATTAGCGACTACTAACATTCTGTCGCTAATATCTGTCATGATCCGTCTTTAAGCCGTTGCTAAATTCCATCGCTAATTTTGGGGATAACTTATTCTAGATTTTTTTATAGAAATTAGTGACAAAAATAATTCTGTCTCTAAGTTCCGTCGCTATTTCATCTACAAATCTTTCCGTTTCTATTCCGTTGCTAATTTCATCGCTAATTTGAAATTTTCAAATTTTCATCATTTAGAGAATAATGATAATATAATTGTTTAAAACCTGTTGAGACATCATAGAGATGAATTCTTAGGAAACACATTAGTATATCATTAAAATGCAATCGTCATATGACTTCGTATTAACTAAACAAGCAATGAAAAAATATATGAACTACTCTCTTTTAAAAATTAACATAATAAATGAAGAAAGAATAATTGTATAATGAACAATATGTTGATAGAATAAGATATGATACAAACCATAAATATAGATTGTAGTAGTAGTACTACTACTATGATGAACATAATATGATGATGATGATGATGCATCATTATTATTTTCAGAATATAACCATTCATTGAACTGAAAATACAACTAGATTGTAGTAGTAGTAGTACTAATTTCTTGAACTTTATTAGACTGTTAATCAATTTATTCGTACACTCATTTATTAGCGTTACCAATATGATTTCTTTAACGAAATAAAAATACAATAGTTGTTTTGGAAGTTATATATAGTTATGAAATCTATAAATAAAAATTAAACAAAAATACAAACAAAGAACACTAATATATAAAAGTTAAAATTCATAACAACTCATGATACAATTTACAAAGTATAAATATCACAACTTGTTTTTTGAGTTTTATGCAAAGCACATGATTTTATTTATAAAATATAAAATTGGTGACAAATTGCAATAATGCATTCTACGATTTCTAACAATACACAAAAACATGTAAATAATTACTACTACATATATTATATGAATGTGCAATTAAATACTCATTTGATTTACAATATAAGTTCAATCTTGCAATTGTATCAAAAAAAGGTTCAACCTTGCAACTTGGCTTATCTATTTCAAAATATAATTATAGTCTAATATTTAGAAAATATAATTTTTTTCTTATGCTGTTCTTTTGTACAATTAATAATTTTATAAATAATTATTTTGTTATCATTAATGTAAAAATATTAAGTTTTGAAATTAGTTCAATGTTAAATACTTATTTGATTTGTTAATTGAGACTAATAAATAGGATTAGAGTAGTAGTCAATAGGCCAAAGGAAATAATAAAGTCATTGACTAATGAATTTTATTTTTGTATTTTTACCATATCACTCTTAATTGTACTCTGAATTGAGAAAACAACCCAATAATTATAAAGTATATGTGCGACGCTTGCTAGCTGAAGGAACCTCTAAGCGCAGAAGTCATTTCAACTCAGAAAGATTGGTATTTCATTTAGTTCAGGTATATATGCATCATATAACCTTTAGGAATTTCATGCACTTCATTTTGTGTTTTTCTGGGCATATCAAGATTGCTGAATAGCTAAATCAAAGGTACAACCCCTATGTGCAATTCTTATATGAACTTAGTTTGCCACGTCATGTATAGTCTAATGAGTTAAAATACAACAACTCAACTAGTATTAATCTTAGTTGGCTGCTCATGTGATTCACATTTTTATTTTTCTTAAAAATTCAAATCGGTTTAATTAAGATTCCACAAATAAAGAAAAAAATAAATGTTGTGAAATTTTTTAATTTTATTAATATACCAACTAATATTTAGAAGGTTCCAAATCAGCTCATCAATTGTTGTATTTTAATTGGTTAGACTTCAAATAACGTGACAAACCACGTCGATACAAGAATTTCTAGTGTGTGAAAAATAATGGCCTTAAAACATTAGACATTTCCTCCATTTATAAAAGACTAAATATATATATTTCCCCTCCAAATTTATACAGATTTCCTCCATGTTTGAGTGGTTTTTTGTTGTTGCTAGATTCCCACTTCTCCTTAATTGAAAAAATTACTTTAATCTTAGGGTTCTCTTATTCCATCACAAATCTGCCCCTTCATCTCTGGTTCTCCCTCTTAGCCACTTGTTCGGCCTCATGAAGTCACTGTCTTCTGTCTTTACGGCGGTCCTCTCCCTTCCCTATCAATCGTCGCAGCTCTCCTCTCTCGAACTCTCTCTTCTCCGCTGGTTTGTTTATTTCTTTTTGCTATTTGTTTTCGCTGTTCTCTGCTTGAGTGGTGAATGATTAATTCTCTGCTTCTTCTCTCTCAAATGTTGTGTGCATCCCATTTAGGTTCTTGTAGGTAGATCATCCCTTGGCCGTATCATTAATGTGATTGGGGAGGCTATAAACGAGAAGGATGTTATTGGTAATATATTAAATTGTTATTTTCAAAAATCAAAAGGTAGGCAAGTAATGCCAAATTTGCTGTTTTGAAGCTGGTAATTTTAGGAACTTTGAAGGCTGAATTTTGATAGAGTTTAATTGAATTGAAGTGTTCAGGTTTCTCAAGGTTTCTAATTCAATTAAGTAAATCAAGTTCTCATGGATGGTATCCACAAGCGTCTATTACATGTTCTCATGCTTATTTGCTATTAATTTGATATTGTTATCCTCGCTTTTTCTTTTCTCTTGCTGTTGATATTGTTATCCTCGTTATGCCAAACATCATATATTTTTATTTGTTGGCCTGGCATGTATGTGAGCCTTGTTAACAGATTTGACCAACATAATTTGTCTTTTGGCTTGCAATGATTGAGCACACATGTTGGCACCAAGCACGGCTGCTAAAAATTGATAAATCTCAGAAACACCCTTGTTTCTTTCTTTATTGCGACTTCACTGTTGTTCTTTTTCCCCTTCTGTTTCTAGCTTGATGCTTCTTCTGTACAAATGCTGCTGTACTTGTGATTCTTTCTACTAGTTTTCCTATTTTTTTAACACACTGGGATAAGCAACATCCACAAAATTTTAAGTAACACTTTTATCACTTCCAATTTTAGTTTTTAAGGTTGTGTTTTGTTTCTTGCTTATGTTTTGTTTATTTAGTGCTAATTTTCTTTGTGTCTTTGTTCTTGAATATATTTAATGCATGATTTAATTCTTCAAATGAGCTCATTGTTTTTTTAATACATGATTTAATACTTCTTTATAAATCACTATAGGCGGAGTAGTTGGGAAGAAACCCTACTCCATTTAAATTGTTCACAAATACACGTTATGATGAGAAAAAATAGTGAATTTGTGGATCAGATGTTGGCTGAAGTATCTATAAGTTTAAGTTTGTTATAATGCTTTCCACTGGATTTGTGTTGATGGCCGGAGGCCTAGCTAGTTGTAGTGTTTAAGTCTTAATATTTATAGTTTTGTTTGAGGTGAAATTTAAGGCTTTTGTTCATAGTCACTTGGCACAAGGAAAATTAATTTGGTTCCTTGGTTCATATAAGTTTCTTGTATTTCTTCTTTGTCACTGATATTTTAGAGTGAGAAATGGCTTGTTGATTGCTTGTTATTGTTGTGATATTTTAGAGTGAGGAATGGCTAGTTGATTGTGTGTTATTGTTGTGTTAGCTTGAGAGGTCAAATTCATCTTAGTGGTTGCATGGCATTCTTTATTTTATATTTATTCATATATTTTGACTTTTTATACTAATTATTTTCTTTAATAGGATCATTACATGAGGATTAAGGCATCTAGAAGTTTTAATACAAATTCTTCAAGTGATGTGCAATCAAATCACCTAGATGAAGAAGAAATCAACATATATTTAGAGGCTGCTGGTGCTAAGAAGATGAAGGGTCGCATATTTGGCTTAGGATATGAGGCCAAAGATGTTGATTCCTCACTTTATTCTTATAGGTCTTCTCTCCTCTTTCCATTAACACAATGCTCCAACTAGATATTGAAAATGTTGTCACAGAGCTTCGACATGAGAATCAAAATCTTAAGCAACAGAATGAAATCGTCTTAACTAGGTTGGAAGCACTTGAGCAAAAACTCTTTGGGATTGTCAACAATTCAAACCCTGAAGTTCATGATGTTGATGATAGCACAACATAAGATAGGGTGGTTACTAGGTTGTTTGACTACATTAAACATTTTTGTGGTTTGTTTGACACATTATCTACAATTTCTGTCTCTAATACCCCTTTTTTTTAGTGAGAGCATTGCTTGCTTTTACGTCTCTCTGAACTACAACGTTCTCCCACTCTTCGTGTAGAAAGCACAATCTCAAAGCTGCACCACCTTTGAATTTGGTGAATTTAAATTGTTGCTCCCAATTTGGGAGCGTATTAAAGGGACTGGACAATTCATTGGTGGGTTTCAGGAGGCCATTTGAGGTGATGACAGAGAGACCATCCATGGTTAAATTTGCTGTTTGGAACCCATTATTAATGATGAAACTCTCATGTTCACCAGTCACTAGTATCATCGCTGTGAGCTACAAAAACACAGTTATCGCTGTAAGATTGGTATATGCAGCTAGCTAGATATACAGCAATCAGAGTTTTTATGGACACTTTTTCCCCCCTTGCTGGGCAAGAAAATTAAAGAAAAGAAGAGTGGTTTGGGTACATTTATTATTAGGATAAGATTCTTTTCAATTGACAAGGATCTTGGAGACTCGTTCATGGTGGCTCGGCAGAAGTAAGCTAAATTTATTATCTCTGATTATAAATATTAGACCCAATTGATTTTTTTGGGAGATTAATAAACTAATTAAATTATTTGAAACTACTTATATTCATCTTTTTTCCTAAACTAATTTTTTTGACTTATAAACTGATATATAATCTAATCATACACAACTATAATATATGATTAAGTAACATATTTAATTTTCTTTATCTCTCTAAAAATTAAGTCAATTAAATCTAATATTTAGGATCGGAGATAGTATTGCTGCGATACACCGTCTGCACCCTTGATCTTTCAGGTCATGGAAATCATGATTCATTTCATGGGACGGATCAATTCTCCCCATCATAGTGATCTGAATTTTTTTTTAATAGGAATAGGATTTTAATGTTTAATTAGAACTCATTTTTTCAGTTTAACTTTTTTTTTTTGGGTGAGCCCAGGGTATTCCCACAGCTGATAGCCATGAGACTAAGTCCTCATCCCAATTGCCAGCAAATGAAGTGGTAAGGGACTAGCCATGGAGTGCTTTGCATTCACAAGAGTTGGGGATCGAACCCCCAACCACTTGTTTAAGGGATGAGATGCTGAACCATCATGTCCACCCAACATGGTTAGTTTTTCAGTTTAACTAAATCATACATAATTAACTATATTTCTATTTTGAAATTACATTCAGTTTTTACTTTTATTTTTCTGTCAAAAAAGTTACCATTTCTTTTACAGATTTTATTTTCATGGATAAAATCGCCCACTTATATTACTATCATATTAAGAATATAATTAACAGTGTTGGCTTATCTTAAATTATAATCAATTCAGTTACTTCACATAAAAAACTAAAATATAATTGGCCTTTCATGTTTCATATGCAGCCAGCCAGCCAGCTTCTGTAACCAGAAAAAAAAAAAAGAAATAAGAAAGAAAGAAATTTGGATGAAAGGGACCAAATGAAAAATCAATATATCTATTTATCTATCTATATATACGATTGATGTTACCTCCAAAAGCATAGCATGACAGCCATCAGCGTCGGCATAGACCTAGCCGCACAAAACTAGTTTTCCTCTTTCCTTGATTCTGGAATAGATAAAATAATACTGCCTCCAATCCTTTATATAAGATCTAATTTACAGTGTAAGTCCTAAATATAAGATCTAAATTTTAGTATAATTTGCGCTACAAACTACTTCTTTTGATTATTATTATAAGGCACCAACTGTTGTTTCTTGTGGACTAAGGAATAGAAGTTAGATTATTAAATTGGTCCTAAATTGAGAAATGTTCCTAACTTTACCCTTGTTTAAATAATATGAATTTTGAATTAGTTAAAAATGAGGACATAATGGGAAAATAATAATAAATTAGAGGCAGTTGATGCCATATAATAAGGATAAAAAATTGCTGGTAGCTGGTGTCTTATAAAAAGGACGAGAAGGGTAAATCTTATGCTAAAGACCGGATAAGGTATCTCAAATGTTTGGATAAGAATTTATCTGAAAGTTTGAAAACTTTCTTCTAGTTCCCGCAATCCATGCCAGAAGGCAGGGATATTCGTAAAATATGCTTCCGTCTTATATATGAATAACAAATGCAAACAACTCACTACTTTGACCCAGTGACCCTAGCTAATTGACTCAGACTAATACATAAAGCTAATAAAAATAATACAGACCCAAGCAGGTTGATGCTATCTCTACCAGTGTTTTAATTGAGCAGCGGATACAAAGGGGAAAAAGAAGAAGAAATTAATGTATATTTGTGAAATTGTGATTTCACTTTATAAAATATTGATAAGGTATTTTGTAAATTAATTAGTTGGGATGGATTATAGGTATTGGCATTCATGTCGTCATGTCTCCTCAAGTCCTCAACTATGTTAAATTTAAGTTAGAGATAGAAGAGGATCCAATTCCATTTTCACCTATATCCAAAAAAAAGATAATACTTCCTTTCCTCTGGAGCTATAAATCATATATAACATTTTTCCAAGGCATATATACATCATCGATAACAAAACATTAACAAAACATATCACGCAAATAAATCAAAGCATAAAAGGACAAACATAATGCACCCAAGCTCAAGAGTACGTATACTATGTGCATTGGACAAATATACGTGTCTTCTTAGGAATCAACGACCTCCGGAAAGGATTGAGTCTTGGATTGTAGTGCTAGAGAAGTGGGCATCAAACTCTCTATCACTCCCAAATGCAAATGCAGAAAAAGGAGGAGGTGAGATAAGTGATGAGAAATCAGGCAAAGGCACATCCCTATTCAAATACTGCACAACTTGATGCATGCCTGGCCTATTCTGAGCATTATAATTCGAACACGCCAGCCCTAGTTTCAACACTAATTCTACCTCCTCAGCATTGTACGCTGATCCTAAATTTGGATCCTTGGCCTCAACAATCTCACCCCACCTCCATAACGCATACACCCATTCCACCAAAACCATATCTTCAGTTACTAGGTCTACAGGCCTTCTTCCACATGCAACCTCCAGCATAAAAACACCGAAAGCGAAAACATCAGACTTTGTGGTGGCTCTTCTTGTTCTTATGTTCTCTGGTGCTAGATATCCCAAGGTCCCAACCACACGTGTAGTTGCAGGATCACTCCCATGATCATATAATTTTGCAAGACCAAAATCTCCCAACTTTCCATTGAACTCCGAATCTAGCAAAACATTGCTTGCTTTTATGTCTCTATGAACCACAACTTGCTCCCATTCTTCATGAAGATAGCACAATCCTGAAGCTACACCTTTGATGATTTGAAATCGTTGCATCCAATTCAGTGTCACACTAGGTTGGCTAAAGAGGTATTTATCTAAGCTTCCGTTTGGCATGAAATCATAGACCAAAAGAAGCTCACCTTTTCGCCTGCAATATCCGAAAAGTGATGCTAGGTTTCGGTGGCGAAGGCGACCGATGCTCACAATTTCTGCTATGAATTCCTTCATGCCTTGTCGAGATCCATGCGATACTTTCTTCACTGCAACCTCAATATATATTCGAGCCTGGCATTCTCCCTTTGTACACCTTTCCAAATCCACCAGAACCCAGAAGCTCACTGTCTCCAAATCCTTTCGTGGCAATGTAAAGGTCTTTATATTTGAACCTGTGAGGACCATAGTTTTCCTCCCACTGTTCAACAATCTCATAAAATTTCCTTTTCCTATATCTGTAATAAATTACCAATAAGGTCACCAAAGGAATTAAACAAAGTGACAACAGAGGTAACCCAATAATAAAAATCATATTTTGTTTTTTGCCTCCAAGTCGCGGTAGCTTTGGGAGTTTTGAGAATTGAAGGTTTTGAGCCTCCCCATTGAGCTTGAAACTCCAACCAAGTATATAATGAGAAGTAAAAAATGACCCAGTGGAAGCTGAGAATCCAACATAACTAAGATTCTTAATAATATGAGAAAGATCCTGGGACAACCTCAATAATGGAATTTCAGGCTTGTTAATGCTTATTGGAGCAAGGGTGACGTCAATTTGCTTCTTGCGTGCATCATAGTCCACCCACACTTGCACTGGAAGGCCACTTTTAAGGGTTAAATTCTGAAACCCTAACCATTTATCATAATATCCAGCAGGAGCAGATTTCGTTGAAATCAAGTCATTAATATCGATTCCGACATGATTGCTATCGATATCATAAAACTCACTGGTCTGAGTGATGTCGAGTTCGACGGCTAACACGTGGTTTGATGGGTTACCGTGGCTGGTTTCATTGAAGAGGCCTAGGTATTGACTAGGGCGAGCACCTGGAAATGCTTTTTTTGGAGATATTACAAAGGCCACTCCATGACCACTCATTGATTGATATGCAGATCTAACGGCGATAACAAAAGTGGTAGAGAAAGAAGAAGTGTTCGTGAGAAGTATTGGATTTGGGTAAAAAGCATGACCTGTTTGTAGCCTGGATTGATTGGTGAGTTGAAGGAGGCCATTGGATGTGGTCGCAGAAATACCATCCATGGTTAAATTAGCTGATTGAAAGCCATTGTTGAAGATGAAACTTGTATTTGTACCACTCACTTGTAGTACCATTGTTGTCACCAATAAAAGCACCAACGCCATTAGAATAAGCTTCTGCATACACATGGCTGTTTCAGAATCTGTTATCTGTATCTTCATTATATATATTTACAACAATCAGAGTTTGTCCCTATTTTTTGGGCAGATTATTGAGGAGGAAGATACGATTCTTAATCGTTGACAAAAAATCTTATTGACCCGTGCATGAGGGGCTGGTTGCCGTAAATGGTCTGGCTTCTTGATTGATACAGTCATTGTCAATTTTCTGTAGAAAGACGGCACAAAAGAACGCGGTAGTACGTCCTGTGGTTACTACATCATGTACTAAATATAAGTCTCTAGTTGATTTATTTTTAAGAAATTAAAGAAGTTTAATAAGTTACTAACTTATATCATATGTTGTATATCATTAGATTATATATTATTTATAAATCAGACAAATTAGTTTGGAGAAAAATGATAAATTTAAATACTTTAATTTAGTTTAATTAGCTTCCTTAATCCCTCCAACAAGAAGTCAATGGGGTTACTAAAATATACCACTCTGGTCTTATTTATAAGTCTCTTTTAACTAAATCTCACATACCAAGGAGAGGTAGTTAACTCAATAATTATTGAGTAAATTTCTGACTATACCCTTATTTATGAATGAGTACTTTTCAACTATTTCTTCTCTATCTATCTTTAAATTATTTCTTTATTGGTATAATAAATAAGGGTAAAATTGTTACAATCTCATGTACTACACTGAAACTGAACTTATAAATAGAACCAATTTTTTTTTTTTTTTGTTAAAAATGGCTTATAAATAGGACCAGAGTTGTGGGTATTAACATTTTAAATGGTTAAACTATGGGGATAGAGTTGTATGGATCATAAAAATTTAAGGACCGGGTCATAATCGAGTTGATCAGGTTAAAACAATTGAGACAATTGATAAATCCCAAATTTAATATATTTTATCCCACCTTATTCATTTATTTTGAGGATTATTTTAGGCTAATTTGGATTTATTAGATAATATTTAGATAGTTAGCCAATTTTAGAAAATAATATAAATCTGAATTGATTATGATATTATTTGGCTTAAATTGTTAATATCTTAATTGTTATATTTTGATTGGATAATATTTTCAATTATATGATAGATCACGATTTTATTTAATTCTTGTAGGATAAGGACAAACAGATTAGAATATTCTACGGTACAGAACTTTTCTTGAAAGCTAAAAGAGAATTCAATGGTGGAATTTTATCGGGCTTCTGGAATTTTAATGGGCTCAAATTTGACCCCAAAACTATCTCCTACTATCTTAAAGTTAACCTAGCTGCTACCGCTAAGATATCACGCATTCACGAGAGGAGGCTGGGGCGAGACGCAAGGAGAGAGGCCGAAGATATACGCGGGCGGAAACTCCAGTTCTATTCGGCTCATCTCCAGATTTGACCCTCCTCACTTATAATCACATCTATTTCCTCTCTTTCACTCACGCACAAGCAGCCACGCGGGGAGGAGACAGGAATTCATTCCAATTGAGTTTTCGTCCTTTTCTTACCTTTTGACTATTACTTCCAGCAATGGTGACGTGTTTGAAGTTTGAAGGCAGAGATAATTCCATGGCAGCTTGAGCTATTTAGGGAGGCAACTTAGCAGAACTATATAAAGGAAGTTAGAGCCTATGAGCTTACACTTGAAAACTATAAGGGAGTGTCTTTCTTTTTATCTGTTTGATTCAAGACTTGAGATTATTTAGTTTTAAATAATTTTGGGTTGTATTAATTGAGAACAATATAGTTTTAAATTGTAGACTTATTATTGATTTGGATTGAATTGATATTTTGAATTTGATTTGTTCTTAATTGATTGTTGGGATTTTTGTTTGCAAGCCTTTGGTTGTCAATTAGATTATTAATCGAGTTTTCATTATTAATTTAATAGTCAATTTGGGTTTAATCTCTTGATTGTTTAATTAGGTGATTAATTGTCGAATTGTTTAATTAGGCAATCATGAGCATAATTTTCTTTTTTTTGATACAAAGGCAAGCAAAGCTTGAAAATGACAACCACTATAGGCTAGATCCTACAGGATGTTCTTGAGCCAATAAGCCACAATCTAAAGCAAAAAAAATGAAAACATTCAATTGGGGAAATCCCAAGTTCCTCGTGATCCTGCGGAATCATGTGTGCTCTTCTTGCAAGATAATCCGCACAGCGAAGGCTTTCCCTGTGAGCGTGGGAAATTTCTACCTCCCAGTCACTACAAACGAGAGATCTGGTTTGCAAGATAACATCATATAATGGATGATCCAAATCACAATGAGTGGATAATAGATGGACTGCCTGTAGTGAGTCAGTGAATATCCTGATTTTCTTTAGCCCCAACTGTTTACACAGAAGGAGGCCACATCGGATTGCATGGATTTCCGCAGTAGTTGGGAAAGTATGTCCTAACTTCTGTTGAAATCCACGTATCCAATTCCCCTGGTAATCACGGATAACACCTCCACAAGCAGCCTGACCGTCTCTGACAACTGAGCCATCAACATCTAAACGATGAACACCCGGATAAGGAGGTTGCTAGTGAAGTACTCCTCGTTCTGGGATTTGGAATATCTGATGCCAAAACTTGCCGTTCAGCACACCTTCTGAGAGATGATAAATACATCTATGAACTATCTCTTTCGGGCTATCTGATGACCCTTCAAAAGCTTGGCAACAACAGTTTTTCCATAATATCCAACATGCGGTACTGAAGACATTTTGCCAAGGCCATCTAGCCATCTTATTGTTTCCTAGTGAGTGCTGCAAGTTCCAATTAAGCCAATCCTGAAAATTACCAGAGAAAAATATACTATAATATAGAGGGTTAGTTAAAGCATACCACACTCTCTGAGCTTGCTGACAATCTCTCAAAATATGTAGGACGCTCTCCACACTATCACACTGAAAAGGACATGTGTTTAAGGCTCTCGGATTGTGTCTCGCTCTGATCTCATTAGTAGGAAGCCTATCATGGAATACTTGCCATAGAAAGAATTTGACACGTTCAGGAATTCCCCAGCGCCTAAGCGACTGCCAGTGACGTTGGTGACTATGGATGTGCTGATGAAAGATTGCATCATAAGCTGATTTTACACTGAAGTTCCCATCAGGAACATTTCGCTAGCAAATAGTATCCTCATTGATGCCCGAAGGTGGCGGAATCAACATTATTTTATCCACCACCCAATTTGGAAGGAAGGATTCCCATTTAGCTCTATCCCAATGCCCCGAGTGAGTCCTAAAGGAGCGAACACTTGCACTCAAATCAACTAGGTGGCTGTTTTTTCAATAAAGAATTTAATGGGCTTGTCCATTGAAGTCCAGCATTCTTGCCAAGCAAGCGTATTTCGGCCACTTCTTAGGCATTTGCCAAGACCCCTTATGAAGTCCTCCCAGACGGTCACAATTCCACACCAAACCGCCGACTGGTTGCGCCACCTCTGAACATGCGGGACAACAGAAGATCCACAAGAGTATTTCGCTCGTAGACATTTCACCCAAAAGGCATTGGGTTTTTTTATATGACCCTAGCACAATTTCATGAGAAAACCTTTATTTTGGCAGTGCAAATCTTTTATTCCCAAACCACCTTCGCACTTTCTCCTTTTAAGAACGTCCCATGAAAGCAGGTGCAGTTTCTTGAATTCATTATGTTGGCTCCAAAAGAAAACTCGGCTGAGCTTTTCAATCATAGCTAACACCCCTTTAGGGACAAGAGTTGATTGCATCTGGTATTGAGGCATCGCCGATAGGACAGACTTGATGAGGGTCGATCTACCCGCCATACTCAGGTATTAACCTTTCCAGTTAGCCAGCTTCAATTTCACCTTTTGGAGGAGAGGTGCAAACGTCCTCTTAACCATCCGTTTGTGAAGGAGGGGAACGCCCAAATATTTCCCAAGGTCTGCTGTCAGACCAATCCCTATAGTCTGACTCAACTCATAAGCCCTGTTAAAATGAATATTCTTAGAGACGAACATTTTAGATTTATTCAGATTAATCTTGTGACCAGAGATTCGGCAGAAAAGAGCCATGACATCGCGGATCTCAGTCATCTACTCATTTGAAGCCTCTCCGAAAAGGACAAGGTCATCCGCGAAGAAGAGGTGGGATAGCTTAGGGCTATTAGAGCTCAATTTAAGAGGATGCCAATTTCCCAATTCAACTTCATGATGGATTAGTTGGCCTAGCATTTCCATACATAGGACGAACAGATAGGGGCTCAAAGGATCACCTTGTCTCACCCCTCTAGAAGGCCGGAATATCATGAGCATAATTTTCAAAACTATCTTAAACTATTATGATTGGTTTTTAATGGATTTAATTAACCACAACTTTTTCCATTATGAGTTTTCTAGTGAATTAGGTGTTATTGAGCTTGAGGATTTCCCATGTTTCAATTAGGTGATTAAGTTTATTAATTCCAATTTTTCATGAATCTCCCTTTGGTCTAATAAATTAAATGGCTAAGAAAGCTAAATCAATGTGAATCATGAGTTGTCCCCTTCATCGTCATAATTGAATTAAACCTTTGTTATTTGTCTCACTTTTTCTTGATCTTTTTTATTAGCATTTTAATTCCCCTTTCATAAAACCCCCAAATATTGCATTTGCATTCATTTAGGTTAGTTTCATTCTCATATAGGTTTCAGAGTCATTTGCATTTTGTATTCTAGTTTATGTCTATTCCATTGCATATTTCATCACCTAAACTTAATTCTAGAAAAAACCCATAGATTGCTCATTGGAAAAATGACCTAGGTTGCCACTATATCACATTAGTAAGTCGTCCTAGTTATTAAGTGATTGCTTTAGCGACAAAAGTAAGCATCAACTATGCTACAAAATAGCAAATAGAAAAATGTTAATACCTCCCAACTCCCACATATCAATGCCGATTGGCGATGCCTCATGTAGATTGAATGTGGGGCAAGCAAGCAAATATCAAACTCATCATTTCATTAGAAATATTTTTATGTCAGCGATAACTATAATGCCAACAAATTAAAAACGTGGTTTGTAAGGTTGCCATTATTGCTGTAGTTGAAGAGACCTAAGTACGGACTGGGTAAAGCACCAGGAAGTGCCTTTGCTGGGGAAATTAGAAAAGCGATTCCATGACCACTAAGATGACCGGTTTGATAGTTTCTATAGTCGAACCGATCTGTCCAGTCAGGTTTTAATAACATCGCTCAATGCACAATAATTATGTGAACACTCAAAGTAATGATGAGCCGCCCAAAATTGACAATTCAGCCCCATCCCATTCATACCGGCAAATAAATAAGGCAAAACTATCCATGAGATATTGAAAAATTAAGGGTTAAGGTGTAAAAATACCTATAAACTTTTCTCAAAAGTGCACCCAACACCAAAAACTCTTTTTTGGTGCAAAAATACCCATAAAACATTGAAAAATGGAGCAAAAATGGAACTGCTGTTAAAACATCAAAACGTGTGTCTAATCCAATATGAAAATACAAGAATGCCCTCAACTAAAAAAAATGCTTCATCCAAAAAAAATCATTGTATCCCTCCCATCTCTCGATTCATCGGCAACCGCAACCTCTTCGTCCTTCTCTTCGACCTTGTTCCTGGCCGGCCACCATCACGACATCGCATCCTTCGTTTGCACTCTCATCTCCACCCTCTCGATCATCATTCTCCCACTCTGCAAATAGACTCACGACACCCTTCTCACGACCATCTCCCCCTTACCCACTACAGTCCCAGATCTAGCCAAATCTTGAAGATTACTCTAAGCATCAAAGCTTTATTTTCAAAATTTGCTTTAGATCTAAGTTTGATTGAACAACCAATATGGGTTTTGAAGCTTTAATTCAATGTTCTGAAAAAAGCAACCACGCCTTTGACTCATTAAGATGAATCTTGCATATCGTTATGCCGGTGTTGGAGCTTCAATTTTTGCTCCCAAAATGATTCTTCAATGCATGTCTTGTCTTTTTTTTGGGCCAAAATGAACATCTTGTCTGACAGGTTTTTCATTAGTATCTATTGGCTGTTTGATTTTTGATGAAGTCTGGAAAATGCAAGGAACAAAAAACTGGACCGGACAATGAACCGATCACGGCACAGGTTCAAGGGTTAATGGGTCAACCGGAGTTGACCAGTGATCGAATCGGTGATCAAAACGGTCATATTAAAATATTATAATTTATTAGTGATAATATCTATATATATATATATATATATATTAATATATGTTTAAACTTCTATATATAAAAATGAAGATCTTTACAAAAAATACTTAAAATCTATTAGTATTAGTTATGATGCCTATACTTATGCAATGATATCTCTTTTCCTATAATTGTTATACCCTTTTAAATAGGTTTTTTTGTCATTATTTTTTTTAGATTTATTCTTTCTTTACCTACTTTTCTCTTCATCTTGGTCTTCAATCTTTCATTTTTTCCTAAAAGATAGCGTGAGATAATAGTTGGAAAAATAAAAAAAAAAATAAAAAGGAAACTGGTCCAACCAGTAAACCACCGGTTTTGACCGGTTTGACCGGTTCGCGGTCTGATGGTTAAACCATACCGGACCACGGACCAGTTGCCGGTTCAACCAGTCGAACCGGCCTGTCCGGTCCGGTTTTTTGTACTATGGGAAAATGAGAACAAACTAAAACTTTAAATCTCATTAATACGTTTTAGTTTTTTTTTGGATGCTTAAAAGTATATTCCTTTTTCATTTTCTTATTTGCTTTCATCGAATTTTGTAATCTAGGCTTTAATCTGATTAATTTTTAAAAAGTAGTATGACTTTATGTATTTCTGGAGCTCTTGGGCAAAAAAAGAGAGAGGTATTTTGGAGTTCACTGTTGCCAACACTAGGAAGAAAATAGGGAGATGAATGAGGAAGGAAGAGAGTTCGATCATCAAAGAGATGATGAAGGGCAGTAAAGGAAATTTAGGAACTGACGCATTTTTATTGTTTCTGATAGTGTGGGGACAGCAATAAAAAGTAACAGATGTTATACTACTTTGACTGCTATGGCATTTTCACTTTCGTTTTAAAATGTTTATGGGTATTTTTGCATAAAAAAAATTATAATGTTAGGTGTATTTTTAAGAAAAGTTTATTGGTATTTAACACCTTAACCCAAAAATTAATAAAAAGACATTATTTTCTCACTAAGGATTTTTCTACCCTCTTGACCATGGAACCGACGTAGGGGCCACGGCTTTGATTTGGTTGATTGGCAGAAACGATAACAATGAGTTCAAGGATGAAGTATCCTTCTTGACTTGTCGACAAGAAACAAAAAATTGGATTGGTCAATGAACCAGTTGCGGTACAGGTTCAAGGGTCTATGGGTCAACTGGGGTTGGACCGATGATCGAACCGGTAATCGAACTAGTCATATTAAAATATTACAATTTAATTGACAATAACAAAATAATCAATATTCATAACTTATAAGTCATCACTAATATAAAAATAGTTAAAATACCTGGTTAGTTCTTCAAAGCAAACCCATAACTAACATCAAAATATAGTCAAAACATAACAATATCAATAGTCATTCATCAAACATAGCCAATAACATCAAAATAGTCAAAAAGATAGCCAATAACATCATTAATCAACCATAACCAAATGAGTAAATCATCATTCAACAAACTCTACAACTTATCAAGCTGATCTATTAGAGATGAGTCAATAGGTGTTGGATTAGGGGAAATGGTAAGTGGTAGCAACATCATCATTCAAAGCTAGGGGATAAGGAATGTCTCTATCTTCGTCACCTATGCATATGCATAACTATAATTAATATCAATAGTTATGTATAACAAATAATTATATGGATGGATAATAAATTAATAACATGATATTAATAGGACATATAATTATGTAAACCTTCATTAATCCTATCCAGAGTTGATGAAAGTGCAACGCTTTCATTATTAAAAACACTTTCAAGATTTTTTGCATACTCATCATTAAATTATGGAATGGGATCTTCTTCCGTCACCCAAAAATCCACCTCATCAATAGACTCATAGTCAATGGGATCATAACTTGTCTTCTTTTTATTCAATGCACTCCTTCAATTTTCCAATGACAAATGATTTCAGTTAAAATTTAAAACTTAATTCATATTAATTAAAAGCATTTTCCATAATATCTAAAGTTACCTATGCTTTAGTCACAAGTTATAGTTAGTGTAAACCAAATCATTCAGCCTTTGATACTGCAATCTATTTCTCCCTTTTGTATGGATGCGCTCAAATAAGCTCCAATTTCTCTTGCAACCAGAAGAAGCAGACGTTTGCCTAAGAATATGTATTGCAACACATTGCAATTCTAGAATTGAATAGCCATAGTACATCCACCATTTATTTACAAAATAAAACATTTATATAATGTCACTTTGCTGAATAAAACATGTACAAAATAAAACACATTGCAATTCTAGAACTAAATAGCCATAGTTACTTATAAGGATCTAGTTTTTCAGCTCCCTTTTTACATGTCTCTCAGCTAAAAGATTTGCTGCCATCAAGATATAATGTCACTTGCTTCATTAACTTAAAGCAATCAACATTTTTATTTGAGTTAACCTCCACCACGTCAATCAAAGCTTGCATTAACCCTCCCTTGTGAACAAAGTTTGGACCATATACGAATATCGGGTTCAATAAATAGGTAGCTGCATGGAGATTGGTCTTCAAATGTTTATCCCATCATGATACTTGTGTAGGGCTTGTAGTGATCTTTATTCATCTTGAACATCTCCTTAATTCCACTTTTAATTTGCCTTTTGCACGCCTTCATAAAAATATGGAAGTGAAGGCTTCACATCCGAGTCAACAATTCTCAACAATTTCATTAGAGGAGTTATAATCTTCACAATTTAGTAGTACTTATTCCAAAATTGGCTATCTGATATGATCACACTAAAAATTTTTCCTGGAGTAGTCCTAGGTAGGTTATGGTCCACAAAGTGTTTATCGATAACAAGGGCTTGCAAGTCATACTTGTGCATGTATATACTGTGCAATGTAATAAAGGTAGTGGCAAACCTTGTAGCACTAGGACACACAATTTCTTTCCAACCCGTCCTCTTCCTCAACCAAGACAAGAATATCATGTGATTGTAAGCAAATACTGTTGTCTTTGATGCCTTTGCTGTAATGTCCGACACATGAGGTATGCTTGCAATGTCTTTTAATACAAGATTTAAACAATGATTAGCACAAGAAGACCAAAAAATATTTCTATACTTCTCCTTGATCAACCTTCCACATGCCACATAGTTGGCAGCATTGTCAGTCACCACGTGAACTATATTCTTGAAACTAACCCACTCAATCACTTCACAAAACAATGTGAACAAAGTTTTAGCATCTTTCACTAAATTTGATGCGTCAACAGACTTAACAAACACCATTCTGTGGGTAGAATAAACTAAGAAGTTTATCAAAGTTCGTTGTCTCACATCAGTCCATCCATCTGCCATAAGTGTGCAGCCGTTACTCTTCCATTTAGCTCTATGTCCATCAATGGTGGCATTCCTTTTTCCAATATCTTAACAAGTTGGTTTTAAAATCATAAGCACTAGAGGCTTTAAACCCAGACCCTATAGAGCACATTCCATCCACAGCTCTTTGAAATAAAGAGCACTCCAATACTTTAAATGAAATGCAATTGACTATAGCCTATTCAGCAAGAAGCATCTTCACATTGTGTTGTGCTTCTTTTGATACTAAGGCACTCTTGATGGTTGGTTGAGCTCCAGGAGTTGTCCTAGGAGCGAAATATTTATCCATTATCCCAGCTTTCCTCTTCTTAGCTCCACTATCAACCTCCTTTACTTCAACTTCCTCCTCTCTTATATCTTCAACTTCAATTGGCTTTTTCTTGGAACCTTCTTTCAAAGACTCTTCAATCTTATAACGCACATTAGAAGTAACCTTTTTGCAAGAAGCAATTTGACCAACCACACCAGCAAGATGTTGCTTCATCCTATTTATGCCTCCTCTTTTATAGCTATTACCATAAAGAGACATGTGTATACCTTATGTGTTCCCTCTTTTTTGTAGGCAACACACTACAAAAAAAAAGGTATTTTGTAGCGGTGCAATTGTAGCAGTTATATTAAACCGCTACAAATTATAGTATTTGTAGCGGTTTTAACCTAAACCGCTACAAATTTGTAGCGGTAAGCTACGTGCCAAGTGGCGTGACAAATTAGCCGCGTTTTTTTATAGCGGTGAGGTAGACAAAACCGCTAGAAATTTGGCACGAAATTCCCACCAAAACTTGTAGCGGTGATTTTGTAGAGGTTAATACATAGAAACCGCTACAATATTCCCGCCACTTGGCGCGACCAAGCCCCGCCAACAGTGTAGCGGTTATTTGTAGCGGTTACAGCAACCAAACCGCTACAAAATACTAAAGGTCAGCATTTTGTAGCGGTTATAGGGGTATAACCGCTACAGAATTTCAAGAGTCTCGACATTTGTAGCGGTTCTGGGCAATAACCGCTACAGAATTTCAAACGTTGTTATCATTTGTAGCAGTTCTACAATAACCGCTACAAATTTAATTATTTGTAGCAGTTACAGTAGCGGTTAATAGAATAACCACTACTAATATCTGGCCTATTTAAGTCACCGCCTCCCTTATTTCTCCTTTTGCTCATTTTATTTCCTGGGATTTCTCTGAGTGATTTCTTCAAGATTTGAGCGTTCAGACGTCTGTGTAGGAGTTTTTGCTACAGTATTTCTTAGTATTTGCACTTGAGGTACGTATATAACACGTATTTTATTTGTATTTGTATTTTTATTAGATTTTTGCATAATAATGTGACTAATTTTTTTTTTTGATTTGTACAGTTGATATGGCTTCAAATCAGGATAAGGGGAAGGCCCCTGAGGTCCCCAAACCGATTTTACGGGGTGGCAGTAGCCGGGCGGGGGCAGAGGGAGGGGTCAGCGGGGAGGCAGGGCGACCGTGGCATCTCAGCCCATCCCCCCACAGGAGTCGGCCCTACCACAGGCACCGCAGACGATCCCGTAGGAGACAACAGCATCAGAGGTGCCTGAGGTTGGGGGGCCAGATATTAGCGTCGAGGACTTCCTCAACGAGGAGGGGTTTGAGATCCCGATTGGGTTCAGGGAGATGGAGCAGTTCCTCGATGAGGAGGACGCTCAAGAGCAGAACAACCCGCGAGGGTTGTCTTCACGGTCCACTGGGTTTGAGGTGCAGGTTGAAGGTAAATTAATTTTTTAATTTAGTAAATTATTTATTTAAATTAGAAATGTTAACTTTGAATTACAATTTATCTAACGTGCGGTAAACTGTGTAGACGAGCAAGGGAACGTTTCGACGAGGAGGCTAGACGTGGCCGGTGTAAACAGCTTGGACCGGAGCCTGCGAGTTATAGTGCCGTGGAATGAGGGCACTGACCAGCCCATCCACAATGGGGTTCACCTGCTCAACCGCTTCCTAAACGACCTGGGCGCGAACTGGATGCGGTTCCTCCTTCACTTCAGGATATGGAGGCACGTTCCAAGGGGGCCGAAGGATCAGGCTTAGGAGGAGGTGGTTCAGGTAATTAAAATTATTTAATTAACATTTTTGGTAATTAATTCTATTTAATTAATATTTTTTTAAATTATGTTTTTTGTAATTATTGATATTTAAATAATTTTTTTTCAGTTGCGGTTTACCGTCCGGGCCAACCGGAAGAGGTACGCCCTCATGAAGATGGGTGACGCTTGGAGGAATAGGAGGAACCGTCTCTTCCACAAGGTGAACAAGGATGGGACGATGCCTCTAGAGTAGCGGATCAAGAGTATCCTGAACGGCGTGCCGCAGAACAACTGGGCGAGTTTCGTCCAGTTCAGGAGGAACCCTTAGGCGCAGGTAATGTATTTATTAGATTATATATATATATATATATATATATATATATATATATATATATATATATATATAATTTTGTAATTGTTAAATATTAAATTATAATTTCAATTTAATTTGTATTTATTTTCAAATTATAATACATTTAATATTTTTTTCCACGAGCTTTCTCAGAGGAACACCTTGATCCGTGCGCAGCAGACGATCCACCACATAGCAGGATCGAAGACCTTTGCTGTGACCTATAGCGAGCTGGTAACTTTTCAAAATATCACTTACTTTTAGCTGATTATCTCATAATACTAATTTAATTTTGTAATTGTTTTAGGAGACAAAGGCACAGCAGGAGAACCGTCAGACGGACTATAGGGAGTTGTACGCCATCACACACAGACACCGTGACGGGACTGCGACCTCTCAGCAGGCAGAAGCGGCCATTGTAAGTAATTTTATTATTATAATTTTTATAAAACCAAGTTAATAATGAAAAATGCTAATTAGTAATTGTTTCATAAAATAGCAGGAGTGGATGCAGCAGTTGCAGGCTGAGCTGCGACAGACCCAGCCTGAGGAGTCACAGGGGTCAGTGGACCCGACGACTCCTTTGAAGGCGGGTCTGGCTCAGGCTGAGCACCCCGGACGCGTGCGGGGGATGGGGATAGGCGCCAGACCTAGCATGGTCTACGACAGGAGTGCCGCCTCTGAGACTGGCAGCTCTAGAGGGGTCAGACGTCTGAGGGACGAGTCTATTGACCAGCTGCGGTCAGATTTGGAGCAGCAAATGGCGCAGTAGCAGATGGAAGAGCAGCAGCAGTAGCAGATGTAGCAGATGCAGGTGCAGCACATGTAGTAGATGCAACTGTACGCTGATATGATCTACGCTCAGCAGACACAGTGGCGTGAAATCACGAACAACATGCTCGAGGGGGCATGGAGTCGCCTGTTCCCGAATGAGCAGCATCCAGCGGTTCCCCCTGTCCCTCGCTACGTCGTCCCGAGTACTACTCCTCCTCCTGCTCCTGCTGATGACGATGGTGCTGTTCACTCTGCGCAGCGGCCCGATCCAGCAGCACCTGAGGGAGCCCCACCTGAGGGAGCACCAGATGATCAGCCCCCAGCTACTTAGTTTAGGATATTTTTTGTTGTTGAAACATTTGTAAATATATATATATGAGTTTGTATTTCAGAACTTTCTTATTGTGTTTAATATAATTATATTTATATTATTAGATCATGTTGTTGAATTTATGAATTAATTGTAATAATATTATTTATATTTCTAAATTAAAAAAAATAAAGCATATATATTTGTAGCGGTTTTAACTTAAAACCACTACAAATATATATTTGTAGCGGTTATGAAATAAAAACTGATACAACTATATATATAGTTGTAGCGGTTTCTCTTGTGCAACCGCTACAACTATATATATTAGTTGCGGTTCTACAATAGAAACCGCTACAAACATGTATATCTTTGTAGCGGTTTTACTATAAAAACCGCTACAAATACTCAACATTTGAATTTTGAAATTTGCCGCCTCTGTGCACATTTGTAGCGGTTATGTTATCTATAACCGCTACAAATAAAAAATAATTTTTAAATTTGCTGTCCAACGGTTTTAATGTTAGTAGCGGTTTTATATATATAACCGCTACAAATACTCAACAAGTAAATTTTGAATTTCCCACCAATGTTAACGGCTTGAAAATTAGTAGCGGTGTTATATATATAACCGCTATAAATACTCAACATTTAAATTTTGAATTTCCCACCAATGTGTAACGGCTTGAAAATTAGTAGCGGTTTTATATATATAACCGCTACTAATATTTTATAACTGTAGCGGTTACTGTAGCGGTTTTAGAACGGCTACAAAATTATAAACGTTAGAATTTCAGAATATAAGGTTCTTGGCAATCGTCATTATCTTCTCACTCATCTTCTTCTCTATACTTTCTTCTCTCTCACTTGTAGCTATGGATAAATCATGGATCAGGTTACCGCGCAATTCTCCTGAATATTTGTACGGATTAAACAGTTTCTTGGATTTTGCATTCACTCACGCCAGCTGTAACGACAAGATCGTCTGTCCGTGTCGGAAATGCAAGTTCAAGAAGTGGCATGCACGAAATGTTGTGAAGGAACATTTGCTTGTGAAGCCTTTCCCTGAGGACTATACGTTCTGGGCAGTTCATGGTGAGAAGGCTGTCATTAGATATGATGATGCTCTTCCTCGAAGTTCTCAAGTAGGCGTTCAAGTATATGAAGATGATCCTGTGAATGATGCTATGCGTGATGCGTTTGGATTTCAAGGTGACAACTTCAACGAAGAAGTGCACGGCTCTAAGCCGGTTTTTATGGGGAATGAAGCAGCTCGGGATTTTTTCAGCTTGATGGATGAAGCAGATCGTCCTTTATATCAAGGTTGTCGCAAATATTCTAAATTATCTTTCTTGATCAAATTGTATCATATCAAGTGCTTGTGTGGGATCACAGATAAGGGAATGTCGATGTTGCTCGACTTATTACAAGATGTATTCCCCGACGTCGAGATTCCCACAACGTTCTACGAGGCCAAGAAGATTATCAATAGGTTGGGGTTGAATTATCAAAAGATTGATGCATGCCCAAATGATTATATGCTGTATTAGGGAGACGATTCCAGCAGGGAGATGTGTAAGAGATGTCACACATCGAGGTACAAGACAATTCGGAAGGGGAAAAAGTAGAAGAAGAAACCTGCAAAGATTCTCAGGTACTTCCCTTTGAAACCTCGTCTACAAAGATTATTTATGTCGTCTAAAACTGCTGAGCACATGAGGTGGCATGCTGTTCATAAAAACAAAGACGGTAAATTAAGACATCCGCGGGATGCAGCTGCTTGGAAAACGTTTGAACATGACTTTCAAGATTTTGCGACTGACCCATAAAATGTTCGGCTTGCTTTGGCGACCGACGGTTTCAATCCTTTCGGGAATCTTAGCACAAGTTACAGTATTTGGCCGGTAGTCTTAGTTCCCTACAACTTACCCCCCAGATGTGTATGAAATAAAGCTCTTTCATTATGTCTATGATCATTCCAGGCAAAAAGGCACCGGGAAATGACATCGATGTATATCTCCAACCGCTTATTGCGGAATTACTTGACTTGTGGAATGTCGGCTTGGAGACGTACAACACTTACAGCAAGACTTTATTCAACATGCGTGCAGCCTTGACTTTCCTGGCCTTGGCACATTATCTGGTTGGAATGTGCATACTGGGTCGGCGTGTCCAGCTTGCAATTTTGACTCTGATGCATTGCGCCTTCCCCACAGCCGAAAGTGGTGCTTTATGGGGCATCGGAGGTTTCTCGATGGAACGAATAAGTTCATATTGCAACGGAATCGTTTCAATGGGAAACCAAAAAAAAGAGGACCACCTCAGACTTTGTCTGGTATAGATATCTTACAGCAGCTTGAGCATGTTGACTTCGAGTTTGGAAAAAGCAACGATTCAACATAAACTAGCCAAAAGACGCGCAAAACTTCGGCACCTTAGCAATAGAAGAGTATTTTCTTCACGCTTCCATATTGGAGATCTAATTTACTTCGCCACAGTCTTGATGTAATGCACATTGAAAAAAATGTTTGCGACAATGTGTTGTATACGCTGCTTAACGAACCCGACAAGACAAAAGATCACCTTCAAGCGAGGAAAGATTTACGCGACATGGGAGTTCGTGAAGACGCTTGGCCAGATGAGCCTGACAGATTTCCACCGGCGAAGTTTACCCTCACAAAACCGAACAAGGAAGTGTTCCTCGCGACGTTGAAGAAATTAAAAGTTCCTGATGGGTATTCAAGCAACATTTCTCGATGTGTCGACTTGCAGGCTCGAAAGGTTGCTGGCCTGAAGAGTCATGACTCACATGTTCTTTTGCAGCAGTTACTCCCTTTGGCTACAAAGAATACACTTCCTCCCTATGTTTCCATCGTTTTGGTGGAACTTTGTTCTTTCTTTCGGAAGTTATGTTCTAAGGTTTTGATCGTTGAGGAGCTCGATCAGCTGTAGTCGAAAATCATTCTTACGCTTTTTCATTTGGAGATGATCTTTCCTCCGTCCTTTTTTACTATGATGGTTCAGCTCATAGTCCACCTCGTTCATGAAACAAAGCTCACTGGACTAGTACAATATCGTTGGATGTATCCGATTGAGAGGTACTCATTTTAAATATGTGCTTTAATTTATTCTCCGTATTTAATGTTTGCTAGTCATCCTTTTCATCATTTTATACTCTTCTGTACTTCGTAGGTTCCTTGGGAAATTAAAATCTTACGTGAGGAATAAGGCGTGGCCAGAAGGTTCTATAGCTGAAGGCTATATAGGGGATGGGGTGCTATATTTTTGCGTAAGGTACTTTGATGATCTTGAGACGGCTTTCAACCGCTTACCTCGTGTTGACGATTGTCCTGAACCTGCACCAACATCAGGAGAATTTATCCCTCGTGTTGGTAAACCAGTTGGAGCAACTGAGAACTTCAAACTAACGGCAACTGAGAAGTTCCAAGCACATAGACATGTCTTGATTAATTGCACTCAAGTTGAACCTTTCATACGGTAAGAATTGTACACTCACATGTTATTCAATCTATATCTTTCGTAACATTTCTCACTTTCATATGACTAACGCCTTTCCATTATTAATTGCAGGGAATTCAGAAGTCATGTTAAGTGTCAACTCAGGATCCGTACACAGACATCCTCGGAAGTTGATAGGAGGGTCCACAGAGAATTCCCGAGCTGGTTTGCGCGCAGAATACTCAATGACCACAACCCACACTCACCAGATTTCAGAGCTCTCGCAATCGGCCCTCTTGATCATGCAAAACGGTTTACAGCATACAATGTCAATGGTTTTAAGTTTTGCACGGTTTCACGGGATCAAGGATTGCAAACACAGAATTCGGGTGTTTATGGCACATTTGGGACAAGGAGTTATGCGAGCAGCAGTGATGCCAACATGCAGTTCGGAGGCGTCCCTTACTATGGCAAGCTTCTTGATGTGGTCGAACTTAATTATCAAGGCCGTTTCACTATGACACTGTTCAAGTGTTTATAGGAAAATACCACTACTTCTCGGGGACTGACAACTGACGACTTAGGGATCACATCAGTCAATTTCTCACGGCCGATTCATACTGGTATTTCTCAAGATGATGAGCCATATATTCTAGCTTCAGAGGCACATCAGGTTTATTATGTCGAGGACGAGAGGCAATGGGATTGGCACATGGTCGTTCATTTAAAGCCAAGAGACCTTTACGATATGGGTGAAGGCGATAACATCGCCTACGAGAGTGAGCCATTTCAGCCAGCTAATTTTGAAAACTACTTCCCTGAAGGCGATGACAATTTACCTCTACTGCGGTGAGTTTTTTTAAGTCCACGTCATTTGAATTAAATTTTTTAAATTTAATAATACATCCATAACAATAATTTTTCTACAAAATTTCTGTAGGGATGGCGACGATGAGTGATCAAATTCAAATTATGCTTTTGTCTTTACAAAAAATGCAAAAAAATTTTTAAAAAAAATAAAATAATATTTGTAGCGGTTATTGAACCGCTACAAATAAAAAATTAACCGCTACTAAATGAATAACCGCTACAAATAGTACATGGATCACTATAAATATTAAACCGCTACAAAAATACAAATAACCGCTACTAACTAATAACCGCTACATTAATCGCTACAAATAGTACATGGATCCCTATAAATACCCTTATAACCACAACTCATTTCAAACACTCCCCAATTTCTTTTCACCTTACCTTTCTTTCATTTTCTCTCATTTACAACTTCTTTCATATGAGTAGAGGAGCTGAATAATACGATCAAATATGGTAACAAGATTTTTAATATTTTTTAGAATACTTCTTTCCTTTCTATAAAATTTATTCTAACCATTTTTTTTCTAGATATATCATAACTGTATCTCATTTTCATATATTTTTCATA
Organism: Inga laurina; assembly: GCA_963855925.1. Classification (NCBI taxonomy): domain Eukaryota; kingdom Viridiplantae; phylum Streptophyta; class Magnoliopsida; order Fabales; family Fabaceae; genus Inga; species Inga laurina. Next base: position 6,223,273 of record OY979705.1, read on the forward strand.
CACAAGTACATTATAGTAGATAACATAATAATTCCTTATTACCTACCTATCCTTAATAATATTATTAATATAAATTTTATACTAATCCAATTCAATTACATTTTTCCTTTTTATTTAGTAATAAGTTAAACTTTTGAATAATAAGCTAATTGAAATAGATAAAATAATAAAAAAATAAATTATTTAATTTAATATTGACAAAACAGAAACAAATAATCGTATATTTTTTAAAAAATTTTAAATATTTGTAGCGGTTATTAAACCGCTACTAAATAACGCGCCTTTTCACAACTCAAATTAAATTTTTTTGCGCTAATTTTGAATTTCATGAAATTAGTAGCGGTTTTCATAACCGCTACAAATTTTGATGAAATTCAAAATTTGTAGCGGTTTGTTAACCGCTACAAAATAAAAAAATGTCATTTTTTTTCGCCAACAAAATTTCAATTTTTTATATTTTACAAACCGCTACAAAATAAAAAAAATGTCATTTTTTTTCGCTCTCAAAATTTCAATTTTTTATATTTGTAGCGGTTATATATAACCGCTACAAATATCTCTGAAAAAAATTTCATCCATGAGGGTGTTGTAGCGGTTAAGTTGAACCGCTACAAAACTGCTTGCAACATACGGTTTAGTAGCGGTTCTAGTAATCGCTACTAACCTTCTTTATAGCGGTTAAAACCGCTACTAATACCCATTTTTAACCGCTACTAAATCACGTTTTTTTTGTAGTGACATGTGCCCATGCCGGATCAGTTTTAGAACTAATTGTGGTGTTGGGAGTAGGAGTAGGATTCGTGTTGGAATTGGAAGTGTGAGGCTCAGTATTAGGAGTGTGAGGTTCGGTATTAGGACTAGGAGTGACATTCTCATTTCCTGAACTCGATATATCCATCCTTGCAACAATAACAAAAATAAACTCTCATTGGTATGTTCCCAATATAACCAGGGAGTAACCAGAAAGCAAAATAAAAAGTATGACAATTTAAAAACCTGCAACTTCAATGAAAACCACTATAGAGAGTAACCTATCATAGATTCATGATATAACCAGAAACAGAAAAACTCTCATAGGCATGTTCACAATATAACCAATAAGTAATCCATTAGCGTGTTCACAATATAACCATGGATTAACTAAAAAGCAAAATACAAAGTATGACAATTTAAAAACCTGCAACTTCAATGAAAACCACTATAGAGAGTAACCTATCGTAGATTCATAATATAACAAAAAAAAAAAAGGAAAACTCTCATAGACATGTTAACAATATAACCAATAAGTAACCTATTAGTATGTTCACAATATAACCATAGATTAACTAGAAAGCAAAATACAAAGTATGACAATTTATAAACCTGCAACTTCAATGAAAACCACAATAAGGAGTAACTTGCATTCAATTAAAAAACCTGAAACATTTAAAATCTCATAGGTAGAAACATTAAAACAGAACAGAACCACAATAACTTAACATACACCCTGCACCTGCATTCAACTATTTCTTTTTCTCTAATGCTCAACTAATTTTTTAAAACTTAACCCTCAATAATTACAACCCAAAAATCAGATTGTCATTGTCTTCAATAGTTCAAAAGATCCACTCTATTTGAAATTACTCAAATTATAGAAGGCAGAAGAAGGAAACACACATAGTAAGAGTGAGCAGATTAGCGGAGTAAATTCGAAGAAGAAGAAGAATGTGTCTTGCATACTTGCTTGCTGTCTACGCTGTAGAGGTGAAAACGAGCAACTGAGTCACGTAGCCGTAGAGGAGTGTCGAATAACGACGTCGAGGCCAAAGATGGACTCAGAGCAAGCGAGTAGTGTTGCCGTCAAAGAGCTCTATCATTGTCGGATTCAATCTCTATGACCAATCATGGTTTTCAAGGTTTAAGTCAAGAAACATCCCCGATTATTGTCACATCTGACTGCCGTCGACTTCATTTCCGACGATCAATCATGGTGAGAAGTAAGAATAGAGGAGAGTTTCAGAGTTTCAGAGAGTTAGGGCAAACATTGCAAAACCAAAGCCAAAAAAAATTTAGGTCGAATGGTTGATGACTCGCTTGATGTTGATGGACGCCCGACGCTGCTGCAATTCAATTTGGGGGTATTTTGCGGGTTGGGTCGGGGTGCAAAAAGTCCACTCCAATAGCCTAAAACAACATTGTTTTGGGCATTTAACAAAATAAAATAACAACCCGGCTAACCTGCCCTACCCGGCGGTTTGGTCGAGTCGTTGTGGTTTCCACGGGTCACCTCTTCCCCCTTTTAAACATTTAACCGAACCGGACTGAAGGCCGATCGACCGGTTTTCTGGTTGGACCGGCCGATCCTGTCCAGTTTTTTTCCCTTGCTTGTCTGTAACTCATCTAATCTCTTAATTATCATTTTTAAATAATTTTATTTAAATATTATCATTTAAAAATATTAAATCTAGATCATCCAAATCTAGCCTGGACAGTTATAATGAGTTTAAGTGCTCATCACTCTTTTGCGAACAAAAGTGTTAACATTTTTATTACATGCATACTCTTCGGATTCTATTTATAAGTCATTTATGACTTTTAACATGTTTAACACATCACAAAAAAAAATTTGCCTTAAATTCAACAAGTTTTAAATTTTATTCTTATTTAATATATATTACACCCCATTAGAATAAGCTCAATACAATAAATGTGTGGTAAAATTTTACATTCACCTAATTGACGCACCTTATCTCAGTTTAAATATATTTTCAACTATACACCACTTGGACTTGGAGATAAAGTGAGCACCAATTTACAATCACCTCATTGGTCCATTGAATGAGAGAAAATAATTAAAACTTCTATTCCATAATTGATGCATGTTGCTAACTGATCCCAGTTGTATGCCTTTATTTGAAATAATTCGTAATATTGGATGAGAAGTTATATGTACAAATCATTATAAATTTTTTATATATACACTAAACCATTTAACATATACAAGGTAATTAAACCTGAACCGGTCAGTGAACCGATCGAGGTACTTGGTCAAGAATCAGTGGGTCAGACCGGAGCTAAACCAAGACAAAACCGGTGATAAATAGAATATTTTCACTACAAAAAAACATGGAATTTGTGACGGAATTTAATTCTGTCGCAAATTCCATCTGAAAACCGTCAGAAAATTTTCCGTCACAAAATTTGGCACGGAAAATATTCTGTCGGAAATTCTGACCTTTGCCACGGAATTTCCGACAGAAAATTCCGTCGGAAATTTCAGACGGAATTTCAGACGGAATTTTGCTACGGAATTTGATTCCATCGGAAATGGAGAGGGAATTTCCGACGGAATTAAATTCCGTCGCAAATTCTGACGGAATTAAATTCCGTCGCAAATTCCGACGGAATCAAATTTCGTCGGAAATTCCCTCGCAATTTCCGACAGAATTGAATTCCGTCAGAAATTCCCTCTCAAATACCGAAAAATTTATTATTTTTAATTAATATTTTTAAAAATTTAAAAATATTAATTAAAATTCTGTGGAAAAGTTAAAAATTATTTTTTAATTTTTTAATATTTTAAAATTTATTTAATTTAATTTTAAAAAATTATTTTATAAAATTTATTATTTTTAATTTAATTTTTATTATTATTTTCTAATATCTAAAATATTTTTAATTTTCAATCATAGGTTTTGGTCCTTATAGGTGCAAAATAGTCATATAAAAAATAAAATTTATTAGTTATTAGTTAATATTAGTAAATAAAATATTAGGTAATAATTACTTATTAGTTATTAATTAATTTTAATAAAAATTTAATTTTAGAAATTAAAAAAAATATACGCATAAGATTATATATATAATTGTGTGTAATAATAGAACACCAAAGCAGTCGAGCTCATCCGGTAAGGCATTGCGCGCGTACGGACGAGGTCGTGGGTTCGAACCAAAGGATGGGCAAGTTGAGTTGCATTTCCAGGAAATATGAGGTTGCGACACGTGGCGGATCTGGGGGTCGACGACAAGGTGGATGCCGCCGAAGATGCCACGGGTTGTCGCCGGTGATTAGGGGGCGGTTGCCGGAGTTGCCAAGTGGATTTTTAAAATTTTAAAAAAAAATATTTTGCGACGGAATTTCCGACGGAAATAAATTCCGTCGGAAGTTAAGAGGGAATTTCGGACGAAATATTCTGTCGGAAATTGCGAGGGAATTTCCGACGGAATTGAATTCCGTCAGAAGTTGTGAGGGAATTTGAGACGGAATATTCCGTCGGAAATTGAGAGGGAATTTGCGACGGAATAAATTCCATCTCAAATTGTGATCGAAATAAATTCCGTCGGAAATTTCCGACGGAATTTGAATTCCGTCGGAAAATTTTTTGTGACGCTATTATTACCTACGGAATCAATTCCGTCCCAAATTCCGTCTCAAATTCCGTCGGAAACTCTAATTCCGTCGCAAATTCCGTCTCAAATTTCGTCGCAAATTCAGTGTTTTTTTGTAGTGTTTAGACTTATAGTATGAAATTCTAAAGGAAAAATTTTTAAAAAAGGGATTAAAAAAAAAACTTGAATAGGACCGAGTCACCGGACCGCACCGGTTTAGTGGCCGGGTCGCCGGTTTCCGATCTGATCTTGTTCAACCGGTTCGGTTCGGGTTAGATAACTTGGACCAAACCCAATTCAGCTAGTTAAACAAGTGAATCAGTTCTTTTAGCAGGTTCAGTTAGGACTAGTTTTTGACCGGTTCACCGGACTGGATTTATTTTTTTCTTCACAAGAATGAAACAAAAATCACTTTTTTTAAGTTAAAAATTAAAAAATAGCAATATATTATATTTGAGTTTTAGTATATATTAATATTCTATTTACTTTTAACACATTTATTATTTAAATGTTATTCTTTTCAGTGTTACTCCCTTCGGTCCTAAATATAAAACAAAGTTGACTTTTTTTTGGAGATATTAAGAAGGCTAATTAAATTACTTAACAATATTTATATTTTTCATTTTTTTTCAAACTATTTTACCTAACTTATAAACTGATATATAATCTAAAGATACGCAACACATCATATGATTAAGTAACTTATTTAGCTTCCTTAATTTCTAAAAAAAAAGTTAATTCTGTCTTCTGTCTTATATTTAGGATCTAAAGGAGTATATATATAAAATTTGTGCATATTTTAATAAAATTTATTAAACTAACTATCACTAGTTTGACTTGACCCAGTTTAGACCCATAACCCCTCAACTGCCACCTCTACTAATTTATTGAGTGTACAAGTTTCCAGTACCCTTGCAATTAGGCATAAGATGCTCCCCTTCAGACAAAACATAATAGCTATTTAAACACTCTCCGATAATCACTTTTTTCATAATATAAAAACATAATGCTCCCCTTCACTTATTTGAACTTCATTGCTACAAATATACCTAATTATATATGCAATATAAGTGTGTCTGCCTCTCTGTACGTATTATAAAAATCATCACACTGATAATAGGTCATAAATAATATAGTTTACCTTTAATAATGTGCTATTTGATGCTTTCTTTTGAATAAATCTAAGAATAATTTTATTTAATAACTGAACAAAAACGCACAATTGGCTATTTTTAACTATATATCCTGGAATACACAATTTTTCCTAAATTCATAAAATACAAACAGTCAAAAACAAATAATAGAATACAACCTAGCTAGAGGCTGATTTACGTAGCATAAGTAACACCTTGGCTCCACACAATTCTTCATCCACGGTTACTTATACATATCAAAGTTGTAACAGATCTTATGTCCCTTGTGAGGAATCCACGACCTCCAGAGAGACAAGATTCGGCAACTGAACAGTGAGATAAAGATTGATGAATGTAGTAAGATGGAATAGTAATGGACTCAGTGGAATCAACAAAGCCATTATAATTCCCAAATGATAAGCCTTGAGCAGCAGAAGAACATAAGCTTAAATATGTAAGATTCATGAACCCGGACCGGGCACTAAACCAATCAGGGTACTAGGTTAAGGGTCAGTAGGTCAGATCGGGGTCAAACGGGAGCGAACCTGGGGCTAAACCGGTGAGAGAAATTGAAGATTTCAGGGTTATTAATATGCACTACTACAAAATATTGCTTTTACGACCCTAAAGGACGTCCCTTTTTAAAAAAGGGACGTAAAAAATAAAGGCGGTGGCATTTTTGTAATTCTGAGTGAGATTTGAATAGTTTTAGACGTCCCTAATTCAAAAAGGGACGTCTAAAGTAATTTTTTTTTTTAAAAAAAAATCAGGAACGCCTTTTGGTCACTTTAGACGTCCCCAATTTAATTGGGGACTTCTAAAGTAAATTTTTTTTTTAAAAATCAGGAACGTTTTTTGGTCACTTTAGACGTCCCCAATTTAATTGGGGACGTCTAAAGTAAATTTTTTTTTTTAATCAGGGACGCCAAAAATATATATTAGGGACGCCACTTTAGGCGTCCCTGATGTTATATCAGGGACGCCAAAAGTGGCGTCCCTTATATCAGGGACGCCACTTTAGGCATCCCTAATATTAGGGACGCCTAAAGGCGTCCCGATTATTTTTTTAAAAAAAATATTTTAGACGTCCCCAATTTAATTGAGGATGTCTAAAGTGTGACTTTAGACGTCCCTTTTTGAATTGGGGACGTCTAAAGTTAAAAAAAAATAAAAAAAAATTAACTAAACAACTTTAGGTGTCCCTAAATTAAATTGGGGACGTCAAAAACAATTCAAATCTGTACTGACAGTCTTTATTTGTCAGTTTTATAGATCCACACTCTTCTTTCTCATCAACGCAACCACTACCACCACACATTTAACTTTTACTTCTTCTTCTTTATATGCTGTTTTTAAACTTGTTTCTTCTTTTCTCTCTCTCTCTTTTCACCAGATCTATAATGCTTACCACCACGCATTTAACTCTTGCTTCTTCTTCTTTATATACTATTTTTAAACTTGCTTCTTCTTTGCTCTCTCTCTTTTTCACCAGATCTGTTATGTTTCTTACTATTTTATCTTCTTTCTCTTTTTTCTTTGGATTTCCCTTCTAATTTATCTTCTAACTCGTGTTGTTATTGTTTGTAGATCGAGACTCCAAAACATGCTTCATGGCCACGTTCCCACTGAGAAAATGAGGTACATCTCTCCCTGTTGCTCTTCTCTATTCATTATTACAAGAAAATGAATTTTAATAATAGAAGGAGATAAGTTTTTCGCAACTGATTCATCTTATTGTTATCATCTTCTGTTTATGAGATTTCAGCTCTAGAGTTATTATTGTGTAGATTTTGGATTTCAGATACTAGATCTGTAATTTTATTGACGATGATATATGATTTCTGGTTTTAAATACTGTTTAGTCCAGATCTGTAATATTATTGTGTAGATTTTGGATTTCAGATACTAGATCTGTAATTTTATTGACGATGATATATGATTTCTGATTTTAAATACTGTTTAGTCCAGTTCTGTAATATAAACGAATTTTTTTTTTTAAAAAATGCACTTTAGACGTCCCCAGTTTAAAGTGGGGACTTCTAAAGTGGGACTTTAGAAGTCCCCAGTTTAAACTGGGGACTTCTAAAGTCCCACTTTAGAAGTCCCCACTTTAAACTGGGGACGTCTAAAGTCCCACAGTGGCACTTTTGGACGTCCCCACTTTAAAGTGGGGACTTCTAAAGTGGGACTTTAGACGTCCCCAATTTAAACTGGGGACGTCTAAAGTCCTTTTATCTACGGACGTTATTGCCATTTTTTACTACGTCGCTCACATAGACGTCCTTTTGTTTTCAGACGTTAAAAGGCCTAAAAAAGGGACGTTAAAAATGTTTTTTGTAGTAGTGATGAAATCCTAAAGAAAATAAAAAAAATAGTGAACTGGACCGGATGCCGGATGGACCGGACCAGTTTATCGGCATGTTTGCCTGTTTTGGGGCCTGTCTGATCCGGGTTCATGAACACCGTAAATATGACAAATCCAACAAATGAACTTCCCAGTTTAGATAGTATTGCACAGCTTGACGCATGCTTGGCCTACTCACTGGTTGCAAACTTGAACACACAAGTCCAAGTTTCGAAACTAACTCTATCTCTTCTTCTGAATAGTTTGTTCCTAAACTTGGATCCTTTGCCTCTATATTCTCACCCTTATTCCATAACTCATAAACCCAATCTACTAAGACCACACTCTCTTCTTCTTCATTTACTTACTCTATGGGCCTTCTTCCACAGGAAACCTCAAGCAAAAATGCATCAAAAGCGAAAACATCTGACTTTGTCATGTATATATAGTCTTACAAGACCAAAATCTCCTAGTTTTCCATTTAATTCTGAATTAAGGAGAACATTGCTTGCTTTTATGTCTCTATTAGAACATTGGTTTTTATTACTCTTCCTGTCTTTAATAAAAGATGTATTTGGGAGTTGATCTTGGTCCTAAATATAAAATAAATTGTTCATATTTGTCAATCTTTTTCTAATTTTTTCTTATTGATGTTTTCTCAATAATAATCAAAGGGAATGAAATGAGAGAATTAAGGAAAATAATTACGGTGTTTTAAAAAATATATATCATATTAAATAACTTAACTAACTTCTTTTATCTAGTCAAATTAAATAAATGTTTATTATATTAAGGATTTGTAATACGTAATGAATGATTATAATTTATAAACGATGTTGACTTGGGACTTGGGATACTTCTTGCTGCCGTACTAGCTCCAGTTTAGGTTCCCCTAACGCAAAGTCGTTCAGTGAACAGTCAGGATTTCTTCTGACCTAAAGATACAATTGTCCGATTAAGTGCTGTCATGTTGAGAAAAACGTTGTGGGGCCACCATCTCATATTTTAATATGAATTCAGCTACCTTACATCAAAAAAATAAATAATAATTGTACCAAAAATGAATAAATAAATAAAATTGCCGTGTCGTGTTGCAGGCAAGCACATGAATAATCAGTATAAAATATAATATTTATAATAATGTCACCACTAACACATAATTAGCACTAGTAATTCGGGTCGGGCTGGTGGGCTGTTTTTTTGGTTGGGTTCGGACTGAGGGAAACCGGCCCGAATGGAAAACGAGTTAAACGGGTTCAACCCGTTTAACCCGCGGGTTAAAAGGGTTGACCCGTTTAAAAAAATTTGACCGAATGATGTCTACACTATCTGTCTGTCACACACTCTCATTTCTTTACTCCCAACACTCAACCCTCATTTCTCAGTTCTCACTTTCCCTTTCTCTGATTCGAAACTGTCACACGGTCTCGGCGACAGGCGATGAGCCAGCCGAACTGCTCTTCGGCTCTTCCTCTTTCTCTCGTGCGGCTGTCGGGTGACTGCCGACTAGCGAGTGGCGAGTGGCAAATGGCGACCATGGGATCTGAAATGCCCTAATCATCCACATCTGACATCAGCTTCCTCTCTCATGTTCTCGACTCCTCTTCTCAACAATCAACACAGTCGTGACTCGTCACTCGTCAGGCGAGCTTAGCGGGTTGCCGGTGGGGTTCGAGTTTGGCTGTCTCTGACTCGCTGCCAGTGGGGTTCGAGTTCGGGTTGCATCTCTCTCAACCTGATTGTGAATTTGTGATGAACAAGCACATAGTGTTGTTGGTGCTGTTGAGTTGTGCAAAGGAGGCTTGGTAGTTGGTACGTTTTCTAAACCTTACAAGTTAATGGTCTATGGTGACATACTGATATCCTCCCATATCCTTTGTTTTTTGTCGATGTTGCTAAATAGTATCTACTCCTATTTTTTTGAGACTTTAAATGATGTATGAATTCTTTGTGTTGTAGAAGGTTTAAGATAGGACTCACCAATTTTTGAACCCCTTATTTGATACTAACCCAGGATCAATTCGTGGTTTACCTATATCGTTCCATCTTCCTGTTAAATTGACTAATCAATGGGAAACAATAAATGGTTTAATAATATTTCCCATTCAAACTTCAAACCGAACCGTACTCTTGAATTATTGGTTGGATTAGTTTCAACTTAAATAATGAATTGGTGTGGTACAAAAAGAAATAATGAATTGGCGTATAGGGATTTTGTTTCAAAACACTATATAATAAATTTTGTGAGTTTTGTTTAAATTCAAATTGATATATGCTTTTATTTTTTAAAATCATTTAGATCAAAAAAATTTCCATTGATTATTTGTACTTATTCAAATAATACACACACATATATTGAATGAATCTACCAGTGATAGCAATTTCATTTTGCTCATGTAATAAGTAGGGGTGGAATTTGACTCAGTCCGGTTTCTGTTAACAACTAAAGAACTTAGGATGTGCTAATGATTTGAAACTCCTTTCTCATGAAACAGATCAGCACATATATGTTCTAGCTTCTTAGATTGCTAATCTTGGCGAGAGCTTCATCGGTGTTGCACTTTAAGGGAAGAAAGGATTTCAATGGGTAGGTTGATAAAATTATTCATGGCTTGATATCTTCAGGATTGCTTTGTGTTCCTGGTGTTTTAATTGTACTCCCGTTGTCTTACTATGCAAGATACTAACCTTGTCACTTAAATCATAATCATCCAGGTCTCTGAAATCTGAATGAGTGGGTTTCTCCATTGTGGCTTTGATTCCTTGACACTCTTGTCTCCTCCGGCGTCCATTCTCTCTCTCTCTTTGACTCTCAGGTATCTGAATTTATAACATTGGAAAATAAAATTGATTGTGGTAGTATTCTGAATTCTGAATTGCTTGGTAGATTGTTTTTTGCAATAGTGCTGCTAATCTTGATTTATACTGTCTGTGATTTTTGCAATGTGCTGGACTTTTTTATTAATTTTTAGTTATAAAAAAGATGGCTACAATTACAAATGTGAATGATGAGGATAAAGATAATAAAGGAAAGAATGTTGACAGTGCTACAACTTCTACAATGGATGTTGATGATGTCCATGTGACGACACAATCTGAACAACCTGCTGCACCTGACTCTTCTTGTTTACAAACACAAAATAAAGATGATCTTACTCCAAGTAAAAAAGTGAGGTGTACCACATCTGATGTTTGGAGGTATTTTACCAAAATTGGTGTAGTTGACGGCAAAGAAAAAGTCAAATGTAATGGATGTAGGAAGCCTTATGTTGTGGGAAGCAAGGAATGTGGGACTTCATACCTTCGGCGTCATGTTGAACATTGTAAGTCACTCCCAAAATATAAGGATGTTGGTGCCATGATGATAGACCAAGTAAGGATTGTAAGATCTAGAAAGATTGGCCCAAACAGGGTATGAGAAATCATTGCATATTACATCATTAAACATAATCTTCCATATTCTTTTGTGGAGTATGATGGAATTAGGGAGTTGCTTGCATATTTAAATCCTAATTATAGGAACATTACTAGAAAAACTGTTGTGATTAATGTCTGGAATTTTTATCTTCATCAAAAGGATAACCTAAAGAAAAAACTGTTAATGAGTCCAAGTAGGATATGCTTGACATTTGATTGTTGGATAGCAATAACTGCTGAAGGTTATCTTTGCTTGACTGCTCACTTTGTTGACGAGCAGTGGAATCTTAATAGCAAAATACTTTCATTTTCTAAGATGGAGCCTCCTCACACTGGATCTGAAATGGCAAAAAAGGCACATGAGATATTGGCAGAATGGGGAATTGAAAAGAAAGTATTCTCGATCACTTTGGATAATGCTTCAGCCAATTTTCAGATGCAAAGAATTTTGAAAGAGAATTTGAACTTGAGTAACAGCTTGATATGCAATGGAGAGTTCTTCCACATTCGATGTTCTACCCACATCTTGAATCTCATAGTTCAGGATGGCTTGAGAGTAGCAGAAGGTGCTTTGAACAAGATTAGGGCTAGTATTCAATATGTAAGGAAATCAGAGGCAAGGATGATAGAATTCAGGAAAAAGGTTCAAGCAGTTGGGGGTATTGACACTTCAATTAGTTTACAATATGATGTCCTGACTAGATGGAATTCCATACATGCAATGCTTGAGTCTGCACTTAAATATCGTCAAACTTTTGCTAGCTTAGCTTTGAACGACTCAAATTACAGCCATTGTCTAACAAGTGAAGAGTGGGCTAGAGCAGAGATCATGTGCACATTCTTGAAGCCTTTTGCGGTGATAACAAACTTGATTTCTGGATCATCATATCCCACTTCTAACATGTATTTCACACAGATTTCAAAGATTGAGTTGTTGTTGAAAAGACATTTGCATAATAATGATTTTGTGATCCGGGAAATGCCTCAGTTTATGCTTGACAAGTTCGAAAAATATTGGAGTGACTATAGTGTCATCCTTACTCTAGCAATTATCCTTGATCCTCGGATGAAGCTTGATATCATTAAGTTCACATTTGGAAAAGTGGATCCCATTAACTCTCATGAAAAGATTGAAAATATAAGGAGCAAGTTGTATTATGTTTTTAATGAGTATAAAAGTGGAATATCATCTTTATCTTTAGCCCCAACTGCTGGAGCTGCTTCTTCAAGCTCTAATGCAAACAATGTCTTCTTCACACAACCTGTTGTTGCCCTTAACCCCAGTCAAGTAGATGATTATGGTGTATTTGATGTAAGTTTAAACTTCTTTACTAGTTAAATGTTTAGATTTAATGTTATTTTGATTGCCACTTTGCTATGTTAATCCTTTGTTAATTATATGGGTGCAGGATTTTTTTCATTCAAGAGTCAAGATGAGTCAACAATCGAAAAGTCTGAATTATATTGGACTATTATTTGGAAGAAGGGACGCTTGATAATAGATTGGCGACAAAATTTAATGTCTTGGATTATTGGAAAGCCAACTCTTCTCGATTTCCTTGCCTTTCAAAGATGGCATGTGATATTCTCAGCATTCCAATTACCACTGTTGCTAGTGAATCAGCCTTTAGCATTGGATCTCGCGTTCTCACAAAGTATCGATCTTGTCTTCTTCTAGATAATGTTGAAGCTCTTATTTGCACTCGAAATTGGCTTCTTGGTTTTCTATAGGATGGTAACATCTAATTCTTTAATTGTTTTTGTTTATGGTAACATCAAAATTATCTTACTGAATACTGACTTATTAGCACTCTTTGTTGTTTATGTCATTATGTGTGGCAGAAGATCCTGAGACAGAGAAAAGGCAAATTGCTCCTGTTCCTGTTTTTGCAGCTTCCGATAATGCTTCAAATATCATTATTGATGAATGAAGAATGAGGAGGATTATAATTTATAAGTTTGTTGTTATCCGTTGTTAATTTGTAATGGACTTGTGTTTATTTTGATTTACTTTTTTAAGTTTGGCCTTCTCAAATGATGTCTTGGCTGCAAGTTGCTTAGCTTTTATCTCCTGACTAAGTTTGATGTTTGTGGTTATTTTGCTATCTTACCATTTGCAACTGCTTTTGTTATCGTTCTCTTACTCTTCAGTCTTCGCTGGTCCCTTCTAAGAGGCCTCTCTCGCTGTAAGTATCAAGTATGCATGGCTGTGTCACTCACTTTGTTTGATAAGTGATAACTTTTGTTGCATTTCAAACTTTTATTGTTTTTGTGCTTATTTGTTGTCATCTTGCAAAGTTTAGATTAAGGAGTAAAACTCTTTCCTTTATATTGCCTTTTAATATATGTCATTATTTGGATAGAAACAAAATTGTATGGGCAGATTTCAAAATCCATGTTTATTGATGGTTTCATCTTTGAAAGATAGGATATTTACTGATTGATTTCGCATGTAGTTTGATACATCTATGAAGGCTTCTCATTCTATGCATTGTTCATTTGTCTGGACTCTTAGAAGCACTTTGTATGATAATGTTGAGACAGGCACATATACCTCTTTTATAGTCCAAAGTCCAATACTCCAATCCAATCATATCAAATGCGTGGCTTTTCAATTAACTCAAATTGGTCCCTGACAAAATCTCTTATTAATGAGTGGTGTAAGTTAAAAAATATCAAATGCGTGGCTTTTCAATTCAATTTGGGCTGCAGCTGCATTACTGGAAAAAAAAGAGATCTGGGCTCCTACATTTTAAGAAGCCCATTTGTCAGCCAAAAAAAACATTGTTTAATCGGGCTGCACTTTGGCAGGCCATTTAGGGGTCAGGCACAAAGAGCCCCACCCGTCGGGCTATCAGCCCGTGTCGGGCCAGCCCAAATTCCCAGTGCTACACATCATGCAAAGAGTTGGAAATTAGAGCTGGCCCTTTTAGGTCTGAAATCAGAAAAATTGCAGTTTTTCAAGGCCCAGCCCGAGAGCATGAAGGCCAAGGTCGGCCCGCAAGGCCGGGAAGTCCTTTTCACAATATTTAACTATTTTTCCTGCATTTTTTCCCATAGAGATATAATTAGTAAATAACAATGATTGAAGTTCTAATTTAACACATAAATGTTATCAATATTAAGGTTTAAACAACACATCTCATGCAACAAACAAACACAGTTACTAATGTATAATCAAAGGTAAAATCATGTCAATAAATAACTCACACAAAGGCTAAAGCATATGAAGGTAAGAAGCTAAATACTCTAACATCTAAGCAACATGAGTATGACGACTATCATTTCCGTCTTCTTCGCCACTATCATCAATTTCAAGGACATTTGATTGTGCTTCACTTTGAGTAATAGGCTCAAGTAGTCAAATAATCACAACCTTCATTAAAAATCATATTCCATTAGGCAGAACAATATACAATGTGATTTTATTCTAAATAGACTCAAAAATCATACTAAAAAATCACAATATGATTCAATTAGGCAAAACAGTATACTAAAAAAATCATATTCTATATAATATGAGGATAGAGTGACATATAGATTCAATAAGGCAATATGATTTCCCTTTCCAATAAAAAAAAAGGGCTTAACGGGCCAGCCCTCGGCCCTACAGGGCCGGCTCGATTTCCTTTGGAGGCTACAATTTGCAAGCCCTCCCTTGACAGATCAGGGCCTAAGCGGGCCGGCTCGACGGGTTCGGCCCGTTTTTCTGGCTCTATTGCAGGGGTGGAAGGCAACCAAGGCACCAGCATTTGCAATTTTCATAGATATGGCCGAGCATATTTGGAATTGGATGGGAAAAAGGTGATTTTATTGAATAGATTTTCTAAAAAGTATTTTTTTTTATCATTTTTATGAGACAATTTGATTGTTTCAATGAGTATTAAGTTTTTTTCTCATATTTTATTATGACAGTGAATAAGAGTACAAATTAATATAATGTTGGAATTTAGTGTGATTAATAAGTAACATTAGAAATTATTTGAATTTTTTGACCAATTTAATAGACATATTTTTAATTATTTTTGTTGATACATGTTAATGATGTGATTACGTGAATTAGTGAAAATTGTCTATGCGGGAGTCCTTATATAAACTCTAAATGACCAAAAGTAAATGTTTAAATGACCCTTGAGATGCTACGCCATCATAATTAATCATGTAGTTGAAAGATCATTTCTATGCATGATCGTGTAATCTTACAAGGCCAAAATCTCCTAATTAACCTTGCATTGAACTCTAAGTCTAACAAACACTACAAAAAAAAGCATGAAATTAGAGATAGAAATTAGTGACGAAATTACTTATGTCGCTATTCCGTCTCTAAGCCGTCAATAAATCCGTCACCTATTTTAGAGATAGAATTAGAGATGGATTAGTGACAGAATTTAGAGATAGAATAATTTTGTTGCTAATTTCTGTTGCTAAATGCATTTAGGGATGGATTAGCGACTGCCAACATTCCGTCGCTAATATCCGACATGATTCGTCTTTAAGCCGTTGCCAAATTCCGTCACAAATTTTGTCGCTAATTTTGGGGATAACTTATTCTAGATTTTTTATAGAAATTAGTGACAAAAATAATTCCGTCTCTAAGTTCTGTTGCTAGTCCGTCTCCAATGTCCGTGTACCAATCTTTCCGTCTCTATTCCGTTACTAATTTTGTCACTAATATTTTAGAGAATAATGATAATATAATTATTTAAAACTTGTTGAGACATCATAGAGATGAATTCTTAGGAAACACATTAGTATATCATTTAAATGGAGTTGTCATGTGACTTTGTATTAGCTAAACAAACAATGAAAAAATATATGAATTACTCTCTTTTAAAAATTAACATAATAAATGAAGAAATAATAATTGTATAATGAACAATATGTTGATAGAATAAGATATGATACAAACCATAAATCTACAAATGGATGTAAATGCATGTATCCAAATGAATTGATCGTTAAATTTTTTAAAAATATTTGTTATTAGTTTCTTCAAGTGCAAATAAATAGGATTAGAGTGGTAGTCAATAGACCAAAGCAAATAATAAAGTCAATGACTAATAATGAATTTTAAAAGGAAAAACCTTCAAATAATAATAATGAATCATCATCATCATCATTATTTTCAGAATATAAACATTCATTGATCTGAAAATACAACTGGGTAGTAGTAGTAGAACTAATTTTTTGAACTTTATTAGACTGCTAATCAATTTATTCATACACTTATTTATTAGTATTACCAATATGATTTCTTTAAAGAAATAAAAATACAATAGTTGTTTTGGAAGCTATATATATAGTTATGAAATCTATAAATAAAAATTAAAACAAAAATACAAATAAAGAACACTAATATATAAAAGTTAAAATTCATAACAACTCATGATACAATTTACAAAGTATAAACATCACAACTTGTTTCTTGAGTTTTATGCAAAGCACATGATTTTATTTATAAAATATAAAATTTGTGACAAATTGCAATAATGCATTCTATGATTTCAAACAATACACAAAACATGTAAATAATTACTACTACATATATTATATGAATGTGCAATTAAATACTCATTTGATTTACAATATAAGTTCAATCTTGTAATTGTATAAAAAAAGTTCAATCTTACAACTTGGCTTATCTATTTCAAAATATAATTCTAGTCTAATATTTAGAAAATATAATTTTTTTCTTATGCTGTTCTTTTGTACAATTAATAACTTTATAAATAATTATTTTGTTATCATTAATGTAATAATATTAAGTTTTGAAATTAGTTCAATGTTAAATACTTATTTGATTTGTTAATTGAGACTAATAAAAAGGATCAGAGTGGTAGTCAATAGGCCAAAGGAAATAATAAAGTCATTGACTAATGAATTTTATTTTTTGTACTTTTACCATCTCACCCTTAATTGTACTCTATATTGAGAAAACAACGCGATAATTATAAAGTATATGTGCCACACTTGCGAGCCGAAGGAACCTCTAAGCGTAGAAGTCATTTCAACTTAAAAAGATTGGTATTTCATTCAGTTCAGGTATATATGCATCATATAACCTTTAGGTATTTCATGCACTTCATTTTGTGTTTTTCTGGGCATATCAAGATTGTTGAATAGCTAAATCAAAGGTACATCCCCTATGTGAAATTCTTGTATGAACTTAGTTTGCCACGTCATGTGTAGTCTAATCAGTTAAAATACAACAACTCAACTAATATTAATCTTAGTTGGCTGCTCATGTGATTCACATTTTTATTTTTCTTAAAAATTCAAATCGGTTTAATTAAGATTTCAAAAATAAAGAAAAAATAAATATTGTGAAATTTTTTAATTTTATTAATATACCAACTAATATTTAGGAGGCACCAAATCAGCTCATGAATTGTTGTATTTTAATTGGTTAGACTACAAATAACGTGACGAACCAGGTTGATACAAGAATTTCTAGTGTGTGAAAAATAATGGCCTCAAAACATTCGGGCATTCCCTCCATTTATAAAAGACTAAATATATATATTTCCCCTCCAAAATTTATACAGATTTCCTCCATATTTGAGTGGTCTTTTTTGCTAGATTCCCACTTCTCCTTAATTGAAAAAATTACTTTAATCTTAGGGTTCTCTCATTCCATCACAAATCTGCCCCTTCATCTCTGGTTCTTCTTAGCCACTTTTTCGGCCTCACGGAGTCAATGTCTTCTCCTCTCTTTATCGGCCGTTGTAGTTCTCCTCTCTCTCGGAGTCATCGAGTCACCATCCTCTCCCTCGCTTTGAACCATCGCAGCTCTCCTCTCTCGAACTCTCTCTTCTCCACTGGTTTATTTATTTCTTTTTGCTATTTGTTTTTGCTGTTCTCTGCTAGAGTGGTGAACGATAAATTCTTTGCTTCTTCTCTCTCAAATGTTGTGTGCATCCCATTTAGGTTCTTGTATGTAGATCATCCCTTGGCCGTATCATTAATGCGATTGGGGAGGCTACAAACGAGAAGGATGTTATCGGTAATATATTAAATTGTTATTTTCGTCAAACAAAAGGGAGGCAAGTAATGCCAAATTTGCTGTTTTGAAGCTGGTAATTTTAGGAACTTTGAAGTCTGAATTTTGATAAAGTTTAATTGAATTGAAGGGTTCGGGTTTCTTAAGGTTTCTAATTCAATTAAGTAAATCAAGTTCTCATGGATGGTATCTACGAGTATATTACATGTTCTCATGCTTATTTGCTATTTATTTGATATTGTTATCCTCGCTTTTTTTTTGTTTCCTCTTGCTGTTGATATTGTTATCCTCGTTATGCCAAACATCATATATTTTTATTTTTTGGCCTGGGATGTATGTGAGCCTTGTTAACAGATTTGACCCACATAATTTGTCTTCTGTCTTGATTTGATTGAGCAAACATGTTGGCACCAAGCACGGCTGCTCAAATATGATAAATCTCAGAAACACCCTTGTTTCTTTCTTTATTGCGACTTCACCGTTGTTCTTTTTCCCCTTCTGTCTCCAGCTTAATGCTTCTTCTGTACAAATGCTGCTGTACTTGTTCTTCTTTCTACTAGTTTTCCTATTTTTAACACACTGGGATAATCAACATCCACAAAATTTTAACTAACACTTTCATCACTTCCAAGTTTAGTTTTTAATGTTGTGCTTTGTTTCTTGCTTATGTTTTGTTTATTTAGTGCTAATTTTCTTTGTGTCTTTGTTCTTGAATATATTTAATACATGATTTAATTCTTCAAATGTGCGCATTGTTTTTTCAATACATGATTTAATACTTCTTTATAAATTACTATAGGCGGAGCAATTGGGAAGAAACCCTACTCCATTTAAATTGTTCACAAATACACGTTATGATGAGAAAAAATAGTGAATTTGTGGATCAGATGTTGGCTGAAGTATCTATAAGTATAAGTTTGTTATAATGCTTTCCACTAGATTTGTGTTGATGGCCGGAGGCCTAGCTAGTTGTAGTGTTTAAGTCTTAATATTTATAGTTTTGTTTGAGGTGAAATTTAAGGCTTTTGTTCATAGTCACTTGGCACAAGGAAAATTAATTTGGTTCCTTGGTTCATATAAGTTTCTTGTATTTCTTCTTTGTCACTGATATTTCAGAGTGAGAAATGGCTTGTTGATTGCTTGTTATTGTTGTGATATTTTAAAGTGAGGAATGGCTAGTTGATTGTGTGTTATTGTTGTGTTAACTTGAGAGGTCAAATTCATCTTAGTGGTTGCATGGCATTCTTTATTTTATATTTATTCATATATTTTGACATTTTGTACTAATTATTTTCTTTAATAGGATCATTACATGAGGATTAAGACATCTAGAAGTTTTAATACAAATTCTGCAAGTGATGTGCAATCAAACACCTAGATGAAGAAGAAATGAACATATATTTAGAGGCTGCTGGTGCTAGGAACATGAAGGGTCGCATATTTGGCTTAGGATCTGAGGCCAAAGATGTTGATTCCTCACTTTATTCTTATAGGTCTTCTCTCCTCTTTCCATCAACACAATGCTCCAACCAGATATTGAAAATATTGTCACAGAGCTTAGACATGAGAATCAAAATCTTAAGCAACAGAATGAAATCATCTTAACTAGGTTGGAAGTACTTGAGCAAAAACTCTATGAGATTGTCAACAATTCAAACCCTAAAGCTCATGATGTTGATGATAGCATACCATAAGATAGGGTGGTTACTAGATTGTTTGACTATATTAAATATTTTTGTGGTTTGTTTGACACATTATCTACATTTTCACTTGAGTACTTTTGTTGATTTGTGGTTGTTAACTTACTATCATTTTATAATTTGGTTTGAATTTGTTTTTATTTATACTCCATTTAATTCCACTTTCAGTTTTTTAACCATTATTAAGGTTGATTTACAGTTAAATTCAAAATAACAAAAAAATTTTAATTGAAAAGAAAAATCAAAAGAAGATTAGAGACGGAAATTCCGTCTCAACATTATTTAAAAAAAAAAAATCAAAAATTAAGTTTGCAATGGACTAGCGATGGAAAAACGATGGACTAGCGATGAAAATTCAGTCCTTAATCCATGACAAACAAGTGACGGAAATTCCGTGCCAAAGCTATCACAAATTAGTGATGGAAGGTTGGTTGCAATTCCGTCTCAAAAATGGAATAGATTATCCTAGAAATTAGTGATGTAATTTCCATCCCTAATCTGTTGCAAAAATGAAATTGGCTATTCCACAAATTAGTGATGGAATTAGTCATTAGGGACGGAATTTCCATCATAGATTAGAGATGGAAGGTCCGTTGCTAACAAATTTGCAACATAATTAGTGAAGGAAATTCTGTCGCTAATCTGTTTAGTGACGGAATTTCCGTCGCTAATACCCTTTTTTTGTAGTGAGAGCATTGCTTGCTTTTACGTCTCTCTGAACTATAACGTTCTTCCACTCTTCGTGTAGATAGCACAATCTCAAAGCTACACCACCTTTGAATTTGGTGAATTTGAATTGTTGCTCCCAATTAAGTGTCACCTTAGGTTGGTTATAGAGATATTTGTTTAAGCTTTCATTTGGCATGAAATCGTAGTAGACTAAACAAGTTCTTTTTCGCGCTTGCAATATACCGAAAGAGATATGAGATTTTTCTTTACGGCAACCTCAATTTTTGAACTTGGCATTGTTCCATTGCACACCTCACCAAAATCCACCATAACCCAATTGCTCTTTCTTTTTGAGTCCCTTTGTGGTAACATAAAGATCTCCGTATTTGAACCTTTGTGGCCCTTAGTCTTGCTCCCACTTCTTGACAACCCCAGAAAATTTCCTTTTTTGGATTGCGCAATAAATAATGGATAACCTCACGAGAATTGTTAATGAAACCAAAGGTAACCCAATCCTTAATATCATACCACTCTGCTCTTATTTTTAAGTTAACTTTCAAGTAATAAATGAGAGTGTTATAATTTTATCTCTATTAATTGTAATAAGAAAGAGGTGAAAAATACACATTGATAAATGAGGACAAAATTGAAAAAAAAAATGATCAATTTAATCCCTATTTATTGAGTTAACTAAGTCTCCTTAGTATGTGAGAATTATATAATTTAGACTTATAAATTAGACCAGAGTGGTAAACCGTCTTTTTCCACGTACTCCTGGGAGCGTATTAAAGGGGACTGGACAATTCATTGGTGGGTTTCAAGAGGCCATTGGAGGTGATGACAGATACACCATCCATGGTTAAATTTGCTGTTTGGAACCCACTATTAATGATGAAACTCTCATGTTCACCACTCACTAGTATCATCGCTGTGAGCTACAAAAACACAGTTATCGCTGTAAGATTCGTATATGCAGCTAGCTAGATATACAGCAATCAGAGTTTTATGGACACCTTTGCCCCCCTTGCTGAGCAAAAAAATTAAAGAAAAGAAGAGTGGTTTGGGTTCATTTATTATTAGGATAAGATTCTTTTCAATTGACAAGGATCTTGGAGACTCGTTCATGGTGGCTCGGCAGAAGTAAGCTAAATTTATTATCTCTTATTCTAAATATAAGACTCAATTGATTTTTTTGGGAGATTAATAAAGCTAATTAAATAATTTTAAAGTACTTATATTTATCTTTTTTCCTCAACTAATTTTTCTGACTTATAAACTGATATATAATTTAATCATACACAACTATGATATATGATTAAGTAACATATTTAGTTTTCTTAATCTCTCTAAAAAATAAGTCAATTAAATATAATATTTAGGATCGGAGATAGTATTGCTGCGATACACCGTCTGCAGCCTTGATCTTTTTAGGTCATGCAAATCATGATTAATTTCACGGGACGGATCAATTCTTCCCATCATAGTGATCTGAATTTGTTTTAATAAGAATAGGTATTTAATGTTTAATTAGAACTCATTTTTTCAGTTTAACTTTTTTTTTTTTTTTTTTGGGTGAGCTCAGGGTATTCCCACAGCCGGTAGCCATGAGACTAATTCCTCGTCCCAACTGTCAGGGCACAAAGCAGTAGGGGACTAGCCACGGAGTGCTTTCCATTCACAAGAGTTGGGGATCGAACCCCCAACCACTTGTTTAAGGGACGAGATACTGAACCATCACGTCCACCCAACATGATTAATTTTTAAGTTTAACTAAATCATGCATAATTAACTATATTTATGTTTAGAAATTACATTCAGTTTTTACTTTTATTTTTCTGTCAAAAAAGTTAGCTTTTTTTTACAGATTTTCTTTTCATGGATAAAATCGCCCACTTATATTACTATCATATTAAGAATATAATTTACAGTGTTGGCTTATCTTAAATTATAATCAATTCAGCTACTTCACATAAAAAACTAAAATATACTTGGCCTTTCATGTTGCATATGCAGCCAGCCAGCGAGCTTCTGTAACCCAAAAAAAAAAAAAAAAACAAGAAGAAGAAGAAGAAATAAGAAAGAAAGAAAATTGGATGAAAGGGACCAAATGAAAAATCAATATATCTATTTATCTATCTATATATATACACACACGATTGATGTTACCTCTAAAAGCATGGCATGACAGCCATCAGCGTCGGCATAGATCTAGCCGCACAAAACTAGTTTTCCTCTTTCCTTGATTTTGGAATAGATAAAATAATACTACCTCCAAATCCTTAATATATAAGATCTAATTTATAGTGTAAGTCCTAAATATAATATCTAAATTTCAGTATAATTTGCACTACAAACTATATCTTTTGATCATTATTATAAGACACCAACTGTCATTTCTCGTGAACGAATCAATAGAAGTTAGATTATTAAATTGGTCCTAAATTGAGAAATGTTCCAAACTTTACCCTTGTTTAAATAATATGAATTTTGAATTAGTTAAAAATGAAGACATAATGCGAAAATACTAATAAATGAGTCAGTTAGAGGCAATTGGTGTCTTATACTAAAGACAAAAAACTGCTGGCAGCTGGTGCCTTATAAAAAGAACTAGAAGAGTAAATCTTACATTAAAAACCGGAGAAGATATCTCAAATGTTTGCATAAGAATTTATCTGAAAGTTTGAAAACTTCCTTCTAGTTCCCGCAATCCATGCCAGAAGGCAGGGATATTCGTAAAATATGCTTCCGTCTTATATATGACTAACCAAATGCAAACAACTCACTACTTTGACCCAGTGACCCTAGCTAACTGACTCAGACTAATACATAAAGCTAATAAAAATACTACAGACCCAAGCAGGTTGATGCTATCTCTACCAGGGTTTTAATTGAGCAGCAGATATAAAGGGGGAAAAAGAAGAAACTAATGTTTATTTGTGAAATTGTGATTTCACTTTATAAAATATTGATAAGGTATTTTATTAATTAATTAGTTGGGATGGATTATCGCTATTGGCATTCATGTCATCATGTCTCCTCAACTATGTTGAATTTAAGTTAGAGATCGAATACTTGAAACCACATTAGAAGAGGATCCAATTCCATTTTCACCTATATCCAAAAAAAAGATAATACTTCCTTTCCTCTGGAACTATAAACCATAAATAACATTTTTCCAAGGCATATATACATCACCGATAACAAAACATATCACGCAAATAAATCAAAGCATAAAAGGACAAACATAATGCACCCAAGCTCAAGAGTACGTATACTATGTGCATTGGACAAATATACGTGTCTTCTTAGGAATCAACGACCTCCGGAAAGGATTGAGTCTTGGATTGTAATGCTAGAGAAGTGGGCATCAAACTCTCTATCACTCCCAAATGCAAATGCAGAAAAAGGAGGAGGTGAGATAAGTGATGAGAAATCAGGCAAAGGCACAGCCCTATTCAAATACTGCACAACTTGATGCATGCCTGGCCTATTCTGAGCATTATAATTCGAACACGCCAGCCCTAGTTTCAACACTAATTCTACCTCCTCAGCATTGTACGCTGATCCTAAATTTGGATCCTTGGCCTCAACAATCTCACCCCACCTCCATAACGCATACACCCATTCCACCAAAACCATATCTTCAGTTACTAGGTCTACAGGCCTTCTTCCACATGCAACCTCCAGCATAAAAACACCGAAAGCGAAAACATCAGACTTTGTGGTGGCTCTTCTTGTTCTTATGTTCTCTGGTGCTAGATATCCCAAGGTCCCAACCACACGTGTAGTTGCAGGATCACTCCCATGATCATATAATTTTGCAAGACCAAAATCTCCCAACTTTCCATTGAACTCCGAATCTAGCAAAACATTGCTTGCTTTTATGTCTCTATGAACCACAACTTGCTCCCATTCTTCATGAAGATAGCACAATCCTGAAGCTACACCTTTGATGATTTGAAATCGTTGCATCCAATTCAGTGTCACACTAGGTTGGCTAAAGAGGTATTTATCTAAGCTTCCGTTTGGCATGAAATCATAGACCAAAAGAAGCTCACCTTTTCGCCTGCAATATCCGAAAAGTGATGCTAGGTTTCGGTGGCGAAGGCGACCGATGCTCACAATTTCTGCTATGAATTCCTTCATGCCTTGTCGAGATCCATGTGATACTTTCTTCACTGCAACCTCAATATATATTCGAGCCTGGCATTCTCCCTTTGTACACCTTTCCAAATCCACCAGAACCCAAAAGCTCACTGTCTCCAAATCCTTTCGTGGCAATGTAAAGGTCTTTATATTTGAACCTGTGAGGACCATAGTTTTCCTCCCACTGTTCAACAATCTCATAAAATTTCCTTTTCCTATATCTGTAATAAATTACCAATAAGGTCACCAAAGGAATTAAACAAAGTGACAACAGAGGTAACCCAATAATAAAAATTATATTTTGTTTTTTGCCTCCAAGTCGCGGTAGCTTTGGGAGTTTTGAGAATTGAAGGTTTTGAGCCTCCCCATTGAGCTTGAAACTCCAACCAAGTATATAATGAGAAGTAAAAAATGACCCAGTGGAAGCTGAGAATCCAACATAACTAAGATTCTTAATAATATGAGAAAGATCCTGGGACAACCTCAATAATGGAATTTCAGGCTTGTTAATGCTTATTGGAGCAAGGGTGACGTCAATTTGCTTCTTGCGTGCATCATAGTCCACCCACACTTGCACTGGAAGGCCACTTTTAAGGGTTAAATTCTGAAACCCTAACCCTTTATCATAATATCCATCAGGAGCAGATTTCGTTGAAATCAAGTCATTAATATCGATTCCGACATGATTATCATTGATATCATCAAACTCACTGGTCTGAGTGATGTCGAGTTCGACGGCGAACACGTGGTTTGATGGGTTACGGCGGCTGGTTTCATTGAAGAGGCCTAGGTATTGACTAGGACGAGCACCTGTAAATGCTTTTGTTGGAGATATTACAAAAGCCACTCCGTGACCACACGATGGTTGATACGCAGATCTAACGGCGAAAACAAAAGTGGTAGAGAAAGAACAAGTGTTTGTGAGAACTATTGGATTTGGGTGAAAAGCATGACTTGTTTGTAGCTTGGTTTGATTGGTGAGTTGAAGGAGGCCATTGGATGTGGTCGCAGAAATACCATCCATGGTTAAATTAGCTGATTGGAAGCCATTGTTGAAGATGAAACTTGTATTTGTACCACTCACTTGTTGTACCATTGTTGTCACCAATAAAAGCACACCAACGCCATTAGAATAAGCTTCTTCATACACAGCGGTTTCAGAATCTGTTATCTGTATCTTAATTATATATATTTACAACAATCAGAGTTTGTCCTTTTTTTTTTTTGGCAGATTATTGACGAGGAAGATACGATTCTTAATTATTGACAAAAAATCTTATTGACTCGCGCATAAGGGGCTGGTTGCCGTAAATGGTGTGGCTTCTTGATTGATGCAGCCATTGTCAAGTTCGCGTAGAATGACGACACAAAAGAACGCCGCAGTTCTTTCCACCAGTTATTACCTTAGTCATAAATATAAGCCTTCAGTTCAGTTGACTTATTTTTGAAAAAATTAAAGATGTTTAATAAGTTATTAAATTATATTATATATTTTTTATCATTAGATTATATATTATTTATAAATCAGACAAATTAGTTTGGAGAGAAGCTAACTGGATCTTTTATTTAAGATCGAAAGTTATATTATTTATCTTATAGATTGACTTTACTAAAATATAGGTATTAACATTTTAAATGGTTAAACTATAATGATTAAATTGTAAGGATCATAAAAATTTAGGGATCAAGTTATAATCGAGCTGATTAGTTGACAAAAAAAAATCGAGCTGATTAAGTTAAAACAATAGGACTAAGTTACAAAATAGCATATAAAAAAATGTTAATACCTCTCAACTCCCATATATCAATGGCGATTGGCGGTGCCTCGTATATATTGAATGTGGGGCAAGCAAGCAAACGTCAAACTCATCATGACATTAGAAATATTTTTGTGTCATCGATCACTATAACGCGAACAAATAATAATAATAATAATAATAATAATAATAATAATAATAATAATAATAATAATAATAATAATAATAGTGGGGACACGAAAGAAGAAAAGGGAAAAAGAAATACAAAGAAAGAAAAGAAAAGAAAAACTGGAAGAAGAAAAACAAAAGAAAATGTAAAACAATTGGAAAACAAATCAATTCAAATCAAAATATTGTGAATTCCACCCTCTAACCATTGTTGATGTAATATCCCGCATTTTGTGATTGGAAGCTTGAGAATAAGCCTAAATTAAGCGAATTGCTAAGCCCCGGTTTAACAGGTATCTCGAACTTATTCCTAAATATTTCTTATATTTTTGAGGTATTAAAGGGAATAAAATGGTGAATTAAAGAGTATGGTAAATTTGGTTAATTAAAGAGCATGAGAAATTTGTATACAAAAATGGAATTAACTCTTGGGTTTCTAGAAAGCCCAATATTGAGGTCCAAAGTTGAGGAATATAAGAGAATAATATTTGGCCAATACTAATGTTAATTTTTGTCATAGGATATTAGAAATTAGAGGCAAACAATGTTTTTAGTGAAATCGACTATGAGACAGTGAGCTTATCATGTGATTTTCTATGAACAAATGATGAACAAAAATTATGAGCTTTTACAAGATGAAAGTAAACATCCTAAGCTTTAATTTGATAGGTCAGATGACTCAATTAGAGATATATACAACAAGTTATGAATTTTTGAATTAGCCCAATAAAACTGTGAATTTTCTGGAACAATATTCAAAGAAATTAATTCTGGAAATTTTGTGCTTCTAATTGGCTAAAGACTATATTTTTTCTTGAAACTAGACTCAATAAGGGTTCCATAGCCTTTGGAATCACTCCGATACAATATCTACAAATTTAATTATGATTTTCCAAAATTTGGGCAGAAAATCTGCCATAAATTGCTTAAATCCGAAATTGTTGGAAATTAAATTAATAATTAAATATAATATAATATAGAGAAAAATACTCTGATCACCCTCCATTTTTGCCTTAATTACACAGACCTCCCCTTCATTTTGAAAACATACACTTAAGTCCAAACAATTAACTCCGTCAAAAATATTCTAAAAAGATTCCAAAAATATATTTTTTTAATTAAATTTATTTCGTCTGGCACATTTTTACTAAAGTTGTTTTAAAGAATTTAAGAGTTTTTTTATCTATTCCTTAATTTCTATTTTTATCTTTACAAGTAGTTATCTGTTTGATGATTTTAGCATTGGTTAATGTAAATATCACAAACGTTGAATATTCAAGCAAGATTTTAAATAAAAATATGCTTGATCAAATATGTTTATAAATATTTTTGAAAAAAATATTAAATTATAAATTTAAATTACACATACAATCCCATACTTATATAGTTTATTATATTTGATAAAAATATGTGTTTAATATATATTTTAAGTCAAAATTAATTTATAATATCAAAATTAATAAATTTTTTAACAAATTAGAAAGTTAGAGAATCTAATAGAATAAATTTATGGTTGTATAAATTTTTATTAGCCGCTATATATATAATTCTGATACTGAAGAGGGGCATTTTGGTCAAAAAAAAGTTCAAAAGTTAAACTTAACGGTCAACTAATGGTTTGCGTGAATGGAAATAGAATCTCAAAATATAAGGGAGGTTTGTGTATTATATATTTTAGTTTTAAGGGTGGTTTATATGGGTTTCCAAAATAGATGGGAGGTCTATGTACTTAAAGCAAAACATAGGGGATATTAGAGTATTTTACTCTATAATATAAGATAAAAAAAAATTCCATCATCTTCCTCCAGCCACTTTTGACGCCACTTTAAGCTGAAATAGAGAGAGAATAGTTGAGAGAGTTTAGAGAGAGAAGGAGAAGAGAACTCGCAAGCTAATTTTTCCGATGATCTAGCTCCTAACGCATATAACTCTTCTCCTAAGCTTCTCTTTCATGTACTTTAAGGTTGTTGGAGCTCAAATCTTCTGTTTAAAGAGTTAGGGTTCAGCCATACTTGGAAAAGCCAGAAGGAAGCGAAATGACCGAGTGGAGAGCCGAGTTGCGGCACGTTTTATAAGGCTCACATTTCGAGGCAAAAAAGGGTTAAGATATGGAACTTACCTCTCCTGCATGTATTTGATATTTTTGCTAGTGTATTGATGCATGTTATTGCTTTGCTTGATTATGTGAAGCATATATGAATGATTGAAGCTTTGTTTCTATTTATGCTATGGCCATAAGTATGTTGTTTGAAACATTCAGTATGCAGATATGTTATTGTGTGAGCATGAGTTTATGTAATGCAAGCCATGTCATGCATTAAGGACTTATCTTGCATGCATATTGGTACTGTTTTTCTACTGAGATTTTCTCGAATCTCACCTTCCCCTACCAACAATTTAGATAGGCGAATATAGAAGGTACGCAGAAATCAGAGAAGAGAACTGCACGAGAGAGGGTTGCAGTGATGGAGCGAAGACGGAAAGAAATCTCCATTTCACTGGGATGGGTTTAGATACCCTAGTAGCCTTGTGCGACTACCTTAATTGTAAGCATCATGTACGAACCCTTATGGGGATTTTCTATAATCATGCACATATTATCATTATATTTATGTTATTCCTGTGTTGCCCACTGAACCATGCATTAATAGTCTGCTGCAAGTTAATATAAGATAAGAGTATGACATTTTGGTATCAGGGCAAGGATTCTGGTCACAAAATTGTCTGCTTAAAGTAATGCGATAGTTTTGGCATCAATAGAATAGTACACTGATATGCTTGATTATACAGTGATAGGAATTGTGAAGTGAATTGCTTCGGCTAGTTTCCATGCCCTAAAAGGAATAGACACGCCTCGGGGGAAACTGTGGAATACCTAGAAGGCAGTCCATGTTACCATACTAGGGAAAGGATGACACAAACACTAAGGAAGCAGGAGTAAGGCGAAAGTGTGGAGGCTCTTCTTAAAACACAATCACTAGATGGCTGATCAGCGTCCAACCACAGTTGTTGGTAATTAAGTGATAAGCAGTTAAGCCACAAACAGACAAGATAGAGACAGATCCGGGTTTCATTATCGATCTTAGAGTTGGGGGTAGTATACGTGATGCGTGGTTTACAACCGGATTGAGGATTATGGGAGGATGTCTATGGCATATACTTGCAGGATGTCCGTGACTACGACGCCCTAATGGCCTAGTATATATTATACACGGATAAATTGACCCCAGTGGTGGGTGGTCAGGGATAAGTTAATTCAGGGATTCTGAATGACATAGGGATATACATAACACTACACTTCTTTCCGGATATAGTGTTTTGACTCGGAAGAAGAATGAGATTGCAGAGCATAGTCAGACAGATAACTTTATAAACATCAAGGAACATAGCAAGGTACGTATTCAAGTACTTGTACTGGCATGGATATGAAGTCCACAAACAGTGTATAGTTGACTGATGACAGTTTCCATGACTCTCAAGATAAGGCCAGTCTTGGGGTACCGGTGAATGGGAATAGATACAGCAGGTATTTGCATTTTGGCATAGGCACACGAAAGTTAAGCGTGCTCAACCTAGGAAAATCTTAGGATAGGTGATCCCCTGGGAAGTTATGTTGACAAGGTCATAGAGACTTGAAAAATAGTAATTGTCTTAAGGTTTCTCCATGACTAATGATCATTGAGTTAAATGATTTAAAGAGTACCTAGACGCATAGAGATAATGATGATGTAAGTATTAATTTTAAATAGGGATATCTCTGTGGCGGTGAATACTACCCAGAAAAGTCCATTTGATAGGGTTATGGAAATTTGAGGCATAGTAAATATTTTGAGGTTTCTCCATGCTAAGTGATGATCCTTAGTAACATCGTGATGTTAAAGGTATGTAGGAACATTATGCCATAGTTCATATGGTTGTGTGGATGCCATTGTTTGTGCTTTTATTAATCAACATGGTTTGCCTAAAAGAGGAAGTTAGTGCCAGAAGTGCACTTACACTTGGGAGTTTGGTAAGAATCCGATCAGTGTATGATTAGTGGGGTGGGAGCCCTACTCATGTATACATGACGATGATGTTTGCGACTGGTGTACGATTAGTAGGGCAAGAGCCCTACTCATGTATACATTATGACAATGTTTGCAACCGGTGTACAATTAGTGGGGCAAGAGCCCTACTCATGTATATATGACAATGTGTTTATATTGTTCATTACGATTAGTGGGGCTGGGGCCCTACTCATGTATACATGACGATAATGTTTATATTGTTAGTGGGGCATGAGCCCTACTCATATATATATGACGATGATGATTATATTGTTAATGGTGTAGGAGCCCTACTCAAGTGTACAGGACGATTATGTTTGTAATAGTGATTGGCCCTGAATGTTTCCAACCAAATTGAAATTACGGAACAAGTAGTGGTTACTACAGAGGTCCAGTGGGATCCAACTAAGGAAGTAAGATAAGTATAAGTAGACAGTATAGTCCCACGTATAATGTATTAGATAGTGTGAAACATCATAGTGGCATATGATAAGTAAAATATTTGCATATTTATTTTCCCTTATATGATGATTTTATGGACAATATTTGCGTTTAATATAATAAATTTAGGTGTGATTGATAAATAAATATTGTTTTTCGAATAAATAGCATTTTAAAAAAAATAATAAAAAAAAATAAAAATATAAAAAGTACTGTAGCAGTTGCCAGGCACTGTAGCAGTCAACAGGACTGTAGCGGTCAACGTCACTGTAGCTGCCGCCGGGGGTACTGTAGCATAAACTTCCAGAACACTGTAGCAGCCGCGGGAACACTGTTGAAGCTTCCAGAACACTGTAGCAGCCACCAGAAACACTGTAGCAGTACTGTAGCACACATTTTTTTTGCCCCTATAAATAGAGATCAAGGCCAAGCTCAAAGAGAAGAAGAGAGGAAGAGAATCAGAGGTCCTTCTCTGACAATTAGAGGCCCTTCTCTGACAAGAAAGAAATCCTTTCTCTGACAGTTCTGAAAAAAGTGTGTTACTTTCTAGATTTAATTTCATACATTGTATCAATTCTTGCATGCCTCCATTTTGGAAGGCTTAGGATTTTATTACTTCTTGCATGCCTCCATCTTGGAAGGCTTAGGATTTTATTACTTCTTGCATGCCTCCATCTTGGAAGGCTTAGGATTGTATCACATTTTGCATGCCGCCTACATGGAAGGTTTTACCTCCTCAATGGACGGCTAGATTTCTTCAACTTTTATTCATCTTTTGGTTGTATATTTATGTTTGAGAATTTAATATTCAAGTTTATACAGTATTTCTGAGGATTTCATTGTAGCTTTATATAATGTCAATTTATTTTGATTTTATTTTTAATTTTATCATGAGCTAAAATTTCATTTTCCTAGGGTGATGGCGTAGCTTACTAATGACGGATTGAATCTTAACTTATTAAATCTAGTTTTAATTTCTCCTTCATGATTAAGTTTTAATTATTATTCTTAATGCTTTTGATTGTCGGCCATCTTTTGAATGATTTCAATATGTATGTTGAGACCGGAAGGAGATACATGTGTGTAGACCCTATAATTAAAACCATGACTTGCATATGAAATAGGAATATATTCATATGAGTTGTGTAGTCTTACTGAGTTCCATAAATCTTAATGCATAATTAATTGCTTAAATTCATATAGGAATATATTGGATTAGCAATTGATTATAGAATTGCTTGACCTAAGAAGAGGCTGGTAATTAAATTAGGGAAACTCGACTATCAATCATGTGAAATAAATTGGGCTAGAATAGATAAGTGATTCAATCCAGAATTTGTGAAGTGAAATCTAATCCCTAGGAGTTTTTCTCATATTTGCTTTCATATCATCTGCATTTATATTTAATTGTCTTTCTTTTATTTTGTGCTCTCAATCACCAATTAATCGATCGACTAAATAGAATTAAAATTACTCATTTTGGTACTTAGTGCTCAATCCTCGTGGGAACGATACTCTATTTACTTCTATATTACTTGATTATGACAGTGTATACTTGCACTATTTAATTGATCATCTGAACTCGTATCAGCATAGCGGAAGCATGATAACTGTATGTGCTTAGGCCATAAGACCTAGTGGGTTGGTAAGTCCTTAGGCCGGCAGAATATGATGTGTGTGAGAATTGTACCTAGTAGAGGCTCGAGGTAGTAAGACCCGATTTGCAAGTTTGCATGGGGTAGTGCCCTTGGGCTGTAAGACCTATGTACTTGGCATTGTGGTTGTTGTCTAATGCGATGACATTGGACCAGTGTGTTCAGGGTATGTCTCAACGCTGGCAAAACATTCAGACTGTGCCAGGTTGTAGCAAAGGCAGTGAGACCAGTGTAATCAAACGAGTTGGTATGGCCTGGGCAGTGAGATCCAGTGCATGTTATAATTGCTGGGTGAGTTAAGTCTAGTGGTTGATGTAATTGTGAAATCCGAGCGGAGTCCTAAAGAGGCTGTGAGGCCTATGGAACTAATCATTGTGGGAATGGACCAGTGGGTCCTATGTTTGATTGCACACTACATACTGCGTACGGAATGGATGATGAATACTGAATACTATCTAAGATTAATTATGGGAATATGATTATGGTGTTGCATGGCTTGTGATTCTACACGTGACAATAGAATGAGGATGGGAATATGACTATGGTGTTGCATAGCTTGTGAGCCTGCACGTGATAATAGAATGAGATACGTTATAAGGCTAAGTATATTGGGGCAGTTCCAATACGGCAATGATGCCTAGGATAATATACCAAGCGTCCTAATGGACAATCAGTACAATAATGGGCTGTGTGACCCATGAGTACAGAACGTGCTGAAAATGTAAGAGTTGATAGGTAGTTCAACCACACATATCAAGTATATTGTGGTGCATGATTTATAAGTATGCACAACCTAGGGATGAGTTACACAATGAGATAGGATTAATCCCCAAATTGTAGACATTTAAATTTCGAGGATAAAATTTATTGAACGAAAGGAGAAATGTAATATCCCGAATTGTGGGATTGGAGGGTTGGAAATAAGCCTAAATTAAGTAGACTTCTAAGCCCCGATATAACAGGTGTCTCGAACTTATTCCCTAAAATTTCTTATATCTTTGATGTATTAAAGGGAATAAAATGGTGAATTAAAGAGTATGGTAAATTTGTATACAAAAATGGAATTAACTCTTGGGTTTCTAGAAAGCCCAATATTGAGGTCCAAAATAGAGGAATACAAGAAAATAATATCTGACCAATACTAATGTTAATTTTGGTCATAGGATATTAGAAATTAAAGGTAAATAATGTTTCCGGTGAAATTGCCTATGAGGCAGTGAGCTTGTTATGTGATTTTGTATAAGAAAATGATGATTAAAAATTATGAGCTTTAATAGAATGAAATTAAACATTCTAAACTTTAATTTGATAGATCATATGACTTAATTACGGCTATATACAACAAGTTATGAATTTTTGAAGTTAGCCCAGAAAAACTGCGAATTTTCTGGAACAGCATTCAAAGAAATTAATTCTGAGAATTTTGTACTTTCAATTGGCTCAAGACTATATTTTTCCTTGAAACTAGACTCAATAAGGGTTCTATAGCCTTTGGAATCACTCCGATATGATGCCTACACATCTAGTTATGATTTTTCAAAGTTTGGGCAGATATAAAGAAGGATTCTATAGCATTTGGAATCACTTCGACTCGATAAGCTCTGTTTCTATTTATGCTATGGCCATAAGTATGTTGTTTGAAACATTGAGCATGCGGATATGTCATTGTATGAGTATGAGTGTATGTAATGCAAGCATGTCATGCATTAAACACTTAATTTATATGCATATTGGTACTGTTTTCTTACTGAGATTCACTCAAATCTCACCCTCCCCTACCAACAATTTAGACAGGTGAATACAAAAGGTACACAGGAATCAAAGAAGAGAACTGCATGAGAGAGAGTTGCAATGGTAGAGCGAAGATGGGAAGAAGTCTCCGTTTCATTGGAATGAGTTTAGACACCTTAATAGCCATGTGCAGCTACCTTAATTGTAAGTATCATATACGAACCCTTATTGGGATTTTCTATAATCATGTACATATTATCAGTATATTTATATTATTCTTGTGTTACCCACCGAACCGTATATTAGTAGTCCATTGCAAGTTAATATAAGATAAGGGTATGACAGTTGAAGCTCAAATGTGAGAACAACCATGAGAGTTTAGGTTTTTCGACAGTGAATGGATACTGCAAGATCAAAAGAGAAAAGCAGGATATAAAGAAGATGAAGCAATATGGATCTAAACTATTTAAGGAACCTCTACCTATTCATAAACTCGTATTGCTATGAGAATATATGAATATATGAAAGAAGAGAAAAATTCTCTACATTTCTCATATTAGTCAGTTTAGGCTTTTATTTTTTTTTAATTATTTATTGTAAAAAATATTTTTTTTTTCATTATTATTATATCTTATTATTTATTTATTAATTATTTTTCTTATTGAGTGCGAGACAAAATAGGTGTTTACTTGCACTCAACGCTTTATATCAGTCAGTTTGGAATTTGGATAGATTATAAGCTCCGTCAAGGTCATGCCAGTTGGGTCCTTGAAAGTTTTTGTTTTTTGTTTTTTGTTTTTTTGTTTTGGCCCCCAGGTCCTTGAAAGGTGAAACCATACGCCTTTTGCCATTGGCATTCACATGTCATATCGACACAAACACCTACATTATTAAAACAAATATTAATTATTTCATAAATATTACCAAATGGCTAATAAATAATGTAAAATGTTTCAAGAAGATGATTTATAAATAGGGAAAATGAAAGAAAAATACTCCAAATATTTGGAAATGATAGATAGGTTTTTTATTTTTTTGGTCAAAAGATGATTAGGAAATGTTAAAACGTGATAAGGAATTCCCAACTTCTGGATTTACGAAATCACCCATATGTCATTTTCAAATGTTTGGAGCATTTTTCTGTCGTTCTCCCTCATAAATATTGCCACAGGTTTTTAATACTCCCTCCAATAATGTAGGATTTAAGTTGGGGTTGATGTTGGTTTTTAATGGAAGACTTATTTTTAATATTTGTCAGTGTTTTCTTAGTTTAGTTTATCCCTACTAATAATCCCTCAATAATAATTAAATAAAAGAAAAATGGAGAGAATTAAAGAAAATTATTAGGGTATTTTGAAAAAAAATGTTATATTAACCAACTTAACTAATTTCTTCAATCTAATCAAATTATGTAAAATATTTTTTACATTAAGAACCAGAGATAAGATCCAGTTTGTAATGTAAATTGTACTATAAATTAGATATTATATTGAGGAATGAAGGTAGTAGAAAATAGCAGGGTTCCGGAACTCAAACTGAACTGGCCGGTCCAGCCCGGGAATTGGTAAACTGGTGCCTAAACCGGTTCCGTCCGGTGACCAAACCGGTTCACTTTTTATTTTTATTTTTTAAAAAAATTGATTTTTTAATATTTTTCCTTAGAATTTCATATTAATAAGCTTAAAATATTCAATTTCTCACCGGTTTAGCTCCAGTTTGGCCCTATCTGACGCACTGACCTTTAATTCAGTACCCCGACCAATTCAATACCCGATCCGAGTTTTAATACCTTAGAAAATAGAGTAGTATATATATATATATATAGTACGAGATATAAAGAATATTTTAAGCTTCTCCTTTTTGTTGTGGGCAAGAACAACACAGTATGGAACTAGTTTTGGTTCATTTCATTAATAATATTGACTTTCATGTGATCGATTTAGTGCTCGTTTGGATTAGCGATTGGAATACTTAAAAACAGTTTTTCAATCATGATTTACGGTATACAAGGTAAGTATGTGAGAGGAGTTGTGTCTCGATTTATGTGAAAAAACAGCTTATAAGCAATCTGATCGCTAAAACAAACATATAAGTCTTTTGAGTCGGTTTAGCAGCAGCGTGAGTATAATGAAATAAAAGACCTATTGCTGTCAAGTACAATTAACAAAAATGTTCTTATATATAATTAAATAAATACTATCTGAACTTTTAAAACCCCAAAAAGTCTAATACAAAATGAAAAGGATAGGAGATCATATGGTAGAAATATGAGATATCAAAGTTTGAGTGAAAGGATTTACATTAGTGGAAAAATTAGTTTTAAGAACGGTTAAAAATGACATTTTAGACCAATTTCAGATTTGGTCTTGATACAGCCGGTCTTAAAAGTCTGCTACTTTTTAGATCGGTTATAAAACGGTCTTAAAATTTTTTTTAAAGACTGGTTATTTATAAAATCGGTCTTAAAATAATTATTTTTTGACCGATAATCGAAGAAATAAAAAGTTCAACTTGTTAGACTAGACGTAGAAATAACCGGTCTTAAAAGTTATAATTTTAAGACCCGTTCTGTTCAAAACCGATTTTAAAAGTAACTTATAAAACCGGTCTTAAAAGTACTTTTAAGACCGGTTTTGAAAAGAATCGGTCTAAAAAGGTTTTTTTTTTAAAATATAACTTTTGGTCCCTGAAGTTTGATCTAATTTTGGTTTTGGTCCCTCAAGTTTGAAATCTGTGGTTTTGGTCCCTGAAGTTTCACCCGATTTTGGTTTTGGTCCCTGAAGTTTGAAATCGGTGGTTTTGGTCCCTGAAGTTTCACCCGATCTTGGTTTTGGTCCCTCAAGTTTGAAAAGGACTTGGCGACCCAATTAAAAAACCCGACCCGACGCAGAAAAAAAACCAAGTCCTTTTCAAACTTGAGGGACCAAAACCAAGATCGGGTGAAACTTCAGGGACCAAAACCACCGATTTCAAACTTCAGAGACCAAAACCAAAATCGGGTGAAACTTCAGGGACTAAAACCACAGATTTCAAACTTGAGGGACCAAAACCAAAATTGGATCAAACTTCAGGGACCAAAAGTTATATTAACAAAAAAAAATCTTCTGTTTAAAAGATTTACCCAATAAGTCATTTCCCTTATTTTAGATTTCACTCAGCAAGCAGTCATTTCAACAACATCCAAATAAATTGTTCTCTTACACATTTTAACAAAACATCTTATATAAATCACATAACAATCCAAAACGAAAGTAGACATAGATTCACTCATATATGTTGATATACATGTAATAGCATAGATGGAAATCAAAAATTAGAACCAC
This sequence comes from Inga laurina, assembly GCA_963855925.1. Classification (NCBI taxonomy): domain Eukaryota; kingdom Viridiplantae; phylum Streptophyta; class Magnoliopsida; order Fabales; family Fabaceae; genus Inga; species Inga laurina. Next base: position 6,261,171 of record OY979705.1, read on the forward strand.
CTGAATCAGATGAATTAGCATCAACAATAGGCCTTGGCAAAAAAGCATCAACAATAGGCAAGAGACCCTTTAACTTAGACTCAGACAAATTAAGCTCGCTCTTTGCATTTGAGATGGCCTTCACGTGCCTTCATCCTATATTAATTTAAATTTGCATACAAAAAATAGTTATTCTTCTAGTTTCTAAATAATAAAACAATACAAGTTTGTAACAATATTGATTCACAGCATAGCAGTTCATGTTGCCTCTATAAGAGTGTTTATTTCTCCATTGTGACCTAATATGCGCATAGGTTGAGCTCGGTCCCAGCTAAGACACCTCATTTCCTTCATTTTCCTGTGACGCAACAAAAAAAGTAGTTTTTATATATACCAACAACAATATACATGATAATTATTTTAGCTAACTAACCTTCAAAGTAGTTTTATAAAGGGATATCCTCCCATATCCCTTCATGATGATCGTTTCTTGTGCCGTGTTTATTGTCTGCTTCATCTTTTTTGTTCAATTCTGGTAAACCCCTAGAAAAAGAAGGAGTCTCAAGAAGATCATTCATTGAACAACTTTCCCGATTAATGTCAACGACCTTTTTTTCCATGGAGAGCTACAGACTATATTTTATTTGCTTGATTAGTAACATAGAACATTTGTTTCGCTTGATATGCCATAATAAAATGTTCATCTCCAAAACTTCTACTAATCAGATCAACCAATGTAACTCTCAACTGATCAATCATCACACCATTGTTGACATCAACCCACTTGCATTTAAAAATGGGAAATTTAATTTTAACATAATCAACCACCCAAATTTCTTCAATAACCCCATAATAAGGTAATGCTGCCAATCTAGGGTTCTTATCTTTTGAACTAGAGAAGTGCATCAATTCAGCCACTAACATAACCCCATTATTCTGGACGGTGCTCCTATCATCAAAGGACTTCGTGTAAAACGTATAACCACTGATCACGAATGAAGTCCAAGTTATGACATCAACCTCAGGACCACGTGCTAACCATTTAATTATATCAGAAACACATTATTCTCCGTCAACTTTTTGTTTGAACCAATGTGTAAAAGTTTTGTTATGCTCCCTAATTAACCTTTGTTCGGTTATTCACTATTTTCTTTCCCAAAAATTTCTTTATGAGCATTAATGTAATCTTGAATTTAATCAACATTATTCAAGATGTACAAATGGACTTATTGCAATTCATCATAATTAATAAATTTTACTATAGCTCCGCGTCTATCCCCTTCTTCATCATGACGTACAAGAAGCCCAATATGTCTTACATGTGACAGGTAATCTTGACAAAACTCCATGGCTTCTTCAGAAACATATTTATGAACAATAGATACTTTAGGCCGATTTGCATTCTTCACATACCCTTTTAGGATTTTCATAGTTCTTTCAATTGGGTACATCCATCGTAAATAGATAGGGCCACACAACTTTATCTCCCTTATTAGATAAACAAGTAGATGTACCATGATGTCAAAAAAAGAAGGAAGAAAAAGCTTCTCAAGCTAGCACAATATCAGATATCCTTCATTTTCCAGTTCATCCAATATTTCTGTCTCAATGAATTTACTACAAATAGCATCGAAGAAGAAACAAAGTCTAGTCAAAATATGTTGAAGATCATATTCGGCAATGCCACAAATAGCTACTGAGAGTAGTTGTTGTATTAAGACATGACAATTATTAGACTTTAGCCCTACTAACTTCAAATCTTTCATCGACACAAGCTTTCTTAAATTTGAAGAATACCCTGAAGGAACTTTTCATGCTGTGTAAATACTCACAAAAGCTTCTTTTCTCAACCTTTAACAAAGTATGAGCAGCTAGAGGATAAAAATTTTTCTTACCATATGGCTTTGGATGCAAGTCTTCTCGTATCCCCATTTCTTGCAAATCTAATCTTGCCTTCACGCCATCCTTAGAACTATCTTCTATGTTAAGCAGTATCCCAACAATACTATCACATACGTTTTTCTTCACATGCATGAAATCAATATAGTGTCTGACATCAACATTATGCCAATGAAGATTGAAGAAGACAGATCTCTTTTTCCATTTATTTTTTTCATTACTAGTCTTTGTAGTTTTATCAAAGATAATATTGATATTTTTCACCTTTTCATAAACTTACTCCCTAGTCAATGCTTTCGGAGCATCTTCAAACTCTTCTCCACCAAAAAAAGCTTTCTTTAATCTACGATATGGGTGGCCTTGTCTAAGAAATCTCTTATGGCTAAGATAAACTGTCTTTCTTCCATGTTGAAGTTGATGGTAGCATGTTCCTTCTTCACTGATCGGACATGCTTTATGACCTTTAACACTATATCCTGACAAGTTTTCATATGCAGGGAAGTCATTTATAGTACAAAAGATCATGGCTTACATTTTAAAAACCTCCTTCTTATTCGCGTCAAAAACATCAATACCTTTGTCCCATAACTCTTTCAAGTCTTTGATCAAGGGTTCTAGGTAAACATCTATATTATTTCTAGGTTGTTTTGTTCCCAAAATCAACATAGACAACATGATGTACTTTCATTTCATGCATAACAAAAGAGATAAGTTGTAAATTACCAACAGAACAGGCCATGAACTATGTATACTGCTCAGGCTATCAAAAGAATTCATGCCATCCGTGCTAAGCCCAAGCCTAAGGTTCCTAGGTTCTTCACCGAAGGTAGGAAATAATTGATTGATTTTCTTCCATTAAGAAGAATCAGCCGGATGTCGAAGCTTTCCATTGGATATCCTCTCATCCACATGCCATCTCAAATTTTTTGCATCGTTCTCATTAGCAAACAAGCTCTTGAATTTTGGTATGAATGGAAGATACCACGACTCTTTTGTAGGGGCGTTATTTGATTAGTACCTCGAGGTTTCACATATTGGATATTGTTGTTCCTCTTCATACTCTTTTCTATACAATATACAATCATTAGAGCATGTATGGATCTTTTTATACTTCATCCTAGTGAACACAGTATTTTCTTAGCATCATAGTATCGAGAAGGCAACACATTATCATCTGAAAGCATATTCTTAAAAGCCTCAAGCGTTTCTGAAAAACTCTTGTTGCTCCATCCATGTCGTGCTTTCAAGCTTACCAATTTCAATACTACTTTTGACAATTGGTATTTTTGACACCCTGGGTATAACGGTGTCTCAGCATCATTGCACATATTACCATATACATGTGATTGCTCAAAAGCCTCTTCTCCTATATCACAAATAATATCCTCTATCTGATCATCCGTATCCGTGTCATTATCATCAAAGCCCACTCCCCCCTATTGAGAAGAACTTGGCATTTCTAATTCTTCACTATGCCATACCCATACTGTATAACTCTTACAAAATCCTTCACAAATTAAATGTGTATATATATATACAGCACTTAGTCGCTTCTTATTCAAACATACTACACAAGGGCAATAAAACTTCCCACTACCATCATCGACATTTGTTCTAGCAAAGTCTAAAAAACCCCTCACCCCATTATCATATTCAACACTCGTTCGTTTAGCTTTTATCCAACTATGATCCATATCTATCTCAACTAATGTTATCTGACCCGGACCGGACCGGCTGAACCAGCCCAGAAACCAGCGACCCGGTACCAAACCGGTCCGATTTGGTGACCCGATCCGGGTCAAATTTTTTTATTTTTTTTAAATCATTTTTTTAAAAAAAATTTTCCTTTATAATTTTATACTATAAGCCTAAAATATTCCATTTCTCACCGGTTTGGTCTCGGTTTAGCTCTGGTTTGCCTCCGGTCTGACTCACTGACCCTTGACCCAGTACCCTGACCGGTTCATTGACCGGTCCGGGTTTAATTACCTTGATCTCAACACTTGTAGCACCTTATATCCAACAGAAAAAGGATAGACAAAAAAATAACAACCATAGAGTTTTAAAGATTTCAATGAATTTTAATATGTACCATTTGAAAGTAGTAAAAAGAACAGAACTTAGAATCAAACAATCACACTAAACACTGACAATAACATTAACAATCAAACTAAACCAATAACATTGACAATCACACTAAACTAGTAACACTAACAATCAAACAATCACACTAAATTAAAACAAAATTAAACTTAGAATGGTATTATTCCAAGCCAATTATCACAAGTCAGAGAGCACCTTATTTACTTTTGGTCCAAAACAAGAAAAACGTATATAGTAATAAAGTCATTGATCACACAGTTTTTCCTTTAACCTTAATTACATTTTTCTGCAATTATTTCGTGTCTAACCACTATATAATGTCAGAGTTAATATTGTTGAGAATAGTAAATATAAGCTGAAAGTTGAGGGGTTTAATTAATAAAACACTAACCTGATTGAAGACCAAGGAGTGAGCTTCTACCCAAGTCACGGTGGCAAAGGGAAGTCACAGCAGAGGAGAATGGTCACTGCGGAGAATAGAGGTGGCGGCGGAAGAGAGTGATGATGATCAAAGAATAGCGACGAGGAACACAGCAACGACAGCGGTAATGACGGAGGAGAGTGGAGCAAAAGAGGAACAGGGAGCGATGGAGGAGTTCAGAACAAGCAACGACAGAGCTCACTGAGAAATGGCGACAAGAGAAGAAAGGGTTTAGAGCGCGGGATCTGGGCGTGAGGGAGGAAAAATAAGCCAAAATATCTCACCTTTTAGACCGGTTATCCATTAAAACCGGTCTCAAAAGAGTGGAAAAAAATAATTTTAAAAATTTTTCATATTTAAGATTGGTTTTCAGAGAAACCGGTCTTAAAAGTTAAAATTTTTTAAATTTTAAAATATTTTCATATTTTAAGACCGGTTTTATTAATAACCGGTCTTAAAAGTTAAACATTTTTCACGCATTAAAATATTTTCATATTTTAAGACTGGTTTTATTTATAACCGGTATAGATAAATTTTTTAAGAACGGTTATTTTTAGAATCGGTCTTAAAAGTTCTATATATTTATAAAACAGCCACCGGTCAAAATTTTAAAACCTTATCTATTAGAACTGATTTAAATGTGACGGTTTAAAAATTGAATTTTGTACTAGCGTTAAATTCCTTTCTTTTTCTCATTATTTCTTTTCTCTCCTCCTTTTCTCTATTTCCTCCCAGTTGGCATCCACCTCCGCCACCCTCCTCCATCGCTTAGTGGCTCTCCCTCTGGCATCCCCTTCTATCTCATCTCCTCCCTTCCTCGAACTTAGTCTGCTTCATACAGATCAGTCGATCTGCCACTGCATTAGAAACAGAACTCGTGCAGGATTTAGGGGTTGATCAATGGAACTGCCACAGTAGAAGACCAAAACAACACCACTAACAAACCCTTACCTCAAAGATAGAGAGCTATCTGCCTGTGTCGCTGCAGTGTATTTTATAAGTTGGGAGTTACATTATTTACAAGTTGGACTTATATATACTAAACGAGCATTTACTCCCCGAGCATTGGGAGGTGTGCATCCCCTTCACCTATTCACATCGTTAATGTCCACCACACATTATTTACAAGTTGGACTTATATATATTAAATTCCTTAGGACCTATTTGTATTTAATGAAATTCAGGATACATCTGTATTTAATTTTCTTATTGGAGACTTATAATTAATTGTTTCTAATTAAAAAAAAAATCTTAATTTGATGATATGGATTCATATATTTTATGAATATGGTAATCAATTTCTTTATTGCTTTTTACAGGCATAAATTAGTCCTTGATAGTTTCAGACTTTCAGCCCTCAGGGTCGTTTTATAATAACAACTTTGCTTGACAGATTTTTTAATATGAAAGTTAGATAGGGTGATATGATATTTTAACTTTTGACCCTTATCATGCCCACACGGGTTAACGCCGTCCACTTTTTTCAGATGGGGCAAACACCAGGAAATTGAACAAGAACACTGTTTCCTCGCCAAGCTCTCTGTTTTCCCCGGAACAAACTAGGCACCAATTAAAAATAAGATGTTACTCTCTTTTCATTCCCTCCAAAAACTCTACACAATAATTAAAATGTTACAGAAACAAGTATTAGAGTTTAGAACTAAAAAAGAAGCAGCTCTGTTTTAGAGGCAGAAAACAGATTATACTTAAAAAAAAAAGCTCCCATAGGTATAGTAAGACATTGATGACATTTATACAAGGAATATAAACCATATAAAGCGTAGGAGCTACATTCCCTAATACAATCCCATGAATTAATGTATTAAACATTGAATTTCTTTTGAGAACTCGGACAATTCTTTTAAAAGCTATAAATCCTCACAATCAAAATATTTTCCAACAATTCTTGATCTACGGGAATATAACTTGCTGAAAATGAAACCAAACAGGGGAAAAAAACAGAGCAGAAGACATGAAATAGGAAACTCTAGCAAGTCATGTCTCAAGTAAGGCCTTAACGACCTTCAGAGAGATGCGATTCAGCTACTGAACATTGAGATGCAGACTTGTCAATATAATATGGAAGGGACGACGTTGTAGAGTCAAAAAATCCATGGCCTTTCCCAAATGACAACGCTGGAGAAGCAGAACATAAATTTAAAGACGATGATATGTCTGGCAAAGGAACTTCCCCATTCAGATATTGCACAACTTGACGCATTCTTGGCCGACTCTCTGGTTGGTAGTTTGAACACAAAAGCCCTAGTTTCAATACTAATTCCACCTCCTCTGCTATATACTCTGTTCCTAAATTTGTATCCTTTGCTTCAATAATCTCACCCCTGTTCCATAACCCATAAACCCAATCTACTAAAATCACAGTGTCTTCTTCATTTACTTGCTCTATGGGCCTTCTTCCACACACAACCTCAAGCAAAAACGCACCAAAAGCAAAAACATCTGATCTTGTTGTGGCTCTCCCTGTTCTTGTATGCTCTGGTGCTAGATAACCCAATGTTCCGACCACATGTGTAGTTTGAGGATCACTACCATGGTCGTATAGTCTTGCAAGACCAAAATCTCCAAGTCTCCCATTTAATTCTGAATCTAAGAGGACATTGCTTGCTTTGATGTCTCTATGGATCACCACTTTTTCACATTCTTCGTGTAGATAGCACAATCCTGAAGCAACTCCTTTTATGATTTTGAATCTCTGTGTCCAATTCAGTGTCACGCGAGGCTGGTTATGGAGATATTTATCTAAACTTCCATTTGGCATGAAATCATAGACTAGAATAAGCTCCCCTTTTCGCCTACAATATCCCAAAAGAGGTACAAGGTTTCGGTGGCGAAAACGACCTATACTAACAATTTCTGCAACAAATTCTCTCATGCCTTGTCGAGATTCATGTGAAACTTTCTTCACAGCAACCTCAAGTTTTGAAGTTGGGATTGTTCCTTTGTAGACTCTTCCAAATCCACCTCTTCCCAGAAGCTCTTTGTCTTTGAATCCCTTTGTGGCAACATAGAGATCCTTGTATTTGAACCTGTTAGCGCCATAGTCTTGTTCCCACTCTTCTTGAATCTCAGAAAACTTCTTTTGCCTATATATGTAATAAACTACAGATGAAGCCACAAGAAAAATCACACAAAGTGAGAGAATAGGTAACCCAATTGGCAAGATCATAGACTGTTTTCTTCCACCAAGTCGTGGTAGCTTTGGGAGTTTAGAGATAACAAGGTTTTGAGCCATCCCATTGAGCTTGAAGCTCCAACCAAGAACATAATGAGAGGTTAACACAGACCCAGTGGAGGAAGAGAATCCAACATAACTAGGATTGTTTAAAATTTGAGAAAGATCCTGTGATAATGTTAACAATGGAATTTCTGGTTTGTTAACATTGATTGGAGCTAGTGTGACACTAATTTGCTTCTTTCGTCCATTATAGTCCACCCAAACCTGCATCGGAAGGCCACTGATGAGAGTCAAATTCTGAAGCTGAGACCTGTTAATATAATATCCTGCAGTAGCAGAATTAGTTGATTTCAAGCTATTAATGTCGATTCCGACATGGTTATCATTGATATCATCAAACTCGTGGCTCTGGATCGTGTCAAGTTCAACAGCAAAAACTTGGTTTGTAAGGTTGCCATTATTGCTGCCATTGAAGAGACCTAAGTACTGACTGGGTAAAGCACCTGGAAGTGCTTTTGCTGGGGAAATTAGAAAAGCGATTCCATGACCGCTTAGAGTTCTGTATTCAGATCTAATGGCAAAAACAAAAGTAGTAGAGAAAGAAGAAGATTCATTGAAAGCTATTGGATTTGGGTAGAAAGCATGACCTTTCTCTTGCCTGGTTTCATTGGTGAGTCGGAGTAAGCCATTGGGGGTGATCTCAGAAATACCATCCATGGTTAAATTAGCTGATTGGAAGCCATTACTGAAGATGAAGCTTGTATCTTCACCACTCACTTGAGCGGTTGATATCACCACCAGCAAAAGCATCGTCACAATCAAATACATCATCATAGACATGGCTGCTGATAGTCAACTCACGTAGAGTCACTACTTATTTTGTTCTTCGAACCTTTAATGGAGGAAGCTCTTATGGCAACTAAAGAAAGGACCGGTGTCTGTGTGCTATTAGCTTGACGTGTCGCTTAAATGCATCTCTAAAAATATTGGGAAAATTTCATTTGGCACTATGGAAGAAACTTAATCTCAATCAAACCCAAAATTTTTTTGAAACTTTATTGTTCTGGGTCAAAATGAATTTGAGTTTTATGGTTGAAAAAATAATGATACCCTTATTTTATTTTCTTCATAAGAGTATTTATAAAATAAATAAAGAGATTTAAAAGAAATTAGGGAATTAACAAGAACATTTTGGTCATTTATAAGATCAATATGGGATTCATAAGATAAATAAAGGCATTTACAAAACAAGTAAAGAGTTTCAAAAGAACCTAGAGACTTAAAAATATTTGAATCATTCACAAGACAAATATAAAAATTCACAAAATAAATAAGAGCATTCAAAGATAAATATGGGGATTCATAAAATAAAATAAGTATATCATTATCTTTTTACATATAACACTTGATTTCAATTTGATGCAGAGTGTACATTAGTTTTAAAATCTTTTAGGTTTGATTGGAATTAAGTCTCCTAAAAGGGTCTTGGTGAAATTTTTCCAAAAATATAGAATGCTAGAAGCATCTCCGTAATAATTCAGATGTGAACACTGTGAGTGATGGTGAGCCGCCCAGATTGACAGTTCATTCATTCAAGCCAAAAAATACGACAAAATACAAAGACGGGCTGTGAAAATTATAAATTATTGGTCCACTAGGCATTATTTTCGCACTGATCTTGATGGAAGTTGTCTTGGCACTTTCATCGATCAAAGGACTACTATACCCTTACCTTAGAACGCGGTGGCCAGTGGCGGCGATTTGGTTGACTGGGACTGTTATTCAACTAATCCTATCCATATATACAATTTAGATTTTATTTTTTTTAAAAGTTTTGTTACTTATAAAACAACTATTTTAATGGAAATATAATGTAAAATATTAAAAAAATGCTTTTTTTAATTTAAAAAACATCAACTAAAAATTTTAAATTTGAATTGTCTAGATCTAACTTGAGCCGTCAAAATTAGATGAGCTAAGGTGCTCATCACTCTTGATAAATCCCCAAACCTGCTTTTTTTTTTGGACAAATGCGCATTTCTCATATATAAGGAAAAATACAAAGCAATTTCAAAACAATGTGAACACAAGCCAAACCAAAGCAACATTAACATAAAGCAAAAACAAAGCAACGTAAAACCTCTGGTATTGAACTCTAACCCACGCTGGATCTTTATCCTGACGAGGAACCCAGAAACCAACCACCAGGGGGTTCTTCAAATTAATAAGAGATCGAACTCGTATAAAACCTCTGGTTAATTTTCCATCCACTTTAGGCTTCTCATACATCATCGTCTCTCTGACTGCATTACCCAACGTAACGGCATTCTCATTGTCGAAAGCCTCCAGCGGAAGACCATGAAACTGCACCCAAAAAGGTGAAGTATTGAAATCAACCTCATCTAACACCATGTAATCTTCCCATACTTGGATACTCAACAGATGACCTTGGATGGACCAAGGCCGACCTTTAACAATCCGATGGTAATCTTCTACCTTCTCGAACCGAAATAAAAAGATGAGCTTATTTCGATCGAGATCATGAACCTCAATTTCTTCATCAAGTTGCCAACCTTTCTTGATCATCGAAATTACCGTTGGCTTATTCAGACTTTTGCCAGTCATTAGTCGACCCACCAGAGCTCCACCAGACTTCTTTTCTGGCTTCTTATTCAGATTCAAGAACACTTCTTTTGATTTTTTCTTCCTACTACCCTCACCAACCTCCATGCTTCTTGTTCGCTAAACACACACACACAGGCTTAAACTTACTCACTTTCCCGAAAAATAAGTAGATGGGTAAAGAAGAAGAAGAATAAGAAAAAGAGGAAAGAGGAGGAGGAGGAGGAGACTGCCGAACGTCGTTCAAACAACGGCGACGACAGGTCACGCAATGGACCTTAGTAGACTCTCACCAGGGAGAGAGAAGAAGCTCTCACCGGGGAGAGAAATAAGCTCAATAAACGTTAGGTGTTAAATGTTTTTTTCTAAAAAATTTCACCAACTCTCCAATCCCCAAACCTGCTCTCTCTTATAGTTATGTCATGATTGATACGCACTTTTTCTTTCCATAAAATAGCATTATTAGCTCCACTTCCATCCTATACACAACAAAAAATATTAATAACTACATAAAAGGGAAAACTAACTTTTGTTTTCCTTATTTGACTCAGTTATAAGTCATCCCTAAATTCAAAATTGATGCGATTTAATTACTATAGTTTTGATTCAGTTATAACTTAAGGGTAATATTTGATTCAATGCAATTAATCTATATCGTTAAACAATTTTTTTGAGTGAAAGACTAATGTCCACTAACTCAACATAGAGAACATCAAAGCCCATACAATACGAGCTAATCTTCTATCATCATCTTCCATCTTCTAACCTAAAGATGGACCATGATTATAAACATAGTCTAACAATTTAAAATATTTGTATCTATATATTTTTGAAAATAAAATTACATATTTTATAAAATTTGGGGACCAACTGATTAAACTTTCCTTAATTAAAAGTCAAAATTTCTATTTATTAGTTTTTTCCTAGTTATGTTTGATAATTTTATAAGTAGTTTGATCAAACAATTAATTGATATGTAATTTTTAATAAGTTATTAGAGAATAAGTCGAATATTGTTGAATCTAATTAAGAGTAGACATCTTAAAGACGTTTTTTACCCCTTTCACATAGACTCAGCCTCTTTTATATTTATAACAAACTACTTAATATAGTTAGATGTTATAAATACAAATCTAAAGAGAGAGTCCATAAAAAAAATTATCTTATTGAGGGAAGAATCCTTTATACTTTTTATAAACCCCACGAAGCTACTCAAATATGGAAGTCATAGCAAAACAATATAAAAAAAATGCGATTATTGAGGGAAGAATCCTTTATACTTTTTAATTAATGTGAAACTCATGACACAACCCAATATAAAAAAAAATTGATGTTCGTTTCATGTAAAGAAAAAAAATATACTGTAGCTTCTATAACTAAAAAAGTGAATATATAATTAGATGAGAGGGGTTGAAAATTAAAAGTGTTAGTAAGTTATACAGTGATTGATTGTTTTTTACGGGATCAAGTATACATCTCACAGTGTTAGTATTTTTCGCAGTGTTATGAATTTGGATGCCATTTCAGGTATGGAATCCTGGACAAGTAAAGTGGAGAAAGGCCTAATAAGATAAATCATAATATATGTGACGACTTACAATCATGATGAGCAGTCCACAGTTGACGCCCATCCCATTGTTTCCGCCAAACGGATCCAACAAAATGGGCAGACTCAGAATTGACCTCCGCCGGGCTAATCCATATGATTGCGCTGGTCCAAGTTTTATGCCCTTTTTCACAAAAATAATTTGTAATTTTGGGGTAAATATTCTCCTTGATTTCTAAATTTATTTTAAAATTATTTTCAACAAATCTATAAGTCATGTTTTTTCTTATAACAAGTCAATTTTATTTAATAAAGATAAAATGAAACATAAGTATGGGTCTTCCTTACATACGGATAGTAATATTGATGGAATGCATAAACCTAAAACTTATGCTACAAAAAAAATGACAATTCGTAGCGGTTAATTTGTAGTAGTTAAAATAAACCGCTACAAGTATCAAGATTTGTATCAGTTTAAAGAGAAACGCTACAAAATTCAATGCTATAATAGCGCCTTCACCCCCTTTTTATCACTTTTATCAATTTCGTTTCTCACGTGCCCTCTGAAAGGTTTTGCTTCAAATATGAGGTTTTGCTCAAGAATTTACAGAGTTTGGCACTTGAGGTTAGTACAGTTAAGTCCTTTATTTCGTTTCCCCCCCTATTATTCTATTTTTGTTATAAATGATAATTTTTTTTTTTACTTTTGCAGTTATTATAACTTCTGAGAGAGATAAGGGGAAGGGGAAGGGGAAGGGGAAGGAGGTTAAGCTTCCCCCTGACTTATTTTGCGGGGGGGGGGGGGGGGGGGTAGTAGAGGGGGCAGTGGTAGGGCAATGCGGAGGTAGACATGTCCCCATGCCATCTCAAGAGATGACCCCGTCACAGCAGCCATAGGAGACGCCCCCACAAGAGGCAACCCCAGCAGAACTACCTATTTAGCCAGAGGGGGGCTAACCTCAATGTTATTGATTATGACAAGAATGAGGAGTCTGACTTCAACATTCCCATTCTTAGTGACATGGAGTGCCACCTAATAACTGGGTGAGTTTTGTTTAGTATAGGAGGAGCCTAGAGGGATATGTAATTATTTTATAATTATAAAATTTTCATAATTTTTATTTTAATGTTTTTTAATAATTATTTTTTTATATTTTTTAATAATTTTATTTTTGTGTTTGTTATGTAGGCTCTTTCTCAGAGAAACACTAGAAGCTGATGGCAACAGAGGATCCATCACATAGCAGGATCGGAGACATTTGCTGTCACTTACAACGAACTGGTAATTTTTTTAAATGTCAATTAATTTTAGCTTTATATTATAAATTTGTTGTTTATTGTTTATAATACTAATTTAATGTTTTAATTCTTTTAGGAGAGGAAGGCTCAGCAGGAGAACTGTCGGACGGACTACGGGGAGTTATTCACCATCACCTATAGACACTGGGATGAGATTGCAACCTCTAGCAGGCAGAGCTCATTAAGCTTTGTAGTGGTTTCTACTAGATAACTACTACAAAGCGTGACATTTTGAAATTTGAATATGTCAAATCCCGCTAATGGTCATTAAGCTTTATAGGTGTTTCTGCCATAGAACCATTACAAAGTGTGAAATTTTGTAGTTTGAATATGTCAGATCCCGCCAACGATCATTAAACATTGTAGCAGTTTCATCCACTTAACCGCTACAAAGTGTGACATTTTGAAATTTGAATATGTTAAATCCTGCCTATAGTCATTAAATTTTGTAGTGGTTTTTGCCACATAACCGCTACAAAGTGTAACTTTGTAGCGGTTAATTCCCCTTAACTGCTACAAAGAGTGACACTTAATAGCAGTCCTAGTAGCAGTTTGTTAACCGCTATAAATTGTTGAACATTGGAGAATTTGAATTTAAGCCTCCAAGCACGCGTCATTATCTCTTCACTCATCTTGTTTGTTAAATTTTTTTACTAGCCATGGATAAGTCATAGGTCAAGTTGCTACCCAATTCTCCAGCATATTTGTATGGATTAAACAATTTCTTGGATTTCGCATCTCTCATGCCAGCTGTAATGGTAAGATTGTGTGTCAGTGTTGGAGATGCAAGTTTAAGAAGTGACATACACGAGAAGTTGTTACAGAACATTTTCTAGTGAAGCCTTTCTCAGAAGACTATATGTTCTGGGAAGTTCATGGTGAGAAGGCCGGTATAATATATGATGATGCTCTTCCTCGAAATTCACAAGTAGGCGTTCAAGTAGATCAAGATGATCCTGTTAATGATATTGTGTGTGATGCGTTTGGTTTTCAAGATGACAACTTCAACAAAGAAGTGTAGGTTTCAGACCCTGTATTCTTGAGGAATAAAGTAACTTGGGATTTTTTTTAGCCTAATGGAAGAAGCAGATCGTCCTTTATATCAAGGTTATCAAAAACACTCGAAATTATATTTCTTGATCAAATTGTATCATATCAAGTGCTTGTGTGGAATCACATATAAGCGAATGCCGATGTTGCTGCAATTATTACAAGATGCGTTCCCGAACGAGGAGATTCTAACAACATTCTACGAGGCCAAGAAGATTGTTAACAGTTTGGGCTTGGACTACTAAAAAATTGATGCATGCTTAAACAATTGTACGTTGTATTGGGGAGATGATGCTAGCAGGGAGACTTGTAAGCGATGTCACATATCGAGATATTAGACAATTCGGAAGGGAAAAAAAGCAGGAGAAGAAACCTACAAAGATTTTTAAGTATGTTCCTTTGAAGCCGTAGTTACAAAGATTGTTTATGTCGTCCAAAATAGCTAAACACATGAGGTGGCATGAAGTTGATAAGAATGAAGATGGTAAATTAAGACATCCACATGATAAAGAAGCCTGGAAAGCGTCCGACTCAGACTTTCCATCTTTCCCGGATGACCCTAGAAATGTTTGTCTTGCTTTGGCGACCGACGATTTTAATCCATTTGGGAATCTTAGCACAAGTTACAATATTTAGATGGTAGTCTTAATTCCTACAACTTGCCCCTTGGATATGTATGAAACAAAGCTCCTTTATTTTGTCTATGATCATTCAAGGCAAAAAGGTACTGGGCAATGACATCGATGTATATCGCCAATCGCTTATTACAGAATTGTTAGACTAGTGGAACGTTGGAATCAAGATATATGACGCATATGAGAAGACACTATTCAAATTGCGTGTAGCCTTGATGTAAATGATAAGTGACTTTCCTGGGCTTGGAACATTATCTAGGTGGAATGTGCATACTGGGATGGTGTGTCCAGCTTGCAATTTTGACTTCAACTTAGTGCGCCTTGGCCACAGTCAAAAGTGGTGTTTTATAGGTCATTGGATGTTTCTCAATGGTAAGCACAAGTTTAGATTACAACGGAATCATTTCAATGAGAAATCAGAAAAAAGAGGACCTCCTCAGACTTTATTTGATATAAATATCTTACCGCAACTTCAGGATATTGAATTTGAGTTTAGAAGAAGCGACGATGCAGTAAAAGCAGGACGAAAGACTAACAATACTTCTGCTTCTGTCCTTCAGCAATGGCAGAAGATAAGCATTTTCTTCACTCTTCCATATTAGAAATTTAATTTACTTTGACATAGTCTTAATGTTATGCTTATTGAAAAAAATGTATGCAACAATGTGCTATACATGCTGCTTACAAACCTGATAAGTCAAAAGATTATCTTCAAGGGAGGAAAGATTTATGGGCCATGGGAGTTCGTGAAGACGTGTGGCTAGATAAGCTTGACAAATTTCAACAGAAAAAATTTACCCTCATAAAACCGAACAAGGAATTCTTCCTTGTGATGTTGAAGAAAATGAAAGTTTATGATGGGTATTCAAGCAACATTTCACGATTATCGAAAGGTTACTGGGCTGAAGAGTCATGACTCACATGTTTTTATGTAACAGTTACTTCCATTGGCTTTAAAAAATGCATTGCTTCTCGATGTGTCTATTGTTTTGGTAGAGCTATGTTCTTTTTTTCGAAAGTTGTGTTCCAAGGTTTTGATCAGAAAATTTTATAATGGGTATTCAAGCAACATTTCATGATGCTTGAAAGGTTACTGGCTGAAGAGTCATGACTCACATGTTTTTATGCATCAGTTACTTCCACTGGCTATAAAAAAATGCATTGCCTCTCGATGTGTCTATTGTTTTGGTGGAGCTGTGTTCTTTCTTTCAAAAGTTGTGCTCCAAGATTTTGATCGTTTATGAGCTCAATCAGCTGCACCACGAAATCATTTTTATGCTTTATCATTTAGAGATAATATTTCCTTTGTCCTTTTTGATTGTGATGGTTTGTAATGCCCCAAAAATGGGCTTAAGGGATAATGACATCAAAAGTGGATGTAATTATTGTTAATTAACACTTTTGAAGAATATAATGTGAATTACGATCCGAATGTGTTCTGACCAGTGCCTAAACCCTGTATTTAAGCTTAACTATATGACAAAGCTTAAAATGAACCCTAAGGGTAGGGGAGGGCGCATGAATGAAGAATAGAATGATATAAATGTGTTTGTTGCTGGTTCAGTAAGAATTGCCATAATCAGAGGCAAAATGGGTAAAAAGAAAAGTTATCGACCTATAGGTTAGTTACCAAAGAGGAAGTTCCTTGGTAACTCAAATATCAATAGCTGAGATTCATTGAGCAAGATAGTGGAATTGTATGTGTGAGTGTTCATGTGTGTCCATGAAAGGAGGAATAAGATCTTGCCAAGTGTCAAGGTGTGAGCCATGGGATTAAGTAAACTTTTCAAACTCTTTTCCTCTTCCTCTTTCCCTCTAAGTCGGCTAGTTGCATAGGAGCAAGGGAAAAATCTGCATCTTCATTATCATCTCTCTCTCTTCATACTCCATTTTCGTGTGCTCAAGGAAGGAAATAAAAAGAAGGAAAGCTTAAGGTTAGTGCTCCATGTGACCTCTAATGCTTAAATTCTCTTCATTAATGTTGATCATGGTGATGAGATCTTCATTGCTATGGTTTTATATTTTTAAAAAAAGGTGTTTGAGTACTTGAAAAAAATTTGAAACTTGAAGAATCAAGGATCTAATTTTAGGAAGAGGAAGAGGTGAATATTTGATGCATTTTGATATATTCATTGTGATTATTAGTTAATTTTTGGAATTTGTGGGTTTTGCCTTGATTTTGGTGTCATTTTAAAATGGATGAATTGGTAGTGTATTGTAGTAGAATTGGTGGCATATGGTGTTATTGGAATAAGGGATTAGGTTTGGAACTTGGGATAGGAAGTTAATCCATATGGGGGGATTTGTGTTGCAATGTGGGTCAAAAACTGAATATATATTGATAGGATGAAATTTGGTTGTTTTAGTGTGTCTAATGGATTCCTTGTGAACCTTTGTATAGGAATAGGTTGAATTGGTATCTAATTTTGGGAGCCAATAGACACTTTGGTGAGAAATTTGGGCGTTTTGGTTTTTGATAAGCCTTACTCGAGTGGTCTGAAGTTTCACTCGAGTGCAACATCATGGTTTCTCTTTTCTTTCAAGTTTTAGTTGCACTACCTCAAAAAAAAGCAGAAGTACATAGTCTCACTTGCGAGTGATATGGGTTATCACTCGAGTGAACCTTGTTTTACTCGAGTGTGAGAGTATTATACACTATGGACTCACGTCTCGGGTTAGCACTTGCAGCTAATTTTGCAAGAGCATGTCTTAGCACTTGTAAGTGTTGAGCTATTACTCTAGTGCTAGAGCTAGTACTCGAATGCACTTCTTGTTTCAAGATTCCTTTTGCTCTCGGGTAGTCACTTCTTGCACCTCACTTTATAGGACTCGGGTGAGTATGAGGCCATCACTCGAGTGTTGAGTTCAGGACTTGAGTGCTATGATTATTTTTTGTCTCAGTTGCTGCTCTTGGCCAAGAACTTGCACGAGTGAGCCGTCCTCACTCGAGTGTAAGCTATCTTATCACTTGAGTGTGTCAGCTATCACTCGAGTGCATGAGTTAAAGGTAGTGTTTTCACTTCGGAGAAGGGGGTTTTGGTCAAGATTTTTCCAACTTCTAGTAGCCACCTAAAGAATTCAAATGATAACTAACTTTAAGTGTTATGAAAGTTAGAATTTGGGATAAAGATTAATATGTTATCCTTGATTTTGGTTTATAAGATTTGATATTTGCCCTGCTCGTGAGCTATCTGTGCCAAAGCATGCTCGGAAAGAATAAGGTAGTGACTCTTTCTCTTATATTGTATGTAATGCATTGTATACGTGTGATGTCATTGGATTGTGGAAATCTCTGTGAGTTGCATCACTAAGCCAATAGTCCTCCGGTAGCTAACAACAGTTTGGGTGAGCGTTGTGTGCATCCCCAGCGATGAAAGAGGATGAGGGTAGGGTGTGACAATGGATTCGTTGTGTAGGTGGAACTGAAAGGCTATTTGTGGCTAAAAAGGCTATATGAATTATAGCGTTCGCATGTCAGTGGGAGCTGTCTAGGGAGTGACACCATTCATCTTTACCCTAGCCGTTGATATACCATTATAAATGTGAATGGCGAAAAGGCAATGTGTAAATGTGAATGCCGTGAAGGAAATGTGTATATGTGACAGCTTGTATATGCTGTATTCGTGCTATATTGCCTGATGATTTACCTGCATGCTATGTAATTATATGTGGTATGAGTGATTTGTTACTACTGGGATTCTTTTGAATCTCATTCTTTCCATTGACTAACCTTTAAATAGGGCAAGTAACTCCAAGGGAAAATAGACGACCAAAGGTGGCTAGCACTTATATAGCCCATATTCAGTAGCCATTACGAAGACTCTAAACTTCGCTTTCCAGAATGAGAAATGTTCACCATTGAATGCCTTCACCCATGCTCGCCATTGGATCCTTCTTAGGCTGTTAAACCTTAAAAAGAAGACCTATGCTCTGATACCAAATGTTAGTGCAAGCGTTTCACCCAAGAGGGGGGTGAATTGGGTGATACCAGCAATTTTGTTGCGTATAAGGAAATTGACGGAATATTAAAAATAGTTAAGAGCAAGGAGAAATATCACCGTGTGTACACTGGGAGTTATACTTGTTCGGCCATAACCACTTTGACCTACGTCAAGTCCTCAGAGCGTCTCTGAGAGTTTCACTATATTCTCCAAGATTTAATGGGTTCTTGGCAGCTCAGTACACAGCAAGTTCCTACACCTAGACACTCTCTCCCCCTTACACATTGCAATCAAATCCCCAACTCAATGTTCCACTACCTTAAGTTGTCTCAATAACAAATATTGAGTTTGTAATGAAAAACTCTCACACAGAGCAAATATCTAATCACTGAAGTACAAATGAATGAGTATAGGAAAAACAAGGCACTAAGTGTATTGATCATTGTGTGATCTCAGTTCGTATCTCCCTGTTTTCTTCTCTTTGAATGCTCCATATATATATATATGATTTGTAGTGTCCATTGGAAGCAATTTCAAACTTATTCGTTAGAGTCGTGCAGCAATGGTTGACTATTCTTCGTATTTGAAAACTATCCATTGGCGGTAGGTAGCGTTAGGTGAACGTTCGGACTTTTATTTGAATTCTCAAATCTTTCATACTCTTTCATTGTTTCTCTGCAAATGTACTTAGAATACTAATACAATGAAGAGTTAATCATATAGATAACAAATCAAGAGACATTAGATGAAAATATAATTTCTGAACTGCCTTACTCGAGTGGCTACTCGAGTGATCAAGTTTGTTACTAGAGTAGTCCCTCGAGTAAACATGTCAAAAATATGGCAGTGAGCAAATCAACATTTTGCATCAAGAATTACTCGGGTAAGACATGGAGTGATATATTACAAATCTTTAAAATACCTGATTACTCGAGTGGCTACTCGAGTGGCCATGACTTTACCTTTACTTATGACTCGAGTGATCACTGTGGTAAGCTGCTTACTCGAGTGGGCTTCATTTGACTTCACACCTTACTTGAGTGATCCCTCGAGTGGCTTTCAAATAACCCGGCAGATTACTCGATTACTCCCTCGAGTAATGGCATCAAATTCTTGGCCGAGAGTTTACTATCTGGTTACTCGAGTAGCACTTCAATTAACTCTACAGATTACTCGGGTTGTCCCTCGAGTAATGCTATTTTCTTATTGGTTACTTGAGTGGCTACTCGAGTGATGGGCTGCATTTCTTGGCCGAGAGTCACTGGAAGATTTTTGACCTGGTTACTCGAGTGATGCCTGTGAAAATCTTGTTACTCGAGTGGCTACTCGAGTAATGGTCTATATAACTTTGCAGATTACCTGAGTGGTCTCTCGAGTAACGTCATTCAAAATTTGGCAGTGCCTCACTGGATGAAATTCTGTTTGCTTACTCGAGTGGCTACTCGAGTAATGGCTTCTGTTACCCGAGTAGCTACTAGAGTAAGCCTTCTTAAAAATTGTTGATTACTTCCAGTGCTGACTCCAAGTGATGCTTTGCTACTTTGTTCAAATCCATTTGTTTGTTATCAAATCCTTTCATATTATTGATCCAATATTTGTTATCATCAAAACATATGGGATCTATCATATATATTTGAGATGTAAATGTTGACATGATTTTATGTAATCCCCTATAAGGGAAACTGTAAACCCTTAGCATATATATACATATGAAACCTGTAGATTGTCGGGATTTTTGTTGTACACTCTGATATGTATGAATGTGATTTAACTGCACAAGGTAGTTACATTTGAAATGTGAATAGGAGACCAGGTTAAACCAATTATGAAAGAAATTTGTAAAAAACCCTATCTCAAGGATAGGAATAAAGATGAAATTTTATCATGCATTGGTCTCTAATTCTCTTAATTACGTATTTTTGAATCATAATTACTGTTTATAAGACAGGGGGTTACATTTCACCAGATAGTCCATCTTGTTTATGAAACAAAGCTCGCTAGCCCAGTTTAATATTGATGGATATATCATATTAGGAGGTACTCATTTTACATATTGCGTCAGCATTAATTTCTAAATTTACTTGTTGCACATTTTAGCATTTACTAATATTTTTTCTTCTTTACTTTATATGTTTCTTGGGAAATTGAAATCTTACGTAAGAAATAAGGCGTGACCACAAAATTCTATAGCTAAAGGTTATATAGCGGATGAGGTCCTGTATTTCTGCTCAAGGCACTTTGATGACATTGAGAAGTCTTTCAACCGACCGCCTCGTGTAGACGATTGTCCTAAACCTGATCTATCGTTAAGAGAGTTGTTAATCCCTTGTGTTGGTAAACCAGTTGGAGGAAGTAATAACTTCAAACTAACAGCAACTGAAAAGTTGCAAGCATATAGACATGTCTTGATTAATTGCACTTAAGTTGAACCCTTCCTTCAGTAAGAATTGTATACTCATATGTTATTTTATATATTTCCTTACATTTTTTACTTATATTTGATGATCACCTTCTCATGATTAATTGCATAGAATTCAGAAGTAATGTGAAGTGTTAACTCAGGATCCATACACAAACATCCTCCAAAGTTGACAAAATAGTCTACAGAGAATTCTCATGTTGGTTTGCGCACAGAACTCTAAATGACCATAACCTATACTCACAAGATTTCAGAGCTTTCACAATCGGCCCTCTTGACCATGCAAAAAGGTTTACAACATATAATGTCAATGGTTTCATGTTTTGCACGATTTCAAGAAATCAAGGTTGCAAACTCAAAACTCGGGTGTTTATGGCACCTTTGGGACAAGGAGTTATGGGAGCAATAGTGAAAGCAACATGCAGTTCGAAGGCGTCCCTTATTATGGAAAGCTTTTTGATGTCGTCGAACTAAATTACCAAGGTCGTTTTACCGTGACTCTGTTCAAGTGTTTGTGGGCAAATACGATAACTTCCTAGGGACTCATAACTGACAATTTAGGCATCACATCAATAAATTTCTCCTGGCCAATTCACACTGGTCAATCTAAAGATGATCAGCTATATATTCTTGCCTCAAAGTCACACTAGGTTAATTATGTCAAGGATGAAAGACACCGTGATTGGAATATGATGGTTCACTTAAAGCCTCAAAACCTTTACGACATAGGTGATTGTGATAACATGCCTATGAGAGTGAGTCATTCCAACCCGCCAATTTCAAAAAAATTTTCCTTGAAGGTGATGACAATTTACCTATAGTTTGGTGCGTTTTTATAAGTTACACTTCATTGTCACATCATTTAAATTTGACTTTTGTACAAAAGAATATCATATTAACATTTTCTTCACACATTTTTTATAGGGATGGCAACAAAGAATGATTAAAATAATTATGCTTTTGTTCTTATAAATCTTAATTTATAATTTTTTTAAAAAAAATAAGACAAATTTTTGTAACGGTTCAAAGACTGTCACCTAAATCTCTACAAATATCAACTGCTACAAAAACAGTTACATTAACCATTACAAGCATTACACAAATTCCTATACCGCCACTAAATCTCATTTCAAACCCTCATTCATTTCTTCCTACCCTTCTTCTCTGTCGTTTTCTCTCATATGTGAATATTTTTTTTTTTTGAAAGCCGAAGAGTTGAGCAAAGTGATCAAATATAGTAATTTTTTTAAATCTTTGATTTCAACATTTTTTCCTTCTTATGATACTAGTACTAATTATTTTTTCTTTTTCTCCAGAAATTTAAGGACTTTTCCTCAACATTTTTAACATTCCTTCCACAATCATCAACATCTAGTGGACAACACAATAAGTCCTTATTACCTACACATTCTCAATATTAAACCTATATAAAATTTATACTTATCTAACTTAATTTAATCATTCTTCTCGAATATTAACTACTATCATTTAAGTTACTTAAATAATAAACTATTCAACACAATATTATAATAATGGACTCAAATTATTGTCTTATTTTTTTTTTTAAAAAAATTCCCAACATTTTGTAGTGATTTTAAAACCGCTACAGAGTTAAAATCAAAATATGATTAAATTTTTTGTGTTACTTTTGAAATTTCATCTACTACTACAAAAAACGCCACAAGTGGCACTTATTTTTATGAATACTATGGAGCTTAAGAAGCACCACTGCTTTCAATACCACTAAAAGAAGCTCTGACCTTTATTGAAGCTATGGAAACATCACATTTTATTTATTTTTTATTTTTTTAAATAACTTCTTGTGACATTTCCTTGAGAAAGTGACACAGTATGACATTTCCTATGGCGCTTCCTCTAGTAAGGACCATTAGAAGTGTTATATACACATTTACTATGGCCCTTCCTTGAAGACGACCATAGGAAGTGTGATGTGTATCACACTTTTTGTGGCGCTTTCTCAAGAAAGTGCCATAGGAAGTAAGACACTTCTTTAAAAAAGTGTCATAGGAAGTGTTTTTCTAAAAAATAATTTTACGTAATGTTTTTCTTTTCCTAATGAATTCTATATTTTGCAGTATAAATACACAACTAAATGAATAAGACCAAACCAGAATCAAACGAAATCATAATGAAATAACTCCAAACAAATAACTAATTCATAAAATCACTATATATCATAGTTAAATTAATTGGTTGCATTACAAGCTAACCAAAATATAAGTGTTATAATAATTTCACTTATGCAACTTATCAATAACAATTACTATAGCAGCTACAAATTCTAACTACTACACGTATCTTCATTCACATATGCAACTTATATATAGTAACATGTAATATTATCTCAAATAATTTTCAACATATACAATTGAAAATAATTTTTTTAGATATTGTAATAAATTAAATATAAAATACATTGAGTAAATTAAATGAGTAACAACAAATAAAATTGTATTTGTTAGCTCAAAAATTAAAAAACTTACAACGTATAGGAAATTTAACAAGAGAGGGTTGTAACTTCAAGTAAATACATGAAAAAAAAAAAATTATAAGCACACATAAAACTACAAAGCTAAGTTTCATGGCAGATTTTAAACTTAAAAAAGAGAGAGGAAACTATAGTGCTAATTGACGAAAGCTTTTGTATTAAAAAAAAGACTTACAAGGGAGTTTCTGTAGGAGGAGACAAGAAGGAAAAAAAGTGGGAGACCAAGCTTTGTAGTGCTGACAGAAGTGGAGACCAAATGTTGAAGAAATATGATGAGGAGGAGACAAGAAACAAAAAAAAAAAAGTTGGGGACTAAGGAAGCTTTTGCACTTGCCGCCGTAAAAATAGAGAGGAGGGAGTGGGGACAATGCCACTGGTTGTTAGTGAAAATAGAGAGGAAGGAGTGGGGACAAAGTATTATATAGGAAAGAGGGGAGTGGGGAGAATAGATAAGGAAATGTGGTGGACCAATAGAGCGGGGACTGAAGGGATAAGACAAGATTTGTGATAAGATTCTGCTGGAAAATAGGGAGCTCTGGAAGATGATGCTGCAGATCTAAATCTGAAGATCAAAAAGGGCTTTAGGAGGCAAGCACCGTAGCTAACCCTTTATTTTTTTTTTTTAAAAAATAAAGGTCTTGTGTGGCCCTTGCTAAGGCATGCGCCACACAAGCCCATACATTAGCTGTAGCACTTATAATAGCAAGCTCCACAACTTCTAATTTTTTTTTTTAAAAAAATTATCTATGGAACTTCTTTAAAGAAGTGCTATAAGAAGGGCGTCACACTACAAAAAAAACGTGATTTAGTAGCGGTTAAAAATGAGTATTAGTAGCGGTTCCAACCGCTACAAACTAAGTTAGTAGCGGTTATTTAAACCACTACGAAATCGTACGTTGCAAGCCGTTTTGTAGCGGTTATTTAAAACCGCTACTCAATGAACAATAACCGCTACATATTTTGTAGCGGTTCATTTAAACCGCTAGAACATCCAGAGATATTTGTAGCGGTTATATAACCGCTACAAATATAAAAAATTATTGAGAGCTAAAAAAAAATTTTTATTTTGTAGCGGTTTTCCAAAACCGCTACTAATTTTGAATCTCATGAAATTAGTAGCGGTTTTAGAAAACCGCTACCAATTTTGAATTTCATGAAATTAGTAGCGGTTTTGGAAAACCGCTACTAATTTCATGAAATTCAAATTTAGCGCCAAAAAATTTAAAAAGGCGCGTTATTTAGTAGCGGTTTAATAACCGCTACAAATATTAAAATTTTTTTTTTAAAAAATACAATAATATTTTTCTGTTTTTTCAATATTATATTAAATAATTTATTTTCAATACTTTAACTATTAAAAAATAAAAAGGAAAAATGTAATTGAATAGGATTAGTATAAAATTTATATTAATAATATTATTAAGGATAGGTATGTGTAATAAGGAATTATTATGCTTTATAATGTAATTTAATTGTGTATGAAAAATAGATGAAAATGAGATACAGTTATGATATATCTAGAAAAAAAGATGATTAGAATAAATTTTATAGAAAGGAAAGAAGTATTCTAAAAAAATATAAAAATCTTGTTACCATATTTGATAAAATTATTCCGCTCCTCTACTCATACGAAAGAAGTTGTGAATGAGAGGAAATGAAAGAAAGGTAAGGTGAAAAGAAATTAGAGAGTGTTTGAAATGAGTTGTAGTAAGGGTATTTATAGGGATCCCCGCACTATTTGTAGCGGTTAATGTAGCGGTTATTAATTAGTAGCGGTTATGTATATTTTTGTAGCGGTTTATTATTCGTAGTGCTATTTGTAGCGGTTAATGTAGCGGTTATTATTTAGTAGCGGTTATTTATTAATTAGCGCGGTTAAAAAACCGCTACTAATATTATTTTAAATTTTTTTAAATTTTTTTTTACACTTTATTTTTAGAATTTTTTTGCATTTTTTAAATTTGATCACTCATCGTCGCCATCCCTACAGAAATTTTGTAGAAAAATTATTGTTATTGATGTATTATTAAATTTAAAAAATGTAATTCAAATGACGTGGACTTAAAAAAACTCACCGCAGTAGAGGTAAATTGTCATCGCCTTCAGGGAAGTAGTTTTCAAAATCAGCTGGCTGAAATGGCTCACTCTCGTAGACGATGTTATCGCCTTCACCCATGTCGTAAAGATCTCTTGGCTTTAAATGAACGACCATGTGCCAATCCGTATGCCTCTCGTCCTCGACATAATAAACTTGATGTGCCTCTGAAGCTAGAATATACGGCTCATCATCTTGAGAAATACCACTATGAATCGGCCGTGAGAAATTGACTGATGTGATCCCTAGGTCGTCAGTTGTCAGTCCCCGAGAAGTAGTGGTATTTGCCCACAAACACTTGAACAGCGTCACGGTGAAACGGCCCTGATAATTAAGCTCGACCACATCAAGAAGCTTGCCATAGTAAGGGACGCCTCCGAACTGCATGTTGGCGTCACTGCTACTCGCATAACTCCTTGTCCCAAATGTGCCATAAACACCCGAATTCTGTGTTTGCAATCCTTGATCCCGTGAAACCGTGCAAAACTTAAAACCATTGACATTGTATGCTGTAAACCGTTTTGCATGATCAAGAGGGCCGATTGCGAGAGCTCTGAAATCTGGTGAGTGTGGGTTGTGGTCATTTAGTATTCTGCGCGCAAACCAGCTCGGGAATTCTCTGTGGACCCTCCTATCAACTTCCGAGGATGTCTGTGTACGGATCCTGAGTTGACGCTTCACATGACTTCTGAATTCCCTGCAATTAATAATGGAAAGGCGTTAGTGAAATGAAAGTGAGAAATGTTACGAAAGATAGAGATCGAATAACATGTGAGTGTACAATTCTTACCGTACAAAAGGTTCAACTTGAGTGCAATTAATCAAGACATGTCTATGTGCTTGGAACTTCTCAGTTGCCGTTAGTTTGAAGTTCTCAGTTGCTCCAACTGGTTTACCAACACGAGGGATAAATTCTCCTGATGTCGGCGCAGGTTCCGGACAATCGTCAACACGAGGCGGGCGGTTGAAAGCCGTCTCAAGATCATCAAAATACCTTGAGCAAAAATATAGCACCTCATCCCCTATATAGCCTTCAGCTATAGAACCTTCTGGCCACGCCTTATTCCTCACGTAAGATTTTAATTTCCCAAGGAACCTACGAAGTACATAAGAGAAAATTGATATAAAATGATGAAATGGACGACCAGCAAACATTAAATACGGACAATAAATGAAAGCACATATTTAAAATAAGTACCTCTCTATCGGATACATCCAACGATATTGTACTGGTCCAGCGAGCTTTGTTTCATGAACGAGGTGGACTGTGAGGTGAACCATCACAGTAAAAAAGGACGGAGGAAAGATTATCTCCAAGTGACAAAGCGTAAGAATGATTTTCGACTGCAGCTGATCGAGCTCCTCAACGATCAAAACCTTAGAACACAACTTCCGAAAGAAAGAACAAAGTTCCACCAAAACGATGGAAACATCGGGAGGAAGTGTATTCTTTATAGCCAGAGGGAGTAACTGCTGCATAAGAACATGTGAGTCGTGACTCTTCAGGCCAGCAATCTTTCGAGCCTGCAAGTCGACACATCGAGAAATGTTGCTTGAATACCCATCAGGAACTTTTAATTTCTTCAACGTCGCGAGGAACACATCCTTGTTCGGTTTTGTGAGGGTAAACTTTGCCGGTGTAAATCTGTCATGCTCATCTGGCCAAGCGTCTTCACGAACTCCCATGTCGCGTAAATCTTTCCTAGCTTGAAGGTGATCTTTTGTCTTGCCGGGTTCGTTAAGCAGCGTATACAGCACATTGTCACAAACATTCTTTTCAATGTGCATTACATCAAGACTGTGGCGAAGTAAATTAGATCTCCAATACGGAAGCGTAAAGAAAATACTTATCTTCTTCCACTGCTGAGGCGCCGAAGTCCTGCTCGACTTTTGGCGAGTTTGTGCTGAATCGTCGCTTTTTCCAAACTCGAAGTCAACATGCTCAAGCTGCTGTAAGATATCTGTACCGGACAAAGTCTGAGGTGGTCCTCTTTTCTCTGGTTTCCCATTGAAGCGATTCCGTTGCAATCTGAACTTATGGGTTCCATCGAGAAACCTTCGATGCCCCATAAAGCACCACTTTCGGCTGTAGGGAAGGCGCAATGCGTCAGAGTCGAAATTGCAAGCTGGACACTCTGACCCAGTATGCACATTCCAACCAGATAATGTGCCAAGGCCAGGAAAGTCACTGATCGTCCACATCAAGGCTGCACGCATGTTGAACAAAGTCTTGCTGTGAGCGTCGTACGTCTCCAAGCTGACATTCCACAGGTCAAGCAATTCCGCAATAAGCGGTTGGAGATACACATCGATGTCATTGCCCGGTGCCTTTTTGCCTGGAATGATCATAGATATAATGAAAGAGCTTTGTTTCATACATATCCAGGGGGTAAGTTGTAGGGAACTAAGACTACCGGCCAAATGCTGTAACTTGTGCTAAGATTCCTGAAAGGATTGAAACCGTCGGTCGCCAACGCAAGCCGAACATTTCTGGGGTCAGTCGCAAAATCTGGAAAGTGGTTGTCAAACGTTTTCCAAGCAGCTGCATCCCGCGGATGTCTTAATTTACCGTCTTCGTTTTTATCAACGGCATGCCACCTCATGTGCTCAGCAGTTTTAGACGACATAAATAATCTTTGCAGACGAGGTTTCAAAGGGAAGTACCTGAGAATCTTTGCAGGTTTCTTCTTCTGCTTTTTCCCCTTCCGAATTGTCTTGTACCTCGATGTGTGACATCTCTTACACGTCTCCCTACTGGAATCGTCTCCCCAATACAGCATACAATCATTTGGGCACGCATCAATCTTCTGATAATTCAACCCCAACCTGTTGATAATCTTCTTGGCCTCGTAGAAGGTTGTGGGAATCTCGGCGTCGGGGAATGCATCTTGTAATAAGTCGAGCAACATCGACATTCCCTTATCTGTGATCCCACACAAGCACTTGATATGATACAATTTGATCAAGAAAGATAATTTAGAATATTTGCGACAACCTTGATATAAAGGACGATCTGTCTCATCCATCAAGCTGAAAAAATCCCGAGCTGCTTCATTCCCCATAAAAGCCGGCTCAGAGCCGTGCACTTCTTCGTTGAAGTTGTCGCCTTGAAATCCAAACGCGTCACGCACAGCATCATTCACAGGATCATCTTCATCTACTTGAACGCCTACTTGAGAACTTCGAGGAAGAGCCTCGTCATATCTAATGCCGGCCTTCTCACCATGAACTGCCCAAAACGTATACTCCTCAGGGAAAGGCTTCACAAGCAAATGTTCCTTCACAACATTTCGTGCATGCCACGTTTTGAACTTGCATTTCCGACAGGGACAGACGATCTTGCCGTTACAGCTGGCGTGAGTAAATGCGAAATCTAAGAAACTGTTTAATCCGTACAAATATTCAGGAGAATTGCGCGGCAACCTGATCCATGATTTATCCATAGCTACAAGTAAGAGAGAAGAAAGTATAGAGAAGAAGATAAGTGAGAAGATAATGACGAATGCTTAGAACCTTATATTCTGAAAATCCAACGTTTATAATTTTGTAGCGGTTAACAAACCGCTACACCAACCGCTGCAGAAATTCCAACGTTTATAATTTTGTAGCGGTTATATATATAAAACCGCTACGAATATTCAAGCCGTTAATTGGTGGGAAACTCAAAATGTACTTGTTCAGTATTAGTAGCGGTTATATATATATATAACCGCTACTAATATTAAAGCCGTTGGACATTAAATATAAAAATATTTTTCTAAGTTGTAGCGGTTACACATAACATAACCGCTACAAATGTGCACAAAGGCGGGAAATTTCAAAATTCAAATGATTTGAGTGTTTGTAGCGGTTTTTAGTGAATAACCGCTACGAAGTAACAAATTTGTAGCGGTTATACACTAATAAAACCGCTACTAATATTAAAACCGTTGGACATTTAATATAAAAATATTTTTCTAATTGGTAGCGGTTATACATAAAATAACCGCTACAAACCTACAAATTTGTAGCGGTTTCTGAAGTTAAACCGCTACAAATAGAGATATGTATATTTGTAGCGGTTATAAACAAATAACCGCTACAAATATATATGTTTGTAGCGGTTATGCAGTAATAACCGCTACAAACGTACATATTTGTAGCGGTTTTGAGTTAAAACCGCTACAAATATAGATATACTTTATTTTTTTTAAATTTAGATATAAATCATTCATAAATTATTTCAACGCGATCTAATAATATAAATATAATTATATAAAACACAATAAGAAAATTCTGAAATAAAAACTCATAAATATTTACAAATGTTTAAACAAAAGAAAATGTCCTAAACTAAGGAGCTGGGGGCTGATCCTCTGGTGCTCCCTCAGGTGGGGCTCCCTCAGATGCTGCTGGATCGGGCCGCTGCGCAGAGTGAACCGCACCATCGTCATCAGCAGGAGGAGGAGCAGTAGGAGGAGGAGCAGTACTCGGGACGACATAGCGAGGGACAGGGGGAACGGCTGGATGCTGCTCGTCCGGGAACAGGCGACTCCATGCTCCCTCGAGCATGGTGTTCGCGATTTCACGCCACTGGGTCTGCTGAGCGTACATCATATCTGCGTGCATCTGCAGCTGCTGCTGCTGCTGTGCCTGCATCTGCTGCATCTGCTGCTGCTACTGCGCCATCTGCTGCTTCGTCATCTCCAAATCTGACCGCAGCTGGTCAATAGACTCGTCCCTCCGACGTCTGACCCCTCTAGAGCTGCCAGCCTCAGAGGCGGCGCTCCTGCCGTAGACCATGCTGGGTCTGGCGCCTATCCCCATACCCCGCACACGTCCGGGGTGCTCAGCCTGAGCCAGACCCGCCTTCAAAGGAGCCGTCGGGTCCACTGACCCCTGTGACTCCTCAGGCTGGGTCTGTCGCAGCTCAGCCTGCGACAGCTGCATCCGCTCCTGCCATTTTATGAAACAATTAATAATTAGCATTTTTCATTATTAACTTGGTTTTATGAAAAATATAATACTAAAATTACTTATAATGGCCGCCTCTGCCTGCTGAGAGGTCGCAGTCCCGTCACGGTGTCTGTGTGTGATGGCGTACAGCTCCGCATAGTCCGTCTGACGGTTCTCCTGCTGTGCCCTCGTCTCCTGAAACAATTACAAAACAATTAGTATTATGAAATAATTAGCTAAAAGTAAGTGAAGCACTTGAAAAGTTACCAGCTCGCTGTAGGTCACAGCAAAGGTCTTCGATCCTGCTGTGTGGTGGATCGTCTGCTGCGCCCGGATCTCGGCGTTCCTCCGAGCACGCTCCTGGAAAAAAAATTAAATGTATTATAATTTAAAATTAAATACAAATTAAATTGATATTATAATTTAATATTTAACAATTACAAAATTATATATAAAAAATCTAATAAATACATTACCTGCGCCTCAGGGCTCCTCCTGAACTGGACGAAACGCGCCCAGTCGTTCGGCGGGACGCCGTCCGGGACGCTCTCCTGCAGCTGCTCCAGAGGCATCGTCCCGTCCCCATCCACACTGTGGAAGAGACGGTTCCTCCTGTTCCTCCAGGCGTCGCCCATCTTCATGAGGGCGTACCTCTTCCGGTTGGCCTGGACGGCAAACCGCAGCTGAAAAAAATACATTTAAATATCAATAATTATAAAAACCATAATTTAAAAAAAATAATTAAATAGAATTAATTAAAAAAATATTAATTAAATAGTTTTAATTACCTGAACCACCTCCTCCCAAGCCTGGTCCTTCGGCCCCTTCGGAATGTCCCTCCACGTCGGGAAGTGAAGGGGGAACCGCATCCAATTCGATCCCAGGTCGCTCAGGAAGCGGTTGAGCAGGTGACCTCCATTGTGGATCGGCTGGTCAGTGCCCTCGTTCCACGGTACTATAACTCGTAGGGACCGGTCCATACTGTTCAGACCGGTCACATCCAGCCTCCTCGTCGACACGTTCCCCTGCTCATCTGCACAGTTGACCGCACGTTAGATAAATTATAATTCAAAGTTAACATTTCAAATTTAAATAAATAACTTACTAAATTAAAAAAGTAATTTACCTTCGATCTGCACCTCAAACCCAGTGGACCGCGAAGACGACCCTCGTGGGTTGTTCTGCTCCCGAGCGTCCTCC
Organism: Inga laurina; assembly: GCA_963855925.1. Taxonomy (NCBI): domain Eukaryota; kingdom Viridiplantae; phylum Streptophyta; class Magnoliopsida; order Fabales; family Fabaceae; genus Inga; species Inga laurina. The sequence continues at coordinate 6,293,020 of OY979705.1, forward strand.
TGATCGAGGAACTGCTCCATCTCCCTGAACCCACCAAGCGGGATCTCGAACTCCTCCTCGTTGAGGAAGTCCTCAACGCTAATCTCTGGCCCCTCCACCTCAGGCACCTCTGGTGCGGTCGTCGCCTGTGGGATCGTCGGCGGTACCTGTGGGGGGATGGGCTGAGATGCCGCGGTAGCCCTGCCTGCGAGCTGCCCCCTCCCTCTGCCCCCTGCCCGACTGCTGCCACCCCGTAAAGTCGGTCTGGGGACCTGAGGGGCCTTCCCCTTATCCTGTCCTGAAGCCATATCAACTGTACAAATTTTAAAAAAAATATTAGTCCATTATTATGCAAAAATATAATAAAAATACAAAAATAAATAAAAATACGTGTTTTATACGTACCACAAGTGCGAATACTGCGGAATACTGACCAAAAACTCCTATAGAGACGTCTGAACGCTCAAATCTCGAAGAAATCACTCAGAGAAATCTCAGGAAACAAAATGGGCAAACGGAGAAATGAAGGAGGAGGGGGGGTATAAATAGCCCAGATATTAGTAGCGGTTATTTTAATAACCGCTACTCTAACCGCTACAAATTTAATTATTTGTAGCGGTTTTACAATAACCGCTACAAATGTTCACAACGTTTGAAATTCTGTAGCGGTTATTGCTTAGAACCGCTACAAATGTCTGGACTCTTAAAATTCTGTAGCGGTTATAGGGGCAATAACCGCTACAAACGTATGACCTTTGGTATTTTGTAGCGGTTATTGTCCCTATAACCGCTACAAAATCCTGTGTTGGTATTTTGTAGCGGTTTTTGTGCATTAACTGCGACAAAATAACCGCTACAAGTTTTGGCGGGAATTTCGCGCCAAATTTGTAGCGGTTGTTTTTAGTAAACTGCTACAAATAATCTTGCCGCTACAAATTTGTAGCGGTTTAGGTAAGAACCGCTACAAATACCATAATTTGTAGCGGTTTAATATAACAGCTACAATTCCACCGCTACAAAATACCTTTTTTTTTGTAGTGTCACTAAATCCTTCTTTTGTAGTATTAATCCTATATTAGTGGTAGTTTGATAATCCCTACAAATATTTTGACGCCAATTTTTTAAAAATTCCTACATGTACGTCCACTACAATATCAGAGCCAAATTTTCAATTTTCATTTCCCGCTATGTGAAATTTTGGCAAATATTTGCACGAATGTTTATAGTGGTTTTAGAACTGCTACAACCTTTTCAGATAATGTGTTATCTACATATACATCTTGTAGCTGTGAGAAGGAACCACTACAAATTCAATTGTAGTTCTATTACGTGAGTAGCGGTTTGAGTAAACCGTTACAAAACCCTTTACAACAATGTGTTTTGTAGCAGTTTTTACATCCACTAGTACTGTTATTTGTGGCTGTTAAAACCGCTACAAATACACCATTTTAACCGCTACAAAACAATAGTGTTTTTGTAGTGTTAGAACATAAGTAAACATCAAGAAACTAAACCTATGACCAATAAAAGAGAAGCCCAACTATAAACAAGTCAGAGACTCAAAGGAGAGCCAAAGCACACTTTGATTAGCTAGTTTCTACATTTCTCTTGACTGTGTGATTGAGATTGGAAGAACCGGAGACCATGACGAAGGTTTGGCAAGAAAGTTACAAGATATGTAACATAGTGATATATGACTCCCTTTACCTATTTAAAAAAAAATTAGGACAATCACACTTAGGACCCAATGACTGGAAAAAATAGTAAAATAGCTCATAGTAGATTCCCCTATCAAAAAGCTCCATAGGAACTGCAGTGATATAAATGCCGAATGTGAAATTAAATTCTTGCCCCCATTGATTAAGAAAGGAAAAGAGAAGCAATGATATATGATTAGGTGCAAGTACTTGTCAATCGTCACTCTATGACTTGTCAAAATAGGCACATTCACTTGTCAACGGAAGCTGTTTTAGTTAACATAGATGGGCTTGTCAATGAGCATTCTATGACTTATCCAAATAGGCACATACACTTGCCAATATATAATTTGTCAAAGGCATATAAACTTGTCAAAATAAGCACACACACTTGCCAATATATAACTTATCATTATAGACACATAAACTTGTAAAAATAAGCACATAAACTTACTAATATATAACTTGTCAAAATAGGCGCACACACTTGCCAATGGATGTTGAATATATTTTGATAAGTGTATGTGTCTATTTTGACAAGTTATATATGGCAAGTGTATGTACCTATTTTGACAAGTTTATGTGCTTATAATAGCAAGTTATACATTGACAAGTATATGTGCCTATTTTGACAAGTCATAGAGTGATCATAGACAAATCTATCTATATTAACTAAAACAACTCCCATTGACAAGTAGAAGTGCCTATTTTAACATAGCATAGAGTGACGATTGACAAGTACTTACCTCTAATAATATAGCACTGCTTCTCTTTTCCTTTTTTAATTAATAAGGGCAAAAAAGTAATTTTATATTCAGAATTTATATCACTACAGTTCCTATAGAGCTTTTTGACAGGAAAACTTTTTTGCTATTTTTTTTTTCCAGTCTTTATGACCTGAGTGCATTTTTCAAAGAAAAAAAATAGAAGGGGAGAGAGAGTGGAAGAGATGTGAGTTTTTTTAGGGTCCAAATGTCAAAGTAAAGCGCACCATATCTCACTTTTATTCTATTTCCCACATGAACTTTGAGAGAAAGTGAAATCCAATCTGCAAAGTGCAAACAACAAAAATGGGAGACTTTGACGAAGTCAGTCATTATTCCTTGTTCCACCACGAGACCCAAAGAATTAAAACTTATAATCCATAATTGATGCATGCCTGCTAGCTGATCCAAGTATATGCCTTTATTTGAATAATTCGTAATATACGATGAGAAGTCATAAAAACAAATGATTAAAACTTTTTATACATAATTTACCATTGTATGAAAACTCAGCCTGATTGATTTAGCCAATTAGACAATGAAACAATTCCCTAATTGATCTGGGTAATAGTTTTTGACTGGTTGGTTGAGTTAGATTTTTTTTTTTCTTGCTAAATTATACGAAACCTTCATTGAATTTTTAGTCAGTTGCATATAACCCCCTTGATATTTCAAAATTTAAATTCAACCTCCTTGATCTTCTATTTTGAATTATGAGGCCCTTGCCGTTAACTTACCGTTAACTTTTTGACAAAAATAGCTACATTAGATTAATAAAGGACACCTAACGTCCTACACAACATCCTATGTAACTTAATAAAGTTACAATAATTATATCATCATTTTTATACAAGGGTTATAATGTCATTTTACATTAAAAAAACCCTCATTCTCATTGCCTCTCCTTATGGCCTGCTCACCTCTTTCACCTTCCAATTAATTTGCAAACATTATTCCAATCAACGCTCAAAGAATTCAATAGGGCAGATCGCAAATCTTATTCCTTTTCAATTCGGTATTCCTCAGTTCTTGGGTAGCTCCATGGCCACAAAGATATTGGATTTTGCAAGAAACATGGCTAATAATACTCTTAAAGACAAGAAGATTCTGTTCAAGGCCGTGGTTATCGACGTTATTAGAGCTTCTCGCAACTTGAAGGCTTAGGCACCTTGCTTCAGCTGCTTTCCTTATTTCCTAACTTAACTTGCCTCACTGGCTAGATACCTTCCCAATACTTTACTTGAATGTGAAGGGATAAAAAATACTTGCTGCTTGAGAGCTTTCGTTCAGATCTTACCATTGATGATTCATACCATCAAGCTGTGCAAGAATCTATGGACAAGCAAAGTCTTAAGCTGGTGCTTGTGATTTCTCCATTTTGATAATCAATTTGCGGCACAGAGGCTGTTGCTAAGAATTGGAAGGTGAAAGGGCTGCGCAGGCCACAAAGAGAGGCAATGAAACTGAGGGTTCTTTAATGTAAAATGACATTGTAACCCTTGTCTAAAAATGATATAATTATTATGAAATTATTAGTTCACACGGGATGCTACATAGGATGTCAGGTGTACGTCTTCTATTAATCTGACATGACTATTTTTGTAAGTTAACGGTAAGTTAACGAAAAGGGCCTCTATCAAAAAATAGAAGATCATGGAGATTGAATTTAAACTTTAAAATGTCAGGGGGTTATATGCAATTGTCACAAAATTCAGGGGGTTTTATATAATTTAGCATTTTTTTCTTCCTAATAATTAAGCCAGAAAAGACATTGTTTTAAGTTGGAAAAAAAAAAGAAAAAAAAATATTATATTTATACTTTAATAACTCTGTTTTGTTTTAGATTAAGGGTAGTACGTTATAGTTGTAAATGAATATTCCATTTAGATGTGATTAAAGCATTTTATAGTTAAATATTACTCTTTTCATAATTATATATGAATTTTCGTATATTTTAATCAAATATATTATTTTAATAATGATCTAATTTTGTGTTGACCTCCTTTAAATTACTAACACTTGAACCACTACCTTGCTGATTGACCAGTCTGGTGTTGAGTAACTTGTAATTTAGCATAAGTCATTCTTTGTAATTTTATTATTAACACATCATTGCCCAGAATATACTACTAGTTACTTATCTAATTGAAATCACACTGATAATTTTATTATCTATTTATATAGGAGTTTTCTTTCCATTTTTTTTTATGACTTTATAAATAATTTGATCAAACAACTAACTCATGTAATTTTTTAAAATAAAAACTGGAGACATCCATTCACTCTAAGCAAATATCAAAGTACAAATAATTCTAGTTTCCCTGGTCAATCTCCACCTCACACTGAGTAGGTGGTAGCATCAAATATATGGAAGTTACTTATCTAATTTTTTTTTTTTGGCCAAGAAGTTACTTATCTAATTGTATTCACACCGATAATATGTCATAAATAATATCGGCTGCATTTTTTTTATACTATCAACATGGTATCTAGCGCTTTTTCTGAATCTTATTATCAAATATTCAAACAATTGAATAATACAGATTTGGGGCTCATGACTACCCCTCCTAAAATAGATGTCTTCTCTAAAACTTAAACTCGAAGCTCAAAGGAATCTAACTGGATCTTACACTGCTAAATCAACCCTGTATTGGTTAATATAGTTTACTTTTAGTTATGTGCCGTTTGATGATTTTTCTTTTTCACAAAAATCTAAGAATTTTATTTAATTACTGAACAAAAACTCACAATTGGCAATTTTTAACTAATTTTTTTTATGAAAGGCTAATTAACTATATATCCTGGGGCTGGACTACACAATTTTTCCTAAATGCATAAGTACATGTCTGGCAAACAACAAAACCATGGTTTCAGAAATCCTTTCATGTAAATCGAGATAAAACTCCTCTCACATACTTACCTTATTAATCATAAAAGCTAATCCTAACATGCACTAAAATACAAACAATAAAAAACAAATAATATGAGGCTGGTTTCCGTAACAGTTGTAACAGATCTTATGTCCCTTGTGAGGAATCAGCGACCTCCAGAGAGACAAGATTCGGCAACTGAACAATGAGATAAAGATTGATGAATATTGTAAGATGGAATAATACTGGACTCAGCAGAATTAGAAGAGGCATAATTCCCAAATGATAAGCCTTGAGAAGAAGAACATGGGCTTAAAGAACAAATCTGTCAAAGGAACTTCCCAGTTTAGATATTGCACAACTTTACGCATCCTTGGCCTACTCACTGGTTGCGAAATTGAACACAAAAGTCCAAGTTTGAATATTAACTCTATCTCTTCTGCTGAAAAATCTGTTCCTAAATTTTGATCCTTTGCCTCTATAACTCACCTTTATTTCATAATTCATAAACCCAACCCACTAAGACCACACTCTTCTTCATTTAGTTGCTCTATGGGCTTTCTTCCACATGCAATCTCAAGCAGAAAGGCACCAAAAGCATAACCATCTGACTTTGTCATGGCTTTCCCTGTTCTTGTCTGCTCCGGTGCTAGGTAATTCCACGTGTAGTTTAAGGATCACTGCCATGGTCATATAGTCTTGCAAGACCAAAATCTCCTAGCCTTCCATTTCATTCTAAATCTATGAGAACATTGCTTGCTTTTATGTCTCTGTGGACCACCACTTTTTCACATCCTTCATGCAAACAGTGCAATCCAGAAACTACTCCTTTGACGCTTTTGAATCTGTGTCCGATTCAGTGTCACACAAGGCCGGTTATGGAGATATTTATCTAAGCTTCCATTTGGCAAGAAATTATGGATTAGAAGAAGCTTTCCTTTTCGCCTACAATATCCCAAAAGAGGTACGAGGTTTCGGTGGCGAAAACGATCGATACCAACAATTTCTGCAACAAATTCCTTGATGCCTTGCCGAGATTCCTGTGATACTTTCTTCATAGCAACATCAATTCTCGAACCTGGTGTTGTCTTTTTTTCACCTTTCCAAATCCACCACAACCCAAAAGCTTTTTCTCTCTGAATCCTTTTGTGGCAAAGTAAAGATCTTCGTATTTGAACCTATGAGGACCATAGTCTTGCTCCCACTCTTCGACAAACTCAGAAAACTTCATTTTATTGCATATGTAATAAACTATATATGAACTTACAAAAAAGAGCAAACAGAGTGATATCAGAGATAACCCAATTGGCAAAATCATGGATTGCGTTCTTCTTCCTCGAAGTTGTGGTGGCTTTGGGAGTTCAGAGGAATCAAGGTTTTGAGCATCACCATTGATCTTGAAGCTCCAACGAAGAACATAGTGAGAAGTTAAGAAGTACCCTATGGAAGGAAGCTGAGAATCCAAGATAACTAGGATTGGTTAGAATTTGAGAACGATCCAAGCTATGTTAACCTTGATGAGAGCAAGTGTGATAATAATTTGCTTCCTACGTCCATCATAGTCCACCCTCACCTAAATCGAGAAGCCTTTGACAAGGCTTAAAGTTTGAAAGTGAGACCCATTATCATTGTGATAATTCAGAAGTTCAAACTTATATATGTTTTATTGTAATGTACAAGTATATTTATATACATCCGAAGAAACGTTTCCTAAACATTATGAGCGTTATGAGATTCCTATGTTACTACCGTTTCTAGATTCATACGTTATGAGATCCCCGATTTTCTTCTCTACCCCTCCCCCTCTAGTTGGAGCATATATATTAATCGTGCCTAACTTGTTTCAAAGATATTCAGCCCTTGTCCCATATAATGCTTTCATCAGAAGATCTTCCTGTTGTTCGTTTGATTGCATGTGACTTGTAGATATAACATTTTCTTTGATTTTTGTCACGAATAAAATGATAGTCAATTTCAATATGTTTTGTACGTTTATGGAACACAGAATTTGATGCTATGTGCAATGTTTCCTTATTATCACACCATAGCTTATCAGGCAATGTTATAACAATGCCTATTTCCTTTATGAGTTGAAGGACCCACACAGTTTCCTGTACTGATTGGGACATGGCTTTGTATTCTGCTTCTGCACTGGACATTGATACAATACCCTGCTTCTTACTTCCCAAGATATCAAGTTTCTACCAACAAATACACAGTAACTTGTAGTAGATCGTCTTGTGACCTTAGATCCTGCATGATCCGCATCACAAAAATACTCAACTTTAAAGTGCAAATAATCTATATAGAGAATGCCACAACCTGGAGAACCTTTCAAATAATGTAAGATATGCTCTAAGGCTTCCTACTGTGCTACTGTTGGAGACGCCATGAATTGGCTGAGTAAACTGACTGAGAAGGTTATATCAGGACAAGTTACTGTTAGATAATTTAGCTTCTTGATAAGTCTTCTCTATCTTTCAGGAGATTCAAATGGCTTTAGTTTCTCCAGATCAATCTTCTTCTTCAAGTCATCAGGAAGCTCATCAAACATGATATCATTAAGATCCAGGAATGGATTCAGAATCATGGGAATGTTGCTTGGTGTAGCTCCAAGCTTTCCAATTTCCTTTAAGAGATCAAGAACATACTTCCTATGAGTTAAAAGAATGCCCTTCTTGCTTCTCAAAACCTCAATACCAAGAAATACTTTAATGGTCCCAAGTCTTTTGTCTGGATGTGAGAGTTAAGGAAGACTTTAAGTTTTGAGATTCTAGAGAAGTTACTCCCAGTAATCACAATGTCATTAACATATACTACTAGAAGGATCATGCCTGCATCAGATTGCTGGTAGAACACAAAGTGATCACACTTGCTTTGGCTTAACCCAAACTTCTTGACCACAATGCAAAATCTATCGAACCAGGAACGAGGACTTTACTTTAGACCATACAATGACTTTTGGAGGTAACATAATTTCCAATGCTCCCCCTGAGCAACAAACCCAGGTGGTTGCTCCATATAAACTTCCCAAAGGAGGTCACCATTCAAGAAGGCATTCTTAACTTCCAACTGATACAAATCCTAATGATAGGTGGTAGCCAGAGAGATAAGAAGATGAACTGAGGTGAGCTTAGCCATAGGGGAGAAAATCTCAAAATAGTCAATGCCATAAGCTTGGGCATACCCTTTGGCAACAAGTCAGGTTTTTAACTGTTCTAAAGAACCATTGGCCTTAGTTTTAACAACAAACACCCATTTACATCCAATGGCTTTCTTCCTAGAAGGTAGATCAACAAGAGTCCAAGTATCATCTTTTTCAAGGGCCATAAGTTCTTCCATCGCTGCACACCAACCAGGATGAGTTAAGGTTTGGTGAAGAGTAGTAGGGGTGGATATGGAATCAAAGGTGGCCACAAGGGAAGAGGAAGTAAGGGACAAATTCTGGAAAGACACAAAGGAGGAGATAGAATAGGTAGAGTTAGCATATCTTTTGGGAGGACAACAAGGATGGGGACCTTTTCAAAGGACAATAGGTAGGTCAAGAGAGGGATCAACAGCAGAATCAGGGACAACTGGGTTAGGGACAACAATGGGAGGATATGGGGAATTAGGAATAGGAACCAGGGATTCATGACCAGTATCCGTCGGCGAAGCAGTTATTAGTTAAGGAAAAATATTGGCAGCATTAGCATCATTGATGATATCAGGTTCTGGAAAAGCAACCTATATTAGTGAGAGAGGGATACAATAAAACAAGACATCATTAGACTTATCAATGATGGATGGAGACTTAGAGAAGGTCGAAGATGCAAAGAAAGGAGAAGACTCATGAAAGGTCACATTAGTGGACACAAGGTAATGATGAAGATCAAGAGAGTAACATCGATAACCTTTTTGAATTCTAGAATAACCAAGGACGACACACCGTAAGGACTTGGGATCGAGTTTACTAACACTTGGATGAACATCTCGAACAAAGTAAACACAGAAAATTTTTTCCGGATCAATAGGAAACAACTTAGTGGTAGAAAATAGAATGGAGTATGGAATGTCCCCACTAAGGACAGCTGAAGGCATACGATTTATGAGAAAACTGGCAGTAGACACAACGTCTGCTTAAAAGGATTTAGGTACATAGGAGTGAAACATGAGAGCTCAATCAGTTTTTAAGAGATGACGGTTCTTCCTTTCAGCAGCACCATTTTGAGCAGGCATATCAACACAAGAGGATTGGTAAAGAATGGCATGACTATACATATATTCAATGAATGGGGCAGAAAAATATTTTTTTGTATTCTCACTTTAAAGGATTTTCACAGGAGTATTGAATTAGGTTTGAATTTCAGTATAAAAATTATGAAAATGAGTAAAAAATTCAGAATGTTGTTTTATTAAGTAAAGGCAAGTGGTTCGAGAAAAGTCATCAACAAAAGTGACAAAATATCGATAACTAGTCTGAGATAAAACTGAACAAGAACTCTAAACATCAGAATGGACTAACTTAAAAGGGGATGCAGCCTGTCTATTGACTCGAGGTATCAAATGAACACGATGGTGTTTGACAAACTGACACGACTCACAATTTAAAGTGGACACGAATGAAAACTGAGGATATAATCTTTTTAGGGATGAAAGGGACACATGACTTGGACGATAATGGCTTCAAAGGGAGACGGCCCACTAGAACAAGCAACATAGTGTGGCACCTAATCATCAAGGATGTAATGCCCACCAGATTCATATCCTCTACTAATAATCTGTTTTGCTGAAAGATCCTGAATTAAATAATAGTCAAGGAATAGTGAGATAAAACAATTTAAATGACAAGTTAGTTTACTGGTAGATAAAAGATTAAATGTGAGATCAGGAACATTATTAAGAATAGAAGATAGTGAAAGGGATGTAGTTGGTTTAACAATGCTTGATCCAAGTACTTGAACCAGGGAACCATTGGCGACAAATATGGATGATGGGTTGGCATAGGGTACATATGATGAAAATAAATGACAGTTACCTTTCATGTGGTCGGTGACACCATAATCAATGACCCACTTTGGTAAGTAGTATAAGAATATAGGACAAAGTACTTATAACTAGGGCCTTTGCAGAGTATGGTCCAGAATTAAACTGATCAGGTGTCTGGGCAATATGAGCAAGACTACATTGCTGATCACGCTGCTATTTATTTTGCAATTTACAGTAATTTTTCTTGATGTGACTAGGTTCTTTGCAATAATTACAGATAATACTGCCAGAATTCATGATTGGAGTATTAGTTTCATGTTTAAGCCCATAATTCTTGTTTTCAAAGGGGGCACGCCTAGCTAGAGCACTTGCATTTGGATCAACAACCAAACGAACCAAAATATTTGCATAAAGAACTTGTGAGAACACATCTTCAAGAGATGGAAGCTCCTGATTTGACAGAATTTGAGTGTGAATAGTCTCATATGAAGGGTCAAGAGCTTCAAGAAAGCTGATGATAGCCAGAAGTTCTAGATGCTTAATACGGGTCAGAAGATCCGCCTGCGAAGACATGAGTACTTTCATCTACTCATACAACCTTTTGAAGTCCAGAAAGAAGTCCTTAAGGGATAACCTTGCTGTTGAGATCGATAGAAGCCTTTACAGACTTCATGAACTCGAGTAATATTTCCTTTGCTAGAAAACATAAATTCAATATAATTCATAATTTCTTTTACAGTATTGCAGTGGCTAACAGAAGAAAAAATCCGTGGTTTAATAGAGTTTTGAATTTGAAACAGAATTCGAGCATCTGCTCTCTTCCAAGCCAAAAGTTTTCTTTCATCATTAGAAGGAGGATCCTCAGTTAAATGGGTTTCCATCTCGATGCCCAAAATATAAACTCTAACAGTTTTGCTTCAATCACTGTAGTTTTTTCAGGTTAATTGTGAAGCAGTAACCTTAGCAGATGTAGGTAACATATCAGAGTTCTTAAAGTCAGCCATGTAGAGTAATCAACCACGATCGCAATCAAATCAACAAGAAGGCACAAATTCACTTAAGAAAATAAATACCAAGTGTGAGGAAAGGCTCTTAAAGAAAGTGAGATGACTAGTCATAGATTGCAATAACACCAAATATGAGTAAACCACAAAATGCCAAAGCCACATAACAAAATGGAACTTCAAGTTAACAAGGAACCACACCGGTGAACGAAAAATGGAATGGACCCAACCAAGACCAAAAAGAGGGACTGAAAATACCATAGAGGAAGTAAATAACAAGATGTACCCCATAATTCAAAAAGGAAATTGGACCATACAACTACCAGGGATAAAATGAGGATGAGAATTTGATCCGAATGCCCTTGGAATCACCAAAAAAGGACACCAGAAACCACCCCATGCACCGGCACTTGAATGGAGCAGTGGAGGACTAGGAGGTGGGTGAAGCTACGTTCGTAGCCAGAACTTGGTGTTGTCGATGGGGTTGCGCCGATCGAAGTTGAGGATGAACTTGGAAGCTGTTGGCTGGAAAAAAAATGCAGGTTGGCTAGAAAAATTCTGAAACTTAAATCAATTCTGAAAGGCTCTGATACCATATGATAACTTAGAAGTTCAAACTTATGTATGTTTCATTGTAATGTACAAGTATATTTATATACATCCGAAGAAACGTATGAGTGTTATGAGATTCCTACGTTACTAGAGTTTCTAGATTCATAAGTTATGAGATCCCTAATTTTCTGCTCTAACAATCATAATATCCAGCAGGAGCTTATTTCTTTGAATTCAAACCATTAATATCAATTTCGACCAGGTTATCATTGATATCCTTGAACTCGCTGGTTTGAATGATGTTAAGTTCCACAGCAAAAACATGGTTTGTTGGGTTACCGTTAGTGGTTTCATTAAAGAGGCCTAGGTATTGACTAGGACGAGTACCTGGAAATGCTTTTGTTGGAGATATTACAAAAGCCACTCATGATCACTCAGAGTGGGATATAAAGGTTGAATGGCAAAAACAAAAGTAGTAGAAAAAGAATAAGTCACTACTAAAAACAGGGGTTTTAACGTCCCTATTTTGGCACTTTTAAAATCCAAAAATAGGGGGACGTCTATGTGAGGGGCGCAGTATATTTTAGAAAAGACGTCCCTAAAAAAAGGGATGTTTAAAGTGGGACTTTAGACATCCCAAATTTTAAAAAGGGATGTCTAAAGTCCCACTTTAGACATTCTAATTTCCCTATTCTCAAATTTGGGACGTCTAAAGTCCTCTATTGGAGGACTTTAAATATCCCTTTTTTAAAATTGGGACGTCTAAAGTCCCACTTTAGACATCAAAATTGGGATGTCTAAAGTGGGACTTTAGACGTCCCAATTCTCAAATTGGGGACGTCTAAAGTCCTCTACTGGAGGACTTTAGACGTCCCTTTTTTAAAATTGGGACGTCTAAAGTCCCACTTTAGACATCCCTTTTCTTCATTTGGAATGTTAAAAGATTTTATTTTTTTTAAAAAATGATTATTTATATTTTTCATTGCCCAGCAAATTAAAATTGCAAAAACAGAATTGAAGATGAATTCATAAACCACAAAATGTCCCTTACAAAATGGTAAAGACATCTAGCACTGTAATCTTTTTACTATATATATATGTACAATAACAACAACTCATACAACTTAATATTATATAAGTATAACAACAACCAGAAAGTGTCAAAATATTTGTCACCACACAACTACAAACTAATTGTTGTTCATTTCATCAAAATAAATATACATATGTATTTTCCTCGATTTCCAAGCTCCAAACGTATAAAACAAAAACATTATTAGTATTGCATAACTACTCACTACAAAAAAAAGGTATTTTGTAGCGGTGGAATTGTAGCGGTTATATTAAACCGCTACAAATTATGGTATTTGTAGCGGTTCTTACCTAAACCGCTACAAATTTGTAGCGGCAAGATTATTTGTAGCAGTTTACTAAAAACAACCGCTACAAATTTGGCGCGAAATTCCCGCCAAAACTTGTAGCGGTTATTTTGTCGCAGTTAATGCACAAAAACCGCTACAAAATACCAACACAGGATTTTGTAGCGGTTATAGGGACAATAACCGCTACAAAATACCAAAGGTCATACGTTTGTAGCGGTTATTGCCCCTATAACCGCTACAGAATTTTAAGAGTCCAGACATTTGTAGCGGTTCTAAGCAATAACCGCTACAGAATTTCAAACGTTGTGAACATTTGTAGCGGTTATTGTAAAACCGCTACAAATAATTAAATTTGTAGCGGTTAGAGTAGCGGTTATTAAAATAACCGCTACTAATATCTGGGCTATTTATACCCCCCTCCTCCTTCATTTCTCCGTTTGCCCATTTTGTTTCCTGAGATTTCTCTGAGTGATTTCTTCGAGATTTGAGCGTTCAGACGTCTCTATAGGAGTTTTTGGTCAGTATTCCGCAGTATTCGCACTTGTGGTACGTATAAAACACGTATTTTTATTTATTTTTGTATTTTTATTATATTTTTGCATAATAATGGACTAATATTTTTTTTAAAATTTGTACAGTTGATATGGCTTCAGGACAGGATAAGGGGAAGGCCCCTCAGGTCCCCAGACCGACTTTACAGGGTGGCAGCAGTCGGGCAGGGGGCAGAGGGAGGGGGCAGCGCGCAGGCAGGGCTACCGCGGCATCTCAGCCCATCCCCCCACAGGTACCGCCGACGATCCCACAGGCGACGACCGCACCAAAGGTGCCTGAGGTGGAGGGGCCAGAGATTAGCGTTGAGGACTTCCTCAACGAGGAGGAGTTCGAGATCCCGCTTGGTGGGTTCAGGGGGATGGAGCAGTTCCTCGATCAGGAGGACGCTCGGGAGCAGAACAACCCACGAGGGTCGTCTTCGCGGTCCACTGGGTTTGAGGTGCAGATCGAAGGTAAATTACTTTTTTAATTTAGTAAGTTATTTATTTAAATTTGAAATGTTAACTTTGAATTATAATTTATCTAACGTGCGGTCAACTGTGCAGATGAGCAGGGGAACGTGTCGACGAGGAGGCTGGATGTGACCGGTCTGAACAGCATGGACCGGTCCCTATGAGTTATAGTGCCGTGGAACGAGGGCACTGACCAGCCGATCCACAATGGAGGTCACCTGCTCAACCGCTTCCTGAGCGACCTGGGATCGAATTGGATGCGGTTCCCCCTTCACTTCCCGACGTGGAGGCACATTCCGAAGGGGCCGAAGGACCAGGCTTGGGAGGAGGTGGTTCAGGTAATTAAAACTATTTAATTAATATTTTTTTAATTAATTCTATTTAATTATTTTTTTTAAATTATGGTTTTTATAATTATTGATATTTAAATGTATTTTTTTCAGCTGCGGTTTGCCGTCCAGGCCAACCGGAAGAGGTACGCCCTCATGAAGATGGGCGACGCCTGGAGGAACAGGAGGAACCGTCTCTTCCACAGTGTGGATGGGGACGGGACGATGCCTCTGGAGCAGCTGCAGGAGAGCGTCCCGGACGGCGTCCCGCCGAACGACTGGGCGCGTTTCGTCCAGTTCAGGAGGAGCCCTGAGGCGCAGGTAATGTATTTATTAGATTTTTTATATATAATTTTGTAATTGTTAAATATTAAATTATAATATCAATTTAATTTGTATTTAATTTTAAATTATAATACATTTAATTTTTTTTCCAGGAGCGTGCTCGGAGGAACGCCGAGATCCGGGCGCAGCAGACGATCCACCACACAGCAGGATCGAAGACCTTTGCTGTGACCTACAGCGAGCTGGTAACTTTTCAAGTGCTTCACTTACTTTTAGCTAATTATTTCATAATACTAATTATTTTGTAATTGTTTCAGGAGACGAGGGCACAGCAGGAGAACCGTCAGACGGACTATGCGGAGCTGTACGCCATCACACACAGACACCGTGACGGGACTGCGACCTCTCAGCAGGCAGAGGCGGCCATTGTAAGTAATTTTAGTATTATATTTTTCATAAAACCAAGTTAATAATGAAAAATGCTAATTATTAATTGTTTCATAAAATGGCAGGAGCGGATGCAGCTGTCGCAGGCTGAGCTGCGACAGACCCAGCCTGAGGAGTCACAGGGGTCAGTGGACCCGACGGCTCCTTTGAAGGCGGGTCTGGCTCAGGCTGAGCACCCCGGACGTGTGCGGGGTATGGGGATAGGCGCCAGACCCAGCATGGTCTACGGCAGGAGCGCCGCCTCTGAGGCTGGCAGCTCTAGAGGGGTCAGACGTCGGGAGACGAGTCTATTGACCAGCTGCGGTCAGATTTGGAGATGACGAAGCAGCAGATGGCGCAGCAGTAGCAGCAGATGCAGGCACAGCAGCAGCAGCAGCTGCAGATGCACGCAGATATGATGTACGCTCAGCAGACCCAGTGGCGTGAAATCGCGAACACCATGCTCGAGGGAGCATGGAGTCGCCTGTTCCCGGACGAGCAGCATCCAGCCGTTCCCCCTGTCCCTCGCTATGTCGTCCCGAGTACTGCTCCTCCTCCTACTGCTCCTCCTCCTGCTGATGACGATGGTGCGGTTCACTCTGCGCAGCGGCCCGATCCAGCAGCATCTGAGGGAGCCCCACCTGAGGGAGCACCAGAGGATCAGCCCCCAGCTCCTTAGTTTAGGACATTTTCTTTTGTTTAAACATTTGTAAATATTTATGAGTTTTTATTTCAGAATTTTCTTATTGTGTTTTATATAATTATATTTATATTATTAGATCGCGTTGAAATAATTTATGAATGATTTATATCTAAATTTAAAAAAAAAAAAAAGTATATCTATATTTGTAGCGGTTTTAACTCAAAACCGCTACAAATATGTACGTTTGTAGCGGTTATTACTGCATAACCGCTACAAACATATATATTTGTAGCGGTTATTTGTTTATAACCGCTACAAATATACATATCTCTATTTGTAGCGGTTTAACTTCAGAAACCGCTACAAATTTGTAGGTTTGTAGCGGTTATTTTATGTATAACCGCTACCAATTAGAAAAATATTTTTATATTAAATGTCCAATGGTTTTAATATTAGTAGCGGTTTTATTAGTGTATAACCGCTACAAATTTGTTACTTCGTAGCGGTTATTCACTAAAAACCGCTACAAACACTCAAATCATTTGAATTTTGAAATTTCCCGCCTTTGTGCACATTTGTAGCGGTTATGTTATGTGTAACCGCTACAACTTAGAAAAATATTTTTATATTTAATGTCCAACGGCTTTAATATTAGTAGCGGTTATATATATATATAACCGCTACTAATACTGAACAAGTACATTTTGAGTTTCCCACCAATTAACGGCTTGAATATTCGTAGCGGTTTTATATATATAACCGCTACAAAATTATAAACGTTGGAATTTCTGCAGCGGTTGGTGTAGCGGTTTGTTAACCGCTACAAAATTGTAAACGTTGGATTTTCAGAATATAAGGTTCTAAGCATTCGTCATTATCTTCTCACTTATCTTCTTCTCTATACTTTCTTCTCTCTCACTTGTAGCTATGGATAAATCATGGATCAGGTTGCCGCGCAATTCTCCTGAATATTTGTACGGATTAAACAGTTTCTTAGATTTCGCATTTACTCACGCCAGCTGTAACGGCAAGATCGTCTGTCCCTGTCGGAAATGCAAGTTCAAAAAGTGGCATGCACGAAATGTTGTGAAGGAACATTTGCTTGTGAAGCCTTTCCCTGAGGAGTATACGTTTTGGGCAGTTCATGGTGAGAAGGCCGGCATTAGATATGACGAGGCTCTTCCTCGAAGTTCTCAAGTAGGCGTTCAAGTAGATGAAGATGATCCTGTGAATGATGCTGTGCGTGACGCGTTTGGAT
The DNA here is from genome assembly GCA_963855925.1 of Inga laurina. Taxonomy (NCBI): domain Eukaryota; kingdom Viridiplantae; phylum Streptophyta; class Magnoliopsida; order Fabales; family Fabaceae; genus Inga; species Inga laurina. The sequence goes on from OY979705.1 coordinate 6,310,181, forward strand.
TTCAAGGCGACAACTTCAACGAAGAAGTGCACGGCTCTGAGCCGGCTTTTATGGGGAATGAAGCAGCTCGGGATTTTTTCAGCTTGATGGATGAGACAGATCGTCCTTTATATCAAGGTTGTCGCAAATATTCTAAATTATCTTTCTTGATCAAATTGTATCATATCAAGTGCTTGTGTGGGATCACAGATAAGGGAATGTCGATGTTGCTCGACTTATTACAAGATGCATTCCCCGACGCCGAGATTCCCACAACCTTCTACGAGGCCAAGAAGATTATCAACAGGTTGGGGTTGAATTATCAGAAGATTGATGCGTGCCCAAATGATTGTATGCTGTATTGGGGAGACGATTCCAGTAGGGAGACGTGTAAGAGATGTCACATATCGAGGTACAAGACAATTCGGAAGGGGAAAAAGCAGAAGAAGAAACCTGCAAAGATTCTCAGGTACTTCCCTTTGAAACCTCGTCTGCAAAGATTATTTATGTCGTCTAAAACTGCTGAGCACATGAGGTGGCATACCGTTGATAAAAACGAAGACGGTAAATTAAGACATCCGCGGGATGCAGCTGCTTGGAAAACGTTTGACAACCACTTTCCAGATTTTGCGACTGACCCCAGAAATGTTCGGCTTGCGTTGGCGACCGACGGTTTCAATCCTTTCAGGAATCTTAGCACAAGTTACAGCATTTGGCCGGTAGTCTTAGTTCCCTACAACTTACCCCCTGGATGTGTATGAAACAAAGCTCTTTCATTATGTCTATGATCATTCCAGGCAAAAAGGCACCGGGCAATGACATCGATGTGTATCTCCAACCGCTTATTGCGGAATTGCTTGACCTGTGGAATGTCGGCTTGGAGACGTACGACGCTCACAGCAAGACTTTGTTCAACATGCGTGCAGCCTTGATGTGGACGATCAGTGACTTTCCTGGCCTTGGCACATTATCTGGTTGGAATGTGCATACTGGGTCGGCGTGTCCAGCTTGCAATTTCGACTCTGACGTATTGCGCCTTCCCTACAGCCGAAAGTGGTGCTTTATGGGGCATCGAAGGTTTCTCGATGGAACCCATAAGTTCAGATTGCAACGAAATCGCTTCAATGGGAAACCAGAGAAAAGAGGACCACCTCAGACTTTGTCCGGTACAGATATCTTACAGCAGCTTGAGCATGTTGACTTCGAGTTTGGAAAAAGCGACGATTCAGCACAAACTCGCCAAAAGTCGCGCAGGACTTCGGCGCCTCAGCAGTGGAAGAAGATAAGTATTTTCTTCACGCTTCCGTATTGGAGATCTAATTTACTTCGCCACAGTCTTGATGTAATGCACATTGAAAAGAATGTTTGCGACAATGTGCTGTATACGCTGCTTAACGAACCCGGCAAGACAAAAGATCACCTTCAAGCTAGGAAAGATTTACGCGACATGGGAGTTCGTGAAGACGCTTGGCCAGATGAGCATGACAGATTTACACCGGCAAAGTTTACCCTCACAAAACCGAACAAGGATGTGTTCCTCGCGACGTTGAAGAAATTAAAAGTTCCTGATGGGTATTCAAGCAACATTTCTCGATGTGTCGACTTGCAGGCTCGAAAGGTTGCTGGCCTGAAGAGTCACGACTCACATGTTCTTATGCAGCAGTTACTCCCTCTGGCTATAAAGAATACACTTCCTCCCGATGTTTCCATCGTTTTGGTGGAACTTTGTTCTTTCTTTCGGAAGTTGTGTTCTAAGGTTTTGATCGTTGAGGAGCTCGATCAGCTGCAGTCGAAAATCATTCTTACGCTTTGTCACTTGGAGATGATCTTTCCTCCGTCCTTTTTTACTGTGATGGTTCACCTCACAGTCCACCTCGTTTATGAAACAAAGCTCGCTGGACCAGTACAATATCGTTGGATGTATCCGATTGAGAGGTACTTATTTTAAATATGTGCTTTCATTTATTGTCCGTATTTAATGTTTGCTGGTCGTCCATTTCATCATTTTATATCAATTTTCTCTTATGTACTTCGTAGGTTCCTTGGGAAATTAAAATCTTACGTGAGGAATAAGGCGTGGCCAGAAGGTTCTATAGCTGAAGGCTATATAGGGGATGAGGTGCTATATTTTTGCTCAAGGTATTTTGATGATCTTGAGACGGCTTTCAACCGCCCGCCTCGTGTTGACGATTGTCCGGAACCTGCGCCGACATCAGCAGAATTTATCCCTCGTGTTGGTAAACCAGTTGGAGCAACTGAGAACTTCAAACTAACGGCAACTGAGAAGTTCCAAGCACATAGACATGTCTTGATTAATTGCACTCAAGTTGAACCTTTTGTACGGTAAGAATTGTACACTCACATGTTATTCGATCTCTATCTTTCGTAACATTTCTCACTTTCATTTCACTAACGCCTTTCCATTATTAATTGCAGGGAATTCAGAAGTCATGTGAAGCGTCAACTCAGGATCCGTACACAGACATCCTCGGAAGTTGATAGGAGGGTCCACAGAGAATTCCCGAGCTGGTTTGCGCGCAGAATACTAAATGACCACAACCCACACTCACCAGATTTCAGAGCTCTCACAATCGGCCCTCTTGATCATGCAAAACGGTTTACAGCATACAATGTCAATGGTTTTAAGTTTTGCACGGTTTCACGGGATCAAGGATTGCAAACACAGAATTCGGGTGTTTATGGCACATTTGGGACAAGGAGTTATGCGAGTAGCAGTGACGCCAACATGCAGTTCGGAGGCGTCCCTTACTATGGCAAGCTTCTTGATGTGGTCGAGCTTAATTATCAGGGCCGTTTCACCGTGACGCTGTTCAAGTGTTTGTGGGCAAATACCACTACTTCTCGGGGACTGACAACTGACGACCTAGGGATCACATCAGTCAATTTCTCACGGCCGATTCATAGTGGTATTTCTCAAGATGATGAGCCGTATATTCTAGCTTCAGAGGCACATCAAGTTTATTATGTCGAGGACGAGAGGCATACGGATTGGCACATGGTCGTTCATTTAAAGCCAAGAGATCTTTACGACATGGGTGAAGGCGATAACATCGTCTACGAGAGTGAGCCATTTCAGCCAGCTGATTTTGAAAACTACTTCCCTGAAGGCGATGGCAATTTACCTCTACTGCGGTGAGTTTTTTTAAGTCCACGTCATTTGAATTACATTTTTTAAATTTAATAATACATCAATAACAATAATTTTTCTACAAAATTTCTGTAGGGATGGCGACGATGAGTGATCAAATTTAAAAAATGCAAAAAATTTCTAAAAATAAAGTGTAAAAAAAAATTTAAAAAAAATTAAAATAATATTAGTAGCGGTTTTTTAACCGCTACTAATTAATAAATAACCGCTACTAAATAATAACCGCTACATTAACCGCTACAAATAGCACTACGAATAATAAACCGCTACAAAAATATACATAACCGCTACTAATTAATAACCGCTACATTAACCGCTACAAATAGTGCGGGGATCCCTATAAATACCCTTACTACAACTCATTTCAAACACTCTCTAATTTCTTTTCACCTTACCTTTCTTTCATTTCCTCTCATTCACAACTTCTTTCGTATGAGTAGAGGAGCGGAATAATTTTATCAAATATGGTAACATGATTTTTATATTTTTTTAGAATACTTCTTTCCTTTCTATAAAATTTATTCTAATCATTTTTTTTTCTAGATATATCATAACTGTATCTCATTTTCATCTATTTTTCATACACAATTAAATTACATTATAAAGCATAATAATTCCTTATTACACATACCTATCCTTAATAATATTATTAATATAAATTTTATACTAATCCTATTCAATTACATTTTTCCTTTTTATTTTTTAATAGTTAAAGTATTGAAAATAAATTATTTAATATAATATTGAAAAAACAGAAAAATATTATTGTATTTTTTAAAAAAAAAAATTTAATATTTGTAGCGGTTATTAAACCGCTACTAAATAACGCGCCTTTTTAAATTTTTTGGCGCTAAATTTGAATTTCATGAAATTAGTAGCGGTTTTCCAAAACCGCTACTAATTTCATGAAATTCAAAATTGGTAGCGGTTTTCTAAAACCGCTACTAATTTCATGAGATTCAAAATTAGTAGCGGTTTTGGAAAACCGCTACAAAATAAAAAAAATTTTTTAGCTCTCAATAATTTTTTATATTTGTAGCGGTTATATAACCGCTACAAATATCTCTGGATGTTCTAGCGGTTTAAATGAACCGCTACAAAATATGTAGCGGTTATTGTTCATTGAGTAGCGGTTTTAAATAACCGCTACAAAACGGCTTGCAACGTACGATTTCGTAGCGGTTTAAATAACCGCTACTAACTTAGTTTGTAGCGGTTGGAACCGCTACTAATACTCATTTTTAACCGCTACTAAATCACGTTTTTTTTGTAGTGACTAACAACTAGTTTATGATTTTGGCAAAAAAAAAACAATCATGGGAAAAACACTCCTCCAATAATTAGAATCATGAAAATAAATTGAAAGTATTATAATAATTTCGTATTGCAAGTTTAACTTAATTCTTCATATAAATTTATATTTAAAAAAAAAACCTGATGAAAGCAGGGGAGAGGGTAGCCAATAGTGTCTATGTGCTTCCAAGGTGGAGAGAAGACATTGGAGGAGTTGTGTATGCACGGTGGAGAGGAGAGGTACGCCAGAGGCTGAAAGGAAAGAAGAAGGTGGGAGGTCTATGCCGGAGGGTGGAGGGGGCAAAAGAAGGTGGAGGACGTGTACTGAAGAAAAGGGAAAAGAAAAGGAAGAGAAGAAGACGAAGTGTAATGAAGAAAAGGGAATAATGAAAAAGCTTACTCATGGTATAGAGAAGACAAAGTCACGGGAATGAAAGAAAAAAGGGAAGAGAAGTCACGGGGATGGGAAAGATGGAAAAGGAGGGATAGGTTTCTGACATGGGAATGAAAAAAAGGGAAGAGAAGTCTCACGCATATCAGAATTTCTGACATGCCTTTAGGAGTCCCAAAAAAATTTGGGACTCCTAAAGTAAGACTTTAGGCGTCTCAAATCCCATTTGGGACACTTAAAGTAAGTCACATTTTTTTAATTTACTTTTTTGGCGTCAATGGGAATCTTTAGACGTCCCAAATAAAATTTGAGACGTCTAAACTCTACTTTAGGCGTCCCAATTTAAATTTGGGATACCTAATGTTGTGATTTCATTATTTTATTTACAAAAACGCCACCGCCTCTATGTTTTAACCTCCCTTTTTAAAAAATGGACATCTATAGGGGTAGTAACATCTTCAACATGTAGTAGTTAGTGTTTGTAAAAACAAGTTGATTAGGATAAGACATATGACCTATTTGCAGATTTTTCTATTTCATTAGTGAGTCGAAGGAGGCCACAAGAGGCAACAGAAACAAGATCATCCATGCTTAAATTAGCTCATTGGAATCCATGAAAGATGGAACTTGTATCTAATTCGCCACTGATCACCAACAAAAACAAGACCATTGTCATGAGGTTCCAGCAAATCATGTTGCTGCCTCTTGATCAATGTCTTCTTCCAAGTTCTCTATTATTTAATTTGTATGTGCTCATAGGAATGGACAGTTTCAGGGTTTCTCCTTTTTTTTTTTTTTTTTCACGGCGATCATTATTAAAGAATCTTTTTCAGTCGTGCATGGCGTGGCTGGGCTTGGGCATTAGGCCTCCGTAGAAGTTTCCTGAAACCTAATGTCCGTAATGATTGATTATAATTTATGAATGATGTTGACCTGGTAGACTGGTTAAAGTTAGGGTCTCCAATCGGCAAATTGTCTGCTTATGTGCTGTCATGTTGAGAAAAACATTGTGGGGCTCCCATCTTAAATTTTAATATTAATTCAGCTACTTACATCACATAAATAAAACAACATTGCCGTTTCGTGTTTCAGTATAAAATATAAAATCTATACTAATGATGTCACCATCTTTTTCATAGACATGCGTGAGCATGTTTCGATAGGGAAAAAGTGATTAGTGCTATTTTTTTCTAGGTATAAAATGTAAAATTTAGCCAAACACGCGCCAACACAAAATTCTTCTTTCAATGAGAAGCTATTTTGAACATTTTTTTTTTGGGTAAGTTTCAAAAAGATGGGTTCAACACAAGAACTTACATGAGATCACTCATCCTAGTACATACTAGGAACTAGTTTCTCTATTAAGTAAAGTGCTTAGCAGGGAAGCTAATCAGATATGGATCATATCATTCATATCTTATTTGACAGTCTGGATTTTTTTTAAGTTTATATTTTTTTAAAAAATTATTTATTGAGTATAGAATTTAAAATAAAGATAATCTTCTAACAATTATTTTTTTTTCAAAAAATAATTTTTATTTAAAAAAAAACTTAAACCTGGCTATATAAGATCAGATTTGGATGATCTATAGATTTGATTAGCCTTCCCTATTAAGCAAAGTACTTTTATCCGGCCCTTTTTATAAGCAACTTTCTCTCTCTTGGGGTTGGTTCTTTTTTATAAGCAATTTTTTACTTGTTTCTCAAAATTTAAACTACTTTTTCCTATTCTACCCTTATTAAATACACATCTTTATAGTAATTATCCCCCACTCGCCACTAATTATCTTTCATTTACTCATTTATTACTTATTCTCTCAGTTCTCTCATATTTTATACTCATACTTGATCATATTTGTTACTCATTCTATCTCATATGCTATTTTCATAAATAGAGACATATTTGGAAAAAACATAATATTTTTTACACATTTATTGTTTTTAACTAATTTTAACCATAAGTTCGTTTTGTGCAATAAGGATAAAAGTTGCTTATAAAAAGGATCGGATGAGTATTTAGTAGGAAAACTGGTTTGGTACGTACTACTCTGGTCTAAGTATGCTTAAACACAAAGTTATGATAAGATTCAATGTATTAGTGCTGGTATGATTGAACAACCTATTTTGAACTTTGAATCTTGACTATATAAGAGTGGATTTGGCAAAATGGCCTAGCCTAACTCATATGGGCCTAGGTCTATTAAGTCCTTTTACTTTATATTTGGATTTTCTTTCATGTCAAACTCTAATTGATTGGGTTCATCAGGGCTAAAGCCCGAAAGCTTGAATAACTTTATTTTTAAAATTTTAATTTTTTATCAATATATCATATATTACTCTTCCTCTAAGCCACCAGCTAAATGGCTTATTTATTGGCTACACACTCAAATCACTGTTCATAAGCCACCTCCTACCATTCTCGGGCTCCGTGTAAGCCAAACCTCCATAAAAAGTGATGTTCAGCTGAAGCCGCGTTGCCATATTTCGTTTCTCTGCCACATAGTTTGAATTTTCCTGCCACATGCTAGCATTTTCCTTTTTCTTCCAAAAACAATTGCATGCGTGCCAACTAATAGTGATACCTCGGAGGCTTCTAGCGGCAAATTCAAAATTTGAATTCCGACTAAATTCCCGCTAGAAACATCCTTTTCAAATACCGAAAAGCATTTCAAGTCTCTTTCTTTTGGTTTGAGGTGAAGATGAAGACGGAAAACGATTCGTGGATTCAAGAACTACAAGTCCTAAGAAGCGTCTTCCATGTTACTGGAGTTGGTTCTCGTCATGATTCCACTGCTTATCCCTTTTCGCATGATCTTCCAATTCGATAGGGTTCTTCGTTCGTTCTTCCTCTCCCATGTTCTTAATGGCTTGGTACTACATAAACACATGTTTTTATTGCGTATTTTCTTCTTTAGTCGTTCCTTCACTCTTTTTTATATCAGATACGTTTATTTTTTCTTGCAGTCGAGTGTTGGTATTAATGCGGTGGCCAGTTATTAAATATAAGCAGTCCATAACTTGGCTCTGCTCCTAAAATCTAACGACGAGATGGGGAAAGGATACTAAAACGTTGATGGACTCAGCCATGGCAGTGCTCTATATGGGTGCAGGTCTTATAACAATTCATTCAGAAAATGTATTACATGTTTGCCTCATTTAATGTTTGTGGTCGTTTAGTTGACTCCATTTATTCCCTCATTTACCCATGGCTCTTTGTCTTTATATAGTATCATAACCCATTTTCTCTCACAGAAACTCCACATTTCATATTTTCTTTCCAAACTATGTTGTCATTCTTTTATTTTTTATCTCTTTGGCTTTTCTAAAGGCGACTACTTTATCTTCCAGGGTACTCAAATGGTTGCTACTATGTAATCTAAGGATGTTAGAGATCGTTTCATTTGGAGGCTTTTTAAGGGGAAAGTGTACAACCATTCTGGGCTTAGAGTTAGGGGAGGAGGCTAGGGAGTTCATGATCACGTCTATCTGGTGTTCACACCTTTCATCTGTTGTGCTAGAGTATGAGGAAGATTTGCCTAAAATGTTATCTGTATCAAGATGAGAGGGTTTGTGTGTTGATTTGTTATGTTATCTCCATATTACCCACTGAGACAGGTATGTAAATCCTTTTATTTAGTTGTTTTGGTTACCAGGCTGATGCCATAAAGCACTTTGTTCTTGATCATGTATTTATCTCTGATTTTTTTCATTTATTGATATGCTTCGGTTTTCCTATAGGCTGTCCCCCTGCCTTTTCATACAATAATGCCACAAGCTTGCAAATTTATCCCGATATTCCTGAAGTCAAGTAGATAAAGCAGCTAATGATAAACAATTAATGAAAATTTTCTTCCTTGTCTGATTTGTTGTGATCTTTCCATAAGCCCTTTTATTTTAGGACTACTATATGTAGCTTAATGGACTATAGCTTGACTTATGGATGACTATCAAATAGCTTTGAATGATGTTTTAGTTTTTTGTGCATCGTGTTAAAATTGTGCTGCCGATACAAGTATCGATGTTTAAAATGTTAATGTTATATATGTTGTTGTCTTCATATTGTATTTGCCCATTTTTTCTAAGTGCTAATGCAGGTCATAAATGCCATTTTAAGTGATTCAAGATGCTGTTAGATTATTTCGTATTTTTAGCAATCAGGTTTTAAACTATGACACCATCCATGTAAGTATAGATTATTGCAAGTGGCAAGGATTTAATATACTATATTAATGTATGTTCATCAATAATCAGTAATCTCTATTTTTCTTTGCTCTCTTAGACTCCTTTTAGCCAAGTACATAATCTCTGTATACTGCATCAATGGATGACACCTTATTATTGGACATGAAGCAATCCATTATTGGTCTTCACTAGGCAAGGCTTTACGTGTCAAATTTTATTTTGGATTTACGTTTTTTTTCCTTTTATATACTTATGTTAGATTTTATGTAAAGGACAACTATTCCTTTACCCAGCCACCTGAAAAGGAAGCACTATGCATAACCTTAAATTATCCCTCTTTTCAACCATGTGCAAAGCTGATTTGTTGATCATTGTGCTTTATTTTTTCGATAATGTTTCATATAAACGATTCTAAGGGGAAGCACAGGCTCTTTTTTTTTTACTATATCATATCATCTATCCCCACAACAAAAAGTGTGGTTTACAAAAAGGTTTTTTGGAATGTAAATGCAATGTGGTAAGGTGTTTTTCCTCTTTTGATTGAACTTCTTATATGACGTATTTGTGTTTGTTTGTTTGTTTTCATTAAGCCAGACTAATATTTATGTTAATTTTTTCCATTTTCATATAAAGTATGTTTAAGTTTGAAGAATGCAATGTTTTTTTTTTTAAGTTCATGATGCATAGTTTATTATTTTGTAAAAACTCCCGTGCAACGCATGGGTAGCACATGCTTCTTAGCATAATACATGCTCCTTCTTGCCTATAATATAAGGTATTTCAACTAATTCATTAAAACCAAGAAATAGTAGTTATCTCATTAAATATGCTTTAAATTGATTTTTTTTTTTCAATTTTCCCCGTATTAAATTATGTCTCAAATAAGAGAGAACATACAAAAATTCACATTTAAGTATTATCTACATGGGTAAAATTGACAAATAGATATTAATTACTCTTCAAGTGATTTATATTGTGGGTTAAGACATTTTTCTATAAGTGACTTATACATATATAAACTTTAAAAGACGAATAGTAAATGTCTAAATGACCTGTAAGATGATACGATCAGTTCCAACTTGTCGTAGATAATAAGACCGGAAAAGGCAGGACTACTATTCTCTGGCTAAATTATTTGCTTAGCCTTTCAAATGTTTCTGATTGTAGAAAAAGTGAGAAAAATCGCTGAAAATAAGATATGAACTTGAAATCACAATGAATAAAAGCATATATAATTCACCAATAACAAAACATATCAAACATAGAAATAAAAGCATAATATAATACAAATAAAATTATGCTACACAAACAAAAGAAGTTTAATACTTAAATCTTGTAATAGAATAGCTCTATATATATTAGGGCATATATATTGTGGATGTATTATGTCCCTTGGACATATATGCGTGCATGGGAAATCAACGACCTCCAGAGAGCACTGATTCAGCTATTCAAGTACTGCAAGCCATCCATATTTGAAGATTGAATGCACATCCTTATGTCAATAGACTCTTGCTCATTCCCAAATGCAAGGTCAGAATAGGAAGGAGGCGTGAGATTAGCGATGTCAAATCAGGCAAAGGCACATCACTATTTAAATGCTGCACAACTTTACGCATGCTTGGCCTATTTGTAGCCTTAGAATTTGAACGCAGCAGCCCCAACTTTAACACCAATTCAACCTCCTCTATGTTATAATCTGTTCCTAAATTTTGATCCTTTGCCTCAATAATCTTACCCTTCTTCCATAACTCATAAACCCAGTCCACCAAAATTACATCTTGATCGCTTCCTCGTTCTATAGGCCTCCTTCCACATACAGTCTCCAGTAAAAAAGCACCGAAAGCGAAAACATCAGACTTTGTTGTGGCTTTTCCTGTTCTTGTGCTCTCTGATGCCTCATTGTGATTCATGAGATACTTTCTTCACAGCAACCTCAATTTTTGAGCTTGGCATTGTTCCTTTATACACCTCGCCAAATCCACCACAACCCAACAGCTCTCTCTTTTTGAATCCCTTGGTGGCAACATAATGATCTTTGTATTTGAACCTGTGCGGCCTATAGTCTTGCTCCCACTCTGGGACAACCTCACAAAGTTTCCTTTTTTGTATCAGGTAATATATTATGGATAAACTCACAAGAACTGTTAATGAAACCAGTGTTAACCCAATCGGTAAAATCATACATTGTCTTTTCCCACCTATTGTAGGTAGCGTTGGCCGGGAGTTCAGAGACTACAAGATCTGTTGGAATATTTTCAAATGAAAAGATTTGTTTTTTTTTTTGTAAAGTCATGATCATTAAATTAAAGGACTTATATGAAGAATTATGCAAGGAGTTATAATATTAAAAATCATTAAGGTTATGTCTGTTCAACTTCTAGCTAGAGACATGTGAAATGTTATAGTCAGAGATATGGTAGACATCACTTGATGAAATGTTATAATCAGAGATATGGTAGCTGTTACTCAATATTCACTGAATTCTATATCTTTCATTCATGTATAAGGGTATTTATATACAAAAAGGAGAGCCTCTGAATTAATAGCTCATTATGATGATTGATACTATAATCCCTAATTTAGTGGGATACTAACTATCCCTGATTATGTGGGATCTCTACACTATTTCCTAATCAGACATTATTTCCTAACATACATTATTTCCTAACACTCCCCCTCAAGTTGGAGCATAGATGTTAATCATGCCCAACTTGTTACAAAGATAGTCAACCCGAGTACCATCCAAGGCCTTAGTCAAAAAATCACCTAGCTGATCACTAGACGGTACATGTCCCGTAGAAATAAAATTCTCCTTGATCTTATCACGTACAAAGTGACAATCAATCTCAATATGTTTCGTACGTTCATGGAACACGGAGTTGGAGGCTATGTGTAAGGCGGCTTTATTATCACACCACAATTTCGCAGGCAATGACGTGGCAAGACCGACCTCCTTCATTAATTGATGGATCCACACAATCTCCTGTACGGACTGAGACATGGCTCGATACTCAGCCTCTGCACTAGATTTTGCCACCACATCCTGCTTCTTGCTCCTCCAAGATACCAAGTTTCCTCCTACAAGAACGCAATAGCCGGTAGTGGACCTCCTAGTCGTTTTTGACCCTGCATGATCTGCATCACAGAAACACTCAATCTTTGTGTGACCATGATTCGTATAGAGTATACCACGACCAGGTGACCCCTTCAAATAATGGAGGACATGCTCCAAAGCCTCCCACTGAGCAACGGTCGGCGCTACCATGAATTGGCTAAGCCTACTGACAGGAAAGGTTACATCAGGGCGAGTTACCGTGAGATAGTTCAATTTTCCAATCAACCTTCGGTATCGCTCAGGATAGGCAAACGGTTTAATCTTCTCAGGATCAATTCGTTTTTTCACATCCTCGGGAAGCTCATCAAACGGCACACTATCATCAATGTCCAAAAATGGATTATGAATCATGGGACAGCTACTAGGTGTTGCTCCAAGTTTCCCGGTTTCTTTCAGTAGATCAAGGACATATTTCCTCTGGGTTAGAAGAATGCCCTTCTTGCTTCTCATAACTTCAATCCCAAGGAAGTACTTTAACGGACCCAAATCCTTTGTTTGGAAATGAGAATCCAGAAAGTCCTTGAGTGATGATATCCCTGACGTATCACTTCCGGTAATAACAATGTCATCGACATAGACCACTAAGAGAATCAGGCCAGCAACCGTTCGTTGATAAAACACAGAATGATCACATTTACTCAGATTTAGACCAAACTTCTTAACCACAGAACTAAATCTGTCAAACCAAGCACGAGGGCTCTGTTTCAAACCATATAAAGACTTCTGGAGGTGACATACCTTGCCATGCTCCCCCTGAGCAACAAAGCCAGGCGGTTGCTCCATGTAAACTTCCTCAAGAAGATCACCATTTAAAAACGCATTCTTAACATCCAGCTGATGAAGATCCCAACTATGGGTAGCAGCCATAGAAATGAAGAGACGAACAGAGGACAACTTGGCCACAGGGGAGAAAGTTTCAGAATAGTCAACACCATATGTCTGAGCATAACCCTTAGCCACCAATCGAGCTTTCAATCGTTCCAAGGTGCCATCAGCTTTGGTCTTAACAGCAAACACCCACTTACATCCAATAGCCTTCTTTCCAGGAGGTAAATCAACGAGTGTCCAGGTACCAGCCGCATCAAGGGCCATCATTTCCTCATTCATCGCAGCACGCCAACCAGGATGGGCCAAGGCTTGGGAGAGATGGGTGGGAAGGGGAATAGAGTCTACGGAGGCTATGAAGGAACAGGATGTGGGTGACAGATGATGATAGGAAACAAACGAGGAAATAGGGTACGTACAAGTGCGTTTACCTTTACGGAGGGCAATTGGCAGGTCAGCAAAAGGGACAGTAGGATCAAGATTAGCAGGCACTGGTTCAGGCACTGGGTCAGGCACCGGTTCAGGATCAGGGGCAAGGGAATGCGAGGGGACTAAGTCCAGATCAGGCGCCGAAGCGGACATAGGGAGGTCAGGAAGACGAGCAGCAACATTACTTTCCTTAGGACGTCGTTGATAAACATGGTGGATAGGAGGTGGAGCAGGAGCCGGCACAGATGCTTGCACTGGTGGGGAACGAACCTCATACACTAAGATAGGATCAAAATCTGGATTAGGGGCAGAAGGTGAAGACAGAGCAGGGACAGAGAAGAACGAAGTGGATTCATGGAAAGTGACATCTGTAGACACAAGATAACGCCGAAGGTCGGGAGAGTAGCACCGATAGCCCTTCTGAACCCTAGAATAACCTAGGAAGACACACTTGAGAGATTTTGGATCAAGTTTAGTAAGACCGGGACGAATGTCTCGAACAAAACATACACACCCAAAAATTTTTGGATCAATAGGAAATAATGGTTTGGAAGGAAACAAAGTGGAGTATGGAACATCACCACTGAGAACAAGAGATGGCATACGATTGATAAGGAAGCAGGCAGTGGATACAGCATCAGCCCAAAAGGATTTAGGAACATGCATTTGAAACATTAGAGCGCGGGCCACTTCTAATAAATGCCGATTTTTTCTTTCGGCAACACCATTCTGAGCAGGGGTATCGGCACACGAGGACTGATGAAGCATGCCATGGGTCAGCATATAGTCGTGAAACTGGGTAGAAAAATACTCTTTAGCATTATCACTGCGTAAGGTTTTCACAGAGACACCAAATTGAGTTTTGATCTCAACACAGAAATTGCAAAAGTGAGAAAACAACTCGGAACGACTTTTCATTAAATAAAGCCAGGTGGTTCGAGAAAAATCATCAACGAAAGTGACAAAGTACTTAAAACCAGACGTGGACGCAACAGGACAAGGACCCCAAACATCAGAATGAACCAAATCAAAGGGGGACGCAGCCCGTTTATTGACGCGAGGTGCCAGGTGAACCCGATGGTGTTTGGCAAACTGGCACGACTCACACTCTAAGGATGACAAATTATGAAATTGAGGAAACAACCTCTTCAAGGATGACAATGACATATGACCTAAACGACAATGGACATCAAAAGGAGAGGAGCCACCAGAGCAAGCAACGGAACGCGGCACCTGATCGTCAAGAAAGTAATGGCCGCCCGATTCATAACCTCTACCAATAATCCGCTTCGTCGTAAGATCCTGAATCACACAATGGTCAGGAAACAGTGAGATAAAACAGTTCAATTGACGAGTAAGCTTGCTGGGAGACAAAAGGTTAAAAGCAAGGTCAGGAACATTAAGGACTGACGATAGAGGAACAGAGGATGTAGGTGTAACCGTGCCAGAGCCAAGGACACGAGAAGCAGAACCATTGGCAATCGTGATAGAAGAGGGGTTGGCATAAGGTGCATACGTAGAGAACAAACGATGGTTACCTGTCATGTGGTCAGTGGCACCTGAATCGATGATCCACCTCGAGGAAGAAGTAGCAAGACATGAGTCACCGTTACCTGTAGCAAGTGCACTCGGAGTGGATGGAACAGTGGCAGGTTGATCTGTTGACTGGGCCATATGAGCAGCTCCAGTACGTTGCTGCTTGTTTTGCAACTTACGACAGTAGCGTTTGGTATGACCCGGTTCCTTACAATAGTAGCAAACAATAGGACTAGGAGTCGGAGGATTGTTGCCTGAACGCGGAGGACCTTGGTTGCGTGAATCAACAGAGGGCAGGGACGGAGTACTAGGTCCAGAGTTCATGAAGTTCTGGTGGCGGTTATCAGTGGGACCACGGCCGGCCAACGCACTAGCAGTAGGAGTAGAGGTCGGATGTAAGAGACTATCTGCACGTAACACACGAGAGTATACATCCTGAAGCGAAGGAAGTTCAGAACTAGACAGAACCTGGGAACGAACTGTCTCATAGGCCGGGTCAAGTGCAGTAAGAAAGCTGATAATTGCCAATTTCTCCAGATTATCAACCTGTACCTGAAGGTCAGTGGTAGGCGGCATCAACATCTTCAATTCCTCATACATTTTCTTAAACTCCACATAAAAACTCTTTAAAGAGCGGCCCTGCTGTTCAGCACGATAAAATCCCTTGCAGACATCATTTAGTTTGGATTATTTAGTTTGATTATGGATTTGTGGATGATAATTTTGTTGTTAATTGCTTTTGTATTATGTTTGTTGATTTAATTATGTGCTTGATTATCCTGAAACAAGAGTTATCTGATTGAGAAATTATTTTGGGTATTCTAAAGGAGTCTAGACATTGGAAATTTAATTATATCGGACTTAATTTGATTGCGGTATTCAATTGAATCATGTATGATTAGGTTTTCGGACTTAATTTGCTTGTAGAATATACATATATCTATCGGCCCTACATAGTCTCATTTGCACTTAAATTAATAAATTAATCCAATTAAGTATTAATTGCCTAAGACGTTAGGGATTAACATAGTTGGAATGCCTTTTAGTGGATCGAAAGACACTCTCAGGTAAGTAAGAGTCTTAGACTAGCAATTATAACTTTAAATGCAATTTAGGGGATAAATTAGACACTAAGAAGTAATCAAAGTTATAATAATTCAAGTCACCGCTAAAGATCTATAATTACTATTAGCCTTAATAGTAGTTAGATTTTTTTATCTAGCTTTTATTCATAATTTGAATTGTGTTGACTCAATTTAAGAAAAAGTGTAAAGTCATTACTCAACTGCATTATTGATACCAAGTACTCGTGGGAATAATATTTTACTCACTTTTTATTACTTGACACGGCCCGTGCACTTACGAAGTTTTTGGCTCTATATTTTGCCCCTATCAAGTTTTTGGTGCCGTTGCAGGGGACTTGTGTGCCACAATTGTATTGGTTGGAATTGATTGAACATTAGTAATTTAAGTTTGAGTTGGTAAATATCTTGTTTCTTTTCTACCAAAAATAAAAAATGGATTTCGCATGGCAACCAATTGGTCTTAGTATTATTGAGAAAGATATGAATTCCTTGTCTTCAACACAAGATGAACTGATTGCTTTTTTAAATTTTGTGAATGAATATAGGCAATATAAAAGAAGCATAAATGATAGTTATAGTCCATATATTGATTCTCTCAATGTGTTTACATGTCTTGTGCTTATTGTGGAGGGAGTCATTTATATGAGAATTGTCTATATAGTACAACTAGTCATTATGTGGGAGATGATTTTGTGAGGAACCAAACTTATTTTAACCATTCATTTTGTCCTAGTCAAAGTTTTGAGCAACAGAAGTTTTGGGATCCACATATCAAGTATTGTTATAATGAAATTACCCCTCCTTTCTACTCTTATCCACATATTGAAGAACACAACATTGAGTATAAGGAAAAATCTAATTTAGAAAGATTTTTTGATGAGTGTGTGGAAGCATCAAATAGATTTGGTAAAGAACAAAAGGAACTTGTCACTAGAGTTAAGTCAAGTGTCCAAAATATTGGGGTATATGTTAATCAAATTGTTTCAACCCTTGAGACTATGAGGCAAGATAATTCTTTAAACATGATGATCACTTCTTTTGTTGATAATGATTATTGTGAGAAAGTTGAAGATGTGAAATTGCATGAGACTATGGATAATGTAGAAGGTGACTCTGAGCTTGAAATTGATATAGATGAGAATATTGAGTGTCTAGAAGAGGTTCCGGTTGTGGAGCCTAATGTTTGTGATTTTGATCATCAAATTGATATGGATGTCACAATAGTTGTTATGCAAGATTCTTCTATGGATGTTTTGACTCTTCATGATGAGAGTCAAGCAAATTTTTGTTGGATGCTCTAAATTTTTGAAAATGCCTATATCTATCAAAACAGAGACCTAAACCAGGGCAGTACTAGTTCCTTTCCCTCTTTATTGATTTTTGCAACATTGAGGACAATGTTTGATTTAAATGTGGGGGAGAGATATGCCTGTCCTTTCATGCAATTGAAAAGATTTTTTTTTTTTGCAAGATTTTCATAATTGAAATTTTTGCATTGCTTATTATTGAACTTAACTTCGAGCATTTCCCATATTAGAAAATGTTGTTTGAAAAAAAAATTAAAATAGAAAAGAATGTTTCAATCGAGCCTCTAAACCTTGATCTTTTGTATAAATCTGGATATGGATTATGAGAATAGGGTTAGTTTGTAATATGATCAACAGATTATTAGTTTATGAATATTTTGCCACTTAATTTCTTTAGAAATTAGATGATGACCCTTGTTGGCCAAATAAAGCTTCTATTTAGGGAAATGACTGAGGTGGAAACAAAGCAAAAGAAAAAAAAGAAAAAGAGCAGAAAAAAGAGAATAAGAAACACAACTCCAATGACTTCTTTAGACCTAATTTAGTAACCGGGGGTACTTCATCACCAATGTTGGTACTCGCGTCAAACGGTAAAGTCAAAGAGGGCCATGAGTTGAGCTAAAAGCTCTTGAGGTATCTGTTGGAGTAACTAAGTAATCGATGCTACATTACCCATGTGCAGGTTCGTGTCAAAAGGGGACCTATAACAACTCAAGGTGAAAAAAACAAGAAAAAAAATATAATGAATCAATTTTCTACCTGAGGATCCTTATTAGGTTAAATGAAAAGCTTAGTTAAGTGGGACATTTGAGTCTTTCTAGAGGAATTAAGTAACTTAATATTCCTTTACTAATCTTACTGTTGCACGTATTACTTGCTGATCCTTTGATAATAAAGATGTTAATGGATGATTACAATTGTTTAACGTTCTTGGCTTAGTGGCTCATTCTTACAAGACATTAAATTAAATAGAATTCGATAGCATGATCTAAGTGTGGTGATGTGCTATTCTCTGTTTAGGAATTTCGTAAGCAATGTTCTTCTTGTTCGGATAATGAATTTTCTTTCCTTTGCTTGAGAACAAGAAAATGTTCAAGTGTGGGGGAGTTTGATAGGTATATATATTTTATAATTAAATAAGCATAGATTGTGAGATATATTTGATTAAATTTATTAATATTTTATACTTATTTAATTATCTTTTATATATTTTTCTATCTTTTAATTAATTATAGGATAAATGGATATTTTGATATAAAGTCTACTCATATCTTTATTTATTTTGCAGGGGATATTATAAGATTTAAGTGAGAACAAAATATCAATAAAATATATTTATATTATAAGATAATCGATAAAAAGAAAAAGATAAAGTAAGATATTGTGATAGGGACGCACCTAAAGAGGTAATATATACCTATATATATGCTAGGAGTAGCAAGAGGGAGGTGTGTTCTATTTTTTCTGGTTGGTGACAGCAACACACAAGGCTTTAGTGGAGGGAGATTAAAGTTTGGAGATGTAAAAGAGCGACAGCACAGATAAAAATTCGGCATTGAGTTTTTTTTTTCCTTTCCTTTCTCTTCTGTATTTTGTCTTTTTATTTTGTCTTTGGTTAGCTATTATTTTGGTTATGACAATGTTCAGTTTATGTGGCTAAACCCTTGATTTTGGATTATTTAGTTTGATTATAAATTATTGGATGAAAATTTTTTCCATTAATTGTTGATTTAATTGTGTGCTTGATTATTTTGAAATAAGAGACATTTGATTGAGATTATTTTAATGTTCTAAATGAGCCTAGACATAGGAAATTTAGACTAGACCTTTAATTGAATTGTGTAGGATTAGATTTTTGGATTTAATTTACTTGTAGGATAGACATATACCTACCAGCCCTATATAGTCTCATTAGACTTGCACTTAAATTAATTCAATTAAGTACTAATCGCCTAACACATTAGGGATTAATATAGTTGGAATGACTTTTAGTGGATCGAAAGATACTCTAAGGTACATAAGAGTCCTAGATTAGTAATTATAACTTTAAATGCAATTAAGGGGATAAATTAGACACTAAGAAGTAATAAAAATTATAATAATCCAAGTCATCGCTAAAGATATAGAATTACCCTTAGCCTTAATAGTAGTTAGATTTTTTTTTTAATCTAGCATTTATTCATAATTTGAATTGTGTTGACTCAACTTAAGCAAAAGTGTAAAGTCATTGCTCAACTGCATTATTGATACCAATTTCTCGTAGGAACGATATTTTACTTACTCTTTATTACTTGATATTGTTAACCGTCTAGCTTTACTGCAAGCGTACGGATTGCAAGTAATATAAAAAGATCGTTCCCACAAGGACTATGATAAAAATGAATTAATTATCTCAATTAAGTTATCAATTAGGTTAAGTGAGAATATTTTGAAAGAAATTTTATATTTAAAAATTAATTGATTAAATCAAGAAATTCAAGACAGGAGGAACCTAGGATTATCTATCCCCTTTCTATTTCATGAACTAGTTAATTTACCCTCAATAAGCAATAAAATGAAGATATATATTTGTTTAAGATTCAAAGACATTTGATAATACTCTCTCGAGTCAAAATTAAATATTTATCCTAATAAACTAATCAATCTCTTGTATTAATTTATAAGGATTAACTTTACATACCAATCTTAATCTGATAATGCTATGTTAGTAACTATATCTCTATGATACTAACAAACTATCCGTTTCATACCTAAACTTTATGTCTTACATGATTTTACCCAAGTTCTATACTTCAATTATCTTTTTCAAGAGTAATTTAAATGAACAAGACAACTAAATGGTGTTCAGGCATTTAGAAGCATTAAGAGTAAGATAGAATCAATATAAAAACTTCATTCGATGCAAAAAGAGAGTAAATAAATAATTCAATCCATAAATAGGCTCAAAAAACTCCTAAAATGAGAAAATTAGCTATTCATATTCATCAAAATCGAATAGCACCAGCAACAATATAACATTCCAAATAGTTCAAGACAAACTATAGAGAGATATAGAGATAACTAGATACAAATAAATACAGAATAGAAGCAAAGATCGCCTGCTCCGTTTGTAGCAACTGCGTTCATTTCCCTCTAGCCACAGTCGTCTCTCCGTCTGACCCTGCTTCTCGTCTCAGCGTCCCAGCGTTCTCATCTTGTTTAATCCTGCTTTTTTTTTCTCGTCCTCCTCTCGTCGTCTCAGCTTCTGATTCCCTTTAATAGATGGATTTTAGGGATGTCTTTTCTGCTTGCAGGGTCCACAACTTTTAATCTGAATGGAGATATACTATGTGTGTGCTTAGAACAGTGATAGGAATGCTTAAAATTAGCTTTTCAATCGTGATTTACGATATACGAGGTAAATATGTGAGAGGAGTTTTATCTCAATATACGTGAAAAGCAGCTTATAAGCTATTGTGACGCCAATCCAAACATGCACTATATTTTACGTGTTAGTCATATATGTGTTAGTCTAATCTACATCTTCATATGCGCATGGGACCCACGTTTTCTTTATTCCTTCAATTTGTTTTTCTTTCTTCCAATATCCTTCAGTTTGTTTTATCATCCGAGATCCACATTTTGGCTTGAATAATTTGCCTGAGTTAGATATTATATATATCTATATAGATATAGGTATATATTATATCATTCTGCTGCTCCCTAATTTATTTGATATTTTTCTTCTTTCTTCAATATGATAATATCCCTTACAAGATAAAATAGGATATGATTAGATTTTATATTCAAATTCTTCTTTTCTCTTATAATTAATTAAAGAATAGAAAATATATAAAATATAATTAAATAGGCATAAAATATTAATAAATCTAGTGAATATATCCAAAATATATACCTATTTAATTATAAAATATATACTTATCAGATACGACCCGTGCACTTGCAGAGTTTTTGACCCTATTTTGCCGTTGTCACTTTCACACATGTAGTGTATATTTGGAATAGCGATTGAAAAAATGGAGTTTCTCAATTTAGCTTTTGGTAATTTTATTTTTGGTGAAAGCCCGATTGTATAATGTGATTTATGTTTGGAACAACGATTGTATAAATGACTTTTGTAAAAGTAAAATTTGTTTGGATTGACTTAAGTACAAGTGACTTTTGTGATAATAGTAAGAGAGTGGGTGAAAAAATATTTTAAAGGGTTAAAAACACCAAAAAATATTTTAAAATAATTTTTGGAACTGAAAAAGTACATTAAGGAAAAATTGTAATCAGTCTGATAACACACTGGGTATAGTTAAAAAAATATTTTAACGGTTAAAAACACCAAAAAATAGTTTAAATTAATTTTTGTAGCCGAAAAAGTATATTAAGGGTAAAATTGCATTCATTTTGATAGCACACTGGACACAACTGAAAAAATATTTGAATCATTCACACTCTTCCTAAACACTAAATCAGTAAAAACTGGGCAATGGAGCTTATGGCAAAAGCTATTAAAATGGGATAAAGCTCAATTGATCACTTTTGGAACCAAACACTCACTTTTTTTTCCCAATTGCCAATTGGCGTTTGGGTTCCAATTGAGCGTTTGGGGGGTCCAAACCCCCCCCCAAACACACACGTATTGTGTGTGTTCCACCCACCAACTCACCAACAAGCACCTCTATCCATCCCTAAATATTCTTCATAGTAAGAGGTGGTAATGCAGGCTAGCTCGCAGGTTACAGGCCAGCCCGCGCGGGCTAAAGCGGGGCGGGTTGATGTAGCCCACCTCCATTACGGGCTAGAGGGCTAGCCCGCCAGGCCGCCAATATTTTTTTAAAATTTAATTCTTTTTTTTTAATTTTTACTCTCTTTCTCTTTCACCCGCTTATATCACACTTTTTTCTTTTATACATTTATGTTATGAAGTCAATTTTATTCTTACTTTTCTTTCTTTTTATCTATTCATATCACAAAA
The DNA here is from genome assembly GCA_963855925.1 of Inga laurina. Taxonomy (NCBI): domain Eukaryota; kingdom Viridiplantae; phylum Streptophyta; class Magnoliopsida; order Fabales; family Fabaceae; genus Inga; species Inga laurina. The sequence goes on from OY979705.1 coordinate 6,332,461, forward strand.
CTATATAAACATATCCCTTTTAAATTTAATAATAATAGAATAAATATAATATGAAAATAAGTGTCAAATAAAAAGTATGGGAAATTAATTAAACACATTATCAAATGAAAGGAGATAAGGGAGACTAAAGGTATTTGAGGGACAAAAAACTCAAAAAAAAATTAATAATAATAACGCGGGCCAGCCCGCGGGCTAAATGGGCTCAACACGTTTAGCTTGAATTTAAACAAAGCGGCCCGAACCCGTGTTTTTTTGGCGGGCTAGCGGGTTTCGGCCCGGATTACCAACTCTACTTCACACCATCTCTTAATCACGTGTATCAATGATTGTGGTGCGTTGCTTGGAGTTTGGAGGAGAAAATAAATTCGTGGCAACTTAATCTCTTTTAAGAGGCAACTTAGGAGGAGCATGGAGGAAGCTAGAGCCTAAGAGCTAACACTTGAAGACCACAAGGGAGTGTCTTTCTTTTTATCAATTTGTTTCAAGATTTGAGATTATTTAGTTTTAGATAATTTTGAGTTGCTTTCTTGAGAACAATCTAGTTTTAGCTTGTAGACATATTTGATTTGGAATAAATTGATATTTTGGATTTGATTTGTACTTAAGACGATTGTTGGAATTTTTGTTTGCAAACCCATTGATTGTCAATGAGATTATTATTTCCGTTTTCATTATTAATTTAATTGTCAATTTGAGTTTAATTGTTTAATTGAGTTGGCTAATTGTCGAATTGTTTAATTAGGCAATTGTGAGTGCATTACTCGAGTAAGTACCCGAGTAAACATATATTTTCAAAGGTTTAAGAATTGGTTATTCCATGCACTACCCGAGTAATCTTGTATTTATTCATTGACTTGCAGTTGATCAAAGATTTCCCGATGATACTCGAGTAAGTACTCGAGTAAACTTCAAGGGATACTCGAGTAGCTACTCGAGTAAGCAAACCCAGAAAGTTTGAAATCATTCCAATGATCATTGTTTTGTTTCCTATTTGATTAACTTTTCATTCTATTAGTCTTCTTAGCATTTCAACAGATAAACAATGAAGAGATCTTACCAAATATGGAAAGTCAAAAGCAACAATCAAATGTCACCGACCGTTACCTATCGCAAACGTATGTTTTTCAAAAACTGGAAAAGTCAATAGTGGTTGCGCACGCTCCAACGGACATGAAGAAATACGTTCCAGCAATCATTACCAACGTATCTATATATATGTGAACATCTGAACAGAGAAATACACAAGAACACACTCACGAACGTATCATCAAGTTCATTACTCTGTTTTTCATTGTACTTGTGATTCTATGCTTCAGTGATTCTTATTCACTCTGTGAGAGATATATTTCATTCAAACTCAATATTTGTTATTGAGGTAACTTAAGGTTGTGGAACCTTGAGTTGGGATTGAATTACAACTTGTAAGGGGGAGCGAGTGTCCAGGTGTAGGAACTTGCTTGTACTGAGGTGCCAAGAACCCACTGAATCTTGGAAGTTATAGTGAAACTCTCAGAGAAGCTCTGAGGACTGGACGTAGGTTAAAGTGGTTGTGACCGAACCAGTATAACTCCCGGTGTACACTTCAGTGATATTTCTCCTTACTCTTTCATGTTTTAATTTCAACGTCAAATTTTATATTTGCAACGAAATTTTTAAGATCACCCAATTCACCCCCCCTCTTAGGTGAAACGCTTGCTCTAACAATTCTTTCCACCTAACTATCAATCTCGTCTCCAGTTAATGGCTTCGGAGCCATTTCATTCTTTGACAAACCGTTAAAAGCCTTCTTTAGCCTATGATAAGAGTGAAACCGAGGAAGAAATTGTCTATGACCAAGCTAGATCATTTTTCTACCATGCTTGAGTTGATGGAACTATGTGCTTGCTTCACATATCGGACATACTTTATGACCCCTGACACTGTAACCTGACAAGTTCCTGTATGCAGGGAAGTCATTAATCGTGGTGAAAATCATTGCACGTAGCTTAAACGACTATTGCTTATATGCATCAAACACATCTACACCATCCTTCCACAACTTCTTTAAGTCCTCTATCAAAGGTGCCAAGTAGACATCGATATTGTTCCCTAGCTGTTTTAGTCCCGAAATCATCATAGAAAGCATCATATACTTGTATTTCATACACAACCGGGAGGTAAGTTGTAAATCACCAGCAGAACTGGCCATGCACTATGTATATTACTAAAAGTTCCATAGGGATTGATTCCGTCTGTACACAGCCCAAGCCGAAGGTTTCTAGGCTTACTGCCAAATTCGGGATACATTTCATCTACTTTCTTCCATTGTGGAGAGTCAGTCGGGTGCCGAAGGTATTTTTCATCACAAACTCTGTCATCATAATGTCATCTCAACTTCTTTGCTTCTTTCGTATTAGTAAACATTCGTTTAAACTGCGGTATAATTGGAAGATACCACAAAACCTTTAAAAGTTGCTTTTTAAGTGTCTCATCACCACACCTATTACCTTTCTTCACTTTGTATCTAGAAGTTTTACATTTCGGACACTCACTTAAGCCTTCATACTCATTTCTGTACAATACGCAGTCATTAGTGCAAGAATATATCTTTTTATACTCTATACCCATCGTAGATAATATTTTCTTGGCCTCATATATACGATTTGGAAGTACATTATCTTCTGGAAACATATCACACAACAATTCAAATAATAATGTGAAACTACTATCGGTCCACCCACAAGTTGCCTTTAAGTTGACAGAGTGCAAAATGCCTGACAAGCTTGTATACTTAGTACACCCAGGGTACAAAGGTGTCTCTGCATCACTCCGCACGCTATCTTATACAGGTGATTCTGCAAAACATTCTACCTCAACATTGTGAATCATTTTCTCCATTCTATCATCATTATCAACCTCCAAAACTTACTTCTCGTGGGATGCACAAGCAGTTATTTCCTCACCATGCCATATCCACCTTGTGTACCGAAGATTTATTCCATCACAAACTAAGTGATATCTTATATCATCAATATCACGTAGACTCTCATTTAAACACTTCACATATGGGCAAAAATACTTCCCATTTTTACTAGGCGCATTCATTCTAGCAAATTTAATAAACTCTTCCACCCAATTCTCATATTCTTCACTAGTTCTCAAAGCATTCATCCAACGGTGAGCCATTTTACTACCACCTATGCCATTTTCAACAATACTCAATTTTAGACCAATTGTCATTATGATATGAATATGGATCAAGAAAAGGGATGCCTTACTCATTTTTTAAAAATTTTAGCAACTTTTGTGTTAAAAAGTAAGGCATCAAAAAATTCAAACAATAACCCAATTAACAAGCATAGAACTCTAACATCAGTATCTTTTACGTCTACCCAAATAGATTTAAGAGCCTTGGAACTATATGCCTCACAGACAGCAACATTTCCCACAAGGTATAAAATCATGGTGTGGGGGTTTTCCAAACATGCACTAAGGCTTAACCACCTAGAATAATTGTTTAAAAGTGAAGGAAGATATCTCAAAAGTCATCAAAAACTTACCTACAGAGGAAAATGAAGCAATTAAATGCCATGTATAAGAGGCCAATGAATGTGGGTGCATGAGTTGACAAGTTAAAGGCTCTCATACAATAGAGGGAAATTATATTGGAGAAGATGAAGCTAGAAACACCTATAAATCTTAGTTCACTCAGTTCAAGACTCGAGAGTTTTTGAAAAGTTAGAGGCATGAGCTTCTTATTAACCAGGATGACAATTTGATCATAGGTGTAAACTAAAATATATTTTATACTTTTCCCAGTATTTTATATAGAACTGTCCTAACTTATTTTGAATTGGTGATGATCTTTTAATTCCTTTTGGCCAGGGAAAAAAATCTAATGATTCTTGAATTATTTGTGTGCTTCTTCGACCTCAATCTTCCCTTACGAATCTGAAATTAGTCATTCGATAATTGTTGTGTTTGATTAATTTGTTCTTATTTGAATTCAAAGAAAGCAAGTTTCACATGTTCACATAAAGACATTATATAATCAATAGAGAAATTAGGTTAAGTGGCATTGTATTTGTCTCAAAACTTGGATTACACACGATAAAGCACCCAAGTTTTGATAGTGACATCTAACAGCATGTTTCACAAGAGAAATGCTTGACCTTTATCATTTAAGGATTTTTTTTATCCAAGCCGAATTCAATCAGCAAGCTTTGTCAATGAGAAATAAGGATGGTATTGAGATACAAGTATTTATAATATAACAATAATACTTCTATTTCAATTTATATAGAAAAACAAAAAAAAATTTTGGAAAGAAATTAATAACAATTTTTCCTGGTCCCAATTATAGAATAAAGTAGGTAGATTTAAAATATATAGGTTAATGGTCAGAATTTTTATTTTATTTTTCAGTTATGCTCCTTTATTTATTATTCTTTGATAAACCATCCTCTCAAAACTTAGTAAAAAAACAATAGGAACGATGGCAGTAGTTGCAAATCCACGAAATAGAGAATCAGGGAAAAAGAGAGAGGCCCATAGACAGCTTAAATCTTCTGAATAATTAGTGAAAGTGACTACTTATATGGTTTTGGGTAATGAATCTGGGGGTTAGGTCACCAAAAATGAAATCAAAACTGAATCTCTTCTTTTTAAATTAACAATTCCATCAACTAGCTATTGTCTTTTAGTTTTGCCCTCTACAAATCATTCTTATGTAAGTGAATATCTAGTCTATTAACACTAAATTTCAACTCTGCGAACAAAATATATGCAAGCAATCAACTTTAATTTCCATCACAAACACATAATAGACCAAGCCAAGAATGTATAAGAGGGGATTTGGGGAATTACCAGGAAAAAGAAGGTAGTAGTGCATGCCTGAACTGATAGAGAAGAAGGCAGAGAGTAGTGTGGCAGAGAAAAAAGATGTGACAGAGGTGGCTGAAGGGGGCGGAGAGGGGGCTGGAGAATGCTATCTGAGAGACCCAATGAGAAGTGACTAGGGGCACGAAAGACCAAATAAATAATAGCAGTCGTTGAAACATTGATTTCAATGACTGTTATCCAAAACAGGCGTTGAAATCATACTTTCAACCACTATTCTTAAGAACAGTTGTTGAAAGCTTTGTTTCAACAACTGTTATTAAGAACAGTCGTTGAAAGTAGTCTTTCAACGACTGTTCTTTTTAACAGTCGTTGAAGATTATGTTTCAACAACTGTTTTATTAAGAATAGTCGTTGAAACGCTTACCTGCATTTCCCAACTCCATTTCTACTACTGTTATTTGAAAACAATCGTTAATTAGTGTCGTAAATTATCCTATTTGTAGTAGTGTCCTCTGTGATAAAATGCGCCCAGTGGAGGCAATGGTGCTGCACTACGAAATAATCTTGTGATCCAATCTTAATGAACTCTTAAAACAAGCTCTTGTATCCCAAACCAAGAATTCAAGTGGAAATTAAGGCTAACGACAAAATTAAGTAAGTGTTTGGAAGGGCTTTTCTCACCCCATTAAGCTCGACTGGGCATACATAAGCCAAATTAATAGCAGTCATTTTTTTTAACCTTTGGTTGAGCTTGTAGGGAATTGGGCTTCTTGGAAATGGAACATTGTATCTCCACGTTTGGGAAAAGTTGGATGTTGGAGCTTTTAACAAAAGCTCAGCCAATATTATCGTTATTATCATTTATTACCTTTTAAAATCCTTACCAACCCCATCAAACCCTCCTTCTCTCTCTCTTCTTTATACCGTTATTATCATTTATTACCTTTTAAAATATTTTTTTGTGTTTTTACCCCCTTAAAATATTTTTTCAATTGTACCCAGTGTGTTATTAGAATGATTGTAATTTTACCCTTAATGTATTTTTTCAGCTCGAAAAAAGCTTTTAACCCTTTAAAATATTTTTTCAATTGTATCCAGTCTTGAGAGACTGACTATAATTTTACCTTTAATGTATTTTTTTAGTAGTAAAGAGCATCCAAAACTTAGAATACCGATTTATTGATTTCCATCCACTATAAAATATTTTTCCAGTAGCACCTAGTATTTTAAAATAATTATTAAATATTTACTTGATTTCTTAAATATTTTTCCACCTATTCTCTCTTATTATTATCACAAAAGTCACTTATGTTTAAGCCAATCCAAACAAGTTTTACTTTTACAAAAGTCATTTATACAACTGCTAATCCAAACATAAATCACAATACATAATCTAGCTTTTATCAAAAGTAATATTTTAAAAAGTCAAATTGAAACAAGACCAATTAGCAATTGTTGTTCTAAACACACACTAAATTGGGGTTTTTTGGTATGAGGGGAGGGGAGGGAAAGTGGATGGAGGGAAAATTTTTTTAAAGTTGGATTTAAAAAAAAAAAGCCATTAGATAAGTAGGGTTAAAATTTTTAAATTAATGTTTTTTACTCTTTTATCTCATATCTCCTTTTTATCAAAATTTAATAACCCTATTTTTTCAGTTTCTTTAAATTTAACTTATAAAAATTTTCCTTCCCCTCCCCTCCCTTCCAAATCCCTCATAGTAAACACACCCTTATAATTACCCACACAGTGCACAAGACAAGCAAAGGAAAGCCAAACATTACTTCACTTTAAAATTCTTTTATAAATTAGAAGTAACAAAACATGAAACGGGGAAAATAAAGCATGTTGCACAAACATTAAACAATGCAGCCAAGAGTATAAGTACTTCTATGTCCCATACATATTGTCATTAAAAGCAAATCAACGACCACCTGAGTGGATAGATTCAGGTATTGAAGTGCGAGAGAAATAGCCTTCCACTCTTTAAGATGGAAACGACATTCGGAAGTCGTCAAGGTCTTCACATGTGAATCCATAACAAACACGCTGATTACCAATGGCAAAATCAGGAAAAGGAACTTCCATATTTCAATACTGCACAAATTGACGCATGTTTGGCCTATCTCTAGCCTTTGAATTCGAACACAAAAGCCCCAATTTTAACACTAATTTACCTCCTCTACTCTATACTATGTTCCTAAATTTTGATCCTTTGCCTCAATTATCTCACCTCTCTTTCATAACCCATATACCCAATTCAACAAAATAAAGTCTTCACTTCCAAGTTCTATAGGCCTTCTTCCACGCACAACCTCTAGCATAAAAGCACCAAAAGTAAAAACATCAGACTTTGTGGTGGTTCTCCTAGTTGTTGTGTCTCTCGTGCGAGATACCCCAAGGTCCCAACTACATGTAGTTGCAGGATCACTTCCATGATCATATAATCTTGTAAGACCAAAATCACCTAACCTTCCATTCAGCTCTAAATCTAACATAACATTGCTTGCTTTTATGTTTGTGTACTACTACTTGTTCCAATCTTGGTGTAGATAGCAAAATCCTGAAGCTACCCTTTGATGATTCTAAATCTTTGGATTTAATTTAGTGTCACTTTGGGTTGATTGTAGAGGTAATTATCTAAGCTTCCATTTGGCATGAAATCATAAACTAAAAGATGCTTTCTTTTTCGCATTCAATAGCCTAAAAGAGGTACTGTGAAGACAAACCATACAAAGCCCAAGTTATTAGAACTATAAGCCCATATGAGATTTAGCCCATACAGATTATTCTTTCCTGTAGATATTTATTATTCATTGTAGTACACATGACAGATGTCCAGTAATTGTACAATTCTAGGGTTTGTAACCCTACTATAAATATCAATGAAATACACCGGCTCCACATGCCACTATTATACATTTCTACTGTTCTATATAATTTTTCTTGGTATCAGAGCGTAAAAGGCCAATAGCCATGGCAGACAAGACTACTACTACTACTGCTTCCTCTCATACAACATCTATACCTACTTCTGGAAATGGGTCTGAGTCATCAGCCCTTTTGTCCGCTGCAGCTTTACCTAAAGGGTCATCTAGTAATGGAATCAATCAAGTTTGCTCCATCAAGTTGGATGGAACTAACTATATGATATGGCAGCTTCATGTGCTACCCATCATCAAAGGGCACAAGCTGGAAGGATTTCTGTATGGAACAAAACCATGTCTTTCACAGTTCATCACCGAAAATGACAAGGCAATACTTAATCCAGTATTTGAAGATTGGGTTGCTGCAGATCAACTAGTATTTGGTTGGCTTTTGAACACAATGACATCTGAAGTGTCTTCTCAAATGGTTTCTGTGTCTACAGCTGCTGGACTTTGGGAGGCAGCTCGTCAAGTCTCTTGTGCACAAACAAAATCTAGAGTGTTAATGCTGATATCAGATTTTCAACGTACCAGAAAAGGAAACATGAGAATGGCTAAATATCTCTCTATGATGAAAAACTTTTCTGAGCAATTAACTCTTGCTGGCTATTTTGTTTCTCTACCTGATTTGTTCATTCAGGTGGTTGCAGGTCTAGATGCTAATTACAATCCTATTGTTGTGCAACTCAGTAAAGAAGTTGATGAGCTGAGCTGGATTGAGTTTCAGTCCTCATTACTCACCTATGAAAATCGCATGGATCAGTTGAACCAATTTTCTCAGTTGTCTGTTAACACCAATTTTGTCAATTATGCTAGAGCTGAGCAATCTTACCCATGTAATAACTAGCGTGGCAATCGAGGATCTTGTGGCTATCGTGGAAGAGGTCAACGAAATCAATGGAGATGTGATGGTCGTAACAAGGATAATGATGATGAAGTTCCTCAATGTCAACTGTGTGATCGTTTGGGACACACTGTTAAAAATTGTTTTCACAGATTTGACAAAACATTTGTCAAATCTAGCAAGAAGAAAGGCTCTTTCGGTGTATCAGGCTTAAACAACAGCTCTGGTTTTGCTTACTGGGCCTCACCTGAATGTGTGAATGATGATTCTTGGTACCTGGACAGTGGAGCAACAAGTCATGTTACCAATGATCTCAATCAAATTGACAATCCAACAAATCCTAAGGGTAAGATGAATATTATAGTTAGAAATGGTAACAGAATCAAAGTTGAAAAAATAGGATCATCTACAATATCTAACATTCCTGATAAAATAGTTCAGTTGAACAGCATTCTCTATTCTCCTGGAATTCAAAAGAACTTGCTGAGTGTTTACAGAGTAGCTAATGAAAATAATGCATATCTTGTGTATAATAAACATGGATTTTTTGTGAAGGAACAGGAAATGGGGGAGACAATATTGCAAGGGACACCAACTAAAGGAGGCATGTTTAGAGTTTTAAAGGTTAAAGAAGGTGGCAGTAGTGACAGTAGAAATGCAGACTTAGTTTTTACTCTCAAGAAGCTGTTAATTCATCATCTACAATTTCTAACGTTGATAGAGTTTTGTTACATTGTAGACTTAGACATCCTAGTGATAGGGTGTTAAATCAAATCATTAGTGATTGTAATATGAAAGTTAGTATGAATGAAGCCATCTTCTGTGAATCTTGCAAGTATGGAAAGTTTCATTCTCTTCTTTTTAAAGCATCTAACTCACATGCCTCTAAACCACTTGAGCTAATTCATACAGACCTATGGGGTCCTTCTCCTATAGCTTCTGTAAATGGATTTCGATATTATATATTGTTTCTTGATGATTTTAGTCATTTCTCATGGATTTTTCCCTTAAAAATGAAAGATGAAGCATTAAGTATGTTTATTCAGTTTAAAACCTTTGCTGAAAATCAGTTTGATAGCAAGATAAAGGTTGTTCAAAGTGATTGGGGAGGAGAATATACAAGTTTTTCAAAGGTTTTACAAGAAGCAGGGATTCATTTCAGGCATTCATGTCCTCATACATCCTTTCAGAATGGCAGAGCAAAGAGAAAACACAGACACATAGTTGAAATGGGGTTAACCTTATTAGCTCAAGCCAAAATGCCTCTTCACTATTGGTGGGAGGCATTTCACACATCTACAGCATTGATTAATCAACTACCATATCCTATTCTAGGTGGTTCGTCACCATACTTTAAGTTATTTCATAAACATCCAGACTATGAAAGGCTTAAGGTGTTTGGTTCAGCTTGTTATCCATGTCTAAGACCATACAACCATCACAAACTTCAGTTTCGAACTACAAAGTGTGTGTTTTTGGGATACAGTAATTCTCACAAGGGTTATAAATGCCTAAGTCCAACAGGAAAAATATATATGTCTAGACATGTTGTTTTTAATGAGATGGAACTTCCTTTTGCTACAGGATTTATAAACAAAAGGCACATACCAAAGGAGCAAGTCTATCCTGGAGCCTTCTTCAAGCCAGCTCTGTCCAATGCTATCACATCTTCACAAACCATAGCTATTACCTCATCAAATACATCACAAACTCATGAGAAGGAGAATTCACCTTCTGATTCTCCAGCTACTGTTTCTTCATAACCCTCTCCAGAAATACAGGCCCCATTAACATCATCAAGCAGTAGTAATCCTAAAAGCCAAAAAGAGCAAAGTAATGGGATCCAAAGTGACACTTTAATTCAGTCTTCATCTCAACAATCTGATGATAAACAATCAGAGGATACAAGCTCAGAGAATCAACAAATTGTAGTAAAGAATCAGCACTTGATGATAACTAGAAGCAAAGCAGGGATTTCTAAATCCAAAACTCCTTATATTGGTGTTGCTACAACTAAGAATGTTGAGAATGATGTACCCTACACAATACAAGAAGCATTGAAAAATGCATATTGGAAGCTAGCTATGCAAGATGAGTTCGATGCATTAATCAAAAACAGAACATGGAGATTGGTGCCCTATAATAGCCAAAGTAACTTAGTTGACTGTAAGTGGGTGTTAAAGAAGAAATTTAATGCTAATGGAACATTTCAAAAACATAAAACCAGGCTTGTAGCCAAAGGCTTTTAGCAAAGTCCAGGCATCGATTTCGATGAAACGTTCAGTCCTGTTTTGAAGGCTTCCACACTTTGTTTTATTCTCAACATTGCAGTTACATTTAACTAGAAAATTAGGCAAATCGATATAAATAATGCCTTTCTAAATAGAGAACTGGAAGAAACAGTTTTCATGAAGCAACCTGAAGGTTTTGTGGACTCGAGATTTCCTAATCATGTCTGTCTACTCAACAAAGCTCTTTATGGTCTTAAACAAGTACCAAGAGCATGGTTCGAAAAGCTGAAATCCCTACAGAATTAGGGCTTCCTACATTGAAGGTGTGATTCATCTCTCTTTTATCTTAAATTTGAGAGATATGTCTTATTTGTTCTCGTATACGTTGATGACATTATTATGATAGGAAACTCAAATCAGATGATAGATTTATTTTTCAAACAACTGAACAATCAGTTTGCTCTAAAAGATCTAGGGCAGTTGCATCATTTTCTGGGAATAGAAACATATAGAGATGACACTGGGCTCTATTTGAAACAAGAAACCTACATACAGAATATCTGCTGAAAAGTGGAATGCACAACTCCTCTCCATTTCCTACTCCAATAGTAGTGAACAAATATCTTTCTAAAGATGGAGGCACACCAATCAAAGATCCAACTAGCTACAGGAAAATTGTTGGAGCATTACAATATCTAACCAACACATGTCCCGACATCATGTTCACAGTGAACAAATTAAGTCAGTTTTTAAGCTGTCCGACCAGTTTTCACAGGCAAGCCCTAAAACGTGTTCTCACGTATTTAAAGGGGACAATGGATCTAGCTTTATACATCAAACCTAGCACTCATCTTACCTTGCAAGGGTTCTCAGATGCAGACTAGGCTGTTTGTCCAGACGATAGAAGATCCATGGGTGGCTATTGTGTCTACTTCGGTGATTCTTTGATCTCATGGTCAGCTAGAAAACAGAAAGTGGTTGCACGCTTGAGCGCTAAGTTAGAATATCGATCCCTTTCTGATCTTTCATCAGAACTTGCTTGGATTTAGTCGTTTATGCAAGAAATTGGTCTCTATCTCAAGGAAATACCGATTGTGTGGTATGACAATCTAAGTACCGCCGCTCTCACTTCCAACCCTGTCTTTCATGCCTAATCTAAGCACATAGAACTCGATATGCACTTTGTTAGAGATAGGGTACTTAAGAAACAACTATTGGTCAAATATGTAACTTCGTCTGAACAAATTGCTGATCTCTTTACTAAGGCTTTGTCTCATTCACGGTTCTAGGCATTCAGGGACAAACTCAAAATAATCAGATCTCCCATTCCTTATTTGTGGGGGCCTGTGAAGACAAACCATACAAAGCCCAAGTTATTAGAACTATAAGCCCATATGAGATTTAGCCCACATAGATTATTCTCTCCTGTAGATATTTATTATTCATTGTAGTACACATGACAGCTGTCCAGTAATTGTACAATTCTAGGGTTTGCAACCCTACTATAAATATCAATGAAATACACCGGCTCCACATGCCACTATTATACATTTCTACTGTTCTATATAATTTTTCTGGTACAAGGTTTCGATGACGAAGACGATTAATGCTAACAATTTCTGCCACAAATTCCCTCATGCCTTGTCAAGATTCATGAGACACTCTTTTTACAGCAATCTCAAGTTTTGAAATTGGCATTATCCCTTTATAGACTCTGTCACAACCACCCTTGCCTAGAAGCTCTTCTTCTCTAAATCCCTTTGTGGCAATGTAGAGATCCTTGTATTTAAACCTGTGAGGACCATAGTCTTGTTCCCACTCTTCAACAACCTCAGAAAATCTCCTTTTCCTGTATATGTAATAAACTATAGATGAACTTACCAGAAAAAGTAAACAGAGTGAAAGCAAAGATAGCGAAATCGGAAAAAGCACGGATTGTTTTCTTCTTCCTCCAAGTTGTGGTAACTTTGGGAGTTTGGAGGCATCAAGGTTTTGAGCATTCCCATTGAGCTTGAAGCTCCAACAAAAAACATAGTGAGAAGTTAAGAACAACCCTGCGGAAGATGAGAATCCGACATAACTACGATTGATTAGAATGTGAGAAAGACCCTTGGACAATGTTAACAATGGAGTTTCGGGTTAGTTAACATTAATCGGAGCAGTTGTGACATTAATTTGCTTCCTACCTCCATCATAGTCCACCTATACCTGCATCGGAAAGCCACTAACAAGGCTCAAATTTTGAAACCGTGACCCATTAACATAATATCTAGTAGGAGTTGATACCGTCGAATTCAAGCCATTGATGTCAATTCCAACATGGTTATCATTGATATCCCCGAACTCACTAGTCTCAATGATGTCGAGTTCGACTACAATCACATGGTTTAAGGGATCACCATTTGTGGTTTCATTAAAGAGGCCAAGGTAGCAACTAGAAGAAGCGCCTGGAAACGCTTTTGTTGGAGAGATTACAAAAGCCATTCCATGACCACTGAGAGTGATACTTACAAAAGCCATTCCATTCATCGAATAATCTTTTTCACTCGTTCATGGCGTGGATGGGGTCCAAATGGTCGTTGACCTGGGATTATTTCATTCAATGAAACAAGATATACAACTGTCTGCATATATGCCGACTCTCATATTGAGAAAAACGTTGTTGGGCTATCTTATGGTTTGTATGGAGTGCATGCATTTTGTGGCTTTTTTTTCAAAAAAAAAAACATATAGTTAGGATTGATAATCCTTGAATTTGGTTGGATAGTTTATTGCTGTCATACTCAGCCAGTGCAGCGTTAAGCTGCGTTCCCGCGTCATATGGTTCATGCATGTCTATAATAAAAAATGGTTTAATGCACAAGGCTCCTATCAAGTGAGGTTCAAAGAGGATTAGACGTACACAACTTTGAAATCAGTGGTTTTGGTCTCTCAAGTTTCACCCAATTTTGGTTTTGGTCTCTAAGTTTGAAATCGGTAGTTTTAGTCCCTGAAATTTCACCCAATTTTGGTTTGGTCCCTCAAGTTTGAAAAGAACTTGGTTTTTTTTCCGGGTCGGGTCGGATTTCAAAAACAGGTCACTAAGTCTTTTTCAAACTTGAGGGACTAAAACTAAAATCGGGTGAAACTTCAGGGACTTAAACCACCGATTTCAAACTTGAGGGACCAAAACCAAAATTGGATCAAACTTCAGGGACCAAAAGTTACATTAACCCTTCTTTTTTTGGTATATAATACACTCGTATATTTCTGCCTTAGAATAAATGTCTCCATTCGAGTTTTCAACTATGTATTATCTCCGTTCCTATATTTAAAAGCCGTCTTTAGGTAATACACATGAATCCGAATTAAAGAAGTTAGATAAAATAATTAGTTGATGTTCTAAAAACTAATTATCTAATATTTTCAAAAACATCCGTAATTAATTAAACGTGTAATAAATTCCAGTACATTCTCATATCTTTCAATCCTTATTTCCACCCTCATAAATCTACACTAATACATTATTAAAAATATGTTGATTAGTTCATAGATTTTACCAAAATAACTCATAGTTAGAATGCAAAATAATGTTTCTAGAAGATGATTTATAGATAGGAAATGAAGACAATATATGGAGAAACAAAGTTTGTCCTTTTTGTGTGGGATGATTGAAGGCCAAGAACACCGTGATGAGTAAGTTCTCGTCCACTATCTCGCACACACATACAAGATAGCAATCCTTTTGGCTGGTATCCGATTGATTCGGTCTTTAATTGATACATTGTTGTAAGACCCGTTACCAATGGTGGGAACTGGTGATGGCGTATTTTAGACTTTTTGTTTTTTTGTGAAATATTTTAGACTTTAATATACTGTCCTTTTTCCAGTTGCCTCGAAGAAAGGCAGTTTAATTTGCCAAAAACATGTGACTCACGGTCAAAATTGATCTTTGCAAGAAAGTAATTTAGACAAAATGGAGGCCTTATATATGTTTTAAAGAGATTATTGCTTTTTATGCATATAAAAAAGATATTATTACTTTTCAATTAAATTATTGAAAATAAGTTTTTTTTAAACATAATCTATTTTTTGTTTGGTTGGGGGGTTTCAAAAGGGAAAAATTCCAGAACAAAACAATTAAAAATAGAAAAAGATAAATTGGTACTGTGAATTTATAAAATTTCAAGTCAAAACTAAAGTAGAAATCTGGGATTTTCAATCTAACCAAATGACCAAATTGTCCTTAGTTCAGTTGTGAAACATAAGTGTGAAGTCATTAATGTAAAATATGATATTGTTAATATAGATACAAATGTTGTTATTGACTCCTGAAACTTGTGCCCTCAAAATTATCCCTGGGTTTTTTGATATGAAGTTGTGAAATATAAAAGTAAAGACGTTAATATAAAATATAATGTTATTAATATATATACAAATGTTGTTATTGACCCATGAAACTTATGTCCTCAAAATTATCCCTGATTTTTGGGAGATAAAGTTGTAGAACATGAAGGTAAAGTCGTTAATGTAAAATATGATGTTGTTAATAAAGACACAAATGTTGTTATTGATTCTTAAAACTTGTGTCCTCAAAATTATTCATAGCTTTTGGGATATGAAGTTGTAAAACATGAAATTAAAGTCGTTAATGTAAAATATGATGTTGTTAATATAGATACAGATGTTGTTATTGACCCCTGAAACTTGTCAACTGAACTAAGGGGCATTTTGGTCCGAATTGAAAATCTCATATTCCTGCTTTAGGTCTAATTTGAGATTTAATAAATTCACAGTACCAATTTGTCTTTTACCATTTTTAATTGTATTTTTCTAAAATTTTCTCTTTTAAAAGGGAAAATTTAAAAGTAAAGTTAAAAAAAAATTCTAAATTTAAAGAAAGCTTAACTGTCAGATTCTTTACTATATATATCTCATATGTGATAGGATTTTTCTAGGATCCTAACAATCTTTTTTAATAATAATAACTTAAATTTTTATTAAAGATATCTTTTAGTTAATTATTTATATAGTTGATAGAATCTATAAAATATTTTAAAATCTAAAAATTTAAAATAAATTAATGCACATAAGAAGATATCTAGTAAATATTAATTAAAATGAAGGGAAAATCCCATATAAAGCTATTTAAAATAGGATTGTTCCAAATCAGGTTGGTAAATTCAATAAATCCCTAATTAAGTCATCAACTTATTTTAGGATTTCAAAATATAGATAAAATAACTTTAATGTCATCTCCTCTCTCCTCTTTAAAGAATTTCATTACTTTATACGTTATATATTTCAATATATATATATATATATATATCAATATTAATAGGGAGAATCCCTAAACAAGAACTTGGAATTTGCAAAATGTCTGATCAGTTTTTTTTCACAAAAGTTGATTAGAAAATGTCAAAACTTGATTAGTAATTCCTAACTTTTTTTATTGGGAAATGACTGAATTGGAATTTTGCAAATTCCAAGTACTTTTTCTGGGATTTTGAGTCATGTATAGTTTAAATATATTAATTATCATGGCAAGAATGAAAACTTACAATATTTTTAAGTAAAGAGTTCCAACAAATTTTGGTTGATATATATATTTTTAAGTAAGGAGTTCCAACAAATTCTGGGATTTTTCCAACAAATTTTTTCAATATATATACATGTCATCATAAAAAATATTTTTTAAATAAATATATTAATTATAAGTTTTACTCTATTTATTTCATATAAAAATTTTTTCTTGGAAAGTTCTATATTGCAATAGAATTTTATGAAATTTTAAGTGCATTTAATATTTATATCTAAAATATTCTTAGAAGTACATCAAAATTTAATGCCTTTCTAATAGAAAAAAATAATTAATATTAAAAATTCATATTAAAGAATAGAAAAGTTAAAAAAGTGAAATCTTAACTAAATTATTTTATAAAAAAACTCCCATTTATGCATTAGGAAAAATTATTTTAAGTTCGTTTAGATTAATGTTGGTAAAACAGCTTTTATTTCAATTGATTTTTGCAAACTAGAGTTTGGCAAGTTTTATTCTTTCCTTTTATTTTTGTCTCACTTGCTAAAAATAACTATATTATTTTTTAAAAAAAACTCAAATTTCTTTATTATATTTTTTTATCTTTAATATCAATTGAATGATTTTTGGTTGAAAAAATCAAATTTGTTTAATATTCATTAAATGATTTTTAGTTGGTACGTATCATGGTTCCATTTTTTTGCTTGAATTATTTTTCATGATCCTTTAAGAACATAAAAAAAATCCTTTGATTTAGAGAAATTATATTTTATTTGATTATATATTAGTGTTGCTATATATAGAGAAATAAAGTCATATAGCAATAAAATTCTTACAAGAGTGAGAGTAGAAAGGGGAGTACATTAAAATTATTTTACCCATATTTTAAAATCCCAAATTGGGTTAATGACTTAATTAAGGATTTGTTAATTTACCAACCTAGTTAAGAATTTTCCTATTTTATGTAGCTTTATATGGGATTTTCCCTAAAATGAATTTCATTTATTAAATATTAAGGAATTTCAATATATCATAAATTATCATATAGAATTATCTAAGAGATCCATTTACACAACAACAAATTTCCATATTTAAATTTATACAAAGTCCTAGATTTTTATAGCCTCCTCCTCTATTCTATTAACCGCTTAGCAGCCAATCTCAATAACCTCCTGCCATGCAACAATTTACTACCACCACACTACTACATCAACATCTTCTCTTCTTGATATTCTAGAACAAGTAGTTTGCTCCAATCCAAGTACACAATGAGGGATCGCCTCTTGCCAATTATATTAGTGTTGGGAAGGTTTTTTCCATCCATCCTTAATTAATATATAGGCCTAGCTGGGAATCTTTACATTCTTATTAATTAGATGTTAAGAGGGGGCATTTATAAATACTATAAGCCATCGTTAAATTAGCTAATGACATAAATTTAACTATAGTGATGATCTTACGCTTAAATAAATTAAAGTTGATACTCATGCCGACTCCTTAGCAAGTGTTCATTTCTAGTGAGATTAAAAGGAATCTCTACAATCATTCGTTTCAGGAGAGAGCATGAATAACAAGGTGACATCATTTGCTTCACCTTGGCTATCTTTTTTGCAAATGTCTTTTCCTTGTTTTTATTCTAGTTTCTTGAGAAGCAATTCCAAATCGTTTTATCACTTATTTCTAAATACCCCTTTTGTATTCATTTCGAATGAAAACTTTATAATTTTTTGGAGATAATTATTAATTTATCGTGATGGTATTTAGTAGCTAGTGTGGATATTTCAATAATTCATACTTTTATGTCCCACTTTCCCATACTTTTTATAATAAATTTATGTTGATATATATTTTCTTGCTTTTGTCTTGATTATTAGCTACTATGACCGAACAATGCTAATAAACCACTAGTGGAGATCAGCAATTGGGACATTGAAGTACCATCATAATAGAAGATGGAAAGGAATTGTAACGGGGAAGGTGTCTCAATTGATGTTCCCCTCAATTTCGTCTCCGATTTGCACAATAATATTGTACTCCTTCCGGTCCTAATTATAAGATAAAGTTGATTTTTTTGGAGAAATTAAGAAAGCCAATTAAATTGCTTTAGAGTATTTATATTTTTATTTTTTTCTCCAAACTAATTAATTTGACTAATAAACTAATATATAATCTAAGGATACTAAAAATATAAACACTCTAAAGTAATTTAATTGGCTTCCTTAATTTCTCCAAAAAAGTCAACTTTATCTTATAATTAGGACCGGAGGGAGTATTTCAAATATTAATGAAGTCAAATAAACAAATTCTTATATACCGCGCGGAGAATTTAAGTGGAAATTAAGTTTAACGACAAAATTAAAGTTTGTCACCCACACAGTGCAGAAGCAGAGGAAAGCTAACCATCAGTGCACAAGCCGAGGAAAGCTAACCATCACTTCACTTTAAAATGCTTTTATAAAGCACAAGTAACGAAACATAAAACAGAAGAAATAAAACATATGTTATACAATCATTAACCAGGCCCACACATGTCTTCATGAAGGAAATCAACGACCTCCAGACAGGACCGATTCAGGTATTGAAGTACAAGAGAAATAGCTTTCCATACTATAAGAAGGAATGGACATTCGAACGTCGCCAAAGTCTTCAAATGTGAATCCACAGCAAGAAGGAGACGACATTAGCATTGGCAAATCAGGCAAAGGCACTTCCATATTCAAATACTGTACCACTTGGCGCATGTTTGGCCTATCTTTAGCCTTTGAATTTGAACACAAAAGACCCAATTTCAACACTAATTCTACCTCCTCTGCTTTGTACTCTGTTCCTAAATTCTGATCCTTTGCCTCAATTATCTCACCCTTCTTCCATAACCCATATACCCAATCCACCAATATAAATTCTTCACTTCCTCTCTCTATGGGCCTCTTTCCAGAGACAACCTCCAGCATGAAAGCCCCAAAAGCAAAAACATCAGACTTTGTTGTGGCTTTCCCTGTTCTTGTGTTCTCCGGTGCCAGATATCCCAAGGTTCCGACCACACATGTAGTTGGAGGATCACCCCCATGATCATATAATCTTGCAAGACCAAAATCTCCTAACCTTCCATTGAACTCCGCATCAAGCAGAACATTGCTTGCTTTTATGTCTCTGTGTACTACTACTTGTTCCCAATCTTGGTGCAGATAGCACAATCCTGAAGCTACTCCTTTGATGACTTGAAATCTTTGCTTCCAATTTAGTGTCACACTAGGTTGATTGAAGATGTATTTATCTAAGCTTCCATTTGGCATGAAATCGTATACCAAAAGAAGCTCACCTTTTCTTCTGCAATATCCCAAAAGAGATACGAGGTTTCGATGGCGAAGGTGACCGATGCTCACAATTTCTGCAATAAATTCCTTCATGCCTTGTCGGGATTTAGGGGATACTTTCTTCACTGCAACCTCTGTTTTCGAACCTGACATTGTCCCTTTGTAGACACTACCAAAACCACCACTGCCGAGAAGCTCTTTCTCTCTAAATCCCTTTGTGGCAATGTAGAGATCTTTGTATTTGAATCTGTGAGGACCATACTCCTTCTCCCACTGCTCAATTATCTCAGAGAACTTCTTTTTCCTATTTAGGTAATAAACTATAGTTACAATAACAAGAAAAATGAAACAAAGTGAAACGAAAGGTAATCCAATCAGCAAAATCATAGATTGTTTGTTCCCTCCAAGTTGTGGGAGTTTTGGGAGTTTTGAGGTATCAAGGTTTTGAGCCACCCCATTGACCCTGAAACTCCAACCAAGAACATAACGAGAAGCTGTCAGCGACCCATTGGAAGATGAGAACCCGACATAACTTGGATTTGTTATAATTTGAGAAAGATCTTGGGACAACGTTAACAATGGAGTTTCGGGCTTGTTAACATTGATTGAAGATAGGGTGACACTAATTTGCTTCTTGCCCCCATCATAGTCCACCCACACTTGCATTGGCAAGCCGCTTGCGAGGCTCAAATTTTGAAAATGAGACCTATTTACATAATATCCGGCAGGGGCAAATTTTGTGGAATTCAGACCGTTAATATCGATCCCAACATGGTTCTGGGCGATGTCGAATTCTACAGCAAACACGTGGTTTTTGGGGTTGTCATTGTTGGTTCTGTTGAAGAGGCCGCCGAGGTACTGGTTGGCCAGAGCATCTGGAAATGCTTTTGTTGTAGAAATGACAAAAGCCATTCCGTTACCACCAAGAGTGGGATATTGAGGTCTAATGGCGAAAACAAAAGTGGTAGAGAAAGAAGAAGTGTTTGTGAAAAGTAGTGGATTGGGGTAAAAAGCATGACTCTTTTGAATCCTAGTTTCATTGGTGAGTTGGAGGAGGCCATTGGAAGTGATGGCAGATATACCATTGATGGTTAAATTTGCTGATTGGAAGCCATTATTAAAGACGAAACTTGTATTTTCGCTGCTCACTTGTACCATTGTCGTCACCAGCAACAAAAACACCACCATCTCCATGGGGTTCAAACCCATAATATTGCCTCTAGATTAATGTCCTGTTCCAAGTTCTCTACTATTTGTATCCGCTAACAGGTATAAACACACTCACAGTTTCTACGCGTTTTTTTTTTTTTCGTTTTTTCTTTTGGTTGCGGCGATCGTTGGAGAATCTCCTTCACGCGTGCATGGCCCGGCTGGGGTCCAAATGGTCGTTCACCTGGGAGACTTCTTGCTGGTTTCCTACTAGCTCAAAGTTAGGTTCCCAGAACGCCAATCATTCAATGAACGGTCAGGATTCCAGCTGATCCAACAGGCTACAATTGTCTCCTCGTATGCTGTCATGTTGAGAAAAACATTGCTGGCTTGTTCTTCGTGTTAAATTAAAAAAAAAAAAGGTTAAAATAGTCCTTCATGTTGTATGCGAGCGAGCTTGTTCTTCGAAAATTAAATTAGATGAAAGGGATGCAGTGAAAAAATACCTCAGGTCCCACTTAGAGTGTATCTTTTGAAAAGATTTTTTGATTTTAAATATAAGTCATTTATAAAGTTATTAATACTTATTTACTAATTTTACTCTATAGTTAACGTTAAAGTGTCAGTTCTTGTGTTTTTCTTTCTAAACCTCATTAAAATGGGTAAAGGTGAAATATTTCATCAATTTAAAACGGATTTAATAAATGAAATGTCATTTCTTGAATCATGTGTTAAGGAAGTCTATAATAGGACCAAAGTATATAAATTGTCTTCTTATTCGCAACTGATGGTGAAATTTATGAGTGCCAGTAGCTGCACGGACGCATGGCTAAGTTATAATTTCGACCTCTTCTTCCTGGACTCTATGGATTTGAAATTTAGAACACATATTTCAGTTAAAAATTTTCTATGATATTTTTTATTCCATGCATTTTATGGTTTTCTTAAAAAAAATATTTAGTTGGGATTGATCATCAGTGATGTGTCAAGTGGTCCTTGAATTTGGTTGGGATAGTTTATTATGCTTGCTTTCATCTTACTTAGAGCCCGTTTGCATTAACAGTCGCAAAAGTGATATTTTTTCAATTTAACTTTTACAAACTTAAAATAGGATAAAAGTTAGATTGTAAATGTGATTTATATTTAGATTGACTATGACAGAAGTGACTTTTTTTTCTAAAAGCAGCTGGAGGCAACTTCTGGCAGAGGCATCTTTTTTTGGAAAAGCCCATCTACAAAAAAGCCTTCCCAACTAAGCTTTTGTTCTCCAACTAGGCTTTTGTTTGGCTTTTTTTTTTGCCTCCTAACCCTTTCTCAAACAGACACTCAGCCAATGCAACATTAAGCTGTGGTCCTTGGTCAGATGGTTCATGTCAACAACAAAGCTTTAATAAGGGAGAAAAAGGGAAATTTACTTTAAGGTCTCAATTAAAAACATATAATCATTAAAAAGTCTCATAATAAGTAAACAATATATAATAACAAGTTTTGCTATATGAAATGACAATAGATAACTTGTTATTAGGACTTTGTAAGTAGTATTTCTCCGATCCTTAATATAAGACATATTTACCTAATTTGATTAGATTAAGGAAGTTGGTTAAGTTAGTTAATATGATATGTATTTTCTAAAACACCCTAGTCACCTCTCTTAATTCCCTCATTCCCTCTCCTTCTTCATTATTGTTGAAGGAGCATCAATAGAGATAAATTAAAAAATAATTAGCATATATGAAAACGATGTCTTATATTTAAAATCAAAATCAACTCCTCAAATATGTTTTATATTAAGGACAGGATGAGTAATTATATTCCTTCATTAGAATCTCATAGTAATTTAAAAAATAAAAAAGTAATTTAAAAAAGAAAAAATTACACTCAAGTCCCAAGGAAAAAGGGAAATGAAAAAATGGTTCTTTAAAATTGCAAAATGAAAAAATGATCCCATGAAATTGTCAATACCCGCTCATGAAGTTGTCAATGACTCGTTCATAGAGTTGTCAATGGGACCATTTTTTTATTTTGTAATTTAAGAAACCATTTTTTTATTTTCTTTCTTCTTTAAAACTTGAGTGTAATTTACCCTTAAAAAAACTGTAAATAATATGCCCCTCGGAAGTAATGAGAGAAAGGTCATCCATGGTTACCAAAGGTGAAACTTTTATCTTCACCACTCACTTTGAGACAAAAACACACCCACACGTATAGAGTAAGGAAAACGGATTGAGTCTATCGGGCCAGTCCGTTTAGGCCCTGAATTTATAAATGCGGGCTTAAAATTTTTGCCTCAAAAATAAAAACGAGTTTAAAATTAAAGGGCTGGCTCTGTAGAGCCAAGGGCCTAAAAGGACTAGCTTTCTAGGGCCATGGGCCGGCCCTTTTAAGCCCTTATATATTTTTTTTATTTTTTAAAATTACTTATATGATAAGAATATTATTAATTTTTTATATTTTTTTAATGATATTGCAAATATTTCGTTGTTATTATCTTTTTTAAAATTAAGTTTCATAAGAATATATTGTATTAATAATCCTAAAAATTAAAAACTTATAAAAGATATTTCTTATTTTATAAGTATTCTTACCAATTTTGTATTTTTTGACTTATTTTCTGGTGGTTTTTTTATTTATATATTGTTTGGTTTTTATTTTATTGACTACTTGCAATTTTCAAGACATATTTATAAGAAGTATTTTTAATTTTGTCAAGTCTTCTCATTAATTATTTGTAATTGTGGTATGTTGACAATAATTTACCTTTAATTATAACTTAATAACTGTGTTTGTTTGTTGCATGATCCCTACTGTTTATACTCTAATTTTGACATCATTTATGTGTTAAATTAGGAATTTCATTGTTGTAATTTTTTAAAAAAACTGAAAAAAAAATTTGTTAAATTTTGTGAAAAGGACTTCAAGCCCTGCGGGCCGGCCCGCTGGTCCTCATGCTCTCAGTTCAGGCTTTAAAAAACAACAATTTTTCTTACTCCGGGTCTAAAAGGGCTGGCCCTGATTCTCAGCTCTACACACATATGACTGTCTTAGAATTAAGGAAAAAAGGCAAATAATACCACTTAAACTTTAAAATCCCAAATTGACTTTGTTTACAATAAGAATAATAGGATTGATAAAAAAAAAAGTATAGTAATTAACAACTCAAATTTTTAAGAAATCACTTATTTAAAATTTTGAAGTTTAAGTAGTATTTTTTTTATTTATTTCCTTACAATAAATATCTTCTTGACTTCTCTCCTACACCCGTCTTGTCCATATTTACAAGTCATCTTTAATTAACACACATGAATTTGAATATATTAAAGAAGTTAGTTAAAATAATTAGTTGATGTTCTTTAAAAAAATTATATATCTTTTAAACAATACCCTTAATTAAATATAATAAATTCTACATGTCCTTCAATCCCTAATTATTTCCACCGTCATATCGGTCAACAATATCAACACAGTTACATTATTAAAAAAATATTAATTATTTCATGATTTTTACCAAAAATAACTTATAGTTAAGAATGAAAACGTTTCTCGAAGATGATCTATCAATAGGAAATGTAGACAAGGAATGGAGAACCATGCAAAATATTTTATTATTATTTAATATAGATTATATCTAGATATTATTTTATCATTGTTTTTAATGAAAATATCCAATGATTGTTGTGGCTCGCACATGATTTGGATAGATATTTGATTTAGGATTACCTACCTAATTGATAAGCTGTTATAAGCTTTGATAGGAAACTATAAATAGTGTAAGTCAGGTTTTAGAGTAGTAACGTGGAAAACCCACTTACTTGCTCCTTAGGGGTTCCTTGACGAGTAATGACTATTCTCAGACCATCACTATGCCTCATCTTCCCGTTAGAAGAAGCTCTAACCTATTCTATTCTATTTTAATTCTAATTCTTTCTTATTATCTACCATTTTTATATTGTAAGATACTACACGCAGAATCGATATGATTAAAAGTATTTCATCAAGTCTTCTGTTGTTACCTCTTTTATAAGATTTACACGATATATTTCGAATTTTATTGTTACTTGATTTCAACAAACCAAAGATTATCCTTTTTGTACGGGGATGATCTTGAAGGGCAAGATCACTGTGGTGAGAGAGTAGTTTTAATTTATTCACTGTTACACACACGAGATATTACAATCACTGATTTTAAATATAAGATTTATTTATTTAATTTAAAGAGGTTAAATAAACTAAATAAATTACTTAACTATAGTATACATGACACATCTTGCTGAAGTAATTATGTACATCATTAGATCAATTACATATTAGTTCACAAACCAGATAAATTAGTTTAAAGAAAATGATAAATATAAGAGATAAATTAAAAAATTCTTTCTATTTTTTTTATTTGATTAAGGATTTTCTCCTTAAGGCTTAGATGGTAAAGGATTCTCAATTTTCATATCTCTCAATAAGTGTGTTTATCGAGATTCAAACTTTTATTCTTCTCCTTACATGATAAGGCCCCTTGTCACCCCAACCAACAACTTATTTGAAAATGTTTTCTATTTAATAAACTAATAAGTTTCGACCAAATAAATAAACTAATAAGTTTTATATTTAAAATCGAAAGGGAATAATGTTTTTGGCTTGTATTAGATTGACTCAGTCTTTGATTGATGTATGTTTGTGAACCCGGCCCCGTTACAACTTAAAAGTCATCTTGAATGGTGGGAACGGCCCCGTTACAACTTAAAAGTCATCTTGAATGGTGGGAACTGGTGGTGGCGTATTTTAGACTTTAATAGTGTCCCTTTGCTGGTTGCTGCGAAGAAATGAAAGGAGGTTTTCCAAAAACATCTGAATCACGATCAAAAGCGATCTCTCCATCTAAGTAATTTAGATAGAATGGAGGACATAATTTTTTTTAAAGAAAACCAACGAGATTAGATATAATGGAAGAAGCTAATTACTCATAACATGGTGAAAGAACTGGTAACGCATGCCAGCTTACGACTTGGTTGATTCAATTTTTGCAAGCGGACAAAATGCCATTGTTTTATCTCTCTTTTTTTTCCCATTTTTTTTAAGATAACCAAAACACATATATGATTCATCAATTCTACATCAACCATTTTACTTACAAAAAGTCAAAAACATAATTCACAATTTAACTGATGTTCAAATTCTTGGTGGGAGAGGTGCCAATATTTATTGTCTATTTGATTAAGCGATGGGAGTTCATATAAGCCCGATTGAAACAAAACAAAGTGATTATAAATGCTGGTTGTACAGTTTGGATAATTTTTTAAGAATCCTAATCAATCCCAATGAATCGTTATTTCACCTTCTAACTGCACGTTGAACATAAGTGACAAGGGGTTATTTATGCGATTGGAAAATCCCGATTGAAACTTCCCCAACAACAATTTCTCCAATTTACCCTCTAATCCCTTTTCCAAAATTCTATCCAAATATTCTCTACATATACCATGCTTAATATTTCTCAACTAAAGTAGTTTAAATAATATTATTTCAAATATTGTTTTGCCCATTACTTAACGTAAATTTTTAATTATTTTAAATAATAAAAATTATAAAATAAAAATAATATTTAAAATTCATGTCACTTATTAAATGATATTTAATAATAATTATTAAATATTCAATTATCTTTATTATTAAATATAATCATGAAAATGTAAATATCTTTATTGAAGAAATAAATTTAGAATGTATAATCTGGTGCAATCCTAGCAAAATGATTAGCTATCATATTTATTAATTTATTTTTCTATTTAAAAATAAAATCACGTGATAATGACAGGTCCTACAATATGCTCTCTGAAATATACTTCAAGATGTATAATTTTTCTTTCAATTTCATTTATTTCCTTTGTTGAATATAACTTTATAAAATGCATACCCTTTTTGGTAATTATACATTCATAAGTGCTTTTAATAAATGAAATCTAAACATAATCACAATTGTTAAATTCACTTGTGAAAGAAAAAATTATCCAAACAGAAATCATGATTGACCACAGTTGACCAATGACACTTTTTTACTAATGTCACTTATGCAAATCATAATTATGATTGTCCACCGTTGATCCAAACAAGCATTTAATCTCCAACAATGTCTCAAACATGATTGCTTTCAATAAGAAAATACTTATGCCTAGCAAAAACATTTTTTTAAAAGAGATTATTGTTTTTCAATTAAAATATTGGAAATACAGTGTTTTTTTTAAATATAATCTGTTTCTTTATTTGGTTGGGGGTTTTGACAGAAAAGGGGAGGGAGTTGCCCCATTCCCTAAGTTGAATAAGAAAAATGTAGGGGGCCAGTGCCAAAAAAATCATTGAGAAAAAAATTTAAGGACTAAAAATTATATTATCCCAAAAAAAATCAAATCAACATGAGAGCTCAATAGCTCATCCTCTACATCGAGCTACCAGCAGAGTTGAAAGGAGAAGGAAAGAATATGAGAGAAAGGAAAGATTAAAAAATATTTAGGATGATGCATGAAAGAGGAAACGATTAAACATCATTGCTCTTTTTATTGAAATTTCAATAATTCAAGGTTTTTACATTATACACTAGTGGAAAAATGATTTTTAAGACCAGTTTAAAACGACATTTTAGACCGGTTTAGGAGGCAGTCTTGATTCAGCCGATCTAAAACGTCTGTTACTTTTTAGACCAGTTAAACAACCGGTCTTAAGAATCACTTTTTTAGACCGGTTTCTTGAAGACCAGGTCTAAATAGTTCAGACTTTTTAGACTGGTTGTTTAAAAACTAGTCTAAAAATTTTTTTTTCCAAGACTTTTAAGATCAGTTATTAAAATAACCTGTCTTTTAAGACCGTTATTAAAATAACCGGTCTAAAATGTGACATTTTTTTTAAAAAAAAATAAATAGGGTTTTTTTTTGGATTGGGATGATTTTAAAATCATCCCAATCTAAAAAAAAAAAGTGCCCTATTTTTTTTTATTATATAATTTTAAGTAAGTTATGACAACTGTAACTAAATGATGAAAAACAACAACTCATAAGATAGGACATACCATTTGAAGATTGAGTGATTTTTCTAATGTTGTCCGCCCCTTCATCAAATGGTTGAGAGCATCGTGGACCAACCTCTCACTTACTGCAGCTAAGGCACTAGTGGCCTGAAGCATCAAAGGGGCATATTTAGGACCAGATAGATAATGATAAAGCAGCAGCAGAATCATGGAAACATCATAAAGAAGCAAAGAAAGCAAAGAAACATACAAAAGAAAAAAGAAAGAAAAGGGGGAAAACCTCATCAAGTATAGGGATCGGGGCATTCTTTAAGAGTGCTCATGCAATAGCAATTCTCTGTAGATAATAAACAATACAGTTAAGACTATATAATTTGTGCATGTGAGAGTGAAAGCAGTGCTTGGAAGATGGTCTCAAACAATTCCTCTGGTTCCTGAGACACCATAGAAAACATGATAAAAAAAATGAGTTGTGTCTTGCATTAGGAACTGTCCACATTAAAATTGGGTAGCTGGTGGTATAGGTTTGAATATGCTTATTAGGTATTCATTTTGTAGCAAGTAGCGACACATGTAAATACTGCACCAATTTATCAAAAAACATATAAAATATCACCATGCAAAAACTAAATCAAGTTGAACTTAGGGACAAACCATGTCAGGCTTAAACATCAACTCACAAAAACCATATAAAGCCTCAGATGCAGTGCCTGGAACAACAAAATCAGCTTTCAGTTTGTACAAAACAGTGAACTTGCTGGTGCCCAGAAGTACAGCAACATAATTGTTCCTTCTTATACTTCCTCAACTACACAGCAGATGATATAGATAATAACGAACAAAGACACAAGATACTCAAGCTAAGATAAACACTGAGCATTACCAGATCCACGAGTCAGAAAATCTCATCCTACCATACTTTTCAAGACTAATGATTTCCATTAACTCTGATTTTCACAACATACAAGCACAAAATCAAAACAACCCTTTTCAAAACATTAGAGAACAACCACACAAGATTGGAGATTTAAAAAGAAAAATGAAAGAACTTGAAGACTGGGCACATACCTAGCCACCAAACAAGCTCGCTGAATCTTATTGATAAGTCAGATCAAGCTCGTCATGGTCGGCATTTTTGGATATTCAAATATGGGTGGTCACAAATTATACGTTAGGGAAAAAATGAGGATCTTAAATGATTAAATGAGGACAAATAACAAAATCTGAGAAGACAATGCGACATCTAAGAACATATTATCATATCGAAGTAGTGATAGGTGTAGATGCAGAAAATGCGTCCAAAAAATTCAAACTCAAAACAAAAAGCAAACAAGTAAGAAGACGTCAGAAGTACTAGGGAAAACTCATAATAGGCGAACGCAAAGCTTCGCATCTTCGAGCATCGGCTAGAGTGAGTTAAAGTGAGAGAGCACTAGCGAGTTTGGACTTTCGCCGATGATAGCAATAGTGATGAGGCAAACAGCAGAGAGTAGAGACAACAAAGACGACATAGATTCAGAGTTACACATGATTGATCGCGCGGTGAGGAGGTAAGGGAAAGAGGATTTATGATCTTTTAAACTGGTTGTTCTGAATATCAAGTCTAAAAAATACTTTCATATTTTAGACCGGTTTTCGATAAAAACGATCTTAAAATGGTGTAAAAAAGTTAATTTTTAAATTTTTCATATTTTAGACTGATTTTAATAAAAACCGGTTTTAAATGTTTGATATTTAAGACCGGTTATTAATTATAACCGGTCTAAAAAGTTTAAAATTTTTAATTTTTTAAATATTTTGATATTTTTAGACCGATTTTATTTATAACTGGTCTAAATAATTTTTTTTAAGACTAGTTTTTTTACAACCGATCTTAGAAGTTCTATATAATTACAAAACTGCCACTGGTCAAATTTTGTAGACCTTATCCGCTATAACCGGTCTAAATGTGGTTGTCTAAAAAGGCAATTTTGTACTAGTGATAATTGCTATTTTTATACATGTAGTCCATATATTTGTCATTTTTCCTATATAATTCACCAATAACTAAAAATAGGGAGAATTACAGTTAGGTCCCAACAAGAAGGAAAATGAAAAAATGGTCCCAATAAGTTGGAAATGAGCGCTCCTGGAGTTGTCAACTACCTGCACCTGAGGTTGTTAATGGGACCATTTTTTTCATTTTAAAATTTCAAAAGACCATTTTTTCATTTTCCTTCTTGTTTGGGACCTGGATGTAATTCTCGCAAAAAATTATACACGTATCAAAATCACAATTATATATACAAACACAAGGCCACCAACGGAAGAGTGCCTCTGAGTCCCTTGGACACATTTACATATATGCAAGCGGGTATGTGTCTCTTCATAAGATCATTCAACAACCACTAGGGGAGAGGAGCGATTGAGACATTGAAGTGCACAACTTGACACATGCTTGGCCTATCTTTAGCCTTAGAATTTGAACACAAAAGTCCTAATATCAACACTAGCTCTACCTCCTCTTTGTCATATTCCATTCCTAAAGTTTCATCCTTTGCCTCAAAAATCTTATCCTTCTTCCACAACCCATAAACCCAATCCACCAAAATCTCATCTTCACTTCCTCGCTTTATCGGTCTTCTTCCATAAACAACCTCTAGCATAAACGCACCAAAAGCAAACACATCAGATTTTGTGGTGGCTCTTTCTGTTCTTACGCTTTATAGTGCCAAATACCCTAGAGTCCCGGCTAGATGTGTAGTTGCAGGATCAACCCCATGATCATATAGTCTAGTAAGACACAAATCTCCTAACCTTCCATTGAACTCTCAATCCAACATAACATTGCTTGCTTTTACAACTCTGAACCACAATTTATTCCCATTCTACATGCAGATAGCACAATCCCAAAGCCACACCTTTGATGATTTTAAATCTTTGCATCCAGTTTAGTGTTACCTTGGATTGGTTATAGAGGTATTTATCTAAGCTTCCATTTGGCATAAACTCGTAGACTAAAAGAAGCTCTCCTTTTCGCCTGTAATATCCCAAAAGAGAAATAAGGTTTTGATGGCAAAGATGACCGATGCTTACAATTTCTGTGATAGATTCCCTTATGCCTTGTTTAGAATCATATGATACTTTCCTCACAGCAATCTCAATTTTTGAATCCGGCATCGTCACTTTGAACACCTTTCCGAATCTGCCAAAGCCCAAAACCTCTTTCTCTCTAAATCCCTTCGTGGCAAAGTAGAGATCTTTATATTTAAACCTGTGAGGACCATAATTCTGCTTCCACTCCTTAACAATCTCAAAAAACTTCCGTTTCCCTTTAATGTAACAGTATACAAATAAACTCACAAAAACAATTAAATAGAGTGAAACGAGAGGTAACACAATTGGTAAAATGATAAATTGTTTCCCATCAAGTTAGGGTAGTGTTGGGAGATTCAAGATGTCAAGGTTTTGAGCCTCCCTATTAACCTTGAAACTCCAACCAAGAACATAATGAGAAGCAGCCTGTGACCCAGAGGTGGCAGATTAAAATCCAACATAACTGGGATTAGTTAAAATCTGAGAAAAATCCTATGACAACGTTAACAATGGAATTTCAGGCTTGTTGACATTGATTGAAGCAAGTGTGACATTGATTTTCTTCATACCTCCATCATAGTCCACCTACACTTGCATTGGAAAGCGACTAATAAGGCTCAAATTTTGAAACAGTGACCCATTAGTATAATATCCAGCAGGAGATGAATTTGTTGAATTCAAGCCATTAATATCAATTCCAATATGGTTATTATTGATATCATCAAACTCGCCGCTTTGAATTATGTCGAGTTCTACTGCCAACACATGGTTTGTTGGGTCACCGTTGTTGTTCAAATTGAAGAGGCCTAGGTACGGACCAGAACGAGTGCCTGGAAATGTTTTGGCTAGAGAAATTACAAAAGCCATTCTATGACCACTCGTAGTTTGAGGAACAGGTCTAATGGCAAAAACAAAAGTGGTAGAGAAAGAAGAAGTGTTTGTGAGAACTATTGGATTAGGGTAGAAAGCATGACCTGTTCGTAGCCTGGTTTCATTAGTGAGTTGAAGGAGGCCATTGGAAGTGATCTCAAAAATACCATTTATGGTTAAATTAGCTAATTGGAAGCCATTATTAAAGATGAAGCTTGTATCAGTGCCACTCACTTGTTGTACAATTATTGTTACTAACAAGAACACCAACAAGGACATAGTAAGCTTCACACATATAGCTATTTCAAAATCAATATCTTCTTTTATATGTCCCTTGCTTTCTGTATCTTCATTAAAATATCTATAAAATAATCAGAGTTTCTATATTTGTTAAACTGAAAGCCCAGAAAATAACACTGAATAATACACACATTTTATTCATTAACCAGAATAATATCAACTAACTCACATTATTACAATAGTCTATATATATATAGACCTAGCACTAATGCATATGGGCCTCAGCCTAATAACCCAATACTGAAAACAATTTATCTATTTACAACACCCCCTTAAGTTAGGAACTCTATATTCACAAGTTCCTAACTTGCTCAAAATATAATCATGTTGTGGACCACCGAGTCCTTTCGTAAGAATGTCTGCAAGTTGTTCTGATGACCTAAGATGTTGGAACACAATCATCTTTTGCATAAGTTTTTCGACAAAGTGACAATCTATCTCAATATGCTTTATCCTTTCATGAAAAACCGGATTTGTAGCAATGTGAATAGCAACTCCATTATCACAAAATACCTTCACTGGTTCAATATTGTATATATATATTTCTTTCATAAGACCTACAATCCATGTCAATTCAGAAGCTGCCATACGTAATGCCCTATACTCAGCCTCAGCAGAAGAAATAGAAACAGTGTTTTGCTTCTTTGATTTCCAACAAATCAAAGAACCTCCTAATCTAACCAGAAATCCAGTAACTGATCTTCTTGTATCAGCACGCCCGCATGATCAGAATCAAAATAACATTCAAGGTTCATTGCACTCCTAGACACCAAGAAGATTCCATGGCCCGGACAATTCTTCAGGTATTTCACTAGTCTCAAGGCTGCCTTCATATGATATTCCTTAGGTAGTTGCATATATTGACTTAGTACCTGCACAGTGAACGAGATATCAGGCCTAGTTAGGGTTAAATATAATAACTTACCTACAAGTCTTCTATGCGGTCCGAGATCATTAATGAAATGGTCATTCTTTGTCTCCTGGCCGTTAGTTTAAGATATTGCTCAAATGGAGTAAAGGCTTCCTCTATGTTAGCCTCAACTAAACCTGTCAAGTCAACAAGTTTAGTAGCATATTTTCTTTGATTAAGCAGCATCCCTTAATGGGATCTCAATACCTCAAGTCCCAAAAAGTATTTCAGAGGGCCAAGATCTCTAATTTTAAATTCACTATGCAAATACCTTTTTACCTTGTTAATAAATGTCATACTACTACCGGTAATCATTAGATCATCAACATATGCAAGAACAAAAACAATATCAGTTGTGGTTCATTTTTGAAATAAGGCATAATCATACTTGCTTTGGAGAAAGCCTCCCTTAATCAAGGATTGGTTTAACTTCTCATTCCATTGCCTTGAGGCTTGCTTAAGACCATACAAAGACTTCTCCAATTTGCACACCTTGAAACTACCCTTCCCCCTTTGCTCAAGACCTTGGGGAATATACATATAGACCTCCTCATGTAGGTCTCCCTGCAAGAAAGCATTATCTACATCCATTTGACAAATAAAATAATTATGTACAGTAGCAAGTGTTAGCATGATTCTAATTGTAACTATCTTTACTACCGGAGAGAAAGTTTCATAAAAGTCAATGCCCTCCATTTGACTATATCCTTTAGCTACAAGGCGAGCTTTAAACTTATCTAAAGATCCATCAGCTTTATATTTAACCTTATAAACCTACTTACAACCAATGGGTTTCTTACCCTTTGATAGTGCTACAATCCTCCAAGTTTTGTTTGTTTGCAAAGCCTTAATTTTGTTTTAATTGCTTGGACCCACCTAGGATCCCTTGTTCCTTGCTCATATGAGTTTAGCTCTATTTCTTTGTCTATAGAGGTGAGAAAAGTTTGATATTATGAGGATAAATCATCATAACAAACAATAGCAAGAGAAGAATTATCATTAACCAAGTCTGCCTCATACTCACCTACATTACAAGTAAAAGAAGAGGGTAAATACTCATATTGGTAATCCTTGAGATGAGATAGAGGATGCCTTACCTTGGTAGGCCTGGAAATTATTGGATTATTGTTGGGTGAAGGATTAGGAGAACCATCCATTACCTCTGTTTGGTTTCTGTGCACATCATTTGTCCTATCCTCATGAACATAAATGGGTCGAGGTTCATATAAAAGATTAAAGGGGTCTATTGGGACCTTATTTACCTGTTGTTGTTCATCTTGTGACATATCCTTAAAAAGCAATTTAGTTTCAACAAAAGTAATATGTCTTCTGAAAATTAACCTCTTAATGATCCAATTATAACAAATATATCCCTTTTGAGTATAGGGATAACCCAAAAACACATAAGGATCATATTTATGCGCAAACTTATCACCAGAATTTAAATTTACAGTGACAGACAAATAACCAAATACTCTTAGATGGGATAAAATAGGTTATCCATAGATCAATTCATATGGGGTCATATTTCTTAAAATTTTGGATGGAGTCCTATTAATTAAATAGGCAGCCGTACGTACTGCCTCTCCCCAAAATTTAATGGGTGTATGAGAGTAAAATATTATGCTTCTAGCAATCTCTAAGAGGTATTGATATTTTCTCTCAACCACCCCATTTTGTTCCAGTGTGCTAGGACATGAAGTTTGATGTATTATACCCTTGGACCCAACAAAATCATGCATAGTATGGTTAATGAATTCAGTTCCATTATCAGTTTTGATAATTTTAATTTTCACAGAAAATTGGTTTTCAACATATGCAACAAACAACTTAATAAACTTGACAACTTCAGATTTATGTGACATCAAAAATATCCAAGTTCCTCTAGAAAAGTCATCCATAATAGTCAGAAAATACTTATAGCCATGATTTGTGAGCGTCCTATAAGGTCCCCATACATCCATATGTAAGATTTGAAAAGAATATGTACTTTTAAGACAACTAGAAGGAAAAGGAAATTTGGTATGTTTAGCACGAATACAAGAATCACATTTATTATTGTCCATGCCATTAGCAAAAACAAAGTACTTTCTAACATCACTCAAGTTTCTCAAAGTATCAAGAGGGGCATGCCCCATTCTACAATGTCATAACAAAGTTTTATCAGTATTACATGAATCAAGCATGTTTACATCTTCCTTAGTCTTATTCTCTCTCTTGAGTACATATAAACCCGAAGAGAGTCTACCAATCCCTCTCTTCATTCCATTGGTCATATCCTGCAATATACAATAATGAGGGAAAAAGGAAGCCACACAAGAACAATCCATAGTCAATTTAGCAACATAAATCAGATTGTAGCAGAATTCGTTTGCATACAAAACATCATGCAATGTAATGTGATTGGTTAATTTTACTTCACCGGTGTGAGTGACTTTAATTCTTTGATCGTTTGGGACTTTTACCCACTTATATGGTCCTAAGTAAGATTGTGATTTATCTAAATGACTTAAACTACTTATTATATGACAACTAGCACCAGAATCTAAAATCCAATCATGAGTTAAGACATTAGCATGCAAACCTGGTGCCGTTGCTTGTACGCTGACCGCAACCTCTTTAGGATCCAAGTCCCACTTCAACAGGTCCAAAATCTGATTATATTATTCTTGTGTGAAAAAGGGAGCCTGAGAAGACACATTTGCACTAGAGACCTTAGGAGGAATGTGTTCAATGGTCTGAATGTTCTGACTCCCTTTATCATCCTCTGGTTTCTTCTGTCTTTGAGATGCACAACTATTTGGGAACCCAATTAACTGATAGCAATTATCTTGACGATGACCTCTTCTGTTGCAATAAGAGCAAGTATCCACTGACCATTCTCTTCCCCTCTCTCGTCCACGTCATCTACCACCTTTAACTGAATTAGTGGCCATAATCGAAGAGTCTTGTGAAAATCCAGATGGGTTAGTGGTTATTTGATGTTGTGTTTCCTCTTGAATTACCATGGAATGTGCCTAGTTAGCAAAAGGAAGAGGGTTCATAAGCAGAATTTGGCTTCTTGTGCTTTGGAAATTATCATTTAAACCCATAGGAAACTGAAATAATCGCTGCTCCTGTGCAACCTTAGAGTATTCGATAGCAGAACTACAGCTACAATTAGGCATTGGGACAAGAGTAGAATATTCATCCCATAATTCCTTTAGTTTGGTATAATAGACAGAGACTGAATCATTCCCCTGAACCAATGAACTTACTGCACGGTGCATGGAGTAAATTTTCACTCCATCAGTTTCATCAAACCTTTCCTTGAGGTCCATCTAAACAAGGTGGGAATTGAGAGAGAAGACTATACCAGATGCAATCCCCTTGTCAACAGAATTGATCAGCCAAGATAATACGACCAAATTGCAGCGGTCCCAGAGGTCCTTCAACTTGTCATCCTGATGCTCACGTTTGCAAGTCCCCTGAATGAAACAGGCTTATTCTTAGCATAAAGAGACAGCTTCATAGCCTTGCTCCAGGTTGAGTAGTTTTCAGCCCCAGTGAGAACTTGGTGAACCAACGTAATGGCTTGTGTATCAGCAGGGTAGAGGAAGAGAGGATGATTGAAATTAACTGATTGGAGGGGATTTTCAGTAGAATCAGTCATTCTGAATGAGAAAAAGGAATTTTTGGAGACAGACCTTGAATTGAGAGGGAAAATCACTAGAGAGAAGGACGGCGTGAACCTCACCGAAAGAATAACGGCATAAACCTCCCACAGAATTACAACTGAGAATCGTCAGATCGCCGCCGAGAAACACGAGACGAAGATGGAATCGCTATATCACCGCCAACAACCATGAGACAGGGATGAAAGACTCACAAGATCAAGAATGTGAGGCTTTGCAAAAAACAAAATTGATTGAATCTTAAAGATTTACAGACTATATCAGGATTTGCAGCAACCAGAATCCATTCTAACAAGAACAAGGTGAAAATGGCAAGAAGGATTCAAGAGAGTGGCGCGCATAGATTCAAGAACGTGATGCTTTACGAGAAACAAAATCCATTTGATATTCAAGAGTTACCAATTGGATCTGGATTTCGGCAAACAAAATCCATTATGACTAAACCATTCTAACTAGGTCTCAGTGAAAACGCACAAGAGGATTCAAGAAGTGAAGCTTCGTGCAAAACAAAATCTGATCGAAGCTTCAAGAACCACCAATTGGGCCAGGATCTGGGCAACTTGGAAGCAAGATCCAAAACTGAAAAAATAGGGCTAAAATTGCAACCCGCTCTGGATAATACACACATTTTATTGATAATACCATGTTAAACTGAAAGCCCAAAAAATAACACTGAATAATCACTACTACAAAAAAGCAAAGCTATGGCGCTTGCGAAATGCCACCTATCTGGACGCTACTAAAAAAAGCTGTGGCGCTTGGAAGCGCCATAGATTTTTAACTTTTTTTTTTTAAAATAACCTCATGTGGCGCCTGACCAACCAGGCGCCACAGGAGGCTTACCTCTTGTAGCGCCTGGCCGGCCAGGCGCCACAGTAGGGGTTTTTTTTTTAATTTTTCGTTCTGGTTTTTTTAGCATATTTTTTCCTCATATTTTTTGGGTTCTTCGTATTGGTTTTTTTTTAGCATATTTTTTCCTCATATATATCTCCCATGCATATATAATTATAGTCTGCAAGGTTTAATAAGAAAAATAATAGATAACTTTAAAATGATACCAACAAATGATTGATTAGCTAAAGTAGTAATGAAAATTGTTATACAATATACTGTAAACCTAGCTGAATGAAATATAATACAACAAATTCAACTTCAACAAACATGCATGACACAACAATTAGCAATTAGAAACAACACAAAAAAAAAATCAGCTAGTGAATTTAATAGTATATATAGCTACCTAGGGATTTGCCTAAACACATATTCACACCATTCCTCGATCACTTCATTAACCTGATGGTCTGTCAAAGCGTCACAACGTTGATCTTCATAATACTACAGATATATACAATCAGACACAAGTTAGAACGAATTAAAATCAGTAAAACATAATTGTCAGGCACTAATTCAATTTCATTACAACACAATATGAAGTGCAACTAAATGACTTACTTTTTGAGGAATAAATGGTTGATCATGCATAATAACATCCTTCATAAATTTCATGATATAGTACCCACAATCATTGTCATTAGGTTGGAAAGGGCACTGCAAAAATATAATGCAATATTTAACTCTGTTCATGAATAAAAAGTGTTTACTAACACAGTCTAAGTAAAGTCAAAAATTAATACCTGTATCTTCTTCCAAGGATAGCTAAGGCGGGGGTCAGTAGCTTTAGAATAGTTTAATGAGACAGACGACCGATAGCAGTCAATGCGCTAATAAAAGAAACAGAACATGATTACTTTTGGTTATTCAGTCACGTTCGCAAATATTTATTCATAGGCACGTATACTTACCTACTGATCAATAGCAACATATCAAAACGGTCTTGTGGAAGACCATTTTTTAGAGGATCCACATAATAAATGCAAGGGCCTGAAGGTTCCGCTGGATTGATAACGATCAATATCCAATGGCGCCTAAAATATATTTTAAAAATATTTTTTGAACAATCATGTTATGATAGAAGTTAAACAATAAAAACAAAAATTGTACCAATAATAACTTACCCCGCATTATACGGCACTAAAAATAATGTAATAGGGACTCTATCTCGAACCGTAGTCCCGATAAAGTTATTTAAGGAGGTACTGTTCTCGCCAAACGGGTTTCCATTTTCATTCCACTCCAGTTGTAACTTGATTCCGTTACTTCTCAATCTGATCAACCTCGCCATAATTGTCCTGCCACGTCTGACGTTCTCCTCAAATCTTTGTCTACCAATGTGCCTAGGAACATTATCAATTTCATCATGTGGTGAGTCCATACTCCTGCAAGTGAAATAAACCAAATCAAAACATCAGTGCACAATGGTCTTGTATGTCAACGAAAGCAAATTATTTTGAAATTTATAAAAACATACGTACAAGTAAACAAGTCAAGGCAATCATTATCTTTTCCTTTTTCTCGTCTGATTTAAAATTTTATTCTTCAGAATTCGTGTTGGATTGAGAATTGTGTTCCTCTTGACCCAAGTTCCCTCTTCATGATCATGTCTCACGTATAGGGGTCTATCTCCATCTTCATCTGCATCTCTATCTATATCAATCTCTGCTGACCACAAATTCTCAAACGAAGGATCATCATTATTGATGTTCAAATATTCATTACTTTCAAAATCAACTTCTGCTTGATGATTCTTGTTGGATGGAAGTACAATAGACCAATTCTTCTTAGCAAGATCAGGAATGTAAAATGCTTGTTCTGCCTGTGCTGCTAAAATAAAAGGATCATCTTCATACCAAACCTTAGAAAGGTCCACTTGCACAAAGCCTAAGTCATCTATCCGCAATCCACTGTTGTTGTTAACCCACTGACATTTGAAGACAGGGACCCTGAACATAGAGTAATCTAACTCCCATATGCGTTCAATGACACCAAAGTATGATATTGATGCATAGACAGGGTGTGTGTCTTTAGCACTGGATCTATGCCAAGAATCAGCAACAAGTGTTACCCCACTATTCTACATCGTGCTCTGTGTATCATGGTCTTGTGTATAAAATGTGTAACCGTTGATTGCATAACCATTGTAAGATAATACATGTAAGCTCGGTCCCTTCGACAGGCACTTCAATTTTTCAGAAATTGAATCAGGATTCCTCTCCATCTCATCGTTAATACGATTTTTCAACCAGCCTGTAAATTGTTTATTGTGTTCTGTTGTTAATAAATTTTCATTCCTATCACCATGTACCAATCGGAGAGCATCCTTGTGTTCTTCTACATACGGTTTGACCTCATCAGTGTTATGTAGGACATACAAGTGGGCTTGGTCCCGTTCAGTCGTTGATATCGTTATTACATCACTCCCCGTTGTTCCTTTCCCTGATCTTCGGCCATCATGACGGGACTTGGGGATCCCTACAGGGTCAACATTTGATAGAAAATCAGCACAGAAGTCACTTGCTTCTTCAACCATGTAACTTTCAGCGATACAACCCTCTGGACGGTATCTATTTTTCACATACCCCTTTAATATTTTCATGAATTGTTCATTTGGGTACATCCATCTCAAGTACACTGGACCACACAATTGAGTTTCTTTGACCAAGTGTACAGTTAGATGTACTATAATGTCAAAAAAAGAAGGTGGAAAATACATTTCAAGTTCACACAGAGTACACACAATCAGCCTTTGCAAATCTCTTAACCTGGTTGAATCAACCACTTTACTGCAGATCAACTTGAAAAACAAGTAAAGTTTCGTGATAGTGTTCCTTAATTTTTTGGGTAAAATGGATCGTATACCAACCGGTAGGAAATTTTGCATGAGCACATGACAATCATGAGATTTAAGGTTCTTTAACTTCAACTCTTTTACCGATACAAGGTTATTTATATTTGAAGAGTAGCCCTCGGGAACTTTAATTCCTTACAGAAACTCACAAAATAATTTCTTCTCTTTCCTCGACATAGTGTATACCGCTGGCGGTAGATAGGTACGAGACCCTTGCTCAATCGGTGCCAACTCTTCTCTAATTCCCAAGTTCACTAAATCCAACCTCGAATTGACATTGTCCTTGCTTTTTCCTTGGATATTAATCGACATAGTGTATACCGCTGGCGGTAGATAGGTACGAGACCCTTGCTCAATCGGTGCCAACTCTTCTCTAATTCCCAAGTTCACTAAATCCAACCTCGAATTGACATTGTCCTTGCTTTTTCCTTGGATATTAAGCAACGTGCCAATAGACTATCACAGATATTTTTTTCTATGTGCATCACATCAAGAAAATGCCTCACATATAAAGACTTCCAATATGGAAGTTCAAATAAAATAGACTTTTTCTTCCAACCGCTTGTCTCGATTTGTTTTGCAAAAGATTTGCCAAAATTGTTCTCCAAGTCTTTTACCTTAGAATACACCTGGGAACCGGTCAACATCTTCGGCAGGCTACCTTCTTCTGCATCACCATTGAAAGGCTTTTTCCACTTCCTCCAACGATGTTGTGATGGTAAGAATCTTCGATGCCCCATGTAAACATTTTTCTTACAATGATGAAGTCGCATTGAATGAGTATCATCTTCACATATAGGGCATGCACCATATCTTTTGATGCTGTATCCTGACAAATTTCCATAAGCAGGGAAATCATTAATTGTGCCAAACAACATGGCTTTCAAAGTGAAACTTTCTTCCATGTACCCGTCATACACACTAACGCCTTCATCCCAAAGAAGCTTCAAGTCATCAATTAAAGGAGCCAAGTATACATCTATATCATTCCCAGGTTGCCTTGGCCCAGAAATTAACATGGACAACATCATAAACTTGTGTTTCATGATTAAGTGTGGAGGAAGGTTATAAATCATCAATATCACCGGCCACGTGCTATGTGTGCTACTCTGAACACCGTGCGGATTAATTCCATCAGTTGACAGTGCAAGGCGAAGGTTCCTGACTTCAT
Source organism: Inga laurina (assembly GCA_963855925.1). Classification (NCBI taxonomy): domain Eukaryota; kingdom Viridiplantae; phylum Streptophyta; class Magnoliopsida; order Fabales; family Fabaceae; genus Inga; species Inga laurina. The sequence goes on from OY979705.1 coordinate 6,374,017, forward strand.
CAGCAAAGTCAGGGTACTCATGATTAATTTTTTTCCATTGAGGAGCGTCTGCAGGGTGCCTAAGCTTCGTGTCTTTAATCCTTTCATCTGCATGCCATGTCAACTGCTTAGCAATCTCTGCATTACTATACAGTCGCCTGAATCTCGGAACAATGGGAAAATACCATAGCACCTTCAAAGGACTTTTTCCTTTCTTCTTCCTATATCGAGATGCGTTGCATTTAAGGCACTTCTCCAACATTGCATACTGATTTCGAAATAATACGCAATCATTAGGACATGCATGTATCTTCTCATATCCCATACCAATTGTAGAGCAAAGAATTCGCTTTTCCTCGTATGTCTTGGTAGGAAGTACATTTTCTTCTGGAAGCATATCTTGCAACAGTTCAAGCAATGTAGTGAAACCCGAATCACTCAATCCGTAGCAAGCTTTAAAGTTGTACAACTTCAACACTGCTAGCAATCTTGTGTATTTAGTACTTCTGACATATAATGGTTTCTTTGCATCACCTTTCAACTTCTCATATTCGTTAGGGCAGTTATGAAGCACCCCTTCAACCATATTTACCATTTCTTCAAGACCATCATCTTCATCAAACATGCTTTGATCAAATTCATCCGAGGCACCACCCGTGGTATGCACCCGATTACTATATGCATCGTTGGTCTCACCATGCCTTGTCCATCGTAAATATGTTTGATCAATACCATAACACACTAAATGATCTAGCAAATCAAGTTGACTAATCCGCTTTCCAAAACAACAGGATAAGCAAGGACATAAGATTTTGCCAGGATCTTTTGTGTGCTCAGTTGCAAATGTAATAAAATCCTTCACCCCATCTATATATTCCCTTGAACATCGATTAGATGACATCCATTTACGATCCATCTATGGGCTTCAATCTATTTTTTTTTTAAAATTACGTGGTTAGTTGTATGACTATTGCATTTACTAATTACTTTTATATTCTCTTACCAATTTTAATTTAAAATAACATACACCATATGAATCTTCATAATTGAAGCTTTCTAAGTCTTAAACTGAATGTTTAAATTGCCAAATAATTCATTAATTATTCGCAGGCATTATAATAATTTTTTACAACTCATAACAAAAGAAACCATATTTGCCACAATATATCATAGTTAATTAGAAAACATTACAAGTCAATAAATAAAATACAAGTGTTAAGAATATATAAATAATTATTTTGCTTATGCAATTAATCAATAATAATATGTGTAATAAACATCAATATATAATAAAATCAAATATGATTAGCTTAAATCAAAAAATATGATTCCGAAAAAAAAATAAAGAAAAAAAAATAAAATGAAAAAGAAAGCTTAATCCCAACATTAATTATCTCCTTATTGTATGTTTTTCCCCTTACGGTTTTAGTTAATATATTTAAAGTTAAACAATATAGACAAATTTTATTTTATTTTATTAAATATTAACATTGATATATATTGCTATATTAAAGTCATTTTATCCATATTTTAAAATCCTTAAATAAGTTAATGACTCAATTAATGAATTATTCAATTTATTATCCTGATTTCAATTTTTCCTATTTTCATTGGGTTTAGATGGGATTTTCTCTATTATAGTTTAATAAGATAATACAAACAATTATTTTCTTACCTCTACAAAATAGCACTAACACAAATATATATTAAATACGTGAAATAATATTAATTAAATAAATGATTTTGATTTTTGAAAAACAAATAATTTGAAGAAGTTTTAAAAGAAATAGCAGTATTATTAAAAGTTAATTTGATTATCTAATTTCAAGTCACTTGTATATTAATTACTGTCGTTCAAATTTATGGTTATATATAACACATAAATTCAATTCTTTCATTGTTCTTGAACTTGTTGCATTAATTTCTTAGAACTAGTGAAAGCTAAAACACAGTACACACACGCCTACAAGACATATTATCAATTATGTACATTCAGTGGATATTATATATATAGTATACACGCCATTTTTTATCATCCTGTAACAATTTATTTTGGATTGACACTGGGAATATATATATAGTATACACGCACAAACAACACACACATTTATATATATATTATATATATATATATATATATATATATATATATATATATATATATATATATATATATATATATATATATATATATATATATATAGGTGTTGTGTAAAGGGCAAAGAAACAAAACTAGAGATGGTCCACCCACAGAAAAAGAAAAATCTGACGAGAGAGAGAGAGAGAGAGCGCATGGGCATCACACATACACTTTGTATATTTATTTGTCTTCTCCTAAATAATTTTATTTACATTCTTTATTTTGTTCCTATGTTGATGAAATTACATACTATGTGCATGCCTATTTCTAATTTGGTTTATGTACTAGTATAATAACATCATGCATGAAGAAGATGACTATATATGACATATAAATATACAAGCATGCGTGTCATAACAGGGAAAAAAAAGCATCGCAAGCATGCCATAAAAAAAACAGAACAACCTGAAAAAAAAATTAATAAAAACAAAACACAAGTTGAACTTACAGGTTGATCAGTGCAGTGGAGTGGGGCACCACGTAATTGCCGTTGGTGACGCAATCTTCAATGAGGGAAGGAAGAAATTTGAGCTACCAAATGGAGTGGGGACCAAAAAGTTGTAGACAATACAAAGAAAAGGGAATAATAGGGACAGGAGTGGGGTTGGCAGTTGGGAAAAAACAAAGACGTGTGCTCGTGTGGGTGTAATTTTAAGATGTGAAGATAAGAAAATGGAAGGAAGGGGAGAGCACGCACAGATAGATGAAAGTGAAAATGAGAGAGGGAATGATTAAAGATAGAGAAAAAGGTAAAGAAAGAGATGGGGGTGTCGGCGGGAAAGGAAAGTGATTGGGGGGGGGGAGGCGGGAAAACAAAAGGAAAGGGGGTGGGGCGGGATGGGTTCTGATTGGTGGGGAAGGGATATAATATCCAAATTTTTTTCTTTAAAAAAGGGTTAGGGGTGGCGCCTGACCAGGCAGGCGCCACCCCTGATAAATTTTTTTTTTAAAAAAAGGGTCAGGGGTGGCGCCTGACCAGGCAGGCGCCACCCCTGACAATTTTTTTTTTTAAAAAGGGTTAGGGGTGGCGCCTGCCTGGTCAGGCACCACTCCTGACAAAAATAAATTTTTTTTAAAAAAAAAATGAGTCAGGTGTGGCGCCTGACCAAACAAGCGCCACACCTGACCATAAAATTTTTTTTAAAAAAAAAAGGGTCAGAAGCTAGTGTGGCACCTGGCGTGTCAGGCACCACATCTGGTACCACCTGGTCAAGTGTGGCGCCTGGTCACTTGACCATACCAGCTGTGGCGCCTACCCTTCCAGGCACCACAGCTGGAAAAAAAAAACATAAAATATTAAAAAAAAATAATAAATGAGCAGCTGTGGCACTTCATTAAGGAAGAGCCACAATATGTGCGCCACCTTTCAACCTTTTTATAGTAGTGAATACACACATTTTATTCATTAACCAAAATAATATCAACTAACTCACAGTATTACAATAGTCTATATATATAGACCTGGCACTAATGCATATGGGCCTTAGCCCAATAACCAAATACTGAAAACAATTTATGTATTTACAACAGTGAGGCCCATACCCAATACTAAAAACAATTTATCTATTTACAACAGTATTCGATCCTTAATTGACTAAAATTTTGTTGACTAGTTGGTTGGTTGGTTGTCGTTTGGCCTCTTGGTTGACGCTATTTTCAATGGCGGCTATTGAAAACCATCCTGCTGTCATCATATCAATTTGGATAGAGAAGAGGTCTCAAAGAAACGTGGTGGATCATGCAACCCGCACCTTATATCATATGATAAGGATGTAGTACTTACCTGTTCTTTGATCCCTTTTATTATTCGTCTTACAGGCTTATTTGAGCATATTAAATATTGTATATACAAGTCTCATACTGGAGATGGTCATGTACGGATAGAAAGAGTGTTGAAATTTATATGGAAGTGAAATTTAGTGTAATTAAAAATGAAAATATCGAAAAGTACTTTAATTATTTAATTTTTCAGTAAAATATTCTAACTTCACTTACATTTTGGCTTAATTATACACATAATCCTTCTATTTTGAAAACTAACTTCACTTACATTTTGCCTTAATTATACACATAATCATTTTGAAAACTTACATTTGGCTAAACTATTAACCATTAAAAATATTCTAAAAAATATAATTTTTCAATACAAATTTTATTTAGTAATTTACCTCTCGTAGTACTATATCTCTAATTTTAGCTAAAATTATTTTGAATTATTTAAGAATTTTTTTTCTTTAGTTTTCCTTAATTTTCCTTTTCTATTTTTTTCAAATATTTATTTGTTTAATATTTTTAACATATTGGGACAAAATTTTAAGTAATTTTGTTAAGATTAATTCTTTTAATAATTGAATATTTAACTAAATGTGTTTAGAAATATTCAAATGAAAAAAAGAGTACTTTAAACAATTACAAATTTAAATAATGTATATAATCTCTCAAACTTACATTATTTATACTATATATAAAAATATGTGTTTAAAATATGTTTTTAACAATTTAAAAAAACTATAAAAATAATTTTCAATAATGAAAAATATAAATATAAATTTTATAATATAATTAAAATTCATAAACTTTTTAACATATGAAAATTTTTGAAATGCTCATGAAATGGAAAAAATCAACTCATAAGTTGTTGGTTGATATGGTTAGCAACATCACTCCCATAACAAAGAGAATACTGATTTGAATTTGAAAGTGAACTTGTTGAAGGGCCGAAAACCCTTTACACTCTAATCTTTGAAAAGGAAAACCTTAATCAAATGGGAAAAAACAAAGCCATATACCAAACAAAGAATTTAAGGTAATTAAGGTTACCGACAAAATTAAATTAATGTTAGCTCGCCCATGCATACAGTACACTGGCAGAGGAAAGCTAAAGATCATTCAACTTAAAAATGCATATAGAGCACAAGTAACAAAACATAAAACAGGAAAAATAAGAATGTTATACAAACATTATGCAACCTAACCTAACCAAGAGAACAAGCACTTAACTACTATATGTCCCATACATGACGTCTTCACAAGAAAATCAACGGCCTCCAGAGAGGACCGATTCAGCTATTGAAGTTTGTGAGTGGTTGCCATCCGTACAAGAAGATGGAAAGGACATTCCTATTTTCTCAAGGTCTTGGCGGCTCTCACATGTGAATCCACAACAAGAAGGAGACGACATTAGCATTGGCAAATCAGGCAAAGGCACTTCCATATTCAAATATTGCACAGCTCGACGCATGTTTGGCCTATCTTCAGCCTTTGAATTCGAACACAAAAGCCCCAATTTCAACACTAATTCTACCTCCTCTGCTTTATACTCTGTTCCTAAATTTTGATCCTTTGCCTCAATAATCTCACCCTTCTTCCATAACCCATACACCCAATCCACCAAAATAAATTCTTCTCTTCCTTGCTCTATAGGCCTTCTTCCACACACAACCTCCAGCATAAAAGCACCAAAAGCGAAAACATCAGACTTTGTGGTGGCTCTCCTTGTTCTTGTGTTCTCCGGTGCCATATATCCCAAGGTTCCAACCACATGTGTAGTTGTAGGATCACTCCCATGATCGTATAATCTTGCAAGACCAAAATCTCCTAACCTTCCATTGAACTCAGAATCCAACAGAACATTGCTCGCTTTAATGTCTCTATGTACTACTACTTGTTCCCAATCTTGGTGTAGATAGCACAACCCTGAAGCTATGCCTTTGATGATTCTAAATCTTTGCTTCCAATTTAATGTCACAATAGGTTGGTTAAAGAGGTATTTATCTAAACTTCCATTTGGCATGAAATCATAAACCAAAAGAAGCTCACCTTTTCGCCTGCAATATCCCAAAAGAGATACGAGGTTTCGATGATGAAGACGACCAATGCTCACAATCTCTGCTATGAATTCCCTCATCCCTTGGCGGGATCCATGGGATACTTTCTTCACGGCAACCTCAAGTTTCGAACCTGGCATCGTCCCTTTGTAGACACTCCCAAAACCACCACTGCCTAGAAGCTCTTTCTCTCTGAATCCCTTTGTGGCGATGTAGAGATCTTTGTATTTGAACCTGTGAGGACCATACTCTTGCTCCCACACCTCAACAATCTCAGAAAACTTCTTTTTCCAATTTATGTAATAAACTATAGATAAACCACCAAGAGTTATTGCACAAAGTGAAAGAAGAGGTAAAACAATTGGCAAAATCATAGATTGTTCATTTCCTCCAAGTCGTGGAAGTTTTGGGAGTTTTGAGGTGTCAAGCTTTTGAGCCTCTCCATTGACCTTGAAACTCCAACCAAGAACATAATGAGAAGCCATCCTTGCCCCATTTGAAGATGAAAATCCAACATAACTGGCATTGGTTAGAATCTCAAAAAGATCTTGGGACAACGTTAACAATGGAATTTCAGGCTTGTTAACATTGATTGAACCTAGGGTAACACTGATTTGCTTCTTGCTTCCATCATAGTCCACCCACGCCTGCATGGGCACGCCACTGTTGAGGCTCAAATTTTGAAACTGAAACCTATTTGCATAATTTCCAGCAGGAGCTGATTTAGTGGAATTCAAACTGTTAATATCAATTCCAACATGGTTTCCATTGATATCCCCAAACTCATGGTTCTGGTAAGTGTCGAATTCTACCGCGAGGACATGGTTTTTGGGGTCGCCGTTGTTGCTCATATTGAAGAGGCCGAGGTACTGGCCGACGAGTGCATCTGGAAATGCTTTTGTTGGAGAAATCACAAAAGCCATTCCATGACCATTCAGAGTTTGAGATTGAGGTCTAATGGCAAAAACAAAAGTGGCAGAGAAAGAAGAAGTGTTTGTGAAAACTACTGGATTGGGGTAAAAAGCATGACTCTTTTGGAACCCAGTTTCGTTAGTTAGTTGGAGGAGGCCATTGGAAGTGATGACAGAAATACCATTCATGGTTAAATCAGCTGATTGGAAGCCATTATTGAAGATGAAACTTGTACCTGCAACACTCACTTGTACCATTGTTGTTACCAACAAAAGGACCAACGCCATAATAAGCTTCACAAACATAGCCGTGTCTCAATCAGTAGTGTCTTCTTTTAAATCATCTTCTATATCTGAATCTTCATTATACACGCACACACACACAACAGTCAGATCGATCAGTTTCTCCTATTTATCGCCGGTTTTCCGAAGGCAAGACAAATGGCATACGGCTCTTCAGTGACTTCCATTTTCAACTGTACTGTAAGAAAAGATTAGATTTTCGGTGATCACACAGTCATGTAGTTGGTAAAAACATGTCACTCAAGAATACGACTCTTTCTAGAATCAACATTAGAATCGCGAGAAAGAAATGCAAGGATGACTGAAATACATAAATTTAAAGTATTTAGTGGTGTAAATGTATTAATGCTTTTTCACGAGCAGTTTTGTTTTTTTAAGTATTAGTCTCACTGTTAAGTTGCCAAAAAGTCCATTAAGTGGACATGCATCAACACTTTAAATCATTTTTCAATATTTTTTAGGTTGCTGAACGCATTTAGAAAAATTTTTCAGAGTTGCTAAATAAATTATAAAAATACTTTAAGTTGTTGGATGCATGTAGAAGAACATACATCAGGGGTGTTGGATCAACTTAACCCTTGAAAAAAGATTTTTTAAAATATATATTACTCAATCAATAAAATGATATTACAGAGACAGAAAATATAAGGCTGGGTTCTTGAACTTTTTCTCAATTAACCTTTTTCTCAATGGGCCGAGCCACTAGTTATTATAATTTTTTAAAATTGATATTCACTAAGCTGATAATTGGGGAAAAAAAATTAAGAACTAAAATTTATATTATGCAAAAGAAAATCATATAGACATGAAAGCTCGAGGGCTCATCCTTCCTTTATACATCAAGCAGTCAACAAAGTTGAAAGGAGAAGAAAAGCATGAGAGAGAGGAAACAATTCAGGGCAATAGTTTTTGATTGAAATGTCAATAATTCAAGGTTCTAAATTGTGGTTGTCATTCTTATGGGATCTTTATTTGTCATTTTCCCTATATAATTCCCCAATAACAAAAAATATATACATATCAAAAACAAAAATCAAAGCGTAATGATACAAACATAATGCAACGTAACGTACGAGCAAAAGAGTGCATGCCAAGTCCTTAAACAGAGTGAGTATCTGTACTATATGGACCAACGAAATACCATTGTTGCTCTAAGTTATACGTGAAGGATTGATTTATTAGTGAGTTAAAATTGTAAGGACTAAAAAGATTAATTTTCCTTATTTCTTTTTATGTTTTATCTCTTTCTAGCTGCACTACCTGCTCTTAATTTTCCAAAGTTATTAGATTATTCAAACTCAGCAAATGAAAGTGAATCTAATCATAAGTTCCAGTAGCCCTACGCTATTGTGCCATGGATGATTTTCCCTGAACGCATCTCACCCTGATTGAATAAAAAATCACTTACGAAAAGCACCATTTTTCAAATTAGTGTGCCTATTTGGGTTAGCCGTGAAGAAACAGTTTTTTTTGAAATCTGACTTTTGTAAAAGTTAGATTAGGATAAAAGTCAGATTGTGAAAGTTATTTGTGTTTGGATTGACGGTGGCATAAGTGATTTTTTTCTAATCTTAAACCTGTTTAGATTACTATTTGAAAAGTCCTAATTTTTTTTTTTTCATGGTAAGAAGCACATAAGCAGATTAAATTTCTTTTTTTCATGGTCAGAAGCATAGAAGCAGTTTTTTTAAAAAAAATTCAATAGTCAAAGCACAGAAGCAGCGGATATTGCCGAAAAGCTCCCAAACACAGCTTCTCAAAGAAGCTGCTTCTTAATTCAAACAAGCCCATCAATGCTCAACGCCTTCCCAAACGCATGTCAACTGGTCAACTGGGCTTTTGGGTCCCAATTAGGCTTTTTTGGCCCCCAGCGTGTTCACAAACATATCCTTAGTTGGGATAGATTATTAGCTACTCCCTCTTATCCATATTAACCAATACCATAAAATGACAGTTAACACATTATATCTATCTTAAATTTTTTTTAAAAAATCCAACTTTACAGTTTCGCATATTAAAATGAGGTTCTTAATAAGAAAGAAAAATACAATGAGACTCATTTAAGCATTAATTATTGGGTAAAATTAACATATAAGTATTAATTACTTACCAAGTAACTTATGCCATCAACCAAAAAATTCCACTAAATATAACTTATATTGACAAGAGGGAATATTAGCTACTCCCTTTTTATCTATATTTTTTTTGGACAAGACTTTTGTCCATATTAACTAATACAAAGAAATGACAGTTAACTCATTAAATCTGTTTTTAACTAAAAAAAATTCCAACTTTACAAATATTAAAATAAGGTTTTTAAGGGGGGAAAATACAATGGGGCACACTTAAGCATTAATTATATATAGGGCAAAATTGATATATCATTATTACTTATTCTCTAAGTGACTTTGCTACTGACAATCTAATTCCGTATGGTTGTTTTTAACTGAAAGCATCAGCCTACCGTTCAAGGAAACGCAGAACAACGATGATAAGTTTTGTTTTTTTTCAATAAAAAAATATATAATTATCATAAAATTATTATCTTATATAGATGTCATGTAGGATGTCTTGTCATTTCTATTAATCTAACATGGTAGATTTCGTTAAACTTTACAGAAAAATTAACAGTAGGAGCTTAATGTCAAAAATTAAAAGTCAAGAAGGTTAAATTTAAACTTTAAAATGTTAATGGAGTTATATACAATTAACTCAACGTTTAAGGAAGTTTTATGAATTCTAGCCAATTATTTGATATTTTATCCTAAGTGGTTAATAAATACTTATTAAGGGTAACATGGTCATTTGCATATTTTTCATACCTCTCTTACCAGCATTTTCAACCTACCAAGCATGTCGTCAGGGGTCTGAAATTTTTCATTCCATTCCTTTCTATCACAATGAATTCTTTCTACCACACGGTCAGTAGCTCGGCCGTTGAACCTCCGGTACAATCTCTCTCTCTCTCTCTCTCTCTCTCTGTTTTCCTCTGTGGGTCCCATTCAACGCCTTCTTCTTTCTCAATCTTCACCATTGCCCTCGTCTGTTCCTCTCTGTGATATTTACTTCCTGCTAATCTACTTGGCTTCATTTTGATTCTGCCGTTGTCATTGTTGTTTCCATCAAAGAGGAAGAACTTAAAATTAGTTGATGTTATTAAAATTAAATTATGCAATCTTTTAAATTTAATAAATTCTACTAATTCTTATATCCTTTAATAATTATTTAATTTACACCGTCAACTTATACCATAGGTTTCTCTTAGCGATGTTGACTCTCTATAGACATGATCAGTGTGTATGTTTAATTTCTTCTGGTACATGAAGGACGGAAAAATAATAATATACAAATACATTAATATTAATCATGTCATAAATTTTACAAAAATGACTTAAAGATAAAAATGTAAAATGTTCCTGAAAGGTGATTTATGAGTAGACAATGAAGGTACAAGATATAGAGAATCAAAGTTTCTCCTCTTTGAAAGGGGATTATTGAATAGCAAGCAAAGTAACAAAACATAAAACGGAGGAAAAATAAGCATGCTATACAAACATTATGCAACCTAACCAAGAGTACAGGAAGCAATTAACTTCAATACATGTTTTCTAAAGCAAATTAACGACCTCCAGAGAGGATGGATTCAGGTATTGAAGTGCGAGAGAAATAGTCATCCACATTTGAAAATGGAAGCGACATTGCAATGTCATCCAAGTCTTGGTGACTATAAAAATCCTGAGCAAGAAGGAGATGACATCAACGTTGAGAAATCAGGCAAAGGCACTTCCATATTCAAATGCTGCACAACTTGGCGCATGCTTGGCCTATCTCCCGCCTTTGAGTTAGAACACAAAAGTCCCAATTTCACCACTAATTCTACCTCCTCTACATCCAATTTAGTGTCACTGTGGGTTGGTTATGAAGATAAGCTCCCATTTGGCATCAAATCATAGACTAAAAGAAGCTCACCTTTTCTCCTGCAATATCCCAAAAGAGATACGATGTTTTGGTGGCGAAGGCGACCGATGCTCACAATTTCTGCAATGAATTGCTTCATTCCTTGTCATGATTCATGGGATATTTTCTTCACAGCAACCTCAATTTTTGAACCTGGCATTGTCCTTTGTACACCTTTCCAAATCCACCACAACCTAGAAGGTCTCTGTCTCTAAATCCTTTTGTGGCAGTGTAAAGATCTTTATATTTGAACCTTTGAGGACCATAGTCTGACAATTATAGATTAGTTAGACTTAATTTATAACAATTTCTGTTAGCTTGATTAGTGAGATTAGTTGTAATTCTGTTACTCATTATTGTAATTTAGCTATTCCTTTCCTTTGTAATATTCTGTATATAAACAGATTAGATATTCAATAATACACAATTCCACTTTTTCCCACTTACTGTAACATGGTATCTAGAGCCGTGTGATTTTCTCTCTCTCTCTCTCTCTCACTTTACCTTTACCTTTTTCTTTCGTCGTCCTCTCCGTCACTTTCCCCTATTCTTCTTCATTTTCTCTCCCACCGATCTTCATGACTTCCAATCCTTCCGTCGATCAATCTAGCCGATACTACATCCATCCCAGCAAGAACCCTGCGTTGATCTTGGTTGCGCCTCCTCTCGATGGCTCGAATTACCACAACTGGGCTTGAGCGATGCGCATGGCTTTGTTATCCAAGAACAAACTCTGCTTCATTGATAGTTCTCTCCCTCAGCCGGCGACTTCTGATCCTTCTTTTCCGGCTTGGGAATGTTGCAACAACTTAGTGCAAGGTTGGTTGCTTAAATCCCTTTCTCTTACCTTTGCTAAAAGTATATCGTGGTTTGATTCTGCCGCTATAATTTGGTCTGATTTGCAATCTCGTTATTCTCAATCTAAGCTGTTTCAGATCACGGAGTTCAAGAGGAAATCTACTCTTTGAAGCAAGGAAGTTTGAGTGTGAGTGAGTTCTATACTCATTTGAAGATTCTCTGGGACGAGTTGGCTAACATTCGGCCACTCAAGGCGTGTGCGTGTGGTTCGACGGCAATAGCTCTCACTCATAGGGATGAAGATCAGGTTATTCGCTTCCTTCGTGGTCTCAATGAGCAATATGCGTCGGTTAAGTCTCAGATTCTCTTGCTCGATCCTCTGCCTTCGATTACTAAGGTCTTTTCACTTGTCATCCAGCAAGAACGTGAGCATCGTTCCTTGTCTGATTCTCCTACAGTTCTTCTGGCTAAATCGGCATGGCCACAATCCTCTATTCCTAAATCACATTTTTTGAAGTCTGGGACGAAGATGTGTACCTATTATGGCAAACCAAGGCACACAAGGATACATGCTGCCGTAAGCACGGTTTTCCCCTTGGCTTCAAGTTCCGCAATCAGTCTTCCTCGGTCAATAATGTAGTCTCTTGGTCCAATTCTGCTCTAGATTCTTCTTCTATGAAGCCTGCACCTCCTTCTCAGATGTCTATTGCAGCCTCTCTGCTTCCTTCACTTTCACCAGAACAATACCAGCGACTCCTCGTCCTGCTTTAGCCTCTGCCTTCTGCTTCGGTCAATAATTTTTCTACCTCTTCCTTTCTTCCAGTCGCAGGTATATGCAACAACATTTTTTCTTCTCGTCTTGATACCTGGATCATTGATTCAGGGGCCTCTGATTGTGTTTGTTGCTCTTTAGATTTGTTCATTTCCTATTCATCTATTATTCCTCTTCGTGTTCGTTTACCCACTGGTGCTTATACCACTACTCAATACTCTGGTTCTATTCGCCTATCTTCTTCTTTAGTCTTACATAATGTCCTTTTTATTCCTGATTTCACTTACAACATAATTTCTGTTTCTAAACTCACTCAGTCTCTTACTTGTGCACTAACGTTTTCTACTGATTCTTGTCAGATACACTCACTCCCGCCTTCGGTGATGATTGGTGTAGCTAGATGTTTAGATGGACTTTATATTCTTCATACAGATAAGTCAACCTCCTTTCCTGTTTCTCAAGTTCATTCAGCCATTACCACTCCAGCCTCTCAATTTACTCTATGGCATCTCTGATTAGGCCATGTTCCCAATACCACTCTTACTATCTTGAATAAACTTGCTACAGACATTACTTTTACTCCTTTACCTTTACCATGTGATGCTTGTCATTTTGCTAGGTAGAAGCACCTTACTTTTCCTTTAAGTGCAAGTTCTTGTACTATAACATTCGATTTAATACATGCTGATATTTGGGGCCCTTTTTCTGTGCCTTATGTGCAAGGTTTTCATTATTTCTTGACTGTTATTGATGATTATTCTCGCTATACATGGGTCTTTTTAATGCAAACCAAATCTGAAGCTCGTGATCATCTTAAGACATTTTTTGCACTTGTAGAAACTCAATTTTCAACGAAAGTTAAAATTCTTCGCACTGATAATGGTATTGAATTTTCCATGCCTTCTTATTTTGCTTCAAAGGGAATTTTGCATCAAACTTCTTGTGTGGCCACTCCACAACAAAATGGTTTGGTCGAACGTAAACACCAACGTATTCTTAATGTTGCACGTGCCTTACATTTTCAATCTCATATTCTCATTTGCTTTGGTCTTTTGGAATTCAACATGTTGTTTTCATCATTAATCGATTACCTACTACTGTTTTAAACAATTTCACTCCTTTTGAATGCTTGTTTCATACTACACCTTTATATTCTGACTTTAGAGTTTTTGGCAGCCTCTGTTTTGCTACATCTTTAGCTTCTCATAGGTCCAAGTTTGACTCTCGAGCCAGAAAATGTGCCTTTTTGGGTTATCCTTTGGGTTCTAAGGCTTATACTTTACTGAATTTGTCTACAAATCAAATTTTTCTTTCTAAGGATATTGTCTTTCATGAACTTGTGTTTCCCTTTCACTCCTCTTTCCATTCGGCCTTGTCTCCTTCTTCCCCTTCTCTTGATCCTACCATCCAAGACTTCCCCACTTTCCTTGATGATCCTTCACCTTTGTCTCCCTCTGCTTCATCTTTACCCATTTCCCAGTCCTCAGCCCTTCCTTCTTCTTCCACCTCTTCTTCTTCTTCATTACCTCGCCGTTTTACTAGAACCCATAAACCACCTTCTTATCTGCATGATTACCATTGTGCCCTCTCTTCCTCTGCTGCCCACTCATCATCACATGGCATTCCTAGGTATTCTCTTTCTTTTGTTCTTTCTTATTCAGCCTTGTCTCCCACTTACAAAAGTTTTGTTTTATTTGTTTCCTCTACTTCTAATCCAACTACTTATAATAAGGTTGTTCAGTATTCAGTTTGGAGGGATGCCATGGCTTCTGAAATTAAGACTCTTGAGCAGAATAAGACTTGGGCACTTACTACTTTACCACTGGGAAAACAACCTATTGGTTGCAAGTGGGTGTTTAAAACTAAGTATAAGGCCCATGGTGAGATAGAGAGACATAAGGCGCGTTTGGTTGCTAAAGGATATACTCAAGTAGAGGGTATCGATTTTCTTGACACATTTTCTCCTGTGGCTAAGATGACTACTTTACATTTACTCCTTTCCATTGCAGCCACCAAGAATTGGCATTTGCATCAGCTTGATGTAAATAATGCCTTCCTTCATGGTGATCTACATAAAGATGCCTACATGGAGCTACCTAAGGGTTTTACTCCTCCTCAGTCTAACATGGTTTGTAAGCTTCAAAAATCATTATATGGTCTAAAACAAGCTAGTAGGAAATGGTATTATAAGCTATCTTCTGCTTTTCTTTCCTATGGTTACACCCAATCAGCATATGATCATTCTTTATTTCTCAAGGCTTCCTCTACTTCTTTTACTGCTATATTGGTTTATGTTGACGATGTTGTCTTGGCTGGTAATGACCTGGCTAAAATCACTGCTATTAAGAAGAATTTGGATAAGGCCTTTACTATTAAAGATCTTGGAGAGTTGCGTTATTTTCTTGGGCTTGAGTTGGCTCATTCTAAATCTGGAATTTTTCTATCACAGCATAAATTTGCTCTTGAATTGCTTGAAGATGAAGGATTTTTGGCTTGTAAGCCTGCTTCTACTCATATGGATCCACATCTCAAGCTTTCCAAATTGAAGGGCACTCTATTGGCCAATCCCTAGGAGTTTTGGCGCCTCATTGGCAAACTTCAATACTTGACTACAACTCGTCCAGACATCAATTTTGTCACTCAGCAATTAAGTCAGTTTCTTGCTGCCCCTTTAGATGCTCATCTTCAGGCCGCCTATAAGGTCTTACGGTACCTTAAGTCCAATCATGGTGCTGGAATTTATTTTTCTGCTGATTCTGATTTAAAGCTTTGTGCTTATAGCGATTCTGATTGGGCCGGGTGTGTTGACACTCGTCGCTCTGTTACTAGGTATGCTGTTTTTCTTAGTTCTTCCCTTATTTCTTTGAAAGCCAAGAAACAAACTACTATTTCTGGCTCTTCTTCTAAGGCCAAATATAAGGCACTTGGTTCCACCACTTGTGAGGTCCAATGGTTACTTTATTTGCTCCTTGATTTTGACATTTCTGACATTGATCCTACCTTTGTTTACTGTGACAACCAATCAGCAATTCAAATAGCTTCCAACCTCACCTTTCATGAGAGGACTAAACATATAGAGTTGGATTGCCATCTAGTTTATGAGAAAGTGCAGAACAAGGTGATTCAGCTCATGGCTGTTCGTACACAAGACCAGCTTGCTGATGTGTTTACTAAGCCTCTTCATCCTACTCGTTTTCAGGAGCTCATTTCCAAGCTTAGCATTATCAATATCCATGCTCCAGCTTGCGGGGGGTGACAACTATAGATTAGTTAGACTTAACTTATAACAATTTATGTTAGCTTGATTAGTGAGATTAGTTGTAATTCTGTTATTAATTATTGTAATTTAGCTATTCCTTTCCTTTGTAATATTCTACATATAAATAGATAAGATATTCAATAATACACAATTCCGCTTTTTCCCACTTACTCTAACATAGTCTTTCTCCCACAGTTCAACAATCTCAGAAAATTTCCTCTTCCTATATACGTAATAAATGACCAATAAAGTCACACAAAAAATGAAACAAAGTGAGAATAGAGGTAACACAACTGTGTAAATCATAGATTGTTTTTTTTCCTCCAAGTCGTGGTAGCTTTGGGAGTTTTGAGAATTGAAGGTTTTGAGCCTCACCATTGAGTGTAAAGCTCCAACCAACCAAGAACATAATGAGAATTTACTACTGAGCCAGTGGCAGCTGAGAATCCGACATAACCAGGATTGTTTATAATATGAGAAAGATCCTGGGACAACCTCAATAATGGAGTTTCTGGCTTTTTAATGTTGATTGGAGCTATGGTGGCATCATAGTCCACCCACGCTTGCTTTGGAAGGCCACTGCTAAGGGTCAGATTCTGAAATACTAACCCATTAACATGATATCCAGAAGGAGGCCATTGGAGGTAACAGAAGCAAAACCATCCATGGTTAAGTTAGCTGATTGGAAGCCATAATTAAAGATGAAGCTTGTGTCCTCACACTCACTAGGACTATAGTTGTAACCAACATCAACAAAATCGACATCGCCATAGCTGATTGCCGGCAATTAATGATAGCCACTTGTGTCACTGACGCTATTTGCAGCTGTATTAGCTATTTTCTGGCCCTATATTTATAAAACACTTCTAAGTATGTTTCAGTAAATGAAGAAAAACTTTAAACTTCATTAATTCTATCTTAAAATTTAATAAATTTCACACTTTATTGTTATTTAACTACACACTCTCTAAGAAGATAACTATGTACATAATAATATATGAAGGGTAAAATTGTGTATTCATATAAAAAAATAATGACGTGCCTTATAAATAGGACTAAAAAAAATGTATTCTTTTTCTACCTTGTAAATAGGACAAGTAGAGGAGTATATACATAGTTGAGTTATTATTATTAATGAGGTTTAAGACGGAGTTAATGAGAGTTAGTTTTTCTTAATTCTAGTGAAATATTTTAGAAGTGATTTATAAACAAGATTTGCAAGTATATTCATGCGAAAAAATTAATGGCATATGTATAACCTATAAATAGGACAAAAAAAGAACATAATCTCTTTAAGTACCCTATAAATAAGACTAGAGTAGTATATAATAGTTAAGAAACTTCTTCTATGTTTTTTATCATATGCATTTTATGGTTAGAAAAAAGGGAGAATGACAGAAAAATACTACTTGAACTTCAAAATCTCAAATTAGTCATTTGACAAAGATTTGCGTTGTCAATCTTATTAATATTCTTGTCAATTCCATTACTCTTCTTGTCAGCGAGATTTTGAATTTCAAATGGTATTTTTCTATCATTCTCTTTAAAAAAAAAAAAAAAAAAAAAAAAAAAAAAAAAAAAACCTCTAGGTGGGTATTGGTAAACATCAGTGATGTGCCTGAGTCGTGTGAGTAGGGTCAAATGGTCCTTGAATTTGGTTGGGATGGTTTATTGCTGTCATACTCAACAATGCCGGTCAAATGGTCCATTTTAACGTTACCTTAAGAGGAGGGATTTTAATATCATGGTGTTTGGACTGGTAAGGGGAGGAATTTAACGTTACCTTAATTGATTCTGAAGGGGAGGGGGAAAATATTTTTATATGGATAATTATTCCCTTATTTTATTTAAGTTGTTTTATCAAGCTTTCTAAAGAATTGTTGAATAAATATAATTATAATTCATAAATAATTTTTAATATATACAATAGAGCATATCCAATAATTATAATTATATTTATATAATTATTTATGTTGAATCATATATATTTGAAGAAAGAAAGAAAGAAAGGTAATCACAAAAAAAACGGGGAATGTGTGCATCACTGACTCCCATTCCTTTGGCATTAGCATTAGCAGGAAGAAAGATGATGGGGAAAGAGCATGTGCATTCCTCAGCCATTATTTGATAACACATTTAGTCATTGTGGAAAGCCTCTTCTCCAATCCTCCAATCACAGCTTGACACCTCCGCCCCTGCCTCTCCACATTGCCTGCCCCAAATTTGGGAAAGTTTGAACTGTCATGAACTCACCCCCTGTCACTACCTTCTTCCTCTGCTTTCTCATCAACCTGTATGTTCATTGCTTGTCACTTTTTGTTAGTGGACCTCTGGATTTCATACGTGTTATGTCTATTATATTTTGTCTCATTATTATTATTTTATTTTGCCAGGCTCACAGTGCTGGAGATGATGGCCATTTTAATCTGCTACCCCAGGTGAAGATTCATTCTTTCTTTCAAAGCCTTGGAATTGCTGAAATTTTTGCTGACATTTCGTTCTCTACTAGTAGTTTAGAGTGAAGGTTGTTATATGAGATTTTGTTCTCTTTTGAGGCTGACATGTGTGTTTGTATATTGATATAGGTACCTTTATTGAATTGTTTAAGGGAGAAGTTTACCTCACTAACAATTCTTCTGCAAAAGTGTAATTACTACAACTAACTATTAGTAAGTCGAAATTGTTTCAGCTCAACATATTCTTTATAATCTGGTCATAACACTTGTGTAGTTTATGATGCACCTTTTTTGTTTCTGAAACAGAAATTGATGGGCCAATGGCACTGACGAATCTGTTGTTTTGTTTTACATATTTATCTTTGATAAGATGTCAAAAATTTTGTTGTCTACCAATGTAAAACAACATTGCTATTGAAAGATGCCCAGTTGGTAATCTTTTTCACTTATAGTCATTCTTTTATTACTGGATGTTTTTCTCTTTTCCCAATTGATGTCATTTTGATGATGCTTTGATTTAGCTTTTTATCTTTATGAAGTTAGACTTCTTTTTTCTTTTTTCATGTCTGCATTCACATACCATCAGAAAGAAGTAACAGAAGTTACCAATGGAATGGCAAAGTAATGAATGAGTCACTCAATGTTTTAGTATTCTTACAGCTTAAATTCAAAATTCAAAATCATATATGGCTTAAATAATCAGGACCCACACTATACCAGGAGCTCATCACATACAAACATCATGGGACTCTGCAAGCATTCTCCTCTCTAATTTAAGCCTTCAAGTTGCAGAGGACAGAAGAACACTCTTAGATATAGATGCCAAATACTTCAAAAATGATGGGATAGACAAGAGAGTTAGGAAAGATGGTAATTTTGTTCTATGTATTTTATATGATCTCTCAACTTCACTTTCTTGCTTGCATGTCTTGATTTGTTGAATTATTGGAAAAGAAGCTTTTTATTTTAAACACAGTTGCTGGATTTTTTATGGGGTTTAAGTGAAAAGGAGAGGCTCAGAAGCCCCTACATCCTAACTTTTGCTTCAGGTCAAAAAAAGTATCTTCATTTTTGCCCTTCATCTTCCACGCATCAGTGCTTATGCTTGCTATTGGGTGTTGTATCACTTTCCCATACTTCGCTGCAACTGAAAGGGGAAAAGACTATTGGTAGCAAGAGCAAGATTGACATTAGGACCATGCACGTAGTGTTCCAATGAAGGAGATGATGCGTGGGGTTAGAAGAATGAACCACTTTTAGAATGTCACAAATTGATAATGTGTACAAT
Source organism: Inga laurina (assembly GCA_963855925.1). NCBI lineage: Eukaryota > Viridiplantae > Streptophyta > Magnoliopsida > Fabales > Fabaceae > Inga > Inga laurina. The sequence goes on from OY979705.1 coordinate 6,393,707, forward strand.
ATGAAAATTTACCCTATGGTATTTTACCAAACCCACGTGAATAAACAATTTCTCGTGTAACTTTGGATAAATATACGTTATTAAACTCTGCCAAAATGTTACAAAAAAACTTCATTGCTTTCCAGTTTTGCCTTGCATTAAACAGATATGGATAACAGTTTATACAAGTCGATGTTTCTTTGAGATCATGGATGTTTTCTGTTTGTTTTAGTGTTTCCCTGCTTTCCAATTCTTTTATTGGATTATGATTCTAAACATGTAGAAGTATGTTGTTGTCATGAAGCAACCTGCCAAAAATATAATGTGTCACTCCTCTTTCCTTATGTTGTTTGGTGATTTGAACTTATCTGCTGGTTCTGGTATTCTTGTACTTGTATGCCGTACAGCCATGCTTGAATTAATGATCTGATGTTGTTTGTTTAAGAATTGTCAGTGTCTCTACACTGCATCCCTGTTTGCTATGATTATTAATTAATAATAAAATATATCCTAAAGAATATTGAGTTTATAAGAAGTTGAATATACTGTTCACTCATTCCAATTGTTAGTTATCTCAAGAAGTGTATCTTGTATTTCCCTAGAAACGTTCTCCATAGGTTTGCTACTAGTATAACACAACCAAAGGAAGGCAAGGTCTTATATTAATCATTAAAAAAAGCATAACCACAGTAAACTAAAGGATGAAGAAGATGTAATATCTAGCATAAATGTTTCAAAAGTGTTTTTAGATGTTCCATATTTTGATGACAAGGTGAGCAAATGTTCTGTTCATGGTAAACAGTTTGTAGAAGGTACAACTTTAGAAGATTTTGGTTTGATTGGCAAAGAGGAAAGCATGTACAACACTATAAAATACAATTATTTACACAATGATGATAATAAATGAAAGCATGGTTTTGGTCCTTTATGACCAGCTAATGACTTGTCACTTTTGGCATCTTCATTTTGAAAGTTCCTCTGTGACCTACTTTGGACTAGCTGGTTTTACAATGCAAAAGAGAAAGTAATTGTAATTTTAACAAAATATGACTGAGTATCTTCACTCTTCAGATAAAAAGGTGTTGTAATGAGAAATGCTGCATGTACGTATGGCATTTAGGTTTTTTGTGGTTAGATAAAGCTATGCTTGGTTGGAGAAAAAGCTAGGGGGAAAATGGAGCATTAGAGTCTAAATATGCTGTTATTTTCCCACCGCCTATTTTTACTTAAAAGAAGTATTGCCCTTAATGTATAGATTGCTCTCCATCCATCCTTAAGTTGCCAATGATAGCGAGAGAGATGGCATTATAGATCAAGTTCCAGGGAGAGATGTCTATACAATTGATGGCTGTGCTGATTTTGCTGACTGTTTGCTAATGTCATCTCTCTCGCTATTGAGCATATAACATTTTCTATCATTTATATATTTAGGAGACAATCATGGATGCTATTGAAGATTCTATAACTTGGTTTGAATCTTGTGATGTATCTCAAGGTATTTAAAAATTGTAAATTGTAATTCATTTGGTTTCATTAGTTTCAGTTGACCCATGTGCTTTAAATTTTTTAACATATTACCTTGCCTATTCTTTTGAATTTGAATTTCCCTCTATGATTTATCCTTTTTAACATAAATGCAAGGTCCCCCCCCCCCCCCCCCCCCCCCCCCCCCCAAAGAGCTGCTCTTTCATCCATATCTCTGGAGCTGAAGCTAATTTGTCAGCATGATATCACATTTATTAGCCTGATGGCTTAGTCATTGGTTTAACTGTCACATGCCTTGTACCTTTTGTGCAAGTTGCAGCAAGTTCGGTCATGACTGTCTATAAAGTACTAATTGGTAGCAATCACTGAAACAACTTTTATTATTTGATTTTGTTCAGTCACATGGCATTCTGTACGGTGATAGCGGTGAGCTAAATGCAAAGGATGGCCACTGCTTTTTGTATGGCTTTTTTATGATTTTTTGTCTATTTTCCTGAATTTCTTATTTATAATATTATGACTTTTTCCAGTTCCATTGATATATTATCATCTCATGTCATTTTTTTTATTTCAAAGGTATAGCAGGTCAATGAAGCATAAGATATAAAAGTATTAAGGCATCTGCAATATATGCTTTATTCTAATTTTATGATATAAATTATAAATAGAAAATATATATATATATATATGACTGTAATTTTATTTACAGTAATATCTTTTAATCTAAAGAAAAATATTATTAAAAAATGATAAAATTAAAACAAGATATTTTTCTTGATGCGCATGAAAAATAACAAATGAAACTATCATATTTGGTCTCAGTGGTGAGCTCGGCTGGGTTGAAATTCTGGTACGAGAAAAAGTAGGAGATGAAATCAAAACTAACAAAATTAAAGCTCGTAAAAAAGTTGTATTATTTTTTGTAAACAGGTAAATCATACTGAAATATATGAGTAAATATAGAGGGAATAAAAAAAGTTGCAAGAGTCCAATATAAGAATAAAAGAAGTTCCAAAGAATTTCAACCAAATATCACTATTTATATTTCATAATGAATATCGATTGAAAATGAAAACAAAGCAATCTATCTTCTTCTTGATTTTTTTAAAAATTGATGATTCAGATTTAATATTTTATGAAATTGTTGTTATAGTATTTTTTTTTTTTTTTTTTTTTTTTTGTCTAGGGGGTAATGATCAGTGTTAGAACGCCTGAAGGTGAGACAAAAGACTTTCCTATAAGGATTGATCTATATTAGGGATTAACATTAAGCCCTGATAAGTGCTTGATTTGGAATATAAATGCGATGACTTTTGCTAGAATTTTGTGGATTATTAGCTTGAAAATAATAGAACCTTATGCATTGTTAGGAATTTATTGATGTATTAAGTGATTTTATATATCTTGGGACTAAATTGAATTTTGTGAAAATTCAGGGATTGAAGCATGATTAATTTGGGAACCTATTAAATTACAACAAGGACCAAAAGATGAACATCACCGTTTAGGCTATTGAAGAAAACTTTAAGGACCAACCTCAAAAGAAAGAAAATTGTTTATAAAAATGACCGGAGGGAGTATATATCAAGGTTAATTTAGGATATAAATATGAAGTGAAATGTTTAAATCTATTTTGCCATGATTGGTTATTTGGTTGCTAAGAATTAATCAATTGATGATAATAAATTAATCATTTGATTAATGTTCTGATGGATTTTGATCACAATAGATTAATCACATTGTATGAGAAATTTGATTAACGTACTAATAAAAATCGATCTAACAGATTTATCTCCCTGTTCATTCATGAGAGAGTTTTCTAGAAGGCCATACAACAAGCAAATTGTGATCAATAAAACATTTTAAAATAGATATTACATAATCGAATCAAATTATATTTAACCATATAAAAAATAGTCCTCATGAAATTAATGAAAAACAAAAGGAGACAAAAATCAAATTAATTAATAATATTAACATTACTACCAAAGGAGTATAAAAGTGGGGTGTTGCAACATACTGTAGGCCCATAGCAAGCAAATACTAATCAGGATAAGTAACCATGAAAGGTTAACGAACCACACGTGCGCTTTAACCATGGTAAGTTGGTTGCAATTTTCTCTGTCTTGCTTTGCAAGTCTCGTCCTCAATCAATTCTTAATTTCTTACACAATCTGTTCAGTTCATATTCTAGCTGAGTTGAGAGTTGAGACCGCCAGTTACTCACCCAGAAAAAGAACCCATCTTCTACAGACAGCTCTTTCTTCTTGCCGCTCACTGCTCCATTCGTCTCCAAAGTCTAAATGTTCTATGTCTCTCTCTCTCTGAACCTCTGTTTGTATTGTATCTCGTAATTGAATGCAACTGAGGAGGATATATTGGACTTTATCAGGATTCTAGAATTTGAATGTTTTGTCGTTTCCGCCTCTGCTCTGCTGCAGTTTTTTGTCTCTTAAAGTCTCCTTCTGTATGTCTCTAATTTTGGCAGATGCTTTTGTTTCCATGTCTCCTTCCTTTTCTTCTCATTCATCTGTGACGTACTCTGCTTTTTCGCCTCTGTCTTGGCTGTTTCTTTCTACACTTTTTCTTTGCATTCCCCATTCTCCTCCTTTCTCTTCAAACTTTACAGTTATTACTTTGTTTACACCTACACTTTTTCTAGCCATATGTGGTTACCTGCGGCGTAGCAGTGTAGTACGCTGCGTGAAGCGTATGGGTGTGCATGGGAAGGAGTTGGTTCAGTCTCTTGAATGCTGCAAGTTTGCTTTTGAGTGGTGAGGATTCTTTGCATCTATCCCAAATTGGTTTTTTTACAAATTTCTTATTCGCATTTGGGGCTTATGTGTCAGGGATGGAATTTGTTTTTATATATTTCAAGGGAAGTGAAGCGAGTTGAGTGTATTCTTTGTTACTCGTCAGTTGACAGTATCAAGCAACACGTGAACGCTACATCGTTATCATTCGGGGGGGGGGGTGCTATTTTGTTTATTCTACTGGAATATTGTATTCTAGGGCCTCAGACATCACAAGGTGTGGATAAGACCATTTTTCATGCACTCTACTCAGGCTATGGATTCATTCCTTGGGAGATTGACTGAGAATCGAGCTTTTTTTATTACTGGAATGACTGTAGAACACGGCAGTGAACGTGTACACAGTTTTTTTCACTTGGCTTTTGATGAGATACAAGAGACTAGCCTGAACCTGCCACCACGTTGTCTAAGAGTGATTTCATGCTTCGTTGTGGATAGTATTCTACCCTTAGACAATAGATTAATGGGTACGCAGTCCGAATTATTGCTTATCCTGTAATCATTTAGGATTATGCAGTTGTATATAATTACTTTGTCTGAATCGACTTTTTTATTTTTCCAGCACTGTGTGGTTACATTCGACATAGTAGTGCAGTACAGTTCGTGAAGCGTACGGGTGCGCATGAGAAAGAGTTGGTGTTGTCTCTTGAATGCTGCAGGGTTGCTTTTCAGTGGTGCATGGTTTTTAAGTTTGTACCGAATATTATGTTTACGTTTTTTTTCTTCGCACAATGATTGATATATTTTTTTATCCATACTTCAAGGGGAGGTGAAACGAGTTGATTGTATTCTCCGTGGTTCGTCAGTTGACTATATTAAGGAACGCATTGACGCTGCAAGAGTATTGTTGGAGGAGGGTGCTCTGCAGTTTATTGTCATGGAATATTGTGTGCCAGGCCAGCGCACATCACAAGGCGTGGATATGACCATTTGATTGAAATCTAAAATTATTGCATTATTATACATAGATCAGGGTGTTCTATATTTCTTATAATTGCTTTATTTTATTTTTTTTATGCAGGAATCTCTACTGTTTGGTCATTTCGAGATGCCACCAGAATACTCATAGATCCTGACATCCCTGTTGTGCGTTCAATTAATGAAGGATCATTTCTTGCCCATGTAAAAAAAACCAGTTGTTATATTAGTACGTATTGTGTCTTACGTTGCCAGTGCTTTTTATGTTTGTAAGTCTCATTTCCTTTGGATGTAGGTTACTTTCTCATCTAAATACACGTTGTATCATGTTTGTAATGTTTTGATATTTATGGTACTATTGTTCTCCATTTCTAATATGCATTGTTTGTCAAGGCTATGGTCTATTGACAATGATATGAAGAATAGTTGTTTTTTTCCAATCCAATTCTGTTTCTCAAGTTGAATATACACATATTTGACATTATATCGTTTTATCTGTCACGCCCTTATCTAATTTTCACTTTTTTCAGAATATTTGCGGAAGATGATATGTTTCATAATGACATTTCTGCATGCTCAATAATGTTTCATACAACAAGATTATGGCCACAGCGAAAACAGAAACAAAGCTTCATTTATTCAAATATGCTCTACACAATCAAGTAAAGCAATCACATACATCATTACACAATCAAAGATATCAAATACTTGCAAGTAAGGTAAGTCCCCTACCTTAAGACTTTTTCGCCTCGAAACGCGTGCATCGATCTACGTGCAAATAGCTCGGGGCTCCATATTCGATCCTACAATGTCAAATGTACTATTTAGACACTTCCATAGTGTTTTTGGGGTTATATAAGTCTATCTTGAAAAATTACTAAAATACCTCCGGGGACCCTGCCGGCCCCACTGTACTCGGTCCGATCGTACTTTTCCCGATATTTTGACATGGGCTATTCTTACATATTTTCACCCAAGGAATCCATTTCCGGACTCGGAATTATCAAATTCAATGTAAAATTACGAAATTGCCCTTGGCAGCCCTACTTTTAGGGTTTTATGGGCATTTTCATAATTATGCTTTCTCGGCCATTTCCGAAAAAGTGCCCAACTTTAACCCCACCTAATTTTCCCTCATGAACTCAATAGAATCATCAAATTATTGAAAATCCAACTCTAAGGCCTATTTACAGCCCTAACCAAAATATATGGGTTTCCCAAGGAAAATTGGGGTTTTGCGATTTCGGCTCCGTAAACGCATTCCTTTCTACTCCTAACCACTTTATTGACTATTCCATTAGATTACAACTACCATTTAGTATCAATTTGGGCAACATAACAGCCCCTACAACCCATTTCCATAAATTAAAACCAACAGCAATCCGGCGAAATTTCATCGATTAAATTGCCCACAACAGCTAGAATAGTCAATATACGAAGGTTTGGAAGTTACCTCAAGCTCCCACTATCTTTTCCTCTTCTTGGCTGAAAACCCTAAGCTTTCAAGAGTGAAGTTTGAGCTTCAAGACCTTAATCCACATAGAAGAATAGCTGAGGAGCGGAGTTATATGCATTAGGAACCGATTTACTGAAGAAATCACTTACCTTTGTAAGTTTTTCCTCCTCCCTTTCTCTCTCTAAGCTCTCTCTATGTTCAGCTGCTGAAACACGTCAATTTGAGCTGAAGGAAGAAGAAGGAATATGCTTTTATAATAGCTTATGTCATATTTTAATCATTTTCCAAAAATTCGGATTAATTGGAAATTTTGGCAGATTTTTGCCCAAACTTTGAAAAATCATAACTAATTCTAAAAAAATAAAATTAGAGTGATTCCAAAGCCTATAGAACCTTTATTGAGTCTAGTTTCAAAGAAAAATATAGAATTTTGTTGAATGAAATCAAAAAATTCTCAGAATTTCAATCTTTGCATATTGTTCCAGAAATTTCACAGTTTTTCTGTGCTGACTTCAAAAATTTATATCTTTTTGTATATAACTTTAATTGAGTCATATGACCTATCAAATTAAAGCTTAGGATGTCTACTTTCATCCTGTAAAATTTCATAACTTTTTCTCATTATTCGGTCATACAAAATCATATGACAAACTCACTGCCTCATAGGTGATTTCACCGTAAGCATAATCACTTTCTTCAAAATTAACCATTTTATTTTATTTAATGCCCCAAAGATATAAGGAACATTAGAGAATAGATTTGGGACATCCACTAAATCGGGGCTTAGTAGTCCACTCAATCTAAGCTTGTTCTCAAGCCTCAAATCCCAAATTTCGGGGTATTATATTATCAAAAAATAAAAGTTTGTACAAAGTATCATAACCGGAATGTTGATATTATTTCTTTAATATGAGTGTTCGAAGCTTTCTTGTGTAATTGTATATTTCATCCATCTCAAGTATTAAATTTCCTTTAAATTACGTACAATGATTAACTATCACATTATACGGTTTTTTCATTTAATTTTGAGTACAACTCTGATATATATTATGAAAATGAAGAACCAAATATCTTAATCAAGAGATTATGTCTATTTCTAATATTTTACTCATTTGTGTACATTCTTTATTCAGAACATGAACTGATAAATGACATTGCATGCGTTATTTGTTTATTGCACTAATATAAGTGCCTGGCACCAGATATATCAACCCGTGCAATGCAGGGGAGAGTTTTCTAGTTACTATAAATAGGTAATACTTGTAATATTTTAGACTGATTATGACATTCCTGTGGTTCAATAATATGAAGTATATATTTGGTTGATTACATGTTAACACTTTCTCCAGACTTTAAACGCAAAGGGTTTTTCACCTCTCTCACTAAGTGTATTTTTCGGGATTCAAACTTTAATTATCTTTCTTATTATATGTGGTGATGTCATTTACCATGTCAACTAATAGTTTGTTGATTCATGTTAATAGTGATATTATGATACCACATATAAGAAATTCATGACCATCCTTATGCATATGATTATTATAGACGAGTTAAATTTATGGCTCTTGAATTTGGTTTGAATAGTTTGTTCATAAGCTTAAAATTAATGTCTATTCAGTTATCTACTATACTCTTCCCATTCCTATTTAGAACTTATCTTTAACTAATGCATACGAATTCAATTTAAAGAAGTTAGTTAAAATATGATTATGTTCTTAAAATTAAATTATCCATTCTTTTCAAAAATATGATTAATTAAATTTAATGAAGTTTAATCCGCTCTTATATCTTTCAACCCTTATCTCCACCATCATGACTCAACAACATCTACACACACAAGTTAAATACATTATTAAATAAATAGTTATTTGGTAGATTTTACAATATGAATTAAGATAGGAATGTATAATGTTTCTAGATGGACACTTATAAATAGGAAATGAAGTACCCCTCCGGTCCTTAATATATGACATATTTTAGGAGTTGATCTTAGTCTTAAATAAAAGGCACAGTTTTCATACTTGTCAATCTTTTCTTAATTTATTCCTATTGATATTTCCTTAACAATAATCAATGAGGAGAGAGAATGAGAGAATTAAAAAAGATGACTATGGTGTTTTTAAAAAAAATATATCATATTAACTAATTTCCTTAATCTAATCAAATTAGATAAATATATTGATATTAAGAACCGGCTCAAAGGAGTAGTATGCATATTTGCACAAGAAATAGAGGATCAAAGTTTCTCCTTTTTGCTGGGATCGTTGACGGGCAAGGACAGGGAAGGGCCCGTTTGGTGTCTTGGAACATATTTTGTTAAAAATGAAAATTTAGATGTAGATAGATCTGAAAACGGATATGAATATTATTAAAAAAAAACAACATGTCCGGTATGTTTATGGAATTTTTCCTAACTTTTATTGGAACACTAACTCATTAATATAATATTACATTTGAGTCCTGATGGTTTTTTTTTTTTTCCTTCATTCTAACCCCAAGGCACATGCTTAGAGGTTCAGGAAAGATTTGACAAGTGTGGGCAAGGTAGTGGCATGGATTGACAATTTCCTTCAGCAGCTGATTCCATTGAATTCAAACCGTTAATATCAATTCCCACATGGTTATCATTGATATCCCCGAACTCGCTAGTCTGGACGATGCTGAGTTAGTTCTACCACAAACCTGGAAAAGCTTTTGTCAGAGAAATTACAAAAGCCATTCCATGACCACTCGAAGTTGGAGGAACAGGTCTAATGGAACTTGTGAGCAAGCATGGACTTGCTAATATTTCCAATGTTAAAGCGTATTATTGTATAAATTTTTTGTGATTACAAATTTTACTTGGAACATCATAATAACTTTCCTATAAATTTATGAGCTTCTTTTATTAGTTATTTGGGAGCGATTATTAGCTATATGTCCAAAGGGGTGTTAGCAGCGTCCTTATGTGGTCCTTGAATTGGGTTGGCATATTTGATTTGTCACACTAAACATTGCCCTGTCCTTTAAACCTACATTGATTTGATATGTGATTAAACATGGAATTAATGAGATTCCTCATCCTATGATCCTCATTGCTCTTTAACGTTTCAACCGTTTAAATTTAATTTGACTATTTGAATAGTCTAAATGTTTAGTGTTATTCCAAACTCCGTGACACATCCTCCAAAGTCATGTGGGAGTTTTGGCGTATTAAGGTTTTGAGCCACCTCATTGACCCGGAAACTCCAACCAAGAACATAATGTTGAAAAACTATCAGCACCCCATTGGGGTCTTTGTAGGGTCCATGTTTTTAGTCACTGAGATTTGCTAGAATTTGAGAAAGATCTTAGGACAACATTAACATAATTGATGCCTTTTGTAAATGGTGCGAGTTTGATGACTTTTGTAATCTCATACTATTAATATTTGTCCTTCATTGTTTAAAAAAAAACAATATTCAATCATTCTATTTTTTAAATATATTTGTTAAACTATGAGGCCACACAAAAAATAGGACACATAATTCGTATAAATCATTTTTAATAATTAATATTAATATTTTAATTATTTTTTTGACTAAATTATATCAAGTTGTCTGATTAATTTATATCTAAGTATTTTTTAAAAAATTACAGCCAATGTTTTATTTCATTGTTTTGTTAATAAATTTAAGCTTTTGTTTGGGCTAAATATGTCGTTGTCTTTTTTTTTTTTTTTTTTTTTGGCCAAAATTTTACACTTGATTATACTTCAAATTAAATAAGACAAACGACTGAAAGGAAAGTTGTCTACCTATGTTATTATCATTTTAGGAATAGTTGTAGCATTGTATTAAAATTTATAATTAGTCAGCTGCCTTAAAAAAAATTGTCACAAAGCTAGCCTATTTAAATACAAAAAAAAAAAGTGTCATTAGATGAGATGGATCAAATGAAAAATCAATATAAAATGTAAAATTTATAAAAACATAAAGTAAACAATGAAACTAATTGTTCAGGTATTGTATGTCCATCGGCCCTCCAAAGAACAATGAATGGTTAAAATATCTCCTCAACCAAATATTAGATCTAAACAAGTTATCAAATGATTCATTTTATTTGTTTTTTGGCTGTGTTTGTGGTATAGGTCATCTTACTTTAAGGCAATAAAGGTAAGTTGAATTTGGTTTGACTTTAATTTTATTTGTTTTCTTGAAGTGCCTTGAATGTGGTTGGTCATTGAATCTCAAATTTGAAACAAAAACAAACAAACAAACCCATATACCAAACAAAAAGCTTAAGGTAATTAAGGTTAACGACAAAAGTAAAGTTAATCTCACCTATACAGTGCACAAGCATACTTAATCTAAACATCTCATCATTTAAAAATGCATATAGAGCACAAGTAGCTAAACATAAAACAAAGGAACAATAAGCATGTTATACAAACATTATGCGACCAAAGCCTAACCAAGAATACAAGTACTTAACTTCTATGTCTCATACATATTTGTCTTCAAAAGCAAATCAACGACCACCCGAGAGGATAGATTCAGTTATCGAAGTGCCATCCAAACTTGAAGATGGAAAGGAAATTCGAATGTCATCAAAGTCTTTGTGGCTCCCACATGTGAATCCACAGCAAGAAGGACACGACATTAGTAATGGCAAATCAGGCAAAGGTACTTCCATATTCAAATACTGCACAACTTGACGCATGTCTGGCCTATCTCCAGCATTGAAATTCAAACACAAAAGCCCCAATTTCAACACTAATTCTACCTCCTCTGCTTTGTACTCTGTTCCTAAATTCTGATCCTTTGCCTCAACTATCTCACCCCTCTTCCATGACCCATATACCCAATCCACCAAAATAAATTCTTCACTTCCTCGTTCTATAGGCCTTCTTCCACATACAACCTCCAGCATAAAAGCACCAAAGGCGAAAACATCTGACTTTGTGGTGGCTCTCCCTGTTGTTGTGTTCTCCGGTGCCAGATATCCCAAGGTCCCCACCACATGTGTAGTGGCAGGATCTGTGCCATGATCGTATAATCTTGCAAGACCAAAATCTCCTAACCTTGCATTCAACTCCGAATCTAGCAGAACATTGCTTGCTTTTATGTCTCTATGTACCACTACTTGCTCGCATTCTTCATGCAGATAGCACAATCCTGAAGCTACCCCTTTGATGATTCTAAACCTTTGCATCCAATTTAGTGTCACACTAGGTTGGTTAGAGAGGTATTTATCTAAGCTTCCGCTTGGCATGAAATCATAGACTAAAAGAAGCTCACCTTTCCGCCTGCAGTATCCCAAAAGAGATACGAGGTTTCGATGGCGAAGGCGACCAATGCTCACAATTTCTGCAATGAACTCTTTCATGCCCTGTCGGGATTCATGCGATACTTTCTTCACAGCAACCTCTGTTTTCGAACCCGGCATTGTTCCTTTATAGACACTACCAAAACCACCACTGCCAAGAAGCTCTCTCTCTAAATCCCTTTGTGGCAATATACAGATCTCTGTATTTGAATCTTTGAGGACCATAGTCTTGCTCCCACTCCTCAACAATCTCAGAAAACTTCTTTTTCCAAGTTATGTAATAAACTATAGATAAAATAACTAGAAAAAATATACAAAGCGACATGAGAGGTACCCCAATAGGCAAAATCATTGAGTGTTCGTTTCCTCCGAGTCGTGGAAGTTTTGGGAGTTTTGAGGTATCAAGGTTTTGAGCCACACCATTGACCCGGAAACTCCAACCAAGAACATAATGAAAAGCTGTCAGCGCCCCATTGGAAGATGAGAATCCGACATAACTTGGATTGGTTAGAATTTGAGAAAGATCTTGGGACAGCGTTAACAATGGAGTTTCGGGCTTTTTAACATTGATTGAAGATAGGGCGACACTAATTTGCCTCTTGCCTCCATCATAGTCCACCCACACTTGCATCGGCAAGCCACTTGCGAGGCTTAAATTTTGAAACTGAGATCTATTTACATAATATCCGGCAGGGGCAGATTTTGTGGAATTCAGACCGTTAATATCGATCCCAACATGGTTATCATTAATATCCCCAAATTCATCGTTCCGGAGGGTGTCGAATTCTACAGCAAACACGTGGTTTTTGGGGTTGCCATTGTTGGTTCTGTTGAAGAGGCCGAGGTACTGGCTGGCCAGAGCATCTGGAAATGTTTTTGTTGGAGAAATCACAAAAGCCATTCCGATACCACTAAGAGTGGGATATTGAGGTCTAATGGCGAAAACAAAAGTAGTAGAGAAAGAAGAAGTGTTTGTGAAAAGTAGTGGATTGGGGTAAAAAGCATGACTCTTTTGAATCCTAGTTTCATTGGTGAGTCGGAGGAGGCCGTTGGAAGTGATAGTAGATATACCATTCATGGTTAAATTAGCTGATTGGAAGCCATAATTAAAGATGAAACTTGTATCTGCTCTACTTACTTGTACCATTGTTGTCACCACCAAAAGCACCAACGTCATAATAATCTTGATAAACATAGCTGTGTCTCAAAATCAGTAGTCCTCTGCTATCAGAGTTTCTCCTTTTTATCAGCGGTCTTCGAAAGGCAACAAATGGTTGGTTGGTTTTGGTTGCCGCGAACGGTTGGATCCTGGAGTGACTGTCATTCCATTGCTCGAGGAAAGAGAAGATAAGATTTTTGGTAATCCCGCATCCATGTATTTGGAGAAAATAGGCCACTCAAGGATGTGACTCTTTCTAGAATCAATGTATATAATTTTTTTTTGGTACCGCCTTCCTTCACTATTTATAAGATTCGATTGTCTGAAGTGTGTTATTAAAAGTAATTAAATATGTAAAAAATATATTTGTGTTTTCAAATATACCATTATTTATAAGTAGGTAAATAAAAAAGATTAATAGTGAGACAAATGATGAGACTGTATAGGGAACATTAATTAGGAATAACATTGGTAAAAATACTTGAAAAAATGGCAAAAAAAAAAACTTTGAAATTATAAAATCTTAAATCAGGTTTATTATCAATATGAAGTTTTGTAATTTACAACTCATTTTAATGACAAGGCTTGAGCAGTAATTCGCAACTCATTTTATGAGAAATACCTTATATGAAATTTTACAATTTTAAAATTCTTTTTCTGTCATTTTTTCAAAATACTTTTGATAATTAATAATTTGACAATTTCAAAGAAGACCTTATAAAAAGGGATGGGTCAATTCAAAAGATTTTTTTTTTTTTTGGCATCAGGGTCAATTCAAAAGTTAGGACCTTACAAATGCGAATAAAGGGAATAGTATTTAATATTCTAAAATAATTATTGGTGTATTCAGTATCCTAAAGTATTTTTCAATAGTAATCAATATTAAGTTATAAATAAAAGTGTTAAGATGCAATTTTACTAAAAACGTTTTTCCCAATGACCATCTGGATCAAATAAATTTTGATAGGGGTAAAAATACCAATAAACAATTTAAAATACCGCAGATTTACTAAGGCCATTAAATTTCATCAAACATCCATTAAATTTACCAAGACCAATTTGAAGTAAAACTTAATAGACGTTTAATGAAATTTAACGGCCTTAGTGAATCTACCATTTTAAATTGTTTATTGGTTTTTGTGCCTTTTCTAAAATTTATTTATGTCCGATGCTCCTTGAAAAAGCTTTACTAGTTAAATTGACCCTAAACAAAAAGAATTCTCCTCTCCCTGCTTTAGACAATTTTAGTGTCCTTTTGGCTTTTGCTATAACTGCTCCGAAGAAATGAAGGGGAGTTTACCAAAAACATGAATCATGGTCATACCCTACTCATACATGATGGGGTAAAATAATATGACCGCCCATATGTTTTGTTTTAATTATATAAATCTCTTTTTTATTTTCAAAACCTATATAAATTTTCTTTAAAATTAAAATATGTATTACACAAATTTTCCTTATATTTTAAAGATTTTATTTCTCTCTATCCAACTGTTAGTTGACCTTTAACTTTAACTTATAAACAATTTTTGACCAAAATGCCCCTATTTAATATAACAATTATTTAAACATTTATAGTTACTAAAAATAATATTATACAATTAAGAAATAATTCTAATATATTTTTTCAAAATTTCTAATATATTATAAGATTTATTAATTTTTATTATATTATAAAAATTTATAATTTCTTGTTATATAAAATTTTATAATTTTAATTATTTATCATATTTATTGGTGGATAAAAATATATTTCAAACGCATTTGTTATCACATAGTATAAATGATATAAGTTGGAGATATTACATAAATAATTTAAACGAGCCTATTTCAGGCCAAACATGACCAATTATAAAAAAGAAATAATCTGAACGTCATAGAGTCAATAAAATCAGAAGTAAAGGATGTATGAAAAAATTAGAAGAAAACGACTAAAAAACGGGTATGGCTACTCTTCACTGGCCATTATATCCGTGGCCATCCTTTTCTCTCCAATGATGTCGTTTTACGTGTATGGTGGCTTTTGGAACTTGCTTCGTGTCCCCACAATCTGACTAAAATCTACTTTAATGGTTTCATAGTTTGTTTTTTTCAGATGAAGATATTATTTTAATTTTTTTAATAATTAATAGTAATAATTTTATATTTTTAAGGGGGAATTGCCCAAAAATACCTTTGAGTAAAATTAATTGCTGATTGCTATCAAGCGTGCAAGCGATCTTCCGTTTTGTGCAAACCATCTTCCATATAAATATACAAACAATCTTCCGTTGTGTGCAAAATATCTTCCGTTATATGCAATAGATTTTTCATGATAGCATTCAGTAATTAATTTGCCAAAAAAATATTTATCAGCAATTCTCCCTATTTTCAATTTTATTTTTTTATTTTTCAATTTAATGATTGGGTAAAACATTTCATCTTTTTCTAACATTTTCAATTTGTTATGCTTCTCTAATAAGTTTATAAACTTATTTACTTAAACAAATAAAATTAGATATAACACTTCTCCAATCTTTAATATAAGACATATTTAGGGATTTGATATGGATTCTAAATATAAGACATAGAATTTATATTTATCAATCTTTTCCTAATATACCTCTATTGATGCTCCTTCTATAATAATTAAAAAGGAAAGAAAATGAGTAAATTAAGGAAGATGAGTAGGGTATTTTAAGAAATATATGTCATACTAACTAACTTCTTTAATATAATCAAATTAGGTAAATATATCTTATATTAAGATCCGATGGAGTATTTTGCAGCAATATCTCTGGAAAACCAATATATATTTTTAAAAAACAATTCTGTAATCCAAGAATCATATGAAAAAGTCAAACTAATAATAATTTATTTGTTTTATCCTATTAATGTATCATATTTTAATATATTGTCAATTTACTTAAAAGAAAATGCTTACATGATTTCATGAATTTAAATTTATTTACTTATAAAAAAATAATATTTTTTCAATTTCTGCAAAAAAAAAAAAATTATATATCGGTTTTCCAGAGATATTTTTGAAAAATATTATATCTAATTTTATTTGTTTAATTAAATAATTATGTAAATTTATTAAAGAAGAATAAAAAATTGAAAATGTTAGAAAAAGATGAAATGTTTTACCCTATCATTAAATTAAAAAAAAATAAAAACATAAATTCAAAATATAAAATTATTACTATTAACTATTAAAACATTAAAATAATATCTTCACAATATGAAGAAAAAGAAACTATGAAAACATTAAAGTAGATTTTGGTCAGATTGTGAGGACACGAGGCAAGTTCCAAAAGCCGCTATATATGTAAAATGACATCGCTGGAGGGAAAATGACTACACCATTATATATTGGTTTTCCAACATAACATTGCTTGCGTTTACGTCTCTGTGAACCACAATTTGCTCCCATTCTTCATGCAGATAGCACAATCTCAAAGCTACCCCTTTGATGATTTTAAATCTTTCCAAATCCACCAAAGCCCAAGACCTCTTTCTCTTTGAATCCTTTTATGGCAAAGTAGAGATCTTTATATTTAAACCTGTGAGGACCATAATTTTGCTCCCACCCCTCAACAATCTCGAAAAACTTCCTTCTCCTTTTTATATAACATACTACAAATAAACTCACAAGATCAATTAAACAGAGTGAAAGCAGAGGTAACAGAATTGGTAAAATCATATATTGTAATTTCCCACCAAGTGGTAGTAGTTTTGGGAGTTTCAAGGTGTCAATTTTTTTAGCCTCCCCATTGACCTTGAATCTCCACCCAAGAACATAATGAGAAGCTATCATCGCTGAGGAGGGTGGAAGCTGAAAGAATCCAACAAAACTTGGATTAGTTAAAATTTGAGAAAGATCTAATTGGGACAACGTTAATAAAGGAGTTTTGGGCTTGTTGGCATTGATTGAAGCAAGGGTGACATTGATTTGCCTCTTAAATCCATCATAAGCCACCCGCACTTGCATTGGTAAGCCATTGATAAGGCTCAAATTATGAAACTGAAAGTCATTATCATAATATCCAACAGGTAAAGAGTTCCTTGAATTCAAGCTATTAATATCAATTCCGACATGGTTCCCATTGATATCATCAAACTCGCCGGTCTCAACCATGTCGAGTTCCACCGCCAACACATGGTTTGTTGGGTCACCATTGTTGGTTTCATTGAAGAGGCCTAGGTACTCGCTGCAAGCAGCACCTGGAAATGCTTTGATTGGAGATATTACAAAAGTCATTTCATGATCACTAGGAGTTGTAGGAACAGGTCTAATGACAAAACAAAAGTGGCAGAGAAAGAAGTGTTTGTGAGAACTAATGGATTTGGGTAAAAAGCATGACCTGTTTGATGCTTTGTTTCATTTATGAACCGAAGGAGGCCATTGGGAGTGATCTCAGAAATACCATCCATGGTTAAATTAGGTGATTGGAAGCCATAGTTGAAGATGAAACTTGCATCTGCACCACTCACTTGTTGTACCATTGTTTTTTTTTCCTTGTCAGTACTTGTTGTACCATTGTTGACACCAACAAAAACTCCAACGCTATAATAAGGTTCAAATTGTTCACACACATGACTGTTTCAGAATCAATATCTTCGTTTGTGTTCTCTGCTATCTGCAGTATCATCATTAAATATGTTTATATACCACGAAACAATAATGGTGCGTATCCAAAGGCACCATAAGCTCTTCCATGTGGACCATCTATATGGGATATAGACAATCCGGATTTAATTTTTTTAAGAAATGATTTTTAAATGAAAATAATCATTTTTTGAAAAAAAAAAATGTTAGTTAAGAAATTATCTTTATTTTATATCATATATCCATTAAAATGATTTTTAAAAAATAAAAAATAAAAAAATTAAATCTGAATTATCCAAATCTCATCTAAACAGTCTAGATGAGAAGAGCTTATGGTACTAGTTCATATTATACAACAATAAGAGTTTCTCCCTTTATTTGAGCAGTTAAATGAAGGGGAAGATTGGTTTTTTTAATTAATTGACTAAAATCTTATTGACTCATGCATGGGAGCTGGTTGCCGTAAATAGTCTGGCTTCTTGGTTGATGCCATTTTCAATTAGAAAAGAACCTCTTCATTAACGAGTGTCTCTATCTCCTCTCCATTGCTTCAAAACAACGTCGTTTTGATTAAAATGCAATCTCAGCCACTAATCTCCAATATGATCTTGGCCATCCATGCTTTAAACCTAGAGATAAGATGAAACCTACTCTTTCAGTGTCTTGACATCATCTCTGGCTTCCTCTCCGCCAAGTTCTCCATCAAAGGCTGCGGCACATCTCTGGCTTCCTCTCCACCATGTTCTCAGTCAAAGGCTGGGGCGTCCAGCGACCAAGCTTACAGCATCGGCGACTCTTTCTTCGCCGTCAAAGGCTGCTAGGGCACTAGATCTAGCGACCAACCCAGATCTAGCCTCCAAGTATCTCACCTCTCTTTTGATTTTAGGTTATTAATCATTTACGTTAATGTTAGACGACTTCTTTAGAGCTGTTTTTAGCTTTTTTGGCCTTCCGTTAAGTTGCAATGCCAAAAAAGATTGTTTAGCGCTTGGACCACACTACTACAAAATATATATTTTATTACCTCAAAGAACATCCGTTTTTTAAAAAAGAAAATAAAAAATAAAGACAGTAACATTTTTATAATTTTATAAGTCAGTTTTAAAAGATTAGGTGTCCCAATTTCAAAAACGGATGTCAAAGATCCACCATCCCTAATTATTAGCACTTTTGGCGCCCCTAACTAGTGCACCTTTGGGCTTTGTTTGGTTGGAGGTTAGGTTAGGTTAGGGTGGGGTTGGTTTTGTTTGGTTGGAGGTTAGGTTAGGTTGGGATAGGTTGGGGGTAAAAAAGTGGTGTTTGGTTGGAAGGAGGTTAGGTTAGGTGTTGGATGTTTTTTTTTTTGTCTTCTAATGGTAATCTAACCTAGGTTCTAAAACCTCCAAAATTGGGGGTTTTCCTAGGTGAGAGAATATTTGTCTTCAATTGTGACTAAATTGCCTATGACAATTTTTTAAAATTCCAACACTGCCCTAACTTGACCTCCTGATTCAACGAACTTTCCAAATAATAATAATTTTATAAATAATTATTTTATATAAATAATTATTATTAATAAATACATTATAAAAGAAGAAGGAAAATATGTAGAAGGGCATTTTAACCTCCTCTAACCTAACTTAACTTAAATAAACCTCACTTAACATACCCTTCGTTGAACCAAACAACATTATAACATCTTCTAACCTAACTTAAATAAACCTCACTTAATTTAACCTTCGTTGAACCAAACAAAGCCTTGGCGACCCTAATATTTATTTAGGGACGTCAAGAGTGCATTCCTATTAATAGTGGAATTGCAGAAAAGTTGTTTTCTCCGACCTCCTATGTGTGATTCGCTTTTCATTTTGCTAAGAAAATTTTTTTTGTCTTGTTGGTTCACTTATATTTATATCTTTTCTTAGCTTCTTCCTCTTCTAATCCAAGACTTCTTACTTCTTCCTGCTGTTTTAACTTTTGCTTCTTCCCCTTCTCTTTTTTTTGCCTTCAGATCTGTTCTTCTTTCTCACCTTTTTTAATTATTTTATCTTCTCTCTTTTTTTTAGGTTTCCCTTCTATTTTGTCTTCTAATCTTTATTGTTATGGCTTGTAAATCGAGATTCTGAAACATGTGTCTTGGCTCACACTCCCATTAGAAGACGAGGTTCATCTCTCCCTATCGCTCTTCTCTATTTGCTATTATGAGAAAATGAATTTTAATAACAGAAGCTTCCTCTTATTGTTATAATCTTCTGCCTGTGAGATTTCGGCTTTGAAGTTATTATTGTGTAGATTTTGGATTTGGATTTGGATTTCAAATACTAAATCTGTAATTTTTGTTGGTCTCCTTCTACTTTCTTTCTTATGGTTGTTGATGGGAAAATGACCTTTACGCTTCCTTATTTTAAATTTGGGATGCCCTAAGTGTTTCACTTACAGCATCCCCTTTGTTTACAAACGCCATTTCCTTATTTTACTACATCCCTAATATAGACGTCCTTGACTTTTCAGACGTTAAAAAGGCCAAAAAACATATGTTAAAAGCCTTGTCTGTAATAGTGCCATTCTGTTTTTCTTTTATACAGTTGGAAGATCACATCAATTCTTGTTGGAGGTATGTTTCTAAATTGTTAAGGCCATAGTAAATATGCCTCTAGCCTTAATATTTTACAAATGAATGGCTTGGATCATATTGGAGATCAATGGTTAAGATTGCATTTAATCAAAACGATGTCGTTTTGAAGCGATGGAGAGGAAATGGAGATACTAAGCAATGAAAACATTATTTGCCAATTTTCAACGGCCACTATTGAAAAAATAAGATCTTCTACCATCATGCATTCATATAAATTTGGATAGAACATGTCACAAAAGCACGTCGTTGATTATATATCACAGCACTTCCTTCATTTGCAAGGAATATTCTAAAACGTGTCTTTGATCCCTATTATTATGCATATTATAAGTTTCTTAGAGCATATTAAAGAATATATGAATTAGTGGAAAGTGACTTATATTTAAGATCTTTGAAATATACATGCTCACCTAGTTTTTTTTTTTTTTGGAAAAATTATTCATAGATTTCATGTAAAAATTTAAATACAAATAAGTTTCAAAAATTTCATATATACAAGTTAAATATGCCTATTTACAAATTTGCATCATTTACCTTTACAATTTATGTAAACAAGTCAGATATTTTAAAAATTAAATTCCTTTAGACTTTTAGTATTTAATTAATTTCTTATCTGAAATTTAATGATAATTTTTGAATTTTCTTTTTCTTTTTCTTTTTTTGGTTACAAAGACAAGCAAAGCTTGAAAGGGATAAGTCTATAGGCTAGTTCCTACAGAGTGATCATGAGGTGTCAACCCACGATCCAAAGCAAAAGGCGGAATACATTCAGTAGGGGAAGTCCCTAATTCTTCGTATTCATGCGGAATCCTATGTGCTTCTCCTGCCAGAAAATCTGCGCATCTAATACTTTCCCTATGAGTGTGGGAAATTTCTACCTCCCAGTCGCTATATATGAGTGATGTGGTATCTAAAATAACATCATACAACGGATGATCAGCATCACAACAATTTTTTAATTTTCCATCTCTTTCTAGATGCACTACGCCTGCTCTTAATTTTCCAAAGTTAGATTATTCAAACTCAGAAAATGATGGTAATCTACTTATGAGTGCCCGTAACCCTCCGCTAATGTGCCTTAGATATAAAAAATGACTTATGAAAATCACCATTTTGTAATTAGTTTGGAGTGCAAAATAAATTAATAGAAACGAGAATTAGTGTATAATAATTAAATTCTTATTTATTTAAAAGAGAAAGAAAATTACCGACAGAATATTAAATAATGATAATAGATGTTACATATCACATATCTCTTTTTGTTCATATAAAAATTTAAGTTTAATTTCTTTAAGAAAATCATAATATCTATAAGAGCTCCATTCTCGCGAGGCGAGTGATCTGAATGGAATTTTAATATTATAACTCATTTGATTAATTAAGTCCAATAAATATTAAAGGTTAAATTGTGGTTTAGCGTCAGTTAGAAAATATTAGTCAGGTATTTTATGGCTTTTTGAAAAAAATTCACTTTTATTATTGTCAATCCAAACTCAAATCATATTTACAATCTGACTTTTATCTTATCTTAAATTTATAAAAATCATATTAAAAAAAGTCATTTCTGCTACAGTTAACCCAACGGCCTTAGTCAGGCATTTTATTTTAGTTAGGATGGATTATCAGCTATGTGAAAGTCTTGTTATTAGTATCCTTGAAACCTACATTGATTTGATTTGCCCCCTCCAATTTTTGGGAACCATATCATTTCGCTATTGGCATTCATGTCTATTTAAAGGCTTCTTTTAGATAAAAAATTCTTAGCCCATAATATAAGTTATTTAGGGAATTATTAATTATTATTTTTTCAATTTTACCTCTTCTTAATTACAAGAGGTGAGAGAGAGAGAGAGAGTGCACATTTTTAAATTCAGAAAAATTAACATAAATATTTAATTTAAGATATATTTAATAAGTTACCACTTTTTCTTAATTTCAATAAAGTGGTTGAAAGTAGTAAACAATGAAACTAACTTTTACAATATCAATATCTATTTTTACAATTTCTAGAATCTCATCTTAGTGTGTGTTTGGAATGGCTTATTTTTGTCCAAAACGAGCTTATAATTCGTGATTCACGGTATACGAGGTAAGTATGTGAGAGGAGTTTTTTCTCGGCTTGCGTAATAAGTGCGTTTTTACTGTGCAAAAAGCTTAAACAAACACGCACTTAATTTATTGACTATTTATAATTTGTAAACTTACGTTGTTTAATATCCTTTTGTCTGTTTATAAAAACAAAAAACAAAAGAAAAGAAAATAATGAAACTAAGAGCCCGTTTGGTTCGACCGCATTGCATGCCTGCAATGGCAATCATGATTGCATTACCTAGAGAAGAGTGTTTGGTTGCTCTTTAGCATAGTAATAGGGTTTACCATGGTAATGATGATTACCAAAAAATTGGTAATCCACATTCATACCTCCCCCCTATAAATCCTCATTACCATCCTATTGCATGGTCTAAAAAGTCTAATTTGTTAGATATGATTAGTTTTGATGATGTCAAATATAGATATTAAGTGATAAGAACAAAAAGTTCATATAATGTATTTCTTTGACTAACTACTATATTTAATGTTACATATTTTGTAGATTAGTCAAGCAAAGAATGAAGAAGATTGAATTAATGAAAATGAACAAGAGGAAGAAGAAGAAAGAAATTGAAGATAGTCAAGGAGATGCTTACTTGGATTATGAAGAATGAAGAACTTGTTAGATCTTTCAAGAAGATCAAGATTCAAGTTGTTAGAAGTGATACTGGAGGTTTCAATTATGATACCAGAGGTTTCTATGATCAAATAATAGTTGGAATATGTTAATATGAAGCTAAAATGACTTATATATGAGTTTTGGCACTTCTAGGGGAGTTATGCTCGAGCACAAGGTGTTTCACTCGAGCACAGGAAGAACTCACTCGAGCACAGACCAATTCACTCGAGCACGGGGTGAATACTCTGTTCTACGCTGTTTTACGTTCAGCCTGAGCGAGGTCTGGTATTTTGATCATATCTCTCAAACCACACGTCGGATTGACCCGAAACCGGTGGCATATAAAAGAAGACTCCCAACACGTACAATTGGCACCAGAATCACATTGAAAGAAGATCAAATGAAGGAGATATGATTCGTCGAAAATGAAACTGAAATCACCGTCACTTTCTGACACAGGTTCGGTATTTTGAGTATAACTCACAAACCACACATCGGATTGAGACAAGACCAGTTCCAAATGAAAGTAGACTCAAAGAGCTTTCCATGGATAGGTAATTTGCATCATTTGAACGTATATTCTAGGAGCTATGCCTTCTGGAAGTTGACGCTTGTGCAGACTAGCGAAATATACACTCTTTCGATCATAACTTGCAGAATACAAGGAGTTTGGAGCTGATTCTTGTTGCATTAGAATGCATATGGCAAGAGCATTCTTATGATATATCATTTGAATCAAATGAATAAAATTTTTCTAAGGTAGCCCCACATCACCCGCGAGTGTAAAAACTGACTCTCTGAAAAAGTTGTGCGAGTGATGTCCAGAAGCAGCTGAAACGTGAAGAAAATTGCATCACTCGAGCACTGGAGTTTGCACTCGAGCAGAGAAGCCATTCTCACTCGAGCACATGCGAGTGAAGGTACGCGAGTGCTTGGCCGAGAGTAAATATTATCATGCTTCCTTGATTCACTCGAGCAGAGACATCAATGCTCGAGCACGAGCATTCAGTACTCGAGCAAGAGTCTGCGAGTGTTTGGCCGAGAGTGGTGAAGTTCAGAGAAGCGCAAGTGTGCTCGAGCACAATCTCATATGCTCGAGTGACACATCAGCACTTGCGAGTGTAAAATCTATCCCTCTCCAATTCTGATGCGAGTGATGGTATTAAGGGCAAGATTCTTGAGAATATTCGTCTCACTCGAGCAAGAGTATGTGTGCTCGAGTGAAGGCCCACATCACCTGCGAGTGATAAATTTATCTCTCTCTAATTCTGATGCGAGTGCTGTCCAGAGAAGAGTCTCCCAGTGTAAAAATGCAAGATCACTCGAGCAGAAGGAGTTGTGCTCGAGTGAGGCCGTACATCACTCGCGAGTGAGAATTTTGTCTCTCTGAAATCCTATGCCAGCACAGACTTAAAACTGAAGATCAAGGAGTAAAATCTCGATATCACTCGAGTGAGCCCATTTATGCTCGAGTGATATTCTGCAGAAGACTAAAAACACCAAGTCTCACAGCGACCAATCCAAATGTGTTTACATGTTATTAAATCAGTGTGTTTTCACTTGTTATTGATTCTAAATGTTAGCTAACATATATTTCAAGTGTGAAACAGGATATTAAACATTCGGATTACAAATTCAAATAAAAGTCAATTACGGTGAACTTCATCATTACACATCGAATGGCGGCTACCAACCACGACAAACAAATGACCCACCATGAGAAATTGTCTGAAACACAAAACGCTCCACAACGTGATGTACAGCTCAAAATAAAACGCTCCACTTTGCAACGGACAGTAGCTCGTTTTCAAATATGCTCAACGTTCAAATGAAGCAATGGGACTCCAACGGACGAATGCTTACAACGGTCATTATCTTCATCAACTATAAATGAGAAACCATTCAACATCGATGGGTGACCAAAAAAAGACAGAGAAAACAGTGCAACGACACCAGCATGCGAATAACATGAATCCTTTGCTTCTACCCAATCACTCTCTGTTTTCCAGTTTCTATATTACTTATCGTTGAGAGAGTGATTATTTGTATTGTACTTCAGTGAGTATTATACCCACTCTGTGAGAGAGTTTGTAAACACTTTCAATTATATTTCTGAGTTGATCTCAAGGTAGAGGGACCTTGAGAGGGTTGATTTCCTTACGGGAGAAGCTGTAGAGAGAATTGCCAGAAAGACATTCTGCTCGTAAGACTTACAAGGTGCAAGCATTAGAGAACGTTGCTGCTCATAAGACTTACAGGGGTGTAAGCAGGAGAGAACGTTGCTGCTCGTAAGACTTGCATGAGTAAGCAGGAGAGGAAGATCTTCGGGATTGCTCTGCTCGTAAGACTTGCCGTAAGGGGGAGTATTTCAGTGAGAGATTTGTAAAAGGTTTCACAAGTACCCGGCTAAACTTGTGGGATTGTAAAGGCTTTTCTTGTGCCCGGATTAAACAAGAAGATAGTGGATTTGAAAATCTCAGGAGGAGCCTGGGGACTGGACGTAGGCCATCACAGATTGGACCGAACCAGGATAAATCACAGTTTGCATATTCTCTTCCCTAAACTCTTATATTTCCAGCATATATTATTTAATCTAACTGTTGATTTATAAACCTTCATACTTAACACTTTCGTTAAGATACGAAAAGATTTCTAAAGTTCTTAAGTTTTTATTATACACCCAATTCACCCCCCCTCTTGGGTGATAGCCGGTTCTAACATAATTTACCCTTTAGTTTTCCTTATCTTTATTTCACTTATCTTATTTCACTTGCCGTATCATGTCACAACTGCCACCGCTACAACCTCTTCCTCTTCCACCGCCGTCACCTCCACCTTCTGCTGCCACCACTACCTCTTCCACCGCCGTCACCTCCACCCGCCGCCACCCCCGGCCCAGCCACCGACCCACCGCCACCGTGGCCACCTCCCCCTCCGCCGCCGCCCTCACCCCCGCCGCCCGTCGCCGCCGCCGCCGCCACCACCACCACCTCCTCCTCCTCCACGGCCCACCGCCTACCACCACCTCTTCCACCCCCGCCGCCCACCGCCGCCCAACGCCACCTCCTCCTCTGTTGCCACCCTCACCCCCGCTGCCGCCACCACCACCACCTCCTCCTCCACCCCCGTCGCCTGCCGCCACCTCCCCCGCCGCCACCGGCCCACCACCCACCCCCACCACCGCCACCACCTCCTCCACCACCCTCGCTGCTACCACCACCACCACCTCTTCAGCCGCCGGCGGCGGCGGCCCACCACCCATTGCCACCACCACCACCTCCTCCTTCACCCCCGCCACCCACTGCCGCCACCACCACCTCCTCCTCCCCTGCCACCCCCATCATTGCCACCACCACTACCTCCTCCTCCTCCATCCCCTCCATCATCGGCTTGTAACTATTTTTTCTACAAAGATTATATTAAGGGGTAAAATGGGCTTTGTGTAATATATTAATTTTAAATAATTGTTAAAATATTAACTCATTGCATGTTGCTTAAAAATCAAACCAAACACTACCCTTGTAATTAATATTACATTGCATTACCATTGCATCGCATTGCACTACATCGCAGGGTATAATGGAATCAAACCAAGCGGGCCCTAACTTCTCTCAATGATCTCACCCCTCTTGGATAACCCATAAACCCAATCCACCAAAATAAATTCTTTACTTCCTCTCTCTATAGGCCTTCGTTTTTTTTTTTTGCTCAAAATATAGGCCTTCTTCCACGTACAAACTCTAGAATAAAACCACCAAAAGCAAGAACATCAGACTTTGTTGTGGCTTTCCTTGTTCCTGTTCTCTCATGTGCGAGATATCCCAACGTCCCCACCACATGTGTAGTTGTAGGGTCCCTCTTATGATCGTATAATCTTGCAAGACCAAAATCTCTTAACCTTCTATTCAACTAGAATTCAACTTTGCTTTCTTTAATGTCTCTAGGAACCACAACTTGCTCCCACTCTTCATGCAGATAGCACAATCCCAAAGCTAAGCCTTTGATGAGTCAAAATCTTTGCTTCCAATTTAATGTCACTGTGGGTAAGTAGTAGAGGTACTTATCTAAGCTTCCATTTGACAGGAAATCATACACCAAAAGAAGCTCACCTTTTCGCGTGCAATATCACAAAAGAGATACATGGTTTCGATGGCGTAGACGACCAATGCTCGCGATCTCTGCTATGAATTCCCTCATGCCTTGTCGCAATTCATGGGATACTTTCTTCACAGCAACCTCAACTTTCGAACCTCACATTGTCCCTTTGTAAACTCTACCAAAACCACCGCTTCCTAGAAGCGCTCTCTCTCTCTCTCTCTCTCTGTGAATCCTTTTGTGACAATGTAGAGATCTTCGTATTTGAGCCTGTAGGGACTATAGTCTTGCTCCCAATCTTCAACAATCTCGGAAAACTTCCTCTTCTTATATATATGTAATAAATGATCGATACAGTCACTAAAAAATGAAACAAAGTGAAAACAGAGGTAAGTCAAGGGTAAAAATCACAGATTGTTTGTTCCCTCCAAGTCGTGGTAGCTTTGGGAGTTCTGAGAATATAATGAGAAGTCATTACTGACCCCAGTGGCAGCTGAGAATCCGACATAACTAGGATTGCTTTTAGTATGAGAAAGATCTTCAGACAACCTCAATAATGGAGTTTCGGGTTTGTTAATGTTGATTGGAGCTACGGTGAAATCAATTTGGCCACTGTTAAGGGTTAGATTCTGAAACCCTATCCCTTTAACAAAATATGCAGCAGCAGCATATTTCGTCGAAATCAAGTCGTTTATATCAATTCCACTGCAAGCACATGATTCGTGGAGATGCCGAGGTACTGGCCAGCAATGGCACCTTGGAATGTTGCTGTTTTTGGAGATATTAGGAAAGCCATTCCATGACCCCCCAGATTATAAATGCATGATGCTCCTTTGTTGCAGAACTTTTTAATAATTTATTACATTCCTTTCTTGAGATTCATCACAGTGATCAATTTTCAAAAAAAAAAAAAAAACTGACGTTGTAAATAATATTATGTCCGTTGAAAGTGATAGAGAAAGACCATCCATTGTTATCAAAGATGAGACTTTAATCTTCACAACTCACCTGGAACAATGCTGTCACCAACAAAAACACCTTGGCCGTAAGCTTCACAAACAAATTATAGATACTTTATAAAGTCATCGTTGATTAATACACAGCAATTATTGAATTTAACAAGCTAGTTTAAATTAATTGATGTTCTTAACACTAAATTATATACTCGTATATCCAATCTTTCCAAAAATATCCTTAATCAAATGTAATAAATTCTAACCTATTTTTATATTGTTCAACCCTTATTTCCACCATTATAGAATAAGAATGTAAAATGTTTGTAGAAGGTTTTTTGTAAATATATAGGAAATGAAGTAGCTGGTGCATATGTTAGTACACGATATAGAGAATCAAAGGGCTTGTTTGATTCTATTTTTAAAAATAGTTTTGTTGTTTTCAAAAAATAAAGACAATAAAACTTGTTTACAGAACTATTTTAATAAGTTGTTTTTTTAAAAAAAAAAAAAAGTTATTTTTAAAAACTAAAAAAAAAATAGTTTTCAATTGTTTTCTTGTTTTTGTTTTTCTATTTCTTTTTTTTTTTTTGAGGCAGCCAACTATCCACTATTGCCACCACGCTCAGCACCAACCACTATCATCATTACTCGTCGGTGACAGCTGTTGCCATGACACTTAAAAAACAACTATCCAAAATGGATTTTTTTTTTTGTTTTCTTGTTTTCAAAACTTGTTTTTAAAAACAATTTTATAAAAATGTTTTGGAAAAAAAAAACAGAAAACAGAATCAATCAAGCCCAAAGTTTCTCCTTTTTGTGGGGTGTCATTGAAAGGCAAGAACAATAACAAGGTAGTTTGGGTTCATTGATTATGAAGAAAAGATAATACTATTATTGACTTGTATATCATTGACTTGGTCTCTTTTAATTTGTTGGTTTGGTAGTCGCATGAATGTTACCTTAGCCTTTATGATGGGTGCCATGTCGACTTCGGGATTAACCTTAGATTGATGTCTGCAGGCTCTTACCGTCGCTGAAATGAGAGACTTGTTGGTGTCCTTTTTATTCAACATTGCAGCGTACGTCAAGTAGAATTAACAAATAATGTTAGGTATCAGCGCGGGGTTCAAATGAGAAGAAAAGCATACGAGGAAGGAAAAATGGTTTCTAAAGAACATATGTGATTCAGAAACTTGGTAAAAATAAAAGGGAGAATTGCCCATAAATACCTTGAAGGCAAATTAATTGCTGATTGCTACAACGGAAAATCTGTTGCACATAACGGAAGATATTTTGCACACAACGGAAAATTGTTTGCACATTTATATGGAAGATTTTTGCACACACGGAATATGGTTTATACAAAACGGAAGATCGCTTGCACACACGGAAGATCGCCTGCACGCTTGGTAGAAAAAGCAATTAATTTGCCTCCAAGATATTTTTGGACAATTCTCCCAAAATATAATGGGTAAGGATTTGATTTTTAATAAAGGAAGATGAAAAATGGACGATTTAAAAGGAAAAATTAATGTGCAATCTCACATCGACAATTTAATCACCAAAAAATACATTAATAAAAAAAGATCTACTACAAGAAATGATAACAGTTTACATGTAACTAACTTATTGTGTGACTTTTTGAGGCATGCTTGGCCTATAAGTCTTCCATTTCTTTTCTTTTTCCCAGTTGATATGATTTAGCTAGTGGTCAAGAATGGGCTCCATTATTTCTTTTGCTTCTATAGCAGCGTATATTTGAAGGGATGAAGGATAGGGGCAACTGCCTTTCTACCCACGAGCTAAGTCACTTTGAAGTTGAGGACTTGAAGGGCAACTATTTCTAACTTCGAGCTTTTAATTTTTCATCATATTTAAACTTTTTAAAACCGACTTTGATGAATATATCATTTAAACAAGTTTCTATCATACAACATCTTTTTTATAAAACTTTATCCAAACATAAGTCATATTTTACTAATTGATTTTTATTATAATTTCAGTTTGCAAAAGTTAGTTGCAATAAAATTACGAACTTTAATCCAAACAAGTCTTAAGGTGGGTTAGATCATTTTCCTTCAACGCATCTCAACCTAATTGAATCCAAAATCATTTATGGAAATGCAACATTTTGCAAGAGTATAGAAATAAATAAATAGAATCGAAAATTAGTGAATAATAAATTTCTTATTTTATTTAAAAGAGATAAAAATTAAATTAGACACTATTAAATAATAATAATAATAATAATAATAATAATAATAATAATAATAATAATAATAATAATAATAATAGAACTTACATATGACATATCTCATTCTTTTTTTCTCATAAAAATTTTGTTTTCTTCAAGATAGTCCTAAGATATACTCCCTCCTATCCTAAATATAAGATTGAACTACAAAATGGGTCTTATATTTAGAACTTGAGGAGTACAAGAACAAGAAACTAATTTATATTTGCGAAATTGTGATTTCACTTACTATAAGATATTTATGAGGAAATCCCTTTGGTCCCTTTTTCAAGAAACAATCTCACAAATACAGTCTTAAATATAAGGAACAAATCCTTTTTATTTATTTACAATAAATTTGCACTCATTACATCTTATATACTCTCTTTATAAGTAAGAGTATAATTGGCAAAAAAAAAAAAACATATTTTACGCATTTATTATTTTTAACTAATATTTTAAACTATGTAATTTTGATAATTACTTCTTATAAAAAAGTAACAGAGTGACTATTTTATTATTGATCCCTCTTGTGCTTATAGTATATGACCTAATTGAAGAATTGATCTTGGTTCTTAATATATGACATATTTCTTATATTTGTCAATCTTTTCATAATTTGATGATTCCGTCCTTAAATAAACTGTCACTAACTGATTAGTGACTTCGATGTTTGTTGTGGTCTCTAATAAATTTATGCCCTTCCTTATGCATATGAAACAAGGTGCCCTAAAGCCAAAACATAAATTTCAGTGAATTTAGTGGCCTATTGGAAAAACAACCAAATCATAATCATAAGGATCTCACATATGGGCATGTGATGAATAAATGTTCTAAAGATTACAAAACTTACCAGAGATATTTTATCCCAGGCATGCATTTTAGGGGTTTTTTTTTTTTCAAAAAACAAAATCTAGTTGGGATTGATTACCATAGGATGTGTCAGGTGGTCCTAGAATTTGGTTGGGATTTATTGCTGTCAATGTCATACCCAACAAGTGCAAGGTTACGCTGCGGTCCCCGATCAAATGGTTCCTTGTACGGACAACTAAAGCTTTAAAAACTTTCTTCTTAGTTATCCTTAACTGTACAATAAGTTTAGATGTAGAATAAAAATGAAAACAGAGGATAGATCTAAAAAAAAAAATTAGGATGATGGAAGAGAAAACAAGCAAGGACCATATTCTTTGATTGAAATCTAAGAGCGATGATACAAGCATAACGCAAAAACAAGAGGAAGAGGGCATGCTAAGTCCCATGGGCTCGAATACATACAACTGTGTGTGTTTTGTGCCTTCATATTATTCAACGATCAACGAAGAGGAGGGATTGAGACATTGAAGTGTAATTAGAGCCGTCCACACTAGAAGACGGAAAGGACAATAAAATATCACCAAACTCATTACCATACTCAAATGTGATTAGTGGTAACAAATCAGGCAAAGGAACTTCCCTATTCAAATATTGCACGACTTGACGCACGCTTGGCCGATCTTTGGCCTTAGAATTTGAACACAAAAGTCCTAATCTCGATCAACACTAATTCCACCTCCTTTGTGTCATCTTCCGTTCCCAAAGTTTGATCCTTTGCCTCAATAATCTTATCCTTCTTCCATAACCCATAAACCCAACACTAGTACACAAATGGTGTTTAAGACCGGCACATTTAGACTGGTTATAGAGGATAAGGTCTTAAAGATATGACCGGCAGCATTTTGATAATTATGATCAACTTCTAAGACTGGTTTTGTACTAAAATAAGGTCTTAAATATATTATTTAAACTAGTTTTATCAACAACAGGTCTTAAAAAATTAATTATTAAAAAATATAAATATATGTATATATTTTCTAGACCGGTTTTAAATATAACAGGTCTAATATATTTTCTGAAATAAAGAAAATTAAAAATTTATTTTTTTTCATACCGGTTATAAAAAAGGACCAGTCTTAAATGTTGAGCTTTTAAAATCGGTTGTTGTTAGGAACTAGTCTAAAAGTTTTTTAAGACCAGTTATACTAAATAACCGGTCTAAAATCTAACTTTTAAGACCGGTTGTTATGTATAAATGGTCTTAAAAATGCCCTAAATATTCCAGCCGCTTCGTATCGCGCCTAATTTCAACTCTGAAATTTGTTACTCAAGCTTGTTACAAACCCCTCTCTCCTTTCACGGCAGCTCCTCCTTCCCACGTTGCTCTTCCGTCCTTAACCTTCACAACCGGCAGACCGGTTGTTATGTATAAATGGTCTTAAAAATGCCCTAAATATTCCAGCCGCTTCGTATCGCGCCTAATTTCAACTCTAAAATTTGTTACTCAAGCTTGTTACAAACCCCTCTCTCCTTTCGTGGCAGCTCCTCCTTCCCACGTTGCTCCTCCGTCCTTAACCTTCACCGCCGTCGACACAAAGGTTCAGTTGAAACATTACCGTAAGGTTTGGCGTTTGTTTCCTCCGATTGATTTCTTCTTCAAGCGCGGTTTCTTGCCTCCCCTGGATTTTGTCTTTAAGCTTGTCTTTCCCACATCTCTCCTACCAACGCCGCTGGTGGACGCAGGGCTACGGTGGATTGCATTCCCTCGTTTTTGTTGCTTGCCTCCCCTGGGCTTGTTCCTCAAGCTCGAACTAAAGGTTTTTATGAGATAAATTTGGCTTTTTCCGTTGCTTGCTCTGAGGCATTGTTCTCCCTTTTGAATTATCTTAACTTGTGAATATCATATGTGGATGCAAAGCCTATCTTTCCTTTCTTATAGCTACTTTTATGTCTCTCGGCCTTGATTTTGTAACTCCGTATTGTTGAATTATAATGTGAGTTTTTCTATTCTGTAACTCTGTATTATTGAATTATAATGTGAATAAGGTCTCTCAACCTTGATTCTGTAACTTTGTATTGTTCAATTATAATGTGTTAGATTTTATTCTGGAACTCTGTGGATCCCAGTAATGTGTTAGACAGAGTTAGATTTTATTCCTTTTTATAGCTCCAATAAGTTTAGGAGGTCGAATTGTATAGGGAGAGCATGAGGAAGAAATTGTTATAAGTTAGTTGCTGGAAAATTCCAGATTCTAAATCAGAATTGTATTGTGCATTTTGATGCCCTGTACGATACTTAAGTGCCAACAAGGATGTAGCAAAGTTTAGAATGTTAATATAATGCTTAAAATGAAAATTGGAGGCTGAAATTTAAAGTGTCATGACTACATAGGAATATAAATTAGCTCATTCAATTTTAAGTGATGATAATGACCCATCCTATTGAGGGTATTCAGGAGCCAACTAGTGTAAATCAAAGTGAGGGTACTCTTGGCAATGCTTCGAACCAAAATCAAAGTGAGCCCCGTAACCAGCCCATACGAAGGGGTAGAAGAGGCACCCGATTGAGAGATATTCCCCTTAATCAGAATACTGGGGAAAAGATTCCGATTTAGTTTGATAGATATTGGAAACTAATAGGGCATAATGCAAGCTGATATAGGAGTTTTGTCAGCCTCCTGGCACGCAACAAGTCTAACATCTTGATAGAGGAGTAGAGAAATATGGATAAACGTGTGAAGCAACATATTTGGGAAACTATCCATGTATAAAATGATTGTCCTCACTAACTATTAAATTTGTATGGTTGAATTATTAAATTTGTCACTAACTATCGAATGTATGCATTACAGTTCACTTGCGACATTCTTGAAAGTGAAATATTGTATAATAAGACAATGACATATTGTAATGAACGTTGGAGGAAGTTTAAGACAACTCTAGCCAACAATTACGTGCATATCGAGGTGGAAGATGGTAAGCCTCGTCCTAATCCGTGCGACAAGTATTCTTATATTGACGAACACACTTGGTAAGAATTTAGACGGCTTCAAACTACTCTAGAAGCTTTGGTGAGTTGACATATTTTCATTTTATTTACTTATAAATTGTCTTTAATGTATTGATTGTAACCATTTTTTTATTTCTCATTAGCAGGAATAAAGGCAAAAAGCACAAGAGAGTGGAAGAAAGAATGATTGCCCCCATATAATGTCTTGTGGGAGTTATGTGAAGGCTGAAAAAGACTTCTTGACGACCAAATGGAAGAGATTGGAAGAAGTAGCTCAATCCGATCCTTCTGTTCTTCTTTCTCCACTATCTCCAATACGTTGTGAAGAAATGTAGAAGTTTGCTCACCAAAAGAGGAGCGAGTCTTATACGAGTAAACAATCTTGTGTAGTTGTAAAAAGATTGTAAGTATTGTTGTTATTATTAATTAGTTAGTAAACAAAAATTCATTTCTTATGTTTGTCTTATGTGTCTTACAGGAGGAGCTTAAAAAAACAAGCTGAGGGATCATTTAGGTCGGATGGGAGGAATGACATCCTGATCTTTGCTACAGGACATAAGGGATTACTTTGGAGTACCCCCACGCCGTTTTTCAAGTAGTATGGTGACTAGGGAGGAGATGGAACATATATTGGCTACTATAAAGGCGAAAGCAAAGGCTGAGGCAGAAGTACATTTGATGCACGCTTAGAAGAAAGGTTGAGTCAAATGAAGGAGGAAATGATTATCATTGTGAGCATAAGACAAGATCCTAGTACTTCTCAGGCACATTCGCTTGCACTTAAGCAGAGCACTAAAGGGAGTTACTACAATGTTGGTAAGTCATCAGAGGGTTCTAGAAAAGAAATTGGTGAGCCTTGTGACCTGTTTGTGTAGGATCCTCTAAAACGATTAGTTGCACGGGGGAGCATGCACAACTTGGGATCAACTGTCCACCACCAACCAATAAAAGATGATCACGTTAGAGTGGCAGTTGAAGAGGTGATCGTTGCAAATGCATCTCTCCCCATCCTCACTGATGACTTCAAGATTGTGAGTCAGCCATTTAATCCAAAAGCGAATAACAACAACATATAAGTCCAACTGACGAGAAAACTCCAAATTTGGGTCAAAAAAGCGAGTAGAAATTTTTTTTTGGATGAACAGTGTACGAAACAGAGAAGAACAGTGCGAAACAACAAGGTATTAAAACCCGAACCGGGTATTGAACCGGTCGGGGTACTAGGTTAAGGGTCAATGGGTCAGACCGGGGTCAAATAGGAGCTAAACCGGGATCAAACCAGTGAGAAATTGAAAATTGTAGGCTTATAGTATGAAATTATAAAGGAAAATTTTTTTTAAAAAAATTGTAACCCGAACCGGACCGATTTACCTACCGGTTCGCCAGTTTCCGGGCCGGACCGGCTTATCCGGTACGAGTTACACAACACTACGAAATAGAGGCTCGAAACAGTGTAGAACAGTGACCCGAAACAGTGTTTGAAACAGTAGGCGAAACAGTGCAGAACAGGGTGAAACAGTACCTAAAAACCGTGCAAAATAGTACCCAAACAGTATTGACCCAAACAATAGCAACCAGTACCTCAAAAGAACAATACCCGAAACAGTAATGAATAGTACACACCAGAAAAAAAAAAATCAGAGATCCATTCACTCTAAAACCATATAAGACTAGAATCTGAATGTTTAGAATTGTATATTTTCTATTCACAGACAGATATAATATATATATAAGAGACAGGAATCTAAATATTAATTATTTATAAATGAAGAAATTATATCAATCAATCAATCACGTTAATTATATTAATTGATATAATATTTCTCTCACAGTTATCATTGATATCCCCGAACTCGCTAGTCTGGACGATGTTGAGCTACCACAAACCTGGAAATGCTTTTGTCAGAGAAATTACAAAAAGCCATTCCATGACCACTCGAAGTTGTGAGCAAGCATGGACTTGCTAATATTTCCAATGTTAAGCAGTTAAAGCTTATTATTGTACGATTTTTTTGTGATTACAATTTTTACTTGGAACATCATAATAATTTTCTTATAAATTTGTGAGGTTATTTTATTAGTTATATGGGAGGAATTATTAGCTAAATGTCCAAAGGGGGGTTAGTAGGGTCCTTATGTGGTCCTTGAATTAGGTTGGCATATTTAACTTGTCACACTCAACATTGCCCTGTCCTTTAAACCTACATTGATTTGAAATGCGATTAAACATGGAATTAAAGAGATTCATCATCCTATGATCCTCATTGCTAGTTAACATTTCAACGGTTTAAATTTAATTTGACTATTTGAATAGTCTAAATGTTGAGTCACTGAGATTGGCTAGAATTTGAGAAAGATCTTAGGACAACATTAACACATTTGATGCCTTTTGTAAATGGTACGAGTTTGATGACTTTTGTAATCTCTTACTATTAGTATTTGTCCTTCTAATTTTTTTTTTTTAAAAATTGTTAGGTAAACAATACTTAATTCAAATTTCTTATATTCATTATGTTAAGTTATTCAATCACACATGATCATGTATCCTATTTTTTAAATATATTTATTAAACTATAAGGCCACATAAAAAATAGGATACATAATTAGTATAACTCATTTTTAATAATTAATATTAATATTTTAATTACTTTTTGACTAAATTATATCAAGTTGTCTGATTAATTTACATCAAAGTATTTTTTAAAAAATTACAGCCAATGTTTTATTTCATTGTTTTGTTAATAAATTTAGCTTTTGTTTGGGCTAAATATGTCATTGTCTTTTTTTTTCCGGCCAAAATTTTACACTAGATTATACTTCAAATTAAATAAGACCCACGACTGAAAGGAAAGTTGTCTACTTACGTTATTATCATTTTAGGAATAGTTGTAGCATTGTCTTAAAATTTAAAATTATTCAGCTACCTTATAAAAAAAATTGTCACAAAGCTACCTTATTTAAATAAAAAAAAAGTAATTAGATGAGATGGATCAAATGAAAAATAAATGTAAAATGTAAAATTTATAAAAACATAAAGTAAACAATGCAACTAATTGGTCAGGTATTGTATGTCCATCGGCCCTCCAAAGAACAATGAATGGTTAAAATATCTCCTCAAGAAAATATTAGATCTAAACAAGTTATCAAATGATTCATTTTATTTGTTTTTTTTTGGCTGTGTTTGTGGTATAGGTCATCTTATTTTAAGGCAATTAAGCTAAGTTGAATTTGGTTTGACTTTAATTTTATTTGTTTTTTTGAAGTGCCTTGAATGCGGTTAGTCATTGGATCTCAAATTGGGGGGGAAAAAAACCCATATACCAAACAAAAAGTTTAAGGTAATTAAGGTTAACGACAAAAGTAAAGTTAATCTCACCTATACAGTGCGCAAGCATACTTAATCTAAACATCACATCATTTAAAAATGCATATAGAACACAAGTAGCTAAACATGAAACAAAGGAGCAATAAGCATGTTATGCAAACATTTTGCGACCAAAACCTAACCAAGAATACAAGTACTTAACTTCTGTCTCGTACATATTTGTCTTCAAAAGAAAATCAACGACCACCTGAGAGGATAGATTCAGTTATCGAAGTGCGAGTGTTAAAGCCATCCAAACTTGAAGATGGAAAGGAAATTCTAATGTCATCAAAGTCTTTGTGGCTCCCACATGTGAATCCACAGCAAGAAGAAGACGACATTAGTAATGGCAAATCAGGCAAAGGAACTTCCATATTCAAATACTGCACAACTTGACGCATGTTTGGCCTATCTCCAGCGTTGAAATTCATACACAAAAGACCCAATTTCAACACTAATTCTACCTCCTCTGCTATGTACTCTGTTCCTAAATTCTGATCCTGTGCCTCAATTATCTCACCCCTCTTCCATAACCCATATACCCAATCCAACAATATAAATTCTTCACTTCCTCTCTCTATAGGCCTTCTTCCACTTACAACCTCCAGCATAAAAGCACCAAAAGCAAAAACATCAGACTTCGTTGTGGCTTTCCCAGTTCTTGTGTTCTCCGGTGCCAGATATCCCAAGGTCCCGACCACACGTGTAGTAGCAGGATCAGTGCCATGATCATATAATTTTGCAAGACCAAAATCTCCTAACCTTCCATTCAAGTCCGAATCTAGCAGAACATTGCTTGCTTTTATGTCTCTATGTACTACTACTTGCTCCCATTCTTCATGCAGATAGCACAATCCTGAAGCTACCCCTTTAATGATTCTAAATCTTTGCATCCAATTTAGTGTCACACTAGGTTGGTTAAAGAGGTATTTATCTAAGCTTCCGTTTGGCATGAAATCATAGATCAAAAGAAGCTCACCTTTTCGCCGGCAATATCCCAAAAGAGATACGAGGTTTCGATGGCGAAGACGACCAATGCTCACAATTTCTGCAATGAATTCCTTCATGCCCTGTCGGGATTCATGCGATACTTTCTTCACAGCAACCTCTTTTTTTGAACCCGGCATTGTTCCTTTATAGACTTTACCAAAACCACCACTGCCTAGAAGCTCTTTCTCTCTGAATCCCTTTGTGGCAATATACAGATCTTTGTATTTGAATCTTTGAGGACCATAGTCTTGTTCCCACTCCTCAACAATCTCAGAAAACTTCTTTTTCCAATTTATGTAATAAAATATAGATAAAATAACTAGAAAAGCGATACAAAGTGACATGAGAGGTACCCCAATAAGCAAAATCATTGATTTTTCGTTTCCTCCGAGTCGTGGAAGTTTTGGGAGTTTTGAGGTATCAAGGTTTTGAGCCACACCATTGACCCGGAAACTCCAACCTAGAACATAATGAAAAGCTCTCAGCGCCCCATTGGAAGATGAGAATCCGACATAACTTGGATTGGTTAGAATTCGGGAAAGATCTTGGGACAACGTTAACAATGGAGTTTCGGGCTTGTTAACATTGATTGAAGATAGGGTGACACTAATTTGCTTCTTGCCTCCGTCATAGTCCACCCACACCTGCATCGGCAAGCCACTTGCGAGGCTCAAATTTTGAAACTGAGACCTATTTACATAATATCCGGCAGGGGCAGATTTTGTGGAATTCAGACCGTTAATATCGATCCCAACATGGTTATCATTAATATCCCCAAATTCATCGTTCTGGACGGTGTCGAATTCTACAGCAAACACGTGGTTTTTGGGGTCGCCATTGTTGGTTCTGTTGAAGAGGCCCAGGTACTGGCTGGCTAGAGCATCTGGAAATGTTTTTGTTGGAGATATCACAAAAGCCATTCCGATACCACTAAGAGTGGGATATTGAGGTCTAATGGCGAAAACAAAAGTAGTAGAGAAAGAAGTGTTTGTGAGAAGTAGTGGATTGGGGTAAAAAGCATGACTCTTTTGAATCCTAGTTTCATTGGTGAGTTGGAGGAGGCCATTGGAAGTGATGGCAGATATACCATTCAGGGTTAAATTAGCTGGCTGGAAGCCATAATTAAAGATGAAACTTGTATCTGCTCTACTTACTTGGAGAATTGTTGTCAGCACCAAAAGCACCAACGTCATAATAATCTTCACAAACATAGCTGTGTCTCAATATCAGTAGTCCTCTGCTATCCGTATCTTCGTACGTTAAATATATATATATATATATAGCAATCAGAATTTTTCCTTTTTATCATCGGTCTTTGAAAGGCAACCAATGAGTTGGTTTTGGTTGCCGTGAACGGTTGGAGTATCATCGGTCTTTGAAAGGCAACAAATGGGTTGGTTTTGGTTGCCGTGAACGGTTGGACTCTGGAGTGACTGTCATTTCCATTTGTCGAGGAAGAACAGAT
This sequence comes from Inga laurina, assembly GCA_963855925.1. NCBI lineage: Eukaryota > Viridiplantae > Streptophyta > Magnoliopsida > Fabales > Fabaceae > Inga > Inga laurina. Next base: position 6,433,644 of record OY979705.1, read on the forward strand.
GAGATTTTTTGTGATCCGGCGCTCATGCATTTGGAGAAAATACGTCACTCAGGGATGTGACTCTTTCTAGGATCAATGTTTATAGTTTTTTTTTTTTGGGCATTACATTCCTTGCCGGTCTATAAGGGTCGATTGACTGAAATTTAAAAAAAAAAATAATTAAAATTAGTTAAAAATAATTAAATATAAAAAAAAATATATTTGTGTTTTCAAATATGCCTTTATTTATAAGTAGGTAAATAAAAAAGAGTAACAGTGAGACAAATGATGAGAGTGTATAGGGAAAATTAATTAGGGATAATATTGGTAAAAGTACTAAAAAAATGGCAAAAGAAAAAGGACTTTGAAATTATAAAATATCAAACCAGGCTTGTTACTAATATGAAATTTTACAATTCACAACTCATTTTAATAACAAAACTTGATTAGCAATTCACAACTTATTTTATGAGAAATATCTTATATGAAATTTTACAATTTCAAAATTCTTTTTTTTTTTTTATCATTTTTCTAAAATACTTTTAATAATTAATACTCTGACAACTTCAATAAAGACCTTATAAAAAGGGATGGGTCAATTCAAAAGTTAGGACCTTGCAAATGGGGACAAAAGGAGTAATATTTAACATCCTAAAGTAATTATAAGGGCATTCAGCATCCTAAAGTATTTTTCAATGATAATCATTATTAAGTTATAAATAAAAGTGTTAAGATGCAATTTTACTAAAAAAGTTTTTTCCAAAGAATGTCTGGATCACATAAATTTTGAAATGGGCAAAAATATCAATAAACAAATTAAAATCTAATGGATTTTGATAACATTTAACGGCCTTAATAAATCTATCATTTAAATTATTTATTGGTTTTTGTGTCCCTTCCAAAATTTATTTGTATCTGATGCTCCTACAATAAACTTTATTAGTTAAATTGGCCCTAAACAAAAAGAATTTTCCTATCCTTGCCACATAAATATAGCGACACGACCCATGAGTATTTTTGTGAGCCGCCGTAAAAGCTAACTAGAAGTCATAGTAGTACTAGTAAGTTATGTGTGTTTGGTGAGGGCTTTTGACAGCCCTTAAGCCCAATTGGACATACATAAACCTAATTGAGATCAGTGATTTTTTCTTTTAAATGTTTGGTTGAACTTGTGAGTGATTGAACTCCTTCAAATTGAAGCATTGTGGAACTGCTATCGGTAAAAGCTGGATGTTAGAGCTTTTGTTAAAAGCTCAGCTGGCATTTATTGCGTATTCTTTCATGTACAAAAGGCTCATACCTAACTGCAAAAAAAAAAAAAAAAAAAAAAAAAACCTGACTAGAAAGATTTAACCCCGGCCCGTACATCACCCTTGTCAATTGTTTTTTTTTTTTCCCAATTAGAATTATTGATTTCGTGGGCTGGGATTTTTCTTGGTAAAAATGGACTGTGATTAATATTATTAAAAATTGAAGACAATAAATTAGACCAAATCCATGATGGTTGTTTGGCGAAGCAGCGGGAGGGTGGATTTGAATCTTTCGCATCTCACGTAAAAAAGTTGCATTAAGCAATTACTTTAAATAATCTTATTTAAAAGAAATATATTTTTATAATGAATCTAACAGTTTCGATTGATTTAAACATCTATTAAATAATTATTATTTGGTTGATGCTAGCTATCTGACACAATTTGGATACCTTGATTCTTATAAATGTGAGCGTTATTATCTGCCAGAATTTAGCCGCCAACCTGGATTTAGGAATACTAACGAGACCTTTAAATTTTATCATTCTAGTTTAATGTCTACTATTGAAAGAACTTTTGGAGTGTGGAAGAATCGATTTGACTTGTTACAAAAAATGTGCAAGTATAGCTATCAAACACAAGTTCGCATTGTTTGTGCAACAATGACCCTACATAATTTTATTATGAGAAATGATGTTGAAGATGTAGTGTTTCGCCAAGGTAAAGCTGGGAATCTCGTTGATGTAGATAATAATAGTGTAGATGAATAGCCTTCTGCAACAAATTATGGTAGGCAATCTTCCTCTCAAATGAATCATATTCGTGACTCAATTAGAGGCTAAATTATATGAAACATGTGATCCAAATATCCAATTAGTTATATAAATTATAATATTATTTCATCAGATTGTGCATTTTTTTAATATTCTAATTTTCCAACTTTAAATTTTATAAATTATTTATAATTTTTAATTTAATTTCTCTCTTGCCATTTGCATAAAAACCCTTAAGTTTAAATCAATCTAAATAAGTTTTACTTTTATAAAAATCATTTTTACAATCGTCAATTCAAACATAAATCACATTACATAATTTGGATTTTATCAAAAGTAATAATACAAAAAGTTAAATTGAAACAAACATAATTATCAATCGTTGTTCCAAACACACACTGAATAATGGGAACGGGCAACGACGTGCTTTAGACAATTTTATTGTCCTTTTGTTATAATTGCCCCGAAGAAATGAAGGAGAGTTTACCAAAAACATGTGAATCATGGCCATAAATGATACAGTAAAATACTCCGACCACCCTTCGTTTTGCTTTAATTATGTAGACATTCCTTCTATTTTCAAAATCCATATATAAACCTTCTTTAAAATTAAAATATGTGTTACACAAACCTTCCTTGCATTTTAAATATTTCATTTCCATCCATCCAACCGTTAGTTAATCGTTAACTTTAACTTATAAACATTTTTTTGACCAAAATGCCCCTATCTAACATAAGAATTATTTAAACATTTATATTTACTAAAAATAATACTCCCTCAAGTCCTAATTATAGGACATATTTACCTAACTTTAGAGAAATTAAAGATAGTAGCTAAATTAGTTAATTTTATTTATTTTCCAAAAATGCCCTTATTTAATAGCGGTGATTTAGGAATACTACATGAGTCTACCATGAGGCAATCCAACCATTATCTAAATCAGTATTCTCTCTCCACCTCTCTATGTTTACTTTCATGGTATTTTATTTGGTGTATGTTTGATACTTCATGGCACCACATGTCAGACGAGGCAATCCAACCATTATCTAAAGCAATGGGGGTACTTTGGGAAGAAATTGATAAAAATTAAAATTTTATCCTATAATTAGGACCAAGATCAACTTCCAAATGTTGTCCTATAATTAGGACCGGAGGGAGTATTATACAAGCAAGAAATAATTCTAATATTATTTTTCAAAATTTCTAATATATTATAAGATTTATTAATTTTTATTATATTATAAAAAGGGAGAATGACAGAAAAATACTATTTGAATTTCAAAATTCCGCTGACAAGAATAATAATGGGACTGACAACGCAAATCTTTGTCAAAGGACTAACTTAAAATTTTGAAATTCAAGTGGTATTCTTCTGTCATTCTCCCTTATAAAAATTTATAATTTCTTGTTATATAAAATTTTTTAATTTTAATTTTTTAATCATATTTATTGGTGGATACAAATATATTTCAAACACATTTTTTATCACATATTATAAATGATATAAGTTGGAGATATTACATAAATAGTTTAAACGAGCCTATTTCAGGCCAAACATGACAAATTGTAAAAAAGAAATAATCTGAATGTTATAGAGTCAATAAAATCAGAAGTAAAGGATGTATCCTTTTCTCTCCAGCGACATAGAGTGGCTTTTGAAACTTGCCTTGTGTCCCCACAATCGGACCAAAATCTACTTTAATGGTTTCATAGTTTGTTTTCCTCATATACTGAAGATATTATTTTAATGTTTTAATAGTTAATATTAATAAATTTATATTTTGAATTTTTTTTATTTTTCAATTTAATGATAGGGTAAAGCATTTCATATTTTTCTAACATTTTCAATTTTTATGCTTCTTTAATAAATTTACAGACTTATTTACTTAAACAAATAAAATTAGATATAATATTTTTCATAAATATCTTTGAAAAACCATAAAAGCATAAACGTTAGAAAAAGATAAAATGTTTTACCCTATCATTAAATTGAAAAATAAAAACATAAATTCAAAATATAAAATTATTACTATTAACTATTAAAACATTAAAATAATATCTTCAACATCTGAAGAAAAAGAAACTATGAAAACATTAAAGTAGATTTTGGTCAGATTGTGAGGAAACGAAGCAAGTTCCAAAAGCCACTATACACGTAAAACGATGTCGCTGGAGGGAAAATGATGGCAGCGGAGGGAAGCCATACCCTAAAAAAAACTAGCATTGACTACACCAAGAAACTGTGAGGAAAGCATATATTATCAGGATTAGAGTTTCGCATAAGACTAAAAAAACTAGCATTCAAAAATATGACTTCACTTCAATTTTCGACGAAAGCATGAGCTTTCGTAAACGATTTGCATACGATCATCAGGATTAGAGTTTCTGAACATTCTTTAATTTTCAAGGGAAAAAATTGTTGATATGCGAAGCATTTGCTAGTGACTTTGGAAGATAAAAACAACAAGCTTCGTACCATTTTACTATAGGGATTCTTCGTCGCTTCACTTCTCTCCATTGTTGCAGCTGTTGTTTTTTCCAGGAGCTCTTAAACTGTAAAATGTAGAATAGGGATTGGATATGATAAAGGGTAAATTAGTCAATAAAAATCACTATAATATAAATTTTAATTAAAAAATTTTATTTTTAAAATATTCTTGACGGGGTTAACAATTTAGACTTAAGTGTAAGTTTTGAAAATGAAGGGGAGGTCTATTTAATTAAGGCAAAATACAGGGGGTTAGATATTTTACTCTAAATGATGTACACATTAAATTAATTTAGAAAATGGAGGACTTAAATTTCTTAAAGAGGCTATTATTTTTCAATTAATAGCCTCATTAAGAAATTCTTCATAATAAATTCTTCACTTCCTCTCTTTATAGGCAATCTTCCACATACAACCTCTAGCATAAAAGCATCAAAAGCAAAAACGTAATACTTTGTTGTGGCTTTCCTTGTTCTTGTGCTCTCAAGTGCCAAATATCCCAAGGTCCCCACCACAGGTGTAGTTGCAGGGTCCCTCTCATGACCTTATAATCCTGCAAGACCAAAATCTTCTAACCTACCATTCAACTCGGATCTGATAGAACATTGCTTGCTTTTATGTCCCTGGGAACCAAAACTTGCTCCCACTCTTCATGTAGATAGCACAATCCCAATGCTACGCCTTTGATGATTCAAAATCTTTGCTTCCAATTTAATATCACTCTGGGTTAGTTGTAGAGGTATTTATCTAAGCTTTCATTTAACATGAAATAATACCCCAGAAACAGATCGATAGAGTCACCAAAAAATGAAACAAAGTGAAAACAGAGATAACACAATTGTATAAATCATAAACTGATTGTTCCCTTCAAGTCGTGGTAGCTTTGGGAGTTTTGAGAATTGAAGGTTTTGAGCCTGCCCATTGAGCTTGAAGCTCCAACCAAGAACATAATGTGAAGTCATTACTGACCCAGTGGCCGCTGAGAATCCGACATAACTAGGATTGCTTTTAGTATGAGAAAGATCTTGAGACAACCTCAATAATGGAGTTTTGGGTTTGTTAATGTTGATAGGAGCTAGGGTGAAATCAATTTGGCCACTGTTAAGGGTTAGATTCTGAAACCCTATCCCTTTAACAAAATATGCAGCAGGAGCATATTTTGAAATCAAGTCGTTTGTATCAATTCCACTGCAAGCACATGATTCGTGGAGATGCCGTTGTTGGTTTCATTGAAGAGGCCGAGGTACTGGCAAGCAATGGCACCTTGAAATGTTTCTGTCGTTGGAGATATTAGGAAAACCATGCCATGACCACCCAGATTAGGGTATTGAGGTCGAATGGCGAAAACAAAAGTGGTAGAGAAAGAACAAGTGTTTGTGAAAACAAGTGGATTAGGGTAAAATGCATGACCTATTTTCAGTTTGTGTTAGTTGGTAAGTAGGAGGAGGCCATTGGAGGTAAGAGAAGCAAAACCATCCATGGTTAAATTAGTTGATTTGGGGCCATTATTGAAGATGAAGCTTGTGTCTTCACCACTCGCTAGGACTAATGTTGTAACCAACGTCAACAAAACCGACATTGCCGTAAGCTTCATAGACATGGCTGCCTCAAAAGTCTTGACGAGGATTTTATATATATTCAGTCATGCATGAAGGTCTGGTAGTCGAGAGTGTTAGCTAGCCACTTGAGTCTGTGACGCTATTCGCATCTGTGTTAGCTACATGCATGCTTAGCTAAGTTATTCTTATTTCTATCTCTTCTTTCTATTTACATGTCAGAAAGAAAGAAAATTTTGTCTTATTTATAAGTTATATCATTCAATTTTAATTTTTACATGAATAAACAACTCACCCTTCATTTATTACTATGTAAACTTGTTGTAATGAGATATCGTATATATTAAACATGGGTAAAAGTGAAAAATTGTTAAATATTAAAGGTTTTAGGTTTTTCTTTATTTTAGCTAAATATTTTAGAAATAACTTAATTATAAATAATACTAGTAAGTACATTCATGTGAAAAGAAAATTAATTCTATGACTTATACATTGGACGAAAAACATAATCTTTGTCTTATTAACAAGATTGGAGAGTAGTATATTAAAGTTATGAAACTTCTTGGATATTTTTTATCCCATGCATTATAAGGTTAAAAAAATATAGTTGGGATTGATTATCAGTGCTGTGTCCGAGTCGCGTGGGTAGGGTCAAATGGTCCAGAGATCTAGAAGAAAGCATACAAAAAGAAGTAAATCATACATTTGAAGGAATCAACGTCATCACCAAAAAAAACTTCTATGAAGTAAGAAATATGGAGGTATTGTTATTTTCAGCATCGGAGCTTATCAATGCACGATGCTCCTTTTTTGCAGAACTTCTTAATAATTTAGTACATTCCTTTCTTGAGATTCACCACAGTGATCAATTTTCAAAAAAAAAAAAAAAAAAAAACCAAAACTAAAGGTTGTGAATAATATTATGTTCGTTGGAAGTGATACACAAAGACCATCCATTGTTATCCAAGATGAAGCTTTAATGTTCACCACTCACTCGGAACAATGCTGTCACCAACAAAAACACCTTGGCCGTAAGCTTCACAAATAAATTATAGTTGCTTTATAAAGTCATCGTTGATTAATACACACGTAACAAGTTAGTTTAAATCAATTGATGTTCTTAATACTAAATTATACACTCGTATATCCAATATTTCCAAAAATATCCTCAATCAAATGTACTAAATTCTAATCTATTTTTATATTGTTCAACCCTAATTTCCACCATTGTAGAATAAGAATGTAAAATGTTTGTAGAAGGTTTTTTGTAAATATATAGGAAATGAAGTAGCTGGTGCATATGTTTGTACAAGATATAGAGAATCAAAGGGCTTGTTTGATTCTGTTTTTAAAAATAGTTTTCTTGTTTTTTAAAAAAAAAACAATAAAACTTGTTTGCAAAACTGGTTTCGATAAGTTGTTTTATCTAAAACAACAAAAATTCGTTTTTAAAAACTTAAAAAAAATTATTTTAAAATTATTTTCTTGTTTTTATTTTTTAAAATTTTTTTTTTTTTGCGATGGCCAACTATCCACCATCGACATCCCACCCGGCGCTAACTACTATCATCACGTCACTGTGAGTGATAGCCGCCTTCATGATACTTTAAAAATAGATTTTTTTTAAAAAAAACAACTATCTAAATAGATTGCTTGTTTTCTTGTTTTCCAAACTTGTTTTTTTTTTAAAAAAAAAATTTATAAAACTATTTTAGAAACAAAAAAAAAAAAACAGAAAATAGAATCAACCAAGCCCAAAGTTTCTCCTTTTTGTGGGGTGCATTGAAGGGCAAGAACAATAACAAGGTAGTTTTGGTTCATTGATTTTGAAGAAAAGATAATACTATTATTGACTTGTATATCATTGCCTTGGTCTCTTTTAATTTGTTGGTTTGGTAGTCGCATGAATGTTACCTTAGCCTTAATGATGAGTGCCATGTCGACTTCGGGATTAACCTTAGATTGATGTCTGCAGCCTCTTACCGTCGCTGAAATGAGAGACTTGTTGGTGTCCTTTTTATTCAACATTGCAGCGTACGTCAAGTAGAATTAACAAATAATGTTAGGTATCAGCGCGGAGTTCAAATGAGAAGAAAAGCGTACGAGGAAGGAAAAATGGTTTCTAAAGAACATATGTGATTCAGAAACTTGGTAAAAATATAATGGGTAAGGATTTGATTTTTAATAAAGGAAGATGAAAAATGGATGATTAAAAAGGAAAAATTAATGTGCAATCTCATATCGACAATCTAATCACCAAAAAAATACATTAATAAAAAAAGATCTACTACAAGAAATCATACCAGATTACATGTAACTAACTTATTGGGTGACTTTTTGAGCCAAGCTTGGCCTATAAATCTTCCATTTCTTTTCTTTTTCCCAGTTGGTATGATTTAGCTAGTGGTCAAGAATGGGCTCCTTTATTTCTCTTGCTTCTATAGCAGCGTATACTTGAAGGGATGAAGGATAGGGGCAACTGCCTTTCTACCCACGAGCCAAGTCACTTTGAAGTTGAGGACTTGAAGGGCAACTATTTCTGACTTCTAGCTTTTAATTTTTCATCATATTTAATTTTTTTTAAAACCGACTTTGATGAATATGTCATTTAAATAAGTTTCTATCATACAGCCTATTTTTTATAAAACTTTATCCAAACATAAGCTATATTTTACTAATTGACTTTTATCATAATTTCAGTTTGGAAAAGTTAGTTGCAATAAAAGTAACCCTTACCAACTTTAATCCAAACAAGTCTTAAGATGGGTTAGATCATTTTCCTTCAACGCATCTCACCCTGATTGAATCCAAAATCATTTATGAAAATGCAACATTTTGCAAGAGTATAGAAATAAATAAATAGAATCGAAAATTAGTGAATAATAAATTTCTTATTTTATTTAAAAGAGATAAAAATTAAATTAGACACTATTAAATAATAATAATAATAGTAGAACTTACATATGACATATCACATTCTTTTTTTCTCATAAAAATTTTGTTTTCTTCAAGATTGTCCTAAGATATGCTCCCTCCTATTCTAAATATAAGATTGAACTACAAAGTGGGTCTTATATTTAGAACTTGAGGAGTACAAGAGCAAGAAACTAATTTATATTTGTGAAATTGTGATTTCACTTACTATAAGATATTTATGAGGAAATCCCTTTGGTCCTTTTTTCAAGAAACAATCTCACAGAGATAGTCTTAAATATAAGGAACAAATCGTTTTTATTTCTTTACAATAAATTTGCACTATTATATCTTATATACTCTCTTTATAAGTAAGAATATAATTGGTAAAAAAAACATATTTTACACATTTATTATTTTTAACTAATATTTTAAGCTGTTATTTTGATAATTATTTCTTATAAAAGAGTATCAGAGTGACTATTTTATTATTGATCCCTCTGGTGCTTATATTATATGGCCTACTTGAAAAATTGATCTTGGTCCTTAATATATGACATATTCTTATATTTGTCAATCTTTTCATAATTTGATGATTCTGTCATTAAATAGATTGTCACTGACTTATTAGTGACTTCAATGTTCGTTGTAGTCTCTAATAAATTTATGCCCTTCCTTATGCATATGAAACAAGGTGCTCTAAAGCCAAAACAGAAATTTCAGTGAAATTAGTGGCCTATTGGAAAAACAACCAAATCAAAATCATAAGGATCTCACATATGGGCATGTGATGAATAAATGTTCTAAAGATTACAAAACTTACAAGAGATATTTTATCCCATGCATGCAGTTCATGGTTTTTTTTTTCAAAAAACAAAATCTAGTTGGGATTGATTACCATAGGATGTGTCAGGTGGTCCTAGAATTTGGTTGGGATTTATTGCTGTCAATGTCATACTCAACAAGTGCAAGGTTACGCTGCGGTCCCCGATCAAATGGTTCCCGGTACGTACAACAAAAGCTTTAAAAACTTTTTTCTTAGTTATCCTTAACTGTAAAATAAGTTTAGATGTAAAATAAAAATAAAAACAGAGGATAGATCTAAAAAAAAAAAAAATTAGGATGATGGAAGAGAAAACAATCAAGGACCATATTCTTTGATTGAAATCTAAGAGCAATGATACAAGCATAACGCAAAAACAAGAGGAAGAGGGCATGCTAAGTCCCATGGACTCGAATACATACAACTGTGTGTGTGTTTTGTGCCTTCATATATAAGATCATTCAACGACCAACGGAGAGGAGGGATTGAGACGTTGAAGTGTAATTAGAGCCGTCCACACTAGAAGACGGAAAGGACAACAAAATATCACCAAACTCATTACCGTACTCAAATGTGATTAGTGATAACAAATCAGGCAAAGGAACTTCCCTATTCAAATATGGCACGACTTGACGCATGCTTGGCCGATCTTTGGCCTTAGAATTTGAACACTAAAGTCCTAATCTCGATCAACACTAATTCCACCTCCTTTGTGTCATCTTCCGTTCCCAAAGTTTGATCCTTTGCCTCAATGATCTTATCCTTCTTCCATAACCCATAAACCCAACACTAGTACACAAAATGATGTTTAAGACCGGAACATTTAGACTGGTTATAGCGGATAAGGTCTTAAAAAAATGACCTGTGGCATTTTGGTAATTATGATCAACTTCTAAGACCGGTTATACTAACATAAGGTCTTAAATATATTATTTAGACCGGTTTTATCAACAACTGGTCTTAAAAAATTAATCTTTAAAAAATATAAATATATGTATATATTTTCTAGACCGGTTCTAACTGTAACAGATCTAATATATTTTCTGAAGTAAAAAAAATTAAAATTTTTTTTTCAAACCGGTTATGAAAAAAGAACCGGTCTTAAAAGTTCAACTTTTAAGACCGGTTGTTGTTAAAAACTAGTCTAAAAGTTTTTAAAGACCGGTTATACTAAATAACCGGTTTAAAATCTAACTTTTAAGACAGGTTGTTATGTATAAACAGTCTTAAAAATGCCCTAAATATTCCAGCCGCTTCGTATCGCACCTAATTTCAACTCTGAAATATGATACTCAAGCTTCTTACAAACCCCTCTCTCCTTTCGTGGCAGCTCCTCCGTCCTTAACCTTTGCCGCCGTCGACACAGAGATCCGGTTGAAACATTACCGTAAGGCTCGGCGTTTGTTTCCTCTTATTGGTTTCTTCTTCAAGCGCGGTTTCTTGCCTCCCCTGGGTTTTGTCTTTAAGCTTGTCTTTCCCACGTCTCTCCTACCAATGTCACCGGTGGACGCAGGGCTACGATGGATTGCATTCCCTCATTTCCGTTGCTTGCCTCTCTTCGGTTTGTTCCTCAAGCTCGAACTCCAAGATTTTATGAGATAAATTTGGCTTTTTTCGTTGCTTGCTCTGAGGCATTATTCTTCCTTTTGAATTATCTTAACTTGTGAATATTATATGTGGATGCAAAGCCTACCTTGCCTTTCTTATAGCTACTTTTATGTCTCTCGGCCTTGATTCTGTAACTCTATATTGTTGAATTATAATGTGAGTTTTTCTATTTTTTACCTCTATATCGTTGAATTATAATGTGAATAATGTCTCTCAGCCTTGATTCTGCAACTCTATATTGTTCAATTATAATGTGTTAGATTTTATTCTAGAACTCTGTGGATCCCAACAAAGTTAGATTTTATTTCTTTTTATAACTCTAATGAGTTTAGGAGGTGGAATTGTATAGGGAGAGCATGAGGAAGAAATTGTTATAAGTTAGTTGTTGGAAAATTCCAGATTCTAAAGCGGAATTGTATTGTGCATTTTGATGCCTTGTACGATACTTAAGTGCCAACAAGGATATAGCAAAGTATAGAATGTTAATATAGTGCTTGAAATGAAAATTGGAGGCTAAAATTTAAAGTATCATGACCACATAGGAATATAAATTACCTCATTCAATTTCAAGTGAGAATAATGAGGCGCCCTACTGAGGGTACTTCAGAGCCAACTAGTGTTAATCAAAGTGAGGGTACTCCTGACAATGCTTCAAGCCAGAATCAAAGTAAGCCACATAACCAGCCTATACAAAGGGGTAGAAGAGGCATCCGATTGAGAGACATTCCCCTTAATCGGAATACTGAGAAAAATATTCCAATTGAGTTTGATAGATATTGAAAACTAATCAGGCCTAATGCAAGCCGATATAAGAGTTTTGTTAGCCTCTTAGCAAGCAACAAGCCTAACATCTTGATAGAGGAGTGGAAAAATATGCATAAACATGTGAAGCAACATATTTGGGAAACTATCCAAGTATAAAATGATTTCCCAAATTAACTATCAAATTTGTATGGTTGAATTATTAAATTTGTCACTAGCTATCCAATGCATGCATTACAGCTCACTTAAGACATTCCTAAGAGTGAAATCTTGTATAATAAGACAATGATGTATTGTGATGAATGTTGGAGGAAGTTTGAGACAACTCTAGCCAACAATTACGTATATATCGAGGTGAAAGATGGTAAGCCTCATCCTAATCCGTGCGACAAGTATTCTTATATTGATGAACACACTTGGCAAGAATTTAGACGGCTTCGAACTACTCCAGAAGCTTTAGTGAGTTGACATATTTATTTTGTATTTTATTTACTTATGAATTATCTTTAATTTATTGATTGTAACCCTTTTTTTTATTTCTCATTCATAGGAAAAAAGACAAAAAACACAAGAGAGTGGAAGAAAGATTGATTGCCGCTATACAATATCTCGTGGGGGTTATGCGAAGGCTGAAAAAAACTTGTTATCATTTTGAGAAATTGCACTTTTAAACTAATGAAGTAAACTAAGCTAAAGCAATATTTCTGTATTTTTCAGTTTTCAAGACAAAGAAACAAATGGAATCAAAATTAACAATAACAATAAAGTAAATTTAATAAACTAGAATAATAATACAATGGGATTCCCTTGGGTTGAGTTTTTAGTCTTCCTTACTTGTTAATAATATGAATTCCATAATCTGAGTCAAGAGGATGGAACTAAGCTATCACTAGCTCCATACTTGTAACAATCATTTAATTCATTCTACCGAAGCAATTAAATGAATACCACCAATTAATTCAGACTCAAGGAGATGAATAATCAACTTCCAATTCAGCTTGTAGCAAAGTTTAAAGTGTCATGACTACATAGGAACATAAAATTGGAGGCTGAAATTTAAAGTGTCATGACTACATAGGAACATAAATTAGCTCATTCAATTTTAAGTGATGATAATGACCCATCCTATTGAGGGTATTCAGGAGCCAACTAGTGTAAATCAAAGTGAGGGTACTCTTGGCAATGCTCCGAACCAGAATCAAAGTGAGCCCCGTAACCAGCCCATACGAAGGGGTAGAAGAGGCACCCGATTGAGAGATATTCCCCTTAATCGGAATACTGGGGAAAAGATTCCGATTTAGTTTGATAGATATTGGAAACCAATAGGGCATAATGCAAGCTGATATAGGAGTTTTGTCAGCCTCCTGGCACGCAACAAGCCTAACATCTTGATAGAGGAGTAGAGAAATATGGATAAACGTGTGAAGCAACATATTTGGGAAACTATCCATGTATAAAATGATTGTCCTCACTAACTATTAAATTTGTATGGTTGAATTATTAAATTTGTCACTAACTATCGAATGTATGAATTACAGTTCACTTGCGACATTCTTGAAAGTGAAATATTGTATAATAAGACAATGACATATTGTAATGAACGTTGGAGGAAGTTTAAGACAACTCTAGCCAACAATTACGTGCATATCGAGGTGGAAGATGGTAAGCCTCGTCCTAATCCGTGCGACAAGTATTCTTATATTGACGAACACACTTGGTAAGAATTTAGACGGCTTCAAACTACTCTAGAAGCTTTGGTGAGTTGACATATTTTCATTTTATTTACTTATAAATTGTCTTTAATGTATTGATTGTAACCATTTTTTTATTTCTCATTAGCAGGAATAAAGGCAAAAAGCACAAGAGAGTGGAAGAAAGAATGATTGCCCCCATATAATGTCTTGTGGGAGTTATGTGAAGGCTGAAAAAGACTTCTTGACGACCAAATGGAAGAGATTGGAAGAAGTAGCTCAATCCGATCCTTCTGTTCTTCTTTCTCCACTATCTCCAATACGTTGTGAAGAAATGTAGAAGTTTGCTCACCAAAAGAGGAGCGAGTCTTATACGAGTAAACAATCTTGTGTAGTTGTAAAAAGATTGTAAGTATTGTTGTTATTATTAATTAGTTAGTAAACAAAAATTCATTTCTTATGTTTGTCTTATGTGTCTTACAGGAGGAGCTTAAAAAAACAAGCCGAGGGATCATTTAGGTCGGATGGGAGGAATGACATCCTGATCTTTGCTACAGGACATAAGGGATTACTTTGGAGTACCCCCACGCCGTTTTTCAAGTAGTATGGTGACTAGAGAGGAGATGGAGCATATATTGGCTACTATAAAGGCGAAAGCAAAGGCTGAGGCAGAAGTACATTTGATGCACGCTTAGAAGAAAGGTTGAGTCAAATGAAGGAGGAAATGATTATCATTGTGAGCACAAGACAAGATCCTAGTACTTCTCAGGCACATTCGCTTGCACTTAAGCAGAGCACTAAAGGGAGTTACTACAATGTTGGTAAGTCATCAGAGGGTTCTAGAAAAGAAATTGGTGAGCCTTGTGACCTGTTTGTGTAGGATCCTCTAAAACGATTAGTTGCACGGGGGAGCATGCACAACTTGGGATCAACTGTCCACCACCAACCAATAAAAGATGATCACGTTAGAGTGGCAGTTGAAGAGGTGATCGTTGCAGATGCATCTCTCCCCATCCTCGCTGATGACTTCAAGATTGTGAGTCAGCCATTTAATCCAAAAGCGAATAACAACAACATATAAGTCCAACTGACGAGAAAACTCCAAATTTGGGTCAAAAAAGCGAGTAGAAATTTTTTTTTGGATGAACAGTGTACGAAACAGAGAAGAACAGTGCGAAACAACAAGGTATTAAAACCCGAACCGGGTATTGAACCGGTCGGGGTACTAGGTTAAGGGTCAATGGGTCAGACCGGGGTCAAATAGGAGCTAAACCGGGATCAAACCAGTGAGAAATTGAAAATTGTAGGCTTATAGTATGAAATTATAAAGGAAAATTTTTTTTAAAAAAATTGTAACCCGAACCGGACCGATTTACCTGCCGGTTCGCCAGTTTCCGGGCCGGACCGGCTTATCCGGTACGAGTTACACAACACTACGAAACAGAGGCTCGAAACAGTGTAGAACAGTGACCCGAAACAGTGTTTGAAACAGTAGGCGAAACAGTGCAGAACAGGGTGAAACAGTACCTAAAAACCGTGCAAAATAGTACCCAAACAGTATTGACCCAAACAATAGCAACCAGTACCTCAAAAGAACAATACCCGAAACAGTAATGAATAGTACACACCAGAAAAAAAAAATCAGAGATCCATTCACTCTAAAACCATATAAGACTAGAATCTGAATGTTTAGAATTGTATATTTTCTATTCACAGACAGATATAATATATATATAAGAGACAGGAATCTAAATATTAATTATTTATAAATGAAGAAATTATATCAATCAATCAATCACGTTAATTATATTAATTGATATAATATTTCTCTCACAGTTATCATTGATATCCCCGAACTCGCTAGTCTGGACGATGTTGAGCTACCACAAATCTGGAAATGCTTTTGTCAGAGAAATTACAAAAAGCCATTCCATGACCACTCGAAGTTGTGAGCAAGCATGGACTTGCTAATATTTCCAATGTTAAACAGTTAAAGCTTATTATTGTACGATTTTTTTGTGATTACAATTTTTACTTGGAACATCATAATAATTTTCTTATAAATTTGTGAGGTTATTTTATTAGTTATATGGGAGGAATTATTAGCTAAATGTCCAAAGGGGGGTTAGTAGGGTCCTTATGTGGTCCTTGAATTAGGTTGGCATATTTAACTTGTCACACTCAACATTGCCCTGTCCTTTAAACCTACATTGATTTGAAATGCGATTAAACATGGAATTAAAGAGATTCATCATCCTATGATCCTCATTGCTAGTTAACATTTCAACGGTTTAAATTTAATTTGACTATTTGAATAGTCTAAATGTTGAGTATTATTTGAAACTCTGTGACACTTCCTCCAAAGACATGTGAGAGTTTTGGGTATTAAGATTTTGAGCCACGCCATTGACCCGGAAACTCCAACCCAAGAGCAAAATGATGAAGAGCTACCAACGCCCCATTGGGGTATTCGCAGGGTCCCTGTTTTTGAGTCACTGAGATTGGCTAGAATTTGAGAAAGATCTTAGGACAACATTAACACAATTGATGCCTTTTGTAAATGGTACGAGTTTGATGACTTTTGTAATCTCTTACTATTAGTACTTGTCCTTCTAATTTTTTTTTTTAAAAAAAATTGTTAGGTAAACAATACTTAATTCAAATTTCTTATATTCATTATGTTAAGTTATTCAATCACACATGATTATGTATCCTATTTTTTAAATATATTTATTAAACTATAAGGCCACATAAAAAAAATAGGATACATAATTAGTATAACTCATTTTTAATAATTAATATTAATATTTTAATTACTTTTTGACTAAATTATATCAAGTTGTCTGATTAATTTACATCTAAGTATTTTTTTTTAAAAAATTACAGCCAATGTTTTATTTCATTGTTTTGTTAATAAATTTAGCTTTTGTTTGGGCTAAATATGTCATTGTCTTTTTTTTTTTTTCCGGCCAAAATTTTACACTAGATTATACTTCAAATTAAATAAGACCCACGACTGAAAGGAAAGTTGTCTACTTACGTTATTATCATTTTAGGAATAGTTGTAGCATTGTCTTAAAATTTAAAATTATTCAGCTACCTTATAAAAAAAATTGTCACAAAGCTATCTTATTTAAATAAAAAAAAGTAATTAGATGAGATGGATCAAATGAAAAATAAATGTAAAATGTAAAATTTATAAAAACATAAAGTAAACAATGAAACTAATTGGTCAGGTATTGTATGTCCATCGGCCCTCCAAAGAACAATGAATGGTTAAAATATCTCCTCAAGAAAATATTAGATCTAAACAAGTTATCAAATGATTCTTTTTTTTTTTTTTTTTTTTTGGCTGTGTTTGTGGTATAGGTCATCTTATTTTAAGGCAATTAAGGTAAGTTGAATTTGGTTTGACTTTAATTTTATTTGTTTTTCTTGAAGTGCCTTGAATACGGTTAGTCATTGGATTTCAAATTGATAAAAAAAAAAAAAAAAAAACCCCATATACCAAACAAAAAGTTTAAGGTAATTAAGGTTAACGACAAAAGTAAAGTTAATCTCACCTATACAGTGCGCAAGCATACTTAATCTAAACATCACATCATTTAAAAATGCATAT
This sequence comes from Inga laurina, assembly GCA_963855925.1. NCBI lineage: Eukaryota > Viridiplantae > Streptophyta > Magnoliopsida > Fabales > Fabaceae > Inga > Inga laurina. The sequence goes on from OY979705.1 coordinate 6,451,107, forward strand.
AGAACACAAGTAGCTAAACATAAAACAAAGGAACAATAAGCATGTTAAGCAAACATTTTGCGACCAAAACCTAACCAAGATTACAAGTACTTAACTTCTGTCTCATACATATTTGTCTTCAAAAGAAAATCAACGACCACCTGAGAGGATAGATTCAGTTATCGAAGTGCGAGTGTTAAAGCCATCCAAACTTGAAGATGGAAAGGAAATTCTAATGTCATCAAAGTCTTTGTGGCTCCCACATGTGAATCCACAGCAAGAAGGAGACGACATTAGTAATGGCAAATCAGGCAAAGGAACTTCCATATTCAAATACTGCACAACTTGACGCATGTTTGGCCTATCTCCTGCGTTGAAATTCATACACAAAAGACCCAATTTCAACACTAATTCTACCTCCTCTGCTTTGTACTCTGTTCCTAAATTCTGATCCTGCGCCTCAATTATCTCACCCCTCTTCCATAACCCATATACCCAATCCACCAAAATAAATTCTTCACTTCCTCGTTCTATAGGCCTTCTTCCACATACAACCTCCAGCATAAAAGCACCAAAGGCGAAAACATCTGACTTTGTGGTGGCTCTCCCTGTTGTTGTGCTCTCCGGTGCCAGATATCCCAAGGTCCCCACCACATGTGTAGTAGCAGGATCAGTGCCATGATCGTATAATCTTGCAAGACCAAAATCTCCTAACCTTCCATTCAACTCCGAATCTAGCAGAACATTGCTTGCTTTTATGTCTCTATGTACCACTACTTGCTCCCATTCTTCATGCAGATAGCACAATCCTGAAGCTACCCCTTTGATGATTCTAAACCTTTGCATCCAATTTAGTGTCACACTAGGTTGGTTAAAGAGGTATTTATCTAAGCTTCCGCTTGGCATGAAATCATAGACTAAAAGAAGCTCACCTTTCCGCCTGCAGTATCCCAAAAGAGATACGAGGTTTCGATGGCGAAGGCGACCAATGCTCACAATTTCTGCAATGAATTCTTTCATGCCCTGTCGGGATTCATGCGATACTTTCTTAACAGCAACCTCTGTTTTCGAACCCGGCATTGTTCCTTTATAGACTCTACCAAAACCACCACTGCCAAGAAGCTCTCTCTCTCTAAATCCCTTTGTGGCAATATACAGATCTTTGTATTTGAATCTGTGAGGGCCATAGTCTTGCTCCCACTCCTCAACAATCTCAGAAAACTTCTTTTTCCAATTTATGTAATAAACTATAGATAAAATAACTAGAAAAAATATACAAAGCGACATGAGAGGTACCCCAATAAGCAAAATCATTGATCGTTCGTTTCCTCCGAGTCGTGGAAGTTTTGGGAGTTTTGAGGTATCAAGGTTTTGAGCCACACCATTGACCTGGAAACTCCAACCAAGAACATAATGAGAAGCAGTCAGCGCCCCATTGGAAGATGAGAATCCGACATAACTTGGATTGGTTAGAATTCGGGAAAGATCTTGGGACAACGTTAACAATGGAGTTTTGGGCTTGTTAACATTGATTGAAGATAGGGTGACATTAATTTGCTTCTTGCTTCCGTCATAGTCCACCCACACCTGCATCGGCAAGCCACTTGCGAGGCTCAAATTTTGAAACTGAGACCTATTTACATAATATCCGGCAGGGGCAGATTTTGTGGAATTCAGACCGTTAATATCGATCCCAACATGGTTATCATTAATATCCCCAAATTCATCGTTCTGGACGGTGTCGAATTCTACAGCAAACACGTGGTTTTTGGGGTCGCCATTGTTGGTTCTGTTGAAGAGGCCCAGGTACTGGCTGGCTAGAGCATCTGGAAATGTTTTTGTTGGAGATATCACAAACGCCATTCCGATACCACTAAGAGTGGGATATTGACGTCTAATGGCGAAAACAAAAGTAGTAGAGAAAGAAGTGTTTGTGAAAAGTAGTGGATTGGGGTAAAAAGCATGACTCTTTTGAATCCTAGTTTCATTGGTGAGTTGGAGGAGGCCATTGGAAGTGATGGCAGATATACCATTCAGGGTTAAATTAGCTGGCTGGAAGCCATAATTAAAGATGAAACTTGTATTTGCTCTACTTACTTGTACCATTGTTGTCACCACCAAAAGCACCAGTGTTGTAATAATCTTCACAAACATAGCTGTGTCTCAATATCAGTAGTCCTCTGCTATCCGTATCTTCGTACATTAAATATATATATATATAGCAATCAGAATTTTTCCTTTTTATCATCGGTCTTTGAAAGGCAACAAATGAGTTGGTTTTTGTTGCCGTGAACGGTTGGAGTATCATCGGTCTTTGAAAGGCAACAAATGGGTTGGTTTTGGTTGCCGTGAACGGTTGGACTCTGGAGTGACTGTCATTTCCATTGGTCGAGGAAGAAAAGATAAGATTTTTTGTGATCCGGCGTTCATGCATTTGGAGAAAATACGTCACTCAGGGATGTGACTCTTTCTAGAATCAATGTTTATAATTATTTTTCTGGGCATTACATTCCTTACCAGTCTATAAGGGTCGATTGACTGAAATTTAAAAAGAAAAGTTAAAATTAGTTAAAAATAATTAAATATATAAAAAATATATTTGTGTTTTCAAATATGCCTTTATTTATAAGTAGGTAAATAAAAAAGAGTAACAGTGAGACAAATGATGAGAGTGTATAGGGAATCATGGCCATAAATGATACAGTAAGGAGAGTTCGATTGTCTAGTCAGGTATGGGCTTGTTTCAATCGGGTTTGCTGTAATATTATTTTTGATAAAAGCCAGATTGTGTAATGTGAATCATGGCCATAAATGATACAGTAAAATATTCCAACCATCCTACGTTTTGCTTTAATTATATAGACATTCCTTCTATTTTCAAAATCCATATATAAACCTTCTTTAAAATTAAAATACTCCCTCCAGTTCTAATTATATGATAAAGTTGACTTTTTTGAGAAATTAAGGAAGCCAATTAAATTACTTTAGAGTATTTATATTTTTATTTTTTTCCTCCAAACTAATTAATTTGACTAATAAACTAATATATAATCTAAGGATACTAAAAATATAAATACTCTAAAGTAATTTAATTGGCTTCCTTAATTTCTCCAAAAAAGTCAACTTTATCTTATAATTAGAACAGGAGGGAGTATGTGTTACACAAACCTTCCCTGCATTTTAAATATTTCGTTTCCATCCATCCAACCATTAGTTAATCGTTAACTTTAACTTATAAACATTTTTTGACCATAATGCCCCTATCTAACATAAGAATTATTTAAACATTTGTATTTACTAAAAATAATATTATACAAGCAAGAAATAATTCTAATATTATTTTTCAAAATTTCTAATATATTATGAGATTTATTAATTTTTATTATATTATAAAAAGGGAGAATGACAGAAAAATACTATTTAAATTTCAAAATCTCGCTGACAAGAATAGTAATGGGACTGACAACACAAATATTTGTCAAAGGACTAATTTGAAATTTTGAAATTCAAGTGGTATTTGTTTGTCATTCTCCCTTATAAAATTTTATAATTTCTTGTTATATAAAATTTTTTAATTTTAATTTTTTGATCATATTTATTGGTGGATACAAATATATTTCAAACACATTTTTTATCACATATTATAAATGATATAAGTCGGAGATATGACATAAATAATTTAAACGAGCCTATTTCAGGCCAAACATGACAAATTGTTAAAAAGAAATAATCTGAATGTTATAGAGTCAATAAAATCAGAAGTAAAGGATGTATCCTTTTCTCTCCAGAGACATAGAGTCTGTTTAGAGCACAGCTTTGGGCATATAAAAGCTCAACTTTTTTTTTTTTTTTTGGCATGTTTGGTTGACAAAATGTGAAATTGAGTTTTTGAGAAATTAAACACTGTAGACCCATGTTTGGTAAAAGCTGAAACAGGGAGCTTTTGTTAAAAACTCAATCAAAATATATCCGTCCCACCTATTTGTTTTTTCTTCTCTCTCTCTCTCTCTCTCTCTCCAATTACAATTGAGGTTGAATAATTAGAATATTTTTTCAGTTGTTCCCAGCGTGTTATCAGACTGATTGCAATTTTACCCTTAATGTATTTTTTCAGCTACAAAAATTAATTTAAAATATTTTTCGGTTTTTTTAACCTCTTAAAATATTTTTCCAACTGTACCCAGTGTGTTATCAGACTGATTGCAAATTTACACTTAATGTACTTTTTCAGCTTCAAAAATTACTTTAAAATATTTTTTCAGTTGTACCCAGTCTTAGGAGACTGACTACAATTTTACCTTTAATGTATTTTTTTAGTAGTAAAGAGCACTCAAAACTTAGATACTGATTTGTTGATTTCCACCAACTATAAAATATTTTTCCAGTAGCACCTAATATTTTAAAGTAATTTTAAAATATTTACTTGATTTTTTAAATATTTTTCCACCCACTCTCTCTTACTATTATCACAAAATCCCTTATGTTTAAGCTAATCCAAACAAGTTTTATTTTTGTAAAAGCTCAATTGACAATCGCCAATCCAAACATAAATCACATTACACAATTTAGCTTTTATTAAAAATAATATTATAACAAGCCCAATTAAAACAAGATCAATTGTCAATCATTTATACCAAACACACACATAGAGTGGCTTTTGGAACTGGCATTGTGTCCCCACAATCGGACCAAAATCTACTTTAATGGTTTTATAGTTTGTTTTCCTCATATACTGGAGATATTATTTTAATGTTTTAATAGTTAATATTAATAAATTTATATTTTGAATTTTTTTTATTTTTCAATTTAATGATAGGGTAAAACATTTCATATTTTTCTAACATTTTCAATTTTTATGCTTCTTTAATAAATTTACAGACTTATTTACTTAAACAAATAAAATTAGATATAATATTTTTCATAAATATGTTTGAAAAACCATAAAAGCATAAAAATTGAAAACGTAAGAAAAAGATGAAATGTTTACCCTATCATTAAATTGAAAAATAAAACCATAAATTCAAAATATAAAATTATTACTATTAACTATAAAAACATTAAAATAATATCTTCAACATCTGAAGAAAAAGAAACTATGAAAACATTAAAGTAGATTTTGGTCAGATTGTGAGGAAACGAAGCAAGTTCCAAAAGCCACTATACACGTAAAACGATATCGCTGGAGAGAAAAGGATGGCAGCGGAGGGAAGCCATACCCTAAAAAAACTAGCATTGACTACACCAAGAAACTGTGAGGAAAGCATATATTATCAGGATTAGAGTTTCGCATAAGACTAAAAAAACTAGCATTCAAAAATATGACTTCACTTCAGTTTTCGACGAAAGCATGAGCTTTCGTAAACGATTTGCATACGATCATCAGGATTAGAGTTTCTGAACATTCTTTAATTTTCAAGGGAAAAAATTGTTGATATGCGAAGCATTTGTTAGTGACTTTGGAAGATAAAAACAACAAGCTTCGTACCATTTTACTATAGGGATTCTTCATCGCTTCACTTCTCTCCATTGTTGCAGCTGTTGTTTTTTCCAGGAGCTCTTAAACTGTAAAATGTAGATTAGGGATTGGATATGATAAAGGGTAAATTAGTCAATAAAAATTACTATAATATAAATTTTAATTAAAAAATTTTATTTTTAAAATATTCTTGACAGGATTAACAGTTTGAACTTAAGTGTTAGTTTTGAAAATGGAGGGGAGGTTTATTTAATTAAGGCAAAACACAGGGGATTAGAGTATGTTACTCTAAATGATGTACACATGAAATTAATTTAGAAAATGGAGGACTTAAATTTCTTAAAGAGGCTATTATTTTTCAATTAAATTATTGAATATAAGATTTTTTTAATATATACACACACATATGTATATATGTAATAATTTCTTTTGTTTGGTTGAGGGATTTGAAAGGGAAAGTCACATCAATAGGACTAGCATCATTTTATTAAGAAAGCAATTAAATTTCTATACAGATGAATTAACCAAGCTAAATTACTTGATAATTTTCAAATTTACACAATCTCACTAATATATTAACATTGGAATTAAATTAAGGAACATCAACAAAAAAAATAAATTTAAACAGCACAACAATATTGGATATCGATCACTCCAATTCTTGAAAATCTTTGTAAACATTTATTCTACCTTCATCTTCCCATCATGATGTGCTTGAAACTTATACGTAGATTAAGTTTTGTTTTAATGCGATATTAATTAAAAAAGAAAACATCATCACATCAACATGTACCAAATCTTTGTGAATTACTAACATTTAATTAGTATTTCAATTAAAAAAAAAATCTTATAAACCATACTTGTTGTACTCCACTTAAACCCCCTCCCCCAAAACTATGTGGGACAACTATATTTTCAATCTATCTATGCATTTCACTCTTCATAGTCCAATATAAAATCAATCTATCTACATGATGCTTTGACATATGTAAGCCAACATGATACAATGATTGCCATTAACTTTTATTAATTGTCATTGCAATTAACCTCTCACAAACAAAATTTTAGATGCATTGAGACTTGTGCACTACACAAGTCATTAAAGTAAATAATCATGGATTATATAACATTCTATTATGCTTTATTGTAACATATATAATTATTAATTATAGGGTTAAGATTCTATAATAACCTTCAATTTCTATCAAAAGTGTAACAGTAACTATAAACTATTTTTTTAAGAAAAAGTAACCATAAATTTTCAAAATTAGGGCAAAACTGTTAAACCTAACAAACTTCCATCTATTACAATGGAAAAAATTAATCACTTGGCTCTTAAAGTTTTGACTCTTTTATAACTCAATCGCTAAATTTTTGACTTACTTGCAACTCAGTCCCTGATTTTTTGAGTCATCTTATGTTGCAAAAAAGTGTTAAAAATACTGTTAAGAATTGCTTAGGTTTATTTTTCATAAATTAATAAAATAACCAATGCTGGATTAGCAACGGATTTTAGTGACGAAATTTAGTTTAGTGACAAAAATTAGCGACAGAATCATATTATCGACGAAATTTGCTTCGTCGGTAAAAGTACCGTTACTAATTGATTAGTGACTGAAATTTTGAATTCTGTCGCTAATTTGCGATAGATTACTGATGGAAATTTTTCATCCCTAATTAGCAACAGAAAATTTCTATCACAAATCTGTCACAAAGTTGGAATAGGCTATTCCTTAAATTACTGATGAATTAGAGATGAAATTTTTCGTCACTAATTAGCGATGAGATTTTCGTCACTAATTTGTCACAAAATATTTTTTTATTAGAACTTGAGGAGTACAAGAGCAAGAAACTAATTTATATTTGCGAAATTGTGATTTCACTTACTATAAGATATTTATGAGGAAATCCCTTTGGTCCTTTTTTCAAGAAACAATCTCACAGAGATAGTCTTAAATATAAGGAACAAATCCTTTTTATTTCTTTACAATAAATTTGCACTATTATATCTTATATACTCTCTTTATAAGTAAGAATATAATTGGTAAAAAAAATACATATTTTACACATTTATTATTCTTAACTAATATTTTAAACTATGTGAGTTTGATAATTATTTCTTATAAAAGTATCAGAGTGACTATTTTATTATTGATCCCTCTGGTGCTTATATTATATGGCCTAATTAAAAAATTGATCTTGATCCTTAATATATGACATATTCTTATATTTGTCAATCTTTTCATAATTTGATGATTTTGTCATTAAATAGATTGTCACTAACTGATTAGTGACTTCGATGTTTGTTGTAGTCTCTAATAAATTTATGCCCTTCCTTATGCATATGAAACAAGGTGCTCTAAAGCCAAAACAGAAATTTCAGTGAAATTAGTGGCCTATTGGAAAAACAACCAAATCAAAATCATAAGGATCTCACATATGGGCATGTGATGAATAAATGTTCTAAAGATTACAAAACTTACAAGAGATATTTTATCCCATGCATGCAATTTATGGTTTTTTTTTTTTCAAAAAACAAAATCTAGTTGGGATTGATTACCATAGGATGTGTCAGGTGGTCCTAGAATTTGGTTGGGATTTATTGCTGTCAATGTCACACTCAACAAGTGCAAGGTTACGCTGCGGTCCCCGATCAAATGGTTCCTTGTCGTACAACAAAAGCTTTAAAAAAAATTTTCTTAGTTATCCTTAACTGTAAAATAAGTTTAGATGTAAAATAAAAATGAAAACAGAGGATAGATCTAAAAAAAATTAGGATGATGAAAGAGAAAACAATCAAGGACCATATTCTTTGATTGAAATCTAAGAGCAATGATACAAGCATGACGCAAAAACAAGAGGAAGAGGGCATGCTAAGTCCCATGGACTCGAATACATACAACTGTGTGTGTTTTGTGCCTTCATATATAAGATCGTTCAACGACCAACGGAGAGGAGGGATTGAGACATTGAAGTGTAATTAGAGCCGTCCACACTAGAAGACGGAAAGGACAACAAAATATCACCAAAATCATTACCATACTAAATGTGATTAGTGATAACAAACCAGGCAAAGGAACTTCCCTATTCAAATATTGCACGACTTGACGCATGCTTGGCCGATCTTTGGCCTAAGAATTTGAACACTAAAGTCCTAATCTCGATCAACACTAATTCCACCTCCTTTGTGTCATCTTCCGTTCCCAAAGTTTGATCCTTTGCCTCAATGATCTTATCCTTCTTCCATAACCCATAAACCCAACACTAGTACACAAATTGGTGTTTGAGACTGGAACATTTAGACCGGTTATAGCGGATAAGGCATTAAAAAAATGACCTACGGCATTTTGGTAATTATGATCAACTTCTAAGATCGGTTATACTAAAATAAGGTCTTAAATATATTATTTAGACCGGTTTTATCAACAACCGGTCTTAAAAAGTTAATCTTTAAAAAATATAAATATATGTATATATTTTCTAGACCGGTTCTAACTGTAACAGGTCTAATATATTTTCTGAAGTAAAGAAAATTAAATTTTTTTCCATACCAGTTATAAAAAAAGAACCGGTCTTAAAAGTTGAACTTTTAAGACCGGTTGTTGTTAGAAACTAGTCTAAAAGTTTTTTAAGACCGGTTATACTAAATAACCGGTTTAAAATCTAACTTTTAAAACAAGTTGTTATGTATAAACAGTCTTAAAAATGCCCTAAATATTCCAACCGCTTCGTATCGCACCTAATTTAACCTATGAAATATGATACTCAAGCTTCTTACCAACCCCTCCTTCCTTTCGTGGCAGCTCCTCTTTCCCATGTTGCTCCTCCGTCCTTAACCTTTGCCGTCGTCAACACAAAGATTCGGTTGAAACATTACCATAAGGCTCAGAGTTTGTTTCCTCTGATTGGTTTCTTCTTCAAGCGCGGTTTCTTGCCTCCCCTGGGTTTTGTCTTTAAGCTTGTCTTTCCCACGTCTCTCCTACCAACGTCGCCGGTGGACGCAGGGCTACGATGGATTGCATTCCCTCATTTGCCTCCCCTGGGTTTGTTCCTCAAGCTCGAACTCCAGGATTTTATGAGATAAATTTGGCTTTTTCCGTTGCTTGCTCTGAGGCATTGTTCTTCCTTTTGAATTATCTTAACTTGTGAATATTATATGTGGATGCAAAGCCTATCTTGCCTTTCTTATAGCTACTTTTATGTCTCCGGCCTTGATTCTGTAACTCTATATTGTTGAATTATAATGTGAGTTTTTCTATTCTATAACTATGTATTGTTGAATTATAATGTGAATAATGTCCTCAGCCTTGATTCTGTAACTCTGTATTGTTCAATTATAATGTGTTAGATTTTATTCTAGAACTCTGTGGATCCCAGTAATGTGTTAGACAAAGTTAGATTTTATTCCTTTTTATAACTCTAATGAGTTTAGGAGGTGGAATTGTATAGGAAGAGCATGAGGAAGAAATTGTTATAAGTTAGTTGTTGGAAAATTCTAGATTCTAAAGCGGAATTGTATTGTGCATTTTGATGCCTTGTATGATACTTAAGTGCCAACAAGGATATAGCAAAGTATAGAATGTTAATATAGTGCTTGAAATGAAAATTAAAGGCTAAAATTTAAAGTGTCATGACCACATAGGAATATAAATTACGTCATTCAATTTCAAGTGAGGATAATGAGGCGTTCTACTGAGGGTACTTCAGAGCCAACTAGTGTTAATCAAAGTGAGGGTACTCCTGGCAATGCTTCAAGCCAGAATCAAAGTGAGCCCCATAACCAGCCCATACAAAGGGGTAGAAGAGATATCCGATTGAGAGACATTTCCTTTGATTGGAATATTGAGGAAAAGATTTTGATTGAGTTTGATAGACATTGGAAACTAATCAGGCCTAACGCAAGACGATATAGGAGTTTTGTCAGCCTCTTAGCAAGCAACAAGCATAGCATCTTGATAGAGGAGTGGAAAAATGTGCATAAACATGTGAAGCAATATATTTGGGAAACTATCCACATATAAAATGATTGCCCTCATTAACTATCAAATTTGTATGGTTGAATTATTAAATTTGTCACTAGCTATCCAATGCATGCATTACAGCTCACTTACGACATTTCTGAGAGTGAAATCTTGTATAATAAGACAATGACGTATTGTGATGAATGCTGGAGAAAGTTTCAGACAACTCTAGCCAACAATTACGTATATATCGACGTGAAAGATGGTAAGCCTCATCCTAATCCGTGTGACAAGTATTCTTATATTGATGAATACACTTGGCAAGAATTTAGATGGCTTTGAACTACTCCAGAAGCTTTGTGGGTTGACATATTTTGTATTTTATTTACTTATGAATTATCTTTAATTTATTGATTGTAACCCCTTTTTTTAATTTCTCATTCGTAGGAAAAAAGGTAAAAGGCACGAGAGAGTGGAAGAAAGAATGATTGCCGTTATACAATATCTCGTGGGGGTTATGCAAAGGCTGAAAAAGATTAGTTATCATTTTGAGAAATTGCACTTTTAAACTAATGAAGTAAACTAAGCTAAAGCAATATTTTTGTATTTTTCGGTTTTCAAGACAAAGAAACAAATGGAATCAAAATTAACAATAACAATAAAGTAAATTTAATAAATTAGAATAATAATAAAATGAGATTCCCTTGGATTGAGGTTTTAGTCTTCCTTACTTGTTAATAATATGACTTCCATAATCTGAGTCAAAAGGATGGAACTAAGCTATCACTAGCTCCATACTTGCAATAATCATTTAATTCATTCTACCGAAGCAATTAAATGAATACACTAATTAATTCAGACTCAAGGACATGAATAATCAACTTCCAATTCAGCTTGTAATTACCATTACAAAAGTTCAAAACATTTAGTTTAGTCATTTACAATCCACTCAACCAAGTTGGAATAAACAACTCAACCTACTCATAATTTGATTTATACAAAGCTTAATTAATCAACTCCTTGCTCAACCGCCAAGTTTATTCACTTGGTATAGAACAATCTAGATCATAATCACATACTTAACCAAGTCATATAATTATAAAATAAAAAGAGAGCTTAAAGAAATTCCATTAAAGTTTAGAAGCTCAGACCATTACCCAACTCAAGAAAATCACCAAACTTTAGCTACTCATGAAAGAGGAGGAAGATGGAGTTTGATGAATGAAGGGATAATTGGCCATGAAATTGCAGCAGCCACCGAATCAAAATAGCTCTTCAATTCTGCACTAACGCCTGCTCTCTTTTTCTCTTATCTCATCGTGTAGGACCCTTTCTCTTTTGCAGCCTCGGTCCTTCCTCCTCACACACACAGCTGCCACCCCTCTCTTCTCTATTTGTGCCCCCCTTTTCACTTAACCCTTTCGGTCCCTTTTTACACTCTAGTCCCAATCGGTCCAGCTTTCTTCTTTTCCTCAATACCTCCCTTTCGGTCCAATTCCTTTCCATTAATTCCCTTTAGTCATTCGGATCAGCAAGTCAACCATTTTGGCTCTCCAATTTCTTCCTTTCTTTTTCATTCCTTTATTCGGTTCAGCTGTTTCTCTTTATTCTCTTCAATCATTCGGTCCACCCATAAGCTTTTCCACCTCTTCAATCTTTAATAATTCAATTCAGTCCACTCTCACATTTAATTCGGTCAGCCTCCTCTATTAATTCGGTCTTTTCTCCTTCACTTCATTTCGGTCCAACATTGCTTTTATTCAGTCAACAAAAACGGCTCATCTCTTCACTCCTTCTCCAATTTGGTCTGATTGCTTTTCTTCTATTTCTTCAATTCGGTTCAGCAATTCTCAATTCATTCCATTTTGTATCTTCGGTCTATCTCCCTTTAACAATAGCCGCCACCTTCTCAAAAGCCATGGTCCCCACTTCAATCTTTCTTCAATTCTCTCTAGGTTAAATAGGTAAGTTGTGCCTTGTTTGGATAAAGTGGTGAAAATATGTTGTATGATAGGTACAAAATTGCAACCACCAAACAAGGCCCTTACCTATTTAACCTCCTCTTAGAAAAAAATGTGAAAATAAATTCTACACTTGTGATGTTCCACTTTTGTCCTTCATTAAGCTCCAAAATAACATCTTTGACCTTGAACACTTGACAAAAATTGTGCCACTTTATCACCTACAAAATTATATTCACAAAGGTAATATCTTTCGCTCACAATTAAAGAATAATGGGAATGACAAATATTAATTAAAAATATGACAATTTAACCACTTTAATTCCCAAATTATTCTTTCACTAAAATCTCACATTAACACTTGATTATGCCCAAAATATTCAATTTAGTCCCACAAAAGCCTAAGATTAACTAGTAAAAATATATAAATATTGAGCTCTAATAGCAACCAAAAGGAAGAAATTGGAAGAAGTAGCTTAATCCAATCCTTCTGTTCTTCTTTCTCCACCATCTCCAATATGTCACCAAGAAATATGGAAGTTCGGTCACCAAAAGAGCAGCAGATCTTATACGAGTGACAAATCACTTATAGTTGGTGAAAAGATTGTAAGTATTGTTGTTGTTATTAATTAGTTAGTAAACAAAAATTCATTGCTTATGTTTGTCTTATGTGTCTTACAAGAGGAGCCTAAAAAAAACAAGCTGAGGGATCGTTTAGGTCAGATGGTAGGAATGACATCTTGATTGTTGCTATAGGAAAACACGAGCATCCCTGTTGTGTTAGGAGAGTTGGAGGTGGGGTAGGCATAAGGGATTACTTTAGAGCACGCCCACACCATTCCTCAAGTAGTATGGTGACTAGGGAGGAGATGGAGCATATATTGGCTACTGTGAGGGCGGAAGAAGGGGCCGAGGCAGAAGCATCATTTAATGCACCATTAGAAGAAAGGTTAAGCCAGATGAAGGAAGAAATGATAATCATTGTGAGCACAAGACAAGTTCCTAGTGCTCCTCAGGCATATTTGCTTGCACCTAAGCAGAGCACTAAAAAGAGTTGCTACAATGTGGTTAGTTATCAGAGAGTCCTAGAAAAGAAATTGGTGAACCTTGTGACCTGTTTGTAGAGAATCCTCTGAAATGATTAGTTGCACGGGGGAGCATGCACAACTTGGGATCAACTGTCCACCACCAACAAATAAAAGATGATCAGTCAGAGTGGTAGTTAAAGAAGTGATTGTTGCATATGCACCTCTCCCTATCCCCACTGATGACTTTAAGATTATGAGTCATGTCTTCAACTCTTTCATCTTTTGGTCAAAGAACCTTGTTTCTGATCGAGCTAAGGAATCCCTGATCATACCCCACCACTTGCACCTCTCTCCACTCAAGATGTTTCACAGCCTCCATTGAATGTCATGCAGGAAGTGACTCTGATGGCATATGATACGTCCTTTCAAACAAGAGATTGGCCTACTGATTCAGCTGTTGGTAAGTCAGGGGTGCAATGATATCTTGAGAAGGATGATTTAATGTCCCTGATAGCTCCTCGACAACAGCTTATAGTTTCGATTGTCCAACTATTTTTAATATAAGTATTTTCTCCAATTGGAAGTAAATATTTTACAAATTACGCTGTTAAACTTTGATTTGTGTGCTTGCATTATTGACAAATCCCAATTTTATTATATATTTTTATACTTTATTTGAGAATTTTGTCATACTTATAAAGCTTAAAATGCCTTCTTTGTGATTAAATTGGCATTAAGAGTAAATACATTGAATTAGACTAAAAAGGGCAAAATTGTCATAAAAAATGTAATTACTCTTAATGATTTATTTTTGAGAAGATTTGAAGTTGTGTTTATGATTTTTAATTGTAGGTGCTTCAAAAATGGGATTAAAATGGAAAATGGCAGTTTGGGGCTCAAAGTTGCAAAATGTCAAATTGGTCTCAAAAAATTTTGAAAATGCCAGTTTAGTACACATCAGAACACAACGTTTTGACAGCATTTAATTAGGTCTGATTCAGAGCTAAGAGTAAAAGATATAAAGCACAAAGATCACAGTCGTGACAACAGAACAGTCGCACACGCAATCACTTCATCACTTTGATTATCTCCACCTTTGCATCTTCAACCACTTCGCTGCCTTCAATACTCACCGGCGACATTCACTCCAACCTCACTATCCTTTCCGTCTCCAGTGAGTGTTAAGATTCCGGAGAGGACAGCTAAGAGTTGAGAACCGAGGAGAGCTGCCGCAACTTCTGGGAGCTAAGAGTGGAGAGCTGAGGGAGAAGGGGAGTGAGCTCAGAGCGGTGCCATTGAAGGGAGGAGAGCTCACAGCAGCCACTACACATCCTTCGCCATTACCACCATCGAACCTGTTACTGGTGAGGGCCATAGACATGCACGAAAACGCAGAGCATCAAAAGCTGGGATCACCTTCATCACTTCTTTCATTCCTCCTTGGTCACCGGCAAGCTCCATTTCCATCATCATCGCTGGCGACCCTCCTCTACACACCACCACCATCAATTTCGACGAGTATCATCCACCACAAGACACAGCCAGAACTGAGCTGAGTGGATTAGAGGGAAGAGGCTGAAAAAGCTGAGAGAGAGCTGAGGGGAGCAGCAATCGGAAGTCCATCGACATTGACCACCATTTACCTTCCTTCAACCTTCCCACCACCACCGGCAGCCCCAGCTCTACTTTAACTACCACTGTTCAACGACAGAGGCGGTGCGGATAGAGAGCTGTGAGTAGGGGAGCTGCCGATCTCACCTCAACCACCACCGTTCACTTTCGTCTTCCATTACTTCCGACGAGTCTCATCCTTCCAAGCCTTTATTGCCCGGATTGTAGCTGCTCTTTTTCCCATATCAACATAGCTGTGATACTCTCTTCTATTGTGGTTCCAATTGCAATTACTGATTTATTTAAGTCCATGGTTAATCTATCAAGTTTAATTGGTAGTTTTTATATGGATGGGCACTTAATTCAGACAGTGATTGTGTTGCTTCTTGGTGCTGATTCAATGGTAGTTTGTGGCTAAGCTTCTCAATCCCTTGTAGCAAGTGGCTATGGCATGAGCTTGGAGCTTTAATAGGGGAGTTTTTGCTATTTCATTTCTCTATTTCTACATTATATTTGTGATTCCTAGGTCTTAGGATGAATTTTATAATATTGAATTGATTTATTTTGATGTATTTAGAGATCTGTTGTGGTTTGAACCTTTGTTAGACACTTGACATTGTGGTTAATTAGCTTAATTATCATTTATTTGTGCTGGTTAGCCATTGAATTGATAATTTTGTGAACATTTTGTGCTAATTTCAAGGTAGCTTGGTTAGTAGATCAATGGTGTCTTGTGTTTCCAATGGTTAATTAAATATGAATTTATCAATTATATTTAGCATTCGGCTTTAACATCATTAATCTTGATTTTTCATATGGGTGGCCATTGTTAAATTAAGATTAATGAGAAAATTAAGTAGTAATGCGAGGTGGCTCAGTTATTGGATTAAAAGTTAAATATGATTTTTAAGTTCATTTAATTGCTAGAGTGCTTAATCAACCTAATTTATAGATATTAATATGCAAGGTGACTTGGTGTTAATGAATCTTAGTTAGGCCTAGTCTAAGGGGTGGCCCTTGGAGTTCTTTTGGAACTAGCATGATTAATTCTCCCATAATCATTTTAAGTGAGGATTGCTTGCATCGTTGTTATGAGGGATTGCTTATTCCCTTGTTGATTTTCTTATTTCTTTCATTTCATTAGTTCCATCATCATTTCATCTCATATTTTCAAGAAAAATTCCAAAAGGAATTAGTTTAGAACAATTTAATTCTTAATTGCAAAAAGTAGTTGATAGTTAAAAAGACCAAATTTTTCAATTTTTAATCATTTCATTCCAATCATTGCACTTTATTGTTAGGTAATTAATAAAAGGCTCTTCGAGAGACGATCTGGGATTGCACCGTATATTGCAATCCTTGGTTTAATTTTGAAGAAGGTTACCAAGGCATAAAGCCGACAACGCCTTGTTCCTTCAATTATTGTAGTACATGAATTGTAAGTTGATTTCCTCTGGCAAAAGCAATGAATTTGGATTCCTATGCCAAGTTCAACTCCACGACAAAGGGACCACTACTGCTATCAGATACACATACTTATCAGAGAGGCTTAGTGAAACCCCATTTGAGTGTTTCTTGGCCCATATGTGCATGGGTAAGAAACAAATTTATATTTCATAATATACATAATGTTTTATATTTGCTTAAAAGTGTTCCCTTTTTTTTTAGTGATCATTGACAATTGGTTATTTTGTGCAAGAAGAGTTATACTGTCCACCTCTTATGCTCCCTCCACCACAACAAGCTAGGGAGTGAATTGAAAAAGACCATAAACTCGTAAGTTTGCTTGCATTATTAATTACCTTTTGTGTGCAAAATTTATGGAATTTGTGCAAAATAAGTAACCTTTGTGATTTTGATGATAGGGCTATGCGAACATTTCTACACGCTGCTTGTGGTAGGCATGTTCTTGACCTAAAAGACCCTACATGGATCATACCAAAGGTTAGTTACATATTGGTTTGTTTTAAGAATGTACTTCCTCCGGTCCTATTTATAAGCAACTTTTCCCTTGATTGCGCAAAACGAATTGATAGTTAAAAGCAATAAATGTGTCAAAAATGTAATATTTTTTCCATATATGCCCCTATTTATGAAGAAGAGAATATGAGAGAGAATTTATAAAAAGTATGAGAGATAGTAAAATCTACATTTTCCCAATTCTTTGTTGACTTCATTCACCTAGTCTCTTTTACTCTCTCTCTTGAATATAACTCTTGGTGTGTGTGATAATTAATTATAGATTATGTATTTAATAAGGTAAAATAGAAAAAAAAAAAGCTTACTTTTTCAGACACAAAGTGAAAGTTGCTTATAAAAGGGGCCAGCCATATGAGAGAGAAAGTTTCTTATAAATAGGACCAGGGGGAGTATTCAATAATAAGCCATGCTTTAATTTTATACTTATTTTAATAATGTCATGTTATTTTCTGACCCATAGGCAGCCACCGAAATCCAACTTGTGTGGGTTGTATGTTTTGAGACACATTAATAATATTATTACTATAGGCACGATATAATTTACTCAAGAGGTAAATGTATATATATTTCAAAAAAAATTATTACTTTTATTCTATTTTAAGTTAGCAAGTTAATGTTTTGTCTGGCTTTGATGTTACAGATGTTTGATCTTGCTGACCCCTTTCCAGAAGAAGATATTGATTACATTCACAATTATTGTGCTGAATTCATTTATGAACTTTTATAATAACAATGAGTTCTTATAAAACTGAGGAATTTTCTGTATATATTGAGGATTTTTCCTTCCCTCAGCTTTTCTGCAAAACTTGTTGGTTGCATGAATTAACATGTTTGTTGTTTTAGTGATTATGTGAAACCATGCATTTATACATGTGAATCTGTTTGAGACATGTCATTGGCCTGCATATGTGTTATAGAATTATGCATATATATATATATATGATAGTTTTAAACAACACATTATATGAAGATGAAGGTGCATGTTATGTCACAAGTTCCTAATGAGAAGGTTTAAGAAAAAAGAAATGGTAAGTGGAAGCAAAATGAACACCTTATGACACTTAGTAAGTATGGCATTAGAAGCAGCAATTCTAGTATGTATTCTAGTTACTAACATAATCAAAGACAATTAAAAAAATTATAATACTTTTAAGACCGGTTATATAGATAACCAGTCTTAAACTGGTTTTCCATATAACCAGTCTTAAAATTCAAGTTTTGAGACCGGTTGTATGGACAACCGGTCTTAAAAATGTTTCAGTATTGCTTACAAAAGAGGTATTTTAAGACCAGTGCTTATGACAATCGGTCTTAAAATGGTTTATTTTAAGACCGGTTATCAATACAACCGGTCTTAAAAGTATGACTTTTAATATTGGTTTCTTAACCGGTGTTAAAAGTGTCATACTTTTAGACTGGATATATCAAGACCTGATCCAAAATTGGTCTAAAAAGTCAATGTTAACCTATCTAAAAAGCCATTTTCCCACTAGTGAGTGGTCTCATAAGAGGAATCAAGGGCTTCGAGAAAACCGATGATGACCTATATTCCAGATTCTTTACGCGAGTCTTAAGATCTGCTTGTGGAGACATGAGGACTTTCATTTCCTCATACAACCATTTGTAATCCAAAAAGAAGTGCTTCACCAGATGACCTTGCTGAGAGCGATAAAAACCTTTACAAACTTAGTGAATTCGAGTGAGACTTCCTTTACCAGAGAACATAAATTCCAGATAATTCATGATTTCCTTAATAGTAGTGTAATGACTTACTAAAGACAAGATTCGAGGTTCAATAGAATTTTAAATTTGAAACAAGATTCTAGCATCAGCCCTTTGCCAAGCGACTAGTTTTGCTTTGTTACTAAGAGGCTCATCAGTTAAATGTTCTTCCTTCTTAATACCCATAATATATATCTTAACAGTAATGCTCCAATCATTATAATTAGTCTAGTTCAATTGTGAGAATATAATCTTAACATACATGGGCAACATTTCAGGAATCTTAGAGTCAACCATTTAATCCAGAAGCAAATAACAACAACAGATAAGTTCAACTGACGAGAAAATCTCCAAATTTGAGTCAAAAAATTGATTAGAAAAAAAATTGATGAACAGTGTATGAAACAGAGTAGAATAGTGCGAAACAATGACTCGAAACTAGGGGTGGAAACAGGCCAGGCCGCCGGCTAACAATGACCCGAAACTAGGGGTGAAAACAGGCCAGACCGCCTAACAAGGCCCTGCGGCTTGGCCTATTATAGGCCTGTTCAGGCTTGGTCTGTCAGGCTAAAAGGTTAGGCCAATGCCGCTTTGGAAACCTGTTTACCTTAACAGGTCAGACCAAGGCCTATCGACAGGCCTATGAGGCCGGCATGAGCTTGTTAAGGTTTTATTAAAAAAAATCTGAACATAATGCAAATTACAATTGTGCCATTGTTCTCTTCCCCAATTCTCTAGCCCTAATTCCTAAATCCTCAAAACTCATTTGTTCATTTCTGAAGCTGAGACTCGCGAGTCGTGACTCCTTCCGGTCCTCCCTTTGCTCAACGCCCGACTTTCGTTGCTCTACTGTGAGTGACCGAATTACCACAAGTTCGCAACTGTTGCTCCTCTCTCCATCTTCTTCCAGTCTTATCGTCGTCTCTCACCCTCAGTCCATCAGATCGATGGTCCTCTCTCCGTCGTCTCTCACCCTTAGTCCACCATCGAAGACGCTCTCCATCGTCTCTCACCCTCAGTCCACCGTCGAAGATTCCTTCCCGCAATACTATTCTCTCCGTTGGTGAAGATTCACTCATAGTCCACCGAAGAACATTCGTTGGGTTTCAGTTCAGGCATTAGGTAAGTATTGGGTATTTTATTTTGTTTGTTTATTATTGAAATATGCTTTGATTCAAGGATTGAAATCGTTAAGCTTAAGCTGTGTACTGATTATCCTGTAGATATGAATATATGTATGTCCTGTGTTTCAGTTCATCCTATGTTCGGATTTTTTTGGCGTTTTTGTTCTTCACTCTCACATGCTCTGTTCATGGGAAATTGGTCTTGCATTTCACTCGAGCTAATTTCAAGATCAGATTGAATGTTGCTACGTTGAAATTGTAAACAGAAAGAATGATAGCAATATAGCTGAAAATACTTGTTGAAATTGTAAAATATGATCAATTTACTCTTGTTGCTTGTTTCACTATCTAGTTCTTTTTTTTTTTTTTTATCTTGATTTATCTGTTGGTACGTAGATGAGTATTTTGATGTACAAAAATTATCAGGAGCATGATAGTTACTAGCACCATGCGTTTGGTTACAACATGGGTCCATAGGCTTGTTTGAGTTTGTGGTTGTGTTTGGATCTTATCATGGCTGGCACATGAATAAAGAAGATTATCTAATGTCTTTTGTTTCAAATTTTTAAAGTCATTCTAAAGAGAAGCAACTTGGTCCCTTGCTCTAATGACTTTGAGATCCTCATAAAACAAACTTCAAAGTGAGCATGACTCTAAGGCATGTTATCATTTATTACAATGGGTATGACTTATTCTATTTTCATTTCCCATTCCTTTTGTGATGTAGGAGAGTGATTTGCATACAAAAAGAACTGGGCATAGCGAATTTGTTGATAGACATCTGAGACAGCCACTGCAACCACTGCAACAATTATTGTTCTGCATTTTTTGCTTTTGCTTCTGCTTTTTTTGTGTGACTTTTCTCATAAGAATTTCTTCCAATGAACGTTGTAACATTTTAACCTTTCACTTATGGCCATTAGAACCCTTGTAGGTGCTATTTTTTTTATATGAATGAGGGCTGAGCCCACGTATAAAGGTGCCAGGTTTCTAGCATCTGATCCACAATGACTGATTTATGTGGATGCTAGTTTTGATTCATGCAATATGCTAGTTTTGATTCATGCAATGGCGTTTTCTATCTAAAAAAAATTGTAACTAGGCCTGTTTAGTGTGTTGGCCTGTTTGGCCTATCAGCTTGTTTGGCCTGTTTGGGATCTTTTATAAATTCAGGCCTCCTAAACAGGCCACAGGCCAAGCCAGGCTTGTATATAGGCTAGGCTTAGGCCTAATAAAAAACCTCCAATAGGCAACAGACCTGGCTCAAGCCATCTTGTGCCTTAACAAGCTTGGCCTGTTAAGGTACATCCTGACTTGCCCTGTTTCCACCCCTACCCGAAACAGTGGAGAACAATCTTCAAAATAATGTTTGAAACAGTAGGTGAAACAGTGCAGAACAGTACCGTAAAATAGTGCAGAATAGTCCCCAAACAGTGCTGAAACAGTACTCGACCTGTACCTCAAACAATCCCGAACAATACCCGAATAGCAATGAACAGTACACACCGGAAAAAAAAAAATCAGAGATTTATTCACTCTAATATCATGTAAGGCTAGAATCTAAATGCCTAGAATTATATATTTTCTATTTACAGGGAGATATAATATATATATATATATATAAGACTGAGGAGCCTAGGTAATAATTACTCTTAAATAAGGGAAATATATCAATCAATCCCATTAATTATGCTAATTAATATAATATTAATGACATAATATTTCCTTAACAGTTATCATCGATATCCCCGTACTCGCTAGTCTGGACGATGTTGAGCTACCACAAACGTGGAAATGCTTTTGTCAAAGTAATTACAAAAGCCATTCCATGACCACTCGAAGTTGGAGGGAACAGGTCTTATGGAACTTGTGAGGAAGCATGGACTTGCTAATATTTCCAATGTTAAACAGTTAAAGCTTATTATGGTACGATTTTTTTGTGATTACAATTTTTACTTGGAACATCATAATAATTTTCTTATAAATTTGTGAGGGTTTTTTATTAGTTATCTGGGAGGAATTATTAGCTATATGTCCAAAGGGGGGCTAGTAGGGTCCTTATGTTGTCCTTGAATTAGGTTGGCATATTTGACTTGTCACTCTCAACATTGCACTGTCTTAAACCTACATTGATTTGATATGCGATTGAACATGGAATTAAAGAGATTCCTCATCCTATGATCCGCATTGCTCCTTAAAATTTCAATCATTTAAATTTAATTTGACTCTTTGAATAGTCTAAATGTTGAATGTTATTTGAAACTCCGTGACACTTCCTCCAAAGGCATGTGAGAGTTTTGGGTATTAAGATTTTGAGCCACGCCATTGACATGGAAACTCCAACATTCGCAGGGTCCCTATTTTTGAGTCACTGAGATTGGCAAGAATTTGAGAAAGATCTTAAGACAACATTAACTCAATTGATGCCTTTTGTAAAAGGTACGAGTTTGATGACTTATGTAATCTCATACTCTTAGTATTTGTCCTTCTAATATTTTTTAAAAAAAAAATTGCTAGGGAAACAATACTTAATTCAAATTTCTTATATCCATTATGTTAAGTTATTCAATCACACATGGTCATGTGTCCTATTTTGTCAATACATTTATTAAACTATAAGGCCACATAAAAAATAGGATACATAATTAGTATAACTCATTTTTAATAATTAATATTAATATTTTAATTACTTTTTGACTAAATTATATCAAGTTGTCTGATTAATTTACACCTAAGTATTTTTTAAAAAATTACAGCCAATGTTTTATTTCATTGTTTTGTTAATAAATTTAGCTTTTGTTTGGGCTAAATATGTCATTGTCTTTTTTTTTTTGGGCCAAAATTTTACACTAGATTATACTTCAAATTAAATAAGACCCACGACTGAAAGGAAAGTTGTCTACTTATGTTATTATCATTTTAGGAATACTTGTAGCATTGTCTCAAAATTTAAAATTATTCAGCTACCTTATAAAAAAAATTGTCACAAAGCTACCTTATTTAAATAAAAAAAAAAGTAATTAGATGAGATGGATCAAATGAAAAATAAATATAAAATGTAAAATTTATAAAAACATAAAGTAAACAATGAAACTACTTGTTCAGGTATTGTATGTCCATCGGCCCTCCAAAGAACAATGAATGGTTAAAATATCTCCTCAAGCAAATATTAGATCTAAACAAGTTATCAAATGATTCATTTTATTTGTTTTATGGCTGTGTTTGTGGTATAGGTCATCTTACTTTAAGGCAATTAAGGTAAGTTGAATTTGGTTTGACTTTAATTTTATTTGTTTTTTTGAAGTGCCTTGAATGTGGTTAGTCATTGAATCTCAAATTGGAAAAAAAAAACAAACCCATATACCAAACAAAAAGTTTAAGGTAATTAAGGTTAACGACAAAAGTAAAGTTAATCTCACCTAGACAGTGCGCAAGCATACCTAATCTAAAAATTACATCACTTAAAAATGCATATAGAACACAAGTAGCTAAACATGAAACAAAGGAACAATAAGCATGTTATGCAAACATTTTGCGACCAAAACCTAACCAAGATTACAAGTACTTAACTTCTGTCTCATACATATTTGTCTTCAAAAGAAAATCAACGACCACCTGAGAGGACAGATTCAGTTATCGAAGTGCGAGTGTTAAAGCCATCCAAACTTGAAGATGGAAAGGAAATTCGAATGTCATCAAAGTCTTTGTGGCTCCCACATGTGAATCCACAGCAAGAAAGAGACGACATTAGTAATGGCAAATCAGGCAAAGGAACTTCCATATTCAAATACTGCACAACTTGACGCATGTTTGGCCTATCTCCAGCGTTAAAATTCATACACAAAAGACCCAATTTCAACACTAATTCTACCTCCTCTGCTATGTACTCTGTTCCTAAATTCTGATCCTGTGCCTCAATTATCTCACCCCTCTTCCATAACCCATATACCCAATCCAACAATATAAATTCTTCACTTCCTCTCTCTATAGGCCTTCTTCCACTTACAACCTCCAGCATAAAAGCACCAAAAGCAAAAACATCAGACTTCGTTGTGGCTTTCCCAGTTCTTGTGTTCTCCGGTGCCAGATATCCCAAGGTCCCGACCACACGTGTAGTAGCAGGATCAGTGCCATGATCATATAATTTTGCAAGACCAAAATCTCCTAACCTTCCATTCAAGTCCGAATCTAGCAGAACATTGCTTGCTTTTATGTCTCTATGTACTACTACTTGCTCCCATTCTTCATGCAGATAGCACAATCCTGAAGCTACCCCTTTAATGATTCTAAATCTTTGCATCCAATTTAGTGTCACACTAGGTTGGTTAAAGAGGTATTTATCTAAGCTTCCGTTTGGCATGAAATCATAGATCAAAAGAAGCTCACCTTTTCGCCTGCAATATCCCAAAAGCGATACGAGGTTTCGATGGCGAAGGCGACCAATGCTCACAATTTCTGCAATGAATTCCTTCACGCCCTGTCGGGATTCATGCGATACTTTCTTCACAGCAACCTCTTTTTTTGAACCCGGCATTGTTCCTTTATAGACTTTACCAAAACCACCACTGCCTAGAAGTTCTTTCTCTCTGAATCCCTTTGTGGCAATATAGAGATCTTTGTATTTGAATCTTTGAGGACCATAGTTTTGCTCCCACTCCTCAACAATCTCAGAAAACTTCTTTTTCCAATTTATGTAATAAAATATAGATAAAATAACTAGAAAAGCGATACAAAGTGACATGAGAGGTACCCCCATAAGCAAAATCATTGATTGTTCGTTTCCTCCGAGTCGTGGAAGTTTTGGGAGTTTTGAGGTATCAAGGTTTTGAGCCACACCATTGACCCGGAAACTCCAACCAAGAACATAATGAAAAGCTGTCAGCGCCCCATTGGAAGATGAGAATCCGACATAACTTGGATTGGTTAGAATTCGGGAAAGATCTTGGGACAACGTTAACAATGGAGTTTCAGGCTTGTTAACATTGATTGAAGATAGGGTGACATTAATTTGCTTCTTGCCTCCATCATAGTCCACCCACACCTGCATCGGCAAGCCACTTGCGAGGCTCAAATTTTGAAATTGAGACCTATTTACATAATATCCGGCAGGGGCAGATTTTGTGGAATTCAGACCATTAATATCGAATCCAACATGGTTATCATTAATATCCCCAAATTCATCCGTACGGATGGTGTCGAATTCTACAGCAAACACGTGGTTTTTGGGGTTGCCATTGTTGGTTCTGTTGAAGAGGCCGAGGTACTGGCTGGCCAGAGCATCTGGAAATGTTTTTGTTGGAGAAATCACAAAAGCCATTCCGATACCACTAAGAGGGGGATATTGAGGTCTAATGGCGAAAACAAAAGTAGTAGAGAAAGAAGAAGTGTTTGTGAAAAGTAGTGGATTGGGGTAAAAAGCATGACTCTTTTGAATCCTAGTTCCATTGGTGAGTTGGAGGAGGCCATTGGAAGTGATGGCAGATATACCATTCAGGGTTAAATTAGCTGACTGGAAGCCATAATTAAAGATGAAACTTGTATCTGCTCTACTTACTTGTAGAATTGTTGTCACCACCAAAAGCACCAACGTCATAATAATCTTCACAAACATAGCTGTGTCTCAATATCAGTAGTCCTCTGCTATCCGTATCTTCGTAACGTTAAATATATATATAGCAATCAGAGTTTCTCCTTTTTATCAGCGGTCTCTGAAAGGCAAGAAATGGGTGGTTGGTTTCTGGAGTGATTGTCATTTCCATTGGTCGAGGAAGAAAAGATCAGATTTTTTGTGATCCCATTGAGAGGTAAAAGAGAGTTATAGACTGTGCTCCAGGAGTTCTTTCTAATCGTTTAGGGTGAAGTTTGCGGGGAAGTTGAAGAAAGAGCAGAAAGTAGTAGCATTACGACCTGAGCTGCAAGAGAGAAGTCAATTCCTCTTCTTATTCAACCTATGCCTTAGTCCGTTGTCAGATAAGGCGGGCGAGGTAACGAGATACGACGATCAGGGGAGGCTTCGAGCCGTGTTCATGCATTTGGAGAAAAAAGTCCCTCAAGGATGTGACTCTGTCTAGAATCAATGTTTATAAATTTTTTTTTTGGTACTAAATTCCCTACCAGTTTATAAGTTTCGATTGATTGAATTGCATTGTTAAAGGAAATAGTTAAAATTAGTTAAAAGTAATTAAATATAAAAAAAAATATATTTACGTTTTCAAATATGCCATTATTTATAAGTAGTTAAATAAGAAAGAGTAATAGTGATACAAATGATGAGAGTGTATAGAGAAAATTAATTAGAGATAATATTGAAGAAAATACTTGAAAATTTTGTAAAAAAGGAATTTTAAAATTATAAAATCTCAAATCAGGTTTGTTTACCAATATGAAATTTTGCAATTCACAACTCATTTTAATGACAATTCACAACTTATTTTATGAGAAATACTTTATATAAAATTTTACAATTTCAAAATTCTTTTTTTTATCATTTTTCCAAAATACTTTTGATAATTAATACTCTGATAACTTCAAGAAGACCTTATAAAAAGGGATGGGTCAATTCAAAAATTAGGACCTTGCAAATGGAGACAAAGGGAGTAATATTTAATATCTTAATGTAATTGTTCGTGCATTCAACATTCTAAAGTATTTTTCAGTGATGATCAATATTAAGTTATAAATAAAAGTGTTAAGATGCAATTTTACTAAAAAAGTTTTTCCCGAGAAACGTCTAGATCAAATAAATTTTGAAAAGAGTAAAAGTACCAATAAACAATTTAAAATAACGCAGATTCATTAAAGCTGTTAAATTTCATCTAATATCTGTTAAATTCATTAAGATCAATTTGAAGTAAAATCTAATGGATATTTGATGAAATTTAACGATCTTAATGAATCTACCATTTTAAATTGTTTATTTATTTTTATACCCCTTCTAAAATTTATTTATGTTCAATGCTCTTAGACAAAACTTTATTAGTTAAATTGCTCTGAACAAAAAGAATTCTCCTCTCTCTGCTTTTTGTGAGCCGCCGTTAAAGCTAACTAGAAGTCATATTGAGTAATGGGAACGCGCGATGGCGTGCTTTACACGATTTTAATGTCCTTTTGCTATAATTGCTCCGAAGAAATGAAGGGGAGTTTACCAAAAGCATGTGAATCATGGTCATAAATGATAGAGTAAAATACTCTAAGCATTCGCGTTTTATTTTAATTATATAGATCGTTTTTCTATTTTTAAAGTTTATATAAACATTTCTTAAAATTAAAATATGTGTTACACAAATCTCCTCGGTATTTTGAATATGTAATTTCCATCCATATAATCATTAGTTAACCATTAACTTTAACTTATAAACCCATTTTGACCAAAATGCCCCTATGTAACATAAGAATTATTTAAACATTTATAATTATAGAAATAATATTATACAAGCAAGAAATAATTATAATATATTTTTTCAAAATTTCTAATATATTATAAGATTTATTAATTTTTATTATATTATAAAAATTTATAATTTCTTGTTATATAAAATTTTATAATTTTAATTTTTTGTCATATTTATTGGTGGATAAAAATATATTTCAAACAAATTTGTTATCGCATAGTATAAATGATATAAGTTGGAGATATTACATAAATAATTTAAACGAGCGTATATCAGGCTAAAAATGACAAATTGTAAAAAAGAAATATTCTGAACGTGAGAGAGTCAATAAAATCAGAAGTAAAGGATGCAGGAAAAACTTAGAAGAAAATGACTAAAAAAACGGGTATGGCTACTCTCCGCAATCCGTTGCCATCCTTTTCTCTCCAACGACATTTTAAGTGTACAGTGGCTTTTGGAATTTGCCTTGTGTCCCCACAATTTGACCAAAATTAGGGAGGAAAATAGGTTAGGTTAGAATTTAGCTAAGTAGGTTTGAGCCTATGATGGAGATCTAAAGTCTGAGTTTGGGCTTGAACCTATATGTATGCTCTTTTTTAGGTCTGAGCCTGAGTCTTTAAAAGACTTGAAGCTTATTTAAAAGCCTACTTAAAATGTAGGCTTTTAAATAAACTTAAAGCATATGTATCTAAGTTCAATCATATATAATTTCTTCAAGCCTATTTAAAAGCCCACGTTATGTCTTAAAAGTTTAGGGATTCTCTCTGATTTGAAATAAAAAAAGTTAGTAAGAGAGAAAATAACACCTAGTAGCAATAATTATCTGAGCAAATAGGAATAAAAAAAATCAATCATCTATTGATTAAGGAGATATATTTTTTTTAAAATCAACCAAACACGACAAGTTATAATACCCCAAATTTTATTCACCAATATGCCTTGTAAATAATTGTGGCTTTTAATAAAATGGAATGGTGAATATTTATGGGCTTGGAATTTAAGAACCTAGTAAATTTTCATTTTCATGAAAATTGGAATGTGAATAGTGCTACTAGTGTAATTTCAGACGAGACAGTGAGATTGTCATATGACTTTGGATGATCAAATGATATTCAAAAAATGTGAAATTTTTAAGAATGAAAGTAGTCACTTTAAGCTTTAATTGATAGGTCATATAGATCATTTGGAGTTGTATATAAAGAATAATGAATTTTTGAAGTTTACCTAGTGAAACTGACTACTTTATGAAACAACATCCAAAAATTGAAATTTTGGAAATTTTCAGCTTTTAATTGGTTAAAGGTTATATTTTTCCTTGAAACTAGATTCAATAAGGGTTAAGTATCTTTTGGAAGCACCTCAATTGAATGTCTACAAAAAAAAAGATATAAATTTTCAAGATTGGGTGAAAATTCTATCAGTTTTTAGCTAAGGTGCGAAAATGGCAAAAATGTATGGACAAAATAGTCATTTGGCTAAATAAAGCCCAAAGCCAATATTTTTCCCTTTTTTCTTGGTGTATATGACGTCCAAGTAGAGGAGCAAGAAGAGGATTTAAATACTTAGATCAAATTAAAAGAAAGAAGAAGTAACATTGGCCAAGTAAAAAGAGTTGAAAAGTCAATTTTCTCATACTACTTAACAATTTAATATTATTGTTTGAGAAGGTGGGAATTATGATATTTTGAGAGATCATCTATCTCTTCTTGGGCCAACATTTTGTCCAACATACGAAGGCAAAGAGAGTGTTTGTAAAGTCAAATAGAAAATAAAAAAGAAGCAAAAGCAAAAAACACATATTGAAATTAACAATAAAATATAATATTTGGCAAAGTGGATGAAATACCTAAAGAAACCAAATTGGGTCATGAAGGCATGAAGGACTCCTAAGTGGCGTGTTTTTGGGCTTAACAAGAGGAAGGAAAAGTTGATTCAAAGTCAATGGAATTTATGACACAAAATTAGGAAGAGATAAGGTTAAATAAAAATTGTGTCATAAACCCAGTAAAGTAATATATTTTAAAAAAGAGAGATGGAGATATTTTAAAACACTTCATTATCTTCCTTGCTCCTTCAATTCACGCATAGCACACTCAAAATAGAGAGAGAAAGTGTCAAAGAAGAGCTTGGGAACTTAGGGTTCAAGAGAGAGTAAGGAGTCAAAATCAAAGGTAAGATTTGTGTTTTTTAAGTGATTAAGCTCCCAAACTTGTGTAGTAACTCCTCTAAGCTCTTGTTCTTCATGAAAATCATGTGCAACAAACAAAACATCAAGAGAAGAGAGAGAGAGAGAGAGGAGAGTGACACCCTAGAGAGAGAAGGTTGAGAATCAAGAGGTAACTTTAAGAACTTCAATTCTTTTAGTGTTTAGTTGTTGTTGTTGTGGATATTGTCATGATTTGTAGTTTAGTTGTTGATTTTGCAAATTTGGGATGTTGAGACCCTAAGAGTTATGTTACCCAAATTTCATCAAATAATGTCTAATAAGTGTTTAAAAAATTTAACAAGTGGTTAGGAAAAGAGCAAGTTTTGAGGAACATTCTTTAATTTTCGGGGAAAAAATTGTTGATATGCAAAGCATTAGTTAGTGACTTTGGAAGATAAAAACAACAAGCTTCATACCATTTTGCTATAGTGATTCTTCGTTGTTGTACTTCTCTCCATTGTTGTGATCAGTTGTTTTTTCCAGGAGCTCTTAAACTGTAAAATGTAGATTAGGGATTGGATATGATAAAGGGTAAATTAGTAAATAAAAATTATTATAATATAAATTTTAATTAAAAATTATATTTTAAAATCTTTTTAAAATATTCTTGATGGGGTTAACAGTTTGGATTTAAGTGTAGATTTTGAAAATAGAAGGGAGGTTTATATAATTAAGACAAAACATAGGGGTCAGAGTATTTTACTCTAAATGATATACGCATGAAATTAATTTAAATAACGGAGGACTTAAATTTTTTAAAGAGGCCAGGCTATTATTTTTCAATTAAATTATTGAATATAAGATTTTTTAATATATATATATATATATATATATATATATATATATATATATATATATATATATATATATATATATATATATATATATATATATATATATATAATCATTCCTTTTGTTTGGTTGAGGGTTTTGAAAGGGAAAGTCACATTAATAGGAAAAATTAGCATTATTTTATTAAAAAAGAAATTTAATTTCTATACTGATGAATTAACCAAACTAAATTACTTGATAATATTCAAATTCACACAATGTCACTAATATATTAACATTGGAATTAAGTTAAGGAACATCAACAAAAAATAAATTTAAACAGCACAACAACATTGAATCGATCACTCCAATTCTTGAAAATCTTTGTAAACATTTATTGTACCATCATCTTCCCATCATGATGTGCTTGAAACTTATACGTACATTAAGATTAAGTTTTGTTTTAATGCAATATTAATAAAAAAAAAAGAAAAAGAAAACATCATCACATTAACATGTACCAAATCTTTGTGAATTACTAACATTTAATTAGTATTTCAATTACCAAAAAAAATCTCCTTATAAATCATATTGTTGTACTCCACTTAATCCCCCCCCAACTATCTTGAACAACTATATTTTCATTCTATCTATGCATTTCACTCTTCATAGTAATACATAAAATCAATCTATCGACACGATGCTTTGAGAGATATAAGCCAACATGATACAATGGTTGCCATTAACTTTTGTTGATTGTCATTACAATTAAACTCTCACATACAAAATGTTAGATGCATTGAAACTTGTGCACTACACCAGGTCATTAAATAAATAATCATTGATTATAACATTCTATTATGCTTAATTATAACATATATCATCATTTTTTTTAAATGTAAAATGGCCAAGTTAACTTGGATATTACAGATTACAAAATATAATAGACATCAAGAGGATTGACTAAAATCTTCCCTAAAAATGGGAATGCACCCTGGGTGAGGAATTGGTAAAACCACCATACTTTGAATTAAATTCTGTGCATCTTAGCTAAATAATCTGCACACCGGATCGTCTCCCTTGGTGCATACCTCAACTCAACGTCCCATTCTGAGTAAAGCAAATCTCGGACCTCATTGATGACTGATCTGACTGGATGATGGAGGCCACCATCTCGTATGACTAAATGATACGCCTCCAGTGAGTCTGTAAAAGCAATGACCTTCTAGAAACCATGCTGTTTGCACACTTGAAGACCTGTCTGTAAGGCAAACAGTTCTACAGTTATTGGTGGTACAAATCCCAGCTTACGTTGAAATCTGAGGACCCATTTGCCCCTATTGTCTCTGAGCACTCCTCCACATGCTGCTTCCTGCTGATTGTTGACTGAGCCATCTGTATCCAGGCGCACAAATCCTTCCGGTGGTGGTTGCCATTTGTTGTCATCTTCATTTCTAAAAGAAAAGATTGGATGCTTCAAAGTGTCTGAAAGATTGTATTCCATAAGTTGGTACATGACACCGTGTATAATTTCATTAGCCTGAAGTCGAGAGCCTTCCATAACGCCTTGACATCTGTTCTTCCATAACAACCAACAGATAAGACTGAAAGTCCGGACCCATGGCCAGCGGTGAAAGTAAGACTTCCCCATTAAAGCTGACATATTATCTTTGAGCCATACCTGCAAATTAGAACGAAAGAATCTAAACCAAGCGTTAGGAGTAAGAAAATGTAACCACACCTCTCTTGTAATCTCACAATCACGAAGTATATGAAGAATGGTTTTTGGTAGTTGGCACTCACACGGACACTCCTCACTAGCTGATAATGCTCTCATAGCTCTAAGTGAATTGGGAGGTAGTCTTTCATGAATAACCTTCCATAAGAACATTTTTACTTTTTCCGGTATAGGTAACTTCCACACTTTCTTCCACAGACTCGTTCCATTCCTATCCCATTGGGTAGATATAAAATTGTAAGCAGCACGGACACTAAATTTGTCATCTGAAGCATTCCTCCAACAGAAAGGATTATTCCCATTTTCACTTGGTGGCCCTATCTGGGTTATAATATTTATCACCCATTCTGGGAGGAACTCCCTCCACTTAGACAAATTCCACATACCATTTTCCAAAAGAAATTCTCTGGTCTTGGCACATGGATTTAAGGTATGGAAATTGTTTTCAACAAAGTGAATTAATGGTTCATCCAGCAGAGTCCACAAATCCCACCAAACATTGGTTGTATCTCCACTTTTCAAAGTTCTCCCAATTCCTCGATAAAATGTGTCTCAAACCATAGATATACTTCGCCACACAGTCGAGGACTTTTGTTTCTTACAAACCAATGGGTAGTCACCCTGTCCACAACCATATTTTCCTCGCAGACATTGAACCCAAAGATGATCAGTTTTGGTAAGGAGACCCCAACAAAGTTTCATGACAAAAGCAATATTCTGTCGTTGGAGGTCTTTAATACCCAGGCCCCCATCTTCTTTAGCCTGCTTAATCTAGTCCCAAAAAATAAGATGCATTTTCCTACCTTCCTGACCTTGGTTCCAGAGGAAATTATGATTCACCTTCTCCAGTTCCTTTAAGATGCCTCTGGGCAGAAGCATGAATTGCATATGATAACTAGGCAAGGCAGATAGAACAGATTTAATCAAAACCGTTCTGCCTGCCATAGTAAGTAATCTACCTTTCCAATTGGATAATCTCTTTGTCGCCTTCTGAATTGTGGGGAAAAAGGTAGCCTTGGTAGTCCGCTGATGGAGAAGCGGGACTCCAAGGTATTTACCCAGGTCACCCGTAATCCCAATCCCTAGGTATTGACTCAACTCAATGGCTTGATTAAAGTGCACATTTCTGGAGAAGAACACTTTTGACTTGAGCAAATTAATTTGGTGTCCTGAAACCTCACAGAAGGCCTTCATTGTTTCTCTTATGACCTCTATCTGGTCTTTAGTAGCTTCCCCAAACAAGAGAAGATCATCCGCAAAGAACATATGAGAGATGACTGGAGTATGCTTGTTAAAACGAAGACCCTTCCAATTACCTTCTTGAACTTTCTCATTAATCAAATGTCCCAGACGTTCCATACAGAGGACAAATAAGTAGGGACTAAGGGGATCACCCTGACAAACTCCTCGGGTCGGCCGGAAAGTAGGTGACTCAATTCCATTCCAGAGGATTTTCATTGACACCAAAGATGTGCAAGCCATAATGAGTTTCACCATTTCATCTCTATGCCCAATACTGAGGAGAGTGGATTGAAGAAATTTCCAATCCAGACAATCATAGGCTTTTTCCATATCAACTTTAATGGCCACCAATCCTTTTTTCCTCTTCCTGCTCCGCATGGTGTGAATAGCTTCTTGCGCAATAATAATGTTGTCACTACTTTGTCGGCCAACAATAAAGCCACATTGTTGCGTCTGAACCAAATATTGCATCGCCCTTTTCATTCTTTCTACAATGATTTTAGTGATAATCTTGAAAATCACATTGCAGAGAGAAATAGGCCGGAAATCACAAAGAGTCATAGGGTTATCAATTTTAGGAATAAGAACAATATGAGTATGATTGATATCCCTAACTCTTTCAGGATTAAGCCAGATCTCTCGAATAAGGTTACATACCTTATCTCCAATATGATTCCATTGGGTTTGGAAAAAATGAGCCTGTAGACCATCTGGGCCTAGAGCCTTTAATGCACTTATCATATAAGCAACATTGTTAATTTCATTGATATCCACATCTTTATGAATAAGCTCCTCATCCCTGGTTTAAAGTGGCGTGAAGTATGCAGTCCAGTCCATGAAGTCTAGAACCTGATCATTACTGGTATAAAGGTCTTTGAAGAAGTTTGCCGCCATCTATCTTAATCTATCTTGCTTAGTCACCCAATTCCCCTCCTTATCTTGAATAGCTTCAATGCGTTGTTTCTTTCTCTTAATCAATGCCGAGGTATGAAAAAATCTGGTATTTTTGTCTCCCAAAGCAAGCCACTTGCACCTAGATTTTCAGTACCAAAGAAGTTCCTCCTGAGCACTTAATTTGCTATATTCCTGCCAGAGCTTTTTCTCAAGTTTGAAAAGGCCATTGGAGATATTATTTCACCGAGCTCTATCAGTACCTTCTAATCTTTTGAGGAGATTTAGCTTTTTCTTAGGGGGACTACCCAGAACAATAGAATTCCATTGGTAGCTTCAGTTTCAAATGTTAGTCTTCCTTGATCCCAATTTCTATTTTCCTAGGAACTAGCAACAACTTCAGAAAAACTATCTTCCAATGCCCATGCAGGATGATAGCTGAACCGACAGTTAGAATGGTGAGTTTGGGAGGATGCACCATCTGAGACAAGCACGACCCGATGATTAGATTTATACCTGAGTTTATGAAAAACCTTACTATGAGGATGATTTAACTCTCACGTAAGATTGCCAAACACCCAATCCAGTCTTTCTTTAACTCCTTTTTTTCCCAAGTGAAGTGCTCGCCGACAATGGGAATTTCTAGCAAGTTCGAATTATGAACACAATCAGAAAATTGTGTCATAGCCCGAACAAACAGCGCAACACCTCCTATCTTATCAGATGGATTTAAGAAAGCATTAAAATCCCTAATAACCATCCAAGCATCCTCCATATCTTGTGCAATGTCTTGCAAAGAGCACAATAAATTCTCTCTTTGAGTAATTCCTAGCTCACCATAAACAAATGTCACAAAAAAGGAGTCTCTTGTTCGCTTGTCCAACAATTTACAGTGAACAAGTTGAGTAGTAGAAAAACAATAGTCCACTTGAATACTAGAAACATCCCAAAGGATCCAAATGCCTCCAGCATAACCAGTGGCCTTTAATCTAATCCAATTATTAAATCCCAATTTCCTATTCACAACTTCAGCCCTATTACCACTTATGCGAGTTTCAACTTCAGCCCTATTCACAACTTCAGCCCTAAACCCTAAACATATATCATCATTAATTATAGGGTTAAGGTTCTAAAATAATTTTCAACTTCTATAAAAAATGTACCAATAACCATACACTATTTTTTTTAAGCAAAAGTAATCATACACTTTCAAAATTAGGGCAAAACCATTAAACCTAACTAACTTTCATCTATTACAATGGGAAAAATTAATCATTTGGCTATTAAAGTTATGACTCACTCATAACTCAATCCCTAGAGTTTAACTAGGTACAAGTCAGTCCCTGAACTTTTGATTTACTTGCAACACAATCCATGATTTTTTGAGTCATCCTATGTTGCAAAAAAGTGTTAAAAATACTATTAAAAATTGCTTAGATTGATTTTACATAAATCAATAAAATAACTAATGTTGGATTAGCAACGGATTTTAGTGACAGAAATTCCATTACTAATCAGTTTAGTGACGAAAATTAGCGACGGACTAGCAACAGAACAGGATTAGTAACAAAATTTGTTCCATCGATAAAAGTACCATTACTAATTGCTTAGTGACAGAATTTTGAATTCCGTCGCTAATTTGCAATAGATTAGGGACGGAAATTTTTTGTCCCTAATTGCAATAGAAAAGTTTCATCACTAATCTGTCACAAAGTTGGAATAGGCTATTCCTGTAATTAGTGACGAATTGGTGATGGAAAATTTCTTCGCCAATCCATCACAAAATTGGAATAGCTATCCCTGAAATTAATGACAGATTAGGGATGGAATTTTCTGTCACTAATCTATAGCAAAATATTTTTTTTATATATAAATTAAATTGTCACATGCCTTCACCACGAGCTTCACATGTACTCACTTCCGGCCATGTGTCCCCGATAGCCACCGGCCACCATGTGTCACAGTCAACCGCCACATGTCACTCTCCATTGTGGGACATGTGTCGCCTCTATCACCTGCCACATGTCCATGTCACAAATTGGTTGCATTTTGTGATCAAGTTAGGATTCGAAGCATGACCTCTTATACGCATGCCAATGCCTTTTCCGGTTGAGCTAAGAAGAACGTATGTGATTTAAATGCAAAATCACTCACACACATATATCACTTTACAAAAAAATATGGAAATATAAATTTTAATATATTATTAAATATTCCAATATAGTTTTCTTATTTTATTTTATGTAAATATTCTACCTAAATTTTTATTATTAATATCTTTTTTTATTCATTTGATTTTTTATATATAAATATATTGTATTTATATTTTTTTTATTTCTATATAATATATTATTAAAAATTCAAATATATTATATTATAATTTCAATTTCAATAATAAATATGAATTAATAATTTATATATATATATATATATATTAATTTTATAATAATTTTAAATTTTAAATTTAAATTTTTAAGAAATTTTTAATTATAAAAAAATTATCAAAAAATTTAACTATTATAAAATTTAATTGTTTTATTTAAAAAAATCAAATAATTTGGAGAGATTATAAAAAAAAAAATTAATTATTCTACATTGTGAGTTATGACGAAATCAAATTAATTTTTTGATTGGATATGATATCAATTCAATCCACGTTTTAAAATTATATTATCAAAATTAAAGATATTTTTAACCAATTTTTATTTCATCATTATATAATTATAAAAAACTTCTAATTACAAAAAATATAAGTATTATAAAATCTAATCACATTATGTAAAAAAATCAAATAATTTGAAAAGGTTATTTGTATTCGATTATATAGCCTTTATAATTGATCAAGTTATCCCGATACCTTCGAAAAAACTTCTTTACTAAAACCCGTTTTCTTAGGATGTTGTTTTCTTGTTAGATTGTGTACTCTTTCTATAATCGTTTATCTTAATGATTCATTTGATTGATCATGTCTTCTTCTGATAATACTATCTGTGATGATCATGACCTTACTCAAGATTATAATTAAGTTTTTCCTATCTACTAGGGAAGCACTTAATTATGTTTTGTTATCATCAAAACATGAAATCTAACCCTTATTATATTTGATTAATTATCATTAAGGCACAAGAAGTATTGATCTTAATGAAATATAAAACAAGTTTTTTTGAGATTATAATATTAAATAATACAATTTGAAATTATCGACCGAATTACTGACGGAATTTTTTGTCACAAAATGTTTTGTGACGGAAATTAGTGATGAAATTTTTTTATCACTGCCCTCTTGGGCTTTAGAAGGATCTGTCATGGACACCACAGACGCCCAATGAAGTTTTTAGAAAACAGAAGCGGATACGGATGTGATTTGGGGAATAAAATTTGAGGTGTTACACAAGGTGTCAATTTTTTGGGCCTCCCCATTGACCTTGAAAGTCCACCAAAGAACATAATGAGAAGCTATCATTGCTGAGGAGGGTGGAAGCTGAGAATCCAACATAACTTGGATTAGTTAAAGTTTGAGAAAGATCTAATTGGGACAACGTTAGTAAAGGAGTTTTGGGCTTGTTGGCATTGATTGAAGCAAGGGTGACATTGATTTGCCTCTTACCTCCATCATAGTCCACCCACACTTGCATTGGTAAGCCATTGATAAGGCTCAAATTATGAAACTGAAACTCATTATCAAAATATCCAGCAGGAGAAGAGTTCCTTGAATTCAAGCTATTAGTATCAATTCCGACATGGTTCCCATTGATATCATCAAACTCGCCCGTCTCAACGATGTCGAGTTCCACAACCAACACATGGTTTGTTGGGTCACCATTGTTAGTTTCACTGAAGAGGCCTAGGTACTCGCTGCAAGCAGCACCTGGAAATGCTTTGGTTGGAAATATTACAAAAGTCATTTCATGACCACTCGGAGTTGTAGGAACAGGTCTAATGGCAAAAACAAAAGTGGTAGAGAAAGAAGAAGTGTTTGTGAGAACTATTGGATTTGGGTAAAAAGCATGACCTGTTTAATGCTTTGTTTCATTTATGAGCCGAAGGAGGCCATTGGGAGTGATCTCAGAAATACCATCCATGGTTAAATTAGGCGATTGGAAGCCACAGTTGAAGATGAAACTTGCATCTGCACCACTCACTTGTACCATTGTTGTCACCGACAAAAACACCAACGCCATAATAAGCTTCATATTGTTCACACACATGACTGTTTCAGAATCAATAGCTTCTTTTTGTGTTCTCTGCTACCTGCAGTATCATCATTAAATATGCTTATATAAAACGAAACAGTAATGGTGCGTATCCAAAGGCACCATAAGCTCTTCCATGTGGACCATCTATATGGGATTTAGACGGATTTTTTTTTTTTAAGAGATGATTTTTAAATGAAAGAAAAAATCATTGTTTTGAAAAAAAAATGTTAATTCAGAGAATATCGTTATTTTATATCATATACCCATTAAAATGATTTTTAAAAAATAAAAAGTAAAAAAAAAATGGATAATCTAAATCTCATCTAAATAGTCCAGATGAGAAGAGCTTGTGATACTAGTTCCTATATACAACAATAAGAGTTTCTCCCTTTATTTGAGCAGTTAATTGAAGGCGAAGATTGGTTTTTTTAATTAATTGAATAAAATCTTATTGACTTATGCATGGGAGCTGGTTGCCGTAAATAGTCTGGCTTCTTGGTTGATGCCATTTTCAGTCAGAAAGGAACCTCTTCATTACCTAGTGTCTCTGTTTCCTCTCCATTGCTTCAAAACAACGCCATTTTGATTAAATGCAATCTCAGTCATTGATCTCCAATATGATCTTGGCCATCCATGCTTTAAACCTAGAGATAACACAGAAACCTACTCTTTCAGTGTCTTGGCATCTCCGGCTCCCTCTCCACCATGTTCTCCGTTGAAGGCTGCGGTACATCTCCGGCTTCCTCTCCTCCAAGTTCTTTGTCAAAGGCTGCGGCGTCCAACGACCAAGCGTACAGCATCAGCGACTCTTTCTTCTCCGTCAAAGGCTGCTATGGCACCAGATCTAGCAACCAACCTAGATCTGGCCTCCAAGTATCTCACATCTCTACTGCCTTTAGGTTATTAATCATTTATGTTAATGTTAGACGACTTCATTAGAGCTTTTTTCGTCTTTTTGGGTCTTTCGTTAAGTTGCAATGTCAAAAAAGATTGTTTAGCACTTGGAATCCATTCTGTTTATTTTTTATCCAGTTGGAAGATCGCATCAGTTCTTGTTGGAGGTATGTTTCTAAATTATTAAGGCCATAGTAAATATGCCTCTAGCCTTAATATTTTACAAATGAATTGTCAGGATCATATTGGGGATCAATGGCTAAGATTGCATTTAATCAAAACGATGTCATTTTGAAGCAATGAAGAGGAAATGGAGACACTAATAAGGGCTTGTTTGGTTTGAGGGGAAGGGAAGGAAAGTGGGAGGAGGGAAAATTTTTTTGAGTTAAATTTAAAAAAAATTAGAGAAGTGGGGTAAAAAATTTTTAATTAATTTTTCTTACTTTTTTATCTTATATATTCTCTTTATTAAAATTTTATTACCTCACATCTTCATTCTTTTAAAATTCAACTCATAAAAATTTTCCCTCCCTTCCCTTCCCCTCCAAATCCCTCACACCAAACAGACCCTAAGCAATAGAGACATTCTTTGCCGATTTTCAACGTTAATTTGGAGGATTTGGCTACGGTCCTCTTTCTTCCCATCCACTTACGGTCATCTTCTCAATCTGAACCGTTGGATTAAGATCTCAACGGTCCAAATTTAATATATTATAAAAATATAATAATAGCCAGAAGGGGAAGTAGGGATGTATTAGATGTCTTGAAGTTCTGGAAAATTTATGAAGTTCTTATGAATATTTCTGGATAAGTATGCTCTGTGGTTGCGACTTCGGTTGATCTTCCACATCAGAAACATGTTTATATAAAGTTAAGTCTTTGCTTGATATTATTATCATCTGATAGCATGTAAGCTAGTTGATCAATGATAGCATATGAACTTCGTCCGTCTTTTCTAGGGCTATGGCAATAAGTCCCGACGGACAGGGCAGGTAAGTCCAGACGCCTATTGTTCGAATGTTCATGTGATATTAGGGTTCAACGTTTAGTGGCATTGGCTAAGTGATAATAATATTTGCAGATTTTTATCTTTATAAGAACATACAAAGAAATATTTATAATAACTCTATAAGTAACCCAGAAACTTCATCAGATCTAGCATATCTCTGCCAACTAGAAGGCAATGGTATCAGCAGTAAAGTTAATTATGGCTTTCCTGTTCAGATCTAGCTCTTTTCGCTCTAACTCCTCCCGTTCCTCTCGCTCTTCTTCATCTTCTGCTCCTTCTCCTTCCACACAACAATCTGGTCCTATGACCAACAAAAGTTTTGGGAAATCCTCCCTCCAAAATAATATTTTCAACAATGAAATCCATTTTGAAGATATTAACCAAAAATTTAGTGATTGGACTATTCCAGTCATTAACCAAAATGATTTATACAAACCTGAGGATAAAAAGTTTTTCAAAGCTTCTGATTATATAATTAGAACAGTTGAAGAAACTATCCCTCTAAAAGAAGAACCAACTGATATGTGCATTTTATCAGAAAGTTCAATCTTAAAACACCAAAAGAAATTTCAGTTTATACACATTGGGTGTGTCCAAGTGGCCGTCATCCCTTTGGTTAAAGCTGGTCTAGATGTCTCAACATTAGTGTGTGTTAGAGATGGTAGACATGAAATCTTTTCAAGATCAATTTTTGGAATGGTTGAAGCAGGTCTTAATGAAGGACCAATCTACTTCAATTGTTTCCCAAATTTAACAGCCTCATTGCATGATGATCCTATTATTGAGTGTTTAAAATTAAGTTTGAAATTGCACGGATTCCATATGAAACCTGGAGTTTCGCCTGTAGCTTTGGTTTACACGATCCAGTATAAAGTTATGAATTCGTCAACTTCAAATGTTAAAATGTTTCCTCAAGGAAAAGAAACATGTCTATTTCTAACAGATGCTACGAGAGCAAATGTTAATATTCCAAAACCAATAAAATGGGAAGACATCACTCTTCCAGATGACTGGGAAATGACCAAAATTGCTCCTGTCATACCAAAACCTGTGAATAATTCTTACAATATTATTCAAATTAATAATGGAGATGTTAGAATTACATTTGATAGATCTAGAAAATCTTTCTCTTGTGCTTCTGGAACTCCATCAATCGCAGAAAGCTTTAGGACTGCTCTAGAACAACCTTCTAGACATTCTTGTAGCTTTTCTGTCAAAGATCAAATTGTTTCACCTTCTGTAATACAAGGTCTTAGCGAGTCAGCCAGTGTTGTAAAACCTGTCTACCAAAATTTAGACCAAAATACTGAAGATGAAACCCAAACTTGCCAATCTCCAACATACTCTGACATGAATGTGATTGAGCAACAATTTGAATTAGATAAAGAACTCTTGAGAAAAGATTTCTATTCTAATGAAAACTCTGAAAGACGAAAATGGTTTTTCCAAAAATATAAAACTGAGGGATTGCGAAAACCAATTCAAGAAAAGTTTTATAAAATGCTTAAAAGGTATAAACTTCATATTCCTTTCTTTCTTTGGTTTGAAGCCTATGTGAAAGATGAGAATATAAAGGATTATCCTTTTGAATCATCTCAAGGAGTCAATGCTTCTTGGGTTTTGAAAAATGAAAAGAAAGTTGAATCAGAACTTCCTCCGAAACAGTCATACCAAATTCCTGGTACAAAGATTGGTGATACAACTGTTATTGCCTCTCCTTTCAAAATAAAAGATCCTAAAACGGATACAAATTCCAATGATATTAAAAATATTATTGAACAAAATAATTATACAAATTCTTATCTTCAAACTCTTGGAGAACATATTTTGAAAAAATTTGTTACTAGCGAAACTAGTAAGACTATCTTACCTAGCTCCGTCAGTACACAGCCAATTTTCAAACCTTATACTATCCCCACAAACACTGCAACCAGTATAAGGGAAGGAAATCTTCAAGCAAGAATTGAACAAGAATTAAAAAAGATAACTGTACAAGATACACCTCCCCCTAAATCTAAAGCTACGGTTTCAACTCTAACAATAAATGTTGTGAAAAACAATCAAACAAGTGAAAGTGAAGATTGTCAAAAAATTAATGAAATAAAGCAAGAAGGTTGGAGAAATCCAACAAAATTGTATTATCCGAGAGCCACTCCTCCGGATATAATGCTCGAAGAAAGGGATTCTGCTCTTCGACAATTTAATGCAAACAACATCTATGTTTGGAACATAGATGGACAATCTGAAACAAATATTTTGGAAATATGCCAACAAATGACGATGGTCAGCAATGCTTATGCAATATATAATAATTGTCAAGAGGAAGATGTTATTCATATATTGATCTCTGGCTTTACTGGGGAACTCAGAGGTTGGTGGGATTTCCATCTCACAAATGAACAAAAAAATCAAATTTTGCAAGCCATAAAAACCACTCAAGATGGTATAATTCTCAGAGATAGTATTGGTGAACCAATGTCTGATGCTGTTAACTGCCTTATAGTTAACATTATAGCTCACTTTGTTGGTGATCCAGCACTATGGAGGGATAAATCGGCAGACCTTCTGTCAAATTTGAAATGTAAAACTCTATCCAATTTCAGATGGTATAGAGATAACTTCCTCCTGAGAGTTATGGCCAGAGAAGATGGAAATCATCCCATCTGGAAAGTAAAATTCCTTGCTAGTCTTCCTAGGTCTCTAGGGGATAAGATTAGAGAAAAAATCAGAAACCAAACTGGTGATGGTCAAATCCATTATGAAAATTTAACATATGGACAGTTAATTGCAATTGTTCAAAAAACTGCTTTAAAAATTTGTCAAGAAGATAAAATTCAACATCAACTTGCCAAAGAAAAAGCATCAAATCGGAAGGACTTAGGAACATTCTGTGAACAATTTGGTTTTCCTGCTTGTAAAAAGTCTAAAAAACCTAAAGACAAGCACGAAGACAAAGAATACAAGGCTAAAAGATGTTATAAAAAATATCGAAAACCTTGGAAGAAACCAAAAACAAACAAACCTAGAAATTTGAAAAATGAATTCAAATCAAAACCTCCTATGGATCTTCCTAAAGGAAAAATTGTTTGTTTTCGATGTGGTAAAGAAGGCCACATGGCAAAATATTGTAGGCTTAATAAAAGAATTAATGCCTTACAACTTGAAGAACCAGTTCTTCAACAATTAAACAATCTTTTGATTGAAGAAACCTCTTCTGAAGAAGAATATGAAATATTATCATCCGAAGGGGAAGTGAATGAACTTCAGGGCGAAGTAAGTAAACTTCAACTTGATGATATTTCGTCTTCATCCGAAGAAGATGATTTTCAAATAAACTATCTTGATAAGTTTGCTGAGAGTTCAGAAAAGTCTGTTCTTGATGACCCAATCAAGGAATCGGTCTTAACTGGTCCCGGGATAGACAGTTTGCAAATAAATGTTATTGAAGAAGATTTGGTTTTTGAAATAATTAACTCTCTTCCAACAAACGAAGAAAAGGTTAAATTTTTCAATAAACTAAGAGAAAGCACTGCTTCTTCTTCTGCTTCTACAAAACCAAATCAAAGATATTTGCAAAATAACTTACAAACAAAATATGATTTTTCTGAAATAATCAAAAGATTTCAGTCTAATCCAAAACCTGTTTCAATTCCTGACCTTCAGAATGAAATAAACAATTTAAAAGAAGAGATAAGAAACCTGAAGAATACTCAGGAATTCCATTCTCTTATTTTAAATCAAATTCAGGAAGAAAGTCTTGATAAAGGAAAGAAAGTCGAAGAAGTTAAAAACTCATCACAAGATGATTAAACACCTTCTGAGAATTTCTTGAACATTATATCAAGAGTTTTAGTCCAGAAATGGCATGTGCCAGTTAAAATTATTGTTGCTAATACCTTTGTATTAAAAACAATAACTTTATGGGATACTGGTGCAACTTTGAGCTGTATCAAAGAAGGTCTAATCCCAACAAAATTCTTTCAAAAAACCACAGAAAGACTTTGTGGACCAAACAAATCTCCATTAAATGTCAACTATAAGCTTTCAAATGCAGTAGTTGAAAATAATGGTGTTAAAATGGAAGAAACTTTTATCCTAGCAAAAGTTTTATCTCAAGATGTAATTCTTGGGTCTCCTTTCATCAGTAGATTAAAACCATTTTTAACACATGATGAAGGAATTGAATTTGATGTTATGGGTAAAAGGGTTTTCTTCAAACTTGTTGATCCACCTTATACAAAATTTATAAATCAGATTGAGTATAAGGAAAGTCAAATCAATTTCTTAAAGGAAGAAGTTTCTTACAAAACAATTGAAAATCAATTGGAGAAACCTTTTCTAAAACAAAAAATTCAAAATATTTTGAAAAATATTCAAGAAACAATTTGTTCTGATTTTCCAAATGCTTTTTGGGAAAGAAAGAAACACATAATTGATTTGCCTTATGAAAAGGATTTCAATGAAAGAGCAATCCCAACAAAAGCTCGTCCAATTCAAATGAACCAAGAACTCTTGGAACATTGCCAAAAGGAAATTTCTGATTTACTTGATAAGGGTTTAATCAGAAAGAGTCAAAGTCCTTGGTCTTGTGCGGCCTTCTATGTAAACAAAAATTCTGAGATTGAAAGAGGAACCCCAAGGCTTGTAATCAATTACAAACCCCTCAACCAAGCTCTCCAATGGATTAGGTATCCAATACCTAACAAAAAAGATTTGTTAAATCGCCTTCATCAGGCCAAAATATTTTCAAAATTTGATATGAAATCTGGATTTTGGTAAATCCAAATCTCAGAAAAGGATAGGTATAAGACTGCA
Source organism: Inga laurina (assembly GCA_963855925.1). Lineage (NCBI taxonomy): Eukaryota > Viridiplantae > Streptophyta > Magnoliopsida > Fabales > Fabaceae > Inga > Inga laurina. Next base: position 6,496,102 of record OY979705.1, read on the forward strand.
TTCACAGTCCCATTTGGGCAATATAAATGGAATGTTATGCCTTTCGGGTTGAAAAATGCACCCTCAGAATTTCAAAAGGTCATGAATGAAATTTTCAATCCTTTTACAAAATTTATTATTGTCTACATAGATGATGTTTTAGTATTCTCAGAATCAATTGATCAACACTATAAACATGTCAAAATCTTTGTAGATGTTGCTAGGTTCAATGGCTTAGCAGTTTCTAAAACCAAAATTAGTCTCTTCCAGACAAAAATTCGGTTTCTTGGTCATCATATATACCAAGGAACTATCATTCCAATTGATCGTGCAATCCAGTTTGCCGATAAATTTCCAGATCAAATTTTGGACAAAACTCAACTCCAAAGATTTTTAGGTTGTTTGAATTACGTAGGTGATTTCATTCCCAACCTAAACAATATTATTAAGCCCCTCCATGAGCGTCTTTCAAAAACTCCTCCTCCTTGGACTGATGATCACACTAATGTTTATTATCAAAATCAAATCCTTGGTCAAAAATCTTCCATGCTTGTATCTCCCAAATCCACAAGCATTCAAAATTGTTGAAACGGATGCTTCTGACATAGGTTATGGTGGCATTCTTAAACAAAAAATTGATGGTAAAGAGCATTGCATTGCATTTACTTCAAAACATTGGAATAGAGCTCAACAGAACTATTCCACAATCAAAAAAGAAATTTTAGCAATTGTTTTGTGCATAAACAAGTTTCAAAGTGATTTGCTAAATCAAAAATTTTTAATAAGAGTCGATTGTAAAGCTGCAAAAGATGTTTTGCAAAAAGATGTCAAAAATCTTGCATCAAAACAAATTTTTGCCCGTTGGCAAGCAATTTTAAGTGTCTTTGATTTTGAAATTGAATTTATCAAAGGTGCTTCAAATTCCCTACCAGACTTTCTAACCAGAGAGTTCTTGCAGGCGAAATAAGGTGACAAATGAGTGATCGAGATAAGAAAAAGAAGCAAAGGGCCAAAGCCCAAGCAAAAGAAGATCCAGAAAGGATCGCAAAAGAAGAAGCGGCCCAACTTAAGGCTGCAATCAAAATGTCAAAAGGGTCATTGACCCAAGGATCTTCGATCCACCAAAAGGGGTCTCCTTCGGGGACCAAACCCATTCAAAAATCTTCCCCAAAAACTGCTGGAACCATAATGGACCCTTCTCATTATGGATTTCCGATTGAAACCCTTTTAGCCTTACAGGCTAATCAAAATTTGGCCAGATTGCCAACCAAAACATGGGCTGATGTTACAGAAATACAACAATCCACAGCCTTAAACCCATTTACCTTGGATCCAGAGTCCCTTGCTTTGGCAATCCAAAAAACTTCCCAAACGATTTCTAAGGCTGGATCAACCTCAAAAGAATTAGCCATTTATTCCCAGCCAACACAAACCACTTTTGTGTTAAAACCAGAAAAGGTCTTAAACCTTTTTCACACAGAACCAGGTTTCTGTGACAAAAATCCTGTCACTTTGGCAGCAAAAATTTATCCGAAAGGATTTCATTTTACTTCAAAATCTCTGGAGAAAACACAAAAATTTTATGAGTTTATTCTTGTAGATACAGAATCTACAGAAATAAGACATTTTATAGATAAAAATCATCCGATGATAAAAGTATTCATGGATATTCCACTTTCAGATTCAGGAAATTTTTATCACCAAAAGATTGGGGTCAAGATCTCAATAAAAGAAAAAAATTTTCAACGGAAAAAATGAATCCAATTGGTTTCACATACTGGGACTATTTGGATGCATGGTGGTGTACCTTCTGGTACCAAAACCCAAGTTTTAGTCATACTTGGCTTTTTATGTTTTCGTATGACTTGGAAATAAAATACCAATTCCCACTGTAGTTCAATCAATGGTGGGACTATTTTGGTCCTATCCAAGAAATTTTACCAACTACAGCGAGAATTGGGTTCGACTACTTCAAAAGTCGGATCAATCTTAGTGAAGATCCTTTCCTAGCAGATCTTCATTATTTTTCAAAATTTGGTTTAGCCTGGGTTTTTAAATGGAGCTACAAATATGGTCCTTCAAGGTTCCAAAAATTGTTTCCAATATTGCAAAGAACCTCTTCTGTTAAATGGTGGGCAAAGTTTCCTCACATCAACAATGTGTCAGAAACGAACCTTAAGAAGTGGTTCAGAAGAAATCCAAAATCCTTAATGGCGGGGGATCATGAATCAGCCGTGTTCCTTAACCAAAAGGCAAAAATTACAGCATGCTTAGCCTCGGCAACTGACAAGCAGGCCCTAACTGAGCAGCTACATGAAATACTTGGGCTTCTCCAAACCCAAGAACAAAAGTCAAGTCCATCGGCCCAATCATCGGATGAATCGGATCCTGAAGACCCGGCCCGATACTTTGGACATGAATCGGATGATGAGATCATTAGCCTCGGCGAAGATTGATTCCAAAACAAAATTGTCGGCATATCCGTCCAAGACTTGCTGACTTAAAAGATTCTCTGCTTTTGTAAAAGTTGTACCTTTACTTTACTTTAGCAGACAAAATGATGTAACTGCCTTTTACTTTAAGTAAAAGCAAAAGTAAAAGTACTTTTACCTGAATAACATGTTTTCTACTCCGGTTAAAGTAATTTTACTCAAAGTAAATTTGTGCATAGTAACTGATGCGAACGCCTATAAAATGGCACCTCACTTCAGTTGTTAGACACACCGAGTTGTGTTGACGACTCAATTCTCTCTCCCCTCCTCCTCTAAGGTTGATAAACCTTTGTGTGCTTTCTTGTTTTCCTTATAATTTTCTTATGTTTGTATCGTTTTAATCATTCAATAAATATCAGTTTTTATACCTTCATCTCTTTTATGCATATCTCTTCATTCTGCATCTAATAAGTTAACAATTCCGATTGGTCTCTACTTCTCTCCCTTTCTGTCTCTTTAGCTTTTTCGATCATTACGTGGTATTAGCTGGTCTAATATTATTATTATTTTTATATTGAAAAAAAATCTGGACCGTTGAGATCTTAATCCAACGGCCCAGATTGAGAAGAGGATCGTAAGAGGATGGGAAGGAAGAGGACCGTAGCTGGATCCCAATTTGGATAGAACATGTCACAAAAGCACGTGGTTGATAATATATCGTAGTACTTCCTTCATTTGGATATACAAGGAATATTCTGAAACGTGTCTTTGATCCCTTTTATTATTCATATTATAAGTTTCTTAGAGCATATTAAAGAGTATGAATTAGTGGAAAGTGACTTATATTTAAGATCTTAGAAATATACATGCTCATGTAGTTTTTTTTTTGTTGGGAAAAATTATTCATAGATTTCATGTAAAAATTTATATACAAATAAGTTTCAAAAATTTCATATATACAAGTTAAACATACCTATTTACAAATTTGCATCATTTACCTTTACAATTTATGTAAACAAGTCAGATATTTTAAAAATTAAATTCCTTAAGACTTTTAGTATTTAATTAATTTCTTATCTGAAATTTAATGATAATGTTTTAATTTTCCATCTCTTTCTAGATGCACTAGCTTCTCTTAATTTTCCAAAGTTAGATTATTCAAACTCAGAAAATGATGGTGAATCTAATCATGAGTGCCCGTAACCCTCCGCTAATGTGTCTTAGATATAAAAAATGACTTATGAAAATCACCATTTTGTAATTAGTTTGGAGTGCAAAATAAATTAATAGAAACGAGAATTAGTGTACAATAATTAAATTCTTATTTATTTAAAAGAGAAATAAAATTAACTACACAATATTAAATAATGATAATAGATGTTACATATCGCATATCTCTTTTTTTGTTCATATAAAAATTTAAGTTTAATTTCTTAAAGAAAATCATAATATCCATAAGAGCTCCATTCTCGCGAGTGAGCTGAATGGTATTTTAATATTATAACTCATTTGATTAATTAAGTCCAATAAATCTTAAAGGTTAAATTGTGGCTTGGCTTCAGTTATAAAATATTAGAGCCTCGCCATCCCAGACATGGCTTTTGCTTTTAAAAAAGCACAGTGGTGTGGCTTTTTTGAAAACTAAGATTTATTTGGAATAACGGTTAGAGTCTTTCAAAATAGCTTTTTATTGTGATTTACGGTATACGAGGTAAGTATGTGAGAGATACATTGTTTCAACTTATGTGTATAAGTACTTATAAGCCTTTCAAAAGCTCATCCAAACAAGTTTGGGTTGATGCTTTGGCAACTGGACTTCTTTTTCTAAAAGTAACTTCTGAGAAGAAGCTCAAATGTATGACTTTTTGAAAAAAAGTCACTTTTACTATTGTCAATCCAAACTCAAATCATATTTACAATCTGACTTTTATCTTATCTTCAATTTATAAAAATCATATTTAAAAAAAAAAAATCACTTCTATTACAGTTAACCCTACGGCCTTAGTCTGGCATTTTATTTTAGTTAGTTAGGATGGATTATCAGCTATGTGGAAGTCTTGTTATTAGTGTCCTTGAAACCTCCATTGATTTGATTACCCCCCCCCCCCCAAATTTTCGGTAACCGTATCATTTCGCTATTGGCATTCTTGTCTATTTAAAGGCTTCTTTTAGATAAAAAAAATTCTTAACCCATAATATAATTTACTTAGGGAATTATTAATTATTATTTTTTCAATTTTACCTCTTCTTAATTACAAGACGTAATAGAGAGAGTGCACACAATGAAATTATGGGAAAATATGATTGAACGCTGGTTGAGGTTAAAGATTGAAATTGCGGAAAGCCAATTTGGATTCATGTCAGGAAGGTCTACAACAGAAGCGATTTATTTATTAAGAGGGTGTATGGAGAAGTATAGGAGCAAAGGAAGATATTTGCATATGGTTTGCATCGATTTGGAAAAAGCATATGACCATGTGCCAAGAGATATACTATGGAAAGCCTTGGAAAAGAAGGGGGTGCGATTTGCATATATCAAAGCCATTCAGGACATGTATGAGGGGGTTACAACCAATGTTAGAACGCCTGGAGGTGTAACAAAGGACTTTCCTATAAGGATTGGCCTACATCAGGGATTAGCTTTGAGCTCTTATTTGTTTAACCTAGTGGTAGATGTTCTAACTGAGCCTATAAGAGAGGAGATCCCTAAATGCATGCTTTTTGCGGATGATATAGTTCTGTTGGCTGAATCCAGGGAGGAAATTAATTTTAAACTTGAGATATGGAGACGGACTTTAGAAGTGAAGGGTTTTCGTCTGAGTAGGAGCAAAGCAAAACTGAATATATGCATTGTAAGTATGATAAGAGACAAGGTCGAAATGAAGTGGAAGTTAAATTGGAAGGGCAAGTCATTCCGCAAGTGACAAAATTTCGGTATTTGGGATCAATTATACAACAAGATGGTAAAATTGATGGTGATGTCAATCACAAAATTCAAGTTGGATGGTGTAAATGGAGAAAAGCTACTGGAGTTATTTATGATCGAAAAGTACCTAATAAGGTAAAAGGGAAGTTCTACCGCACTGCTATAAGACCAGCAATGCTTTATGGAAGTGAGTGTTGGGCTTTAAAGGGATTACATGAACATAAAATTGAGGTGGCCAAGATAAGGATGTTGAGATGGATGTGTGGTCATACAAGAAAAGACAAGATTCGTAATAATCATATACGTGAACAAGTTAGAGTGGCTTCTATTGAAGGAAAAATGGTAGAAACTCGTTTGAGGTGGTTTGGACATGTTCAACGAATGCCGTTGAATGCACAGGTGAGGAGGGTGAATCAAGCCGTATGGAGTCCTGTAAAACGAGGTCGCGGAAGGCTGAAGCGTACACTTAATGAAGTCATAGAGAGAGACCTTTTGATTAATAATATACAAAAAAATTTGGTTTTCGATAGAGCACAATGGCGTCGTGCGATCCATATAGCCGACCCCACCTAGTGGGATAAAGACTTTATTGTTGTTGTTGTTGTTGAATAGAGAGTGCACATTTTTAAATTAAGCAAAATTAACATAAATATTTAATTTAAGACATTTAATTTCAATGAAGTGGTTGAAAGTAGTAAACAATGAAACTAACTTTTACAATATCAATGTCTATTTTTACAATTTTCTAGAATATCATTTTAATTTATTGATTATTTATAATTTGTAAACTTGCGTTGTTTAATATCATTTTGTCTTTTTATCAAAAAACAAAAAAACAAAAAGAAAACAATGAAACTAACTTCTCTCAATAATTTCATTCCTCTCCGATAACCCATACACCCAATCCACCAAAATAAATTCTTCACTTCCTCTCTATATAGGCCTTCTTCCACATACAAACTCTAGCATAAAACCACCAAAAGCAAGAACATCAGACTTTGTTGAGGCTTTACTTGATCCTGTGCTCTCATGTGCGAGATATCCCAACGTCCCCACCACATGTAGTTGCAGGGTCCCTCTCATGATCGTATGATCTTGCAAGACCAAAATCTCTTGACCTTCTATTCAACTGGAATTCAACTTTGCTTTCTTTAACGTCTCTGTGAACCATAACTTGCTCCCACTCTTCAAGCAGATAGCACAATCCCAAAGCTACGCCTTTGATGATTCAAAATCTTTGCTTCCAATTTAATGTCACTGTGGGTTACTTGTAGAGGTATTTATCTAAGCTTCCATTTGACATGAAATCATAAACCAAAAGAAGCTCACCCTTTGGCCTGCAATATCCCAAAAGAGATACAAGGTTTTGATGGCATAGACGACCAATGCTCACGATCTCTGCTATGAATTCCCTCATGCCTTGTCGCGATTCACAGGATACTTTCTTCACGGCGACCTCAACTTTTGAACCTCACATTGTCCCTTTGTAAACTCTACCAAAACCACGGCTTCCTAGAAGCTCTCTCTCTCTCTCTCTCTCTCTCTCTCTCTCTCTCTCTCTCTCTCTCTCTCTCTCTCTCTCTCTCTCTCTCTCTCTCTCTCTCTCTCTCTCTCTCTCTGTGAATCCCTTTGTGGCAATGTAGAGATCTTTGTACTTGAACCTGTAGGGACCATAGTCTTGCTCCCAATCTTCAACAATCTCAAAAAACTTCCTCTTCTTATATATATATGTAATAAATGATCGATAAAGTCACCAAAAAATGAAACAAAGTGAAAACAGAGGTAAGTTAAGTGTAAAAATCACAGATTGTTTGTTCCCTCCAAGTCGTGGTAGCTTTGGGAGTTCTGAGAATATAATGAGAAGTCATTACTGACCCCAGTGGCAGCTGAGAATCCGACATAACTAGGATTGCTTTTAGTATGAGAAAGATCTTGAGACAACCTCAATAATGGAGTTTCGGGTTTGTTAATGTTGATTGGAGTTAGGGTGAAATCAAGTCGTTTATATCAATTCCACTGCAAGCACATGATTCGTGGAGATGCCGTTGTTGGTTTCATTGAAGAGGCCGAGGTACTGGCCAGCAATGGCACCTTGAAATGTTGCTGTTGTTGGAGATATTAGGAAAGCTATTCCATGACCACCCAGATTATAAATGAATGATGCTCCTTTGTTGCAGAACTTTTTAATAATTTAGTACATTCCTTTCTTGAGATTCAACACAGTGATCAATTTCCAAAAAAAAAAAAAAACAATGCTAGAGAAAGACCATCCATTGTTATCAAATATGAGACTTTAATCTTCACCATTCACCTGGAACAATGCTGTCACCAACAAAAACACCTTGGCCGAAAGCTTCACAAACAAATTATAGATGCTTTATAAAGTCATCGTTGATTACTACACACGAATTATTGAATTTAACAAGTTAGTCTAAATTAATTGATTTTCTTAACACTAAATTATATCCTCGTATATCCAATCTTTCAAAAAATATCCTTAATCAAATTTAATAAATTCTAACCTATTTTTATATTGTTCAATCCTTATTTCCACCATTATAGAATAAGAATGTAAAATGTTTGTAGAAGGCTTTTTGTAAATATATAGGAAATGAAGTAGCTAGTGCATATGTTAGTACACGATATAGAAAATCAAAGGGCTTGTTTGATTCTATTTTTAAAAATAATTTTCTTGTTTTTAAAAAATAAAAACAATAAAACTTGTTTGCAAAACTATTTTTAATAAGTTGTTTTAAAAAAAATTCATTTTAAAAACTAAAAAAAATAGTTTTTAATTGTTTTCTTGTTTTTATTTTTGTTTTTCTATTTCTATTCCTTGTTATGATTTCACTCCAGTCACTAGCCCTGTCTTCGGCATCCCCCTTTTTGCGGTTAAAGTAACGACTTCGGGTATGACCAGCTCCCATAGTGTGACGGGCCAACTATCCACTATTGACACCACGCTCTGCGCCAACCGCTATCATCACGTCACTGTTGGTGACAGCTGTCGCCATAACATTTTGAAAACAGATTTTTTAAAAACCAACTATCCAAAACGAATTTTTTTGTGTTTGTTTTCTTGTTTTCAAAACTTATTTTTAAAAATAATTTTATAAAACTGTTTTGGAAAAAAAATAGAAATCAGAATCAATCAAGCCTTTATGATGTAGAAAAGATAATAACAAGGTAGTTTTGGTTCATTAATTGATTATGTAGAAAAGATAATACTATTATTCACTTGAATATCATTGACTTGGTCTCTTTTAATTTGTTAGTTTGGTAGTCGCATGAATGTTACCTTAGCCTTTATGATGAGTGCCATGTCGACTTCGCAGGATTAACCTTATATTCAACATTGCAGCGTCAAGTAGAATTAACAAATAATGTTATGTATTAGCGCGGAGTTCAAAGGAGAAGAAAAGCGTATGAGGAAGGAAAAATGGTTTCTAAAGAACATATGTGATACAGAAACTTGGTAAAAATATAATGGGTAAGGATGTGATTTTTAATATAGGAAGATGAAAAATGGACGATTAAAAAGGAAAAATTAATGTGGAGTCTCACATCGACAATTTAATCGCTAAAAAAGAATAATAATAAAGAAAGATCTGGTACGAGAAATAAAACAGACTACATACAAACTAAATTTGTGTGACTTTTTAATGCATGCTTGGCCTATAAATCTTCCATTTCTTTTCTTTTTTCCAGTTGATATGATTTAGCGAGTGGTCAAGAATGGGCTCTATTACTTCTTTTGCTTCTTTGGCAGCGTATACTTGAAGGGACGAAGGATAGGGGCAACTGTCTTTTCCCCCACGAGCTAAGTCACTTTAAAGTTGAGGACTTGAAGTGCAATTATTTCCGATTTATAGTTTCCGATTTATCATCATATTTAAACTAAACCAACTTTGATCAATATATATTATTAAATAAGTTTCTATCATACCGACTTGTTTTATAAAACTTTATTCAAATACAAATCACATTTCACTTGTTGACTTTTATCATTATTTTCAGTTTGCAAAAGTTAATTACAATAAAAATAAACCTTACCAACTTTAATCCCAACAAGTTTAACGTGGGTTAGATCATTTTCCTTCAACGCATCTCACCCTGATTGAATCAAAAATCATTAATGAAAATGCAACATTTTGCAAGAGTACAGAGATAAATAAATAGAATCGAAAATCTTATTAAGAAAAACAAAAAGAATCGAAAATTAGTGAATAATAAATTTCTTATTTTATTTAAAAGAGATAAAAAATTAATTAGACACTATTCAATAATAATAATAGAAATTACATATGACATATCTCATTCTTTTTTCGTATAAAAACTTTGTTTTCTTCAAGATTGTCTGAAGATATACTCCCTCCTATCCTAAATACTCCCTCCGATCCTAATTATAAGATAAAGTTGGTTTTTTTGGAGAATTTAAGAAAGCTAATTAAATTACTTTAGAGTATTTTTATTTTTATTTTTTTCTTCAAACTAATTGGTTTAAATAATAAATTAATATATAATCTAATAATACATAACATATGATATGATTAAGTAACTTATTTAGCTTCCTTAATCTCTTCAAAAATAGTTAACTTTATCTTATATTTAGGACCGGAGGTAGTATAAGATTGAACTGTCAGGTGGTCCTAGAATTTGGTTGGGATTCATTGCTGTCAATGTCATACATACTCAACAAGTGCAAGGTTACGCTGCGGTCCCCGATCAAATGGTTCCTTGTCAACAAAAGCTTTAAAAACTTTTTTCTTAGTTATCCGTAAGTGTAAAATGAAAATGAAAACAGATCGAGGATATATTTTAAAAAACAATTAGGATGATGGAAGAGAAAACAATCAAGGACCATATTCTTTGACTGAAATCTAAGAGTAATTAATGATGCGAGGAAGAGCGCATGCTAAGTCCCATGGACTCGAATACGTACAACTGTGTGTGTGTGTCTGTGTGTGTGTTTTGTGCCTTCATATACAAGATCATTCAACGACCAACGGAGAGGAAGGATTGAGACATTGAAGTGTAATTAGAGCCGTCCACACTAGAAGACGGAAAGGACAATAAAATATCACCAAACTCATTACCATACTCAAATGTGATTAGTGATAACAAATCAGGCAAAGGAACTTCCCTATTCAAATATTGCACAACTTGACGCATGCTTGGCCGATCTTGGGCCTTAGAATTTGAACACAAAAGTCGTAATCTCAACACTAATTCCACCTCCTCTGTGTCATCTTCCGTTCCTAAAGTTTGATCCTTTGCCTCAATAATCTTATCCTTCTTCCATAACGCATAAACCCAATCCAACAAATCCATATCTTCACTTACCAGGTCTGTAGGCCTTCTTCCACATACAACCTCCAGCATAAAAACACCGAAAGCGAACACATCAGACTTTGTCGTGGCTCTTCCTGTTCTTATGTTTTCTGGTGCAAGATACCCCAAAGTCCTGGCCACATGCGTGGTTATAGGTTCAGCCCCATTATCGTATAATCTTGCAAGACCAAAATCTCCTAACCTTCCATTCAACTCTGAATCTAATATAACATTGCTTGCTTTTACGCCTCTGTGAACCACAACTTGCTTCCATTCTTTATGCAGATAGCACAATCCCAAAGCCACCCCTTTAATGATTTTAAATCTTTGCATCCAATTTAGTGTTACACCAGGTTGGTTATAGAGGTATTTGTCTACGCTTCCATTTGGCATAAACTCATAGGCTAAAAGGAGCTCACCTTTTCGCCTGCAATACCCCAATAGAGAAACAAGGTGTCGGTGACGAAGACGACCGATACTTCCAATTTCTGCGATGACTTCCCTTATGCCTTGTTGTGAATCATGTGATACTTTCTTCACAGCAACCTCTGTTTTTGAATCTGGCATCGTCCCTTTGTACACCTTTCCAAATCCACCAAAGCCCAAGACCGATCTCTCTCTCTCTCTCTCTGAATCCTTACGTGGCAAAGTAGAGATCTTTATATTTAAACCTGTGAGAATGCTCCCTCTCCTCCACAATCTCAGAAAACTTCCTTCTCCTTATGTAACACACTACAAATAAGCTCACATGAACAAATAAACTTAGTGAAAACAGAGGTAACACAATTGGCAAAATCATAGGTTTTTCCCCATCATTAAGTTGGGGTAGTGTTGGCAGTTTTGAGATATCTAGGTTTTGAGCCTCCCCATTGACCTGGAAACTCCACCCAAGAACATAATAAGTGGCTAACAATTGCGCGGAGGTGGAAGATGAGAATCCAACATAACTCGGATTCATTAAAATTTGAGAAAGATCTGGGACAACGTTAACAATGGTGTTTCAGGCTTTTTGACATTGATTGAAGCTAAGGTGACACTGATTTGCTTCTTAACTCCATCATAGTCCACCCACACTTGCGTTGGAAGGCCACTATCAAGGTTCAAATTTCGCGTGACATTGTTATACCATTCCAAGTTTTAGGATCTCTATACTCCTCCGTGAGAAGATGCACCCAGTGGAGGCAATGGTGCTATATACACCAGTTTTAGATAAATATATCTTATATTAAGGATAGAAAAAAGTAATTTTTTTTTAAAGATCTTAATGAGCTCAAATAAACAAACTTATGTATCAAATCAAGAATTCAAGTTGAAATTAAGGTCAACGACAATATTAAACTTAATGTCACCCACATAGTGCACAGTACAAGCAGGGGAAAGCTAAACATCACTTCAAAATGCTTTTATAAATTACAAGTAACGAAACATAAAACGGGAAAAATAAAGCACGTTGTACAAACATTAAAAATGTAACCAAGAGTACAAGTACTTAACTTCTATGTCCCTTACATGTCTTCCAAAGCAAATCAACGACCACCTGAGAGGATAGATTCAGGTATTGAAGTACGAGAGAAATAGTCTTCCCTACTAGAAGATGGAAGCGACATTCGAATGTCGTCAAAGTCTTCACAAGTGAATCCATAACATGAAGGAGGCGACATTACCAATGGCAAATCAGGAAAAGGCACTTGCAGATTTAAATACTGCACAACTTGAATCATGTTTGGCCTATTTCCAGCCTTTGAATTCGAACACAAAAGCCCCAGTTTCAACACTAATTCTACCTCCTCTGCTTTGTACTCTGTTCCTAAATTTTGATCCTTTGCCTCAAATATCTCACCCCTCTTCCATAACCCATATACCCAATTCACCAAAATAAAGTCTTCACTTCCTCGTTCTATAGGCCTTCTTCCACATACAACCTCCAGCATAAAAGCACCGAAAGCGAAAACATCAGACTTTGTGGTGGCCCTCCCTATCAATGTGTTCTCTGGTGCAAGATATCCCAAGGTCCCAACCACATGTGTTGTTGCAGGATCACTTCCATGATCGTATAATCTTGCAAGACCAAAATCTCCTAGCCTTCCATTTAACTCCGAATCTAGCAGAACATTGCTTGCTTTTATGTCTCTGTGAACTACAACTTGCTCCCATTCTTCATGTAGATAGCAGAGTCCCGAAGCTACCCCTTTGATGATTCGAAATCTTTGCATCCAATTTAGTGTCAATCTGGGTTGGTTATAGAGGTATTTATCTAAGCTTCCATTTGGCATGAAATCATAGACCAAAAGAAGCTCACCTTTTCGCCTGCAATATCCCAAAAGAGATACGAGGTTCCGATGGCGTAGACGACCAATGCTCACAATTTCTGCAATGAATTCCCTCATGCCCTGTCGGGATTCATGTGATACTTTCTTCACAGCAACCTCAATTTTCGAACCTGGAATTGTCCCTTTGTAGACCCTACCAAAACCACCAGTTCCTAGAAGCTCTTTCTCTCTAAATCCCTTGGTGGCAATGTAGAGATCTTTGTATTTGAACCTGTGGGGACCATAGTCTTGCTCCCACTCTTCCAAAACCTCAGAAAATTTCCTCTTTCTGTATATGTAATAAATTGTAGATGAACTTACCAGAAAAAGTAAACAGAGTGACAACAGAGATAACTCAATTGGCAAAATCACAGATTGTGTTCTTCTTCCTCCAAGTCGTGGTAGCTTTGGGAGTTCAGAGGCAACAAGGTTTTGAGCATCCCCATTGAGCTTGAAGCTCCAACCAAGAACATAGTGAGAAGTTAAGAACGACCCTGCGGAAGATGAGAATCCAACAAAACTTGAATTGGTTAGAATGTGAGAAAGATCCTTGGACAACGTTAACAATGGAATTTGAGGTTTGTTAACATTGATTGGAGCAAGTGTGACATTAACTTGCTTCCGGCTTCCATCATAGTCCACCCACACCTGCATCGGAGAGCCACTAGCAAGGCTCAAGTTTTGAAACCCTAACCCATGAACATAATATCGAGCAGGAGCTGATTTCGTTGAGTTCAAGCCGTTGATATCAATTCCGACATGGTTATCATTGATATCTCTGAAATCGGGACTCTGGACGATGTCGAGTTCTACTGCAAACACATGGTTTGAGGGGTCACCATTGGTGGTTTCATTGAAGAGGCCTAGGTACTGACTTGGACTAGCACCTGGAAATGCTTTTGTTGGAGAAATTACAAAAGCCATTCCATGACCACTGAGAGAAGGATATAAAGGTCTAATGGCAAAAACAAAAGAGGTAGAGAACGAACAAGTGTTGGTGAAAACAAATGGATAAGGGTAAAATGCATGACCCATATGCAGTTTTGTTTCGTTAGTGAGCTTGAGGAGGCCATTAGAGGTAACAGAAGCTAGACCATCCATGCTTAAATTAGCAGATTGGAATCCATTAAAGATGAAACTTGTATCTTCGCCACTCACTAGTAACATTGTCGTCGCCACCAACAAAAACACCACCATCTCCATGAGATTCAAACACATAATTAATAGCTGTGCCTCTAGATCAATGTCATCTTACTATCTGTACCTGGTAATAGGTATAAATACACTCAAAGTTTCTCCCTCTTTTCACCTGTGCATGGGAACCAAAATATAAGGTAGGTGAAGCTCTTCTCATTTGGACAGTCCATTGTCCAAATCTCATCTCATTTGGACCGTTCAGATGAGATCTAGATAGTCCAGATTTAATTTTATTTAGATAGTGATTTTTAAGTGAAAAAATCATTTTTTTGAAATAATGTTAGTTAAAAGATTATATTTATTTTAGATTATTTACCCATTAAAATAATTGCTTTTGAAAAAAAACAAAAAGTACAAAAAATATTAAACCTGAACGGTGGACTGTCCAAATCTCATTTCATTTGGACCGTTCAGATGAGATCTAAATGATCCAGATTTAATTTTGTTTAGATAGTGATTTTTAAGTGAAAAAATTATTTTTTTTAAAATAATGTTAGTTAATAAATTATCTTTATTTTAGATTATTTATCCATTAAAATAATTATTTTTGAAAAAACAAAAAGTATCAAAGAAATTAAACGAGGTGGACGGTCCAAATAAGAATAGCTTCACTTACCTGTCCAAAGGAGACGTAGGGAAATTGGTTCCCTCGTGCATGGCGTGGTTGGGGTCCAGGCATTTACTTGGGAGACTTCTTGGCGGCTTACTAGGTCAGAGTTGTTGGATCCGGCTTCTCTCTCCCTCCTTTTTTTTTTCCCCACTCCTCATTCATTTTCATCCTTTATCCCAGGACTACACATTTTTAGGGGGAAAACAAGAGAAGATGAGCACCTTTTTTTTTTTTTGGAGAAGCATACAGTCTTCTGAAAAAACTTTTAGGTGTATTCAATATCCTAGATTAATTTTTAGTATACTGGGTATTACTAAAAACTACTTCAAAATGTTGGGTGTTATATACTGGGTGTAATTGAAAAATATTTTAAAATGATAACTGTACTAAAAATTAATATGGAATACTGGATATTACTAAAAAAATATTTTAGAGGGCTAATACAATTTTTTTTTATTAAAAAAAAAAAGTATTCAACCTTCCTTGTTTTCCCACCAAAACAATGGAATTTTGGTATAAGGGGTGAAAGCGGATGGGTCCATTCGAAGTGACGTGTGAAAGATATTCCCTACTGTTAAAAGTGTCTTTGGATTAGTTTTTAGATAATAGTTTCTGGAAAAAAAAAAGATTTTAGAAAATAGATTATAAGTAGAATAAATTCTAGGGAAAAAATGATTTTAATAAAATGATAGTATTTAGATATTATTATCATAATCACTTTTTTATTGTCAAATTACTAAAAATAATATTATCTTTCGTGATAATTATATAAGGGATAAAATTATATTTTATATATTTTTAACATTTAAATTTTATAGTAAATACTAAAAATGAAATAAATTGAAACATAGTGTTCTGCTACTGATGCACCCATTTTAAACATATAAAAGATGTGTTTTTAAATTACCTTGCCTTGGCCTTACATATAAAAAAAAGGGAGAATTACACTCAGGTTCTAAGGAAGAAGAGAAATAAAAAAAATGCTTCTTAAAGATTGCAAAATAAAAAAATGGTCTCATGGAGTTGTCAATACAAGCTTGTGGAGTTGTTAACGAATTGTCAATACAGATTCCTGAAGTTATTAATGGGATCAGTTTTTCATTTTATAATCTTCAGAAATCATTTTTTTTATTTATTTTCTTCTTTACAACCTAAACATAATTCATCCTAAAAAAAACATTGAAGATAGAAAATGACGGAAGGAAGTGAC